>JALAZF010000158.1:11257241-12615862 GCA_022829125.1 Lathyrus tuberosus
CATGAGACAGTGTTTGACACGCTTCAAACAAAGTCCAAATAAGACAATGCTTGACACGATTCAAACATAGTCCAAGTTCAAGTTTGACACGATTCAAATGAGAATAAGTTCGAGCTTGACACGATTCGAACAAGAACACATAAGACAGTGTTTGACACGTTTCAAACAAAGTCCAAATAAGACAATGCTTGACACGATTCAAACATAGTCCAAGTTCAAGTTTGACACGATTCAAACGAGAACAGGTTCATGTTTGACACGATTCAAACAAGAACACATAAGACAGTGTTTGACACGCTTCAAACAAAGTCCAAATTAAGACAATGTTTGACACGATTCAAACATAGTCCAAGTTCAAGTTTGACAAGATTCAAACGAGAACAACTATAAAATCCTTTAAAGTTAAACCTCTCGGGGAACGGAAAAAAGATTTTAAAGATTCAAATTTGGCGCGCAGAGGTTAAGACCGAACAAGCACGACGCAAAGAAAACCGGGAATATCTTTACTTCACTAGGGAAATAAAGATATGCACAACAAAAGACCACCAGCAAAACAGAGCACAAAGGATGCAAAGATGCTAGAGGACGATGCACATGCTTAGCTATATGCTAGGAACGACGCGAACGACGCAAAACAGGAAAGAAGAAAGGATAACACAAGCCAACACCCTGAAACCCAACATCAAGGATAGCCAGGACGATCTTCTTCCCACTGGAGGTGGCGAATCCATGCCAAAAACGCAATACTGCTAAGTCTCCTTACACCAGCTTGATTCATAGAAGATCCAGAGTAAAACTTAGTTTATCTTTGTGTTTTCTTAGCAATTGCAATATTTCCGTTTTCAAAAATCAAGTGAAAATGGAAAAATTTGCGAAAATAAAGACGATAAGCAGATGATCATATAACTGATATTCATTGAAAAATGGTGACTTGCCAAATAGCATAGTCCCATGAGATATTACAGATGCATCGAAATGGCAGTTTAGCAAAAGGTTACATTGTATTCAATGACCCATGACCTTAATGACTAAGGACTTCAGTTATAGCAAACTTGAACTTCTCTGGGGACTCTTGGATATCACAGAGGCGTCCTAGTCTTAAGCATAATACTTTCACACCGAATCAGCATTCACAGGATGCGCAAGCTGTTCACCGTCCATAGTTGTAAGAAACAATGACCCTCCTGAGAACACTGTCTTAACTATGTAGGGACCTTCATAATTGGGTGCCCATTTTCCACGGGCGTCTCTTTGCGAAGGCAGAATCTTCTTAAGTACCAATTCGCCTACTCGGAATTCCCGAGCGCGGACCTTTTTATCAAATGCTCTCTTCATCTTCTTCTGGTACAACTGACCATGACACATAACTGTCAGGCACTTCTCATCAATTAGATTCAGTTGATCGTATCTTTCTTGAATCCACTCAGCTTCATCAAGCTTTGTTTCCATTAATATCCTCAGAGAAGGTATCTCAACTTCAATGGGGAGGACAACATCCATTCCATATACCAGTGAAAAAGGGGTTGCCCCTGTCGATGTTCTGACAGACGTTCTATATCCATGTAGCGCATATGGAAACATCTCGTGCCAATCTTTGTATGTTTTGACCATCTTCTAAAGAATTTTCTTAATATTCTTGTTCGCAGCTTCGACCGCTCCGTTCATCTTCGGTCGATATGGTGAAGAGTTATGGTGCTCAATCTTGAAGTTATCGCACAATTCCTTCATGGTTTTGTTATTTAAATTGGTCCCGTTGTCGGTTATGATTCTGCTTGGAATCCCATAACGACAAATGATGTTGTTCTTGATGAAACGAGCAACTACTTGCTTAGTTACATTCGCATAAGAGGCGGCTTCCACCCATTTGGTAAAGTAATCTATAGCCACCAGAATGAATCGATGCTCATTGGATGCTTTAGGCTCAATTGCCCCAATCATATCAATGCCCCACATAGAGAATGGCCAGGGCGATGATAGCACATTTAGCAAAGTAGGAGGAACATGCATTTTGTCTGCGTAAATCTGACATTTATGGAATTTCCTAGCATACTGGATGCAATCAGTCTCCATAGTTAACTAATAGTACCCAGCTCTCAAGATCTTTTTAACCATGGCGTGTCCATTGGCGTGGGTGCCGAAAGCTCCTTCATGGATATCATGGATTAACAAGTCTGCTTCTCTCTTATCGACACATCTTAGCAACACCATATCATGATTCCTTTTGTATAGTACACCGTTGCTGATGAAGAATTTAGCTGACAATCTCCGCAGAGTTTTCTTATCAAGAGCGCAGGCGTTGGCCGGATATTCTTGATTCTTCAGGAAGTTCAAAATGTCATGAAACCAGGGTTTGCCATCTGATTCTTCTTCAATGGCCTGGCAGTAGGCAGGTTCAGCCTTTCTTCCAATACTGATAACCGGATCCTCATTGATAAATCCGACTTGCCACATTGAAGCCAGTGTTGCTAAAGCATCAGCCACGTGATTCTCAGTACGTGGCACGTGGCAAAAAGTTATCTCATCAAAATGTTTAATCAGTTCCAAAGCATATGCCTGGTAAGGGATAAGCTTCTCATCTTTCGTCACCCACTCGCCTCTGATTTGATAAATGACCAGAGCCGAGTCACCCATAACTTCAAGAAAACAGATTCCAAGGTCGATTGCAGCTACCAGACCCAGAATGCATGCCTCATATTCAACAATATTATTCGTACATCCGAAATCCAATCTAGCTGTAAAAGGGGTGTAGCCACCTTTCGGATTAATCATAACAACACCTACTCCATTCCCCTTGTAATTGGACGAACCATCAAACATCATCTTCCACCTATATTCGGCCCTGGGATCATCTTCAGAACTTGACTCTTCACCATCTTTCACTGCCATAATGTCCTCATCAGGGAAATCAAATTTGAGTGGTTCGTTGTCTTCAACTGGTTGATCAGCAAGATATTCCGAAAGAATACTTCCTTTAACAGCCTTTTGAGTGACATATTGCATATCATATTCGGACAATAACATGTGCCAACGGGCGAGTCTACCTGTTTGAGCGGGTTTCTCAAAGATGTACTTTATCGGGTCCATTTTGGAAATCAACAAGGTGGTGTGACAAATCAAGTACTGTCTTAGGCGCTTGGCGGCCCAAGCCAGAGCGCAACAAGTCTTTTTAAGCATTGAGTAACGGCTTTCACTGTCTGTGAACTTCTTGCTCAGATAATAGATTGCATGCTCTTTCCGGCCCGTCTCGTCATGCTGTCCCAAAACGCAGCCCATGGATTCTTCCAAAATAGTTAGATACATAAAGAGTGGCCTTCCAGGGACCGGAGGAATCAAAATAGGAGGCTTTTGGAGATAACTCTTTAGTTTCTCAAAGGCTTGTTGACATTCAGCATTCCATTCTATCGGTTGATTCTTGCGTAGTAATTTGAAGATCGGAGCACATATCGGGGTCATATTGGAGATGAACCGGGAGATGTAATTCAAACGGCCCAAAAATCCTCTGACTTGAGACTCTGTTTGTGGAGCTGGCATTTCTTGAATAACTCGCACTTTATCTGGATCCACTTCGATGCCTTTCTGGCTAACAATGAAACCTAATAACTTCCCTGACCCGACTCCAAAGGTACATTTTGCAGGGTTTAACCTCAACTGATACTTTCGAAGTCTCTTGAACAACTTTAGCAGATGGTCTACATGTTCTTCTTCATTTCGAGATTTGGCTATCATATCGTCCACATACACTTCTATCTCTTTGTGGATCATATCATGGAACAGGGTTACCATAGCTCTTTGGTAAGTTACCCCAGCATTCTTTAGTCCAAAAGGCATAACCTTATAACAATAAGTGCCCCATGGGGTAATGAAAGTGGTTTTATCCATATCAGCTGGATCCATTTTGATCTGATTGTAGCCTGAAAAACCATCCTTAAAGGAGAACATGGTGAAACGGGCCGTGTTGTCTACTAATGTGTCGATATGTGGTAGAGGAAAATCATCCTTGGGACTAGCCTTGTTAAGATCCCTATAATCCACGCACATTCGTACCTTTCCATTCTTCTTCATGACTAGAACAATGTTAGCTACCCACTCCGGGTATTTGGAAACTGCTAGAAAACCGACATCCAACTGTCTCTTAACTTCGTCTCGTATTTTGAGGGCCATGTCAGGATGACTTCTGCGAAGCTTTTGTTTCATTGGCGGGCACTCAGGTTTGAGTGGTAACTTGTGAACCACAATATCTGTATCTAAGCCAGGCATATCTTGGTAGGACCAAGCAAACACATCCACATACTCTTCAAGGAGTGAAATCAGCCGCTGTCTAATTTCTGGCTTCAGGGATGCCCCAATCTTAACCTCTTTCTTCTCTTCCTCGGTGCCAAGATTGATGACGTCCACCTGCTCTTCATGAGGTTGGAGGTCTGCATACTGGTAATCACACATATCTGCTAGATCCTTGGATACTTCATAATCTTCCTCCTCCTCGGCTTGATAAACAGGGGAGTCGAAGTCAATGGTAAGATCGGGGTCATTGAATACAATAGGTTTATGATTCATTCTGCATAGTAGAATAACTTATATCATTAAAAGCACAATAACTAAAGAACATGCGGGATGGAGATGCTTTTGTTTGAAAAGATTGCCATTTTTAGAAACAGAATGCAATAAAGCAAAACAGCCAAAAAGAGTCATTTCATTGATTTAAAGTTTGAAAACGGAGGCCCGTACAAAACAATCCACTAGTTTTGGGCAAGACTAGAGAGATGAAAACAACAAATCTAGACAAGTTACTCTGGTTCCGGGTACAGAATTGGGATCTCAATGGACTCCCAGTTGCATAATGCGCCTTCTTGGCGAAAAATTAAACGATCAATATCTTCGTCTTCTTCAGTGCTTCCTATGATTGCGTGGACTTGATGGCCACCGCTGATAAATGTCTCCTGTACGGTCTTTATCTTCATTCTTCCTTCTCTTGAACCTGAAGCAGCCTCTTCTTCTAGAGTTGGTCTGTAACCCAACCCTTGGTGTCTGACTCTCTTCTCAACCTCAATCACTTCACCCCAACCTGCGGGCACACCGTCTTGAAGGGCAGACTGGATACTCTTATACGAAGCAAAAGATGGATATTCTGGTAGCACTGTCTCCTCATTGTCAACCGTAACTGCATTGGCTATTTCCAGGGCTTGAAAAGAAGTTTCCAATGCATCTTCGTCAGCCTTAATATAACGGAAAGACGACAAGTTACTAACCATTAAGTCTTCTTCCCCATGGATGATGACCAGCTTGTCATCGGCCACAAATTTCATCTTTTGGTGTAAGGTTGAAGTAACAGCGCCTGCCTCGTGGATCTAGGGTCTTCCTAGTAGGCAGCTATAGGCAGGGTTAATGTCCAAAACCTGAAACAGAACATTGAATTCCTGGGGTCCAATCAAAACTGGAAGCTCAATTTCCCCCATTACGGATCTTCGTGAGCCATCAAAAGCTTTGACAATTAACGACATGGGTCTCATGATCCCTCCTTTGTATGCTAGCTTGTCGAGGGCCCTCTTCGGTAGAACATTTAGAGAGGATCCTGTATCCACAAGAACTCTGGCCAATGTGTCCTCCTGACACTTCATTGATATATGCAGAGCGAGATTGTGATTCTGACCTGATTGGGTTAATTCTTCATCGCTGAAGCTAAGCGTGTTGCAAGCAGTGATGTTAGAGATAACATGATCGAATTGTCCGGCGGTAATGTCCTGGGCCACATGAGCCTGAGCCAATACTTTCTGTAGTGCTGACCAGTGGACTAGTGAATTAATCAATAGGGATAAAATAGAAATTTTGGACGGGGTCTGGTGAAGCTGATCCACAACCCTGTAATCACTTCTCTTTATTATCTTGAGAAATTCTTCATCGTCCTCCTTGGAGATTACTTCTTTACTTTTGTCATTGGTAGGTACGCGCATCTCATCCACTTTATCAGACGTTTCTTTGTTAATAGGGGGAGAATCCTTCCGCTCCTCATCATTCTTCCTGTTCCCACTATATTAGACACGTTCTTCTCATCAGCCCCCACCTCTTTCCTTGGGATCGATTCTTGTATAACGACCCCCACCTCTTTCCTTGGGATCATTTCCTCTTTCCTCTTTCCACTTATACCGTCTTCGTAAACCCACGGTGCTGCTTTGGTTCCCCTGAATCTGAACGGGACTGGTCTTGGGAGATTATTCCTCCTTGTATGATTACCAGGAGAAACAGTTTCAGACCTGTTGAATCTTGGAACTGGTTGTCTGAACACCGGACTCACGGTACTTGCCCCCGGATTATTGAACACAGGGCTCACGATAGCTGCCCCTGGATTGTTGAACACAGGGACTACTGATATGTACTCCTCTTCATCAAGCACTGGCATCTGCTTTGGTAAATTAAACACTAGTTCAATCACTGCTACTTTGTCTTCCTTTCTAAAAACCTGTAAGAAACCTTCATTGATCAATTGTTGGATATCATTTCAAACCAACTGACACCCTTCATTATTATCGTCACACTTTTTACAACCATCGTGGCAATCTTTGACCAAACCAGCGCTGAATAGCTTAGCATGAAACATCTTCAAGGGAGTCTTAATCTTTGTTACATCTGAGACCAGTACTTCACCACTCTCGTCTTTGATAGCATTGGCTGACCCATGTGTTGGCAAGGGGTTGTTTTTCACATTTGGCTGGTTGTTAGCGAAAGACAGGATATTTTTCTCCATCAGACTCTTCACTAGATTCTTTAGCGCCAAACACCCTTCTAAATCGTGGCCTACTCCTCCTTGATGGAAAGCACATGTTGCATTAGGATTGTAGAACTGCATAGCTTTTTCAGATGGTGGCCCCAATGGCCTAGTAACGATTAATCCTTGCTCCACCAGCGAAGGATACAATGCCGTGTACGTCATTGGTATGGGCGAAAAATTTGGTGTTACTGCTTGTCTTCTTGGCGGGGTGTTTTGCTGTGGCACTGGCCGCCGTTGTTGCTGGTAATTCTGATTCTGGTTCTTCGGCCACTGTTGATGATTTGGTGACTGGGAAGCAGGAGCTTGATGCATTATTTGATGATTAAAAGTGGGCGTAACAGACGCCACGTAGGGTTGTTGTGCGAATTGAACAGGGTAGACCGGTTGTTGAGGAAAACTGGGACCTGGTTGTGGTTGGAATAGAGATCGTTTCCAACTAGGATTTTGCCTCTTCCCTGTCGAAATAGCGTTAGTCTCGCCTTCCTTCTTCTTATGGAAGTTACCCGGAGACTTCTTGATACCGGTGCTAGTAGAACTGTTTGGTGAACTGGCTACCTTTCCACTTTTCAGACTGCCTCCACCTTCATACCAATTGCAATGATATCAGAGAAATTAGCGCCGATGTTAATGATCATCTTCTTATAGAATTCTGGTCTTATAGTATCTACGAACCAATCAGCTAATTCCTTCTCAGTCAATGGCGGTTCAACTTGTGATGCAGTCTCTCTCCACCTTTGGGCATATTCTTTAAAAGACTCTGTGTTCTTCTGAGTCATGGTCAATAGCTGTCTACGATCAGGAGCTAAATCCAAGTTGTACTTATAGTGCTTTATGAAGATGTCCATAACATCCTGGAAACACTTGATTTGAGATTGGTCTAAGCTTAAATACCACTTTGCGGCAGCACCCTTCAGGCTGTCCTGGAAACAATGGATCATTAACTTATCATTATCCATATAAGCCGCCATTCTTCGGAGATACATGACTAGGTGTGCCTTAGGACACGTGGCACCAGAATACAATTCAAAACTTGGTAACTTGAATTTCGGTGGGATCACTAGATCAGTGACTAGACACATATCTTTAAGGTCAGAACTGAAGACGTTGTCCCCTTCCATAGCTTTCAATTTTCTTTGCATAACCTCCATGTTGGCTCTTAACTTCTCGTTGCTGTCACCCTCTTCCACAGACATACTATCAAAATGATGCTGGTTCTGGAAAATAGGTTGGAATTGGGTCTGTACCACAGGCGGAACATAAGTCGGAATAGCTTGTTGATTCTCACTGAGCAATGGTACCGCTTGTTGCGTGGATTGAGGGGCCGTGGCTCGCATGAACTCGAATGGCATCCCCAGGGTGGGATTTACGACAGGTATAACCGGTGGTGCAACAGTCGTGGTGATGATTTTTGAGATTACAGTGGCTTGTGTATCCATTGTTGCTCGTATAATATTCAAGGCTTCCATGATCTGCCCCATTCCTACTCTCAATTCAGTGAGCTCGTTGTTGACCTGATCCAGATTCTCGCAATTCTCAGACATTCTTTCTTTTCAAGGATGCGTCCGGATGTTGTAACGATGCAGGGAACTCAGGGTGGTGGCAATAAAACAACAACTGAAGAAGATAAAAGGATAATGAGACACCGAAGAAATGCACATGTATATGCGAAAATGCGGATGAGATGCAAAATGATATGATGCGTATGATGCAACATGATGCAACATTCACTTCAAGGAACTCGAAAGTGTAGTTAAATATCGCGATTGGAAACTAGTTTTTATTAAAATTTTAAAACTTTGTTACAAATGGTACACCTTCAGGGCTTTCAGTACGATAAACAACGGAATACAACAAAGAGGAACTAGGGCTTTGATCCGCTGGATGATACTCCTTCTCTTTCACTGAGTTCTTCCATCAACTTGTCAATCCTTTCCTGCAATATGTACTTGTCCAGTGTCAGCTTCTCCACTTCTGCCTTCAGTCTTGAAACGTCATCTGATTCTATTACAGGAGGCTTAGGCCGAGGATATGGCATCGTCAGAGTGAGGGCTCGTTTACGTGACCACTCTAGGTAAGATTCTGTAACCGTGCAATCAGGGTTTGTTGTTGCAGTCATTCCTTGTCTGTTGATTTGACGCCAGGCGAATAGAATTTGCATCTTCAGCTGGAGGTCTTCTCCTTCATAGAGGAAAATTCTTTTCAAGTTCTCCGGATCTGGTATCTCGTTCATCGGATGTCCAAGTTGGCGACGGGCGAGAACATGGTTGTAACTGGTGCACCCTTTCGTGCCAAGAAGAGGCACATTGGAAAAATCTCCGCAACTGTGAATCATGGGAATTCCTCCGTACATCGGATCATACCAAACAACATCTGAGTGGGTCAGATCCATAAGTTTAACGGGCCATTCAGAGCCATCCCTCACATCCCAGAAGGTCGTGGTCTTTGGTAGGTGCGAAATAAACCACCTATAGAGGATAGCAGTGCAACACACGATCTGACCTTCTCCTTTCAGGATCTTTGAATGAATCGAGTGGTATACATCGGCCAACAGCGTTGGTACCGGGTTCTTGAGCATGAAGATCCTGATTGCATGAACGTCGACGAAATTCTCAACATTCGGAAACAAAAATAGACCATAAACCAGTAGTGCGAAAAGATTCTCGAAAGCCCTAGTTTTTCCTTGGTCGGCGAACTCTCGAGCTTTCTCAAATAAGAATTGAGCAGGCAAGCCGTCGATCCCTCTTCTGCACCTCATGTGCGTCTGGATCTCTATCAGCTTAATGCGAGTCACTCTCGCGATGTCTTCCTGACTGGGTCTTCCTTCTCCACCGTAGAACGGGGGTGAATCTTTGACGGGTATCCCTAATAAGGTAGAATATTCTTCCAAAGTGGGCATTAACTAGAAATCTTGGAAGATGAAGCAGTGGTAGATCACATGGTAGAGTTGAACCAGTGTTTCCAATAGACCCTCAGCTACTTGTACCTGTAATAAAGAGAGAATATGCCCATGTTTTATGGCAAAGGCATCTGGATCCCTTATTCGACCTCCTAGTTCCCTTAACTGTTCCACATCAAAAATCCTGAAGGTGTATGGTACCGTTCCTTTACTTCCACAATCCATTTTACGATATCTAGAAAAATAGGCTTTGAGTTCTTTGAAGTGAATGAAAAAGAGAATGCAAATGCAATGAGATGTAAAAGTTCGTGGAATTTGAGTATTTATAATCGTCAGAGAATGCCAACGGACACGATTTCATTAATCATACAAAATTTGTTACAAGTGAAAGAAACGGGAATTAAAAATCGTAAGGAAAACATTACAACCGTTGATATTCTTACAAGAGTTTTTAACAATAATTAAATAAAGGCTAATAAAAGGCCTAAGGAGATTCCCCCAATAATCTTAGCTTGTACTTCTTAATCTCTTCTTCCATTCGGGACTTCTCGAGAACCAGCTCATCTATTATCGCCTCCCACGAAGTTGACTCAGGGTTTGAGGGACTCGGGTCTTCTTGTAACTTCCTCCTTTTGCAAGAGAGAACTTCCTCACTTTTTGCCTTTAGTTATCTTTGAAGCGCTTCGTTCTCTTCCACAAGCACCTCACACTTATCCTTCCAAGCATTCCCTATCTGCTGAGCTTTCCTTAAGGCGATCTTTAATTCCTCTGTCTCAGATGCAAAGATGAAGACAGGTTCCTTGTTCAAGACCATATGCTCTTGGTGATCATAGGGCATCCTTAGTTCAATAGCCCTTCTTCTGACCCATTGTAGGTAGGGGTCCATGGAGACACAATTATGCTTCCCCAAAGCATTCCTATCTTTCTTGTGTTTGTCCCTCCAGGCTTCTAAAACTCTGCCCCTCAATTCCTCCTGCTTTTCGTAGTCCTTGGAGAAAAATCCTTCTGTATGAATACCAAGAGGCTTGACCTTCAAAGGGTAACCGAACTGTCTGCGAGCTAAGACCAGATTGTAACTGGTTATTCCTTGTATGCCAAGAAGAGGCACATTCCCGAACTTTCCACAACTATCAATGATCACAACATCCTCGTACCTATAAGGGTTATACCAATCAACGTCAGAATGAGTAAGGGCCATGATCTTCTTAGACCACTATCCCTTTTTAGGGTCCCAGAAAATGTTAGCCTTGGGCAAGTGCGAAGTAAACCACTTGTACAATAAGGGTACACAACAGGTGATCTGTCCTCCTTTGGCATGCTTCGAATGTATGGCGTGATAAGCTTCAGCTAACAAAGTAGGGACAGGGTTCCTCTTCATAAATATCTTAATAGCATTGAGGTCCACATAGTCTTTGAGATTGGGGAACAAAAAGGTGCCATAAATCATTAAAGCATATATAGCCTCAAAGGCAGCCATGTCAGAAGCCTGGCATAATGATAAGCTTTCTCCGCCAGAAATTTCATAGGCAAAACAGAAATCCCTCCTTTGGTAGTCATATTCCCTCGGATGTCCGCTAACTCCAAATGTGTCGCCTTAGCAATCTCTTGTTCCTTAGGGTCCTTACCAAAAATGGGAAAAGGAGACTTATCCAAAATAGGTATCTCGGTCAGACATGCATGTTCCTCAAGGGTAGGCACCTGTTGGTAATCGGGGAATGTGAAGCAATGATATACCGGGTCATAAAACTGAAGTAGGGTGGAGAGAAGCCCTTGATCAACCTTCACCTTCAACAAAAACAAAAGCGCCCCATATCTACGCTCGAATCCTTTTGGATCAACCAACAGAGTCTCCAACCTCCTTAGGTCACTTGTGTCAAAACTCTTGTAAGTAAACTTCACGGTGTTCCTTCTTCCATTGTCCATGGTACCCTACGACGTAAATAAAAAGACTCAGACTCCACGAACTTGAACGAAAATGATGCTTATGTATGCATGTATGCACAAACACACAAACAAAAGGGCACACAAACAAGCAAAACAAAAAGTCCTAGGTTCAAAGAAGCATGAGTGGAGTCAAGGTCTACCCATCCCATAAGGTGGTGTGGTTTCAGAATGTACCTGCCGAACGGGTTCTAAGAGTTCCCAGCGTCTACGACCCATCTTTCGGATATTATCGACTTCCCAAATTACTCGGTTAGTCAATAATATTCTCAAGAGAATCTCGTCTGAGTGTAGTATCGCGTGACAACTATTTGGAAATGGACTCCCGCATAGTCACCGCACTACGTCCTAAAAGGCCAAGTTGGGTTAAAGGTGCTACGGTCCTCAGTCTTAAAGGTCCTTGGTCGAAGTTAATACCGTTTTCACGAATGTACTCGTTCAAACAATATTAAGTTCAAAAGAACCTAAACTGAGCGATGATTTTCTCAATTCGACTTTTCAGGAATCGACTCCGTCAAAGTACCCTTGACCATATCATCTCCTATAATTATACTCATGTCCGGGTCTAGGACTCCTCACCACTCAAAGGGACAACCCAAGCAAGCATAACAAATACAAATATATAACAAATACCATGATTAAACAAGTTAGGGGGAACCCTCTTCAGTTTGAGATCCCCAGTGAAGTCGCCATTTCTGTCGCGGTGAAAATTGGATAACAAGCTATTAATTAACTTGCATCGTGCTTTTTTAATGTCACCACCGGTCTTTGATTTATCCAAAGGAAGGGAGAAAAAACCGAATTCCCACAATGCAATGCAAATGCACTAAGCTTTTAAGTTCGGGGGTTGGTTATACCTAGGGAAGGTGTTAGCATCCTAGATATCTGTAGTACTCTACAGGAACCTCTTGATTCAATTATGTTATTTGTTATCTGTTTGCTAAAGGTTCTATGCTAAAGGTTGGGAAACCCTAGGGGTTAGTATCTAAGTATACTCGATAAGGCATCGCACCTTATGCCTACGTATCCTCGGGAGTAGAATTAGAGTATGCGTAGTTCTAATTCTTCTGATCTATTGACTATGGTCAATATTCAGAGGGGAAATGAGTACAAGCTCATTTTAGAGTTTAAGAACTCTCTAGATCAAGTTGTAATGGACCTATGTTGAAGTTTAATCAGTAGGGGAAGTGATAAATTCATTATGATGAATATCACTAAGAGTTGAAGAACTCTTCCTAAAGCTAATTATGGTTTCTATGGCTCTGATGAGGCCAAGAAACGAAGTTTCTTCCTAAGAGGTTACTTAGGTTAAGATGGGGGTCATTATCTCAAGGTGACGATTATGAATGCAAATGATATGCACCATACACAATGACATGGTCATCATGCATGGGATTTTCCTTTGGATATTAATGCGATTAAATTACGTTGTTTAGGCGATGGTGCTAGCTGAGTGATGCTAGACTTGTGTCCGGTGACCAAAAGGTTAAATGCGAGGCCCGAAGGCGGTCGACTTACATGGGTAGAAAATGGGCTCGACGTTGGATCGAGAATTTTTATGAGTTTGAAAAGGTTTGGGTAGTAGTAAATAAACATACAGATGGAAGTAAGTTATGATAAACATATACATGATAAAATGACAAGGTAAGGCATAATATAAGTTACAACATTGATATGAGATAATATGATGGAAGTAACATAAGCATGAGGATGGCAATATGTTCCATGATAAAGTATGGATAAGATGAATATGCTTCAAGAAGAATAATTAAACAAATGATGTCAACATGCTTCAATCTTTATGAAGACAAACATGTAGAGTGATAATTAAGAATGAAAATCAATATGCTTAAATCTTTAGGAAGACAAACATATAGAATGATATTAAAGATGACAATCAAAAAGAGTGATATTAAAGATGACAATTTAGAAGGATGATATTCATGTAAAAACCAAACATATGGCCAACCAACAAGGATATATTAACTTAAGAATTAAACAAAGATGCTTAAAAATGACATTGATAATTAGACCAAGAATTGACAATACAATAGAAATTAGCAATTAACGTACAATTAGGTAATTAAAAAAAATTGGCTACACATGGATAATTAACATTTAGAAATTAAACATCTAACCATGCAAATTGACAAATCTCAAAATTAAGGCACACAATTGATAATTTAAAGTTAACGACATAATTTGAAAATAACAATTAACATCTCAATTAGAATTAACAAAACCATTCAAAATGCAATTGATAATTAGAGTCAAAAGCTACTAGAACAATTAACAATAAAAATATAATTAACAATTAGAAAGCATAACACATATTAATTAATGATAAAATAAATAATCAAGGGACAAATTATAAAACAAAATAAAAATATTTTTAGAGTTTTGGATTAAGCAAAATAAATAAAAGGTTTAAAAAGAAAAGATTTAGAAGTTAGAAGAATTTGAAACAAAAACGCAGGGGGTGTATTAGTGATTTTAGCTTAGTAAAAAAACAAGTGGAAACGAAATGGGCCAGGATGATAGGGGTGTGGATAGGAAAGGGCACAAGGCCCATGGAAGGAGGAGGGAGGCATTCAGGCGAAGGAATGAAAAAACAACAAAACGGGTGATCCAAGGATCGAACCCGCGAGTGGCAAGGCAAAGGCGAATTTTAGTGCATGTGTGTGGCCGTTGGGACGGCGTGTTCATCCAATATATAATATACTCAATAAATATATAAGCCTTATATGCGCGCATTTTCCAAACTACCAAAACAACCAAACCAAAATCATGCGACAATCAGTTTCGAAATTGGAATGTGATAAGCAGATCATGTTCAAAAGCATGTAACTTACACAAATCTTGACAAAATTAGATGAAATAAAAAAAACTGAAATTAATCAGGAAAGAACATAGAATAAGAATATGGCATCCATACATTCTAATGTTGAACACATGAACCAGAAAATAGTTGTGAAAGTAGGATGTCGCACGCAGACCAAGCATACAAAGCACGAAACCATCTCAAACACATATCGGATTTCACACATTCCACAAGCAAAAAATGATTATCAGAAGCAAAATGAGGCCAACAAAATTAAGACATGCATTGGATAATCTAAACAGGACCAACATGTGAGCTGTCAGCATAGATCAAATGGAATTCAATGAAATAATACCTCTTGGGCACAAATGATGATCAAACAAGCTGATCGTGGAAATCAAAACAATGTGGCATGGATTCACACATGAGTTTAATGATGGCAAACAGACCAGTGCGAAACAAGGCAAGTTGGCAGAAAATCATACATGATCATAGCAGCAAGCATACAACACTCCAATGAGAACCAGACAAGGACATAATTTGAATACAATGAATCAAATATGTGAAGACTAAGGAATCTGTAATAGCTTGGTGAGTTTTTTTAATGGACATCAAAACATTTTCATGACTAACATGTTGGAGAAATGTAGCAGAGCCAATTTAGGACCAAAATCACATGATAGACAAGGTTGTAAGCTTGAAATGCAAGAAAACATGATATCAGTTAAGGCATAATGCAGTCAGTTTTGGTGACATGTTTTAACATTCAGTAGCAATTCAAACATGTGAACATGAGTGTTGACAGAATGATGGGATCAAAGTAAACATCAACAATAGCAAACATTCAGTGTGCAGACAAACAGCATGTCATTTGAGGCAGTTCAGGTTCATAGGGCAATAAGCTCAAAATCCACATATCATGACGCATTATGAGTATCAAACCAGGCAGCAGAAGTAGTTTTCAAATAGATAGCATACAAGGAGAGTGCAGGGCATAATGATGGTTCAGACATCAAGACAAGCTCAATAGGCACATAAGTTAGACACAAAGACTAGCACACACATCATGGTCATAGTATTAGTATGATGTCACAAAGAAACATAACTTTCTGAAATTAGCAATTTCAACACCATGCACAAATTAAAATGATCATGATATGACAGGTCATGGAATATTGATGTACAATGATTAATAGGAACAACTCAGAACAAATTGGAGGTAACTCAATTATTATCCTCAGCTTAACATTCAGTGAGCAAAACCTATCTATCAGACCAAAAGATTGAATCACTAAGCAACATATTTGTTCTAATAATCAAGACTTAGGCATATGATCAACCACAATCAACATCAAGGCACAGTCGTGCATACAAATGTGGACAAAACCCAAAACAGCTAGCATTTCACAATGACAAAATATAACCAAGATTGAATACTCCAACAGGTCAAGTATTACTGATAGCAAAAAGAGAAAAGTGCCAAGACTTGATAACATCAACATCCATTAAATCTGTAGCAAAAATGGATAAGTTCAAACATTCTAACATCCAAGAACACAAAAAGGTTACAAAGAGAAATAGAGGTCCAAAGACGGCCAATTTTTAGCAGCATTAAGCATTCAATCCATACAATATTGCAATGATAATCCAATTGCAGCCACTTCAAGGGACAGAAACAGAGGTATTTGATACGATAACCATATGTATAGCAGGTCAATGAACAACATCATCTATTTCGTGAAAGCAAGTCAAGAGCATATAATCAACATGTTGAAGCATAATCTCAGCAAGATACACATGTAAAAACAACAAAATGCATATGGCAATGATGATATCAAATGAACATAGAATTTTAGAAGGGAAAGGATGTTACCAAGTGGATTAATGTCCACTGCACCTTCTACTTATGATAAACCTCACTCTTCTGAATCAAGGCTCCCAGAAACCGACCTCTTCCTCTCTTGCTTGTGACACTTGAAAACCCAACAACTTGAATATTTGTTAGTGAAGTGTATGTGAGAAAATTGTTGATGCTAATCGTCCCCCTTGCAAATGAGAAAACGTCTCCCTTTTATAGGCAGCAAGTCGGTTCACGGCATTGAATGCGCAGCAGCCGCAGGAGCTTATCTTGGGGAGAGAGCAATTAATGCAGCAGTAGCCTCGAGTGCATCTTGAGCCACGCGTATAGGCTGTGTTTGAATTGAGGTCTCAGTTGTGCTGCAACGATCAATCTTCTGAGCCGTTTGAAAGGGATTGAAGCATTGGAAAATTAACGGTATTTTCCACAATCCACGAGTAAACGAGGAAGAGGAATAGTATTTGGTTTATTTTGTGATTCTGCACGCCACGTGTCAACTCCTCATTGGGTAAAACGTTGAGTTGAAAAGTCAAACTAGCAATGCTTGATTCCTATTGGCTACTGGTTATGGACTCACTTTCCTTTCCTTGCCGTGTGGGATATTTTGATTTACCAACAAATTGTTTTTTCCTTTTCTTGTGTAACATGGGCTTTTGGTAGTGGGCTTATACACTTGTAAAGAAAATGCAATAGTATCTCTCTTTTTCTTTAACGAATTAATTATGTAATAAAGTTAAAATAATGATAAATCCAAACCTAAATTAAATAGCTAGAAACAAAAATTAATAATTAATATAATTAATTAACTAATCTAATTTTTAAAACTAAATTAAGTTGAGATCAAAAGAAAACAACTTAAATATAAATAAAATAAAATAAAAAGTCAAATTGAAATTAAATTAAAATAAAAAAAAAATAGAATATTAAAACAAAAGTTAAGTTAATAATAAATAGAAGAACATAAATAAATCCCCAACTAGCAAGAAAATGAGGGTAAAATTTGGGGTACAACACCTGGGATGATTCAGAATCTGAAGATGATGTTGATGATGGTCGGGTAAAATTGGCATTCATGGCAGAAACCATAAGCAACTCGTTAGAGGAAGAACTATCAGACTCCGACGATGAAAGAGAGGTAATTTCCTCCTTATCACGTTCTGAACTTGAATTAGGATTAACTGAACTTATAAAAAGATATCAAAACTTTCAAAGCAAATTCAAAATCTTGAAAAAGAGTTTTATAGTTTCTTTAGAAGATCTTACTAAAAACAAGAAAACCATTTCTGAACAAAATGAGAAAATATTTGTCTTAGAAAACTCAAACACTGTCCTGAAATGTAAATTATCTAAGTTAGAAGAAGAAATTGTTTCAAACTCAACTAACACTAGTGAAGAAGACAAATATGATAACACATTTAAAAACTTTCTTGCCAAAAGCGTAGATAGAAGCAAAATGGCTTCACTAATCTATGGAGTCAGTAGAAATGGCAGTAGAGGTCTAGGATATTCAGGACCATCTCAACCATATGATGAAACCAAAAACATCAAAATAATACCTCTGTCCAAACAATTTATTCCCTCTAGTACTGGCCTTAAGCATTCAGAACCAAAAGGTTCAAACACTAGGATTACACAAACACACACACTAAAGAAATGTCCTAAACACGAACACTATGCACAAACTCCACACCGTTTTGCTAACGTAAGGAAATCTAAAGGGATTAGAGCCTTTAGAAAAACTAATGTGAAAGGACCCACAAAATGGGTACCTAAAAACAAGATAATCTATGTTGCAGATATCCTTAATAGCTCCATTGAAACACCAGTCATGGTACCTGGACAGTGGGTGCTCGCGACACATGACAGGAGAAAGGCTTATGTTCCAAGATCTGAAACTTAAGCCTGGAAGCGACATCGGTTTCGGAGGAAATCAGAAAGGAAGAATCATTGGCTCTGGAACTGTTGAGAATGGTAAGCTTCCTTCCATTAAGAATGTTTTATTAGTAGAAGGTATAATGCATAATCTGTGATCAATAAGTCAACTTAGCGACAGTGGCTATGATCTCATTTTTAATCAAACGTCTTGTAAAGCTGTAACTCAGAAGGATGAATATGTCCTATTCAACGGAAAGAGGAAAAACAAAACTTACAAAATTAAATTATCTGATTTAAAACATCAAAATGTAAAAAGTCTTCTTTCTGTAAACGAAGAGCAATGGGTATGGCACAGACGTCTTGGCCATGTCAGTTTGAGAAGAATCTCTCAGCTTAACAAGCTTGGTCTTGTTAGAGGCTTGCTAAATCTGAAATATTCGCCAGACGCTCTTTGCGAAGCATGTAAGAAAGGAAAGTTTTCAAAAACCTCTCTTAAAGCTAAAAATGTTGTTTCCACCTCTAGACCGTTGGAACTTCTTCACATTGATCTGTTTGGCCCTGTAAAAATGGCCTCTCTCAATGGTAAGAAATATGGACTAGTCATAGTTGATGACTACAGCAGATGGACATGGGTAAACTTCTTAAAACACAAGGATGAATCACATTATGTGTTTGCTTCCTCTGCACTCAAGTACAAAATGAGAAAAATTGTAAAATAGTCAGAGTCAGAAGTGATCATGGTGGAGAATTTGAAAATAAAAAGTTTGAAGAACTTTTTAATTCACATGGAATATCTCACGATTTTTCTTGCCCTAGAACTCCACAACAAAACGGAGTTGTAGAAAGAAAGAATCGAACTTTACAAGAAATGGCTCGCACCATGATCCAAGAAACTGACATAGCTAAGCACTTCTGGGCAGAAGCAATTAACACATCATGTTATATTCAAAATAGAATCTCTATAAGCCCTATCTTGAATAAAACTCCATATGAAGTGTGGAAGAATAAATTACCCAACATTTCTTATTTTCATCCATTTGGATGTGTCTGTTTTATGCTTAACACTAAAGAGAATCTTAGCAAGTTTGATTCCAAAGCACAGAAGTGTCTGTTGTTGGGATACTCTGAACGCTCGAAAGGCTACAGAGTTTACAACATAGAATCAAGAATTGTGGAGGAATCTATTCATGTTAGATTCAATGATAAGCCTGACTCATAAAAGTCAGAGCCAGTTGAGAAACTTGTAGATTTGGAAATTAGATTCTCCGAACCTAAGGAAAGGACAGATGAAGTTAAAGAACAGCAAGATCCTACACCAGAAACCACTGAAGTAGCTCCAAATACCCCATCTCAACGAAGAAGAAGAAGACTGTCCACATCCCATCTTGAGGAAATAATTTTGGGTAACAAAAATGCTCCTATCAGAACCAGATCAGCCTTTAGACCATCATAAGAAACACTTGTAGGCCTGTATCATTGATAGAACCAGCTACAATTGAAGAAACCCTCATGGGCAAAGACTGGGTTCTGGCTATGGAAGAAGAACTTAACCAGTTCTCCAAAAAAGATGTTTGGGATCTAGTTCCTAAACCTAAGAATGTTCATGTAATAGGAACTAAGTGGGTATTTAGGAACAAGCTAAATGAAAAGGGAGAAGTTTTTAGAAACAAAGCACGACTTGTTGCTCAAGGATACAGTCAACAAGAAGGAATTGACTACAACGAAACATTTGCTCCAGTTGCTAGACTTGACAATACGTTTACTAATATCCTTTTCAGTAAATTATAACATCACTCTATATCAAATGGATGTTAAGAGTGCATTCTTAAATGGTTATATATCAGAAGAAGTTTATGTCAAACAACCTCCTGGTTTTGAAAATTCAGAAAAACCAGACTTTGTTTTTAAACTTAAAAAATCACTCTATGGTTTAAAGCAAGCTCCCAGAGCTTGGTACGATAGATTGAGCAAATTTTTATTAGAAAACAATTTCACCAGAGGAAAGGTTGACACAACTCTTTTCTGCAAAACATATAAGAATGACATTCTTATTGTTCAAATCTATGTTGATGACATTATTTTTGGTTCTGCTAACCCTTCTCTATGTGAAGAATTTTCAAAGTTAATGCAAGCCGAATTTGAAATGAGCCTCATGGGAGAACTGAAGTTCTTCCTTGGAATTCAGATTGATCAAAGATCAGAGGCCACTTACATCCATCAAACCAAACACACAAAAGAACTTCTGAAGAAGTTCAATATGACGGATTGCAACATTGCTAAAACACCAATGCATCCAACTTGTGTCATGGGAAAAGAAGAAACAAGAGTTAAGTGTACATCTATGTGTTAGATTCCAATCTGAT
Organism: Lathyrus tuberosus; assembly: GCA_022829125.1. Lineage (NCBI taxonomy): Eukaryota > Viridiplantae > Streptophyta > Magnoliopsida > Fabales > Fabaceae > Lathyrus > Lathyrus tuberosus. Next base: position 11,277,759 of record JALAZF010000158.1, read on the forward strand.
CCAAGAGAATCACATCTAACCGCTGTCAAGCGAATTCTAAGATATCTGAAAGGAACAACTAACCTTGGCCTGATGTATAAGAAAACATCAGAGTATACTCATCAACAAGATATTGTTCAAATCTCTCAAGAACTACCATCCTCATCCATCACACCCACTACTACTCTCTCAACGGCTGAACCAACTGTTTCAAATCCATTAACCCTTCCCACAATTGATGCAAACCATGTCACCCAGAAAACTCGCTCTGTGTCATGTGTGACACATGAAAACGATCTAACTGTTCTGAAAGAACTAGATGTTGACTTCAACAACCTCTCTGATAATGGGTTTAACCTAATTGATCAATTGGGTGCTCAAGAACAGAAAAATTACTTTGATAGACTTAGAGGTCCCTGCTTTGATGATCTAGTGAAAGAATTCTGGAGACATGCAGATACAGACGAATTTCATGTGGTATCTTTTGTTCGGGAGCAGAAGATTATCATCACTGAGAGATCTATTTCAGAATTGCTAGGAATGAAGTTCTTGGAAGGAAAGAGGGTGTACGGAAAAACTAAAAAATCTGAGTCAGTCATCAACAAAGCTATCTTCAAAAGCTGTCAATCAGGAACAACAGACTGCAAAAGCAAAAACTTGCGTGACAACCTAAGGATCTGGCACAAGATCATTCTTCGATGCATCAATCCAAGACCGGCGAAAAGTGCTACAGATTTTGCCAACACAAATAAAAAACACTTGCTGTACTACTTGCACAAACATGAGAAAATGTGTCTTCCCTCCATTCTATTCTACTATTTAAGGGATATGGTACGCAAGACAAGAACAACGACGTCATCAGAAAAGAAGATTGTTAACTACATTCCTTTTGGAAGACTGATCTCTGACATTCTGGTTAAAAGCTGATTAGTGAATTATCTGATCAAGGAAGCAAAGTTCACGGAATATCTGAATGAAAAAGTTGGAGAAGCTTTCAATGCTGTAAATCTTAAGCATATGAAGATGATTGCAAGTGTCGATGTGAAACCAACACCTATTTCTCCCGACACGGTGAAAAAGATTAGGAATCCAGTAGAAAACTATTTATTCTACCACAAAGAAGATAATCCAACCGCAATAGCCTCTTACATTGGCATAATGAGAGAAGCAGAATCTATAATTGAAGAAGTTGTCCCTCAGTCAAAGCATATTACCAGAAGTAAGAGGAAGCTCGCTGAAGAGGATGCGGAGTGCAAAAAGAAGAACAAGGATGAAACTGAAATCTCCAGAAAAGAAGCTCTTCTTCTTGAGAAAATCAATAAAGTTGATGCAAATCCATCTATTGCTGCCCCATCTTCATCACCAATCATCTCTACCTCCATTCCACAAGTAAGGTTTAAACCCCCATCTTTTTCTATTCTTTTACCAACCACTGATCAATCAACCACCAAACCCATCAATAACTACTCCAATCTTGTCTAAGACTGTTTTTACCTATATTTCAACAACAACTACCTCAACAATTCAGCCAAATAAACTAGAACCAACAAATCAAATCTCCGAATCTCAAGCTCCTAATACTGAATCTAGTTCTGAGGGAACCTCCTATGAATCCCTAGAAATTGTCTTACCTGAAAACCTCATGAGCTCCGACAATCTAGAAGTAACCTCTCATACCGATCAACAACAACCACCTGAACCTACTGCTACTAAGATTGACTTATCTCTGCAACCACCACCTGAAACCAACTCTGATAAATCCAACCTCGCTCTGATTATCTACAATGCTCCATCTCCAACATCCTTTGAAGAATGTACAAGTCAATTTCATGACAAAGCACTCGAGATATTTGCTAAGCTAAGAGCGGAACTTTGTACTAGCACAAAGCTCATGGAACTTGAGAGTGCCTGTCAAAGTTTTCAAAAATGGCTGGACATGGAACTTACAATAATTGTAAGTTTCTCAAATACAACCATAACTACTGAACTAGCAAAGGCTAAGGAGAGAGCAGAAGCTGAAGCAAGAGTCAAAGTACTCAAGTTCTTGGTTGCTAAGCAGAAAGAAGCTAAAGAAAAGGTTGCTAAAGAAGCAGAAGAGCAAGCTGCTAGAAAGGCACAAGAAGCTGCTGAAGCTGAAAGAGCTAAAGAAAGTGCTATGATTGCTTCCACTTCTGATCCTGTTATCAAGCGTCTGGGAGACGCCATTGATGAAATCAGAATTGAACAGAAGAACTTCAGAGAAAGGTTTGACAAGCAAGATACTGTCAATGAAAATCTTCAGATCATGATGAAGAAGATTTGGGACAAGATGTCCTCTGACAGTAAATAAACCTCTATTTTTCTTTTAAGTTTTAGTTATGTGTTTTTCACCCTTGGACTACCCTGTGTTTATCTTTTTGATACATGACAAAAAGGGGGAGAAAGTATATGAATGTGATAATTTTGATCCTATAGTCATTCTATGAAAAACAATGCTGCTTACATGCTAACAGATAAATCTATCATCTCTATTAGGTTATTTTTCGGTATGTTTTCTCTGTGCAGATAACTCAGAACTCTGATAATGAAGAAAGACTCAAAAGGTTAATGAAGTCAGGGGGAGCCCGAGCACGAACCTTAATCAAATCTAATACTCAGGGGGAGCACTTCATAAAAAGGATAAGCTATCCTAAAAACCTTTTTCCATGTTCTCTATGTTATATATTTATATATCAAAATTGCGTCATCAAATACATAGTTTTGTCATCATCAAAAAGGGGGAGATTGTGAGAACAAGATTTGGTTCTGCAATATTATCTCTAAGTTTTGATGATAACAAATGAGTATTGGCATGAACAATTTTGCACAACTAATGTTGTTACTTGTGAGAACCTAGCAAACAGGTTATGCTCCTGAAAATCAGCGCAATGTTTAAAGAAAGACATTTTGTCTATGCACTTAAAAGAGCTGAACGAAGATAACACAAAAGACTTTAATTCGAAAGGAAAAGAGTATGAGTTCTAAAGATCTGAAGATCTGAAGATGAGGGTTATGATGGAACGAAGTCCAGATGCTGAAAACTTGGTCTAAAAACTTGTTTACATTATCAGCTTGATAAGAAGCAATTTTCTGTAAACCCATTGTATTTGAACTTAAAGTTGTATTCTTTAAGAGAGTCTTAGTGACACTGGGGATTTGAGTAAGACCTGTGTGGTTGGATTACTTGAGAAGTCTAGAACGTGTGAGTTCTAGAGGTTGTTGTTAGTCACCAGCTGTGTAGCTCGTGCAGTGTACTATTTTGTTGAATAGTGGATTAAGACCTCGTTGAGAGAGGCGAAATCACCTTGGCGGGTGGACTAGATTAACTTGAGAGGTTCTCAAGTGAACTAGTATAAACATAACGTGTTTATATCTCTTTGTTTAACCAAGTTGTTTTTCTTTAGAAAAGGGGTAAAGTTTTAAAGAGAAAGTTATTTTAAAGAAACGATTTATTTTGAAAAACCAATTCAAACCCCCTTTTCTTGCGTTTTTCACACCTTCATTGGATCCTTCACACAAGGCCCAATTCGACATAATAAGTCAACATTATATTTCGACGATACATACTAGAACTAGCTTCGACTACAGTATGCAGTCCTTCAACATCAGCATGTGACCCAACTTCGACTTCATGCTTGTCTCCTGTCGAAACATATGAAAGCTATTCCTCGATAGAGCTAGAGTTCGACCCAAAATCTCACAAATCTCCACCTTGGATATAACTCTACAAATAACAGGGAATAAACTGGCTTTCATCATGCAACTTTATCAACTGCATACAGTGGAAGAACTTGCAACTTAGCAAGGTCTTGGTGATCATATCAGCAGTATTATCATCAATCGAAACCTTCAGCACTTGGGCTTTACCACGCTCGATTATCTCTCTGATGAAGTGCAGCCTCACATTGATGTGCTTTGTTCGCTCATGATAGGATAGTTCTTCGACACGTGTATTGCTCTTTGACTATCACATTTAACAGTGATACTTCGACCTTGAAGTTTCAGCTCCTTTGCAAAACCTTCAAGCCATAATGCTTCTTTCACAGCTTCAATGAGGGCAATATATTCTGCTTTAGTGGTTGATAAGGAAACAACCTTCTGAAGCGTTGTTTTCCAACTTATTGTTGTTCTGAACATAGTGAACACATATCTAGAAACAGACTTTTCTAGAATCCATACAACTTGTATAATCAGAGTCGACAAACCCTTCGATTTCGACTTTGCTATCATCACCACAGGCTCTACCATAAATCAGGACTCTTTTTAGAGGCCCATTTATGTACTTGAGAATCCACTTCAAAGCTTGACAATGCGCCTTTCCAGGATTCGCTATATACCTGGTTACAAGGCTCACACCATACGCTATGTCTGGCCTCGTACAGACTATATCATACATCAAAGAACCTACCACACTAGCATGTGGAATGCTACTCATATAGATTCTTTCATCTTCAGTACTCGGACTTTGAGTAGTACTAAGCTGACACTGAGGATTTGTTGGAGTCACAATAGGCTTTGAATTCGACATACCAAACTTGTCGAGAAGCTTCCGTAGGTATGTCTCTTGAGATAAGCACAACTTCGATTGCTTTCTATCTCTCCAGATGTCAATCCCAAGAATCTTGGTGGTAGCTCCCAGATCCTTCATTTCGAACTCCTTATTGAGTTCAGCCTTCACCTCTATTATATCCTCGACATTTTTGCTAGCTATGAGGATATCATCCATATAAAGCAACAAAATAACAAGTGAGTTTCCAGGTCAAAATCTGAAGTAAACACAGTGGTCGAACTGGCTTCTAGTGAAACCAATGTATGCCATGAACTTGTCAGATCTCATGTTCGACTATCGAGGTGATTGTTTCAGGCCATACAAAGACCTATTCAACATGCACACAAAATCTTCCTTATCCTTTTCTGCATACCCTTCAGGTTGACGCATCAGGATCATTTCGTCAAGGTCACCATACAGAAATGTTGTCTTCACATCCATTTTTTTAAGTTCCAAGTCGAACTTCGCCACCATGGTCAACAACATTCTAATGGATCTATGCTTTACAACACGTGAGAACACATCATTGAAGTCGACACATTCTTTCTGAGTGAACCCCCTAGCAACCAGCCTTGCCTTAAAGCGCTTCGATATCACTTCTTCGATTCCTTCCTTGACCTTGAAAATCTACTTACAACTGACTAACCTTTCTCCTGCAGGTTTCTCAATCAGCTCCCAAGTGTTATTATCATGAAGATATTTCATCTCGTCATCCATGGCTTTTCGCCATTCAGTATGATTTCGACTCCTCATAGCTTTCTTATAATCTCTAGGTTCTTCCTCAAGTACCTCACTTGCAGAGATTAAGGCAAAAGCTATAAGATCTGCATAACCAAGTCTCTAAGGTGGCTTGATGACTCTTCTCGACCTATCTCTTGCTAGTAGGTAGTCATCGACAGTTTCCTCAGTCTCTTTAGCATTTTGCTCTTCTTTTTTTGACTTCATCTGGGTTATGCACTTCAGCATCACTATGCTCCCCCTCAATAGGAATCTCTACCTGTTCCAGCTCCTCTTCAGAGATTTCTGCACTTCGACCAGCATCACCAGTTTTCTTGAACGCCATTTCGACTTCATTGAAAACTACATCACGACTTGTGATACATCTTTTGTGACCTGGTTCTAGGCAACACAACCTATAACCCTTGACTCCCTCAGGATATCCAAGGAACATGCATCTCAGAGCTCTAAGTTCGACCTTGTCTTGCCTAATGTGAGCATAGGCTAAGCAGCCAAATACTCTCAGTTTGTCGAGATCTTGTGGCTGACCCGCCAAACTTCTTCAGGTGTCTTCATTTCCAAAGCAGTCGAGGGACATCTATTTATTAGATAAGCTGTTGTCAAAACAACCTCTGCCAAAAATACCTTCTTCATTCTAGCACTAACCAACATGCATCTAACCCTTTCAAGGATTGTATGATTAAATCTCTCAGCTAAGCCATTTTATTGAGGAGTACCTGCTACAGTTTTATGCCTTGCAATCCTAGACTCGACACAGTAACTGTCAAAAGCTTCATTGCAGAACTCAAGGCCACTGTCGGTTTTCAACCTCTTAACCTTTCTCCTAGTTTGAGTTTCGACCAGAACCTTCCAACTTTTGAAATTCTCAAAAGTTTCATCCTTACCCTTCTGAATGAATACCCATAATTTTCTGGAATAGTCATCAACTATGGATAGAAAATACTTTGCACCTGCATGTGAAGGATTCCTTGCAGGCCTCCAAAGATCAGCATGGATGTAATCAAGGGATCCATCCGTTCTTTGTTTACCTTTGTTAAACTTCGCCCTATAGGATTTGCCAAGTACATAAGGTTCACAAAAATCTAACTTCTCGACTTTGTCATCACCTAGCAGGTTCTATTTTCCCAGTTCGACCAGGCCTCTTTCGCTGACATGGCCTAATCTCATGTGCCATAATTATGTGTCCGACACCATTTTCGTGGATGCAAAATCTGCTGAACCAGTTACAACCTCAGCTTCTAGGGTATACAAGCCTTGTTTCTTCACGCCTCTCAAGACTTCCTTCGACCCCTTCATGACTTTCAGGATACCCTGCTCTCCTTTGAAGACATATCCTTTCTTGTCGAATTCACCAAGAGAAATTAAATTCCTCTTAAGGTCAGGTACATACCTAACCTCATTCAATAGCCTTATTGACTCATCATGGAGCTTGAATCTTAGAGATACAATACCTGCAATCTTGCAAGCTTTATTATTTCCAAGCAACACTGATCCACCATCTTGATCACATAATTCTTCAAACACATTCTTGTTTAGAGTTATATGCCAAGTACATCCAGAATCCATACACCACAAGGACACACTACGCCAAAAATGATTTTTCGCAGCACAACAAAGACAACGCTTTTTGGTAGAAGCGCTGCTATATGTTTCGCTAAAAAATAAAATAAAAAATGAAAGAAAAAAGCGCTGCTATATGGGGGACATAAGACAACGCTTTTGAAAAACGCTGCTAAAGAGCTAGGGCAGGTGAACTTTAGAAAGCGTTTTATGAAAAACGCTGCTAAAAGGATACCATAAGCCAACGCTTTTGAAAAGCGCTGCTAAAGGCCCAAGGTATACCATACTTTAGGCAGCGCTTTCAAAAAGCGCTGCTAAAGGCCCAATTCACTACACACCTTAAAAAGCGCTTTTCTCTGAAAGCGCTGCTAAAGCCCAGACTACAAAAGCGCTTCTAAAGGTGCTTTAGTAAAAATTAAAAAGCTAAATTAAACCAGTAACAAATCATTTCTAATTTTTAACCCTATCATTGTTTTCACTCTCGCTCACTGTTCACTATCGCTCTCACTATTCACTCACGTTCTCACTCTCACTCACGTCGTTCCGATATATATTTTTATTTCATTTCATTTCATTTCCATTTCCATTTCCATTTCATAAAAAATGCAATAATTTCTTTTGTTTGTTCTTGAGTGATTATATAATGTTGATTATATAATGTTGACAGTTTGCTATATAGTTTCTTTTGTTTGTTCTTGAGTTTGTTCTTGAGCATCTTTTATTAAAATTATGAGCATGTTTAGATTCTGAGCATGTTTAGTTTATTTAGTTTGTTATTGTTTTTAATACAATTTTTATTAAATGTCAACAGGTTTGTTTGCTTCTTGTGTGACAGCAGGTTTGTTTCTCGTGTGGCAACAGGTTTGTTTGCATTTTGCCTTTTTCTTTCTTTGATTATCAATTTTTCATTTGTTGGTTTTGATTGTTGCTCTTTTAGATTTGATTGTTGTGATAGTAGAAGTTAGTATAGGGATTATTGTGTAAAATGTGATTAATTTGTAGAAGTTAGTTAAATGATTAATTAGTAGAAGTTAGTATAGTGATTATTGTGTACAATGTGATTAATTTGTAGAAGTTAGTTTGATGATTAATTTGTAGAATAGTAGAAGTTTGTTTAATGTGTAAAATTTGTAGAATAGTGATTAATTAGAAAAGTCAAGGTAGTTAAGAGTGTTGTAGAAGTTAGATTGTTGAGGTTGTTATAGGGCTATTTGTAAAGTTAAAGTGAATATTTATCGAAAATTTTTAGTGATGTAAGAATTTGGTTGTTATTGAAAATGATAATGAAATTAGTAGTTAAGTGAACTAGTGATTGAATTTATTTTGAGAGATGATTGAAATTAATTATAAAATTAATTGTTATTTTGAGAGTTGATTGAAAATGATAAATAGTGATCGAATTGTTAATTGAATTTGAATTGATGATAGAACTTTGAAGTTACTAGAGGGTGATCAAACAAAATACCCGGAGATGAAGAACATGATTGATACGTAAGTGATGCGATTGTTCTAAATGTTCGCGTGTGTATTTCTTTATGTATGTGAGATTGTTCTAAATATTCGATTATATTATGATAGATCCATACAAATATTCCGATCACAACGACAAGTTCGAGTACCAAAGAGCAAAGCAAACAACATTACATGACTAAGAGTGGAGGTATGATTTGATATTATAATAGTAATGCTACTTGATAAGACAAGTAATCTATGATACTTATTAATACTTTTTTCTATGTGTAGTGTCCTTGGCAACGTAATGGTATCGATTGTGGTTATTTTGTCTTGAGATTCATGAAAGAAATTATTCTTTTGGAACACATAGAGATTCCAACCATGGTATGAATTTATATATAAGTTATGATTTATTTTAAGATTTATTATCAGATATTTCATCTAATTAATTACTTTTAACTAAATCATGCAAATTATGTAAAATGTAGTATTTTGATGAATTCAAGTGTGCCACCTACACGAAAGACAAATTGGAAGAAATAAAGGAGGATTGGTGTCAATACATGGTTGAAATGAGAATTTGTTAGTTTTAGAAATTGTGTTAGGTTTTTAGAAGGTGTTGTATATATAGGTGATGAATATATGGTGTATAAGGTTTCGAATTGGTGTATGGAATTCGTGTTGTATAGTTTATATTGAGATATATATATATATATATATATATATATATATATATATATATATATATATATATATATATATATGTAATGGTTATTTTGGTGTTGTATATATAATGGTTTTTACCATGTATGTCTTGAATTTTAATCGTATAAAGGCCTATTGTTGAATTATAATGCTATAAGGTATATGTGTTGACATATGATGGTATCAAAGGCCATGTGATGAATGATTATGAATTCTGATAAATTATACATGTTTATACAGGTTTATATAGGTTTAATAATTGATTTAAAAAAAAAGCTTTTAAAAAGCACTTTTATAAAAGACAGCACTTTCTAAAAAAAGCGCTGCTAAAGGGTGTCATGGCGTATACATAAGGCAGCGCTGCTAATGGGGGTCCTGCGAAAGCGCTTTTCTTTGAAAAAGCGCTGCTAAAGGGGGTCATACGAAAGCGCTTTTCTTTGGAAAAACGCTGCTATATGGGGGTCATACGAAAGCGCTTTTCAAAGCGCTGCTAAAGGGGGGTCCTATAGGGGGATCTATGATAGCGCTTTTTAAAGGAAAAAAAACGATGTCTTTACCTTTTGCAGTGCCACCTTTGGCAGCGCTTTAAAGCGCTGCTAAAGGCCAAAAATAGCGCTGCTAAAGGTCTTTTTTGGCGTAGTGTTCAGATGATTCATAATCATCTTGCACAATAGCTGCATTGCCATTGTCCTTACCTCCATGATTATTCAGGCGCTCAGGACACATCTTTCTTGTGTGACCCTCCTTCTTACAGTGATAACACTTAATCCCAGAAATATCACCACCATAAGACTTTTGCTGAGTTTTACCTTTCTTCTTCTCAAACCTACCATCTCTCTTTGAGGATTTCCCCTTCACGGACAACCCTTCGCCAACTGATGATGATGGTTTCAGCTTCTTTCTTTCGTTTAAATCCTTCAAATACAAGGCTGCTTGAACTTCTTTAAAGGTCAGGGATTCTCTTCTATACAAGAGGGTTTATTTAAAGTGAGCATGTGACTTAGGTAAATAACACAACAATAACAACGCTTCATCTTCATCATTGATGGTAACACCAATATTTTCAAGATCAAGAATCAGCTTGCTGAACACATCCAGTTGCTCCTCAACGCTTTATCTTCACTCATCTTGAATGAATACAAAGCTTTCTTCAAGTACAAACGATTCACCAAGGATTTTGTCATATATAATCCTTCGAGTTTCATCCAAACACCAGCTGTCGTCGTCTCCTTCGAAACCTGCCTGAGAACCTTATCACCAAGACTCAGAACAATTTCAATGTGGGCTTTCTCGATCATCATTGTCTTTTTCTTCTCCGTCAATGTAGCATCCATGAGATCTCATCCCTTTAACACTTCTAGCAAACCTTTTTGAATAAGAAAGGGCTCGCATTTTCAAACGCCATAAACCGAAGTCATTAACCTCGATGAACTTCTCAATTTCAAACTTTGTTGACAACATCTTTTCAATTTCAAACTTTGTTGACGACATCTTCTCCACGCTAGCTCACTGCACCAGTTTGTTGTGATCACAAACGATACCTTTCAACAAATAAAGATTGAGAAACTGAGTTCTTGGGTGAATAATGAAAACGGTTAGAACAAAAAGAGATAGAAGAAAGGATAAAGAAGAAAGAAGAAGAAGGATTAGGGCAAATTGTTTACTATTCACTTTCTCATAAGGGTTTACAAATGATTACAAATGAATATCACAATTGGCCTCACTCAACAACCTGAGTGATCTAGCCTATTTATAGACTAACTAGCTAACTTACATCACAAGCTAACTAAACTATTAGATCTTTAACACAAGGCCTAATTTGACATAATAAGTCAACATTATATTTCAACATTACATATTAAAACTAGCTTCGACTATAGTATGCAACCCTTCGACATCAGCATGTGACCCAGCTTCGACTTCATGCTTGTCTCCTGTTGAAACACATGAAAGCTATTCCTCGACAGAGTTAGAGTTCGACCCAAAATCTCACAGAAATCCATAACACGTTTCACAATGCATTTCAATTTCTACATTGGCACCCGACTTATTAGTTAGAAATGCAAAATATAAGAGGTTGTTTCAAGATCTTCCTTAGAAACTAGGCACATAGAACTTGCAAACGCAGCTTGTGAGGATCAATGGATACTTTATCTACTACATAATTTCTTAGTCCCTCATCTACATCATGTAACCATCTTCTAGGAAAACATAAACACCATTCACATTGCACCCAACCAGGTGTTTTATAAACAGACAAAACACATAGAAATTGATTGTCGTGTTGTTTGTGACAAAATACAAGCCAAACTGGTTCACCTCATGCTAATAGATTCCACGAACCAAGTAGGAGACTTATTCACTTTCATCTGGCCCTATTTCCATCTTTGATTTCCAAACTTTGAATGATTGGCATACATTCCACTTTGTGAAGGGTTCTAAAATATAGCATTATGTGTATTTTTATATATCTACACTATTTATGTGTTGGTTACTCTTGTATAAGTTTGTTGGATATTTTCACTCTAACGAACTTATTTTACTCGGACCCATAAGAACATTGGGCCCACTTTATGCATTCTCTAAAAAATTAAATGAATAATTATTCAGTATTGTTCTTTTCTTTTATTTTTTATCGCATCAAACTATAAAATAATGAGTAAATTGTGGCAGTTTTTTTTCTTCAAGCCAATGGAATTAGAAAAGAGAACACGAAGAGTGTTTGAATACAAGGAATACAAAAAGAAACACAACGGAATGAAATTTCCAGCCAACTCTGACTTAGCTATCCTCTTAGAGGATCCATACAAAAAGCTAAAAATTCAGAGTTGGATTTACAAATATCACCCCCCTTAAACCAAATCCAGGTCCTAATTTTGATATCCCAGCACAGATTATCCAAACAAAAGTTTTCATTTTTGAAGATAATCCGATTCCTACATAACCAGATACTCCACACAGTAATAAGCCAAATAAAACCCAATTTCGAATTCCCTTTGGATGAATTAACTTTTCCACACCAATCCAGAAAGAAATCAACTCTATTACCCACATAAGTGGTATTTATACCACACCAATCCCAGATTCTATCCTAAACAGCCGCAATCGAATCACAGGAGAAACAAAGATGTTCGACGTCTTCATTTACCTGATCACAAATAACACAAGTTGGGTTCAAATCTACCCCCTCCTAATAAGTTCAGATTTGACCGTAATTCTACCCCATAAAATTCTCCACCCAAAGAAAATCAACTTCGGCACAGCGCTAAGATTCCAAAGAGTTTCAAATGCGAGAAGAGGAGACTGATCAGCAATAGGCAGATTTAAACTCAAGGAATTGTTCGCCAGAATACTATAGACCTCCTTAACCGTAAACGACTTGTCCACCTCACCTTTCCATAAAACCGAATCAGGCCTTCCTTCCTGGACCTGCATCAAATCTCCCATGAAACTATTCAAATCCATGATTCTAGCATGATTTCCAGTTGAAACGAAGTTGAGAGGCCCACTGCATTCCAGTTCCAACCGTTAACGCTGACCGCGAACAAATCATAAACCATAACTTCGTTCTTCCTGCTATTGTTGTAAAGGTCATAGAATTCCTTAGCGATAATCTTCCCGTTCCTCCAAGTAGCGGACCAGAACGGAATGTTAGAGCCATCTCCAACTTGAAAATGAGCAAAATCAGCAAAACAAAAACTAACGTTAGAGAGACTCTTCCCGCTATTGATGAGATCTTTCCACCAATGAGAGGAAGAAACCAAAGGCACCCAATTCTCAGATAATACATGATGTTGTATCGCTCCATATCTAGCCATCAAGACATCTTTCCACAGAGCTGGTTTTTCAGCGACCAACTTCCACTTCCATTTATTCAACAGTGCTATGTTTAATTCTTCCATTTTTCTGATACCAAGACCGCCTTTCGATTTCGGAGAACAACAAATATCCCAGTTTAACCAATGTATTTTGTTCTTCTCCTCTACTCCTCCCATAGGAAATTACTCCTAATAGAATCGACCTTCTTCAAAATCGCCTTCGGAGCTTTGTAAAACGAGAACCAAAAGGAAGGCAAGCTAGAAAGAACCGAGTTGATGAGCACAACCCTCCCAGCCAATGTTAAGAATCTAGCTCTCCAAGAATTCAACTTCTTTTTGATTTTATCTAAGATAGGATACCAACCTTTAATCCTCCTAGGATTGAATCCTATAGGGATTCCCAAGAAAGAAAAGGAAGCAGTTTCAATCTTGCAAGAGAGGAAAAAAGAAGCTGCAGAAAGAAAATGATCACTGACGTTCAAACCAATAAGTCTGCTTTTGGAGAAATTCACTTTCAATCCAGAAATCAACTCAAATCCTCTTAAGACATATTTAATGCACCATAAGTTTCGCCAGGTTCCCTTTCCTATCAAGAGGGTGTCATCAGCATATTGGATCATGTCGATAACCACATCATTACGCAGACTGAATCCTTCAAAGCTACCGTTGTCAACCGCCTTCGACAGTAAACCTTTAAGACCCTCTGTAACAATAAGAAAAAGAAAAGGGGCTAAGAGATCCCCTTGACGGAGACCCCTTTTTGCTTTGAAATCAGATGTAGGGCTGCCGTTCACAAGCACCGAGAAATGACTTCTGAAAATTAACGCTTCCATCCAATTGCACCACCTCTGCCCAAAACCCAACTTCTGAAGCATGAAACGAAGAAAGTTCCAGCTTACGCAATCGTAAGCTTTCGCGAAATCCACCTTGAAGAAGATGCAATGCAATCCATCTTATCTCTTGTAGCCATATCCAAAGTTTCATTAGCGATCACCACCCCATCCAGTAAATTTCTATCAGGAATGAACGCAGATTGACACGAGGAAATAACTTTACCAATCACTAATTTCAACCTAATAGCCAAAAGTTTAGACAAGATCTTGTATATGCTACCAACTAAACATATGGGCCTGTATTCTCCAAGGTTCTGAGGATAGTCCACTTTTGGAATAAGGGTTAAAAAAGCAGACGAGAAAGCTTTAGGTAGAAAGGCCCTTCCATGAAAATCATTAATAAAAAGAACAATATCAGTTTTCAAAATGTTCCAACACTTTTTAATGAAATTGAGATTATACTCGTCGGGCCCAGGGCTTTTGAAACCATCGCAGCTCCAAACTGCAGCCTTTATTTCCTCTTCAGTAAACGGAGACTCAAGTAACTTAGCATCCAACTCAGAAAGACTATTGAATAAACAATCTTCTAAAACCGGTCTGTTCTTCACAGGTTCTGAATAAGCTCCTTTGAAATGCTTGTAAACCTCTTCTTTCACTCCCTCCACTGAATCAACCATGCCCTGAGGAGTTTCGATTCTACCGATGAATTTCCTTCTTTGTCTACCTCTGATTCCCATGTGGAAGTATCTAGTATTAGAGTCCCCGGCCTTAATCCAATTACTCCTAGATTTTTGAATCAGCAAATTGTCCTTTTTGTGAAGCTTACTCCAAAAAGAAGCGCACTTAGCAGCTCTGTCTGCTACGATCTCTTCAACCTCAGTACTGTCCGCTGTAGAGAGGAGCCAGTCTGCTCTGTTAAAGTCTTCAACATCCTTTTCAATCGAAAGGTCGACCCAACCAAAAACTTGTTCCCTCCAAACTTTAAGTTTATCCTTCAGAATCCTTAATTTCTCTTTAAGAACAAATTCACTTCTTCCCTCAATCTTCAAAGACTTCCATTGCATCTCCACAAAACTGAGGAACTCTGGGTGATCAAACCAACTGTCATTACATTTAAACGGTTTGTGACCCCAGTTAATTGATTTAATCGTCACCCAAATCGGACAGTGGTCCGAAAAATGTGAAAACTGTGGCTGTTATAACGGCCACAATATACAAAAATAGACAAGACCAAACCACCACAATTTACTTTGCATCAAATGGTGGTTTTTCACTGCATATAATGGGGTTTTTAACTGCCACAATTTTTACATCTTTACTTTTAAAATATAAAAAATTTATCGGTTTTAACTTCTAGAATTTGTAAATTTGTAAATAAAAAAAAACTTTATTGTATGAAATAGATTAGCCAATGACCATAAATAAAATAAAATTTGTATTGCTTAATAAATAAAATCAAATAAAATAACATGATATAAAAACAATATACAAATATAAAATAATAATCTTAGCAACATGAAATGTACTACAAGTATGATAATACAAATAAATGAAACTGAAAAACTTAGAAGTCTTGTACTAAATGAAACTAAAAAGCTATCAAATGTTAGAAGTTTATATCCCACACCATGAGTCTCCTCCTACTTAAAGCCAAAACATCCTTATTTTTTAGATTCCAACTAACTTAGAAGACCTCTTCTCTATTAAGCTATAACAGCAATCAGATGAAAAACTATATAATATATTTAAATCAAGATTAAGCTTAGAAACCTGTAAAGAGAATGTTACTTATGACTCCATAATGGAATAGAGCCACAAGACAATGAAGTCAAAGCCAATTAGCAAAATACAAACTGACATTTTCATTTTATACTCGGTGCCATGGTACAACAGTAAGGATGTTGGCATGTAAACATGAGGTCATAATTCAAGTCCAAGAAACAGCCCTTGCTTGAATACTAATCAATTGAAAACAGTATTGCAGAAGACATGATAAAAGGTGTCCCCTGATGTTATTTTACTATAGTAATACTCTTCTATCTGACATTGACAATTCAAGTTCTATAGAATTCATCTTCAAACACAAAACTAGGGACTCACATGCTCTTTCTTCCATATATTTGGACTCATCGTGTCTTTCCAAATGTCAACTATAGGGGAACCATAGAGATATGCAATAATTAAATGGTGAAGTCATTCCACATATAACACAATTGTGTACTAAATGTAAATCTATAGTATACATAATCAACTTCTTAAAAAAATAAAATAAAAAGACAGAAAGACCACACATTTATTTATACTATATCTGAAAACCCCATTATTTCATTACTCCATCCAAAATCAAAGTCAAATGTTTTGTTTAGAATTATAAATATGTAAACAATATTTAAGACCTAATTTTTTTGACCAAACTTTTTTCTCTTAACCTTATAATGGGTGGGAAGTATATCCAGTGACCCATGCTGACTAATATCATCATAGGTGTTATATCAGGTTTCGTAGTTACCAGTTCAGGACAAAAAGTAATGCATTAAGTACTACGTGAGTCAACAAGTGCTTATATTAAATCAACATGATTGAAACTCAACACGTGTGCGTGCGTGTGCGTGTGCGTGTGCGTGTGTGTGGTATTTTGGATCGACAAGGGTACCTTGATATTTCGACAGGAATTATGCATGCTGTAATCGAAATCTGTTCAAGCATGCTGTTGAAATATATTAACTTGTAATTTAAGTTAGTATTGTCGAATTGGGTCTTACTTGTAAACCCAATTGTTTAAGTTAATTTGTTCCCTAAGTTAGTTTGTGTAATGGATTTGTGTGTAAAAGACCACTATGTTAGTATGTTAGTTTTTTTTTGTTTTATAAATAGCAAGCTAGTCTTTCATCTTTGTAAGGGTGGTGCAAATCCTGATTAGGGTGAGAGAAATTAATTGTTGGTCTTCACTTGTAATCGTTGAACCCTTATTAAGAAAGTGAATAGTAAAACAGATTTAACCAATTCTCTATTCTTCTTCCTTCTTCTCTTTTCCTTTGTGAAACCTAATTGGGTTTCTTGTGTTTGTTCAAGAAACTCAAATCTTTTTCTCATTACTTTGTTATGTTATTGACGACATCATTTTACAACAAACTGGTGCGGTGAGCGTGGAGAAGAAGATGTTGTCAACAAAGTATGAGATTGAGATATTCACCAGTGTAAATGATTTCGGTTTGTGGCGCTTGAAGATGCTAGTGCTTCTTGTTCAAGAGGGTTTGTTAGAAGAGTTGAAAGGATCAGAGATGATGAAAGATAGTTTATTTCCTTGTTAGTGTAGAGTGTGTACCAAGGTGGAGACTTGTGATATTTTGGATCGAACTTTAGTGTTGACAAGGGTAGCATCACTACGCCAAAATTGGCTTTTCGCATCGCCACAAAGACAACGCTTTTTGCAAAAAGCGCTGCTATAAGTCTTTAAAAAATTTCGCTATAAAAAAGCGCTGCAAAAGACAGCCCTTAGAAAACGCTTTTTAAAAGCGCTGCTAAATGCCCTAAATTGAAGCCACCTTAGAAAGCGCTTTTTGAAAAGCGCTGCTATAGGTATTACCTTAGAAAGCGCTTTAAAAAAGCGCTGCTATAGGTTAACCTTAGAAAGCGCTTTCAGAAAGCGCTGCTATAGGTCTTAAATTCTCCCCACTTAAGAAAGCGCTTTCTAAGGAAAGCGCTCTTAGAGGTAGCACTTAAGAAAGCGCTTTTTGAAAAGCGCTCTCTAAGGTCAATTATGAATTAAAATATAAAACACATTTCTAATCATTTTCAGAAATTTCTTTTCAATTTCTTCTCACGACCATTTCTTTCTGAAACCCTTGCCATTGCCATTGCCGTCGTTCTGAAACCCTTGCCATTGCCATTGCCGTCGTTCTGAAACCCTTGCCATTTCCATTGCCTTCGTCCATTGCCTTCGTGAAGAAGAAGACGAAAACAAAGAAGAGATAGGTTGTTGTTGTTGTTGTTCTTACTTCTTACATTGTTCTTGTTTCTTACATTGTTCTTGTTTCTTAGATTCTTGCCTCGTTCTGTTGATGTTGTTGTTCTTGTCGTCGTTCTGTTATAGTTAGGTCGTTCTTGCTGTTGTTGTCGTTCTTGCTGTTGTTGTTGCTTCTGTCAATTTGTTTCGTGTTTGATTGCTCGAACCAATTTTGAGGGTGTATTCGTTTACGTGACTGAGATTCAAATTCAAGCACCTTGTTTTTTTTTGTTTTTACAATTGGTTCATATGCTGTTTGAACTTATAAATTTGTTGCTTGTGAAAATAAAGATTCCTACTGCTGCATTCGGTTGCGTATTAACCTTGAATCGAGGTATTACTTATCAATTTTGGACTGATATTTTAGTTTTGTATGGAAATCTGTACTGCTACATTGAGTGTAGGCCGATATATTAATGTTGTTGTTTCAATTGCAGCTTCATTGCATTGCCATTATTTATCTCTTACTGTCACTTACCATTTTTTTATATATACTATTTGATTTTGAAAATTGGAAAGCTTAAAAGTGAAGGGTTGATTTAGTTTTTTATATAGGATTAAATTATTCATAAAGCACGTTTGGTAGGAGCATGTTTACTTGTTTAGGTATTGCTTAGATTTGAATCTTGTTAGGTTTAGGACGAATTGCTCTAATGCTTGGTTACCTGTTTAAGTATGCTTGGTTACTTGTTTAAGTATGCTTGCTCTTGAGTATTTGGTCAAGTACTTGGGATATGTAGGTGTTTACCTCTAATTGTTGCTTGTTTGTGATTACATGTTGCCACTTATCAAGTTATGACTCATAATTGGTCAATTAATGATATTTCATTTTATGATACGTGTACAGGGGGATCTTGGTAATTCTAACCTATCTGGACACTGTGTGGGTCTAGAAGTTGTTTACATCTCTACAGGTAATTAGTTGTTCTCTCTCGCCACTGTAATTAGTAGTGCTTTGAATGAAATGATATGATGGGGTTACTAACTTATTGAATTTGCTATATATAGGGGTTACTTGTGATCAAAGTGTGAAAGTCGGATCGTTTCCCTACAGGTAAATATTTTTTATTTTTGTTTTTGTTTAGTTTAATTTGTATAACTATGGATAAGAAATGGATGTCTTCAAGTCGATTCTCGAAAGAGTACGAGAATGGGGTATCGGAATTCGTTAAGTTTGCTGTTGCGCACACCAAAGACCCCAGTCGAATGATATGTCCTTGCTTGGGTTACTGTTTTGGGAGTCGGGTTGACGCGGTTCAGTTGGAATCGCATTTAATGGGGCGTGGAATTGATAAAACTTATACATGTTGGAATTTGCATGGTGAGAAGATTAACGGGAATGTTGAACTGGGGGATAATACGACCTATGCTTCAAACGACAATGGCACAGATACATAAGAAGATATGTTCTGATCGAGTCGAAGAAATTTCAGAAGCACTTGAAGAAGATCTTAAGGATTGTCCCAAAATGTTTGAGAGGTTGGTAAGCGATGTAGAGAAACCGTTGTATAATGGTTGCACTAAATTCACAAGATTGTCTGCGGTATTAAATTTGTACAACTTAAAGGCGGGCAATGGATGGTCGGATAAAAGTTTCACATAGTTATTGGCCCTTATGAAAGATATGCTTCCAGAGGATAATGTTCTTCCCAATCGAACATATAAGGCCAAAAAGATGTTGTGCTCTATTGGCATGAGCTATGATAAGATACATGCCTATCCAAATGATTGCGTTTTGTTTCGAAATAAGTATGCATCGTTAAATGAGTGTCCTAAATGCGGTGTCTCTCGATATAAGAAAAAGTTGTCTCCAGTAAAAGTCTTATGGTATTTTCCTATAATTCTGAGATTTAGACGCATGTTTCGTAGTGAGACCGATTCAAGACACTTGACTTGGCCTGCAGATGAAAGAATTATTGATGGAAAGTTTTGACATCCGGCAGATTCACCACATTGGATGAAAATTGATGATGATTATCCAGAATTTGGAAAAGAAGCAAGAAACCTTCGCTTGGCATTATCTACTGATGGAATGAACCCACACGGTCTTCAAAGTATCTCACATAGCACTTGCCCTGTGATCATAATGATTTATAACCTACCTCCATGGCTATGTATGAAGTGTAAGTACATGATGTTATCTATGTTAATTTTTGGGCCTAGACAACCAGGGAATGACTTAGACGTATACTTGGCACCCTTAATCGAAGATTTAAAGTTTTTTTGGGAGAACGGTGTGGAGGTTTATGATGGGTATAGGAAAGAAAGTTTCAACTTGAGGGCGATGTTGTTTGGCACAATTAATGATTTTCCAGCATACGGAAATCTATCAGGGTACAATATAAAAGGTCAATGTGTGTGTCCTATTTGTGAAGATAAAATAGATTGGATGCGATTGGAGTTTGGTAAGAAGAATGTCTTTCTTGGTCATCGTAGATTCTTAAATTCTAACCATCACTATCGTGGGTGGAGAAAAGCATTCAATGGAAAGCCAGAGCAAGGTAGAGCTCCAACTATATTGACAGGTGATCAAATTTTTGAAAAGGTGAAAGATGTGAGTACTCAGTTTGGAAAGCCTTTTGCACATACACTTGTCAAGAGTGGGTGGAAGAAGAGGTCAATTTTTTTTGAACTACCATATTGGAAGTCTTTGTATGTAAGACATTTTCTTGATGTTATGCATATTGAAAAAATGTATTTGACAATGTTATTGGTACGTTACTCAATATACAAGGAAAGTCTAAGGATGGCCTTAAAGTAAGAAAGGACTTGATGGCGATGGGGATAAGAACTGAATTAGGACCATTGAAGAAAGGAAAACGAACATATCTACCACCTGCTGCGTATACTCTATCTAGAAAGGAGAAAAAAGTATTGTGTAATTTTCTAAGTGAAGTTAAAGTTCCAGAAGGATACTCTTCAGATATTAGAAGACTTGTGTCTATGAAAGACCTCAAGTTAAAGAGTTTAAAGATGCATGACTGCCATGTTATAATGGAACATTTTCTACCAATAGGTATACATTCTATTCTGCCAGAAAAAGTAAGAAGCACAATAACTAAATTGTGTTTTTTCTTCAAGTCAATTTGCAGTAAGGTGATCGATCCTGCGATCTTACCAACATTGCAAAAAGAAATAGTTATTACTTTGTGTGATCTTGAAATGTATTTTCCTCCCTCGTTTTTTGACATAATGGTTCATCTAGTTGTTCATCTGGTAAAAGAGACACAATTGTGTGGACCGGCTTATATGAGATGGATGTACCCTGCTGAACGTTATATGAAAATATTAAAAGGGTATGTGAAAAACCGAAGTCGACCAGAGGGTTGTATTGCCGAACGATACATTGTTGAAGAAGCGATTGAGTTTTGTACTGAATATCTATCCAATGTACAATCAATTGGACTCCCCAAATCTCATATTGTCGAAAAAAAGAAGGAAAATAGCTAATTGGAAATGAAGCTGTGACAGTATCAAGGGTCGAACGGAATCAAGTGCATTTGTATGTTCTGCACAATGAGAATGAGGTTGAGCCGTATGTTGAAATGCACAAGGATGTTCTCCGAGGTTTAAATCCGAACAGAAATGAGAATTGGATAGTACGAGAGCACAATCGAAGTTTCATACCTTGGTTTAAGGATCATATTTATTCAAAGTATTATTCAGATCCCGCTTCAATAACAGAAAGGTTGAGATGTTTAGCATATGGTCCAAGTTTGGTTGTGTTTTCTTATAGCGCATACGCAATTAATGGATACACATTTTATACCATAAAACAAGATGATAAAAGTACTATGCAAAATAGTGGTGTCACCGTGGTAGCTGAAGCAATGCACATTTCAAGTGTGAAAGACTTAAACCCCAAATTTGTAAATCTGCCATATTTTGGGGTTATCGAGCGCATTTGGGTGTTTGATTATGAGAAGTTTCAGATTCCTATATTTCGTTGCAAGTGGGTTGAAAATAATAATGGCGTACGAATGGATAAGTCAGGATTTTTGCAAGTGGATCTTAATAGGGTGGGGTACAAAGATGAGCCTTTTATTCTAGCCTCTCAAGCTAAACAAGTGTTCTATGTCACTGATCCGACAAGTACAAAATGGTCTATAGTGCTTTTATCTAACAAAGTAATTGATGAAAACATTGGAGATCAAGGTGATATTGATGTTGATATTGAATCATTTACTAGAAATGATCAAGATGAAAATATTATAGCGAATGAATCATATACTAGAAATGATCATAATGAGGGTATTTGGATCAATCCAACCGTTCGTGTTGTTAAGAGACGGGTAGAACATATTCCAACCAAGAAAAGAAAGAGGTGTTAGTGAAAAAGGTACTAGTTATAAAATTATTGCTTATATCATTCAATAATATTAATTAGTTGTCATGTTATATATAGCTTATATCATTCAATGGATTATGGATTTTTATATTTGTCATTTAATTTTTGTTTTTTTCTTTCTTACAGATCAAATGGCTAGTAACTAGGGAGACACACACACGAGACACATGATACAAATGAAGCTCAGAATGAAGCTTCGAATGTAGAAAGTGAAATAAAATGAGGAATAACTATTATGAAGTCAATCATCCGGGCTAGAGATAAAGAGATCAAATTTGATGTACATTGGAGTGATGAGAACCAACTAATTGAGCCTAACGGTTCAATGTTGTCTTCATACATTGGTTCACTTGTCCGTCAGCACATTCCAATTACCAGTGATAATTGGAGGAATCCATTGTTGCAAGCTGGTAAAGATAAGATATGGACTGAGATACAGGTACTTACCAAATATGATTGATGTTATTAGATTTTTGTTGACGATTAAGTCTTTAATTTACTTGTACTAACACACTTTATGTTTATATGTGTATGTTTTTTTGTAGAGGTCCTTTAATATTGATGAAAGCCGGAAAAAGTATTGTCTTCAATTGGCCGAAAAGAGACACAGAGGGTTTCGAGCCTTATTATCAAACAAATATCTTAAGGATGAGGAATTTTTTTTTGTAGAAGCAGAACTTCCACAGTTGTATGCGGACTTGATTACCCCGGAAGAATGTGGCACTTTTGTAGCCAAACGGAAAACCGAAAAATTCAATGTAATGTTATCTTGTCATGTCTATTAATTGTATTATATACTTGTTGCATTAGTTTATTCTGATATGACTTAAACTTGTTTATCCAGGATTTGAGTGCCATTAATCGCCAAAGAGCATCAAAACTCGCGTATCTGTACAGAAAAGGGCGTTTGGGATATGCACGGTTACAACAAAAATTGGTAAGTATATATTAATGCTATGATTTTATTAATTGTATTATTGTGTTATAATTGATGAACTTATTATTTAACTAATGTGTAGTTAGAAGAGACGAAAAGTGAAGAATCATCACTTCCGGATCATGTTTTGTGGAAGGAAGCTCGTGTGGGTAAGGATGGAGTTGTTAGGGAAGATGTTCAGCATGTTTATGACGAATGTGTAAGTATAACATTATGTCTTTAAGTTAATCAAAATTTTATTAAAATATAATTAATTTTTAATCCCCACTAATAATTTTTGATATGTCAATGAATTTCAGGAGACTCTATCTAAATCCTTAACCACAGATGAGGAGGATTGCAGGAGCATTCTTAGTCGAGTACTAAATGTTCCTGAGTATTCCGGTCGGGTGAGAGGTAAAGGATTTGGTGTGACTCCATCTTCCTTGTATAAGCAACCAAAGAGAAAAAATCCCAACAACCAAGAAGTCATGCAATCATTAGAGGAACTAAAAGCGCAAGTCCGTGAATTGCAAAAGGATAAAGAGAGATATGAGGCGGAAAAACGCGGTTCCGAGTTGAAAGATACTAGTGACAAAGCTAGTATCAATTGTCAAAATAAAAATCCCGAGGTAATTAGCACATATTTATTTTAATTAAATTAACACATTTATTTTAGTTGACCTTTATACACATTAACAGTTACATATTTATTATTGTTTCAGGGCATTTCATCTTGTCAGCTGTATTTGTCGTAACCGACTTATCGCATAGTTGGCAAGGGAAAAGTGCATAACAAAGTTAGAGATTTACTTCACCATAAACCGCTCCCTCATGGATATCTTAAAGTGTCGGTTGATATCGCTTTAGGTACGGATGCGGTACTACCTATGCCTGACTCGGTTTCAGAGGTTACATTGTTGCGGGATGCAATAGGTTCGTTTGTTGCATGGCTGTTAGACCTCATTTCCATAGATGATGAGGTATGTTGAAAACCATTACGAATCTCTTAGTATTCAAATGTCAATTCTGAACCATTATGAAAATCATTTTAAATCATTACGTACATTTTTTTTACATGGTAATGTTAGACTCCTACAAAACCCGCAGCTAAGGATAGAGGGGTTTTGCGGCAAAACGAGTTTGTTTCATCACAAAGAGAGGTACATTTTAAGTGTTATTCTATTATCCGAATTCAAAAATTTCATGATTTTCTACTTTACCTAACTAATATGATTGTTAGGTTCCTGCTCAAGCTTCACAACAGGCCAGCAAGAAAAAAGCTCCTATTAGGACCGTGCAGGCAAAATGAGCTCCTCCTCACTTTCAGTCGTGTCTTGAAACACTTGTGGTAACATCAGATATGATGGATGGTGTGATTCGTCAAATAGACATGGACGAAGGTGTTTTTGGTTTTCCTCATTCCGAGATAATCGGAAGAGAGGACATGGAGAAGATTTTCAAGCATCTTGAATTAGGCATCGGTGTTATGCATTCATACATCTGGTACTCCGATCAATCTATTATTTATTTAGTTGAACATTTTATTTACACATTTCAATGAAAATAGTCTAATGTTTATTATGTTTTTATTTAAGGTGCTTGTATGAAAAATTGATGCGCAGGACGCAATTGTCAAACAGATTCCGTTTGTTGTCTTGCACCTGTGTTAATGCACCGGCAATTGGTATGAATCCACTTTCAGTAAGAGACCACTTAACTGAGAGATTTATGGCCAGCCAGACATAAAGTTTGTTTCTTTTACCGTATAATACTGGAAACAGGTAAGATTTTCATTCTAATTTCATTCTAATCTTTGTATCTTTTGCGTAGAAATTATCCATCTAAACTTTTGTTATATTTTACAGTGGACACTGGTTGTTGGTTGCCATTAATCCTACAAGAGAAGTGGTCTATTATCTGAATTCATTGGATCATGATTGGTCAACATATGAGAGTATGAAGGATGTGGTTTATACGTAAGTGAGATTGTTCAAAATATTCGTGTGTATTTGTATATTTAATTATTTCTGTGAGATTGTTCTAAATTTACGTTTTTCTTTTATAGAGCAATACTAGTATACCGAGCACAAAGAGAAGCTCGAGTAGCACGGGCTAAAGCAACCAGCGTTACAATGGTCAAAGTGGAGGTATATTAATTTTCACAATGTTGCTTATTAGTGATGCTATTTGATAACACAAAACAACTATATATTAATTCTTATTTGTTTGTCTATGTGTAGTGTCCTCGTCAGCGTAATGGCATAGACTGCGGGTATTTCGTTTTGAGGTTTATGAGAGAAATCCTTCAAATGGATCGATTAGAGATTCCTATCATGGTATGCATGGACTTATAACTTAGGATTTATTTTAATATTTATCGGATATGTCATATAATTTATTATTTTAAACTAAATAATGCATATTTTTGTTTTGTTATGTAGTACTTTGATGAATACACGTGTTCTCATTACACGAAGGATAAATTGCAAGAAATTAAGGAGGAATTGTGCGAATACCTTATTGGAAAAAGAATCATATAAGATATAGGATTATGGGATTATGTGAATGTATAGTTTTGTGAATGGTTTATTTTATAGGATTATATAGTTTTGTAAATGGTTTATGTTATTTATGTGATTTTGGATTATAATTGTATAGTTTTGTGAATGGTTAATGTAAATGACTTGAATTATAATGGAAATGGTTTATGTGGTTTATGTGATTTATGGGATTAGTGGAAATGGTTAATGAATCATACTAGAAATTGTTAACGGAAATGTGAATTATACAGGTTTATTGAAATGACTTGAATTATACAGGTTTCTGCATAAAAAAATGGTTAAAATGGGACTTTTAAAAAAATTCATTAAAATTATACGTATAGAAAAGACAACGCTTTCTAGAAAAAGCGCTGCTTATAGTTTACAAAAGAAAGCGCTTTTTCTAAAAAGCACTCTCTAAAGGTATAGAAAAAAATTCATTAAAATTATAGGTATACATTAGAGAGCGCTTTAAAAAGTGATGTTTAAAGGGGGACAAAAGAAAGCGCTTTTTCCTGTAAAAGCGCTCTCTAAAGGTATATAAAAAAATTCATTAAAATTTTATACGTATACATTAGACAGCGCTTTCAAAAGTGCTGTCTAAAGGCCCACTTTAGAGAGCGCTTTTAAAGGAAAAAGCGCTGCTAAAGACCCAGTTTAGAAAGCGCTTTTAAAGGTAAAGCGCTGCCTAAAGTAGGCCTTTAGCAGCGCTTTTTCATTAAAAAAAACTGTCTTTACCTACGACAGCGCCACCTTAGGCAGCGCTTTTAAGCGCTGTTAAAGGCCAAAAAAGCGTTGTCGTAGCCCTTGTTTGGCATAGTGCATGATATTTCGACAGGAGTTGGGCATGTTGTAATCGAAGTCTGTTTAAGCATGTTGTCGAAATATAATAACTTGTAATATAAATTAGATTGTTGAAGTGGGTCTTACATGTAAGTCCAATTGATTAAGTTAACTTGTTCCCTAAGTTAGCTTGTGTAATGGTCTGTGAGTAAAAGCCCATTAGGTTAGTAGGTTAGTTTTTTTTATAAATAGCATGTTGTAGCGGGGAAATTTGTGAGTGTAAGCTATCGATTAACTTAACTCAAAAAACAAGAGTCGCCACCGCACTTTTATTTTACCCAAAAAAGGAAAGGAAAAAGAGCGAACAAAACCTAAGGAATTCTAAAACAACAAGAACAAACAGAGAATGGGTAAGAGGGGTTGGTTATGAAATGGGAAGGCGTTAGCACCCAAAACGTCTATAGTACTCTATAGGAACCCTTTGAAATATCTACCGCTTTTTGGTCTGAAAATGGTTTGCTTGAAAAAGAGATTGGGGAGACGAGAAGAGAAATATTTTTTAATATTTTTGCGTTTGGAGAGACTTATCGCCTCATGCCTATGTACCCACGATGTGCAATGTAGGATCAAAACCCCGTAGTTCGTGGTATAAATAACAAAATTTTGTTTGTTATGATTGATTTTAGATGTAAAGACAAGTCGTCATTTCCAAGCGAATAATTCCGTTTAAAGAAATGAATCATGTCTAAACTTATGAAAAAGTTTTAAAGGGAAAAAAAGTGCATAAGGCACGAAAAAAAAGATTGATGAGTTTGGTGTTTTTTAAAGTCTTTTTTGAAATGGTCAAAATATGATTAACATGGATTGACATTTATTAAAGAAAAGCAAAGTTTAAAAATCACATGACCGAAGTCAAGGTTTTTTTATGAAAGCGGTTTTAAGTTTGAAAATAATAAATTTTTGAAAAAGAGAGGAAGTTTTGAAAATTGAAGAAGGGGAGGGGGGGGGGGGGGGGGGGGAGAAGAAGAGACTATCCTAAAGCATAAAGTAAAAGCTAAGGATAAGAAAGATCTAACCACAAATGTAGCTATCTTCACCATAAACCAAACAAAAGCACAAGGCTTCAAAGTCTTCAAACCATAATTCCAAAGCAAAGGGAAAAGGTCTTAGTTCTAAGTCCAAGGATCCAAGAATAGCATTGAAGTCCAAGGTCTAGGTACAAAATTCCATGTCTATTGGAAAGGATAGTAACCATAGTCCAAGATTATAAGCACAAGTTTTTTAGAGGTTTTGGCCTTTATTAATATTTTTGGTCCAAGTGGACAAAGAGAAAAAGGCATAACCATAAACATGTGTCCAACAGACAAAGGAAAAATTGCGGAAGCATAAACATGTGTCCAACGGACAAAGGAAAAATATGCGGAAGTATAAACATGTGTCCAACGGACAAAGGAAAATTGCATAAAAGTAAAAGAGAGATAGGGGGCGAGAAAGAATTGTAAAGAAGTTAAAAGTTAGTGATTAGTAGCACAAGGCTCTAGTCCCATAAGCCTTCACCGAGTATTCCGTTTCGCATTTTGAATTATAGTGATTAAACCATGCACTTAGGCCAAGGTTAATGAACTTGATAGAAGTTTAACCAACATTGGGTTGACGCGACCAATCAAGGTCCGGGCCACGAAAATTCAAATTCCGAATCGGATAAAAGAGGGACAAATGTTGCGCTATGTTAAGTAATTGCCGAGTAATTTACGGAGTAATTACCCTACAATGAGGCTAGTCAATAGATCTTTGTGCTAATTCATGCTAGATGAACGATATGTAAATCATCATCCGAAAGCAATACCGCACGAAAAGAAAGTAGGTAACGATCTAGTCTTGATCAAGAATTCAACAAAGAAATTCTAAGATCCATAAGACTTTCATCGATCAAAAGAAAAGAGAAATAGATGAAGAGAAAGCCAAATTAAACCACACAATTATGTGATCTAAGGCTAAGAACAAAAAGAAAGGGAAAAAGTAGGAAGAAAAACCAAAACAGCCCAAAAAAACAGGGCAAAATATGCATTCTGTTTCGAAGAAACCGGTTACTGCATATCTGCTAACCGGTTACTTAGTTCAAAATAAGCACAATTTTTCAAAATAAATACAGTGTAACCGGTTACTGCATATCTGCTAACCGGTTACTCTACACCAGAATGCAGAAAATTGTGCAAAATTCAGCATGATCCACTTTCAAAACTTTTTACAAACATCTTGTGATCATGGAACTGAAATTCCACGAAATTTAAAGTAAAATAACAGCAAAAACCAGCATTTAAACAGAATTACAAGATCTAAAAGATCAAGTAACAAAGATCTCCAAAGATCTACATTATGGAAGATGAAGATGAAGCTTCAACAATGGTGAAAGATGAATTACCACTTCAAATCTGAAAATTCCTTCAAATTGCTTCAAGATCCAAACACCAAAGCCTTGATCTATGAGAATTGATGAAGAAAACAAGTTTGGATGAAGGTTTAGCTCAAAGTTGAACAAGATTCAATGTAAATTCTTGTTAACTTTCAAAAGAAGAAAAGTGAGCTTTAGTGAAATTTGTGGTTGGGAAGAGAATTTGCAAGAGGTTTTTTGGCTATCAAAAGCTTAAAGAATGAATGAAATGAAGCATCTATTTATAGAATTTAGGCTTGGAAAAATTGGTGGATTGGAGTTTGAATTTGGAGGGAAATTAACAAAAGAGTGGTGATTAGGGGAGGTACATGGTAGGAATTAATTATGATGATGTAGGGAATTAAAATGAGATGGTCTAGAATATTCCACATGTGATCAAAATGATGAAAATTGGTGCCAATTGCTGAATTTGAATTTGCTGCCATTTTTCAAAATTTCACGAGGGTAACCGGTTACAGACTAAATGATAACCGGTTACTTAGTGCAAAATTTGTGAAAAATGAGCATTTTGTTGCACTGTTGTGGTTCTGGCTCGATTCTCTTGCTTGTCAAAGAAGGCATGAAAATAAACACATGAACCTTGGAGTCTCTTGAATAAAAATCAATTAAATCTTGGAAACTCTTGATCAGATAATTTTTGAATTAATCGCAGATCAACTTTGACTTTGTTTAGATGAAATTCATTTGAGCTGCGGGACTGATTTTTTTAGGTATTTTTAACCTGTTCTTCCCCTGAAAATGTTAGTGAAAGAAAACAAAATATTTTTGGATTTTAATTAATGGTTAGTAAATATAAACAAATTAAGCAATAAAACAACTAACAAACACACAAAAACTCAAAAATCCCTGCAAGGCACAAACCTACAAAAGAGGGGACGAATGTATGATCTTGTTTGTGGTATGAGATGCAAAAAGACATGTGAGATCTTAGGGGTAAAAAATTAGGGTATTACACATGCTAGTCTCTCATCTTTGTAAGGGTGGTGCAAATCTTAATTAGGGCCAGAGAGGTTAATTGTTGGTATTCACATGTAATCTTTGAACCCTTGTTGAGAAAGTGAATAGTAAAACAGATTTGACCAATTATCTATTCTTCTTCCATCGTCTCTCATTTTTGTAAAACCTAATAGTTATTTTTGTGTTTGTTCAAGAACTCAAATCTTTTTCTCATAACTTTGTTCTATTATAAACGACATCAATTCACAACAAACTGGTGCGGTGAGCGTGGAGAAGATTCTGTTAACAAAGTATGACATTGAGAAATTCACCGGTGTGAATGATTTCGGTTTGTAGCGCTTGATGCAAGCCCTTCTTGTTCAAGAGGGTTTGTTAGAATCGTTGAAAGGATTAGAGATGATGAAAGCTAGTTTGTTCCCTTGTTTGTGTAGATTTTTTTCCAAGGTGGAGATTTGTGGTATTTTGGATAGAGCTCTAGTGCCAACAAGGGTAGCTTGATATTTTGACAGGAGTTGTGCATGCTGTAATTGAAGTCTGTTTAAGCATGCTATCGAAATATAATAACTTGTAATTTAAGTTAGTATGTCGAATTGAGTCTTACTTGTAAGCCTAATTGTTTAAGTTAGCTTGTTCCCTAAGTTAGCTTGTGTAATGGGCCTGTGTGTAAAAGTTCATTAGGTTAGTATGTTAGTTTTTTTTTATAAATAGCATGATAGTCTCTCATCTTTGTAAGGGTGGTGCAAATCCTAATTAGGGTGAGAGAGGTTAACTGTTGGTATTCATTTGTAATCTTTGAACCCTTATTGAGAAAGTAAATAGTCACAAAATTTTAATCAATTCTCTATTCTTCTTCCTTCTTCTCTTTTCTTTTGTAAAACCTACGTTTCTTGCGTTTGTTCAAGAAACTCAAAGCTTTATCTCATAACTTTATTCTGTTATTGACGACATCGTTACACAACAATATATATATATATATATATATATATATATATAATCAACTGCAAAATTACCACATCATAAATTTAATGTAGAGGTTTTGACGATTTGATTATCCTGTACTCAAAACACGTGGTCATTAAACATTCTTTGATTGGATATAAAGAATACAAACGGGGAAAATGATCAACAAGTTTGAAAAAACAAATATTTCATGTTGTAGCGTTATATTTAGGAAGTCCTAGGCTAAGACATCCTCGTTCAGCAGATGGCTCGCCCGAATGCGAGGGCCCGCAGATGCACGTAAGAGAAAGTCCTCGTTGACTCCGAGAAGACAGGCGGTCAATAACTCTCCATAGTAAGTGGGGAACGATTAAGACCACGTCCATGGGACAAAATTTTTTGGAATTCCTATAATATACATTATCTCAAGGTGATAAAGGAAAAATTTTCAAGTCATACAAACTTAATACTACTCAAAGAGCACCACACTCCTAATAGCCCTAACACTGTCAATCTAACCGCCCACCTGCAACTTAGTAGCGCCGACCACCAACTGAGTCTCTCAAATCATATGAGTTGGTCTCTTAAATAGCGTAAATAACCACTGTACATGACTACTCACCTTCATGAGTTAGCACTCACCCCTAAACATGTAATATACTTACTAGGGCCTCCGAGTCTCCCCGCCCTTGCAAGGGGAACACAAACACACACACCAATATTTTTTGAAGAGTATAATGACGCCCACCGTGGGGCCCGGTAAACTAACCTGGGCCACACCTCTTTTTAAAAACAATCACCTTCCCTATTGTACCCTTAACTCATACACCTAACAGTTCTCATACATAGTAAACATAAAAGTTTCATCCCTTTCTCCTAAAGATACCCATGATACAGTTGATGTTGAGGCCATGGGGGAGATTCAAGTCGCCATGGAAAAATTACGATGCCATAACCGAATGTTGGAAGACGTCATCCAAAACATTAGACAGTGCCAACAAGAGGTCAATCCCTCAGAAGAGTTGCAACTGTTGGATCCTCATCCGTTATCAGATGAAATATGGGGGGACCTGTTCCCAAAGGTTTCAAACCTCCATCCTTTGCTAGGTTTGATGGACGTAGAGAACCCTAACACGTCGCCTCCATCAACACATAGATGTCCATCATATGAGCACCAAATTCCATAAAATGTAAGTTGTTGTCAAGCACCTTCAAGGATGTCTTCCTCATATGATACATTTCTCTTCCCTGTGCCTCTATTAAAAGCTATGAGGAATTTGCGAGAAAGTTGGTACACTAGTTCACCGCCAACCACCATAGAAAGATGTTTACCTCCGGCCTGTTCAACATTCACCAAGGCCTGTCATAATCACTGATGGACTATGTCGCCCACTTTAATGAAGCCACCATAAAGGTCGTCCCTCCGAACCAAGAAATGTTTGTGGGAGCACTCCAAAATGGACTTAAGACGGGGCACTTCACTGAATCCCTCGCCCATAAATCGGGACTCACGCTCTCCAAAGTAGTTTCTAAGGAGAAGTGCTACATTAAATATGAGGAAAGAAATATTGAAAAAAAGGCTCGCGACGCCAAGGAGTGGTTCCCCGACATGGAGAGATCTCATCTCTCAAGATAAAAATATCTACAACTCTCCCGTGAAGGACAAATCCTGTTAAAAAGGGAAAAAATGCACCAGAGAGTTTCACAACTTTGAATACCCTTCGAGAACAGATCTGGCACGAGGTGCTCCACCTACATAACATCCAGGTGCCGCATACCCTTAGGTTTGAGGTAATGGGACCCAAGCTTGAAAGGTGGTGGAAATTCCACAAGGTTAAAGGACATTATACTTAGGACTGTTACTGGTTAAAGAAGAAAATATAAAGGCTGATACAGGAGGGCCACCTCAGAAGTATGTGAATGGAGTACCGTCAAACTTGATGGAACAACGTAACCTGCGTAAGCAAGAAGACGGCAGAGGCCCTAGGCCATGCAAGGCCAAAGAAGCACCCCAGAGCGAAGGAGAGAAAACTATATGTTATACTCTCGACACCATTGTCGAAGGATTCGCCTAGGGCGGCGAGACCAATTCTACCTACAAAAGATATGCCCATCAAGTCCTTATTATATACGACCTCCTTGAGAGAACAAGTTGGAAGGCAACAAAACTCACGATCGTCTTCTCAAAAGAAGACGTATTCGGTGCCCATCCTCACAATGACGACCCTGTGGTCATCGTCTTCAAGTGTGAAGAATGGAAGTTCAAAAGAGTCCTAGTCAACCAGGGAAGCTCCACTAATATATTGTATTGGGACGCCTTCGTGAGAACAGGTGCAAGTGAAAGGCTACCTCACCTTGAGAATCACGTTCGAAAAGCAGGACCATGCCAAGGAAATAAAAGTTAAGTATTTAGTCATTGACACCCCTTCCTCGTATAATATTATTTTTGGGAAACCAAATTTTAACTGTATGAGAGTTGTTATATCTACCTCATATTTACACATGAAGTAACTGCTCCCCAATGGGCGAGTGGGAGTGGTTCGAGGAGATCAGGAAATCTCTCAGAAGTGTCATGCAGAAAACCTCAAGTTGAAGAGGACACACCTTCTAGGCATTAGGACGAGAAAGGCAAACCATGGGATAACGCCACCTGAAGAAGTTTGCGAAAGCATGGAAGATTCCCATCTAACCCCACAGTGAAACGAAGCCTGAAAGCAAGAGGGAATCTCTTCTTCTCTAGAATTGTTTATTTAGTCATTATGTTCCTTTAATTTATTCATGTAGTCGTTTTATCCTTTGTTATTTACTTAATTTGACATTTTTCCATAAGTGAGTATTTAAACTCTGTCTGTTATAATGATAAGTTGTTAATTGGGATGCATTATTTTCCCTCTGCATCTCCCTGGGAGCGAGTTTTTTTTAATGAGGCATCTCATCCTTATATTATCTATGTTTATTTTATCATGCCATATTTATGCAAGAAATCTAGATTGGCAGGGGACAAACAATTACATTTGCTGGATCCCTATAGGGAAGATCCTTGTCGCCCACAATTGTAATTATATTTGATGGATCCCCCAAGGAAGGATCCTTGCCGCTCATAGAGGCAATTATATTTGTTGGATCCCTCAAGGGAGGATCCTTACCACCTATAGAGGAAACTATATTTGATGGATCCCCCCAAGAGAGGATCCTTGTCGCTCATTGAGGCAATAATATTTGCTGGATCCCCCAAGGGAGGATTCTTGCCGCCCATAGAGGCAATTATATTTGTTAGACCCCCCCAAGGGAGGATCATTGCTGCCCCTCAAAGGAAACCATATGAAGAAGACATCTTAAGGTTAAGGAAAAATAATAAAACAGTTAAACACTAAAAAGCGATTAATATAAAGATGCCCCCTAAGGGGCGCCGATGTTACAAACAATTACAAAAGCCCTCGAGGGGGGTTAAAAGGAATACAAAAAAAAATTAAAATAAATTCCATAAAGGACAAACATCATTCTCCCTTGGATTTCCTTCTCAACAACAGCATGCTCCGACTGGGAACTCTCAAGTTCACCACCCTCCCAGGTCAGACCTTCCTCCAGAAAGGGAAAAAGCACAGTACTAGGAAAAAAAACACTACCTGCTCATCCACCGTCACCTTACCTTTCACAACCTTGAAAAGATCTAAGGGGGCTCATATATAAAGTAGTGTATAAAAAGAGGACTTGCTCCTTGGCCTACTCAAAGGGCACATCGACGGATGACACTAATTCATTGGTCAAACTTGATACCCCTTTCTCCAATTTTTTGGCAGAGGAGAAATGCATCTAGAAGTCATGCAGAGATTTTTTCTATGCAGAGATTTCCCTGAATTTAGCCTCATCACCCTCCAACCTCTTTCCCCATTTCTCCCCATCTTGTTAGAGGGATAGCAACAGGTGTTGGCTCTTATTATAGGCTTTCGTCTACTTCTCAAGCCTTGCCTCTAGGTCACTAGAATCCTTGTCATACCACCTATGTTCAATATCCTGAAGCATCAAGGCTCTCAGTAGAAGGGTATATTTCATTTTCATGATAATCGAGGGAGATTGTGAACAAAGGGCCCAGGTACTCAGTATGGAACTCTTAGGAAAAGGGGAGGTGCGACCTTTTGAAGCGAAGAAGGGTCAGGATGGACATCATTCCACCAGGGCGTAGGATTTTCAGACATATAATTAATTACGATAAATCAATCATACTACAAGAGAATTAAGGGGGGAGAGAGAGAGATAGAGGAACGATCGTTACCAATTATGATGATCTAAGACTTAAGTCGCTGCAAAAGTTGTGATCGCAACTTCTCTGTTAGATGTTTTGCATGATGTCAAAACTATAAGAAAACTTAGTATTTCTGTGTGTAGGACGATATATCTGAGTTTGTGTGGCACCCTTGTATTAGAGGTCTTAGGAATCATCAAAAACCACTTTAAAATTGTCCACAGTCATGAAATACAGTTTTCTGTACAAAAATGCACTACATGTGTCGGCGCATACGCTTTTCAGGTCGACACATGTAACTCAATAATAAAGCCTGTAGCCTCTATCAAAGTCAGGTCGACACATAAGCCTTTCAGGCCAGCACATACTATAACATTAGTTCAATGTGCCGGCACATACGTGTTTCATACCGACACATCTACTATCCAAAATAAGGCTGTAGTCTCTTTTTGATTTGGGTCAGCACATAGGTTCTTTCAGGTCGACACATGTTGTTATTTTTAACATTATGTGCTGGCACATCCAACCTTTAAGCCGACACATACTGTTTAAATTGGTCAATTTTTTAATTTCTTTTATTCTGAAAATTACCTCTTTGCCACCAATCTTCCAAAACTATATACATCATTCATGCTTCATTCCAAAGTGGTGATACCATAAAATTAGCCTACATTTGCTCATCATCTTCAACCTCCATCCTATGCCTACACACTAACAAATCACACACAATAATCTTTTATTGGGGTTCCAGCTAGGCGAAGGCCCGATAACTCCCGATTAGGTTCTTGTGTAGCCGAGAATATCAGGTTGAGATTTATAGGGGTTTTCATCCGGAAAAATCTCGAGTTTGTCCTCCAAGATCGTGTGTAGATTTGGGGGTTTTCGTGCAAAACACTTAAGAGAGGATTGTGACGCTGTGAAATCCTTTGGAGATAAAGTACACAAAGGATCCTTTGGAGATAAAGAACGCAAAGGAAGTAACGGAGAACGGCGAATTGAATTGAAGTCTTGTGGAATAATCGGTGCAATTGATCGTGCGCGAAAGCTTGGAGATAAAGAACACAAAGAAGTAGCAATATTGATAAGTCAATTGGCATACATTGTTATCTTGGTCTTTTTCAATCAAAAGAAGAGAAGGGGTTGAATCAACATCAAAACCAGTGGTGTTTGTATGGTTGCTATTGAACACTTCTCTTGTACATCGACTTTTTGCATAGTAAGAAAGTATCTTAATTCCATATTGGAAATTAGGCGCACACGTACCCACACGCCAGGACGAAGGTGGGGAACTTTGTAAACGAATCCTCGTGTCGATCTCTCTATTATCTCTTTACTTGCTTATTTTTCATTACGCAATATGTCAAATAGGCATTGATCAATCGATTCGACTCGTAAGAATTTTCCTGTGATCTTTTTATTTTAACTTGATTGTTGATTATCTTATAATCACTTTTGATTATAAGTGGTTTTCATATCAACAACAATACAAAGGAAATTCTGAAAATTCGTTCGCACACCAAGTGTTTGATAAATTGCATAGTTCAATATTTTTGTTTATTATCATTGGAAATAGAATTACTAGGTCAATTAGTTTAAACGAGTAATAACGTGATACTCGATTAAAGATTAAATTTGAGTATTGTGTTTGTCATTCCATAATTGGCTTTGCATATCCGAGTTCCAATAACTAGGTTCGTATAGACGACTTTTGCCGATCCATACCAAAACCTTCCACACGCACTCTTTTTCAAATAACTTTAAAACCCAAATTTTATTTGGTGATTTTGGCTTGGGTGTCTATTCACTCCTCCCCTCTCTAGACAATTCGCTTTCGTCTAACAAAAGTAACGTTAGTAAACAACATATACTTTTTATAGAAAAAAACACAAAATGATCAAAATTATGATTGGATACATCTTTCTGTTCTAGTGTTGAGGATTATCCAATAAGATACACTTGTCATAATTGAAGTTCTCATACACTTCTTAACTAGATATCAATCAATTGAAATAGGAACACATTATGAATATATTTTCTTGTCTCTTTCCATTCAACAATAATTAGCTACTTATTTTCTTGAACTTATGCTTTAAAAAACTTGGATGATGGTTAAACATTGACAATGATTTAGCTAACTCAAATCATATTTCTTTGTATCTGCTTATATACTTGTTGACCAATTAACAAACATGCCAATTTCTTCTTCTTCAAAGATCTTAATTGGAACTATCTTTATCTTCCTTTACGATGACCTTGGAAGTAGAGGTCTTCAAGAAAATGCTTCTTGTATCTTCATTAAACTTTTCTCCTTTTTTTGTCTGGCTTTTGATGCTTCATGCTTTATAATATATCATCTTTTCAAACATAATTTAAATATTTAAAGTCTTTAATTCATGTGGGTAGGTTTCCATTTACCTGCACATATGCATTAACACTTTGTCATCACAATTGTTGTTAGATAAAGTAAATTTAAATTTCTAACTTGATGATTATATAAACTGGTTAACATTATGATATTGGATTTATTCACATATATTAAAGTCATTTAATAAACTAATATCACGTAAAGATGTTATCATCTCAATCATTATAGTTTCTCTTTTTGAATATGTGAGTTCTATTGAACACACCATTTAGATCATTCTAGCTCATATCCTTACCTTTTGAAGTCGTAATACCTGATCAAAAGACCATATCTAGGGCCAATTATTAGGGGAGAATATGGGAATTAATGTCTATCAGGGGGTTTGTAGCGAGCGAACTGGACGTGTTTCTTAAGCACTGTCGCTCTTTTGGGGGTACTACAGGTCAATTCAGTTTTTATCCTATTGAAGCTGATGAAGGAAGGGAAATAGATGTCTCCAATTAACCCTGCTTGCATACCGAGTTTAAACAGCGGTCTGTTAGGTTACGGATGCGATATGGAAGTGGGGCCTCTTTCTTCATTCTTTGTTTATAATGGAACACCAGGAATGTTCATGGGTAGGGGGTTAGGACTGATACTTTTTAATTGATGTATGTGGGTATGGGATTGTGGGTTTTTTTTTAGTGTGCTCGCTAAGATTTTTCTTTCAATCTTATGCCTACGTATTCCCGTTTACCCGAAACAGGGAAATCAGAGCGATCGTAGTTCCTCCTATTCTACGGGAGGAAATGGTGTTTTGGTGTCTTGTTCAAAGCCCAAGACGTGAAGCTAAAGGTGGTTTGTATCTTGTTCAACAGCCCAAGATATGAAGCTAAAGAGTCTATTTGTATCTTGTTCGAAGCCCAAGATGTGAACCTAAAAGGGTGTTGACTTTAGAGAGAATTTGTCATCTCTAAAGGGGTCTAATTGTCACAATCGTTGGGTGACTAGTTATAAAGGAGGATTACTTTAACTGGGATATGTGAATCAAGCAATGTCGTAATTTCCTTTATAAGGGTTTTTTACCTAAAGGAGAAGACTTTAACTCAGTGTAGAGCAATGCCATCTTTTCTTAGGAATTTCTCATGCTAAAAGAGGGACAGTGGCATGAATGTAGATGATCTAGAGGCTTGCCACTTACAGCAATTAGATGAAGGGAAAGGAGTTGTTGATGTTTGTATACTGTGAACGAGGCACAACTTTGATGCTAAAAGGTTGATTGGTTCAACCGAGGTTTCCTTTACAAAGCCTAAGAGGAGGCTATCGACCCAACAAGAGGGTGATTTTTGTGTGTCTCGTACGAAGCCCGAGAGAGAGGCTAAAAGGGTTGACTCTACAGGAGAATCTTTTATATGTGTCTTGTACGAAGCCCAAGATGGAGGCTAAAGGTTGGACTCAACAAGAGAGTTTTTTATACTCAACAAGAGAGTGTTTTATATCTCGTACAAAGCCCGGGATGGAGGCTAAAAGGGATGACTCAACAAGAGAGTCTTTTATACTCAACAAGAGAGTGTTTTGTATCTCGTACAAAGCCCGAGATGGAGGCTAAAAGGGATGACTCAACAAGAGAGTCTTTTATACTCAACAAGAGAGTGATTTTGTATCTCGTACAAAGCCCGAGATGGAGGCTAAAAGGGATGACTCAACAAGAGAGTCCGAAAAGGTTAACTCCCCTGGGGAGAATCATTGTACAAAGCCCACGAGGAGGCTATGGTTATTGTTTTAGTTGAGTGACAGGTCCAGTATGCTGATTTAAAGAGAAAATCAGTCCTTATATGAGTACTGTTTGCACTCAGGGATTTGATTCGAGGATCAGGGTTATTTCCTGTTCTTTAAGGAAATGGGAAATCCAAAGGGTATTGAGATTGTCCGAGTCTACGAGTTTATCTCCTAGATTTGAAAGGAGGTTGAGAATGTCTTTGAGACTCAAGGGAATTAGACTGTCCAAGTCTAGAGTTTCATCTTTTGTACTACGTTTAAGAAACAGCAGTAGCAAGATCTAGACTTTTTGAAAGACTGTTCTATTAAGATAACTAATTTCTGTTCCTATACCTCTAGGAGGTCGTCGGGACATTTCGTACGAAGCCCAAGAGGAGGTTGGAAACTTTTAAGAAGCCGAGGGACAATTTGTACGAAGCCCAAGAGGAGGCTATCATTCCCGGAGGAAGAAATCATTTATACGAAGCCTAAGAGGAGGTTGTGAATACTTCTAAGAAGCCGACGGGTCCTTGTACAACGCCCAAGAGGAGGCGAGGATGCTTTTAGGAAGCCTGTGGGTCCCCAAACCCCGAGAAATTCAAGACAGGCTATTCACAGAGAATAGATCAAGCCAGGAAAGTTCGAGAATTTGGAAGAAACTCAAGAGATGCAATTCACGGAGAAAAGATCATCTCTAGGGAATAGAGTTTCTTTGACGATTTCTAAAGGTGACGGTCTGTGAAAGGGTTCACCGAGAATGCTGCCTTTCACGTCTCCATATTGTTTAACCCCAAGAGGAGGGAAGACTGTATCTAGTAATCCTATGGGGATCTAGTTTTGTCTATTTTAAGAGTAATCAACAGGGCTTAGTGCTAGACGTAGTTGCCGGGGAAACTCTAAATATCTATACTATTATTACACACTCGATATGAGTTTATGAAAGAAGACTTACAGTGAAGCTGCCCCACAATATAGTTATATGTATATGAAAGCGGATAAAGAAAGCATATAACCACTTACTCGGTTGTAGAGCTTCCATGCTGTTTGGTTAGTTGTTCAACAAAGAAAGATTGAAAACAACAGTATATTCAATATCAAAGGTGAAAGTGATTTGAAAGAAAAATTGGGGCTTACAGCTCAAGGAGAGGCCCAAAGTTTTATTTTAAACGGGCGACGATTGCGCCGAACTTTTCTTTTAACGCAGAGGGACTTATACAATATCTGAGGCCCAAAATTGTTTTGGTTAAAAGGGGATTGGGTCTTACACTCTAATAGAGGCCCATGAGTGTTTGAAAATGATTTGTGAAGGTGAAAATCAAAGAAACCCTAATTTGTTTTCCTTTAACAGTAAATATTAAAAGAAAATCAATGAAAAATACAAAAATGAATTTGTATAAACCACTTGTGATTTTTGTTTAAGGTTTGCAAAATGAATTTTTAATCACAAGAGATATTAAAACTCATTTGGTCTTGATTTTTCAAGATGAATGTTCATTTTAAAATGTTTAAAAACAAATAAAAAATGAATTTATTCACAAAAATACTAATTATATTAAATAAATAATATAAACTTAAGTTTTTTGTGGAATAAAATATTTCAACATTTTTGTGATTTTTTGCAAAAAGAACCAATAAAAAATAATTAAAATTGAAAGAGTTATTAATTTTCCAATTATTTAATAAAACATAAAAATATTGGAAAAAATGGAAAAATGTGAAAAAACACAAAATGGCATGGGTGGGGTTTGAACCCACGACCTCAAGGTCACAAGGCGTGCGCCTTACCACTAGGGTGGTGATACATCCATTGTTTTGAGTGAAAACACAAATATACAAGTCATGTGTTGGTTTTAGGCCTGGCCCAAGGCAAGGCAAGGCAAGCTTTGGCTCAGAAACGTGAAGGTTATAACTTTCTCAATTCTTAATGGTTTGAGACAAAATTTATATGCATATGGACCCGAATTTCATAAGGAATCCAATGGTGGTGGTCGTTTTTTCAGATCACACTCCCTCCTCAAAACCCGGCAGTGGTTTTGAAAAAGGCCTATAATTGCATGTTCTATGCTACACTTTGATACAAGCATGAATTACATGATCAATTAGTTCAAACACAACATATATAACATGTATGAGGTGTGCATGATCAGTGAACTTCAAAGTATTGCATATTTTGGAAAGTTCAAGTCATGAGGCTTACCTCTTTTTGAGCTTTTTAGAGTTTTTGTGCAATCTGCCAAGCCTCTTGTTCCAAAAATGATTTGATGCTTTAGACACACTCAAATGATCCCTTAGAAGCTTTTAGGATGATTGGAATCAGCTCGTACCTGCAAAAACACAAACTGGCCCTTTCTTGCAAAAGGGGTTAAAAGTGACCAAAATAACAATTGTCTCAAATGGTGTTCCAGATGGGGGGAACCATTTGGGACAGTTCAAGGATGATATTTGGAGTGTGTTTGAGGTTTTATCTGGTTTGGAAAGTGACTGAATCAAGACATGGCTTGAAAAATGCACAAAAAGCCTATTTTGAGGTTTTGAGAGGTGACTTTGTGATTTTGTGATTACAGGTCACTTGTGAGAGCTTGGATCACCTACATATGATGTTTATGAAGTGTGTGTGTGATTGGTTTGATTGAAAAAGCTCTCAAACTCAAAAACTCAGAGTTACCTTGCTAAAAAAGGCATTTTTGCCTAGAGAAAGGGATTTTGAGGAAAGCATTTGTTTGATGGCTTTGGTGTACTCAAACTGAGCACAAATGACCTCTATTTATAGTAGAGCAAGTTTGTTTTAGGATCAATAGTGAATGGCAACTGCAGCAGAGGTTTGGCCAATGTTGGCAAATGAAAATCCAAGTCTCCTCTAGCCATTGACTAGAGGTTAGAGCACAGAGCTTTGGTTCCCTACTTGTTGGAGGAATCTTGACTGAATTCAGTTGCAAATTTGTCAGTCCATGCCACCTCTAAGCATCTAATAAATGCTCCAATTCAAAATTGGAGTCTTGTCCCTCTTTTAGGCAATTCTAGGTTTGGCATACTACTTCTTGTTCTAAGGACTTTTGAGGCTTGGCTCAGTGATTGTCCCCTTTAGATTTGATCCTCAGATGTGTCCAAGATGATGACGAGGCTTGAAATTGGCTGATTTTAGCAAATCGACCAAAAATGCAAAATTCTACCTTGCCTTGGCAGTTTT
This sequence comes from Lathyrus tuberosus, assembly GCA_022829125.1. NCBI lineage: Eukaryota > Viridiplantae > Streptophyta > Magnoliopsida > Fabales > Fabaceae > Lathyrus > Lathyrus tuberosus. The sequence continues at coordinate 11,319,890 of JALAZF010000158.1, forward strand.
CAGCAAGGCAACTTGCCAATGTCATATCTCGTGGCTCAAGTTGAATTTAGTGATGTTCTTGGCCATTTTGGAAAGCCCTTATATGATACAATAACTGTTTGATCATATTTGGTTTTGATACTTTTTGGATCCAAGTGAAAAATGTCTCTACATTTGGAAAAAAGTGAAGGCAGATTCTGACTTAGTGAAAATTTCACTAAGTGTTGGAAAAAAGTGACATTTTAACTTTTTGTGATTTTGATCAATCCATAACTCAAAATCTATGAAGAATTGGAATGAGGTCCAGTTGAAGTTTTTGTAGAGGGCCATGAGATCTACAAATCAAGCTTTGGATGGGGAGAAATGGCTTTGTGGTTTAGGAGTTATGATCCTCCAAAGTTGGTACCCTTGCCACTTTGTTCATAACTTAGAAAATTTTCTAAGTTTTTATGGTTACCCCTTTTACAAGTTATCCCACTTTCTTTGATTTTTCTTAATGAATGATAATTCAAATCATACATTAACATCATTTTAGGGTTAAAAATCCATTTTTGTGAAAAATCTCAAAAAGTCAAAGTTGACTTTAGTGCACAGTTGACTTTTTATCCGATGAATTCCAAACTGTGCAATCCTTTAGGAAATCATGTCCTTGACCTAAATCAAACTTCATGGACATGTTTCATGGGTGTTATAGGGTATATTGAATCATGTCTTAGGGATTGGGAGCATGTCCTGGTCAAAAGTCAAAGTTACAGTTGACTTTTTCCTCAAAACCTTAATTGTGGTACTGATGAAATTGAGACTTGTTGCTCAAGCTTCTTGGATCAATCCATTGTTGCAAATGGATCAATGTGGTGTATTAGAGACCCTCAAATCATCTCTTGAGGTCTTGGCTCATGATTTGTCCCAAAAGTCAACTTAGGGGTGAATTAGGTAAAGAAACCCTAATTCCTGATTTTTGATGTATGCATCCCCTGAGGTCAAATTGACTTTATACTTGGGTCCATCAGGTTACATGGAGTATATTAGGTTATGCTTTGAAGCATTGGCTCATGCCCAGAGGAAAATTTCCAACTGGAGGCCCTAGTCGACCAAAACCCTAATTTGGTGACACTGGCGATCTTGAGGCTTAATCCATCTAGAAGGGAACAACCTTGTGCTTAATCCTTGATGGGGAGTCCTCTTAATCCATTATGGATGTTTGAGAGATTTAGACAAGTTGAAGATCATGTCAATTCTTGATTGATCCTTTGTCTAAGAACTCTGAGAGGGCTTGAAACCCTAAGTTTGATGGTAGTGGATGCTCACCCATCTTTGGGGAGACTGATGAGGTATGATGGTTCATCCATATTGTGATGATGATTTGTACAATGATGGGAGATCTTAGTGGTCAAATTTTGGGGTATGACAGATGCCCCTATTTAATCTTCTTGGACCCTAAGGTGCGAATGACGAAGGTGTTCGGGCATTCGGGGTGCAAGAGGATTAAATATCAGAATACCCGAAATTTTGATGGTGGTTATGAATGGTAGCTTACGTATTCATCTTCTTTTGCTAAGAAATGATGCTTAGAAAAGGTAAAACTTCCCCTCGATCATGGTTGTCTACCAAGGAACTGATCTTAGTTGCTGAATTAAACTTCCCCTAAATCCTGGTTTCCTACCAAGGAACTGGTCTCAGTTTATGAAATAAACTTCCCATCGTTCTTGGTTTCCTACCAAGGAACTGGTCTAAGTTGCAGAATTAAACTTCCCCCCATTCTTGGTTTCCTACCAAAGAACTGGTCTTAGTTTCTGAAATAAACTTCCCCTCGTTCTTGGTTTCCTACCAATGAACTGGTCTAACTTTCTTTTGTCAATAAACCTTATTGACAAGGAACGCTACGTGTAGCAGTTTTCCTCAAAATTATCGTCGAATTTTCCTGGGGAGATGCCATTTGATGGGAAAAAGAATGATGTCAGACTTGCTGGGGAACCCAATCGTCTGAGTTGTAGAGGTGCACAAACTTCTCTATTGGAGACACCATTTGTTTCTACTGGGGAAAGCGAGTTTCTTGAGAGACTACTTCCGCTTGGGGTCTTACATCATACTTTTCTCGGGGTCTTCCCGGAGAAATGCCATATGATGGGATCCAATTTTTAGGTGCCGATGACCTTTTCATCAGTGGTTTTTCGGAGAAAAACCGCTGTACCGCCGGATCTCTGATTAAGAGGCTTTCTCTGGAGATTTTCCTTAATTTGGGAAAGCGAAAATATCATTTTCAATGGCGAAGAGTGACATCGGTTGAAGGTTCTCCGGTCTTTCAGAGGTTCAAGTTATCAAAGTGGTTAAGGACCCAACTCCAATCCAGAAATAAACTAGAGGAGAGATTGTTCAAACGCAACATTTCCTAATCGAGGAAAGAACTGACAACTCGACTGAGAATACAGTTATCACTAGGGATAAGACCGACTGGAGTGATAGTGATGCAATATGAATGAGAATGCAAATAGAATGCATGATGTATGTATGTATATGCTGACAAACTGATGCGACATATAGACTAAAAGATGAACATGACGGGATACTCGGCCATCACAGGGCGAAGTCGTATAGTTGATCCAAAAGTAGCAATTCTGCCTTGCTTAAGAGAGACAGTCCCTGCGGGGAATACCGTTGGTCGGGCTTAGGAGATAAGAACTCGGCCGAGGGTATCAGATGGGAAAGCCGCATCTGATCCTTCATTCAGGGGCACTGGCTTAGAAGGTGTACTTCGATTCTGCACTTTGAAGCTCGCTTATTTCTGGAGTAGCGAGCAATGTTCTTTCGATGCTCAATAGTCAAAAGAAATTGCCATCTTTTTTTAAAAGCAGAAAAAGGTTTTAACAAGTAAATTCATTTTTGATTTATTTCAAGAACCGTTGATCATGTTAAAATGTTGTTCTATAAAGCTAAAATAAATAAGAATTGCAAGCAAAAGCACAAAGGGCTCAAATTTTATTGATAAGATGGAAATCAGCCAAGCGTGTGATTCCATAGAGTATTTACAAAGTTAGAAAATGGTAATTTAAGGGAAAAGGGCTACATTGAAACATGATGACCGCTATCCTTCTACCAACTTTGAATTCTGGACATCCTGAGCTTCTATAGAAGATGGCCTTGATTGGAGTTTTCTGATGGACGACGTAACTGCTGCTGAGGATTTGCCCCTTTGTTGAACATAGTTACTTGCCATTATCCCTAATTTTTTCCTGGATTATACTTTAAGGTTTCCAATCCAACGGGATGATTTTTTATCATGTCTCTAATTTTTGCCTGGACCGCCCTTTCGGGTTTTCAATCCACCGAGACGTTTTTTGTAGGCGAAGTATTTCTTGACTACATCAACATTTGTGGGGTAGGAAAATTCCTCTCCGTCCATAGTTACAAGTCTCAAGGCACCGCCCGAGAAAGTTTTCTTGACCATATAAGGGCCATCAATATTTGGAGTCCACTTGCCCCGAGAATCAGTGAGAAATGATTGTATTTTCTTGAGCACGAGATCTCCTTTCCTGAAGATGCGAGGTCAGACCTTTTTGTCAAAGGCCTTCTTCATTATCTGTTGATACAACTGACCGTGGCATAGTGCCGTTATTCTCTTTTCTTCGATCAGGTTCAATTCTTCGTGTCGACTTTGACACCATTCAGCCTCTGTAAGCTTATCTTCCATCAATACCCGGATTGACGGGATCTCTACTTCTATGGGGAGCACTGCTTCCATGCCATAAACCAGAGAGGAAGGGGTTGCCCCTGTTGAAGTACATACAGATGTGCAATAACCGTGAAGAGCAAAGGGTAGCATTTCAGGCCAATCTTTGTAGGTTACAACCATCCTTTGAACAATCTTCTTGATGTTTTTGTTAGCCGCTTCTACCGCTCCGTTCATCTTAGGTCGGTAGGGAGATGAGTTATGGTGTTCGATCTTGAACTCTGCGCATAACTCCTTCATCATCTTATTGTTCAAGTTAGATCCATTATCAGTAATGATCTGGCCCGGAACACCATAACGGCAGATGATATTGTTTTTGATAAATCGGACCACCACTTGTCGGGTTACATTAGCGTATGACACTGCTTCGACCCACTTGGTGAAGTAGTCAATGGCTACCAGGATGAACCGATGTCCGTTCGAAGCCTTGGGCTCAATCAAGCCAATCACGTCGATTCCCCATATGGAAAAAGGCCACGGGGAAGAAAGAACTTTGAGATGTGCTGGCGGTACATGGATTTTGTCAGAGTGTATCTGACACTTGTGACATCTACTCATGTACTTGTAGCAGTCGGATTCCATGGTCAACCAATAGTACCCTGCTCTTAGAATTTTCCTCGCCATTGTGTGTCCATTGGCATGAGTGCCAAAGGACCCTTCTTGAATTTCTTTTATCAGCATGTCTGCTTCTGGTCTGTCGATGCATCGGAGCAAGACCATGTCAAAATTCCGCTTATAAAGTGTATCACTGCTCAGAAAGAAACTGCCTGCCAGTCTTCTGAGGTTTTTCCTGTCTTTTCTAGACGCCCCATGTGGGTACTCTTGTTTCTGAAGGAAGCATTTGATATCGTGATACCAAGGTTTGTCATCTATGACTACTTCAATCGTGAAGATGTAAGCAGGCCTTTCAAGGTGCATTATGTCAATCTTAGGTAGGTCGTTCCATTGACCTACACTAATCATGGAAGAGAGGGTGGCTAAGGCATCAGCCATGTGGTTCTCATTACGAGGGATATGATGAAACTCAATTCTGTTGAAGAAGGGTAACAACCTTCTCGTGTAATCTTTATAAGGGATCATTCCTGATTGGTATGTGTTCCAATCTCCTTTGATCTGATTGATAACCAGGGTTGAGTCACCGTATACGTCCAAGTTTTTGATCCTTAAGTCGATCGCTTCTTCGAGATCCATAATACAAGCTTCGTATTCGGCCTCGTTGTTTGTGCACTTGAACGTAAGTCTGGTAGTGAAAGGAATGTGGGTACCCAGAGATGTTATGATAATTGCCCCAATTCCGTTTCCGTAATGATTGACAGCTCCGTAAAAAATAAGTCCCCATTGGGAATCTGGTTCTGGCCCTTCACTGGGTAGCGGTTCATCGCAATCTTTCATTTTTAGATACATGACATCTTCGTCTGGGAAGTCAAACCCGGTTGATTCTTGATCGTCAATCGGTTGATGAGCCAAATGATCGGCTAAAACACTCCCCTTAACGGCTTTCTGAGCGTGGTACTCTATGTCATATTCTGATAGCAACATCTGCCAACGGGCAATCCTTCCTGTGAGAGCTGGTTTTTCAAATACATACTTGATTGGATCCATTTCGGAGATTAACCAAGTAGCGTGATGAATCATGTACTGGCGCAGACGTTTGGCTGCCCAAGCCAAAGCGCAGCAAGTTTTCTCAAGCATCGTGCACCGAGTTTCACAGTCGGTGAATTTCTTGCTCAAATAGTAGATGGCAGACTCCTTTCTTTTGGTTTTGTCCTGTTGGCCAAGTACACAGCCCATGGAGTCTTCCAAGACTGTTAAGTAAATGATCAGTGGTCTTCCTTCCACTAGAGGGGATATAATCGGTGGGTTCAACAGGTATTCCTTGACACTGTCGAAGGCAGTTTGACAATCTTTTGTCCAAACGCAGTCCTGATTCTTTTTTAGCAGTTTGAAAATCGGCGCACATGTCGCGGTCATGAGGAATATAAATCTAGAGATGTAGTTCAAACGTCCCAGGAATCCCCTGAATTTTTTTTCAGTTTTCGGAGAAGGCATTTCTTGAATGGCCTTGACCTTGTCAGGATCAACCTCAATTCCTTTCTGGCTGACGATGAACCCTAGAAGTTTCCCTGAACGGACACCGAAGGTGCATTTGTTGGCATTCAAGCGGTGTTTGTACTTTCTCAACCGCTCGAATAGTTTTGACAGGTGGGTCATATGCTCCTCTTCTGTTCTAGATTTTGCAATCATATCATCGACATATACCTCGATTTCTTTGTGTATCATGTCATGAAAAAGAGTAGTCATAGCCCGTTGATAGGTTGCCCCGACATTCTTCAAACCGAACGACATTACCTTGTAACAAAAGGTAACCCATGGGGTAATGAACGAAGTTTTCTCCATGTCTTCCGGCGCCATTTTGATCTGATTATAGCCCGAGAATCCATCCATGAAGGAGAAAACTTTGAACTTTACTGTACTGTCTACCAGCATGTCAATGTACGACAAGGGAAAGTCGTCCTTTGGACTAGCCTTGTTTAAATCTCTGTAATCGACACACATTCTGACTTTTCCGTCCTTTTTCAGAACGTGTACGATGTTGGCTAACCATTGAGGATATTCTGATGTAGCGAGGAGACCTGCGTCAATCTGTTTCTGTACCTCCTCTTTGATTTTGATGGCCATGTCTGGATGGGTCCATCTCAACCTTTGTTTTACTGGAGGACATTCTGATCTCAATGGTAAATGGTGTTCCACGATGCTGGTATCCAACCCTGGCATATCCTGATAGGACCAAGCGAATACATCGGGGAATTATTTGAGAAGCTTTAACAAATCCTCTCTGGCAGTTGGACTGAGCAGTGCCCCAATCCCTGATCTCTTTTCTCTCTTTTTTCTGAACCCAAGTTTACCGTTTCCAACGGCTCTTTGTGAGGTTCAATGAACCTTTCCTCTTGTCTGAGTAATCGGGAGATCTCTTCTAGAATTTCGTTGTCAACTTCTTCTTCAGCCCCAACTAGGTTTAAAACAAGCAATCTACATGACGTGATGATTGTTTTTAGAAGAGATAGAGAAAATGCAAGAGTGTGTGCAGTGTGTTTCTTTTACTGCTTGTTTTTATTATTTGACATGTTTTTTAGGATTACCATTTTCTGAGAAAAGCAAAAAGAGAAAACAACAATTAACGTAGAAATTACAGAACGACGTTATTTTATTAATGAACAAGTCGATTCTTGAAACTACAACCCTATATAACAAAACTTTGTCGCTTTGGGCAAAGCGAAGAGGGAAAATTTACAGAAAGCGAGCCCTATCAAAACATCCGTTCACCTGGGCAGGGTGAAAGGCTAAAGATGGCAATTACTTTGACTTATGAACAATCTTCGGAACATCGACAACAACCCATTGGCGGCGAACTCCTCGGTGAATAACAAAGTCTGGTACTTTCCATGATTTGTCTTCTGAAATGACGCTGATTTCTGGTGGAGCAGGATCATTGGAATCTGTCTCCCAGGCAGAATTGTCGTAGGAGGATTCCTCTGTTGCCTTTTGTATAGCATTTGTGCTCTCAAGTAGATCTCCCCATCCAGTTGGCTGGATGTCTTCGAGCCTAATACGAGAGCTTTCGGGAGCGGTGTACTTGACGAAGTAGTCAAACTTACCACTCGATTGTCCCAAGGTGTCCCATACTTCTTTGAAATTGGAGGAGTCATCTCTCTCGATGACGTTGACCTCGGGAAAAGCATAGTTGATGAACTCTAATCCTGCGAACATTGCGAATTCATCGGCGTGCGGGGTATTTTCAGGATACCCTGGGTGTTGATCCCATGACATGATGGGGACACAGGTATTCTGTTCAATGATGCTCAGTTGATTTTCATTGTTCGGCTGATTCTGTTGCCCCACGTCTCCTGGGTAAGGCTGCCACATTGGCTGGCCATCCATCGGGCTATGATAGTTGTGGTCAAAGTTGTATTTCATCGGAGTCTCTTCCTCTAATGAGTTTGGTGGAGCACGACATCCTCCCGGATCGCAATCTCCATACATCATTTTGACATCTGACCTTGGTATAAATCTCGGGCTCTGTGTAGGAAAGCAAAACGGAGTCTGCGTTTCGTCCTGAGACATATAACCGTCCTTGTTAAGATAGGACTCCCATTCTTCCTCCATATCATAGGAATTATCTTTATTGATGGTATGCACTTCTTGAGGCACTAGGTGAAGGAAACCCTATGGAAGAAGTCTTGACTGGGATGAAGACTATCATCGCTGGTAGTAGCTGTCTCGGTACAGGTTACAGAAAAACCAAGACCCTTCTTCGTTTTATTGTCAGTAGGAATGACTAGTTGTCCCCATCCTGTTGTATTGGTACTCTCGACCGCTTTGATAGTGTCTTTGTATGAGGAAATGGAAGTTCCCTCTTCGGATTGATTGTCCTTGCTCACCGACAGTGCTTGGAACTGAGTTCCAATAACCTCCTCGGGTTCTACACAAGTAAATGATGATAAGTTACTCACGAGCAAGGCTTGCTCTCCACAGACCGTGATGAGCTGGTTGTTCTGGACGAGCTTTAACTTTTGGTGGAGGGTCGAGGTGACCGCCCCAGCCTGATGTATCCAAGGTCTTCCTAATAAACAACTGTAGGTTGCCCGGATATCCATGAGCTGGAAAGTGACTTGGAAAGTGTGAGGACCTATAGTTATGGGAAGGTCAACTTCGCTGATACTGGACCCATCGAATGCTTTGACGAAGACCTCACTGGTTCTCATCGGGGGTCCTTTGAAGGATAATTGCATCAAAGTGGACTTCGGCATGACATTCAGGGCTGACCCTGTGTCTACCAGTACGCTGGCTAAAGCATCATCCTGGCAGTTGACTGTAATGTTGAGCGCCATGTTATGATGGCGACCTTCTTCAGGTAAATCCTCATCACTAAATCCCAAGTTATTGCAGGAAGTGATGCTAGAGACAATGTTATCGAACTGTCTGATTGTTACATCCTGTTCTACAAAGGCTTGCTCCAAGACTTTCTGTAGAGCATTCCTGTGCGCTTCTGAACTGAGTAAAAGTGACAACACAGAGATCTTTGAAGGAGTTTGTAATAGCTGATCAACAATGTTGTATTCACTCCTTTGGATGAGCTTCAACATCTCATCATTGTTTTTTGAAAGGTCGGGATTACTGGACTGACCGACCGGTGGATTGGGAACTTCTGTCTGAGGTTCCTTTTCTTTGCTGGACTCTCCAACTCCTCTGTTGAAGATTTTATCGCTCCGTGTTACACGATTAATGTCTGCGATATTTACGACAGAGGGTAATGGAATTTCCTTTCCATTTTCAATTATCGTTGCACCGTATTTGTAAGGGATTGCCTTAGTTGATTCATATAGTAGTGGTCCCGGTAGATAGATGACTATGGGAGCCTTTTGATTTTTCTGACTGTTGTAAGCAATTTCAATCCATTCCTGGTTGGGAACTCTCGATTCTTCAAGTAGAGGAATGATGGCACAAATATCCCTGACCCTCTAATGATCAGAGATTACGACAACATCCGCAATTTGATCAGCGAGGTAGTCTGGCGCCCAGTTGATTGGTCCGGAACCCGGATATGGGCGAATCCCTCTACGATCCACCTGACCCTGAAGAGCTGCTCGCACAAGGTAGCACCCTTGGTTATCTTCTAAACAGACTCTACAACGTTCGTAGTTGTGTGGCGGCACCTGGCCACACCCGCTTTGAATGCAATGTAACCTCACTAGGTTAGTTTCCATAGATCGGACATCCTGACTTTGACGCCGATTAGGGTTCCTGTTATTGATACTAATTTGCTGAGTATCTTCATCCATATAGATTGGCATCCACCAGTGATTTAATAAGTGCTGAAGTGCCTCCTGGACAAGGGCACAACCTTGATTGTTTTCGCAACCTGCCTTACAGCTTTGATAGTTATGTGAAATTAGGAACCCGAGTCAGACATGCTCAAGATGTAACTCTACTAGGTTGGTATTCATCAAGCAAATATCGAAGATCTGAACCATGTTGATCTGATAGTGGTTCCTATCATGGTAGTCCTGGATCCATCCAAGATCTATCTAACGCTGGAGGGCCTCCTGTACAAAAGAGCATCCCTGTTCATTTACCGAGCAAGTCAAACAAGAACTGTAATTGTGCCGTGGCAGATTATGATACTGGCTTTGCCTTGAGTGCATTGCCACCAGGTTGACATTCATCGTACGAATGTCGTGGTTTTGAATGATGTTGGAATTTGTTTAGACCATGTTAACTCCACGACCTCGGTACTCTTGGATCCATCCGAGATCCATCTGTTCCTGTAAAGCTGATTGCACCACAGAACATCCCTAATTGTTTTTAGTGAAGATATCACACTGGTGATAATTATGAGGTGGCACGTGGCCATACCCACTCTGTCTACAATGCATCTTGACCAGATTGGTCCTTAACAAGAGTACATCATGAATTTGATAGACATTGTTAGAGTCTTCCTCTATCAGGTTGACTGCAGCTTTCTCATGTTGAGGCAGCGGGTTTATGAGAATATTTGGATTCGTATCTTTGAAAGATAAGACCCCGCTCCTAACAAGCTTTTGCACGTCAGACTTGAAGTTGAGACAGTTCTCTATGTTATGCCCTGATCCTCCTTGATGATAAGGGCATGTCTGGTCCACCTTAAACCAAAAATGCGGATTTTCCGGTACTGCAGGAGGGGATTTAGTCTAGATGAGCCCCTTGGCTAGTAGTAACGGAAATAGTTCTGCGTATGATATGGGGATAGGATCAAATCCTGGTGGCCGCGTTGTACGATTATTGTTGTATGGAGGACGAGCCTGCTGAAGAGGTTGTTGTGTCCTTTGCTGAAATTGCTGTTGATTAGGTTGGCTCTGCGCAACCTGAGGTTGATACGTAGGCGCGAGATTGATAGCTAGAGTCACAGCTGCTACTGGTTGATAACGTTGCCTTTGCTTTCCGATAGAGATATTCCCAATATCTTGCTCTTTTTTCTTAGGGAGAGCACTACCGTATTGCTTTGTACTACTTGATGATCCAGCGTCTTTTACTAGACGTCCTTCTCGAACAGCTTCCTCGAGACGTACCCCCATACCGACCATTTCGGTGAAGTTACTGGGCTCACTGGCAACCATTCTGTCATAGTAAAACGAGCTTAAGGTCTTTAAGAATATTTTTGTCATCTCTTTTTCCTCAAGAGGTGGACAAATTTGAGCAGCAATTTCACGCCATCTCTGAGCGTATTCCTTAAAGGTTTTGAAATTCTGGTACCAGATATGTGATGTTAAGTGCGATGTCACAACATCAATATCTGCTGTATGAACAAGACACTAAAAACCTGTGATGTTATGTGTGATGTTACAACAACACACTCTGCAATGTAAAACAACATAAAAGCACACAAGGAATGTTCACCCAGTTCGGTCTAACAACCTACATCTGGGGGCATACCAAGCCAGGAAGGAAGTCCACTATTAGTAGTATCAAATTACAGACTCAATAGACCAGTTGAGAATCTACCTAATTTTATCACTACCCAATGACTCTTCTACCTAAGTCCTCCCTAGGTAAGAGACTCCATCTCACTCCCAATCATCGCAATGATGTCTAGCAGTCAACATCTCCGCCACTGTATCAACAACTTGATTTCCAAAAACTCTCCAAACACCTAGAAGTCACACTTCTATGACACACCTTGGAGTTGCTTCAAATCTTCCTCCAAGAACAATACAAAACTCATTACCTACAGGTTTCTGAGTAAGAACACAGTGACCATCTCACAACCCGAGTGGTTCACTTAGACGAAGCCCTAATGATCTACATCTTGGACCCGTACGTTTTCTAGGTTACAAGCATTTTATTTATAACATTTTCCAACTGGATTTGGGCCTTCAAATCACAACAAATCTTCTGCTACAAATCTGCAAAAGATTCTGCTACAAAATAGATCTTTAATTAAATCTTCAATCAGCTCTTCATAATTAACTCTAATTCTTCTACATATCTTTTTGAATTAAATTAGCAACAAACTAATCCTCTTCATAACTGATTGCAACAAAATATATCTTCCCCATGATATTTGCCTGCAATCTCTGATTCTCTTCAGCAAAATATCTTATTAACATCAGCAACACGCGCAGCCCTAGTAAATCATCTCTGACTGATGTTCACAACTGATGTCACGACATCGGGTTTAACATCAGCACACAACTGCAGCCCTTACACCTTTAACACACCAGACTGTTAAATAAATAACACAATAATGTTAGAAGCTCATGTTGAAACATCAACCATGACATTAACATTGTTTTACCAAAATTTCAGCCAATCACAAGAACTAATAGGTTTCTTTGTCCTTTTGCGACATTGATCTGAGCTGATCTCAGTCTGGTGCCATGTCTAGATTGTATTTATATTGTTGGACGAAGGCAGTGCCATGGTCTCTGAATGTGCTGATCGTAGCGTGGTTTAAACCCATGTACCATTTGAGTGCGACACCAGTTAAACTATAAACATTGCAGCTCTAATTACATCAGCAATTACAACCCTATACTACTGTTAGAAGTCATCTGATCCTAACAGTAATCATCAGTAGCTACTGTGTACAGCAACCATGGAGAATCATCTTCTTGGCTAATTTTGAATGATGTTAGGACATCATGTATAACATCACCATAGCACAGCAACTCCAGACAGCACATCAGGACCTAAGTAGCAGACAATCCTAAAGTCATTTGGTGCACATGAGGAAGAAGATATCTGACACTCCCCCTCAACACAACACATTTCTTTTTCCTTCCAGGACAGACCCATAACAAATGTAGAAGACTCCTCCAGAAAAGAAATGTTTGTCTATACATAAAAGACCAATGGTGGCATAAGATAATTCTGCACACCTTCATTGATCAGACACTGGGTTTAATCAGTGGCATAAGATGAAACTTAAGAAGTGCCATTCTGCTAACCCAGGTAACTCAGAACACAAGTCACAACTGTGTTCATAACTCAGGACACAAGTCACAAAGACTCAACACCAACCTAAGGTTAGGACAACCTATTTGACATCTCTGAACCACATCTGAAACTGCAGACTCCAGACAAGTATATGCGCAAACCATTTAGCAAAACCCTTTCCTTTCTCCCCCTTTTTAGCCACAAATTGGCAAAGAAAGCCCTCACGGAACCAGACCCAATTAGTGCTCACCCAAAAATGAACAAACGCCATAAGACTTATGAAACAAGAACACTCACTGGCTGAAGGAGCAAAGAATAACCTCTATAAATAGCTGACCAGTTACTTTGGAATTAACGATCCTTGAATAGTCAAAGTTCTTGGTCATAGAAACGCTATTTTAGGAACTAAAAACTTCATCTAAATTCAATGTCTACCATCCAAAATAGTCTTGACCGCCTTTATTGCCTCTAACTTATTCTTACCATAAATTGTGCCAAAACAGTTCCATGCATAGTCGAAGACACGTGTTTCACCTTATCCTTACACCACCGTCCAAAATAAATCCTTGTTTGGCTCAAGAAAAACATGTCCTGTACCATGTTCTGACATCTTATCATACAATGTCTGCTTGCTCACAACATTATCAATTCCAGACTTCCACAGAAGGTTATACATTCCAAACCAATAAACTTGTCTTCAGACTTCTTCTCAGACGCATGTGCACACATGAATCACATGACTAGACATAACATCCAATGCCAACCAACAGCCTAATGTCAAAACATGTTATCTAACATTAGATCCTCATAAGATTCAACCAATCTTCACAATCTTGATCAGCATGCAATATATGTACCTTTGCTGCATAATCCATAGACACGTACTCCCCTGTCATGGTTAACCAATTCTTTAGATGAAGATGAACATCTGAGCACATGCACTTTAGTACCATTGTCCCTTTCTCCAAAGGCAGTCATTCCCTATCATACTCTTCATCTTCAGACTATTAAACAATCAATACCAAATCTACTTCAGTCTTCTCTACATTCTCCATCCAAGGCATGCCTTCTACTTCATCATCCTCCCGTATGACTATGTAGACGCTCTTTAGGCATAATGTATGCACCAAGCTCCTGAACCAGAGCAAAATCATCCTTCACCAAGGATCTCCAACCACATAATGTTCCAACACAAGTTAGAACATCTGCCACACACCAAGATATCATCACCATGATTCTTGATATGCTCCACCAACTGGACTTACTATAGCATAGTAATCCAAGGAACTAGAGAATAAAACTCTCATCCACCTACAAGAATGATCTCCTTGAGTCTTCAACTCATCACCCTTCTGCCCAAGAGTAACTTGTTCCAAGACAATCCTCAATAATAACCAGCTGCCATACTCTGATTATCTTGATTCTTCGAATTCACTTCACGATAGTCAGAACTCTCATAAAGATATCTTGATCCACCTAGGAAACTTGATCTTCAAGTCACATGATCCACTTGCTCAAAAGAAAACACACTTAGACTCCCTAAGCCATGGTCATGTAACATCTTCTCCTTCCTGCAGCTCCCGCAAACTGCCATGAGAACGAACTTTTTGAAGCATCCTATTGTTCATTCCTGTAGATCACCCTATCATTAGCTGATGTGCCACATCACCAGCTGAGACTCCTGATGTTAAGCTAGATGTCAGAACATTATGACATCCAACTGTTGAATTCAACTCTTCCTTCTGCCACTCAAAAGAACCTCATCCCTTTGCAAAAACAGATTTCCATGCTCTCATAGACATGATTCAACAATCAAGTTTGAGTAGACAACCTCCATCCTGCTTAGAAAATCCAAAGACTTCAAGCCTTCCACATCTGAATCTTCATAAAATAAGTAGTTCAAGACTACCCCATAGCTATACCAAAGAATGCCACTTCCCTTAGTAGAGCCGTCAGTAGAAAGCCAGAGATAACATCCACAAATCCTCGACTTTCACACAACAAAACCCATGCTCCTAAGCACCTAGATCAGAAATAAACTGATCCGACCATCAAGACTATGATGACTTCATAGTCTTCCATCTCCATCTTCAACAACATAATTCAGGTCGTCACACACCAATACGCCACAAAGAGAAATATACAGCCATATCGAGAAAAGTAAATTCTCAACACTTCTGCAGTCCTGCACTTTTACTTCAGACATATACATAGTCTCCCATCAATATATATCGTCATTAGTTGAATGCACAACATCTTAGATAACCGCTCAGCTCCCGTCAGAGTATCCACTATCAGTTAGATGCACAACCTTATCAAAAGCAGACAGATACTCAACTACTGTCAAGCTATTTATCATATGTGATAAGGTAACCTTCTCACACAAGGTACGGCATTTGATCCGGTCTGACATTCTTTTCCTGCACACATGAGGCACTAGCTGATCCCTCTTTTGTTAATCCACACTTCAGATTAGGTAAGTGGCTTAACCTGATACTTCACCATGAGCCCAACTAACTTTCTTTGGCTGAGAAAGCAAAGAACTGAAATGATGTTTCAACATCAGATCCAACATCAGTCTGTATCACATTAACCAACTACTATGGCTCTGGAGACAACACCCATATTAATCCACACATATCTCTTGTAAGGTAACACACGAGAACCTATCAACATCTGATCAACTTCCAAGATCAGACCAACACACTCTTCCAGAAGCTTCTTCTTATAAGCACAAGGTTCAGACCTCTTTTCTAACTTAAGAGTGATAACTGCCATTCTTCCACATAAACACACCATAGACAATCTGCTACTTCCAATCCTGAAAGATCTCATGCAAGCACCAATTGACCACTGGCTGATTTACCCTGCTATTGCACACACCTCTTGGATGCAATTTCCCTATAAAATTGTCCTCAAGGATCATCTCTTTCTCTTCTGCTATCAAGATTACTCCCTTTTCTACAACCAGCACATCTGAGATGCTATGACATTATAAACATCATCTCAAACATTGTTCAACTTCACAGCTTCAGTAATCCTTCAAAACAGCTACAATCTAAAAGGACTTTGACTCAGCATTTACCATAGACTGCTGATGTGTAGCACGATGTCGAGACATAGTAAGCTTAGCTTCTTTCTTGATGAAACTTCCTCCTCATTAGGTCACCACTAGGCTCAAGAGATAACTTATCAACATCTTCACTCCCGCATGAAAGCTTTGATAGTGATACTCTTTTGCTTTGGCTCTACCCTCTTCTTTCACCATCAAGACGTAATCACTGTTCTGGACAGATTGGTCTTCAATGCCTTAGTTGAAACTTCCATGTCATACTGTCTTCAAAAAGATCCATTCACCTATTGATCACTTCTTTTCCAAAACAAAGATATGAGATAATCCTCAAGTATCTTTGGCATCTCTAACCAACCGGTTGAAGTTGTCTTGCATAAACTACAACATCATAGAATATCCTGCTGAGGAGACCAAACCCTAATGTCTTTACAAGAGAATATCTTCCTAGAATCTCAACACCAGAGATACAAGAACCAACCAGGGTTACAACACATACCATGCAGCGGAGCACATAACAACTCCTCAACAACCTTCAGGCACTACTAAAAAATCCTTGCACGCTATCAGCATAAACCACGTGCCAACAATACTTTATTATGAATAGTCCATCCTTCACTCCAAGGGATCATCCAAATAACTCACTTCCTTGCTCATGAACCAGAAAGTATCTTCCCTAGATCTTATCCAGAAACAGACAGGATGCCTGCTCTGATACCAATTGAAATTCTGGTACCAGATATGTGATGTTAAGTGCGATGTCACAACATCAATATCTGCTGTATGAACAAGACACTAAAATCCTGTGATGTTATGTGTGATGTTACAACAACACACTCTGCAATGTAAAACAACAGAAAAACACACAAGGATTGTTCACCCAGTTCGGTCTAACAACCTACATCTGGGGGCATACCAAGCCAGGAAGTCCACTATTAGTAGTATCAAATTACAGACTCAACAGACCAGTTGACAATCTACCTAATTTTATCACTACCCAATGACCCTTCTACCTAAGTCCTCCCTAGGTAAGAGACTCCATCTCACTCCCAATCATCGTAATGATGTCTAGCAGTCAACATCTCCGCCACTGCATCAACAACTTGATTTCCAAAAACTCTCCAAACACCTAGAAGTCACACTTCCATAACACACCTTGGAGTTACTTCAAAGCTTCCTCCAAGAACAATACAAAACTCATTACCTACAGGTTTCTGAGTAAGAACACAGTGACCATCTCGCAACCCGAGTGGTTCACTTAGACTAAGCCCTAATGATCTACATCTTGGACCCGTACCTTTTCTAGGTTACAAGCATTCTATTTATAACTTTTTCCAAGTGGATTTGGGCCTTCAAATCATAACAAATCTTCTGCTACAAATCTGCAAAAGATTCTGCTACAAAATATATCTTTAGTTAAATCTTCAATCAGCTCATCATAATTAACTTTAATTCTTCTTCATATCTTTTTGCATTAAATTAGAAACAAAGTAATCTTCTTCATAACTGATTGCAACAGAATATATCTTCCCCATGATATTCGCCTGCAATCTCTGATTCTCTTCAGCAAAATATCTTATTAACATCAGCAACATGCGCAGCCCTAGTAAATCATCTCTGACTGATGTTCACAACTGATGTCACGACATCGGGTTTAACATCAGCACACAACTGCAGCCCTTACACCTTTAACACACCAGCCTGTTAAATAAAAAACACAATAATGTTAGAAGCTCATGTTGAAACATCAACCATGACATTAACATTGTTTTACCAAAATTTCAGCCAATCACAAGAACTAACAGGTTTCTTTGTCCTTTTGCGACATTGATCTGAGCTGATCTCTATCTGGTGCCATGTCTAGATTGTATTTATATTGTTGGACGAAGGCAGTGCCATGGTCTCTGAATGTGCTGATCGTAGTGCGGTTTAAACCCATGTACCATTTGAGTGCGGCACCAGTTAAACTATCTTGGAAGTAATGAATCATTAGGTCCTTATTCACTGTCTGAGCCGACATTCGCCGAGCATACATTACCAAGTGACTCCGAGGGCAAGAGTTACCCTTTTATTTTTCAAAGTCGGCCACTTGAAACTTGTGTGGAACTTTCACATTGGGGACCAGACAAAGGTCTGCGGCGTCCTTTCCAAATAAATCTTGACCGCGGATGGCTTACAGTTCCTTTTGCATCTCCAGGAACTGTTCCTGGAACTCGTCCATCCTGTCGAACATAGTTTCCTTTCTACCAGAAGGTATCTGTAGAATCTGTCCTTCCGGTACAGTGTACACCACAGGGGATGGTACCGTGACTACGGCCGTGAATCTTGGCGTTTCCCGAAGATTGTAACATTCAAGAGTCCTCAATATGCCTCTGGCATCTTCGCTTTCCCGAAGTTTGTAACCTTCAGGCCCAGCGGCTTCTGCTGAAGTTTCCGGATCTCCAGTGATTGGTGGAACATATCCTTCCGGGATATAGTTAACAGGCATGCCCCAGGGACGATCTTTTGGCATTTTGTACCTAGGATCATACTTCTCCACTATGGGCGTTGAGGTGACCTCTGAGATCACAGTTCTTTGTAGCTGAGCTTCTGCCATGGCTTGCATGTCGTTACGAAGCTTTCTCATATCGTATCTCAGAGCGTCGATCTCTTCTTTCAACTCTCTGTTCTCTTCCTCAAGATCATCCATCTTTTTCTGACGATTGGCCCGAGTATTGTACGAATGAGATAGTTTGACTCTAGAATCGAGACACAAATGTGAGATTCGTAGGTAAGAAGAATACGTGACGTGAGAATGATGAATGCAATGATTATATTAATTGTTTTTTTGGTTTAATCAAAATAAACTTTGACAATTAGATTGTAAATATCAAACAGTGGGGAAACCCCGTTTTATTGAATTCAAAGGATTGCGAAAATAAAAATACAGTAGATTACAAGGTGCGGAAACAGAAACCTAAGCTAAGGGGTCCCGTGTCCTCTCTGAGGAGAAACCGGGTGCTGATTCTGGTACTTTACTTTTCTTGGACCGGGGCTCTTGGGCCGTTGTCGGGTTGTCATTCCTTTGTCAGGTGAAAGGAGTGAGCAAATTCCTTTGGTCATCCTGATTATCCACAACATGCTGCTCCAAAATTTCAATCAGGGCATCTTTATCCTTCAGTAGTTGCTGTATTTTGATACACTCCACATTGAGGGTGCGGTACTTGTTCTTCCAAGACCTCCTCTCCCGCTGAACTTTGTTGAGAGTAACCTGGAGTTTTTCCGTTTCAGTCATGAAGTACATGACAGACTCCCTTGGCAGAAGAACTCAGTGATGAGGATAAGGCATCTTTAGCTTGAGAGCTCTAGTTTGTACCCAGTGGAGGTAAGGCTCCACCGAGACACAGTCTGGTTTTCCTAGAGACTCTCGTCCTTTCTTATGAACATGTTTCCAAGCATGCACTATTTCCATCTTTAGTGCTCTGTCATTTTCTCCTTCTTTGAAGAAAAGACCTTCCAGATGAGTATTCCGCGGGACATGCCTCATCGGGTATCCAAATTGACGACGAACCAATACTGGATGGTAATTGATTCCTCCCTTAGTTCCTATGAGGGTACGTTGGGGAAGTTTCCACAACGGTCAATGATCCTGATTCCCTCATAAATTCTATTGAACCAATCTATGTCAGAGTTGGTAAGAGACATGATTCTCTGCGACCAACGTAAAGTATTCTTTTGATCCCAAAAAGCAGCAGACTTAGGCAAATGGGAGATAAACCATTTGTATAGCAGAGGTACACAACATGTGATCTCCCCTCCGTTGTACAAATTCCCTAAGTGTACAGAATGATATGCGTCTGCGAGCAAAGTCGACACAGGGTTTCCAATGAGAAAAACCTTAATGGAGTTGATATCGACGAAGTTATTGATGTTGGGAAACAGAAATAACTCGTAAGTGAGTAAGACAAAGATGCTTTCAAAAGTAGTCACGTTCCCTATACTAGCGAAGTATAGGGCCTTCTTTGTCAAGAACTAGGCCGACAAACCTTGTATGCCACCCTTAGTGGTCACGTGAGTCTTGACCTCTGACTCGTCCAAATAAATTTCTCTTGTAATGGTCTGATCCTTTGGAATTTCTTCCAGTCCAGAAAAAGGAACTCGATCAGTGATGTGTAAATCGATCAGATGAAAATACTCCTCTAGCATTGGTGCTAGTTGATAATCCGGGAATGTGAAACAGTGATAGACCGGATCGTAAAACTGAACTAGTGCATCCATGATTCTTCCAATTACTTGGACCCTTAACAGAGGTAGCAGACCTCCGTACTTGGCTCTAAAAGCTTCAGGGCTAGTGACCATTCTCGCCAAACCTCTCAAATCCTCTAACTTTGGAACCTTGAAAGTGTACTTATGAGTTCTCCTTCTACCGAAATCCATGAGCGCAGTCTTTTTCTCTGACATTTGCAATCATTGTCTTAGTTTAATTTGAAAAAAGAGAGACTAGAAGAGAAGATTTTCTTTGATGTAATGTTTTTTAAATGAATGCATGAATGCAGCACACAAAAACATAGAAAAAACATGGGGTCAAAGGGTCGGTGTCATGGAGTCAAGGCTCTACTCGTCCCAAAGGTTTATACTAGTGATTTTTGTACCTGTCTCTCAACATCATCAACTCTTGTCGAGAAAAACACCAGCGGGCCGGGAACCGTGCTAGGTGGTGTTTTTTCGACGAGTCCTCAGAAGAGGGTGGTATCGCGTGACAACTATTTCCGATAGCTTCCGCACAACTAAAGGGGTTTTTCCTAGGTGTATACTCAATCTTTCCACATGCGACATCACACGCATTCCCATTAGCAGAAAAATAAACACATATATCAATTAGGAAAAGCAGTATATATATTTGTCCTAATGTCCTAGACTTTTAAGAGCTATGAATCATGTGTTCCTAACAGAAAATGGCTTCCCGACGGAGGCGCCACTCTGTGGTTCCTTCTCTATTTAAAGGTTTTGACCTAAGATCCTAGTGAAGGCCGATCCTAGCAATAACGACATCCCCCGATGAAACCGTCATAAAATAACTTGCCAAAGGCTTTTACTTTTAGAAAGAAAGAAAGAAAATCAAAGACTTGGGCACCACGGTGGGCGCCACTTTTCTGTAGCGAGCGAAATTGGACGTGTTTCTTAAGCATTGTCGCTCTTTTGGGGGTACTACAGGTCGATTCATTTCTTATCCTATTGAAGCTGATGAAGGAAGGGAAATAGATGTCTCCAATTAACCCTGCTTGCATACCGAGTTTAAACAGCGGTCTGTTAGGTTACGGATGCGATATGGAAGTGGGCTAGGACTGATACTTTTTAAATGATGTATGTGGGTATGGGATTGTGGGTTTTTGTTGAGTGTGCTCGCTAAGATTTTTCTTTCAATCTTATGCCTACGTATTCCCGTTTACCAAAATAGGGAAATAAGAGCGATCGTAGTTCCTCCTATTCTACGGGAGGAAATGGGGTTTTGGTGTCTTGTTCAAAGCCCAAGACGTGAAGCTAAAGGTAGTTTGTATCTTGTTCAAAGCCCAAGATATGAAGCTAAAGAGTCTATTTATATCTTGTTCGAAGCCCAAGATGTGAAGCTAAAAGGGTGTTGACTTTAGAGAGAATTTGTCATCTCTAAAGGGGTATGTTTGTCACAATCATTGGGTGACTGGTTATAAAGGAGGATTACTTTAACTGGGATATGTGAATTTAGCAATGCCATAATTTCCTTTATATGGGTTTTTGACCTGAAGGAGAAGACTTTAACTCAGTGTAGAGCAATGCCATCTTTCCTTAGGAATTTCTCATGCTAAAAGAGGGACAGTGGCATGGATGTAGATGATCCAGAGGCTTGCCGCTTACAGCAATTAGATGAAGGGAAAGGAGTTGTTGATGTTTGTATACTGTGAACGAGGCACAACTTTGATGCTAAAAGGTTGATTGGTTCAACTTGGGTTTCCTTATACAAAGCCTAAGAGGAGGCTATCGACCCAACAAGAGGGTGATTTTTGTGTGTCTCGTACGAAGCCCGAGAGAGAGGCTAAAAGGGTTGACTCTACAGAAGAATCTTTTATATGTGTCTTGTACGAAGCCCAAGACGGAGGCTAAAGGTTGGATTCAACAAGGGAGTCTTTTATACTCAATAAGAGAGTGTTTTGTATCTCGTACAAAGCCCAGGATGGAGGCTAAAAGGGATGACTCAACAAGAGAGTCTTTTATACTCAACAAGAGAGTGTTTTGTATCTTGTACAAAGCCCAAGATGGAGGCTAAAAGGGATGACTCAACAAGAGAGTCTTTTATACTAAAGAAGAGAGTGATTTTGTATCTCGTACAAAGCCCGAGATGGAGGCTAAAAGGGATGACTCAACAAGAGAGTCCGAAAAGGTTAACTCCGTTGGGGAGAATCTTTGTACAAAGCCCAAGAGGAGGCTAGGGTTACTGTTTCAGTTGAGTGACAGGTCCAGTATGCTAATTTAAAGAGAAAATCAGTTCTTATATGAGTACTATTTGCACTCAGGGATTTGATTCGAGGATCAGGGTTATTTCCTGTTCTTTAAGGAAATGGGAAATCCAAAGGGTATTGAGACTGTCCAAGTCTACGAGTTTCATCTCCTAGTTTTGAAAGGAGCTTGAGAATGTCTTTGAGACTCAAGGGAATTAGACTATCCAAGTATAGAGTTTCGTATTTTGTACTATGTTTAAGAAACAGAAGTAGCAAGATCTAGACTTTTTGAAAGACGGTTCTATTAAGATGACTAATTTCTGTTCCTATACCTCTCGGAGGTCGTCGGGACAATTTGTACGAAGCCCAAGAGGAGGCTGGAAACTTTTAAGAAGCCGAGGGACAATTTGTACAAAGCTCAAGAGGAGGCTATCATTCCCAGAGGAAGAAATCATTTATATGAAGCCTAAGAGGAGGCTGTGAATACTTCTAAGAAGCCGACGGGTCCTTGTACAACGCCCAAGAGGAGGCAAGGATGCTTTTAAGAAGCATGTGGGTCCCCAAACCCCGAGAAATTCAAGACAGTCTATTCACAGAGAATAGATCAAGCCAGGAAAGTTCGAGAATTTGGAAGAAACTCAAGAGATTCCATTCACGGAGAAAAGATCATCTCTGGGGAATAGAGTTTCTTTGACAGTTTCTAAAGGTGACAGTCTGTGAAAGGGTTCACCGAGAATGCTGCCTTTCACGTCTCCATATTGTTTAACCCCAAGAGGAGGGAAGACTGTATCTGGTAATCCTATGGGGATCTAGTTTTGTCTATTTTAAGAGTAATCAACAGGGCTTAGTGCTAGGCGTAGTTGCCGGGGAAACTCTAAATATCTATACTATTATTACACAGTCGATATGAGTTTATGAAAGAAGACTTACAGTGAAACAGCCCCACAATACAGTTATATGTATATGAAAGCGGATAAAGAAAGCATATAACCACTTACTCGGTTGTAGATCTTCCATGCTGTTTGGTTAGTTGTTCAACAAAGAAAGATTGAAAACAACAGTATATTCAAGATCAAAGGAGAAAGTGCTTTGGAAGAAAAATTGGGGCTTACAGCTCAAGGAGAGGCCCAAAGTTTTATTTTAAACGGGCGACGATTGCGCCGAACTTTTCTTTTAACGCAGAGGGACTTATACAATATCTGAGGCCCAAAATTGTTTTGGTTAAAAGGGGATTGGGTCTTACACTCTAATAGAGGCCCATGAGTGTTTGAAAATGATTTGTGAGGGTGAAAATCAAAGAAACCCTAATTTGTTTTCCTTTAACATTAAATATTAAAAGAAAATCAATGAAAAATACCAAATGAATTTGAATAAACCACTTGTGATTTTTGTTTAAGGTTTGAAAAATGAAGGTTTAATCACAAGAGATATTATAACTCATTTGGTCTTGATTTTTCAAGATGAATGTTCATTTTAAAATGTTTAAAAACAAATAAAAAATGAATTTATTCACAAAAATACTAATTATATTAAGTAAATAATATAAACTTAATTTTTTTGGGGAATAAAATATTTCAACATTTTTGTGATTTTTTGCAAAAAGAACCAATAAAAAATAATTAAAATTGAAAGAGTTATTAATTATCCAATTATTTAATAAAACATAAAAATATTGGAAAAAATGGCAAAATGTGAAAAAACACAAAATGGCATGGGTGGGGTTTGAACCCACGACCTCAAGGTCATAAGGCGTGTGCCTTACCACTGGGGTGGTGATACATCCATTATTTTGAGTGAAAACACAAATATACAAGTCATGCCTTAGTTTTAGGCCTGGCCCAAGGCAAGGCAAGGCAAGCTTTGGCTCAGAAACGTGAAGGTCATAACTTTCTCAATTCTTAATGGTTTGAGACAAAATTTATATGCATCTGGACCAGAATTATCACAAGGAATCCAATGGTGGTGGTAGTTTTTTCAGATCACACTCCCTCCTTAAAACCCGATAGTGGTTTTGAAAAAGGCCTATAATTGCATGTTCTATGCTACACTTTGATACAGGCATGAATTACATGATCAATTGGTTCAAACACAACATATATAACATGTATGAGGTGTGCATGATTAGTGGACTTCAAAGCATTGCATATTTTGGAAAGTTCAAGTCATGAGGCTTACCTCTTTTTGAGCTTTTTAGAGTTTTTGTGCAATCTGTCAAGCCTCTTGTTCCAAAAATGATTTGATGCTTTAGACACACTCAAATGATCCCTTAGAAGCTTTTAGGAAGATTGGAATCAGCTGGTACCTGCAAAAACACAAACTGGCCCTTTTTTTGCAAAAGGGGTTAAAAGTGACCAAAATATCAACTCTCTCAAATGGTGTTCCAGATGGGGGGAACCATTTGGGACAGTTCAAGGATGATATTTGGAGTGTGTTTGAGGTTTTATCTGGTTTGGAAAGTGACTGAATCAAGACATGGCTTGAAAAATGCACAAAAAGCCTATTTTGAGGTTTTGAGAGGTGACTTTGTGATTTTGTGATTACAGGTCACTTGTGAGAGTTTGGATCACCTACATATGATGTTTATGAAGTGTGTGTGTGATTGGTTTGATTGAAAAAGCTCTCAAACTCAAAAACTCAGGTGTACTCAAACTGAGCACAAATGAGCTCTATTTATAGTAGAGAATTTTTTTTTTGGGATCAATAGTGAATAGCAACTGCAGCAGAGGTTTGGCCAATGTTGGCAAATGAAAATCCAAGTCTCCTCTAGCCATTGACTAGAGGTTAGAGCACAGAGCTTTGGTTCCCTACTTGTTGGAGGAATCTTGACTGAATTCAGTTGCAAATGTGTCAGTCCATGCCACCTCTAAGCATCTAATAAATTTTCCAATCCAAAATTGGAGTCTTGTCCCTCTTTTAGGCAATTCTAGGTTTGGCATGCTACTTCTTGTTCCAAGGAATTTGGAGGCTTGGCTCAGTGATTATCCCCTTTAGATTTGATCCTCAGATGTGTCCAAGATGATGACAAGGCTTGAAATTGGATGATTTTGGCAAATCGACCAAAAATACAAACTTCTGCCTTGCCTTGGCAATTTTCAGCAAGGCAACTTGCCAATGTCATATCTCATGGCTCAAGTTGAATTTGGTGATGTTCTTGGCCATTTTGGAAAGCCCTTATATGATACAACAACTGTTTGACCATATTTGGTTTTGATACTTTTTGGATCCAAGTGAAAAATGTCTCTAAATTTGGGAAAAAGTGAAGGCAGATTCTGACTTAGTGAAAATTTCACTAAGTGTTGGAAAAAAGTGACATTTTCACTTTTTGTGATTTTGATCAATCCATAACTCAAAATCCATGAAGAATTGGAATGAGGTCCAGTTGAAGTTTTTGTAGAGGGCCATGAGATCTACAAATCAAGTTTTGGATGGAGAGAAATGGCTTTGTGGTTTAGGAGTAATGATCCTCCAAAGTTGGTACCCTTGCCACTTTGTTCATAACTTAAAAAATTTTCTAAGTTTTTATGGTTACCCCTTTTACAAGTTATCCCACTTTCTTTGATTTTTCTTGATGAATGATGATTCAAATCATACATTAACATCATTTTATGGTTAATAATCCATTTTTGTGAAAAATCTCAAAAAGTCAAAGTTGACTTTTGTGCACAGTTGACTTTTTATCCGATGAATTCCAAACTGTGCAATCCTTTAGGAAATCATGTCCTTGACCTAAATCAAACTTGATGGACATGTTTCATGGGTGTTATAGGGTATATTGAATCATGTCTTAGGGCTTGGGAGCATGTCCTGGTCAAAAGTCAAAGCTACAGTTGACTTTTTCCTCAAAACCCTAACTGTGGTACTGATGAAATTGAGACTTGTTGCTCAAGCTTCTTGGATTAATCCATTGTTGCAAATGGATCAATGTGGTGTATTAGAGACCCTCAAATCCTCTCTTGAGGTCTTGGCTCATGATTTGTCCCAAAAGTCAACTTAGGGGTGAATTAGGTCAAGAAACCCTAATTCCTGATTTTTTATGTATGCATCCCCTGAGGTCAAATTGACTTGATACTTGGGTCCATGAGGTTCCATGGATTATATTAGGTTATGCTTTGAAGCATTGGCTCATGCCCAGAGGAAAATTTCCAACTGGAGGCCCTGGTCGACCAAAACCCTAATTTGGTGACACTGGCGATCTTGAGGCTTGATCCACCTAGAAGGGAGCAACCTTGTGCTTAATCCTTGATGTGGGAGTCCTCTTAATCCATTGTGGATGTTTGAGAGGTTTAGACAAGTTGAAGATCATGTCAATTCTTGATTGATTCTTTGTCTAAGAACTCTGAGAGGGCTTGAAACCCTAAGTTTGATGGTAGTGGATGCTCACCCATCTTTGGGGAGACTGATGAGGTATGATGGTTCATCCATATTGTGATGATGATTTTCACAATGGTGGGAGATCTTAGTGGTCAAAATTTGGGGTATGAAAGGGTTTAGTAGGTCATGCCCCTAAAAATCATTCTCAAAAGCATTTTTTTCGAAAATCATATTTTTGCAAACAAATGCGTGGGTTACATGGGAAAGAGAAAGATAACAAAGGTTTTATAAAATGTATGTTTTGATGAATGTCATGTTTAATTAGCATCATCAGAAGTTACAATAACAAAGAAATATGAAGTTGCTTAACTAAGCAATTCAAAAATTATCATTATTTAATTTTCACACAAGGTTCAAAATGAATTTGATTATCAATATGTTGTGAAAATATAATTTAAGATTTTTTTTTCCAAAATACACAATGTGTATCATATTCACTCGTGAATGTTGTAACACCTCAAAATTTTCCCTCTTATTTATACCCAATAAGTTGCTTATGCTTCACACTTCATTTGCTTTTAGGTCATGAACATTACATATACATCATTGGTTTTCTCAAGGCATGGTGTCAAGGGTGTCGCCATCTTTATATTGTGCAAGGCAAGGAGAATAGGATACACTAAGTCATCAAATCACAAAGGCTCACCATACCTCAAAGACAACTCATATGACCCATCATGTCATCAAGAGTTTTGAATTTGGCAAAAGAATGAAGGAAGAGTGCACTCTCATGATGGTTGGTCATCAACTAGGATTTTGACCTTTGGAGCTTGAGATACCTCCATGAGTAGGGTTCTTGGGTCTTTGAAATCATCTCATGACATGAATCATCTTAGTTTGAGGCAATCTAAATCATACTCAGAAGAATTTGGATTCTGAGGATCAATCATTTTCTCCTAACTTTTGGGGACCAAATTAGGGTTTTGTATAAAAATCAGTTTATTTATGATTTTTGGGCAAGACCTGATCATACGATATTCCAAATGTTCACAAGTGTCTATGAATGGAATTTGAGCCACCAATTGCATTCATAAGGGTTCTAATTGGAGGTTTGATTGAAAATCAAGAAATTTGGGAAAAAGTCATTTAATCAGAAAAAAGTCAACTCTTGACTTTTTAAAGTCAAGGTCATATTCCTCATGTCAAATATGGGCAACGGACAAAATTGATCAAGAAATTCCAAAGGATTCATCAAAAATCAAGTTTGTGTGAGAAATTGCCTTTTATGGAAAACTTTCCATTTTGGGAAAGTCTTTATATGGCTGTTTCCATTTCTGGTAAGTTTCAAAGTATTGAGTTGCTAACTTTCAAGCCAGATTTCACCATGATGCAAGCCTTTTTTTTGAAATTTTGTTAGAGATGAATGTTGTAGAGCTTTCTTCCACCTGTCCAACCATATAAAAAACTTGTCATTTGGATCCTTGGATCAAAAGTTATGGCTGGTCATAGTTAGTTCATCAAGTTGTTCAAGTCAAAAACTTAGAATTTTTCTAAGTACCCAAAACCAGTTTGTGACATGGCATTTTCCTTAATGTTTTAAGCTTCCTTTCAACTTGATTCTCACATTAAAATTGTTGTGCCAAATCCCCTTTTCAATTTGATACTAAGAGTGAATAAGTTGGTGCCATATTCTTCAAGTTACAATGCCTCAAAATCATCCTCATTCCATTGTTTCAAACCATGATTCATGCCATGCAAGCTTACCAACCATATTCCTCTTCATTCTAAAATTCAAAACAAAGTATCATGACCTTATATCCTTGCTGCATGCGCATGTGTCCTTCTCATTGCCACAAATAACCATACCAAAACCTTACATCGCATGCACATTCCTTCACTTTACCTCATATAGCCATGAAAACTAAAAACAAACTTAATGAGCAAGTTACATATTATGACTTGTAGCAGCTCACATCATCATCATCATGATAAACCTTCATCTTGTTGCACTCCATGATACCATACAATGCATCACATACATGGAAAACCCATATACACCATAACATCATTCTCATTTTGTATTTTTTCACTAACCATTCATCCTAACTAAAATCTAACCATAGTTAGCACCCTAACTACACATTAACCAAGCATTAACTCATCCTATAAGAGCCTTAACCAAACATAACTGAAGTTAGTTACCGGATAACCACCATTTTTTTTCATCTTTTTCACTCTCACTAAAAAAGGATCAGAGCTGTGAATC
The DNA here is from genome assembly GCA_022829125.1 of Lathyrus tuberosus. NCBI lineage: Eukaryota > Viridiplantae > Streptophyta > Magnoliopsida > Fabales > Fabaceae > Lathyrus > Lathyrus tuberosus. The sequence goes on from JALAZF010000158.1 coordinate 11,348,668, forward strand.
TCACTCTCCTTAAAGGATTTCAGCAAACTTTCTTCATCATCATCATCTCCACAATCCTTTGCTTCCTCTGTATACACCATTTTCCTACTTGATCCAGCACTAGTGTCACTGTAGATTCACTTCAGATTACAAGGATCTACGTTTGCAGCAAGGTTCAAAGCTTCTCAGGTATTTATTTTGCCTTATGTTGATCTGAAGATTGTGCAAGAAGGAAATCCGGGTTTCTTGAGGTTTAAAGGAGTAAATTATGTTCAGGTAACCACCTTTCAATCCCTTGCACCATTCTTAGAACTGTATGCAGTTAGGCTCGTAGATAGCTGTTACTTGGGTCCTCATTCGTGAGGCATTGATTGTTGGTGTAAAGTGGACAAAATGTAGATTCTTTGGTTTTTAGGGCTTTTACAGATTGCTTCGATCTACCTTATTTATGAGTGATATGGAAAAAATATTGGTAGATTCATGATCTACGTGGAAAACCGATCAAGATAGTATACCCATGAGCATTTTCTAGAAAAAATCACCACCACTCACGATGGTCCTCCTGCCGGAGAAGACGACCGAAGCGGAGCTTCGGTGTCTGGTTTGCAAACCCTAACAATCTCTGGTGACTCTCATCTTTTAATCTTGGTCGTGTGTTTTAATTGATCCAACCGTCCCTAACATGACAACACATTAAAATGCATGCCCCTTCCACGTGTCGTCGTTTTCATTTCCTTTTTCTTTTTCTTTTTTATTTTTGTTTTTGATAATTGTAATATAATATTGAAAGAGTGTTGTGTGCGTGATTCCATGTTTGTTACTATATACTTCAATTTCCAGCCACAGGATTAGTATAAGATTTTGATCATAACACGCTGATTTGATCCAACGCATCATATTGAGTTAACGTATTTGACTGAGCCTCATGCCATAGACATCAGACCCACGTGCTCCCTGGGCCTTGTATAGTTGCTATACGCATACCCTCAATTCCAGCTCAATGAATTTTAACTGAAAATTTCTATGATTGCACCCCTGACTCTAATTTTGTGTATTTTCATTTTTCTTTTGATGTATGTTAAAAAATCAATTTTTAAAAATAGATTCTGGTGCCTAAAAATTCCCAGTTAATTCAAGTAAGCCTATAAATGTGTTAACTAATTTTTGACAATTTTTATTTCCATTTTTAATTAGTTTTGGCATTTTTCTGGGAATTTCCTTTGTGATGTATTCCTATGATCATATTTTGTGCTATATGATTCATAATTGATTTTCTACAAGGAGTTGTGAACTGAATTTTTACATGAGATTTGACACTTGATTTTAGGGTACATTGATAGACCTTTTCCAATTTTTTAGGATTTTTTAGGCCACTTTTCGAGGTGTTGGTGGTGCCATTTTATGAATGTTTAGAAATTGGTCATAAGTGATTTGTTTGGCTTAGTTTGAGCATGTTAAGAGATCAATTGTGAGCCTATATTCTTGGTGTGATTGATAAATGATACCATGATAACATGAATTGTTCCCTTTAATTTTAAGACCTCTAATCTCATTCCATATGTGCTCAATACTTCATTGGTGTATGTGATTGTTAGAGCCGTTTCTTAGGATATTTTGATGATGTATCAATGCCATTTTTGAGGAGCTTTTAAGGCTTTTGTAATTGCATGTTGTGGCACATTTATAAGCTTTCATAGTTCATTATAGGTCATATCTTGATGAGTGTGGATTGACTTGTAATGTGGATAGGAAATGCATCTTTTATTTGCTCCTTCTTCTTGGGTCTTTTAAGACTATTATTTTGCTAGCTTTTACAAGACTTGAAAGATGATTAAACATGTTGTATCTACTTACCTAGGATACCTCCAACCATGTTACTTGACCTATAATTTCATCTTACTTGTTTGAAGTTGTATGACTTTTAGATGTTGCCTAAATGTTAGGACTTGTGCTCATTTGTATGGATGTTCCATATGCTTTGACATGATGCACTCAACATACTTCTAATTTCATTTTGCATGACCTCTAATGTGAACATCAACTTACACGAAGCATGATGACCCATAATTGCATCCCATGATCAATGAAACATAACCTTGACTTGCATCTTTCAATTGCACTTTGTTTGATCAGCTTGTTTAACGTTTTTAGATTCAATTTTTCTCAATGCTTATAGGACTTAGACATGACTTATTAGGAGTCATTAGGTACTTACCCAAGCTTTTCTAACATGTGTATATACTCTTTAGGTTCCACCTTTGTTTGCATCACAAGTTGATGACTTTTGAGAACTATTTGATTGTGCTTTGTGCTTACTTTGTCTTAACCCCTAAACATGTGATGGCTTGAGATTCATGTGATGATTATAGGACATGTTTATACATTGTAATATGGCTTCCATACTGACTTGGTTCCATTGTATGCCCATTTCATCTTCACTTGTGTGTCATACCTTTTCATGAGATTGTTTCATTTCAAATGACATGTTCTTAAGAAAGATTGTCTTGTTCTTTTGGGAGTGCTTAGATATCAATGCCATGATTCCATTTGCACATTCTTAACCACATTTAACATGATTTTAACATGATGTTAGCTTCTGAATTTGATGAATATTCATGTCCTAATCCATTTACATGACGCCGAAACACTTATCTCACCTAGTTTGTGAACAACATGTAATTGTGTGGTGTTTTGGTGCATAGTTTGAAGTAGTTTGATTTATTTTAACATCCTAACATAAGTAGAAGTTAATTAGGTATACCTACTGACCTATGCATGTTACTTCACTCTTAGAACTCATCTTACATTGTTTATAGTTGTATGTTGCATCTAACACAAGTATAGGACACCTAGTCTTAGTTTAGGAACTTAATGCATAACTTTTCAATTAATTGGTAACTAGTTCTTGTGATTTAACTTCTTTTATCCAAGGTTGCTTAGGTTGGCTTATGAGGTAAGGTACTTGAGTACATGATTACTCAAATCTTCTTTCATCCTTTTTCATTTGCTTTCTCTTATTCTTTCATTTGTGGATTGTGTGATATAATGCTTGTTTGTGTAACTCTTTCACACCCCTTTGGGATCTTAGCTTAACCTTAATTTTTGATTAAGGTTAAGGTAGGATGAGAATTAGTTAATGCAATCCCTACTTCTCAATATAGGTAAAAGTTCCTTCTTTCCTCTTCTTAACTCAACCCCTAGGACCAACAAATGCATGCTAACATTAGGACTACAATTAGTCTGCCCTTAGATTTTACTTTACAACTTGAGTCTTTTTTCTCATCTCAAAACAATATCAAAAACATGTAATAAAGGCAATAAGTATTGTATGCTATGAGCCTTAAGTACATGGTAAATGAAAGGGGAAGGGTCTCCCTTCACCTTTCTAGAGTGTTTAGCATACGTCCTGTTGGGGACGACCATGCGACGCATTCGTTCCTATGTCATAGACTTTAGTGCAATATGAGTTACAAAAAATAACCAAAACACTTCTTCTAAAAGACAATAAACAAACAAACGTCTTTATCTTCTCATCTCAAACTCTCACTCGACATAACGGATTGCTTCTCCTTGTTCTACTGCAACCCGGTAACACGAGCCTCGATTCAGCGAGTCGTAACATCGAAGCTAGAACATTAGCATTGCCCAGTTAAAAAACACAAACAAAGCAGGGGTCACCCTTAGTGAGGGGAACTACGTCGCTCTGTTTCTTCATTGGTTAATGGAGATACGTAGGCAGGAGATCATGCAAGATCTCTGCGAGCACAACTTTATTTATCAACCTCTTTGTTTCTCCTTTCTTTTCTACTGATTCTGACAGGTAGTAGGAGCACCCTTCCTTTTGTGGTAAGTCCGCCTTCGGCCGGTGATCCTTTTGTCTCCCTTTAGCAAACCGTATTGAGTCGAACTACGGCGCTCTGATTCTCGCATGCGAGCGAGATACGTAGGCACAGGCGTGATGCCTGGCGAGCACAATCCAGTAGTCCTCCGAACTATGTTGACTCTGACTTTCCCGCTCCCGAGGGAATACGTAGGCCGAGGCCGACGATGTCCTATCAAGTCACTTCTTTTCTTTTCCCCCCATTTCTCTGTTCCCATTTAGCAGTTGAGCTTTAGATAACTCACCCTTTGATTGATAACAACAAGCGTGGATCCCATCGAGTACGGTGGACGCGAGGGGGTGCTAATACCTTCCTCTCGCGTAACCGACTCCCGAACCCAGTCTATAGTTGCGATGACCATTCCTTTCCCTTTGTTGAGGTTTTCTTCGATCGTTTCCTTTCCCTGCGTCAGGATAAATAACGTTCGGTGGCGACTCTTCTGTTCTTTTCCGCCTGTTGATTTTTGCAGATGCGCCAAATGTGAATTTTTATTTTGGAGAGAATGACAAAAATGAATTATATAAGTGCAAGAGTTAAGGCACAGAAAAGTGAGAAAATGAACAAATGATTTGAGTCAGATCATACAGTTATGATTTGAATCAGAGGAAAGAATGACTTGAATCAAGGTGATAAAATCTAGAAAGGGCTTGTTTAATTTGGATCATGATTTGGCAATCACATGATTTGAATCGTAATTGTTTTTTTTAAGATTTGTCTTATCATGATTTGAATTATACACTATTGTGTTTCACATCAAAGTGGTATGTGATTCAAATCGAACTCTTTCATGATTCAAATCACAAAGTTAGTGCCAAAATCCTGAACTCAAAATATCACCTTTCTTAAACAAATTCCCTCTAGAGGGAAACTTATCAATGATAAGTTTCCAAGAGAAGGACAATTTTACCTTCAACCCCTAAAATAATACCTGGAATCCCTCATATTTCTATAATACCAAAAATATCCCTCTTTTTTTTTCATTAATCACATGTTGAAATTTTTTCTCTCAGACATAAAAAAATCAGATAGACCATACAAAAAATCTGGCATGCTTTTGTACCATATTTTTCAAAAATTCGATAAAAATGCATAAAATGCATGAAGTGCATAAAATTCATATAATCTAAAATGTGCAGAAAAATCCAAAGGTAAAGTATTTTTGCAACAAATCCCGCAATAAATTTCGTAGATGAAAATCAAACACTTAAAATATTATTAAAAAAATGGCTTTTTACCGAATTTTTTAAAACATTCGTTAAAAAGTATAAAATTAATAGGCATTTTGAAAATTTTGGTAAAAAATATGTTTGTAACAATTTATGCAGCAAATCGCACAAGTAAAAAATCAAACACTTAAAATATTAATAAAAAAGGACCTTTTTAATTGATTTAAAAATAATCCAACACCCCACATATATTATCAAATATTTTAAAAAATTTAGCAAATTCTTCAAATCAAAGAGCATTATAATCAAATCAAGAATTATCTAATGGCGTAAAGACAATTTAACACTTGTTAGGTACAATTCTCCAAGAGAATACTACAACCTTAGACGAAGCCCAACTTACCCATAAATAAGACAAAAGCTAATCTACTCTATTAAGAGAAATATGTGAACCAAAATTAGCTTATAGTAAAGAACTATAGGCAAAGCCATATAGTAAACTCCATCTTTCACGACCTTTCACCACCGATAATTACGCTCCTAAAAAAAGATAATCCTTTCCACTACATGAAAAAGCTCCACAACTAACCCATATTCCTAGACTAAAAGCAATTTTTGCCACTGAATATTCCACCTCACCACTAAGGATGGAAAAAGTATGTGTCCACCTCGTTTATACCGGACTCGTTTAGTCCTGCGCAGTAAAAGCGGCAAAAAATGGTGTTGAGAAAGGCGAGCATTGTGTAGGGCATGAGCTTAAAATTTTGGTCCGCATTGCAAAGTAAATGAGGCAGAGGCGGGATGGGTTTCACGGGCACGACACCTTTTTAGCCTAAAAATTACAAAAACGTATGTTAATGTTCGTGCCTGCAAAGGCCGGTAAAAAAATAGAGCCGACATATTTGAGGGTGCAGGCCTAAAACCTTTCTTTGCCTCACAAAATAAGTGCAGATAGAACAAAAATATTCAATATACCGAACTCGTTTTACCACCTCTCGTCACCTTATCCTCTCCAAAAATAACCACCTTGCTCACCATTCTATTTTGATATACTTTTGATTTTTATAAATTCTCACTAAAAACATTAAATTTTATCATTTCTTCTTTTGATGGATTAATGTTGCCTTCTACGAAGCACTCGCAATGTGACAATAATTAATCTGTCTTCTCAAAATCAAAAGATAGTCATTTATGATGTGTCATACTGTTTATGCAATACTTTATGGTAGGCGTGTTCACGATGTGGTTTGGGCAATTTTAATGCTAACATTCATCAAAACCACAAGAGAAAAAAGTATGCGGTGTGGTTTAGTTTGGTTCGCTTGGCTTTTAGAAATACCAAACTAAAGCAAGCCAAAGCAATGCAGTTTGGGTTGGTTCGGTTGGTTCGGTTTTTTACAATATTTTTATAGATTGATACATACACTTATAGAGAACAACATAAATTTGTGTTTAGGCATTCATATATTACCAAATAACAACGAAACTCATCATATTTAGACCAAAATTTCTTATTCAATATACAAAAACCATATTGGATTATAGTGGAATAAAAAAACATAAAATAGTAACATAAAACATTATCAAAAATATTATAATCAAAACGAAAAAATAGAGGAGATGGGAGATTAGAGAAGATGAGAAAGATAGAACATAAGACATGCGAGATTAGAGAAGAAATGAGCGATAAAAACAATATTGAAAGAGAAAACAATAACATAAAAATGAGAAGATTAAAAAGAAATAACACAAGAGATGAGAGATTAGAGTAGAAGAAATGAGACGTACATGACAAAGAAGATGAGAAGAATGCATGATACTACTAGGAGATATTTGATAAGGATGAAACTCAAACCCTAAGTGTGAGTAAGAGAATATTTGAAAGTTTAAGGCATAAATATTTTTGAGTTTTTGGTTGAATTTGGGATAAGTGATGTTTGGATTATAACATAATGTTGTTTGCTTTGGTTTAGTTCGGTTTGCAAAATACAAACCGCAAATCAAATTGAACCGCACGGTTTTATAAATAAATGGCCCACACATCCTAACCAAATACGATTTTTTACGGTTTTAATTTGGTTTTGTTTAGTTTGAGATTTTCTATTAGATTGGTTCAATTTTGAACATCCCCACTTTATGATAAACCCAATCTTTTTGGTATTGGTTTGTCTTTAATGTTATATATATTTATTTCAAAAAAATGACTGCACGTGATTTTTGTCACTACTATGTATTAAAATAAATCTCGTATTCGCAACAATGGTGTGTGGGGATCGTGGCCAGAATCACTGATGTATTAAATTGTTAGTGCACAAGGTGATAAAAACAAAAGGAATGAGAGAATATTTATTTCTCTACAATGACGGCTACAAAAGCTGTAAGAAAGATGATAAAATAAATGACAGGTACCACTAGTCTATTTATACACAAATACTATGGCCACATAGGCAACATACTAAAATACTAAATTTCCCTTCAATACCATCCCTTAATTTAACATTTCCTAATAAAAAATAACAACGCCAATTCCATCCATTAAGTGGAGAAATTGATCCATCTTGATTGCCTTTGTCAGAACATCTGACAGCTGCTTCTTGGTGCTACAGTGCACAACTTCTAGCACTCCATTCTGGACTTGACTTCTTAGAAAATTATACTTTGTCTCAATATGCTTGCTTCTCCTGTGCAGAACTAGGTTCTTGGAAAGATTGATTGCAGACTTGTTATCAATCATCAGCTTCAGAGGCTTGTTTACTTTGATCTTCAGATCCTGCGGGAAATTCAGAAGCCATACAGCTTGGTATGTAGCTACAACACCTGCTATGTACTCAGTTTCACACGTTGACAGTGCAACAACAGGTTGCTTCTTGGAACAACAAGAAATAGGACCTCCCAGAAACTTAAACAAGTATCTAGAAGTACTTCTTCTGTCAACTCTATCTTCACACCAATCATAGTCTGAGTAACTCATCAACTCTGAATTAGTCTTTCTTCCAGAAGGGAATATCACTCCATACTTCAGAGTTCCATTGATATACCTTAGATTCCTGACAGCATATTGGTAATGGGACCACTTAGGTTTACTCATGAACCTACTAACCATTCCAACTGCATAGCAGGTATCAGGTCTGGTATTACACTGATACCTTAGAGAACCATCCAACTGTTTGAAGGTTGTAGTATCCATATCCTCACCTTCATAATCAAAATCCAATTTGTGATTGGTTTCTGAAGGTTTGATAACAACCTTACAATTTTGCAGCTTAAGTCTCTTCAGAAGCTCAAATTCATACTTCAGCTAATGCAAAATGATACCCTTCCTAAAGTACATAAACTTCATCCCTAGAAAATATGTCATTTTCTCGAGGTCGGTAATTTCAAACTTATTCATCAACACCTTCTTGAACTTGTCTATCTCTTATTCAGAACTCCCTGTCAGCAATATGTCATCAACATACAGACACACCATAATCATATAGCCTTCAGACCTATGCTGAACATAAACACTGTACTCCATCTCACATTATTGAAACCTCTGCTCCTTGAAAAATGATTCAATCTTCAGATTCCAAGCTCTGGATGCTTGCTTCAATTCATACAAAGCTTTATGTAATCTGTACACCACCCATTCCTGATTCCTTTTAACAAACCCAGGAGGTTATGACACGTATACCTCTTCTTGTAATGGACCGTTCAAGAATTCATATTTCACATCTAAATGCATCAGAGGCCAATTCCTGTTAGCAACTATTGCAATCACCAGTCTGATTTTTTCATGTCTCGCTATAAGTGCAAACACTTCAGAATAATCCAGCCCAGGTTTCTGTAGAAATCCTCTTGCTACTAACCTCAATTTGTGTTTGCCAATTGATCCATCTGGCTTTAGCTTTACCTTGAAAATCCATCTGAAGCTGATGGCTTTCTTGTCCTTTGGAAGCTTAGTCAACTTCCAAGTCTAGTTTCTTTAAATAGCCTCAAGTTCTTCTTTCACGACCTTCAGCCAAAATTTCTTTTTGAGGGCGTCTTTTGTACTTAATGGTTCAAAGTCTACTACCATGGCACACTGAATAACCTCTCCCTCAGAGTCTATTTCAATATCTCGTAGCATGTCATATTCTGAAAATCTTCTCGGAATGTTTCTGACTCTCTGTGGCCTCTGACCTCGTTCAGAATCTCCTTCGGATGCTGGAACCCTAGAAGTTCTATCTTCAGAAGCTTCTCCTTCAAAAGCTCTTGCTTCTGGAGGTTGACCTCCTACAGAACCTTGACCACTTTCAGATTCTGGAATATTCCCAGACTCTGAATCACCACCAAAATCTGAATCAGAATCATCTTCACCTTATGAGTCTCCTTTAAAATCAGAATCACCATCATAGTCAGACTGTCCTTTAGAGTCTACTCTAGCTTCAGAATTTTCTCCAGCTTCTGACTCATCTTCAGAAACTTTTAATTCTGACTTGTCTTCAGAAGTTCTCACACCAGATTTGGATTGAGACTTATTCTAATCCCAAGCTTCTGATTCCTTTACAATGACGTCTCTGCTAAATTCAATTTTATTAGTTTCTGCATAATAAAGCTTGTATGCACTTGCACTGTGGTATCCCACCAGCAACACCACTTTGCTTCTATTATCCAGCTTCTGGCTTCTGGCTTCTGGAACGTGTTTGTTACATACAAAATCAAACACCTTCAGATGGCTAACACATTGCCTGTCTCTAGCCCACTTTTGAATAGGAACTATTTCCTTTAGTTTCTTCGTTGGACATCTGTTGAGTACATATGTTGCGGTAGCAATAGCTTCTCCCCATAAGGTGTGAGGAAGCTATGAGAACAAGTTTTGGTTATGCAATGTTACTTCTAAGTTTTGATGATATCAAATGAGTATGTTTGTATGAACAATATTGCATGGCTAATGTTTATTACTATTGAGAATCTAACAAACAGGTTATACTTCCGTAAATTGGCGCGAATACAATGCTAAAAGGAAAATACTTCACCTATGCACTACACTTGAAATACATAATTTATTTCAAGAAAATGTGAAGTTCACGAGACTCTGATACGAAAGGGAAAGAGAACGAGTTCTGAAGATCTGAATACAAAGGTTCTGATTGAACGAAGTCCAGATGCAGAAGGCTTATACTCTCTGATCAAGGCTCTGAAGACCTAACCATAGCCTCTACTCATGCTTCAACCAAATACCATCAGAAGCCTCTGGAGATATGAAGACAACGTACCAAGAAAACAAGGTTCTGAAGACCAAGTGCTGAAGACTCCGAAGGCGCTGCTCTAAGGACTCGAAGGCTTGAAGTTCGTAAGAACCAAGCTATGTTTTCCTTTCTCACTCATGCTTGTAAAAAAATTCTCTAAAGTTGAGAAGCCAAGAAGACTAAGCTACATAGTACAGCTGTACCACAATACAAAGCAAAAATATCTTGGTAACAGTGCAAACGGTACAAACGAAGATATTCTGACAAGACAGGACGCAAAAGTTTTTATCTGTCCTCACGCTTCTAGCCGCCAGCCTAGTTAGCTATCATGATTACGTTTCAATGGCTATTTCCACAAGGCTATATAAAGAAGCAAAGACTTGAAGAAAGAAATACATGCAAACCCTCCTGCTGAAATACTTTCTAACTGAAATCTTTCTTAAGTCATTCTGGTCGAAACTTATTTACATATTCAGCTTGTATTAGAAGCACACTTCTTGTAAACAAAACTTATTTTCAAACTTTGGTTTGTATTCTTTGAGAAAGACCTGTAGGGTTGTATTTCTTGAGAACTCTCAGACGTGTTGTCTTAGAGGGTGTTCCTTGAGAAAGATCGGTGTGGTTGTATTTCTTGAGAAGTCTAGAACTTGAGAAGTTTTAGAGGTTGTTGTTAGTCACCAGCATTTTGGCTAGTGCATTGTATTGATCTGATTGATTAGTGGATTAAGACCTCGATTGAGAGAGGAAAAATCACCTTGGCGGGTGGACTAGACTAACTTGAGTGTTTCTCAAGTGAACTAGTATAAACATAACGTGTTATCCCTTTTAGATTCAACAAAGGTTATTTTACTAAACAAAAGAGTTTGTGTTTAAGAGTAATCTTAAACAATCAATTTTATTTTGAAAAACCAATTCAAACCCCCCCCCCCCCCTCTTTCTTGTGTTTTTCACACCTTCAATTGGCCTCAGAGCTCCAGTTCTGAGGTGATAAAAAGATTGAATTTTTATTAAGCACTTAACAGTGTTCAGTACCGATCCAAGTGTGAAAAACAATGGCTATACCAACTCCTGAGACAAGTGTTATTGTAAATAAAAGAGAATCTTATACTGCAAAACCTCCTATCTTTGATGGGGAAAATTTTGATTATTGAAAAGATAGAATTGAAAGTTACTTTTTGTCGTTTGACTTAGATCTATGGGATCTGATAGTTAATGGCTACAGTCACCCTGTAGATTCTGCAGGCAAAAAGATTGAAAGAAGTGCATTTACAGATGCACAAAAAAAAAACTACAAGAATCATCACTGAGCAAGAACGATTCTGTTAAATGCAATTTCATATACGGAATATGAAAAAATTACAAACAAAGAAACTGCAAAGTCTATCTTTGACTCTCTTCATATGACTCACGAAGGCAATGCTCAAGTCAAGGAGACGAATGCTCTTGCACTAATTCAAAAATATGAAGTCTTCAAAATGGAAGACGATGAATCTATGGAAACCATGTTCTCAAGATTTCAAATGCTTGTTGTAGGACTCAGAGTTCTGGACAAAGGGTATTCCACTGCTGATCATGTCAAGAAAATTATCAGAAGTCTTCCTGTTAAATGGAGACCAATGGTAACTGCCTTGAAACTGGAAAAGGATTGAATAGTATAAGTCTTGAGGAACTAACCAGTTCTTTAAGAAGTCATGAAATAGAGCTTCAAGGAGATGAACCTCAGAAGAAAAGTAAATCCATTGCTCTAAAGGCCAAGTCTGAGAAGAAAAAGGTGTATCAAGCAGAGGAAGAAGTGGAAGAATCTGAAGAAGATTCAGATGAAGATGATATATCTCTCATATCAAGGAAAATAAGTCAATTGTGGAAATACAGAAAGAATAAGTTCAGAGGACCAAGAAGAAGATCCGAATCTACATATGGTCAAAAGAGAATTTATGGAAGATATGTTACATGTTTTGAATGCAAGGAGCCTGGACATATAAAAAATGATTGTCCAAAATTAAAGAAAGATGAGAGACCTAAGAAAGCCAAAAAGAGTTTTATGGCAACTTGGGATGATTCTGATGGAGAACGTGTCAACATGGCATTCATGGCAAAAACCAATGATGTCTTATCAGAAGGAGAACTATCAGAATCTGATGACGAAAGAGAGGTACTTTCTTCCTTATCTCGATCCAAACTCGAAATAGGATTATCTGAACTTATGGAAAGATATCAAATCCTTCTAAGAAAACACAAAACTCTGAAAAATACTTTTGTGGTTCCTTCAGAAGATCTTGCTAAAAGCAAGCAAACCATCTCTGAATTAAATGAAAAATTATCTTTCTTAGAAAAATCAAATGCTGTTTTAAAAAATAAAGTCTCTAAGTTAGAAGAAGAAATCACTTCCAACATAAATGACACCAATGAAGTGGTCAGATATGATAGAGCCTTTCAACACTTCCTTGCTAAAAGCATAGATAGAAGCAAAATGGCTTCAATGATCTATGGAGTCAGCAGGAATGGTAATAGGGGTCTGGGATATTCAGGACCATCACAACCATATGATGATACCAAGAGTATCAAGATAATACCTCTGTCCAATGCCCTCTGGCACTAACCTGAAATGCTCAGAACCAAAAGGTTCAAAATCTACTACTACACAAACACAGACACGAAAGAAAGCTTCAAATATTAAACACTATGCACAAGTCCCACACTATTATTCTACTATGAGGAAGTCCTAAGGTGTTAGAACCTCTGGAAAGACTAATGCGAAAGGACCCCCAAAATGGGTACCTAAAATGAGATAGTGTATGTTGCAGATATCCTTAATGGCACCACTGAAACACCAGTCATGGTACTTGGATAGTGGATGCTTGTGACACATGACGGGAGAAAGGCATATGTTCCAAGATCTGAAACTTAAACCTGGAGGTGTCGTCGGTTTCGGAGGAAATCAGAAAGGAAGAATTATTGGCTCCAGAACTGTTGGCAAAGGTAAGCTTCCTTCTATTAATAATGTTCTGTTAGTTGAAGGTCTAATGCATAATTTATTGTCAATTAGTCAACTTAGTGACAATGGTTATGACATTATTTTCAATCAAACGTCCTGCAAAGCTGTCAGTCAAAAGGATGGATCTGTCCTGTTCAACGGAAAGAGGAAGAACAATACTTACAAAATTAAATTATCAGATTTAAAACATCAAAATGTAAAATGTCTTATGTCTGTTAATGAAGAGCAATGGGTCTGGCACAGACGTCTTGGTCTTGTTAGCTTGAGAAGAATATCTCAGCTGAACAAGCTAAGACTTGTCAGAGGCTTGCCAAATCTAAAGTATTCTTCAGATGCTCTTTGTGAAGCTTGTCAGAAAGGCAAGTTTTCAAAAACTTCTTTTAAAGTAAAGAATATTGTTTCCACCTCTAGACCGTTAGAACTTCTTCACATTGATCTTTTTGGACCAGTGAAAACTGCCTCTATCAAAGGTAAGAAATACGGACTAGTCGTCGTTGATGATTACAGTCGTTGGACATGGGTGAAATTCTTAAAACACAAGGATGAGTCACATTCTGTGTTTGCTTCTTTCTGCACTCAAGTACAAAATGAGAAAAATAGCAAAATAGTTAAAGTCAGAAGTGATCATGGTAGAGAATTTGAAAATAAGGATTTTGAAGAACTTTTTGATTCACATGGGATATCTCATGATTTTTCTTGTCCTAGAACTCCACAACAAAATGGAGTTGTAGAAAGAAAGAACAGGACTTTACAAGAAATGGCTCGCACCATGATCCAAGAAATTGACATGGCTAAGCACTTTTGGGCAGAAGCAATTAACACAGCATGCTATATTCAAAGTAGAATCTCTACCAGACCTATCTTGAATAAAACTACTTATGAATTGTGGAAGAATAAGATTCCCAACATTTCTTACTTTCATCCATTTGGATGTACTTGTTTTATGTTAAACACTAAAGAGAATCTTGGCAAGTTTGATTCCAAAGCACAGAAGTGTCTGCTGTTAGGATACTCAGAACACTCAAAAGGCTACAGAGTTTATAACATAGAATCACGGATTATGGAAGAATTAATTCATGTTAGATTCGATGATAAGCTTGACCCTGAAAAGTCAAAGCTAGTTGAAAAGCTTACAGATTTGGAAATCAGCTTTTCAGAACCTAAAGAAAAAGCAGACAAAGTTAAAGAACAACAAGATCCTACTCTAGACACTATCGATGTAACTCCTAATACTCCACATCAAAAGAAAAGGAGAATGTCTACATCACATCCTGAGGAACTAATTCTGGGTAACAAGGACACTCCAATCAGAATGATATCAGCCTTCAGACCATCAGAAGAAACACTCTTAGGATTGGTATCGTTAATTGAGCCAGCTACTGTTGATGAAGCCCTTATGGATAAGGATTGGGTTCTGGCCATGGAAGAAGAACTTAATCAATTCTCAAAGAATGATGTATGGGATCTTGTTCCAAAACCTAAAGATGTTCATGTAATTGGAACCAAGTGGGTATTCAGGAACAAGCTAAATGAGAAGGGAGAAGTTGTCAAAAACAAGGAACGACTTGTTGCTCAAGGTTACAGTCAATAAGAAGGAATTGTTTATAACGAAAAATTTGCTCCGGTCACTAGACTTGAAGCCATACGATTATTAATTTCCTTTTCAGTAAATCATAACATCACATTATATCAAATGGATGTTAAGAGTGCATTCCTAAATGGTTATATATCAGAAGAAGTTTATGTCAAACAACCTCCTGGTTTTGAAAACTTAGAAAAATCAGATTTTGTGTTTAAACTTAAAAGGTCTCTCTATGGTCTGAAGCAAGCTCCCAGAGCTTGGTACAATAGATTGAGCAAATTTCTTTTAGAAAACAATTTCACTAGAGGAAAGGTTAACACCACTCTCTTCTGTAAAACATTTAAGAATGATATTCTTATAGTTCAAATTTATGTTGATGGTATTGTTTTTGGTTTTGCTAATCCCTCTTTATAAGAAGAAATTTCAAAGTTAATGCAAGCAGAATTCGAAATGAGTCTGATGGGTGAGTTAAAGTTCTTCCTATGAATTCAAATTGATCAGAAACCAGAAGGCACCTACATTCATCAAAGTAAATACACTAAAGAACTTCTGAAGAAATTCAGCATGATGGATTGCAATACAGCAAAGACCCTAATGCATCCAACATGTATCATGGGAAAGGAAGAAACAGGAGTTAAGGTTTGTCAGAAGTTCTATCGTGGTATGATAGGCTCTCTCTTGTATCTAACTGTATCTAGACCTGATATATTATTCAGTGTACATTTATGTGCTAGATTCCAATCAGATCCCAAAGAACCTCATTTAACCGTTGTTAAACGAATTCTAAGGTACCTGAAAGGAACAACTAATCTTGGCTTGATGTATGAGAAAACATCAGAGTACACTATTTCTGGTTACTGCGATGCAGACTATGCTGGAGACAGATTGGAAAGAAAAAGCACATCCGATAACTGTTAGGTCCTAGGGAACAACCTAATCTCTTGGTCAACCAAGAGACAATCTACAATTGCTCTCTCAACAGCAGAACCAGAATACATATCTGCTTCTTTATGCAGTACTTAGATGTTATGGATGAAAAATCAGCTAGAAGATTATCAAATATACGAGAGTAACATTCCTATCTTCTGTGATAATACTGCTGCTATTTGTGTAAGTAAAAACCCAATTTTACACTCTATGGCTAAACACATTGAAATAAAACACCATTTTATCAGAGACTATGTTCAGGAGGGAACTTTATGCTTAAAATTTATTGATACAGACCATCAATGGGCTGACATTTTTACAAAACCCTTGGCTGAAGATAGATTTCAAATTATTTTAAAGCATCTGAAAATGGACTATTATCCAGAGTAAGAGTATTTCAGAACCAAATGTGTTTAGTCAGGAGAAATAATTATTTTTAAATCATCAGAACCACTTTTGTGAAACGTGTCTCAGTTCTGATGAAATTGTCTGAGTTGTCCAGTCAATCATGACATGTCATTTAATTAGAAAATAATTTTTGCATGTGATTTGATGATATCTAAATCACTATATTTATCCAAATCAAGCGAACAATAATTTTCTTGAGATTGACTTAAAAATTTATTACATTCATTCATTTATCCCCTGTACGTGTCTATTTCGTTAAGTTTTCAAAAACACTTCTATTTCCACTCTCTCGCTCAAAGAAAAACCCTAAAACCCTAAATTCTCTCTCTTTTTCTCTCTCTCTCTCTCTCTCTCTCTCTCTCTCTCTCTCTCTCTCTCTCCATTTCAAACACCTAATCTCAGTGTCATCATCTCCGATCTTAACTACCGTAATAATGAACACCATTCAACAAGAAACAGTTCGCTTCTCCAAAGAATTTGAAGCATCACTGAATCCCTCGCAAGACTTACCATTCTCATCTGTCGCACCCTCTACAACCATCGTGACCACCGCGACGACCGCTTCAACTTCATCATCTCTTCCAACGATCGATGCAAACCATGTAACGCAGAGAAATCCCTCGGTTACTTGTGTCATTCATGCAGATAAGATAACTGTTCTCAAAGAACTAGATGTCAATTTTGACAATCTTCGTGATAATGGGTTTGATCTAGTTGATCAGCTAAACACTCAGGGTTGGAAAAGTTACTTTGACAGACTTATAGGCCCTACCTATGAAGATCTCATCAAAGAATTCTGGAGACAAGCTAAAGCTGACAATCTCCATGTTGTTTCCTTTGTTATGGATCAAAAGATTATTATCACTGAGAAGTCAATTTCAGATTTGGTAAAAATGAAGTTCTTGGAAGGAAAAAGAGTCTATGGAAGAATCGACAAATCTGACTCTGTCATCAACAAAGCGATTTTCAAAAATTGTCAACCTGGGACAACAGAATACAAAAGCAAGAATTTTCTTGACAATCTGAGGATCTGGCATAAAATTATTTTGGATGTATTAATCCAAGACCTTCTAAGAGTGCTGCACAAGAATGAGAAAATGTGTCTTCCATCCATTCTATTCTACTACTTAAGAGATATGGTGCGCAAGACAAGAACAACAGCCTCACCGGATAGGAAGATTGTAAACTACATTCCTTTTGGAAGACTTATATCTGATATTTTTGTTGAAAGCGGCTTAGTGGAGTATCTAGTCAAAGAAGCCAAATATACAGAATACTTGACTGCTAGCATAGGAGAAGTTTTCAATGCTGTGAACCTTAAGCATATGAAAATGGTGACAAATGTTGAAGTGAAACCTATGTCTATCCCTCACGACACCGTGATTCACAACAGACTTCCTGTAACAGGTTATCCAATTTATCACAGAGGAGATAATATGTATATTATTGCTTCATTTGTTGCTATAATGAGAGAAGAAGGACATGACATGTCTGGATTCAGAATCGAAGATGTTGCTCCCAAACCTAAATATATTACCAGGAGCAAGAGA
This sequence comes from Lathyrus tuberosus, assembly GCA_022829125.1. Lineage (NCBI taxonomy): Eukaryota > Viridiplantae > Streptophyta > Magnoliopsida > Fabales > Fabaceae > Lathyrus > Lathyrus tuberosus. Next base: position 11,366,366 of record JALAZF010000158.1, read on the forward strand.
AAGCAAACTGAAGACATTTTTGAGCCTAAGAAGAAGAAAAAGGATGATAAGGCTGAAACCTCTAAAACTTCCAGACTGGAGTCTCTTCTTTTTGAGAATATAAATAAATCTGCTATCAATTCGTCTGGTTCTATAAATGTCACTGAGACTGTCACTGCACCATCATTATCTCAAACTACCTTCATTCCTACCGCCAATCTTCACCCAACTCATTAATCAGTACACCTATCTCGTCTGAAGTTGTTCCTACCTACACCACGACAATAACCTCATCAACCATTCTGCCAAATGAACCAGGTTCCACGAACCTAATCTCTGAATCTCAAGAACTCAGCATTGAGTCTAGCTCTGAGGAAACCATCTCTGAATCTCTAGAGATTGTCACACCTGAAACCCTTATGGTTTCAGACACTCTAGAAGTATCATCTCCTGCTGATTAACCAACCAATGAACATCCTCCTACTAAGATTGTTTCATCTCAGCAAACCCACCTGAAACAAATTCTGCCAAGCCTGACCTTGCTTTGGTTATCTATGACATACCACTTCCAACAACTTTTGAGGAATGCGTAGGTCAATTTCGTGACAAGGCTTTAAAGAAATTTGAGAAATTAAGAGAAGAAATCAGCAAAAGTGTGAAGCCTTTGGAGCTTCCAGGCTCTTGTCAAATCTTCCAAAAATGGTTGGATTCTGAACATGGAAGAATTGTAAGTTTCTCAGACGCCACCATAACTACTGGAATTCAGTTGGCAAAGGAAAAAACAGAGGTTGAGGAACGGATCAGGGAACTCAAGTTCTTGGCTGCAAAACAGAAAGAAAGTGAAGAAACGGCTAGTGAAGAAGCAAGACTTCTTGCAGAAAAAGCTGCTGAAGAAGCCAAGATGGCACACGAAGCTGAAGCCATGGAAAAAGCCATGCAAGATGCGGTAGTTGTGTCCTCGTCTGATCTGGCAGTTAAGCGTTTGGAAATCGCAGTTGAAGAAATCAGAGAAGAACAACAGAAATTCAGAGAGAATTTTGAGGAACAAAAGGTTGTCAATGCAAATGTTCCGAGCATGCTTCAGAAGATTTGGGACAAGATGTGCTCTAGGAGCACATAAGTTTAGTTATGTCTCCTTTTGTTTAGGACTTTAGATCTTCGTTTTTCACCCTTGGACCACTAATATTTTTTATCATGACAAAAAGGGGGAGAAGTTATATGAGTATGATATTTTGATTCTATAGTCAATCTCTAAAAAATAAACATTGTTTACATGTTAATAGATAAACTGTTATTTCTTTTAGATTTTTTTTTTCATGGATTCTGATCCGATAGTGAAGTCAGGGGGAGCCCAAGCACAGAAATTCATCAAGTCTAAAACTCAGGGGGAGTATTTCATACGAAGGATAAGCAATTTTTAAAATCTGTTATTATCCCTGCATTATATATCAAAATTGTGTCATCAAAATACATAGTTTTGTCATCATCAAAAAGGGGGAGATTGTGAGAACAAGTTTTGGTTCTGCAATGTTACTTCTAAGTTTTGATGATATCAAACGAGTATGTTTATATGAACAATTTTGTAAGACTAATGTTTGTTACTATTGAGAATCTAACAAACAGGTTATGCTTCCTTAAATTGGCGCGAATACAATGCTAAAAGGAAAATACTTCGCCTATGCACTACACTTGAAATACATAATTTATTTCAAGAAAATGTGAAGTTCATAAGACTCTGATACAAAAGGGAAAGAGAACGAGTTCTGAAGATCTGAAGACAAAGGTTCTGATTGAAAGAAGTCCAGATACAGAAGGCTTATACTCTCTGATTAAGGTTCTGAAGACCTAACCATAGTCTCTACTCTTGCTTTAACTAAATACCATCAGAAGCCTCTGAAGATATGAAGACAACGCACCAAGTGAACAAGGTTCTGAAGACCAAGTGCTGAAGACTCCGAAGGCGCTGCTCTGAGGACTCGAAGACTTGAAGTTCGTAAGAACGAAGCTATGTATTCCTTTCTCACTCATGCTTGTATAAAAAGTATCTGAAGTTGAGAAACCAAGAAGACTAAGCTATATAGTACAGCTGTACCATAATACAAATCGAAAATATCTTGGTAACAGTGCAAACGGTACAAACGAAAATATTTTGACAAGACAGGACGTAAAAGTTTTTATCTGTCCTCACACTTGTAGCTGCCAGCCTAGTTAGCTATCCTGATTAACTTTCAACGGCTCTTTCCACAAGGCTATATAAAGAAGCCAAGACTTGAAGAAAGAAATACATGCAAACGCTCCTGCTCAAATACTTTCTAACTGAAATCTTTCTTAAGTCATTCTGGTCGAAACTTGTTTACATATTCAGCTTGTATTAGAAGCACACTTCTTGTAAATGAAACTTATTTTTAAACTTAGGTTTGTATTCCTTGAGAAAGACCTGTAGGGTTGTATTTCTTGAGAAATCTAAGACGTGTTGTCTTAGAGGGTGTTCCTTGAGAAAGACCGGTGTGGTTGTATTTCTTGAGAAGTCTAGAACTTGAGAAGTTTTAGAGGTTGTTGTTAGTCACCAGCATTTTGGCTAGTGCATTGTATTGATCTGATTGATTAGTGGATTAAGACCTCGATTGAGAGAGGAAAAATCACCTTGGCGGGTGGACTAGACTAACTTGAGTGTTTCTCAAGTGAACTAGTATAAACATAACGTGTTATCCCTTTCAGATTCAACAAAGGTTATTTTACTAAACAAAATAGTTTGTGTTTAAGAGCAATCTTAAACTTACAATTTTATTTTGAAAAACCAATTCAAACCCCCCTTTCTTGTGTTTTTCACACCTTCAGAAGCTTCTTCTCCTTCAGTATGCTTCTCATCATATCAAGCAAAGTAAGATTTCTTCCTCTCATCAAGACCATTGTGTTAAGGAGTACAAGGAGCAGTAACCTCATCCTCAATTCCGTTCTTCTCACAGAACTTTTCGAACTCGGTATAGTTCTACTCACATCCTCCATCGGTTCTGGAATCTTCAGAGTCTGACCACTTTGATTCTCAACCTTCATTCTATATTTCTTGAATTCAGCAAACACGTCGTGTTTGAAATTTATCAGGGATACCCATGTCACCCTTGTGAATTCATCAATAAATGACACGGAGTATTTGTTCCCTCCAATCGATGCAACTGGAAATGGACCACACACATCAGAATGCAATACTCCTAAGGAATGCTTTGCTCTTGAAGCTACTTTTGACGCAAATGGTAATCTTGGTTGCTTTCCTTCCATGCACACTTTGCATGACTTCTCAGGCTTCTTAATTGTAGGAATTCCATGTACCAGCTTCTTCGAATTCAGATGCCTTAAGCTTCTGAAATTCAGATGACCAAATCTTATGTGCCACAACTTACTTTCCTTCACAACACTTGTTGTACTAAGGCAGTCAGAGTCTGCAGTTCTGACATTCACCTTGAATGTTCTATTCCTTCCTTGTTCTGACTCCATAATCAGCTTCTGATTACAGTGATACAACTTCAAAAGATTGTCCTTCAAGGTAATTGAAAAACCTTTCTCAATTAGTTGCCCAACACTCATCAGATTGCTTTTCACACCAGGTACATATCACACATTCTGAATCAATGATGTTTTCCCATTGTTAAGAACGACTCTAACATTTCTCACACCTTCAGCGTTGAGGTATTTATCATCAACACGTCTAATCTTTGTCATATTTTCAGATTCAAAGTCAACCATCCATCTCTTATTTCCAGTAAGATAATTTGAGCAGCCAGTGTCCATGTACCACCAGTCTGTCAAATTTATATCATCATATTCAGAAGCCATCAGTAGCACAGATTCAGCATCAGAATCTCTTCTTGCTACATTTGCTTCTTCTGACTTCCTTTCCTTGTTTGACCAACAATCAGCAGGAAAGTGGCCAAACTTCTTACAACAGTAGCACTGGATCCTCTTCTTGTCATACCAATCTTTTCCCTTATGAGCATTCTTCTGCATATTAGAAGTTGAGGTTTCTGACTTCTGAACACCATCATATTTTCTCCTGGCTTCTAACCAAAACTGCTTCTGATGCTTATTACCAGAAGCTACTTTCAGAGCCTGCTACTCTACTTCTCTTTCAAAAGCTCTCTCAGTCAGAAGCAACTCTTGTGCTTCTAGAATGCTTTGAAGATCTTAAATTCTCATGGTGTTTAGATCCTTAGAATGTTCTATTGCTACCATAATGTAATCAAACTAAGGAGTAAGGGATCTCAATACTTTCTCAATAGTACTTGTTCAGAAAGGGTTTCTCCACAAGCTTTCATCTCATTCGTGATCAGAATCACTATGGAGATATACTCAGATACCTTCTCGTTGTCCTTCATGTTGAGATTCTCATACTGCTTTCGTAGAGACTGAAGCTTCACCTTCTTCACTGATGTGTCACAACCATAACACCTAACCAGTTTGTCCCACACAACCTTCGTCGTCATCAAATCAACAATTTTCTTAAACACGTTCACATCCACACACTGATGGATGTAGAATAACGCATTCTGATCTTTCTTCCTCAGATCACGCTGAGCATTTCTCTGCGCATCAGTTGCATTTTCTGGAAGTGCAACTGAAACGTAACCATCGTTGACGAGATCAAGAACATCTTGAGTGCCAAACAACACACGCATCTGAATCATCCAACGATTTTAGTTCTTGCCATCGAACACTGGAAGCTTGGTGCTCAGACTACCATTTTCTTTCATCTTCAACCTTGTGCAAGTCACTTAGATCTCACCAAACACAATGTTTCCCAATCCCGCAGAATCAGAAAATGCGATTCTGTTACAATTCCGTTCAAGATTCAACACGAATTCAAGAAACAAAATCAATTACACAACATCTCACCGTTTCACTCGTGTTTCCCGTGTTTTCTTGTGAATCCGAACCAGAGCTCTAGATACCAATGATTAGTGCATAAGGTGATGAAAACAAAAGGAATGAGAGAATATTTATTTATCTGCAATGACGACTACAAAATTTATAAGAAAGATGATAAAATAAATAATAGCTACCACTAGTCTATTTATACACAAATATTAGGACCACATGATAACATACTAAAATATTATATTACCCTTCAATATGAATAACCAGACAACTAGTCCCATAAAACAATGACTATAGATCCTCTCCTTCCACCATTTTCCCATAAAACAATGACTATGGATCCTCTTCTTCCACCATTTTCTCTCCTTCACAGAAAACAAGTGTAATAGAAAAAATAAATTAAAAAATTTGATAAATAAAAAATGAAGATAGATAAAATATTAGAGAGAAATAGAGATAAATGTGTGAAGGAAATAGTTGAAGAGAAGAAATTGAATGAGAAAATCCAAATTCTAAAACAATTTTTCGATGAGATTTCTACTAGCACTAATCACTGTGAACTTGGTTAGATATAAAAAAATTTATCTATTTTTTAGTTTACTATTTTTATTTAATTAACTTTTATTTAAAATGCTCGGATGTTAATATATATGAGTAACATACCATATATTAATTCAAAACCTAAATTCATAACTAGATATGTGGGTTTTGCGTGATATAAATGTTTAAATCTTCACTTTTGTAATTAATGTAAGATTTTCTATTTGTTTTTCAAAATTTCTAACTCACACTATATTAATTTGATCGCTTTTCATTTTCATCTAATAATTTAACTTTTTAAGTACAAACAGTAAGATAATAAATATTTTAGATCGTGTTGCATATAATATTTATTTGATGTTACAATTTAAATATAGTATGCATTAACATCGTTGTCTTAAGAATGTGTTCCTCTCAAGGTTTCAGGTTCGAATCGTGCTGAGTTCAAATTGCTTATTAAACCAAAAAAAAAAACATCGTTGTCATTTCTCTCTTTATAAAAGATAAAAGTCAATAATTAATTAAAAATAGAAAATTATTATGTTTGTCGCTACTAATATTTCTGTCGTTGATGAAAGTTGTGTCTAATATTGCATCACATCATTCACATGCAAAAATTGAGTAACCAAATCAAAAATTATTAACGCGGTCTTGTTCACTTAACATCAATTATTAAAATCGATGCGTTAACATCATGCACTCTCTTAATTTTAGAATCATACCCAAATAATTTTTTTAAAGTGTCCGACTTTGTTTTTATTCATTCTATATTTACTATCTCTCTATATAAAAAAAAGATAGATATAAATGATAATTAAATTTTATTAATTGGAAGATAGATAAATATAACAAACTCGTGTAATTCATTGTTTTGAATCTATTTAAACTTTATTAATCAATCATCTATTTATTATAAATTTCTGAAAGAGATATACACGAGGTAAGAAATGAGTTTCCTTAATTAAGTTTAATACGTGAACATCATAGAGGAATGTGACTTATCAAAAGGTGAATAGATTCTTAAAAAAATTTGTTTTATGAAAACTGTTTTAAAAAATTAATGGCTAGCGGAAGAAACTCGGATCGATTCGTCTAAACCGAACTACTATTGAAAAGTTTGGATATGCGTATATGAAAACCAATTGAAGATAAGGATAAACAATTCAATCAATATGCTTTAATCACAATCCCTTGAAAGCTACTTAACAAGTAACACTATTATAAATCACACAAAAATACTATTGAGACAAATTATCGAACACCTTGTGTGCAATCGATTTTGTTTGAAAATTTGTATAGCTTTGTTGATCTTAAAATCCAACCAGAATCTAAAGGATTGTGATAAACTCAACAAAACATTTTTTCAATGGTTTTCAAAAGAATTAACCAAACGTATTGATAGCACAATTGATGAACTCAACAATTTGCAAATGAAATATAAGAGAGAGAGAGAGAGAGAGAGAGAGAGAGAGAGAGAGAGAGAGAGAGAGAGAGAGAGAGAGAGTACACAAGGATTTGTTTAGACAGTTCTCAACTAGGCCTCGCTATGGGTACGTCTGCTCTCAATTCGAACTCAAATAGAGATTTGAAATTTAACCTTAATTTGCAAAAGTAGTTTACAAGAGAAATATAGCATTGCAACCATACATACCCTAAGTTTCATGTTGATTCTAGCACTTTCTCTTCCCTTGATATGCGCTTGATCAAGTCACTCAACAATGCCAATTTGATTCACAGTTTCATGCTACTCCTTTGCAAGAACACCCCATTCTTCAAAGCCTTCACTCGATCGAATCCAAATTGTAAATTATTGTAACCCAACCAATTTGATTCAGCGTCTCACGGTACTCCTTTGCAAGAACCCTCCGTTCTTCAAAGCCTTCACTCGATCGAATCCAAATTACATAATCTTTTCCAAAAACTTCAAATCCCTAATTCATCTTGAAGGAAAACACCACATTGGTTTTGTTATTTAAAACCCCCCAGAGATGTCAACCCAATTTACAGTTCACCAACCTAAATTAGACGCTATCAACTTGATTTTAGATGACACCCGAACAACGAATGGTTATGCATACTTTGTTTGTGTGTATGCATAAAATCAAGGTTGAAGATGAAGAGGACTTTTTGTATGTTTAAGGTTTCATTTATGATTTTCACAAAATCATTGAAAAGAAATGATGCATGTAACAGGTATATATATGTGAGCAAGTGTGAATCAAAAGGAATGCAAAAGGAATAGAAAACAGTGCAAATTTTCAAGATTTTCAATGTATGTGTCGATCTATGTAAGTCATGTGTCGGTACATACGATGCATGTATCGACCTGTAGAGGCAGCACATCAAACAGAGCCTGCAGGCTTTAAAAATGAAGTACATGAGCCGACCTGAAAACGGATGGGTCGACCTGTAAAGAAAATTTCTTTCTATGTGTCGACCAATAGAGCGTATGTGTCGACACATAGCTGTTATTCACATGAAAATCAATTTTTTATGCATGAAACATTTTCTTTGATGCATAAACCTTTTCTAAACATTTTCTAACATGTTGTTAAGCTTCCTATTGCTAAAATGCACAACTAGACTCAGAGGATACTGTCCTATGTACATAAATGCTAAAGTATCTTAGTTTTGACATCATACAAAATACATTTAATGAAAAGTTGCACTCACATTATAGATTCTAATTATTTATCAAAAAATAATTTCAAACGCTTGCATATTATCATATGCTTCACTGTTTCGTTTCTTTCTCTTTAAGATAAAAATTGTAATATTAAGTGTTTGGCATTCAAAGTACTAAAGTTATACACATTATTTGTTTTTCTAACTTATCTAATTTTTAAATTTCTTTTAAAATTATTTTGGTTTTGGAAAAACTCTTTAAAATTAAAATATAATCGATTATGATGTTTACTTAATCGATTATATAAAGAAAACTAGCATTTGAATCAATTATAGAACTTGTATAATCGATTAAGAGGCAAACTCGACCACTAATCAATTATAATAGCCTAAGTAATCGAGTATGTTTTTATTCAACAATTTTTTTTTATTTTGTTAGGATATAATCAATTATAGTTGTAGCACAAGTGATTATGAGGTGGATCCAACCCTAAACTGGTTTTCATTCTTAGTTAAATATTTTATTATAAATGAAAACTTATGTTCATTTGAAATCACACAAAAATTTTAAATGTTACATTTCTAATCTTACTTTTTTCCTTAGAATTTTTACATTAACTTAAAATAATTCTAGTGTTGAGAGAACAAACACTTAGTAGAATTTTAATTATGTAACAACTACTTTATTTTTGATATAAAATTATAAAACACGAGAGGTTGTTCTATCAAACCCTAATAAATTATAAAGGTTGCAAGTTAAACCAAAGATAAAAATTTTGTGTACTAAGGTCGAGCGTTGAGTCTGTGTTAAAAGCTCAACGAAGGAAGTATCAAGGAGTGATCCTTATGGACTAGAGTCGACCTCGTGGTTTATGGCTGAATAAACTTTTGTGAGTTTTTTCCTTTCTTTTATCTTTTATTTTATTGTTATTTACTTTCCGTTATAACTCACTTCTTCTACTCCTTTCTTAAAATCAATATTTAAATTGATCAATTTTTTTTTAAGTTTCTAAAATAATTTTTTATCATACTTAACCCTTCCTGGGTTTGAAATCATCAGAGTAAGGAGTGATATCACAATTTAACTGATCTTTAAAGATTAATTGTCTCAAGAGAAATGATAACTTCAAACAATTCTTTTTAAAACATACTTTTGGTAAATAAGCCTCCACCATTCAATGGTTAAAGGTATAATCTCTAGAAAGCAAGAATGAAATTTGTTCTTTAAAATTTTGATATTTGATGTGTATGATTCTATTTAATACGGTCCATTATTCTTATTCATTTGATAAATAATTAAGTGGTAAAAAATTGAGAGCTCTCTACCATAGAAGAACAAGAAGTAGTGCAACACAATTTGAAAACCAAGTACTTAATAACTAGTGTCTTAACTACAAGAAATTATTGTCGTGTATAACATTGTAGTTCTACAAAGAAAATACGAGACACCCTAAAATTGATTTATGAAGATACGACTAAGTTCAAAAAGGATAAAATGAACGTATTCGATCAAGAGTTTGAGTTACCAAAAAATATGAAAGAAACATTCAAAATGGTTTAACCATAAAATAAATTATCTCAAAACTGAAGGTGTGAGAAAAACACAAGAAATGGGGGGTTTGAATTGGGTTTTCAAAAATGAAAGCTTTTTATGAAACTCAAACAAAAATCACAAAGAACTAAATAAGAGAGAAAGACACACGATATATCTTGGTTCACTTAAAAACTATCAAGTTAATCCAGTCCATCCACCAAAGTGATTTTCCCTTATACCCAAGGACTTAATCCAATATAATCAACTGATTACAATCTGCACCAGCAACCGCTGGTGACTAACAACCACGAAGACTAACTATCTAAGTCTTCTTAAGGATTCTGACCTAACTAGCCCCTTAAGGAATTACAAACAACAGTTTGTGAAAGATAAATGTTTACAATGAAATGCTTCTACTCAAGCAGATATAAACATAATGAATATCTTAAAAAGACTTAAAGAAGTTTGCACACAGTAGGAATTTTTCGTTGTTGTGTTCTTGCGTTGTAGTGCTTCACTTCTTCACTGTTTTCTTCAGGTTATCAAGTCCTTATATAGCCAATAAAAGATCCGTTGGAGGGCAGATGAGGAATATCCTTGAGTCACCTGGCGACTTGAAAGAATGTCGTTACGTAGGGATGAAAACCATACACAAAAGTTGTCCTTTTTCACCACAAAATCAGGGTAGTGGAATGGAATATTTTGATATGTACTATGTAGTATTTCCCTCGTAAACTTTTGATCTTATCTTCTGTACATCAGAGGCTTGTGGATAGAGATGTTTGAAGCATGAGTAGAAGAGTTTATCACTGGGTCTTTAGAGTCTTAAGTCTTCAGAGTCTTCTGAACTTGTTCACCAGAACCTTGTCATCAGAATCTTTAGCACTTAGTCTTCAGAACCCTTAAATCTTCAGAGTCTTCAGAACTTTTTTCAGCAGAACCTTCTCGTCAGGGTCTTCAATACTTAGTCTTCATAAACTTAAGTCTTCAAAATCTTCAGAAATTTGTTCAGCAGAACCTTGTCTTCAGAGTCTTCAGCACTTAGTCTTCGGAGCAGAACAACTTCAGAAGCTAGAAAGCCTTCAGAAGAAAATCATCAAAGTCATGCTCAGAGACTGAATCCAAGAGATCATTTCAGCAGCAACATATTGTCTTCTTAGAATCTTTCTGAATGTGAGTATGTACAGAAGCATACTTGTTTCTTTGGCGTAGAAGCGACTTTTGTCATACCAGAATGACGTTGCATATGGTCTCTATCAGAATCAGAACCTGTTTGTAAAAACTTCAGAATAATAAACCGTTTGAATACCGAAATTTTTTTACTCAAATACTACCTTATTATTATCAAAACTTAGAGTTAACCTGCATAACCAAATCTTGTTCTAACAATCTCCCCCTTTTTGATAATGACAAAACAATGTATTTTGATGAAACAATTTCGTACAAAAATAATTATTAGGTGATGATAGAGATACTTTTAGAAATAACTTCCCTTTATCAAGCTCCCCTTGAATCTAAGACTTATAAAAATCTTATCAGATTTGGGATAACAAAGCCTGATTGGTCTTTAAGATCCAGAATAATGTCTGACTAAGTTTTTCTGAGTATTTTGTCAGAACTGATTCTTATCAATTATCAAGGCATGTTCAAGGCTGGTTCTTATCAGATTCATCAGATAGTCATGATTGCCAAGGTTTCATTATCATTCCTAAAAAATACTCTAAGAAGGATTGTGTGCATATATTATGTTAGAATGTCAGAATTATGATTCAGAGAACAAGATATTTTTATCAAAATAATTTCTTCATTACTACTCCCCCTTTTTTTCGTAATAAAAAAGGTAAATAAAACAAAAAAATAACTAAGGGGTAGCCTAGAAACTATCTAAGGTTGAGGAGGAGGAGGGAGCCTCTGAAGAATCTGAGCAAGCACATTCTGAACGTTGGATGTAACTTCATCTTTCTTATCCATTCTAGTTCTGAATAACTCTTGTTCCTTCTGAATGCTTTCCAGAGTCTTTAACATTGGATCAGAAGTAGGGTTATCAGAGCTTTCAACATTGTTCAGAGCATCTTCAGAATTCTTCATTGCAGCTTCTCTCTTAGCTAATTCTTGAGCTTCCTTAGCTTGTCTTTCAGCTAATTCTCTTTCTGCGGCTAACTTTTTTCAGCTTCTCTCTGAACTTCCAATATTTCTTCTGCTTTCTGAATAAAGTATTCTTTAGTTTGAGCCGAGAGATTTTTGATCTTTTGAAACTCCACAGACATTCATCGATTGAATCGATTCCAAGTAGCACCTATAGCAGAAGGGTCAACGCTAGAATTGGATTCATCAAAAAGTTTCTTGACTATCCTAACTACACTGTCTTTAAAAATAGAAATAGCTTCATCAAGGTTATGAGGGTGAAGGTCAGAAGGTTGATGTTCAGGAAGTGTTTGGGTTTCTTCATCAGAAGCAACTAGATTGGAAAGTGTTTGGTCAGAGTCTGAATCAGAGTTTATTTTTGGTAATGAAGGGTCAGGAGTAGAAAAGTTGGTTATTGTATTTATGTGTGTTGAGGATGTGGGTTATTGAGGGTTAGTTGTTGGAATAGGTTTTGTAGGAATTTCTTCAGAAATGGGTTGAGTGATGATGGTGGGAGTTAATGGTAAAGATATGGTGGGAGTTAATGGTAAAGATATGGTGGGAGTTAATTGAGTGGAAGTGGTTTGAACAAAAGGTTGTGTAGATGGTGCAGAATATGGATATGTCTGAGATGATGGTGGTTCAGAAATAGGGATGGATAAGGTTGTAACTATGGTTGAAAATATTGGAGGTGGTGTTGGAATAGTTGTGAGAATAGATGAAGACAAATTTCTATCAGTAAGAACAGATGCAGTCAGAGAAGAGTCAGAAGACTTACTTGTAGGTTCTGGATAGGATGCCAGTGAAGTATTCTTCGTGCTGGCTTCTCCCAGATGCAAACCTTTCTTTTGCTTCTTAACAATCTTCTTCTGAGGGGTCTTGTTGTGGGGTCTCTTCTTCTTCATCAGATCAGGGGGATTATCTGGTAGATCTTCAAACCGGAATCCAGAAAAATCATATTCTTCAGCTTCACGTATCTTAATGTACTCCTCTATAGCTTATATAGAGTCATTCTTGGTGAATAGAGGAAATCCATTGATTATCATTCACCTTGACTTCAAACTATCCTAATCTATAGCCATACTTGGTTCAACTCTTATTTCGTTTATAATTTGCATCCGCTTCACATTTCTGCTATTCAGAGGTGTTCCAGTTATAATTTTTAATTCTTCTTTAAAATTCAAATTTGCCAGATGATCAATCATACCACTTTCAGTCAGAATATCTGAGATAAGTCTACCAAGAGGAAAGTAATTTTTAGTCTTCTTTGTATCATTTTTGGTTTCTCTTACAGAATTTCTGAGGTATCTAAAGAGAATGGTAGGAAGGCAGATCTTTTCACCTTTCAGCAGATAATACAACATGTATTTCTGATCAGTGTTGATAAAGATGATAAAGTTACGGAACACAAAGGGTTTTTAGGGTTTCTAAGAAAAAGTGTGGGAAGTGAAAGAGTAGCGTAGTGTGTGATAGTGAGAAAGTGAGTATTTATAAAGAGAAGTTGATGGTTACACAAAAATAGGGAGTAATAGGAAGTAATTATTTTTAAACCTAGTCTCCCGAAATCACAATGCTCGAGGTGTCACTTCAACGGTTAGGTATGATTTAATATTGGACAAGTGTCACAAGAAATTATAGTCGTCTGTTTAAGTAAGTCGTTTGATGTTCCCAAAGTCAAGAATACCAAGAGGTACCTGACTAGATAAGTTTCTATTCAAGACATCTTCTAACATGTAGAAGTATCTTTATTCAGAAAGACAAATAAATAAATCAAAGGTATTTGCTTAACGTCAGAATTACCTTTTTACAGAAGGAGATTAAACATATTCTGATAAAATTTATTCTAGACAAAAATCCATATTAAAATTTTTTAGAATGAACTAAAATCTATCTTCAGCTAAGAGTTTTGTAAAAATATCAGCCCACTGATGGTCTGTATCTATGAATTTTAGAGTTAAAATCCCTTTCTGAACATAGTCTCTGATGAAATGATTTTTAATTTCAATGTGTTTAGCTCGAGAATGTAAAATAGGATTCTTACTTAGGAAAATAGCAGCTATGTTATCATAGAAGATAGGAATGTTACCCTCGTGAATCTGAAAATCTTCTAGTTGATTCTTCATCCAGAGCATCTGAGTACTCCAAAGTGACGCTGAGATGTATTCTGCTTCTGCAGTAGATAGTGCAATGGTTGATTTCATTTTGCTTGCCCAAGAGACGAGGTTGTTACCCAGAAAATGACAGTTTCCAGAAGTACTTTTCCTTTCTAATCTTTCTCGAGCAGAAACTGCATCACAATAACCAGAAAGCTTGTACTCTAATGTTTTATTATATATCAAGCCAAGGTTAGTTATTCCCTTTAGATACCTTAGGATTCTCTTAACAGTTGTTAAGTGAGTTTCCCTTGGATCTGATTGGAAACGAGCACACAGACATACACTAAACAGAATATCTGGACGAGAAGCAGTCAAGTATAGAAGAGAGCCTATCATACCATGATAGAGCTTCTGACAAAACTTTTTACTTACTTCTTCTTTCTCTAGAATGCATATAGGATGCATAGGAGTTTTTACAGGTTTACAATCTGACATCTCAAACTTCTTCAGAAGTTCTCGTGCATATTTGCTCTAATGAATATATGTTCCTTCTGAACGTTGATTAATTCGAATTCCCAGAAAGAATCTGAGCTCTCCCATCAGACTCATTTCAAATTCTTCATGCATTAACTTAGAAAAATCCTTGCACAAAGAAGGATTAGCATAACCAAAAATAATATCATCTACATGAATTTGCACAACTAGAATATCAATCTTAAAGGTTTTGCAAAAAAGTGTAGTGTCTACTTTCCCTCTGGTAAAATCATTTTCCAAAAGGAAGTTACTGAGTCAGTCATACCAAGCTCTGGGAGCTTGTTTCAGATCGTATAATGATTTCTTCAGTTTAAATACACAATTTGATTTCTCAGAATTTTCAAAACCAGGGGGTTGATGTACATACACTTCTTTAGAAATATACCCATTTAAGAATGCACTCTTGACATCCATCTGATAAAGAATGATGTTATGATTAACAACAAAAGAAACTAATAAGCGAATAGATTCTAACCTGGCAATTGGTGCAAAGGTTTTAGTATAGTCTATCCCTTCTTGCTGACTATAGCCTTGTGCAACCAGTCGAGCTTTGTTTCTTACGATCTCACCTTTCTCATCAAGCTTGTTTCTGAATACCCATTTTGTTCCAATGACGTGGACACCTTTTGGTTTCTGAACAAGATCCCAAACATTCTTTCTGGTGAATTGATTCAATTCTTCTTGTATGGCCTGGATCCATTCATTCTCCAGAAGAGCTTCATCAACTGATGTTGGCTCTATAAGTGACACTAAACCCAAAATAGTTTCTTCAGAAGGTTTGAATGATGAACGAGTTCTGACTGGAGCATCTTTATCTCCCAGAATCAATTCTTCTGAATGAGAAGTCTTTAGTCTATTCTTCTTCCGATGAGATGAACTAGGCATTGTTTCTGGTGAATTTGTATCTGAGTCTATAGTTTCTGCAGCTTTGTCTTCTTCTTTAGAATCTTCCTCCTTGGATTATGATAAAGTAATATTCAAATCTGCAATTTTTTCAACTAGCTTTGACTTTTCAGGGTCAAGCTTATCATCGAATCTAACATGAATTGATTCCTCAATAATCCGTGTTTCTGTATTATAGATTTTGTAGCCTTTAGACTGTTTAGAGTATCCTAACAATAAACACTTTTGAGCTTTGGAATCAAACTTGCCAAGATTCTCTTTAGTGTTCAACATAAAACAAATAAAGCCAAAAGGATGAAAATAAGAGATGTTGGGTTTTCTATTCTTCCACAATTCATAAGGAGTCTTATCCAGAATAAGTCTAATAGAAATCCTGTTCTGAATATAACACGATGTGTTTACTACCTCTGCCCAAAAGTGCTTAGCCTTGTCAGTTTCTTGGATCATGGTACGAGCCATTTCTTGCAATGTCCTATTCTTCCTTTCAACTACTCCATTTTTTTGTGGAGTTCTAGGACAAGAGAAATAATGGGAAATGGGAATCAAAAATATTCTCAAAGTATCTGTTCCCGAATTCTCCGCCATGATCGCTTCTGACTCTGACTATTTTGCAATCCTTCTCTGTTTGCACTTGTGAGCAAAAGGTAGAGAACACAAAATGTGACTCATCCTTGTGTTTCAAGAATTTTACCCATGTCCAGCGACTATAGTCATCTACAATAACTAATCCATATTTCTTACCATTCATTGAGGCAGTTTTCACTGGACCAAAAAGATCAATGTGATGAAGTTCTAATGGTCTAGAGGTAGAAACAACATTTTTTCCTTTAAAAGAGGTTTTGGAAAACTTGCCTTTCTGACATGCTTCACAAAGAGCATATGAAGAGTACTTCAAATTTGGTAAGCCTCTGACTAATCCAAGCTTATTTAGCTAAGAGATCTTTCTCATGCTAACTTGGCCTAAACTTCTACGCCATACCCATTGCTCCTCATTTACAGACATTAAGAATTTAACATTCTGGTCCTTAAGATCAGAAAGTCTGATTTTGTAAATGTTGTTTTTCCTCTTTTCATTAAATAGGATTGAACCATCCTTTTGACTAATAGCCTTACAGGACTTTTGATTGAAAATGATATCATAACCATTGTCACTAAGTTGGATAATTGACAATAAGTTATGCATCAAACCAACAACCAGAAGAACATCAGTAATAGAAGAAAGTTTACCATTACCAATAGTTCTAGGGCCAATGATCTTACCCTTTTGGTTTCCTCCGAAACCAACAAAGCCTTCAGGCTTAAGTTCCAAACTTTGGAACATACGCCTTCTTCCCGTCATGTGTCGAGAGAACCATTGTCTAGGTACCATGATTGGTGTTTCAATTGAGGTGCTAAGGATATCTGCAACATAGATTCTCTTATTCTTAGGTACCCACTTTATGGGTCCTCTTTTGGTAGTTTTCCCAGAGTTTTCACAACTTTGGGTTCTGTGCAACAAGATAATCAAGTGGAATTTGTGCATGATACTTTGGTTGAAGATCAGATTTCTGTGTCTGTGAAGGTGCTTACACAAGCTCAGAACAATCAAGCTTAGTGCCAGAAGGCACGAAATGATCATAGAGAGGTTTTCGTTTTACAGGCTCACTTTCGTCAATTTTAGATGTTTCTGAACACCCCAAGCCTTTCTTACCATTTCTTCAAACTCCATAGATTATGGAAGCTATTTTACTTCTATCTATGCTTTTAGCCAGAAAGTGTTGGAATGCTCTATCATATTTGTTGACACAATTAGTATCAGAGATATTAGAGACTAATTCTTCTTCTAGTTTAGAAATTTTGCTTTTCAAAGCACAATTAATATTTTTTAAAGAAAAAATATTTTCATTCAGAGAAGAATTATTCTGTTCAAGCTTATCTCTAGCTTCAGAAGTAATTACATGGATTTGTTTAAGATCCTTGTATTTACTTTGAAGACTCTGATATCTTTCCAGCATTTCTGAAAGGCATGACTCTAATTCACAACGAGGGAGTTTAGACAATACCTCTGAGTTAGAGTCTGAATCTGATTCTGGTTCTGATAGCATTTTATCTTCTGGTTCTCCACAGACTTCAGCGTTAATTGTTGTTGCCACTAAAGCAACATTTGCCTGTTCTTCATCAGAATCTTCTTCTTCAGGATCAGAGTCATCCCAAGTTGCCATGAGTCCCTTCTTGACTTTGGTGAAGCTCTTCTTAGGCTTCTTGTCTTTCTTAAGCTTTAGACACTCATTCTCGTAATGACCTGGCTTATTACACTCATAGCAGGTGGCTTCCTTTCCAGAACATTGCTTCTTTTGTCCAGATGTTGATTCAGAACGACCATTATTCCTTCTTGATCCTCTGAACTTTCCTTGCCTATGTTTCTATAGTTTGTTGATCCTTCTGAAGATAATTGATAACTCATCTTCTGAGTTTTCATCAAAATCTTCTGATTCTTCCTCAGCTTGATAAGCCTTTTCCTTTTCAGGTTTAGACTTAAGAGCAACTGATTTACTCTTCTTCTGAGGTTCATCTTCCTCCAGTTCTATCTCATGAATTCTTAAATAACTAATAAGTTCTTTAAGACTTATACTTTTCAGATCTTTAGATAGCTTTAGAGCAGTTACCATAGGTCTCCATTTCTTGGGAAGATTTCTGATAATCTTCTTGACATGATCAGCAGTTGAATTTCCTTTGTTTAGCACTCTGAGTCCTGCTACCAGCATCTGAAATCTTGAAAACATAGTTTCTACAAATTCATCATCATCCATCTTGAAGGCTTCATATTTCTGGATTAGGGCAAGAGCCCGTGTCTCCTTTACATGAGCATGTCCTTCATTAGTCATTTGTAGTGAATCAAAAATGGACTTGGCAGTTTCTCTATCTGTTATTTTCTCATACTCAGTATAAGAAATAACATTTAGCAGTATAGCTCTTGCGTTGTGATGATTCTTGTAATCTTTCTTTTGTTGATTAGTCATAGCACTTCTTGACACTTTTACTCCTGCAGCATCAACTGGGTGATTGTAGCCATCAACTACAAGATCCCAAAGATCTACGTCGTAGCCAAGAAACAAACTTTGAATTCTATCTTTCCAGTAGTCAAACTTTTCACCATCAAAGATTGGTGGTTTGGCACTATAGTGATCTTTCTCTTCTTGAATAGGATTAGCAGCAGCTATGATTTCTCACATAAATACTGGATCAGTACTGAACACGGTGAAGTCTTGATAAAACTTTTGTCACAATCAGAACCTGAGCTCTGATGCCAATTGAATGTGTGAGAAAAACACAAGAAATGGGGGGTTTGAATTGGGTTTTCAAAAATGAAAGCTTTTTATGAAACTCAAATATAAATCACAAAGAACTAAACAAGAGAGAAAGACACACGATATATACTGGTTCACTTGAAAAATATCAAGCTAATCCAGTCCACCCGCCAAGGTGATTTTTCCTTATACCCAAGGACTTAATCTAATATAATCAACTGATTACAATCTGCACTAGCAACCGCTGGTGACTAACAACCACAAAGACTAACTATCTAAGTCTTCTTAAGGATTTTGACCTAACTGGTCCCTTAAGGAATTACAAACAACAGTTTGTGAAAGATAAATGTTTACAATGAAATGCTTCTACTCAAGAAGATATAAACACAACGAATATCTTAAAAAGACTTAAAGAAATTTGCACACAGTATGAATTTTTCGTTGTTGTGTTCTTGCATTGTAGTGCTTCACTTATTCACTATTTTCTTCAAGTTATTAAGTCCTTATATAGCCAATAAAAGGTCCGTTGGAGGGCAGATCAGAAATATCCTTGAGTGAGCTGACGACTTGAAAGAATTTCATTACGTAGGGATAAAAATAATACACAAAAGTTGTCCTTTTTCACCACAATATCAGGGTAGTGGAATGGAACGTTTTGATATGTACTATGTACTATTTCCCTCGTAAACTTTTAATCTTATCTTCTGTACATCAGAGGCTTGTGGATAGAGATGTTTGAAGCATGAGTAAAAGAGTTAATCACCGGGTCTTCAGAGTCTTCAGAACTTATTCACCAGAACCTTGTCTTCATATTCTTTAGCACTTAGTCTTCAGAACCCTTAAATCTTTAGAAACTTAAGTCTTCAGAACTTTGTTCAACAAAACCTTGTCTTCAGAGTCTTTACCACTTAGTCTTCAGAAACTTAAGTCTTCAGAATCTTTAGAACATTGTTCAGCAGAACCTTGTCTTTAGAGTCTTTAGCACTTAGTCTTCAGAGCAGAACAACTTCAGAAGCTAGAAAGCCATCAAAATTAAATCATCAGAGTCACACTCAGAGACAGAATCCAAGAGAGCATTGCAGCAACAACATATTGTCTTCTTAGAATCTTTCTGAATGTGAGTATGTACATAAGAAGACTTGCTTCTTTAGCGCAGAAGCGACTTTTGTCATACCAGAATGACGTTGCATATGGTCTCTATAAGAATCACAACCTGTTTATTAAAACTTCATAATAACAAACCGTTATAGTACCAAAATTGTTTTCACACAAATACTACCTTGTTATTATCAAAACTTAGAGATAACCAGCAGAACAAAATCTTGTTCTAACAAAAACTCTTGGTGAAAATTTCAAAAATAACTTACACTACTACGAATAACCTATTTTACCTCAGTTGAGAAAAAGTTATTCCCTCTGTTTTCTGGGCAACGTGATGAAGGCTCTCGAGGAAAGCCGCCATGTTTCCCCTCATCCAGTCTGCAGCCGCGGGGAAAGGTGGAATTGGTAGTGGGTTCGATTCCCAGCAACTACATATTCGTATTATTTTTGAAAATACGTTACATTACCTGTCGGTTTTAAAAATACTCGAGGACATACATATATATATATATATATATATATATATATATATATATATATATATATATATATATATATATAATTTTATTAAAATAAAAACTTGTTTATTTTACATTATTTTATTTTCAATCTATAAGCTAAATTTTTTTTTCGTATTATGAATCTTATTCATCATCATTGTCAATCTTAGAGAAGAACAAATGTTGCTTTTAAAGTTCAATGATTTTTTATACATTTGTTTATGATATAAAATAAAAATAAGGTTAGATAAATAAAATAAATATTCTGTTTAAAGATAGATTATGTAAGCGTTGGTCCTTTTGGGATGACTACATTATACAAAACAACATGGAGCTTGTTCAAGCTATTTCTGGTGCAGAAGGAACACATGTGGAATACGATATTCCAACATGTGTGCTACAGCACCAGGTAACTGAAAACAGACCGATGGTATTACATTTTTGGTTCAGAATGATTCTATCCAAGATTCACTCTACAAAAAGAATCTACAATTCATGGAGATAAGTTAATTTGGATGTAACGGTGCAACATGTGGAACACGATGTTCCAACATGTGTGCAATGTAACATCTGACCTTGGTCATTAGGCCATGATGAATTTTGTTTGTTGTGAAATTTCATATTGAATCTCAATCAGATTTGTTGCAGATTATTTGACAATATTTGTGTGATTTGTTTGACAATTATTGAAGATTAAATCAGATTTAAATGGATATTTAAATTTGAATTTGAAATACAACAAATAATATCTTTTGTTGGAGTGATTTATTAGAAATAAAATTCAACTAATTCATCTATTATTCTGGACAAAATAAATGCAGATATCCAAGGAGAAAAAGTCTAGAAGACATTGTAATATAGTAAGACTCAATTCTCATGTTTTACTTCATAGTTTTGTGAACAAGATTAAGTTCTTTTTTCCTATGGTTTTTGAGTATGTTGTTTCATGTATTCCACACTAATGCTTTCATTCTTATCATAAGGATTAGTATTGGAATCTTTGTGTGCACTACTATATGTTTCATTAACTTGGCATAGTTGTTGGTTTGTTTTAGTTGAGTTGTAAATTCAATAATCAATAGAGTTGTTATTAAGGTTGATCACTATGTGAAGAAGATGTTCATCACCTATCATAGTTTAGTTTTGATGAAGACAAAAGCCTATCAAAGATGAAATATCAAAGAAGAAAAAGTTTGGAATCAAGAATCACGAATGCAAAAACTTATGGATATTTTGGAAGTAAAGGAAATTGATCTTGATGCTAAGGTGCTCAATTGCAATATATTATGTATAAACTTTAGATGCTCAAAATAAAATACTCATATTCATGTCTAAAGTTCTCAAATTTTCATGCATACAAATCTTTGAAGAAAAGACATAAAAAGCTTGTTTTTAAAAAACCTGTCAGCACTTTTTAAGTTAGGTATATTGTACTTTTTAATTAAGATATGGTTAACTGACTTAACAAAACCTGTTGTTGCTTGAATTTTGAAAAATTATTAGAAATTTAAAGTTCGTCCCGCACTTGTTAAGTCAGGGGTCTATTTAAACGACTTAAAAAGTCCTGAACATAATTCAAAATTATGTATTTTCAAGAACCAGCGCCATTTTAAACTATTGCAAACTTTCATGAAAATGTCTCAAACTTTTGCCTCAATTCATTGAGATTTATTAGATTGTATTTAAGGCAAAATACTCTAGTTTTTAAATTACGTCTTTCATTATTAATTTTTCATATCAATTCAAATAATTTTGGCTTTATATCCTTTTTAGTCCCGTATCTTAACCTCGTGGTTCATTTTGGTCCCTTAACTTAAAAATGGTCCATATTGGTCCCTATAATTTGATAGCCGACTTTTTCCATAGGAGTAAAAGTAGAAGGACTTTCAGTAGGGCCTCTACTACCATAGATGTTGTGCATAAGGTTCATAAATATGTTGTTATGTCTGTAGTTTTCAATAGTAACTCCATATTCCTCACAGTTTATTGCTTGAGAGATGATTTTAGAGTTGATCACAACAGGAAAACCATAGACAACAAATAGAATCTGACTATCATATAGCTCATTCTGATGAACATGAGCTTTTACCCAAAAATCTTTCACTAGATCTGGATAGATATGTTCATTAAGCATTGTAAAATATCCATCCCATTCCTAAAAATGAATATCTACAACTTTCCGTGAAAGATTACTCGCAGTCAATTCATTGAAAGTAACCGTAAATTCCTTTAGAATATCTAGATAATAGATATCTCCTTTAATGGTTTTTGAAGACATTTAAGAAGAAACGTAGTAATTTCACAATATTATCTTAAATAGAAGATAACTCATGAAATCAGGAAAACACCCAGACAGGAGTATAACACATAGAATGCCAATTTATAAGTAAGTATATATTAAATGTTTGGACAATGATGAGTCTGGATATTTAGTAGGACCCACTTTAGCATTGCATTCTTCATCATTCAGGTTGTAGGTTGGATGAATAAGAGTTAACATGACTTTGCATTCATCTAGATTGAATTTTTTTCAAGAGCTCTCTTGTATACTTAGACTGATGAATGTATATATCTTATTCCTTTTGATTAATTTGAATTCCAAGGAAGTATTTCAATTCTCCCATCATGCTCATCTCAAATTCAGCCTACATAATTTTTGAAAATTCTTAACAAAGAGAGGCATTAGTTGAACCAAAAGTTATGTCATCTGCATAAATTTGAACAATCAAGATTTCTTCTTCTAGAGTTTTCCAAAATTGTGTAGTATCAACCTTGCCATTAGCAAAACCATTCTTAAACAAGAAATTACTCAGTCTCTCATACCATGCTCTTGGAGCTTGTTTAAGACCATAGAGTGATTTCTTGATCTTGTAGACAAAGTCTGGATGGTTTGGATCTTCAAATCCAGGAGGTTGCTTGACATACACTTCTTCAGTAATAACTCTGTTTAGAAAAGCACTTTTTGTGTCCATCTGATAGAGTACAATGCCATGGTTGATGACATAAGAGAGAAAAAGTCTTATGGCTTCTAACCTTGCCACAGGAGCAAAGGTTTCAAAGAAGTTAATTCCCTCTTACTGACTGTAGCCTTGAGCTACAAGTCTAGCTTTGTTTCTAACAACTTCTCCAAGTTCATTTAGCTTGTTTCTGAAGACCCATTTGGTTCTTATGATGCTTTACTTTTTTAGTCTTGGAACAAGATCCCACACATCATTTCTCTGAAAAAAAATAGTTCATCTTGCATAGCTATGATCCACCCATTATCTGAAAATGCATCATCAATAGAAGTAGGCCATGTCAATGAAATAAGTCCAAGCATCGATTGATCATTTTCTGAAAGCAGATATGGTTCTCAATGGCTCGTCTTTATTTCCAATGATTTTCACTTCTGGATGAAATGATTTATATTTAAATGGTCTCTTTGGTGGAGCAGAGGCTTCAGTACCATTTTGAGCAATCACTGAATCAGTAGTAGTGAGACCAATTGGAGTAACTTCAGTTTCTACAGCCTCGGGTAATCCTTCAAAAATTGTAATAGATTCAGAAGTATCATAATTTATACTCTTTTCCTTAGGAAAACATACCACAAGTTGTTCTTCAGAGTTCCGAATACCTGCAGTGTTATCATTTTGGGCCAAAGACTCTGACTTACCATGATCAGGTATTTTGTCATCAACTTTAATGTGCATAGACTCTTCAACCATTCTGGTTTCTGAATTATACACTCTGTATGCTTTTAAGCGCTCAGAGTATCCTAAGAAGATACCCTTTTGAGCTTTAACATCAAACTTTTTTAGGTGGACCTTTTTGTTCAAAATGTAACAAGTACATTTGAATTGATGAAAATAAGAAATACTTGGTCGTCTACCTTTAAATAATTCATACGATGTTTTATTCAAAATTGGTCTAATATAGATTATGTTCTTAATATAACATTTCGTATTAATAGCTTCTTCCGACAAGTACTTAGGGAGTTTATTTTCATGAATCATTGTTCTTGCCATTTCTTGCAAAGATCTGTTACTTCTCTCAATAACCCCATTTTGTTGTGGAGTTCTAGTAGAGGAGAACTCATGGATAATTCCATATCTTTCACAAAAGGACTCAAATGGTTCATTTTTGAATTCTCCCCCATGGTCACTTATGACTTTAAGAATCTTTACTTCCATCTCAGATTGTACTTGAAAGCAGAAGATGTTAAATACTTCGTATGTTTCATCTTTAGATCTAAGAAATTTTACCCAAGTCCATCTGCTGAAGTCATCAACAATGACCAAACCATATTTCTTCCCACTAATTGAAGCTATCCCAATGGGACCAGACAGATCCATGTGAAGCAATTCCAAGGGTCTAGAGGTAGAGGCAATGTTTTTGTTTTTAAAAGAGGTTTTCACAATATTTCCAACTTGACATGCTCCACGGAGAGCATCTGAGTTATAGTCAAGATTTGACAGCCTTTAACAAGTTTTTGCTTACTAAGTTTAGAGATTAATCTCCAGTTAGCATGACCTAACATTTTGTGCAAAATCCATTTCTCATCACTCATTGTCATTAGGCAAACGACCTTCTGATTAGCCAATTCAGAAAGATTGATTTTATAAACATTTCCCTTTCTTTTCCCTTTGAATGTAATAGTTTTGTCAAAATTAACAACAGAGTAGAAATTCTTATTGAATAATACTTCACAACCACTATCACACAACTGTATTATGCTTCAAGCCATCTACCAGCCAGACTTTATTTATAAGAGTTTGAGAATTACCAATGCTACATGTACCAATGATTCTTCCCTTATGGCCACCTCCAAAACCCACATTTCCTTCCTCTCTCAGATTCGGGGTTTGTAACATATGCTTTTCTCCGGTCATATGTCGTGAGCAGCCACTGTCCAGATACCATGATTGGCTTTCCATCATTTCCTTTACGCATACCTGCATAAAATATAATTTGAGATTTAGGTACCCATACGCGTATGGGTCCATTTGAGTTAGTCCTAACAGGTTCTCTCCTATCAAGTCCCGTTGCCATGTGAAAAGGTTTGCTCCACTACAAGTTTTTTGTTTTAAAAAACCTTGACTAAAGTTAACTTTAGTTATAGAATCAGTCTTAGTCTATGATTCAGATGTTATGGATACTTGTCGCTCCTAGGATTTTCATCCAGGTACAAACACGAGAGTGGCGCAGAAAAACAGAGTCGCCAGCCGTGTAAATTTATCCCAAGAGAGGGAAAGGGAACACCGCATAAACCTAAGGAAGAGGGAAAGAAATGGTCATCGCAACCATAGCCTGGGTTCAGGAGTCAGTTACGCGAGGGGAAGGTGCTAGCACCCCACGCGTCCATCGTACTCGATGGGATCCACGCTTGTTGCCTATTCTGAGGGTGAGTTACTATCATCTAGGGCTGTACTAAGACGGGAGGGAAAGACAAAGACAGACTCGGTAGGACGTCGACGTCCTAGGCCTACGTACCCCCCTTGTGCAATGGGGAATTCAGAGTCAACGTAGTTCGGACCAAGTTCTTTTTGTGTTTTTTATGAGCGACGTTAAGTTCGCGTCCGGCAGTTAGGATCGATGCCTGTTTGTGACTCAGACGGAAGGTAACGTGCCCTTTTTGAAAATATCCTTTAGTTCGACAATCCCGAAGGACAAAAAGGTTTGAGGTTGGTTTGTATTTTTTAGGACAGAAGTGGCTTAAGTTAGTTCCTAAGCTGCATTGCACCAAAGTCTAGGACACAAGGGCGAATACTTAACGCATCGTCCCAAGACAGGACGCTCGCTAAGCACTCTAGAAAGATGAGAGGAATCCCCTCATTTCTCATTCCCCATACTTAAGGCTCGTGCGCAATACACCTTATTATTATTAAGTGTTTTAAAGAAATTTGAGATGAGAAGAGAGAAGACACAAGGGTGACTCTAAAGGGAAACAATGAATCCTAAAGTTATCATGCATGGGTTACCTACGGTTAGTGAGGTTTGACTACAACCTAAATCCTAAAGGAAGAAGATGAGAGAAGGGAAGAGTAAGGGTGACCATGGATACTTATCCATACCCTTAAAGAACTTACCTTAGTCCCTGCATGAGAGGTTAGTGAGAAACAGGCACAAGTAAGAGAAATGAAAATCAAATAATAGCAAACAAAAGTGATTATCATCCAAACATGAATCAAAGAAACAAAGAAACAGCCCCAAAGCAAATGGCACAAGTGCCTTTCCAAACAGATAATCATACAAGGTCAAAGATGCGTCTCCAAGAAAATCTCAAGCGAAAACAAATCAGATAATTAGAAAAATGACTCCTAAAATTCCCAAATTAAACATTAAAGTTCCTCAACCAAAGGCAAACAACATCTCAAAAGTCCCCTGCAAAAAGTCAAGATATTAGTCATTCAATTAATCATGCAGTGTTCAGGTGGGAATTAGGGCTCAGTGTGCCAAAGGGAAGGACCTAAATGCAATATGGAATGATTTAAAAATGAAATAAAAATATTTTCATGTAATTTAGGATGTTAGTGAACAAATGCAAAAAGAACGGATCAAAAATGTTTTATGATTCCAGAAAAATAAAATAAAGAAATTTATGTATGCATGAGATGTGTAATGTAAAAAGAACTTGAATCAAACAATTAATTTAAATGATGAAAACTAAAATAAAAATAAAAATAAAATTTGTAAAAAATTGTTAAAATGATAAACATAATGTATGAATTTTTCTGTAATTTTTTAATGCAATTATATATTTTTAATAATTAAAGAATGAAAATAATTATTAAGATAAAAATAAAATGAGATAATGGCAAGGGGGGTGCATTGGGTAAAGAAAACGTGTTAGAAATATAATTTGGGCCGGAAGGTGGGTGCGAATAACGAAGGCCCATGCTTAAATCCATCTGAAAATGAAAAACAAAAATAAAAACCTGGGGGTGTGATCAGTAAAAAATTACATTGGAAATGTAATTGGGCTGAAGGGTGGGGGGTGCGGATAGCAACCCAGCCCACCCAATTATTCAGAAAAAAAACAAAAATCTGGGGAGTTCACCGTGTGCCCCCCATGTGCCATACGCGTGCGTTTTTTAATGTGCTGGCTGCTTTCGGTTCGTTGGATGCATCTGACAGTTCATGCTTAGTCAACCAATATAAAAAGTAAAACATAGAAATAAAATGACTGGGCGGTGCATGATATTAACGTGGGGTAATATGCACAGGATTAACAATTAAAATTCAGAAAAAATAAAATAAAAAGGGGAGACACATGCCGTGCTGATGATCGCACGATGAAGGAATCGGACGGCTGGGTGGTCGTCTTCTTCGTCCAGCTCTCCCCTTCGCTGGAACTTTCCCAGGTCGCCGGAGCCCTAGCTCCGGCCGCCTGCCACCACCACCTGCAACCTACAAAGTGCCCAGAAAATACCAAACCACATACCATTCGAACCAGAATTTTATGAGGATCACAAATATCCTATTATTTTTCACAAAAGATCAACGCCAAGAGCAAATCGCACGAAGAAAAAAAGTGGGTCCAAAACTTTAAATCAACATAGCAAGCAGTACACACGTCCAAAATTAAAACCAATTATATTAGGATGATCAGCAGACATAACACATCAATATTCACATCAAAAATTGGAGTTTTAGGATCCTTAAAAATCCTTCCAACCTGAGATGGTATACCTTCAAACCTTGCCCTTGGCTGCGAATGGTGGTTGGGTTGTGCTCTAGAAATCCCCAGGAGAAGGTTTGTGGAAGAACTTCTTGCAAAAACCTTGTGGATCGTGAGTTTGAATAAAAAATCCTCTTTTAGGGTTTTCTTGAGAACTCCTCCAACTTCACGTGCATGAACCCTAACCAATGCATGATTGAGCTTATATAGACTAGGGTTTTCTACTGAATATGAATTGGGCTTGGGTAATCCATTGTTTAATTATTTTTGACTTATTTTGGAATTTGGCATTATGTTGAATAAGTGAAAAATACACCCCTTCCATGCACTTAAATTCATAATGGATCACTTGCATCTGAATTGCTAATCACACCACATTTAACTTGGGCCTTGAGAACAATTGATTCATTAGTTTTAAATAAATTAGGAATTTTGAATAATGGGAAAAAGGTGAATAATAAACCATGGAATTTCTTCATTCTTGGGCCCAAAATAATCCTCAAGGAATGTCTTTTAATATTAGAATGTGGCATGAAGCAGTGGATTTGATTGTAGGTCATTATGCCCAAAGTTGTGAAAATGGCACCATGAATAACCCTAAAAAACCACTTTTCCTTCTTTTGACCATAAGTTGAGTTTCACAAATGATATGGAGACCCACTAGTACTTGTTGGAAAGAGGAGAAAAATATATTCAACTTTCATTTTGGAGAAAAATCCATTTGAGGCTTTATTGATGGTTAAAAGTCAAGTTGAATGCAGTGCAGGAACTTGCCCAAAAAGGAAACTTTTCGTTATAGGTCACTTTCCAAATTTAGAAACTTTGCACCAACTCCTGATTCCTGACAAATATGTATGAAACTTGACCCCTGGAGACCATATGAGGATATGAGATCTTAAAATCCCTGAAGAGAACCTCAAAATTTCACAGTTGACTTTTCTCCTTTCACTGTTGACTTTCACCCAATTCACCTGATTCTCAATCCTCTGGTTAATTGAACTTCTTCTGAACCAAACTGATGGACAACCTCCCATCCCTAGGTACTTAGGGACCCAAGGAGTACCATGGAATCAAGTCTTGCCCAAAAAATCAGAAATAAACTGACTTTATAGCAAACCCTAGTTGTGGTACCCTCAGTCTAGGAGGAAATAACACAGTCTCCAAATCCAAATTCCTCTGAATATGATGTGTATCCTCTCCAACAAAGATGAGATATGCCATTTGGTGATGATAAAAACCCAAGGAGCTTGCCCATTGGAGCAATAAACCCAAGAATTTCAAAACCCTAATTCATGCACTGGTTAGGAGAGTAATACACTTGAAATCCCTTGCCACTTGTGAACTCTTGATGGTGTAGTAAACCAGATAGGACTTTACCTTGACCCCATGCTAATGATATGCATACATGATAATGCAAAAAATGAAATGAAACATAAGCAAGTTAGTACTAAAGTAAGGAGGGCAAATTTTGGGGTGCAACAGTTGCCCCTATTCAATCAACTTGGTCCTGAGGGTATGATAGCGACGGCTTTCAGACGATCAGGATCCACGGAGATTGAATACCAAAGAACCCGGAAATTTGCAATCCTCTGCTGGAGAATTAGCCATAAATGCTGTACTGTCACAATACGGACGAGTGCTAGCTATGCTGGGTATAAAGTCATCTCTGCTGATAAAGAGAATTGACAAAGGAATCTCGAAATATGCCATCCCTGCTGATAAAGGGAAACTGACGAAGAACTATCCAAAATATTGCTATCTCTGCTGATAAAGAGAAACTAGCAAACTGATGCCATCCCTGCTGATAAAGGGAAACTGACGAAGAACTATCCAAAAGATCGCTATCTCTGCTGATAAAGAGAAACTAGCAAACTAAATGCCATCCTTGCTGATAAAGGGAAACTGACGAAAGAAATCTCCAAAAGCTTGCTATCTCTGCTGATAAAGGGAAACTGACGAAGAACTATCCAAAAGATCGCTATCTCTGCTGATAAAGAGAAACTAGCAAACTGATGCCATCCATGCTGATAAAGGGAAACTGACGAAGAACTATCCAAAAGATTGCAATCTCTGCTGATAAAGAGAAACTAGCAAAATAAATGCCATCCCTGCTGATAAAGGGAAACTGACGAAAGAAATCTCCAAAAGCTTGCTATCTCTGCTGATAAAGGGAAACTGACGAAGAACTATCCAAAAGATCGCTATCTCTGCTGATAAAGAGAAACTAGCAAACTGATGCCATCCCTGCTGATAAAGGGAAATTGATGAAGAACTATCCAAAAGATCGCTATCTCTGCTGATAAAGAGAAACAAGCAAAATAAATGCCATCCCTGCTGATAAAGGGAAACTGACGAAAGAAATCTCCAAAAGCTTGCTATCTCTGCTGATAAAGAGAAACTGGCAATATAAATGCCATCCCTGCTGATAAAGGGAAACTGACGAACGAAATCTCCAAAAGATTGCTATCCCTGCTGATAAAGAGAAACTAGCAAAATAAATGCCATCCCTGCTGATAAAGGGAAACTGACGAAAGAAATCTCCAAAAGATTGATATCCCTGCTGATAAAGAGAAACTGGCAATATAAATGCCATCCATGCTGATAAAGGGAAACTGACGAACGAAATCTCCAAAAGCTTGCTATCTCTGCTGATAAAGAGAAACTGGCAATATAAATGCCATCCCTGCTGATAAAGGGAAACTGACGAACGAAATCTCCAAAAGCTTGCTATCTCTGCTGATAAAGAGAAACTAGCAAAATAAATGCCATCCCTGCTGATAAGGGAAACTGGCGAAAGAAATCTCCAAAATCTTGCTATCTCTGCTGATAAAGAGAAACTGGCAATATAAATGCCATCCCTACTGATAAAGGGAAACTGACGAACGAAATCTCCAAAAGCTTGCTATCTCTGCTGATAAAGAGAAACTAGAAAAATAAATGCCATCGCTGCTGATAAAGGGAAACTAACGAAAGAAATCTCCAAAAGCTTGTTATCTCTGCTGATAAAGAGATACTAGCAAAATAAATGCCATCCCTGCTGATAAAGGGAAACTGACGAACGAAATCTCCAAAATATTGCTATCCCTGCTGATAAAGAGAAACTAGCAATACCAATGCCATCCCTGCTGATAAAGGGAAACTAGCAAAAGAATTATCCAAAAGATCGCTATCTCTGCTGATAAAGAGAAACTAGCAAACTAGATGCCATCCCTGCTGATAAAGGGAAACTGACGAAAGAAAATCTCCAAAAGATTGCTATCCCTGCTGATAAAGAGAAACTAGCAAAATGAATGCCATCCCTGCTGATAAAGGGAAACTGACGAAAGAAAATATTCAAAAGATTGCTATCTCTGCTGATAAAGAGAAACTAGCAATACCAATGGCGACTTCACTGGGGATAACGTGAAACAAAACTTCTGGTAAGAACGGGATTTCACAAAATAGAAAGGCCGGACAAACTTCTGACGGGCCCATGATCCATAGGTAAGATGACTCCGCTGGGGAAAGGAGAAGTCTAAATAAAAGACTCTGCCGGGGAGCACCAGTATGAGGAACACATCCCTCCAAAATCTCCTGAGTCATGCCATCTCTGCTGGGAAAGAGAACTGGCAAAGAAAGTACCAAACCTGCCTTATGCTTCGAATGCAAATGTTTGAATAGTGGCGTAATGCTCCATACGACATGGAAATGCTACGCGTTTGAGGATGCAATGCGAATGCTTATGATATGCAAAAAGGGCCTCTCCAGCAAAATAAATGCCGGAGAGAAAAGACCAATTCATCTGGGGATGACAAAAATAAATTGTCCTCTGAATCTAGGAACTCTGCTGAGAAGTGTCATACTGATCGACTCTTCGGATCAACAACATCTGCTGGGGATGAAGTCCCGAAAGAACTACCGGTGGCCACACCTGTCCTTTACTGAAAGTAACATCGAAAACCTGAGATTTCTCCTCTGCCGGGGGAGTTGAGAATGAGTGTCAATAACGGAACCGGAAGTTTGTTACTGAAGATTGCTAATATCCAATTGGGCTCAGGACCTGCTGGGGGATGCCAGCCCATAATACCGTCCTGCTTGGGGAAAACAATCCATAATACCATCCTGCTTGGGGATACTACTGAACTTAGCCTGCTGATGGGGAGAATGACTTTACTCCTACCTTGTTGGGGATTAGAACATGACATTGTCGGCGGAAGCATGCTTCCTGACTGGACGGGGGAAGTGAACACCCTGATTCTGTGGGAAAATAACGTCTTGATCCAGAGAAAATACTTTCCATGTCTCTTGTTGGGGAAAGTCTGCTCTGCTGAGGAAAGTGCAATCTCAATGCTGGGGAGAGAAAACTGCTAGGGAATTACAATCCTGTTACCCTGCCACCTGACTTGTCTTTATGGTCATAAGCGACTCTTTGAACTTTTCATCTCAAGAGGATTTTACAGAAGATCGGGCGTTCGCACTGCCCCAGGGTCTTCAAACTCTTGGAGAGATTTATCATATCTCGACATAACTGCCCCAGTCTTCATAATTCATGGCGTACATTACCTCGAAGGGAATCGTAATGACTTGACAATACTCTGCTTTAGCATCTTGAACCTTGAGGAGGTGTTTTCAATTAACCATTTTCAGGAGTGGACGATCTCCCATGCTCTAGAGGTGGCCTGCCCCACTATGGGCTTTGAAGTGACTTTTCCCCTGATCCTAGAATGAATACCTCAGCATAACTAAATTTTAGAGAGTTTTCTCGACGTGACTGCCCCAGATTGGCTACATCTTAACACGACTTACTGGAGAGAGGCCCTTCTATACTGAGTCTCTTGGCAGCCTGCCTTTTGATATGATTGTCCTTCAGAATTTCCAAGCATCCCAACTTGGCAGGATCAAGCTTCTTGGCTGACTTTCACTATGTAAGCTACATTAATGCTTAGGCACATGTATGCAAACGGAACAATTTATTTATGAGAATGACAATTCTAATGCAACACTCATGTTAACCTTGAAGTTTTTTATGAAAATGTGTCGCAAAGCCTTGTGAACGAATCATTTGCTGGGATGCGACCTCGATTTTTTTGAATGGCAAAACAATGCGCACATGCAATACCGACAAATCTTATTATCACAACTCGTAGGAGTCAGGAACGCTATCCTGTTGAAGTACGCTTTTGGAATAAACCCTGTTTCAATTAGGACTTTTAAGGGTTGTAACGTGGTTTGGTTCACGGTTTCAGAAAAAGGATTTATGGCTCAAAATTTTCCGGTACCCACCCACTCTTTGTGATGTTCTCCAACCCTATGTTCAGTTAATCCGACACAAACGCTCATCTCTCAAAAGGTTTATGATCTTCAAGGAACCCATGCAACTAATGGTTTGACGCCTAAGGAGGTTTTGGAGTGACAGTCATCCCTCTTTATCTTTTGTGTCTGTAATCACACGAATTTGTTCTTATCGAGGATTTTCTTTTGTAATCCTTTTGCTTTTTCTTTCTTTTACTTTTTTTATCCCTAATTTTTGCCTGGACTGACTCTTCTGAGTTTTCCAATTTTGAAGTCCAGCGGGATGCCCTTACTTTTGCCTAAGTCAAGCTCCGACTTAGCGGGCTTTCTCTCCTTTTTTTTTATTCCCCTTTTAAACAAAGCGTGTGACGCTGGTCGTCTTATTTGCTTGAAAGGGTCGTGACTGCCTCACTCCTTAGTTGTTGACGGATAACCATCGGGGTTTCACATCTCTTGCCGGTGAGCACAGAAGGTAATGGATCCTCAGATGCACATTTTCCTTGAAATTTGAACGCTCGATCAAACTAACTGACACCTACCCTGCCCCTGGGTTAAGTATGATGGTTTTTTCCATACGAAGGAAACTCCTACTTCAAGGCTCAAAGGGGTTAACGAGGGTCTATCTCCCTTATATCTCCAGTGTTTAGGGGTTCGAAACAATGCCTGTACATCCTCAACAGGGTCCTATCCTTGAACATACGACCAGAGATCTGTGTTTTCGTCTCATCATCCTCCCTCAAGAGTTCTAAATAAGAAAATTGGTATTGCAGTGCATATAAACATTTAAGAGTGAACACGAATGGATTACTTCAAGGCAAATATACTCATTGCATTAATATCATCATAAAAACAAATAAGTCTTACATGCATACGATGCTTTAACAAGAAATGAAAAACTAAAAATGAAAATGTAGTAAAGAAGCTGAAGATTGCCATTGCTGAGGAAGCTTAATTCTGTCTGGACGTACTTGCAGACTGAGTGTCCATTTGAGAAAGGAGGCTTCCATTGATGTACATATCATCTTCAGTGAATACAATGATCTCTGAGTCTACCAGGTCTTGCACCTTGTGCTTGAACACGTTACAGTTTTCAATTGAATAACCCAGTGTGTCTGAGTGATATTCACATCTGGCATCCAGATCATAGTCAGGAGGAATAGGGTCGGGGACAGGCTTGGCATCCCTTAGTTGAACCAAAGAACTTTCAAGTAGATGGGCAAGAACCTGGCTGTGAGGAACAGGGAGTGGATCAAACCTTCTCTCAGGCCTTCGTGATCTTTGTTGTCTCTTTCCAGAGCAGTTCTCTTGTTGACCCTGATTCGAGCGCATAATCCTTTCAGGAACTTTTCTCTTCAGACTTAGTCGAGGCGTAGGCAACATTTGTGAATGTGGGGATTCTAAGACCAAGGACTGCAAGAAATACCCCTGACTTGATGTGGCTTTGGGAGAAGCAACGGGGATACCCACTTCCTTTTCAACAGCTAGAGTGGGACCACCTTGTATGCTTACGCCGCTCGGTGTGAATTCAATTTTCCTCGAATCTATCAAATCTTGGACAACATGCTGAAATGCCCTACAATCTTCCACATTATGCCCCGGCGCGCCAGAGTGAAAATCACAGTGGGCTCTTGCATCATAACCTGGTGGGGGAGTACCAGAGGGAGGAGCCAAAGTCCTTTTCCGTACCAATTGCAACTGAAGAAGATGCTGGAATAACTGAGAATATGGCGCTGGTGGAGTCTCAAAATGTCTATTCTGCTTAGGCGTAAATTGTGGCTGGCGTGGAGCACGATTCTGTTGTTGTTGAGGTACAGCTGGGACAGTCACAGTGGCAATCTGCTCACCCTTAGGGAGGGATCTCTTGAACCACGGGGGAGAGACAATTCTAGCCATAGCTTCAGGCGTGAGAGTATTATCTCTGCTTAGCACACCTCTCACGACCTCCATAACCAGACTCATCTGAGTCTTCAGTTGGTTGACCTCTTCCTTCAGCACTTTCTGCTCTTGAACCAAGGTTTGTATCTTCCCCATAAACTGGCCCATTTGGCTTCGTACATCCCTCAACTCAGCTTGAATTTGATCCATAATCAACTCTTGAACGACCTGAGGAGTTAAGTCTGCAATTCTGAGAAAACCAGATCAAAGTAAGAATAACCAGCCTTGAACACCTGTCATGCAAAATGATTATGCACAATGATTATGAATATGCAAATGCAAATGAACATGTTTGAAAATTCACAGGGCGATCCACCCCTTGATTCCGGTTTAACAACAAGATGTGATGGAACTTCTGCTCATATATTAAGAAAACGAGAGAAAAGCCAAATGTCAACAATCACAAATCCGAGATAACAAGTCTGAACACAGTAATCATGGATCCCAACCAACAAGCCTGGTGGTGATCCAGAGAGGACAAGAACTACGTTATGTCATCAAAGCCCACAAGTGCCAATTCCCCAGGTTCTGCCGTAGAAACAATCTTGTGAACAGGATCCAGATTAAATGATGGGAACATGTACGCTGTGATATCCTTCTTCTTCTAGGTACTCATTCTTAATAGTATTCGGAAACCGGAATCAAAGGTAGGATGCAACCCTGCAAATGAACAAACATGTTAGGATGCAAAATGATGATGCAAATGCACACATGGGGTCAAGGATGCTACTGGATGTGCTGTGCTGTTAACCGAACGAGAACCACAACCCAGAAAACCAGAATTCTGAACCACTGAGATAACCAAGAACCCAAATAATCAGACATTGATGAGAAATCCAGAAAACAGCGTAGGTTGAAGGTTTCGGTTACCTGCAAACCTGCAAACGCCCATCCCCTATCACGTGTGGGTACTAGGATGTTCAGTATCCCAGGCTCTCAGGTCGAGAAATGATGATACGTTCACCATTTCTGGTTTGGCATCATCATCAATCGAGGAGGCCTCAACTGATTCTCCAAAGCGGAAGGTCCTCAGCTTTGGCACTGAGGTCGAGAAACAATAATACATTCATCCCTCGGGGTACAGTACTATCGTCAATCGAGGAGTGCCTCCACTGATTCTCTTCAAAACGTAGGGGCCATCCTATGCGAGTTCCAAAGCGGGCCCTCGGGTGCGAATGGGTCTGCCACAGGATGTGGTCTGCCACTATCACCACTAAAGAGGGATGTTTCCACTAAGGTCCTCGATGATCGGTCACCAGAGTCAACAGCTCTCTAGATCAACACCCCAACATGCGCAAGACACACACGTTAGAATGCGTCCCAAGATAGCCTCGTCTGGTTGTGAATTTCGTGAACACACAAACGTACCAAGCAGGCACGTAGGTCCCACTACTTTCCACTCTAGTCCTAGGGTATACTCAAGCCTGGGTATTGAGCTTATCTCTCAGACCCACCCAACCTGCAAAACAAGAACAGCCAGCACAAAACAGCAGCATTCAGTATGACAATAATAAAATGAAATGCAATGCGGAAAATGCGGTAAAAATAAAATATAACAGATACAACAAAGCAAACACAAAGACACCCAAAGAGAACAAAAACAAGCAAGCGCTAGGACTGACTCGCTTAGGGATGGACCAGCATAGGACAACCAAAGTCCCCAGCAGAGTCGCTAGCTGTCGCTCCCAGGATTTTCATCCAGGTACAAACGCGAGAGTGGCGCGGCAAAACAGAGTCGCCAGCCGTGTAAATTTATCCCAAGAGAGGGAAAGGGAACACCGCATAAACCTGAGGAAGAGGGAAAGGAATGGTCATCGCAACCATAGCCTGGGTTCGGGAGTCGGTTACGCGAGGGGAAGGTGCTAGCACCCCACGCGTCCATCGTACTCGATGGGATCCACGCTTGTTGTCTATTCTAAGGGTGAGTTACTATATCATCTAGGGTTGTACTAAGACGGGAGGGAAAGACAAAGACATACTCGGTAGGACGTCGACGTCCTAGGCCTACATACCCCCCTTGTGCAATGGGGAATTCAGAGTCAACGTAGTTCGGACCAAGTTCTTTTTGTGTTTTTTATGAGCGACGTTAAGTTCGCGTCCGGTAGTTAGGGTCGATGCCTGTTTACGACTCAGACGGAAGGTAACGTGCCCTTTTTGAAAATAGCCTTTAGTTCGACAATCCCGAAGGACAAAAAGGTTTGAGGTTGGTTTGTATTTTTTAGGACAGCAGTGGCTTAAGTTAGTTCCTAAGCTGCATTGCACCAAAGTCTAGGGCACAGGGGCGAATACTTAACGCATCGTCCCAAGACAGGACGCTCGCTAAGCACTCTAGAAAGATGAGAGGAATCCCCTCATTTCTCATTCCCCATACTTAAGGCTCGTGCGCAATACACCTTATTATTATTAAGTGTTTTAAAGAAATTTGAGATGAGAAGAGAGAAGACACAAGGGTGACTCTAAAGGGAAACAATGAATCCTAAAGTTATCATGCATGGGTGACCTATGGTTAGTGAGGTTTGACTACAACCTAAATCCTAAAGGAAGAAGATGAGAGAAGGAAAGAGTAAGGGTGACCATGGATACTTATCCATACCCTTAAAGAACTTACCTTAGTCCCTGCATGAGAGGTTAGTGAGAAACAGGCACAAGTAAGAGAAATGAAAATCACACAATAGCAAACAAAAGTGATTATCATCCAAACATGAATCAAAGAAACAAAGAAACAGCCCCAAAGCAAATGGCACAAGTGCCTTTTCAAACAGATAATCATACAAGGTCAAAGATGCGTCTGCAAGAAAATCTCAAGCGAAAACAAATCAGATAATTAGAAAAATTACCCCTAAAATTCTTAAATTAAACATTAAAGTTCCTCAACGAAAGGCAAACAACATCTCAAAAGTCCCTGCAAAAAGTCAAGATATTAGTCATTCAATTAATCATGCAGAGTTCAGGTGGGAATTAGGGCTCAGTGTGCCAAAGGGAAGGACCTAAATGCAATATGGAATGATTCAAAAATGAAAGAAAAATATTTTCATGCAATTTAGGATGTTATTGAACAAATACAAAAATAACGGATCAAAAATGTTTTATGATTGCAGAAAAATAAAATAAAGAAATTTATGTATGCATGAGATGTGTAATGTAAAAAGAACTTGAATTAAACAATTAATTTAAATGATGAAAACTAAAATAAAAATAAAAATAAAATTTGTAAAAAAATTTTAAAATGATAAACATAATGCATGAATTTTTCTGTAATTTTTTAATGCAATTATATATTTTTAATAATTAAAGAATGAAAATAATTATTAAGATAAAAATAAAATGAGATAATGGCAAGGGGGGTGCATTGGGTAAAGAAAACGTGTTAGAAATATAATTTGGGCCGGAAGGTGGGTTCGAATAACGAAGGCCCATGCTTAAATCCATCTGAAAATGAAAAAAAAAAATAAAAACCTGGGGGTGTGATCAGTAAAAAATTACGTTGGAAATGTAATTGGGCTGAAGGGTGGGGTGTGCGGATAGCAACCCAACCCACCCAATTATTCAGAAAAAAAACAAAAATCTGGGGAGTTCACCGTGTGCCCCGCATGTGCCATACGCGTGCGTTTTTTAATGTGCTGGCTGCTTTCGGTTCGTTGGATGCATCTGACAATTCATGTTTAGTCAACCAATATAAAAAGCAAAACATAGAAATAAAATGACTGGGCGGTGCATGATATTAACGTGGGGTAATATGCACAGGATTAACAATTAAAATTCAGAGAAAAAAAATAAAAAGGGGAGACATATGGCGTGCTGATGATCGCACGATGAAGGAATCGGACGGCTGGGAG
Source organism: Lathyrus tuberosus (assembly GCA_022829125.1). Lineage (NCBI taxonomy): Eukaryota > Viridiplantae > Streptophyta > Magnoliopsida > Fabales > Fabaceae > Lathyrus > Lathyrus tuberosus. Next base: position 11,405,157 of record JALAZF010000158.1, read on the forward strand.
GTCGTCTTCTTCGTCCAGCTCTCCCCTTCGCCGGAACTTTCCCAGGTCGCTGGAGCCCTAGCTCCGGCCGCCTACCACCACCACCTGCAATCTACAAAGTTCCCAGAAAATACCAAACCATATACCATTCGAACCAGAATTTTATGAGGATCACAAATATCCTATTATTTTTCACAAAAGATCAGCGCCAAGAGCAAATCGCACGAAGAAAAAAAGTGGGTCCAAAACTTTAAATCAACATAGCAAGCAGTACACACGTCCAAAATTAAAACCAATTATATTAGGATGATCAGCAGACATAACACATCAATATTCACATCAAAAATTGGAGTTTTAGGATCCTTAAAAATCCTTCCAACCTGAGATGGTATACCTTCAAACCTTGCCCTTGGCTGCAAATGGTGGTTGGGTTGTGCTCTAGAAATCCCCAGGAGAAGGTTTGTGGAAGAACTTCTTGCAAAAACCTTGTGGATCATGAGTTTGAATAAAAAATCCTCTTTTAGGGTTTTCTTGAGAACTCCTCCAACTTCACGTGCATGAACCCTAACCAATGCATGATTGAGCTTATATAGACTAGGGTTTTCTACTGAATATGAATTGGGCTTGGGTAATCCATTGTTTAATGATTTTTGACTTATTTTGGAATTTGGCATTATGTTGAATAAGTGAAAAATACACCCCTTCCATGCACTTAAATTCATAATGGATCACTTGCATCTGAATTGCTAATCACACCACATTTAACTTGGGCCTTGAGAACAATTGATTCATGAGTTTTAAATAAATTAGGAATTTTGAATAATGGGAAAAAGGTGAATAATAAACCATGGAATTTATTCATTCTTGGGCCCAATATAATCCTCAAGGAATGTCTTTTAATATTAGAATGTGGCATGAAGCAGTGGATTTGATTGTAGGTCATTATGCCCAAAGTTGTGAAAATGGCACCATGAAAAACCCTAAAAAACCACTTTGCCTTCTTTTGACCATAAGTTGAGTTTCACAAATGATATGGAGACCCACTAGTACTTGTTGGAAAGAGGAGAAAAATATCTTTAACTTTAATGTTGGAGAAAAATCCATTTGAAGCATTCTTCATGGTGAAAATTCAAGTTGAATGCAGTGCAGGAACTTGCCCAAAAAGGAAACTTTTCGTTATAGGTCACTTTCCAAATTTAGAAACTTTGCACCAACTCCCGATTCCTGACAAATATGTATGAAACTTGACCCTTGGAGACCATATGAGGTGTGAGATCTTAAAATCCCTGAAGAGAACCTCAAAATTTCACAGTTGACTTTTCTCCTTTCACTGTTGACTTTCACCCAATTCACCTGATTCTCAATCCTCTGGTCAATTGAACTTCTTCTGAACCAAACTGATGGACAACCTCCCATCCCTAGGTACTTAGGGACCCAAGGAGTACCATGGAATCAAGTCTTTCCCAAAAAATCAGAAATAAACTGACTTTATAGCAAACCCTAATTGTGGTACCCTCAGTCTAGGAGGAAATAGCATAGTCTCCAAGTCCAAATTCCTCTGAATATGATGTGTATCCTCTCCAACAAAGATGAGATATGCCATTTGGTGATGATAAAAACCCAAGGAGCTTGCCATTGGAGCAATAAACCCAAGAATTTCAAAACCCTAATTCATGCACTGGTTAGGAGAGTAATCCACTTGAAATCCCTTGCCACTTGTGAACTCTTGATGGTGTAGTAAACCAGATAGGACTTTACCTTGACCCCATGCTAATGATATGCATACATGATAATGCAAAAAATGAAATGAAACATAAGCCAGTTAGTACTAAAGTAAGGAGGGCAAATTTTGGGGTGCAACGATACTGAAGATACCCGAGCTTCTGAACTATCAGGTTCTGATATGACAATACCCTTCAACTTCTGATCAATAGATTTAGTCAACAAAATAGTTACTTAACACTGTTTGAGCAATGCTGGATGAGCAAGAATTTGGGAGTACTTTTAATGAAACATCAGAATTAGAGCATCCTTTATCATTCCCCAAACCTTCTCTATTATTTTTTTCCAACTCCATAAATCATAGATGCAAGTTTAATTCTATCAATGCCAGATGTAATGAATTTATGAAAAGCTTGATCATGCTTTCCTAAAGATGAACATTTGTTTTGAGATGTGCTAATTTCTTTTAATTCTTATTTCAAAATGAAATTATCTCTTTTTAAAACATTATTTTGACTGGATTGATCTTTGCAATAATTTATAAGATTATTAGCGCATGAAATAAAATTAGAGTAAGAGTATACCTCATATTTATCTTGAGATTCAAATAAGTGCCCTTCATCAGATGAGTGTGCCATCAATGCAAGATTGGCATCATCTTCCTTTTCTGAATCTTCATCATCCAAATCTTCCCATGTAGCCATAAAGTTATTCTTGAATCTGTTTCTGAAGTTGTCCTTCTGATGACTTCCTCTCTTTTGATTATCTTTCTGACGATCGAGACAATCATTTTTGAAGTGACCAGGTTTGTTGCGGTTGTAGCAGATCCTGTCTTCATCTTTTTCTTTGAAGCTGAATCTCCTATTGCTTCTAGGAAATCTCATGTTCCTTCTGGCCTTTTTCTAAAATCCTCTGATGAAACAAGCCATCTCATCACCATCATCAGATCTGCCATCAAAATCTTCTTCAGAAGTTTCATCAAGTTTACCGCTCTTTGAATATTTTTTGGACTTTTCATAAAAAAATTCAGAAGCAGATCTCAAGGCAAGAGATTTAAGTTTCTTTGAAGGCTCATCTCCATTTACTTCCATCTCATGGCTTTGAAGATTGTTGATTAGACTTTCAAGAGACAGCATATTCAGGTCCTTAGCTTCCTGAATAGCTGTTACTTTAGGTCTAAACTTTAGAGGGGGACTTCTCAGAATCCTCTTAACATGATCTGAAGAGGGGTAGCTCTTGTTTAGCACCTGAAGGTCTGATACCAGAACCCGAAACCCAGAGAACATGGTTTCGATATCCTCACCATCCTTCATTTTGAACAGCTCATATTTTTGTATCAGCAAGTTAGCTTTTGCTTCTCTAACTTGCTCATTCCCTTCATATGTAGAGCACAGAGATTTAAAGATAGTCTTTGCAGAAGACTTATCAATTATTTTCAAGTACTCAACATGTGGTAGAGCATCAACCAGAATACCTCTGACTCTACGATGTTTTCTATCAATTTTCTTTTGAGATAGAGTCAGATTTTTCCTGTCAGTTACCATACCAACGTTTTCAACAACGATTTCAATGCCTTCTTCAAGTATATCCCATAGCTCATCATCGAGTTCAATGATATATGTGTACATATTGCTTTTCCACCATTTAAACTCAGTGGATCACCACCGAATACAAGAGGTTTAGCAGAGTAATGATTTCTCTCAGAGCTACTGTAATCATAGGGAAATCCCCTTACTGAGGAGCAAGCATTAGTATCCTTAGTAGTCATGTTTTTCTCGTTGGATTTTTGACTGTACCACTATTAAGTATTGCGTACAGATCTTTCTCTAATGCCAACTGAAGGTCAAAAAAATACAAAAGAAGGGGGGTTGAATTGTGTTTTCAAAATTATTTTTACTTCTGAACTAGAGTTCAGATCCTAAACTAGAGTTCAAAAACTGATAATAAATGCAGCGGAAAATGTAACAGAAGTAAATAAAAACAGCAAAGAACACACAACAATTATCCTGGTTCCTCTTCAACTGAGATTACTTGAGTCCCCTTTCCAGGCAAGAGATTTCCACTATAATCAACCTGATTACAACCGCTTATACTCACTCGTATAAGACTTTCCCTGCTCAGACCTACAGTCTAAGATTTCCTTTCTTAATCACCAGCTGATTAAGACTTCTCTGCTTAGATCCTCAGATCCTAAGACTTTCCTTGCTTAAACCCTCCTGGTTCAAGACTTCACTGCTTAGACACTCTGCCTAAGACTTCTATGCTTAGACGAATCGTCTAAGACTTCCTTTGCTCCAATTTACAATCCAAGAGATTACTGCTCGAGCCCAAGGCAATAGACTTTTATCTAAACTGACTGTTTAGAGAAGGAATAACTTACAACAACACTTGATTAACAATCAGAGGTGTTTAAATACAATACAATACACTTTTACACAAAGGATTCTTAAGCTATATAAGAATAAAAACACTTTAACAGATTAGCCTCTCTTGAGCTGATATAAATGTAGTGCGTGTATATCTCAGTTGTAGTTGCAGTGTTATTTCTTGAGTTGATCTTCCAATCTTCTGCTCCTTTTATAGATGAAGAAATATAGTCGTTTGAAGTATCCACAATGGATATAATCAGATCAAATCTTCTAGTACATCTTCTTTTCAAAGAAAGTAGATGTTGGAACTTGTAGTCAAGGAATTAACCACAGAACAAGGCCTTTGTCCAGAGAACAGTTCTATGAAACAAGTACAACACAATCTTTTAAAGATAATGTCAACATATCGAGTCCCGTGTTAGCAGAGCATGAGTTGACACTACTCAGTTTTAGAGGCAACCACAACGCACTTCAGATTCTGAAATGTACTAGCAATAACTTTCTGATCAGACTCTCTCACGAGTGTATAATCAGAACCGAACCTAAGCTACTTCTATGTCAGAACCAGTTACATCAAATAAATATAATTCTGCACACACGAACCAGCTAGTTAGAAATCCTAATTGTTTTTCAAATACTTTGTTATCTTCAAAACTTTAAAGGATACATGGTATGAACCAAATTTGTCTCAACAGCTGGTAGTTGATGACTAATAGCTGATAGCTTATAGCTGGTGACTGGTAGCTTTTAGCTGATAAGCTAATTTGAGTGTTTGGTAAATGCAAAATGACATTCTTACTTAAAAAAATTAGTGGTCCTATTTATTAAATTAATTTTTATTCAATAAAAATATACTTATTAAAAATTAAATGCAAAACATTTTAAATATAAATATAAAATTAATTATAATACAAAAATATATTAAACGCATACATATAAATTTTTTAATCAAATTTAACAAGATATCTAAAATAATAATATTGTAATTTTGAATTCAATTACATTAATCTAAAACAATAATAAAATTAAATTTATTTTGGAGAAATAATGACCAACCTTTCTTATTCTCTAAATTAAAATATGATTATTTTAATTTAAAACATAATAAAATACAAAGGGTAAAAAAGAGTTTTTGATAAAATAGTGAGGGTACAAATGGTAGAAAAAGTCATAAGTTAAAAGCTATAACCTCAAAATCTACTTCAAATAGCTTTTGAAAAAAAACTAACGGTCGGTTTGTTTTAGTTTAAAAAAAATTAATATTTTTTTTGTATTTTTGAAAACGGATTCTGCAAAATCTTTTTTCAAAATATTACAAATTTTTCTAAATTTGTTTTTTATAAATTAGAAGATTAATATTGATATACTATAACATAAATATATTATTGAAGATCAAAACATTGTCAAAATCACTTTTTTGTTTTCCAAAAATTATATCTCAAAAATGATTTTTATGAAAAGCTATTTGAAATGGTTTCAAAATTAAGTGTTTTTTTTTTTTTTTTTGATATTCAATTTTTTTTTGGATAAAATGGAGAAATACCTAAAATAATATTTTAACAATAATTATTCAAAACAAATTTCATTTGAAACTTTTATAAAAAGTTTTTTGATAAATTTTTTTATTCTAAAATAAGTTACACTATAAAAATCTTTTTTTAAAAAAACCAAAAAAAGTGGACCCTAAAAATTAATAAAAAAATTACAAACTAAAACTTAAAGGACAATTATCAAACCGAACTTTTTTATAAATAAAAGATGAAAAGCTAAAAGCTAAACGATCCTTTTAGGTCTTATCAAACATACCCTTGCTGGTATTGATTTGTCTAGAAAGTCCAAATTGCTTTCTGATATATATGATAAGATAAAGATTCCATATTCTTCTTCTTATTTTTCAGCGTTGAGGTTATCTGCTAATCCTAAACACCATGCTTCGAACCTTGAAGGTGTGTTGGAAGAAGAGCAGTCTCTTCCGTCTGTTGTGGCTGATTCGTCTTCAAGATTCTCAGGAGGCTCAGTCCTATGTTGTGATTCCATCGGCGATTCTGATGTCAACCAAGGCAACTCGGGATTCAGGAAATCTTTGGATGCAATCCCTGCAAAAGTGTGGCAGATTATTAAGGATTTGGGTGTGGAAGGGGAAGAAGACGATGAATGGTTTGAAAGTACCATTAGAGATTTGGAAGCCAGAGACACAAAAGTTTTTCAGCTTAAGAAGGGGATCAAAATTAGGGTTTCATGAACCTAATTTTGTTCAATATAAGAGGGGGTGGTTCGTCTGTTAAGTGATGAAGATTGAGCCATATGATTTCTGTGGGGAAGGCGGAAGTCTGTTTCATTCAAGAAACAAAAATCCAAGTTATGACTGAGGTCGTGGTTCGTAGCATTTGGGGGTTTAATGAATTTGAATGGTCAGCATCTGCCTCTAATGGTTAGTCCGGTGATAATCTTACGATCTGGAGGAAGAATTGTTGGATTCCTATCTCGAGCTTCTGTGGGTGTGGTTACTTGGATTTATGTGGTTATTGGAAAGGGATTCTCATTTATCTTGTGAATGTTTATTCATCTTGTATTGCTTCGGAGAAAAGACATCTTTGGTTGAAGATTTTGGATCTTAAGCGTTGCAGTCCTCCTGGAGATTGGATCGTTGCAGGCGACTTCAATGCTATTAAAGCTTCATATGAGAGAAAAGGGAGAGTGAAATCTAGCATTTCAGAGATGGAGGATTTTAATTTCTATATTGAATCGATGGAGCTGGTTGACTTACCAATGCTAGGAAATAAATATACCTGGTTCAAACCAAATGGGAATTGCAAAAGTCGTATAGACAGATTTCTTATATCTAATATGTTAACATAAAGATGGGGAGTGTCTGCTCAAATTGTAGGGGATAGAGACATATCAGACCATAGACCGATATGGTTGAAGTCTAACTTCGTCAACTGGGGTCCTAAGTCGTTCAAGTCTTTTAACTGTTGGTTCGCTCACCTGAATTTCCTAGATTTCATAAAAGAATTTTGGGTTTCTACTGAGGGGGTGGTAATGCTAGTTAGAATCTTGTGGTGAAATTCAGGCAGTTGCGGGCTAAATTAAGATGGTGGAATAAATTAGTTTTTGGTTGGGTCGACTTGAAAATCGAAGAAGGTGTCTTGGAGTTTAATAGGATTGAGGATGAGTCTAATTGAGTTGATGATGACCTATCTGAAGAAGAAATTAAAAAGAGGTGTGCTGCTCAGAATCTAATTTGGAACCAGCTAAACATGAAAGAATGTATCATTAAACAAAAGTCTAGGGTGAGGTGGTCTAAGGAAGGGGATCTGAAGACCTCTTTCTTCCATTCCTCACTTAAAAACATGTTAAGATCTAATGGTATTTCCTTTGTATTGCTTGGATCGGAGAGAGTGGAAGATGTAGGGAGGGTTAAGAGCACAATTAAAAACTTCTTCAAGGAAAGATTCACGAGGACGGAAGGACGAAAGCCAAAGTTGAACATGTTTGGGTTCTCGAAAGTGTCAGTTGAGGATAACTTGATGCCCTTTGCGCCCTTCTCCAAAGAAGATAATTTTGAGATTATATAAGATTTTGACGGAGACAAAAGCCCAGGGCCTGATGGCTTTAACCTGAGCTTTCTTAAACACTGTTGAAGTATTTTAGGCGATGATGTTGTTTTTGCTGTTCAGGAGTTTCACGCGACTGCAAACATTCCCAAGGCGTTCTCTTCTTCCTTCATAGCGCTTTTACCCAAACTTCCCAACCCTCAAGGCCTTCTGGATTACTGTCCAATTAGTTTGATTGGATGTGTATATAAGGTGGTGTCAAAGCTCTTGGCAAGTAGACTTAGCAAGATTATTGGGAAGTTGGTGTCGGAAACGCAAAATGCTTTTATTCCTAAGAGGCAATTACAGGATGTAGTGTTGATATGTAACGAGCTGATTGATTTTACAAAAAGGAACAAGCTCAAGTGTTTGATTTTCAAGGTTGATTTTTCCCAAGCCTACAATTGCATGGATTTGAATTTTTTAATTCAAATTTTGGAAGCGATGAATTTCTCTGAAACTTGGATAGCTTGGATGAAAGGAGGGTCTCTAAATTGTCAACTATCTGTCTTGATTAATGGTAGTTCATCGAGCGATTTCGTGGCTTCAAGGGGCCTTAGACAAGGGGACCCCTTGTCACCATTCTTATATGCTTTGGTTGCTGAGGGATTAGCTGAGCTTGTTAGAAAAGCTAAATCAAAACAGTTGTTGAATGGTTTTGTAGTTGGCGTGGATAAAGTGGTAAGTCTCATATAATTTGCTGACGATACCATAATCTGTTGCAATGGTTCGTGGAAGGACCTTTAGGGGATTAAAGCGGTTTTAAGAGGCTTTGAACTCATATCGGGTCTTAGAATCAACTTCTGGAAAAGCTCTTTGTGTGGTGTTGGGATTGAGGACTCCTTTTTTGAAGTCGCGTCTCAATTTTTCTAGCTTGTAAACTAGGAAGAATTCCATTCATGTTTCTTGGTATTTCAGTTGGCGGGAACCATCGTAGGGTGGAGCTTTGGAATCCTATAATCTCCTGTTATAGAACAAGACTCTCTCTTTGGAAAGGTAGGTTACTCTCCATTGGTGGGAGATTAACTCTCATAAACTTTGTTCTTTCGAATCTACTTGTCCACCATCTATTGTTTTTCAAAGCTCTTCAAAAGTTATTAAAATGCTGATTTCTATCCAAAGGCGAATCTTGTGGTCAGCTGGTGGTGTTAAGAAGGGTATTGCTTGGGTCAGCTGGCAAACGGTTTGTAAGCCAAAGGATGCTGGAGGTTTGGGTGTTAAGGATTGTAGCGCGATTTTTGTGGTTTCGAATCACTATCGCCTTGGTACTATAATTCGATTCATTTTTTATATTATGAAGCTGATTAAGGAATGGAAATAGATGTCTCCAATTAAACCTGCTTGCATACTGAGGTTAAACAGTCAAAACTGTTGGCTTACAGATGCTATCAAAAGGGGGGTCTCTTTTAGGTTATTTTACCTAAGAACACAGTGTCTGGACTATTTGTGAGGTTTTTGGTAATGTATTTAGATTTGATGCTTTTGGGTTGATTGACGGAGGTACTGGATTTTGAGTTTTTGATTAGTGTGATCGCTAATATTTTTCAATCTTATGCCTACGTATTCCCATTTAACGAAACAGGGAAATCAGAGCGATCGTAGTTCCCTCCTATTCTAGGGGGGCAAAGATGATGTTTTTGTGTCTCGTTTAAAGCCCAAGACAGAGGCTAAACGGTTTATTTGTATCTTGTTCAAAGCCTAAGATGTGAAGCTGAAGGGTTTTTTGTGTCTTGTTCAAAGCCCAAAATTGAAGCTAAAAGGTTTGACTGAGAGAGAACTTGTCATCTCTAAAGAGGAATTGTTGATACTTGTGTCTTTTGATCAAAGCACAAGTTTGATGCTAAAAGGTTGATTGCCTCAACCAGGGATTTCTCTATACAAATCCTGAGAGGAGGCTATTGACCCAACAAGAGGGTGCCTTTTATTTGTCTCGTACGAAGCCCGAGATAGAGGCTAAAAGGGTTGACTCAACAAGAGAGTGCTAACGGGTGACTGACTCAATAAGAGAGTGCTTTTATAAGTGTCTTGTACGAAGCCCAAGATGGAGGCTAAAAAGGTTTGACTCAACAAGAGAGTACTTTTATCTGTCTTATACAAAGCCTAAGATGGAGGCTAAAAAGGTTTGATTCAATAAGAGAGTCTTTTATACTCAACAAGAGAGTGATTTGTTGTCTCATACGAAGCCCGAGATAGAGGCTAACAGGGTTTGACTTAACAAGGGGGTCTTCTATACTCAACAAGAGAGTGATTTAGTGTCTCGTACGATGCCCGTGATGGAGGCTAAAAAGGTGATTGACTCAATAAGAGAGTCTTTTATACTCAACAAGAGAGTGATTTGATGTCTCGTATGAAGCCCGAGATAGAGGCTAAACGGGTTTGACTCAACAAGAGAATCTTTCATACTCAACAAGAGAGTCTGAAAAGGTTAGTTCCGTTGGGGAGAATCATTATATAAAGCCCAAGAGGGGGTTGACTTTCCTGAGGAAAGGATCATTATACAAAGCCTAAGAGGAGGCTATCTTCTGCCGTGGTTTTATTAAGATCCCGAGACAGGTCAAAGTGGGAGAGCCCTCACGAGAGAGGTCGGGTTTCTGCTAGAGATTAATCCAGAATGATCGGTGTTTTTTCCTATGTTCGAAAAGAACTTGAGAATGTCTTTGAGACTCAAGGGATTTAGACTGTCCAAGTCTACTGGTAGAATTTTATCTTTTGTAGGGTGCCCAAAGGAGGGTAAGGGCTTTTAAGGGATGAGGATCAACCCTAAAATGGCCAGAGGTTTGACACTGGAAAGACTGCTCTAGCAAAGGAACACTAAGTTCAGTCTTATACCTTTAAGAGGTCGTTCGGGTCCTTGTATAAAGCCCAAGAGAAGGCATGAGAACTTCTAGGAAGCTGAAGAGTCCTTGTACAACGCCCAAGAGGAGGCGGGGATGCTTTTAGGAAGCCTGTGGGTCCCCAAACCAAGAGAAGTTCAAGAAATGCAATTCACAGAGAAGAGATCATTCCAGGAAAGTTTGAGAATTTGGAAGTAACTCAAGAGATGCTATTCACGGAGAATAGATCAACTCCGGGGAGTAGAGCTTCTTTGACGATTTCTAAGGGTGACAGTCTTAGAAAAGGTTCACCGAGAATACTTCCTTTCTCTTTGTTCCATATTGTTTAACCCCAAGAAAAGGAAAGACTGTATCTGGAATCCTACGGGGGATCTAATTTTGTTTGTATTTAAGAGTGATCAACAGGGCTTTACCTAGTTTTAGACGTAGTTTCCGGGGAAAACTCTAAATAACTATACTAGTATTACACAGTTGATATGTGACAAGTATATAAAAGGATGGGAAAGAAGACTTACAGTGAAACAACCCCACAATACAGTTATATACATATGAAAGCGATAAATGAAAGCGGATAAACACTTACCCGTTGTAGAGCTTCCATGTTGTTTTGTTAGTTGTTCAACAAAGAAAGTTTTGATAACAATATTGTATTCAAAATCAAAGGAGAAAGTGCTTTGAAAAGATTGTTGGGGCTTACAGCTCAAGGAGAGGCCCAAGTTTTAACGATGATTGCACCGTTGTTTTGAAAATCGTACAGAGGGACTTATACGATATGTGAGGCCCAAATTTTGTTTTATTTACAAAGGGTTGGGTCTTACACTCTATTAGAGGCCCAAAGTGTTTTGTACAAATGATGGGGCTTACAACTCAGGGAGAGGCCCAAGGTTTTTTTTTGAAAACGGTGATCGCGCCGAGGTTTTTGAAAACACAATGGGTCTTATACCACATCTGAGGGCCAACTCATTTTGGTTTCAAAAAGGGGTTGGGTCTTACACTCTATTAGAGGCCCAAAAGTTATTTTTGTACAGGAGATGGGGCTTACAACTCAGGGAGAGGCCCAGTTAATTTTGTTAAAAAGGCGACGATCGCGCCGAACTTTCGAAAAGGTATCAGGACTTATACAATACACTGAGGCCCAAAAAGGTTTTTATTTACAAAAGGATTGGGTCTTACACTCTATTAGAGGCCCAAATGTGTTTGAAAGTGATTGATGAGGGTTGAATTAATCAAAAACCTAAATTTGTTAAACAAGGAATTAATTTTGTTTAAAAATTAATAAAAATTGATGAAAACATGTGAAAAATGAGTGGTGATCTAGGATAAATGTTTCAAAAAGCACGTTTATATCCACAAAATGATTGGAAACCAATTAAATTTGGGAAACCAAGAAGGAAAAAATATTTCAAATGTTAAAAAACAAATAAAACTTAATTCTTTGCAAAAATATCAAATATATGAAATAAATAACATTTTTGGGAATTTTTGCTAAAATAAAATATTTTAACATTTTTGTGAATTATTAAAAAAATAATCAACTCAAAATCATTAAAACTCAGGGAGAAATTAATTTTTGAATCAATTAAATAAAATCACAAAATTCAAATATTCAAATATTCAAAAATGGCGCCAAGAACACGCGCTTGTTCTGAGTTTAGCCTAGATTTGTATTTTCTTATCAATCTCACTGAATACTTGATGAAATCACACAATCCACATATCAATCTTCTTGTTTTCAACTCATGATCATGTTTATGGTCTTTAATTTCATTTATTTTAAGCATGGAATAAGAAATCAAGACAAAACCTCAAGAACCCTAAAATTTGCATGAAGGCTGAGAATTTTGATACACGATTCAGACAAAGCAATTAATTGAGGGGAAACATTCTATGCATGATTATGAACATTTGGCAAAAGTATTGTGCGAGGAAATATGCATAGAATAAGAGATGACCAAGTTTAGGCTTACTTGAAGGTCGTGACAGCAAGAGCAACATGATTTTTGAGTTGGAGGTGTTACAGATGGGTTGTGATGATCTGAACAGCTTCCCTACACCATATGGAGTGTGTTTGAATGCTTGAACTTGATTGGAAATTGCTAGATCACTTCATGGCATCTCAACTGCAACTTGGTTAAAACCTTGAGCAATTGGCTGGTGATTTTGAGAAATCAGTGTTACAGTTGTTGTTTAAGTGTTAGATCAGCTCAGGTATGATGTTTACGAGGTGTGTGTGTGATTGGTTTGGTTGGAATTGGTCTCAACCTTAAAACCCGATAGTGACTTGCTTTAGAAGGCAATTTTGGAAGTGAGAAGGAGATTTTGAGGAAAGTATCAGTTTGATGGCTTTGGTGTACTTAAACTGAGCACAAATGAGCTCTATTTATAGTAGAGCAAGTTTGTTTTGCAAGGAATAGGGAATGGCAACTGCAGCAGAGGTTTGGCCAATTGTAGCATTTTGGAATCTTAAGTCTCCTCTAGCCATTGACTAGAGGTTAGAGCACATGCCTATGTGTCTTTGGTTCAGAGCTTATTCTTGACTCATTCAGTTAGAAATGGCTCGGTTCATGCCAACTTGGTGCATCCATTGAATGCTCCAAAACAAAATTGGAGTCTTGTTCCCTCTTTAGGCATTTTTAGGTTTGGCATGCCACTTTTAGTTCCAAAGACTTGGGAGGCTTATGGATCAGTGTTTGTCCCTCCTTGGTCTCCCCCTGAGGTGTTCAGATGGATAAACTTATTTGTCATTTGCACAATTTGATCAAATCGAGCAAAATGCACAAATCTTCCTTGATATGACAGTTGCATCAAGGCATTTTGCCACTGTCATAACTCTTAGCTCAAATGGAATTTGATGGAGTTCTTGGCCATTTTGGAAAGCTCTCATATGATACAACATATGTGTGATCATAGTTTGTTTTGATACTTTTTGGATCTAAGTGAAAAATCCCCCTACATTTGGGGAAAAAACAAGGCAGATTCTGACTTAGTGAAAATTTCACTAAGTGTTGGAAAAAGTGACATTTCATGCTTTCAGCCATTTTGGTCACTCCATAACTTAAAATCCTTGAGGAATTGGAATGATGTGTAGTTGACACTTTTAAAGTATGCATGAGAGCTGCAAATCCATCTTTGGATAAGCCAAAATGGTTGCTCCATAGGGTATATTGAATCATGTTTTAGGGTTTGGGAGCATGTCCTGGTCAAAAGTCAAAGTTACAATTGACTTTCCTCGCGAAACCCTAATTGTGGTGCAGATGAAATTGAGACTTGTTGCTCAAGCTTCTTGGATTAATCCATTGTTTCAAATGGATCAATATAGTTCTTAGAGACCCTCAAACCCTCTCTTGAGGTCTTGGCTCATGATTTGCCCTAAAAGTCTACTTAGGGGTGAATTAGGTCAAGAAACCCTAATTCCTGATTTTTGATGAATGCATCCCCTGAGGCAAAATTAACTTGATGATTGGGTCCATGAGGTTCCATGGAGTATATTAGGTTATGTTTTGGATCATTGGCTGGTGCCCAGATGAAAATTTTCATATGGAGGCCCTGGTCGACCAAAACCCTAATTTGGTGACACTGTCGATCTTGAGACTTGATCCACCTAGAAGGGAGCAGCCCTGTGCTTGATCCTTGAAGTGGGAATCCTTTTGATCCATTGTGGATGTTTGAGAGGTTAGACAAGTTGAAGATCATGTCATTCCTTGATTGATCCTTTGTCTAAGAACTCTGAGAGGGCTTGAAACCCTAATTCTTGATGGTAGTGAATGCTCAACAATCCTTGAGGAGATTGATGAGGCATGAAGGTACATCCATATTGTGATGATGATTTGCACAATGATGGGAAATCTAAGTGGTCAAAATTTGGGGTATGACACATGGCATCCTTCCGGATCACAATCTTCGTATATCATTTTGACGTCTAACCTTGGTATAAATCTTGGACTCTGTGTGGGATAGAAAAATTGCGTAGGATCCTCTTCCTGAGACTTATAACCATCCTCGTTAAGATAGGACTTCCATTCTTCATCCGTACCGGAGGAGTCTCCCTCGTTGATGGTATGGACTTCTTGAGATATTGGGTGAAGGAAACCTCCACTGTGGAAGAAGTCCTGAATGGGATGAAGATTTACATCGTTGGTAGCAGTCTGAGTACAGGTTGAGGAAAAACCAAGACCCTTCTTTGTTTTATTGTCAGTAGGAATGACAAGTTGTCCCCATCCTTTTGCACTGTTACTTTTGATCACTTTGAGAGCATCTCAGTACGAGGAAATTGGCGTTCCTTTTTCTGATTGATTCTCATTGCTCACTGACTGTGCTTGGAACTGAGTTTCAACAACCTCCTCGGGTTCTACACAAGTGGATAATGAAAGGTTACTCACGATCAAGGCTTGTTCCCCACAGACCGTGACCAGTTGGTCGTTCTTGACGAACTTCAGTTTCTGGTGCAGTGTCGAAGTGACTGCCCCAGCCTGGTGTATCCAAGGTCTTCCCAACAAACAATTGTACGTTGCTCGGATGTCCATGACTTGGAAAGGGACCTGGAAATTGTGAGGACCGATAGTTATGGGAAGGTCGAATTCGCCGATAACTGCTTTCCAGGACCCTTCAAATGCTTTGTCGATGACCTCAGTTCCCCTCATTGGGGATCCTTTGAATGATAGTCTCATTAAAGTGGATTTCGGCATAACGTTGATGGCCGATTTTGTATCTACCAGTACGCTGGCTAAGGCATCGTCCTGGAAGTTAATTGTGATATTGAGAGCCAAGTTTTTACTTTTTCCTTCCTCTGGCGATTCCTCATCACTAAACCCCAAGTTGTTGCAGTAAGTGATGTTAGAAACGATGATATCGAACTGTCTTATTGTTACATCTTGTTCCACAAAGGCTTTCTCTAAGACTTTCTGCAGAGCTTCCCTGTGAGCCTCGGAACTGAGTAATAGAGATAACACAAAGATCTTTGAAGGAGTTTGCAACAGTTGATCAACAATGTTGTATTAACTCCTTTGGATGAGCTTCAACATCTCATCATCGTTCTTTGAAAGGTCGGGATCACTGGATTGACCGACTGGCGGATTGGGAACTTCTGTTTGAGGTTCTCTCTCTTTGCTAGGTTCTCCAACTCCTCGGTTGAAGATTCGACCGCTCCGTGTTACTCGACTGAAGTCTGCAATATTCACGATGGAGGGTAATGGAACTTCCTTTCCATTCTCAATTATTGTTGCATCATACTTGTAAGGGACCTCCTTATCATACTTGTACAGTACTGGTCCCGGAAGATAGATAACTACAGGAGCCTTATGATTCCTCTGACTATCGTAAATAACTTCAATCAGTTTCTAGTTAAGAATCTTCGATTCGTCTAGTAGAGGGATGATGGTGCAAACATCTTTGGTCCTCTCGCGATCAGAGATTACAACAACATCCTTAATTTGATCAGAGAAGTAATCGGGCATCAAGTTGATGGACCCCGAAACTGGACATGGTTGAATCACTTTACGGTCCAACTGACCCTGAAGGGCTGCTCGCACGAGGTAGCATCCTTGGTTATTCTTCGAGCAAACTCTACATCGCTCGTAGTTATGTGGTGGCACCTGGCCACATCCGCTTTGAATGTAGTGTAACCTCGCTAGGTCCGTTTCCATTGATCGAGCATCCTGACTCTGATGCCTAGTAGGGTTCCCGTCGATCATACTGACTTGTTGTGTGTCTTCATCTAGATAGATCGGAAGCCACCAGTAGTTTAACAAGTGTTGAAGTGTCCTTTGAACGAGTTCACACCCTTGGTCACTCTCACGACATCCCTTACAGTTCTGATAATTATGCGAAGTCAGAAAACCGAGCTGGACTTACATAGCATGTAATTCTACCAAGCTGTCTTCATTAAGCGAATATTGAAGATCTGAATCATGTTGATCTGATAAAGATTTCTATCATGGTAGTCCTGGATCCACCCAAGATACATCTGACGCTGGAGGGCCTCTTGTATAAAAGAGCATCCCTGATTGTTTACCGAGCAAATCAGACAGGAATCATAATCGTGTTGCGACAGATTATGATACTAGCTTTGCCTTGAGTGCATATCCACTAGGTTGACATTCATCGCACGGATGTCGTGGCTCTGAATGATGTTGGAATTCGTATAATTCATGTTGACCCCCTGAATTCGGTGTTCTTGGATCCACCCGAGATCCAATTGTTCCTGTAGAGCTGATTGCACCACAGAACATCCTTGATTGTTTTTAGAGCAGATATCACACTGGTGATAATTGTGAAATGGTATATGGCCATACCCGCTCTGTCTGCGATGCATCTTGACCAGATTGGTCCTTAATAAGAGTACATCATGAATTTGGTAGCTGTTGTTAGACTCTCCCTCTATCAAATTGACTGCAGCTTTCTCGCGTTGAGGCAACGGGTTCGTGAGAACATTCGGATTCGTATCTTTGAAAGATAAGACCCCGCTCCTAACAAGCTTTGTACATCAAATTTGAAACTGAGACAATTTTCTATGTTATGCCCTGGTCCTCCTTGATGGTAAGGACAAGTCTGATCCGCTTTGAACGGAAAAGGCAGATTTTCCGATACTGTAAGAGGAGCCCTGGATTGGACATGCCCCTTGACCAGTAGTAATGGAAACAGTTATGCGTACAACATGGGTATAGGGTCGAACCCTGGCGGTCGCATTGTACGGTTATTGTTGTATTGAGGACGAGCCTGCAGAAGAGGCTGTTGTGTCCTTTGCTAATATTGTTGTTGATTCGGTTGGGTCTGCGCAACCTGAGGGTGATACGTTGGAACAGGCTCATGGTTAATAGCAGGAGTTACAACTGCTACTGGTTGGTAATGTCGTATTTGCTTTCCGAGAGAGATATTCCCAATATCCTGCTCTTTTTTCTTAGGGAGAGCACTACCATATCTTTTTGTACTACTTGATGATCCATCGTCTTTAACTAAACATTCTTCTCGGACGACTTCCTCAAGACGAACTCCCATGCCAACCATCTTGGTGAAGTCACTGGGCGCATTGGCGACCATTCGGTCGTAATAAAACGAGCTCAAGGTTTTAAAGAAGATCTTTGTCATCTCTTTTTCCTCAAGAGGTAGACAAATATGGGCGGCAATTTCACGCCATCTCTGAGCGTACTCCCTAAAGGTTTCCTTGTCCTTATGCGACATGGCTCTGAGTTGATCTCTATTCAGTGCCATGTCCAGGTTATACTTATATTGTTGAATGAAGGCAGCACCAAGATCTCTGAAAGTAGCGATCTTAGTGCGGTTTAAACCCATGTACCATTTGAGTGCGGCACCGGTTAAACTATCATGGAAGTAATGGCTCAGTAGCTGGTGGTTCTCTGTCTGAGTTGACATCCTCCGAGCGTACATCACTAAATGAATTTGAGGGCAAGAGGTACCCTTGTACTTTTCAAATTCGGGCACTTTGAACTTGTGCGGAACTTTCACATTGGGGACCAAACAAAGGTCTGCGACGTCCTTTCCAAATAGATCCTGACCGCGAATGGCTTGCAGTTCTTTCTGCGTCTCCAGGAACTGTTCCTAGAACTCATTCATTATGTCGAACATACTTTCGTTTCCACCAGACGGTATCTGGAAACCTGTCCTTCCGGCACAGTGTGTACCACGGGTGGTGGTACAGTCATTATGGCAGAGACTCTTGGTGCCTCCCTAAGTTTGTAACCTTTAGGAGTTGTTGTCATGCCCCTGGCATCTTCGCTTTCCCGAAGTTTGTAACCTTCAGGCCCTGCGGCTCTTCCTACAGTTTCTGGATCTTCCATGATCGGCGGAATATATCCTTCCAAGATATAGTTGAGTGGCATGCCCCAGAGACGATCTTTTGGCATTTTATACCTAGGATCATACTTCTCCACCATGGACGTAGATGTGATCTCTGAGATCACAGTCCTATGTTGTTGCATCTGAGATTCTGCTAGAGCTTGCATGTTGTTATGAAGCTTTCTCAGATCTTCTTTCAGAGTGTCGATCTCTTCTCTCAACCCTCTGTTCTCTTCCTCAAGATCATCCATCTTTTTCTGTCGATTGGCCCGAGTATTATACAAATGAGATATTTTGACTCTAGAATCGAGACATAAATGTGAGATTCGTAGGGAAGAAGAATGCGTTTATGCGAGAATGATGAATGATATGCAATGATTATATTAATTATTTTCTTTTGTTATTTAATCAAAAGAAACTTCGACAATAGGTTTGCAAATATCAAACAGTGGGGAAGACCCTGTTTTATTGAATTCAAAGATTGCGGAATGGAAATACAGTAGATTACAAAGTGCTGTAAAAGGAAATGTCTAAACTAATGGATCCTGAGTCCTCTATGGGGAGAGCTCAGGTGCTGGTTCTGGTATCTTCCTTTTCTTTGACCGGGGCTCTTGAGCCGTTGTCGAGTTGTCATTCCTTTGCCAAATGAAAGGAGCGAGCAAATTTCTTTGGTCATCCTAATTTTCTACTGCATGTTGCTCTAAAATCTCAATCAGAGCATCTTTATCTTTCAATAGCTGTTGTATTTTCTTACACTCCACATTGAGAATGCGGTACTTGTTCCTCCAAGACCTCTTCTCCTGTTGAACTTTGTTGACAGTCACCTGAAGTTTTTCCATATCAGACATAAAATAAAGGACAGAGTCCCTTAATGGAAGAACTTCCTGACGAGGGTAAGGCATCCTCAGCATAAGAGCCCTAGTTTGTACCCAGTGGAGATAAGGCTCCACCGAGACACAGTCTGGTTTTCCTAGAGACTCTCGTCCTTTCCTATGAATGTGTTTCTAAGCATGCACTATTTCTGTCTTTAGTGCCCTATCGTTTTCTCCTTCCTTGAAGAAAAGACCTTCCAGATGAGCATTACGCGGGACATGCCTCATCAGGTATCTGAATTGACGACGAACTAAAATTGGATGATAGTTGATTCCTCCCTTAGTTCCTATAAGGGGTACGTTTGGGAAGTTTCCACAACGGTCAATGATTCTGATCCCGTTATAGATTCGATTGTACCAATCAATGTCAGAGTTGGTAAGAGACATGATTCTCTACGACCAACGTATAGTATTCTTTTGATCCCAAAAAGTAGCAGACTTGGGCAAGTGGGAAATGAACCATTTGTACAACAGGGGTACACAGCATGTGATCATTCCTCCGCTTTACAAATTCCTTAAGTGTACAGAATGATACGCATCTGCGAGCAAGGTTGGTACGGGATTTCCAATCAGAAATATCTTAATGGCATTAATATCTACAAAGTTATCGATGTTGGGAAGCAAAAATAACCCGTAGGTGAGAAAAACAAATATGCTCTTGAAAGCGGCCACATTCCCTATACTAGAAAAGTACAGAGCTTTCTTTTCAAAAACTGGGCTGGTAAACCTTGGATTCCACCCTTAGTGGTCATGTGAGTCCTGACTTCTGACTCGTCCAAATAAATTGCTCTTACAATGGTCTGATCTTTTGGAATTTCTTCCAGTCCAGAAAAGGGAGCTTGATCAGTGATATATAAATCAGTCAGGTGAGAATACTCCTCTAGTGTTGGTCATAGCTGATAATCCGGGAATGTGAAACAGTGATAAACCGGATCGTAGAACTGAATTACCGTGAACAGGATTCCCTCAATTACATGGACCCTTAATAGGGACAGCAGTCCTCCATACTTAGCTCTGAAAGCCTCAGGGTTGGTGATCATTCTCGCCAAACTTCTTAAATCCTCTAACTTTGGAACCTTGAAGGTATACTTCTGAGTCTTTCTTCTACCGAAATCCATAACGCAATCACTTTCTCTGACATTTGCAAACATTGGCTTAATTTAATTTGAAAAAGAGAGACTAGAAGAGAAAAATTTTCTTTGTTTTTAATGTTTTTTAAATGAATGTATGAATGCAACACACAAAAACATAGAAAAAACATGGGGTCAAAGGGTCGGTGTCATGAAGTCAAGGCTCTACCCATCCCCAAAGGTTTATACTGGTGATTTTTTGTACCTGTCCGCAAAATCATTGACCCCTCTTGGGATAACAACAGCAAGCGGATCGCCAGTGAGCTGATGTATCTTAGAGTCATCTCAAATGAGGGTAGTATCGCGTGACAACTATTCTCGATAGCTTCCGCACTACTGGTTTCAGAATACTAAAATCCTCAGCTTCTCAGATAACCCAATGAAACAATCTGCTTTCAATAATCGAAGTCGTATAGACATTGAATCCACAAAGGGCATCTCAACTGATTTGATGGTCGACCGGGACCTCTTATCTGGGATTCACTCCCCGTAAAATTACCCGTATAATGCCATCCCATATCTTAGGTGTATGCTCAATCTTTCCACATGTGGCATCACACGCATTCCCATTAGCAGAAAAATAAACACAGATATCAATTAGGAAAAGCAGTATATATATTTGTCCTAATATCCTAGACCTCTAGTCCTATGATCCTATACAGACAATGACTCCCTAGCAGAGTCACCATTTCTGTGATACTTTGTGAACTTAGGGCTTTCTACCTAGGAATGTGAGAAAGAAATGTCTTCTACCGTAAGACTGCAAGAGATAAATATCTCCCACTGTGGTCGCCATTTTTTCTGTAGCGAGATTTTTGTGGTTTCGAATCACTATCGCCTTGGTACTACAGTTCGATTCATTTTTTATCCTGTGAAGCTGATTAAGGAAGGGAAATAGATGTCTCCAATTAACCCTGCTTGCATACTGAGGTTAAACAGTCAAAACTGTTGGTTTACAGATGCTATCAAAAGGGGGGTCTCTTTTAGGTCATTTTTCCTACACAGTGTCTGGACTATTTGTGAGGTTTTTGGTAATGTATTTAGATTTGATGCTTTTGGGTTGATTAACGAAGGTATTGGATTTTGAGTTTTTGATTAGTGTGCTCGCAAAGATTTTTCAATCTTATGCCTACGTATGCCCATTTAACGAAATAGGGAAATCAGAGCGATCGTAGTTCCCTCCAATTATAGGGGGGAAAAGATGATGTTTTGGTGTCTCGTTTAAAGCCCGAGACAGAGGCTAAACGGTATATTTGTATCTTGTTCAAAGCCCAAGATGTGAAGTTGAAGGGTTTTTTGTGTCTTATTCAAAGCCCAAGATTGAAGCTAAAAGGTTTGACTGAGAGAGAACTTGTCATCTCTAAAGAGGAACTGTTTATACTTGTGTTTTTTTATCAAAATACAACTTAGATGCTAAAAAGTTGATTGCCTCAACCAGGGATTTCTCTATACAAAGCCTAATAGGAGGCTATTGACCGAACAAGAGGGTGTCTTTATTTGTCTCGTACGAAGCCCGAGATAGAGGCTAAAAGGGTTGACTCAACAAGAGAGTGCTAACGAGTGACTGACTCAACAAGAGATTGCTTTTATATGTGTCTTGTATGAAGCCCAATACGGAGGCTAAAAAGGTTTGACTCAACAAGAGAGTATTTTTATCTGTCTTATATGAAGCCTAAGATGGAGGCTAAAAAGGTTTGACTCAATAAGAGAGTCTTTTATACTCAAAAAGAGAGTGATTTGTTGTCTCATACGAAGCCAAAGATAGAGGCTAACATGGTTTGACTCAACAAGAGGGTCTTTTATACTCAACAAGAGAGTGATTTAGTGTCTCGTACAAAGCCTGAGATGGAGGCTAAAAAGGTGATTGACTCAACAAGAGAGTCTTTTATACTCCATAAGAGAGTGATTTGATGTCTCGTACGAAGCCCGAGATATAGGCTAAAAGGGTTTGACTCAACAAGAGAGTTTTTCATACTCAACAAGAGAGTCTGAAAAGGTTAGTTCCGTTGGGGAGAATCATTATACAAAGCCTAAAAGGGGGCTGACTTTCCTGAGGAAAGGATCATTATACAAAGCCAAAGGGGAGGCTATCTTCTGCCAGGGTTTTAAGTAGATCCAGAGACAGGTCCAAGTAGGAAAGCCCTCATGAGAGAGGCCGAGTTTCTACTGGAGATTTATCCAGAATGATCGGTGTTTTTTCCTATGTTCGAAAGGAAGTTGAGAATGTCTTTGAGACTCAAGGGATTTAGATTGTCCAAGTCTACTGGTAGAATTTTATCTTTTATAGGGTGCCCAAAGGAGGGTAAGGGTCTCTTATCTAGTAAAGGATGACTAAGTTCTATCTTATACCTTTAAGAGGTTGTTCGGGTCCTTGTATTAACCCCAAGAGAAGGCATGAGAACTTCTAGGAAGCCGAATGGTCCTTGTACAACGCCCAAGAGGAGGCGGGGATGCTTTTAGGAAGCCTGTGGGTCCCCAAACCAAGAGAAGCTCAAGAAATGCAATTCACAGAGAAGTGATCATTCTAGGAAAGTTTGAGAATTTGGAAGAAACTCAAGAGATGTTATTCATGGAGAATAAATCAACTCTGGGGAGTAGAGCTTCTTTGACGATTTCTAAGGGTGACAGTCTGAGAAAAGGTTCACCGAGAATACTGCCTTTCTCTCTGTTCCATATTGTTTAACCCCAAGAGAAGGGAAGACTGTATCTGGAATCCTACGGGGGATCTAGTTTAGTTTGTATTTAAGAGTGATCAACAGGGCTTTACCTAGTTTTAGACGTAGTTTTCGGGGAAAACTCTAAATAACTATACTAGTATTACACAGTTGATATGTGACAAGTATATAAAAGGATGTGAAAGAAGACTTACAGTGAAACAGCCCCACAATACAGTTATATACATATGAAAGCGATAAATGAAAGCGGATAAACACTTACCCGTTGTAGAGCTTCCATGCTGTTTTGTTAGTTGTTCAACAAAGAAAGTTTTGACAACAATATTGTATTCAAAATCAAAGGAGAAAGTGCTTTGAAAAGATTGTTGGGGCTTACAGCTCAAGGAGAGGCCCAAGTTTTAACGATGATTGCACCGTTGTTTTGAAAATCGTACAGAGGGACTTATACGATATGTAAGGCCCAAAAATTATTTTATTTACAAAGGGGTTGGGTCTTACACTCTATTAGAGGCCAAATTGTTTTGTACAAATGACGGGGTTTACAACTCAGGGAGAGGCCCAAGGTTTTTTATTGGAAAACGACGATCGCACCGAGGTTTTTGAAAACACGGTGGGTCTTATACAACATCTGAGGCCCAACTCATTTTGGTTTCAAAAAGGGGTTGGGTCTTACACTATATTAGAGGCCCAAAAGTTATTTTTGTACAGGAGATGGGGCTTACAACTCAGGGAGAGACCCAGTTAATTTTGTTAAAAAGGTGACGATCGCGCCGAACTTTTGAAAAGGTATCGGGACTTATACAATACACTGAGGCCCAAAAAGGTTTTTATTTACAAAAGAATTGGGTCTTACACTCTATTAGAGGCCCAAAATTGTTTGAAAGTGATTGATGAGGGTTGAATTAATCAAAACCCTAAATTTGTTAAACAAGGAATTAATTTTGTTTAAAAATTAATAAAAATTGATGAAAACCTGTGAAAAATGAGTGGTGATCTAGGATCAATGTTTCAAAAATCACGTTTATATCCACAAAATGATTGGAAACCAATTAAATTTGGGAAACCAAGAAGGAAAAAATATTTCAAATGTTAAAAAACAAATAAAAATTAATTCTTTGCAAAAATATAAAATATATGAAATAGATAACATTTTTGGGAATTTTTGAAAAAATAAAATATTTTAACATTTTTGTGAATTATTAAAAAAAGAATCAACTCAAAATCATTAAAACTCAGAGAGAAATTAATTTTTGAATCAATTAAATAAAATCACAAAAATTCAAATAGGCAAATATTCAAAAACGGCGCCAAGAACAACCAAGAATACGCGCGTGTTCTGGGTTTTGCCCAGATTTGCATTTTCTCATCAATCTCACTGAATACTTGATGAAATCACACAATCCACATATCAATCTGCTCGTTTTCAACCCACGATCATGTCTATGGTCTTTAACTTCATTTATTTTAAGCATGGAATAAGAAATTAAGACGAAACCTCAAGAACCCTAAAATTTGCATGAAGGCTGAAAATTTTGATACACGATTCAAACAAAGTAATTAATTGAGGGGAAACATTCTATGCATGGTTACGAACATTTGGCAAAAGTATTGTGCGAGGAAATATGCATAGATTAAGAGATGACCAAGTTTAGGCTTACTTGAAGGTCGTGACAGCAAGAGCAATGTGATTTTTGAGTTGGAGGTGTTACAGATGGGATGTGATGATCTGAACAGCTTCCCTATACCATATGGAGTGTGTTTGAATGCTTGGACTTGATTAGAAATGGCTAGATCACTTCATGGCATCTCAGCTGCAACTTGGTTAAAACCTTGAGCAATTGGCTGGTGATTCTGAGAAATTAGTGTTACAGTTGTTGTTTAAGTGTTTGATCAGCTCAGGTATGATGTTTATGAGGTGTGTGTGTGATTGGTTTGGTTGGAATTGCTCTCAAACTCAAAACCCGATAGTGACTTGCTTTAGAAGGCAATTTTGGAAGTGAGAAGGAGATTTTGAGGAAAGCATCAGTTTTATGGCTTTGGTGTACTTAAACTGAGCACAAATGAGCTCTATTTATAGTAGAGCAAGTTTGTTTTGCAAGGAATAGGGAATGGCAACTGCAGCAGAGGTTTGGCCAATTGTAGCATTTTTGGAATCTTAAGTCTCCTCTAGCCATTGACTAGAGGTTAGAGCACAGGCCTATGTGTCTTTGGTTCAGAGCTTATCCTTGACTCATTCAGTTAGAAATGGCTCGGTTCATGCCACCATGGTGCATCCATTGAATGCTCTAAAACAAAATTGGGGTCTTGTCCCCTCTTTAGGCATTTTTAGGTTTGGCATGCTACTTTTAGTTCCAAAGACTTAGGAGGCTTATGGATCAGTGTTTGTCCCTCCTTGGTCCCCCCCTGAGGTGTTCAGATGGATAAACTTGTTTGTTATTTGCACAATTGGAAAGCTCTCATATGATACAACATATGTGTGATCATAGTTTGTTCTGATACTTTTTGGATCTAAGTGAAAAATCCCCCTACATTTGGGAAAAAAACAAGGTAGATTCTGACTTAGTGAAAATTTCACTAAGTGTTGGAAAAAGTGACATTTCATGCTTTCATCCATTTTGGTCACTCAATAACTTAAATCCTTGAGGAATTGGAATGATGTGTAGTTGACACTTTTAAAGTATGACATGAGAGCTACAAATTCATCTTTGGATACGGCAAAATGGTTGCTTAGATCACAAGTTATGATCCTTGGAAGTTTGTACCCTAGCCACTTTGTTCCATAACTTAGAAAAATTCTAAGTTTTTTTATGGTTACCCCCTTTTACAATTTATCCCACTTTATTTGATTTTTCTTGGTGAATGTTGATTCAAATCACACATTAACATCATTTTAGGGTTAGGGAACCATAATTGATCAAAAAATCAAAATGTCAAACTTTGACTTTTGGGCACAGTTGACTTTTAAGCAGATGAACTCCATATTGCGCGATCCTCTATCAAATCAAGTCCTTGACCTAAATCAAACTTGATGGATTGATTTCATAGGTGTTATAGGGTGTATTGAATCATGTCCCAAGGTTTGGGAGCATGTCTTGGTCAAAAGTCAAAGACACAGTTGATTTTTTCCTCAAAACCCTAATTGTGGTCCAGATGAAATTGAAACATATAGAACAAGCTTCTTGGATCAATCCATTGTTACAAATGGATCAATATGGTGTATTGGAGACCCTCAAATCATGTCTTGAGGTCTTGGCTCATGTTTTGTCCCAAAAGTCAACTTAGGGGTGAATTAGGCCAAGAAACCCTAATTCCTGATTTTTGGTGAATGCATCCCCTGAGGTTAAATTGACTTGATGATTGGGTACATGAGGTCCCATGGGGTATTTTAAGTTGTACTTTGAAGCATTGGCTCATGCCCAGAGGAAAATTTCTATCTGGAGGCCCTGGTCGACCAAAACCCTAATTTGGTGACATTGGCAATCTTTAGGCTTGATCCACTTGGAAGGTTGCAGCCTTGTGCTTAATCCTTGACGTGGAGTCCTCTTGATCCTTTGTGGATGTTTGAGAGGTTAGACAAGTTGAAGATCATGTCATTCCTTGATTGATCCTTTGTCTAAAGCTCAGAGAGGGCTTGAAACCCTAATTATTGTTTGTAGTGAGTGCTCACCCATCTTAGTGGTAAAAATTTGGGGTATGACAAGGACGTGGGCCTTTTCAACAGGGCCCTGATTATGAAGTGGTTGTGGAGATACGTGTGTAATTCAGATCATAATCCCATTTGGAGGAGGCTTCTTGATGCAAAGTACGGCTGCTTGTAAGCAAGAATTATGTTAAATTCTGGTTTTTGCAGGCCTAGGTTGGAATCCCTCTAGTGGAGGGATTTAATGCAACTTGCTGACTTGGATGAGGATGTTGGCTTTGTTAAGCTTTTATCCCGCAGTATTGGCAATGGTGACTTTGTGCCATTTTGGCACGCGAATTGGCTTGGCCCTATCCCACTGAAACTGCTTTTCATTGATCTCATTATTGCTTCATTGACTAAATCGGCTGGTGTTTCTGTCATGGAAGAGTGCGAGGACGATGTGTGGCTTTGGAAACTTGGTTTCGAGCAGCTTGACTTGAGTGCAGATTTGTTGGAGAGTTATGCTGAGTTATTGGATTTGGTTAAAGAAGTTAAGACGATTCGAAATGTGCAGGATTCCTTTCATTGGTGTGGGGGATCTGATTGGTTTTTTACTGTCAAGGCTTGCTATTCGTCATTGTTGAAAGCAGAATTAGGATTGGTGGGGTTGAAGATTAATTTCAGCGCTTTTCTTAAATTGATTTGGGATTCCAAGGTGCCTCAGAAAGAAAAAAATTTTGGCTGGAGGTTGTTGTTGGATAGGCTTCCCACAAGGATTAATTTGGTGGCCAGGGGAGTAATCTCGAATCCCCACAATATGGTGTGTGTTTTTTGCTTTCGCGAAGAATAAACTGCAAACCATGTATTTTGTTCTTGCACATTAATTGCTGCTGTTTGGAAGAGGCTTTGGGACTGGTTTGGGCTCGCCGTTGAACCGTCTGTTTTGGTTTTGTCTCATTTCTTAGGTTGGGTAAAGTAAAGTGGGAGTTGTGTGTTCTCGTGTGTCGGCATGCTCATTGTGGATTTGTGCGTGTTGGACAATTTGGTGGTCTAGGAACCAAATTGTTTTCAACGATTTGGTGGGCGACTCGAACGATATTTTCTACAACATTATTCTCAACTCTTGGAGGATGATGGAAAGTGGTAGCCTGACTAGGAATCATTGTAGTTATTATTCTTGGCTAAAAAATCCTGCTGACTAGTTTGGTTCCTGTTGGTGGTGTACTAGTTGGTACATTATTTATAGAAAATTTTACCCCATACCCCTACAATTATACCCAGACCCCTACAGTAAATTTTTAATGACCAAAATACCCTTGTATAAATAGTTAAAACTTAGAAATTTTTCATTTTCGTTTTCCAATTTTTGAAGTCTTCTGGGAGAGATTTTTAGGTCACTGTATACCCGAACACTTTGAGCAAGTCATCCGGTTCACAAAGTATATTCCGGAACACATTTATAAAGTCATCCGGTTCATTACATCATTACCGGAACACATAAAGTAAGTCTTTCGGAAGTTGGTACATATCGAAAGTCTTGGAAGAAGTCTTCCGGTACTTTGGATTTTTGAGTTTGTGTACCGGAAGTCTTACATGAAGTGTTCCGGTTCTTTTCCAAAATAAACCAAACCGGAACTCTTTCATGAAGTGTTCCAGAACGCTTTTTTTTTATATTTAATTTTATGTTTTTATATTGACAGTGGCGCGCACACGAGGCAAGGACGGTAAGATCCCTAATCGCGGTTTAGGACGGGGTGAATCATCACGAATGGCTGAGGAAGAGCATATTGGTGCATCTGCTTCAGCAGCACAACCTGTTGGATATCCAGGAGGACCGTACGATACCTCTCTTTTGGTTAAGTACGAACATCATATTGCTAGATATATATGGTTCGGTGAGGTAAATAAACTACAATTATTTGATATTGAATAAAAGTTGAATTTGTTATGTTGTAATTTATAATATATTTACTTTTAATTGTTTTTAGGAGAGGGGTCCGAAGAAAGAGTTGAAGGTAGCAGGACATGGGTTGAAGCTGGCTCAGAGGATTCCACAGCTTCTTCCTAGAGAGATGGAGAATTTGATAGCTCACTCTGGTTTAGCTTTACTTCAGAGAACCAGTATGTCGAAGATAGATACGAACCTAGTATCTACATTTGTGGAGAGATGACATCTAGAGACATCTTCATTTCACATGCCGTTTGGTGAGATGCCGATTACTCTGGATGATGTCTCTTGTCTGCTTCACTTGCCCATCAGGGGAGTCTTCTGGAGCCCTCAAGACATCAGCGAAGGGCTTGCTATTGACTGGGTTGTTGATTACTTAGGAGTTTCATGGAGAGATACACAAAAACAAGTCTGTGACTGCAGGGGTTGTTATTATAAGTTGGAGTGGTTATACGATCTATTCGTCGAGCACAGAGCAGCTTCTAGTTGGGCATATGTGACTAGAGCTTATTTGTGGATGTTAGCGGGTTCTACCTATTGCGGTGAGAATCGGATATCAAGCTATTAATTAACTTGCATCACACATCATGAAATTCACCACTGAGCTTTGATTTATCCAATGGAAAGGGTAAAGAACAGAAACCCTAATAAGAGAATCTAGGTTCGGGGGTTGGTTATACTAAGGGAAGGTATTAGCACCCTCAGTATCCGTAGTACTCTACGGGAACCTCTTGTTAGTATTTGTGTTATATTAAAGTTTGCTTACTAAGATAAATGTGCTAAGGGTAAAGAAAGACCTAGGGTATGCTCGCCAAGACGTCGCATCTTGTGCCAACGTATCTGACTAAAGAATCAGAGCAACCGTAGTTCACCTCACTGGGGTGAGGAACTCTTGACTGTGGTCAAGGTTCCAAGGGAAAGCAGTGTGAAAAGCTTGAAAGCAAAGCTTGTGAGGATTGATTGTTTAGGAGAAGAGATTAATGGCTATCTCTTATGAAAGGGATTGTGAAGGGTTAAAGGTTGGTGAAGGAGAAGAGATTAATGGCTATCTCTTGTGAAGGTTAAAGATTGATGAAGGAGAAGAGATTAATGGCTATCTCCTATGAAGGTTAGAGAAGGGTTTAAGAGTCATAAAAGATTGATGGATATCTCTTGGGGAGACTAGGTTAAAATGGTAATGAGCTACCTATGATCTTACGGTCAATAGTGAGACTTTCCTTTGGAAGGAGGGGAAAGACAACTTCTTGTGAACAAGAGTTAAAGTGGGATAAAAATCAAATTGAATCAATATAAGTTCAAGGACTCAAGGGGATAACATTAATCAAGTGATATATACATTCATGTACAAGCATGGCAAAGGGATAGTCCTCAATAAGCATA
The DNA here is from genome assembly GCA_022829125.1 of Lathyrus tuberosus. Lineage (NCBI taxonomy): Eukaryota > Viridiplantae > Streptophyta > Magnoliopsida > Fabales > Fabaceae > Lathyrus > Lathyrus tuberosus. The sequence continues at coordinate 11,435,075 of JALAZF010000158.1, forward strand.
AATGAACACAAGCATATCAAAGTATTCAAGAACTATGGAGTGAGACAAATATATCTACACAAAGTAACCTCTACAAGACAAACTCCAAGAAGTGTCACAAGTTATGGACAAGGGTGATGAGGTGTTAACCAAAATTCAAACAAGACTTAATCAAAAGTCCTCAAAATAAAGTTGATGATCATACTCAAAAATAACTTCTCAAAAATTATCCTAAAACTTCTTTAGAAAAAATTATCCAAGAACGGTTGAAAGAAAATAAGTTTAAAATTAGGTTTGAAACAAAATTCTTAAATTCACTAAATTAAAATAACTATTAAAATAAAGTGAAAATAAAATAAAAGAAATAAAAGTTTAGAATTTTAAAATGTTAAAATGTAAATTGTGAATTTTTGGAATTTTTGTGGATAAGAAACTATTTTAATAAAATAACATGGGGGGAAATTAAAGAACGAAAATGAATTAAAAGAGAAATCAAGGGGGTGCATTATCGAATTTGAGATGAACTTGGTTGGTGGGTTAGGCGCTTTTGGCCTGTGAAGGGGGTGCTGTTAGCGAAACTGCTAGGCCTAAGGTCAAAAAGGTGTGAAAAACAGAAAATATAAAAGGCTAAAAAGGGAGTCTGGGGCGAGGGGGATTCGAACCCCGGACCTCTTGGTTCAAAGGCGCGTGACTTACCACTGGGGTGGCTATACATCCAGTGTATTTGCCCACCTCAGTAATTCTTAAATCATCCAAGGTCCAGAATGCTATTTAAATGGAAACATGAAAGAATAACATTACCTTTCATGCACTGAGGGTTCATCCATTGGTCAATAAAACTTAAAACACTACGTGACAAAAACTGGTTTAGCCAATCCCCATTCACCACGCATCCTCTCTCTCCCATGCATGCGTGAAGAACCTAGCATTTCCACGTGAAACAACCATACGAAACCGATGCAAACCTCTCATCTTTCCCAGCCATTTCAAAACTCGTTTCTTACTTAAAATCAATGAAACAAAGTAGCACCCTCTAGTGCTCAAATGATAGAACCATATTAAATCAATGAATAACTCAAAACAGTACTTAAGCGTGGGGAAAAACAACATGGGTAGGGAACGCCTAAGCTGGAACAAAATTCTCAGCATGCTAATATTTCCACTTAACTTCAAACCAATATTCTCAATGGCAATCTAAACAGATACAGACGTTATACATAGAAAATGATAACAATTTTAAAGTCTTTTAATCCAAACATATGAACATGAAATCATGGATGTAGTGGAGAAATGTGAAAACATAGACTTTCCACTTCAGCCGAAATCCAAACAAACCTTTATGTTATTCTAACTAAAAACTCATACACGAATTGAAAATATCCATAGCAGGCAAACAAGATTATTATACATTCCAAGCTTCCAAGATTGGCCGAGTGTATTCAAAATAAGAGATAGACTTGCAAATTGGTGGCTCTGTCAAAGGTCAATGAAAATGAGCTGACATGCTGAGCTTCTTATATGTTAATGTACACATTATTAGAATAACAACAACAATATGACAGGTTCATAACACTTTAAGCAAGGCACTAGAAGTTAATGGAGGATGAGAGCCAAAATTCGTTAAAGCGTCAAACAAATTATAAGCTGCTTTTAACATGACATGGCTGGATGTGCATCAGAACCGATTATGTATTAGACATTATTCTTAAGCAAACTGAAACACAAAATAATACTTTCAAACATACAATTCATGAGAACACCAATACCATCTTGTCAGCCTAGAAATCATGCCAAACATACATTAAATGACAATCAGCATAGAAGATAAAACAAATCATGATGTTTTGAGCATGGAAAGAGTAGCTTCTACTTAGCATGGAAAGAAATGATTATGACATATTGAAATATGGAGTGGGAAGGATGAGAACAACATTTGTCATGACAGTATAAAACAACCTTCATACCACTCAATTTATCCTAGGCCAATATGTACAACCTTCATACGATTAAACCACTTAAAAAAAGAAAGCATCAACATTACATCATCAAGATTGGCTGCTTCAAGAAAACGACATGTATACCCCAACATTAATATCATAACCAGTAGGATTCACAGGAACTTGGTGGTGTTAAAAGATAGCGAGGATAAGTACTTTTTATCGTAACAAAATTTTACATAAGGCTTGGTTTCGCCTTAACTCACCCCAAAATGGCATGGATGAGTAATTTCGTGACAGCTTCAAACATATGACATGTTTCAAATCTCTTATCAACTGGTGATACCAAGTATTTCAAATATTCAAGGCAAACAAAGTGATAGCAGCATAGTAATGTGGTGCAGAAAGATTTCCTTAAGGTTTGTTCATGGCACCGGCATGAGATTAACAGCATAGTAACAAGGTTTGGTATGTTAGCATGCTTTCAAACAAACTCTTATGTTTTTCAAATTAACTAACAGAACTTGGTATCGACTACATTATTAGTGTTCAAACAACAGTATGATGACAATGTAGGAACATGGTTATGATGTGAAAAAAAAGAAAGGAAACCTGATGAAGTGCTGCACTTTAAGAATTCCAAATAGACCAAGACTTCTTCCTCTTTATGACAACCTTTGCTCTAACTCTCTTAAAGAATTTCCTCACTCACCAAACTAGAACTTCAGAGGTTTCTTTGGGTATTTTAAGTGGATTGTTGGTGTTTTAGTGTGAAAACTAAACCTCTGTTTATAGGAGAATGCTGAGGATAAGAGGCATGGTTCAGAATGGCTCCATGTTCCAACTTAGCCCTTCTTGGAGGATTTGCGTGTGAGCTGGCTTTGGTGAGAAAGTCTTCCATAGTTATAGTAGATGATGGTAGGGTTTGGTTTGATGTTTGTGGGTTTATTTGATTGGTGTGGAGCATGGCTCGAGAAAATATAAATAAACAAAGCTTTATCTTGAAAAGTTTCTCTCACCACTTGTGTCCACTTGCATTACTTGAATAAACCATAATAATTTAATGTTACAATCTTCAAAAATCGTGGCCGAGGTTTGGCAAAGTTATCCTTAGGCTTAAACATCAGAAAAAAGAGGCTCTTGGTGGTTAGAAAAGGTTTTGAGTCAATAAGCAAAAATTGGTTTCTTGAGTTTTAAGAAATGGAACCCCTATCTTTAAGGCTTCGTATCTCTCAGCTCACTCAATGGTTTGAGGAGTTCTAGTACTTTTTGGAAATCCCTCAATGCCCTCTACAACTTCCATGTTGGACCCAAGTTCTGAATCATAGAGGAACTTAGTGAAAATGAGGTTAAAGTCAGCTGGTCATTAAGTCAAAAAGTGTTGAAATTTCTCTAAGTCCTTAGGCAGTTTAGCTTCTAAGTCTCATAACTCACAAACCATGCATTTTTTGGAGAAAAGTCATATTTAACACTTTGAAGATCTTGGAAAGAGCTTCCATTTGGGCTTTGAGTCACTCAATTTAGGAGTGTGGTTTGGAAGTTATGACCATTTCAAATTTGTACAAGAGGAGAAATTTCCATATATGAAAAGTTTCATGAACCAAACCTTGCTTCCTTTGCAAGAAACTTCTTAAAACTTGATCTCTCACGCCCTAACTCATCAATGAGACATCTCATGATGGATTGAGGACTTGGATGTTTCATTTTGGATCAAAATCTCGAGGATTAGGGCCTCAGTCAAAACCCTAATTTCAACTGTGAATGTACTAGAATGATTTCTGATGATCTTGCTTCTTTAATCATATCTAAGGCTCAATGATGGTCTCCAAGGATGTCTTCTATCATGTGGAGTCAAGTCCTAGGGTTTGAGAACAACTCTTGGTTAATGCCAAAGGCAATGGTTGACTGGTGCTGATGAAACCCTAGTTTGAGGCATAGTGAACTTGTGGCTCAAATTACTTGTGATGAGAGTAAGTCATACTTGAATTCTTGTTGAGTAAGACCTCTAGGGTGTAGGTGATCTCACATGGTTGCATTTGGGGCCTCAGAGTACCTTCTTTCTTTGAATCAGATGAGAACTTGGCTTAAGAGACTTTGCCCTCCTCCTTGTATAAGTCCTGGCTTTTCACAGCAGAAAACAAACTAGCAAAAATGAAATGGTTAGTTAATAATGCGTGGATGATTGAATCTAAATGTCAAGTGCAAAATGTTATGACATCTAAGGGGTAAAATTTAGGGTACAACAGTTGCCCCTATTTGAATAACTTTACCAGATGCCGCGAAGAATGGAAATCCTTGGGACTTCAAGGTGAAAGGTATTTAAATATAGCAAACCAAATTTTTTTTCCTTAGATGGAATGCAGATGGTAAGGACAAGCAGCAGACATGCAAATGCTGACATGCCATGAACTTTTAGTATGATGATATGATGATTGATAGATGCAAAGGTGCAGACAGACCAGACACCAAAGATAAAGGGCAATCCACCACAGGTGAGCTTACTAGAGAAGGATAAAGGTTAGTATCCACAAGGAAAATTTACTGAGGATACAGGCTGGCCAACAAAAGACTCACTGGGGAGACCCTAAGGGAACACCGGGGATAGAAAAATAAAGAGGAACTCCTACAGGTCCTCACTGGGGAAAAATCCAAGGAGATGGACGACAGGTTTATAGGTGACCGGACGAAGCTGGGGAAATGAAAGTACACTCTTTACTGGGCATGAAGCCAGAAAGAAGACATGATCTTCACCGGGGATCAATAAAAGGATTGACATCAACAAAAGATTTTCTGGGATTTTCTTATACTGAAGAGTTCAAACGGGATCTTCAAGAAAATCCAGAAAAGACAGAGAAAGGCACATCCGAAAAAACATCAGATGGCAAAAGAAACCAGACATCCAATAATGGCTATGAATGAAAGGTAAACTCAATATTATCTGAGAAGGCATCAGATGAAAGCGAACAAAACAGGGATCCAAGACAGAATTGGATGCAAGGACACCAGACATTCAATAATGGCTTTGAGTGAAGGGTACAAATAACAATATTTAATAATGGCTTTAGATAAAGGTGAGCAGAGACTGCATTCAAGAATGGCATTGAATACAAAGAAAACAGTCATCCAATAATGGCTTTGAACGAAAGGTACAAATCACATTATCTAATAATGGCTTTAGATAAAGGTGAACAAAGACTACATTCAAGAATGGCATTGAATACAAAGAAACCAGTCATCCAATAATGGTTTTGAACGAAAGGTAAAAATCACAATATCTAATAATGGCTTTAGATAAAAGTGAACAAAGACTTGATCTGGTAAAATATCAGAAAGAGACACACATTTGGAAAGACATCGGATGGTAAAGAAACCAGACATCCAATAATGGCTTTGAATGAGAGGTATGACTCACAATATCTAATAATGGCTTTAGATAAAAGTGAGCAAAGACTCGATCTGGTAAAATATCAGAAAGAAACACACATCCGGAAAGGCATCGGGTGGTAAAGAAACCAGACATCCAATAATGGCTTTGAATGAAAGGTATAATCACAATATCTAATAATGGATTTAGATAAAAGTGAACAAATACTCGATCTGGTAAAATATCAGAAAGAGACACACATCCGGAAAGGCATCGGGTGGTAAAGAAACCAGACATCCAATAATGGCTTTGAATGAAAGGTATAATTACAATATCTAATAATGGCTTTAGATAAAAGTGAACAAAGACTCGATCTGGTAAAATATCAGAAAGAGACACACATCCGGTAAGGCATCGGATGCTAAAGAAACCAGACATCCAATAATAGCTTTGAACGAAAGGTATAACTCACAATATCTAATAATGGCTTTAGATAAAAGTGAACAAAGACTCGATCTGGAAAAACATCCGAAAGAAAGACACATCCGAAAAGGCATCGGATGGTAGAGAAACCAGACATCCAATAATGGCTTTGAATGAAAGGTATAACTCACAATATCTATAATGGCTTTATATAAAAGTGAACAAAGACTCGATCTGGAAAAACATCAGAAAGAGAGACACATCCGGAAAGGCATCAGATGGTAGAGAAACCAGACATCCAATAATGGCTTTGAATGAAAGGTATAATCACAATATCTGAGAAGGCATCAAATGAAAGTGAACAAAGTAAGGATCCAAGAAGACATTGGATGCAAAGAAACCAATCATCCAATAATGGCTTTGAATGAAAAGGAGAAAACTCATCCAGGAATGGCACTGAATGAACAGATAAGACTTTCAGGAATGACATTGAAAGTTATCCAAGCAAATTTGATGTGGTTATAGGAGATAGGCAAAAGTTCCAAGAATAGCACTGGGAGAAACAAATAGGAAAAAGATATCCAGGAATGGCACTGAAGTTCACAAGAGACGGACATCCAGGAAGGGCACTAGAGTGAGAGAATATAAAGATCCAGGAATAACACTGGAATGAGAAAAGACAAACATCCAACAACAGGACTAGATGCTCAAGGGAACGACAACATTCAAGAATGGCACTGAATGAAAGGACGGATAACATTTTTGTAGGCGCCAAGTAAGTTGGACTTTGACCATAAGGTGAGACGCGGATAACAACACGACCTCGGGAGAAATACAAATGAGGATGAAACACTCATGCTATGCATATGTATATGAATTATGCATATGATATGATCAAATGGAAATGCAGATGCTGACAACACAACTAGACTCTTCCAGGGAGAGGACAAGATTGTAAAACTGATTCCTCAACACGGAGATCACTGTCATTCTGCTTAGGGGCTAGAGATGCTATTGCTGGACACATCTTTGCCACACTGGTAAACTGTATCAAGTTAATGATCCTTGTAGGAAGGATGAAGTGCTGCTTGAGGATTCTCCAAGTAAATTTCCCCCAAACTAGCTAACTGTTGTAGATGAACTGATCACTGCTTCAGCTTTCCTGATTCTGAAATGACTGTTTCACGGTGCTCTTGGAAAGTTTACCCCAGTATGATTCTTGAAAGATCTTCTGGATAAACCAATTCGGAGAAGGACTTGCTCTTGAAAGACAAATCTTGAACTGAATCTTCAACAGGATTTGGAAAGAACTTGCCCCTGATAGGATCACCGACCAAGTTTGTTAATTGTTTGAAAATTCCTTGAAAAGAAAGGTAGTTTGCAAACAAAAGTATTTATACAAACAAGGTAAATGCAAAGTTCATGCAACTTTTGAAATCAATCATTTTTGAAAGAGGCAAAGCATATGGGTCACTGGGCTGAACACGGCGGTTCAAGACACCAAAATGAGAAGTTTAAGCAAAAGGCATGATGCCAAAACAGATGATCTGCAAGGATCTTTGGGAGTCAGTTTACACAATCTCGTTGTAGTATGCTTTCAAAATAACCTTGCTTCAGTTAGGTCTTTTGAGGGTTATAACGTGGCCTGGTTCACAGTTTAAGAAACAAAAGATAGAGGCTCAAAGTTTATTTGTGCCCACCCAATCTACGTGATGAACTCCAGTCCTATACTCAGTTAACTCAAACTATGCACTCTGGTTCTCATAGGTTAGGAATTGCACCGATGATAGTAATGATGATGGTTTAGAAATCAAGGGACTTGAGATGGCCGTCACTTCTTCTTACAATAATTTGTTGTTCTTGATGAGGACCTCAGTCAACTCGTTTTGTATTTGAGGATTTTGGTAACCTCTTGATTGATTTTTGTTATCCTTAAATTTCGCCTGAACTGTGTCATTTGAGCTTACAGTCGCCGGGATGCCCCAATTTTTTTGCCTAAGTCTATTTCATAGGTTTTGACTTAACGAGCTTTTATTATATATATATATATATATATATTTTTTACTCTTTTTTTTTAGTGACTGTCTGGCTTAATGATTACAGTGAACCATCATTGGCGTTTGACTTAAAAGACATCTTCGACACTTGCTTGCTGTGTGCGAAGGAAAATAGTGAATGTAAACTTTTTTTGAAAGGCGTCTTGCATGAAACTCTTGTATTTGAATGCACAATTAAGTTAACTGAGAACTACCCTGCCCCAGGTTAAAATTGTGGGTTTTTATTTGTAAAGAAAAGAAACTCCTACTTCAAGGCTCGAAAGGGGTTAAAGAGGGGTTACCTTCCTTATGTCTCCAGTGTTTGGGGATTGAAACAATGCCTTACATCGTCAGCAAAGTCTTGATTTGAAAGCATACTAACAACAATTATGAGTATAAAGTTTCGTCATCCTCCCTCAAATCAAAAAGGAAGTGGACAAGAGAATTTTTTATTTTTCTTGAAAGAGAAAGCATTAAGAAGTAAATAGCAAACACGAATGAAGTAAATTGAAAGTTGTAATGCTCATTTCATTAAATTTGAAAGTACAAACATAATTTGAAAGCAAACATCTATTAAAAAATAAGGAAGATGCAAACAACAAGAAACAAGGCCTAGTGACTAATCAAACACAAGGATGAGTTGTCCTGTCTTTAAGAAGTAGCTGGGCTGAAGTCAACTGAAGCTTCACTTAGCGTGCCCTGGCAGAGGGTTTTTCTGAACATTGGGATTTCCTTAAAGGAGAGGATTTTGTTTCTCATCAGCTCTTGTACCTTAGCCTTCAAGGTAAAGCAACCTTCCAAGTTATGGTCGGCACCACCTTGATGGTATTCACAATGAAGATCAGCCCTATAGCCGGCTGGAAGAGGATTTGGAGGAGGAGGCAAAGGCCTTGTGGTAATCAAACCTTGTTGAACTAAACCAGGATAAAGCTCAGTGTAAGTCATGTGAATAGGATCAAATTGATTCCTATTACGATACTGGCTTTGTCCTACAGTTGGACGTTGGGAAGCTTGAGCTGGTCGTGGAGCAGTAACCACGGAAGTGATAGCAACAACATTAGGGTGAATAGCATATTGAGGTTGAGGACGAGGCCTTCTCACTTCAACCATTACAGCGTTTGCCTGATCTTCCTTTTTCCTCTGAAAGTTCCCATAAGATTTCTTCACAGCATTGGAAAATTCAGCAGCTTTTGACACTTTTCCTTTCTTAAGACCTTCCTCGAGTCTTTGGCCGATAGTAACCAAATCAGTGAAGTTGGAGGAAACACTTCCAATCATCTTTTCCCAATAGAATGGGGACAGAGTATCCATGAACATTCCAGTTAATTCCTTCTCGGCTAAAGGAGGTTCAACTTGGGAAGCCAATTCTCTCCAGCGCTGAGCATACTCCCTAAAGGATTCCTTCTCATGCTGAGTCATATTTCGCAGCTGGCGGCGATCAGCAGCCATGTCAAGGTTATACTTATACTGCTTCATGAAGGCATTTGTGAGATCTTGGAAGCAGTGAATAGAGTTTTGCTCGAGACCCATATACCACTTAAGTGATGCCCCACTCAAGCTATCCTGAAAACAATGGATAAGCAGCTTCTGATTTTTGGTGTAAGCAGTCATCCTGCGAAGATACATGACCAAATGAACCCTTGGACAAGAATGGCCCTTGTACTTCACAAATTCTGGATTTTTGAACTTAGCAGGCATAACAAGATCAGAAACTAAGCACATATTATCTGCATCCACATTAAAGAAGTCGTTACCCTCAACGGCTTTGAGTCTTTTGTCTAAAGTTTGAAACTGCTCACGGACAACTTCAGGTTGAACAAAGTCTTCACAGTCTTCACCCTGAGCACTGGCAGCATTGTACTCAAAGAGGGGGTTCTCAAAAGAAGCTCGAATGGTCTGTGGAACGGCATGGACTGTAGGTATGGGCTCAGCAAAAATAGGAGCTTGAAATACAAGCATAGCAGTAGATACAATCGGTAGAGAATAGTTGTGTGGCAAACCAAACTCGGGCCAAGTTGAAGGTGGCACTTGAACCGATGGAGGATCAGCACTTGAAACTTCCTGGATAACAGTCCTTTGGGGAGACTCTCCTCTTGCAATCAAAACTTGAACCATCTCAGTTAGTTTAGTCATGCTCGATTTGAGGTCATCAATTTCAATTTAGACCTCAGCATTGTGTGCCTCTTGCTCTGACATCTTGCGTCTGTAGTTAGCTCTAGTATGGTATTTGTGTCGAGGAATCAGCTTGACGACTTACATACAAACTTTAGAAGATAGAGACCACTGGAAATGAGTAACTGGACAAACAAACGCATGCAATGAAACATGCAAAGATGCAAATGATATGCAATGCAATGCGAACAGGATGCAAAACACATACAGTAGGATCAAAGATTCGAGATCACAGCATGGAGTCTGGGTAAAGAACCAACCACAAGGTGTGTACTAGGGTTCTTGCATCTGTAAAACAGGGTTCTAAGAAGTTCTCAGAGTCAACAACCCATCTTTCGGATATTATCGATTTCCCGAATAACTCGGTAGTCAATAATATTCTCAAGAGAGTCTCGTCCGAATGTAGTATCGCATGACAACCATTTCAGAAATAGACTCCCTCATGGTCACCGCACTACGTCCTAAAAGGCCAAGTGGGGTTAAAGGTAACTACGGTTCTCCGTATTGATGGAACCTATGTCGAGAGTAACACGTTTTCATGAATAAACTCGTTCAACATAACTAGACTCTCAAGAGGACCTCACTGAGTGATGTTGTCTCAAGTCAACTTTTTTGGGAATCGACTCCCTCAAAGCCTCCTTGAATATACCATCGTCCTATAATAAATGTATGCTCAAGTCCGGGTATAAGACTTATCCTCACCACTTAAAGTAGCAACCCTGCATACAGAAAACCCAAGCACAGACATGTATATATACAGATATAAAAAAAATATACAAGTATACAAGCAAGCAAATATATAAATAACACAAAGACAAACAAGGTGGGCTTAACCCTCTTAGGGGAGATTGTTATCTGATTCCCCAGTGAAGTCGCCATTTTATGTTGCGGTGAGAATCGGATATCAAGCTATTAATTAACTTGCATCACACATCACGAAATTCACCACTGAGCTTTGATTTATCCAAAGGAAAGGGTAAAGAACGAAAACCCTAATAAGAGAATCTAGGTTCGGGGGTTGGTTATACTAAGGGAAGGTATTAGCACCCTAAGTATCTGTAGTACTCTACGGGAACTTCTTGTTAGTATTTGTGTTATATTAAAGTTTGCTTGCTAAGGGAAATGTGCTAAGGGTAAAGAAAGACCTAGGGTATACTCGCCAAGACGTCGTATCTTGTGCCTACGTATCTGACTAAAGAATCAGAGCAACCGTAGTTCACCTCACTGGGGTGAGGAACTCTTGACTGTGGTCAAGGTTCCAAGGGAAAGCAGGGTAAAAAGCTTGAAAGCAAAGCTTGTGAGGATTGATTGTTTAGGAGAAGAGATTAATGGCTATCTCTTATGAAAGAGATTGTGAAGGGTTAAAGGTTGGTGAAGGAGAAGAGATTAATGACTATCTCTTGTGAAGGTTAAAGATTGATGAAGGAGAAGAGATTAATGGCTATCTCTTATGAAGGTTAAAGAAGGGTTTAAGAGTCATAAAAGATTGATGGATATCTCTTGGGGAGACTAGGTTAAAAGGGTAATGAGCTACCTATGACCTTACGGTCAATAGTGAGACTTTCCTTTGGAAGGAGGGGAAAGACAACTTCTTGTGAACAAGAGTTAAAGTGGGATTAAAATCAAAGTGAATCAATACGAGTTCAAGGACTCAATGGGATAACATTAATCAAGTGATATATACATTCATGTAAAAGCATGGCAAAGGGATAGTCCTCAATAAGCATAAATGAACACAAGCATATCAAAGTATTCAAGAACTATGGAGTGAGACAAATATATCTACACAAAGTAACCTCTACAAGACAAACTCCAAGAAGTGTCAAAAGTTTTGGACAAGGGTGATGAGGTGTTAACCAAAATTCAAACAAGACTTAATCAAAAGTCCTCAAAATAAAGTTGATGATCATACTCAAAAATAACTTCTCAAAAAATATCCTAAAACTTCTTTAGAAAAAATTATCCAAGAACGCTTGAAAGAAAATAAGTTTAAAATTAGGTTTGAAACAAAATTCTTAAATTCACTAAATTAAAATAACTATTAAAATAAAGTGAAAATAAAATAAAAGAAATTAAAGGTTAGAATTTTAAAATGTTAAAATGTAAATTGTGAATTTTTGGAATTTTTGTGGATAAGAAACTATTTTAATAAAATAACATGGGGGGAAATTAAAGAAAGAAAATGAATTAAAAGAGAAATCAAGGAGGTGCATTCTGGAATTTGAGATTAACTTGGTTGGTATGTTAGGCGCATTGGGCCTGTGAAGGTGGGTGCTGTTAGCGAAACTGCTAGGCCCAAGGTCAAAAAGGTGTGAAAAATAGAATATATAAAAGGCTAAAAAGGGAGTCTAGGGCGAGGGGGATTCGAACCCCAGACCCCTTGGTTTAGAGGCGCATGACTTACCACTGGGGTGGCTATACATCCAGTGTATTTGCCCACCCCAGTAATACTTAAATCATCCAAGGTCCAGAATGCTATTTAAATGGAAACATGAAAGAATAACGTTACCTTTCATGCACTGAGGGTTCATCCATTGGTCAATAAAACTTAAAACACTACGTGACAAAAACTGGTTTAGCCAATCCCTATTCGCCACGCATCCTCTCTCTCTCCCATGCATGCGTGAAGAACCTAACATTTCCACGTGAAACAACCATACGAAACCGATGCAAACCTCTCATCTTTCCCAGCCATTTCAAAACTCGTTTCTTACTTAAAATCAACAAAACAAAGTAGCACCCTCTAGTGCTCAAATGATAGAACCATATTAAATCAATGAACAACTCAAAACAGTACTTAAGCGTGGGGAAAAACAACATGGGTAGGGAACGCCAAAGCTGGAACAAAATTCTCAGCATGCTAATATTTCCACGTAACTTCAAACCAATATTCTCAACGACAATCTAAACAGATACATACGTAATACATAGCAAATGATTACAATTTAAAAGTCTTTTAATCCAAACATGTGAACATGAAATCATGGATGTAGTGGAGAAATGTGAAAACAAAGACTTTCCACTTTAGCCTAAATCCAAACAAACCTTTATGTTGTTATAACTAAAAACTCATACACGACTTGAAAGTATCCATAGCAGGCAAACAAGATTATTATACATTCCAAGCTTCCAAGATTGGCCGGGTGTATTCAAAATAAGAGATAGACTTGCAAATTGGTGGCTCTTTCAAAGGTCAACGAAAATGAGCTGACATGCTGAGCTTCTTATATGTTAATGTACACATCATTAGAATAACAACAACAATATGACAGGTTCATAACACTTCAAGCAAGGCACTTGAAGTTAATGGAGGATGAGAGCCAAAATTCGTTAAACCGTCAAACAAATTATAATCTGCTTTTAACATGACATGGATGGATGTGCATCAAAACCGATTCTGTATTAGACATTATTCTTAAGAAAACGGAATCACAAAATAATACTTTCAAACATACAATTCATGAGAACACCAATATCATCTTGTCAGCCCAGAAATCATGTCAAACATACATTAAATGACAATCAGCATAGAAGATAAAACAAATCATGATGTTTTGAGCATGGAAAGAGTAGCTTCTACTTAGCATGGCAAGAAATGATTATGACATATTGAAATATGGAGTGGGAAGGATGAGAACAACATTTGTCATGACAGTATAAAACAACCTTCATACCACTCGATTTATCTTAGGCCAATATGTACAACCTTCATACGATTAAACCACATCAAAAAAAGAAATCATCAACATTACATCATAAAGATTGGCTGCTATGTATACCCCAACATTAATATCATAACCAGTAGGATTCACAAGAACTTGGTGGTGTTAAAAGATAGTGAGGATAAGTACTTTTTATCCTAACAAAATTTTACATAAGGCTTGGTTTCGCCTTAACTCACCCCAAAATGGCATGGATGAGTAATTTCGTGACAGCTTCAAACATATGACATGTTTCAAATCTCTTATCAACTGGTGATACCAAGTATGTCAAATATTCAAGGCAAACAAAGTGATAGCAGCATAGTAATATGGTGTAGAAAGATTTCCTTAAGGTTTGTTCATGGCACTGGCATGAGATTAACAGCATAGTAACAAGGTTTGGTATGTTAGCATGCTTTCAAACAAACTCTTATGTTTTTCAAATTAACTAATAGAACTTGGCATCGACTACATTATTAGTGTTCAAACAACAGTATGATGACAATGTAGGAACATGGTTATGATGTGAAAAAAAGAAAGGGAAACCTGATGAAGTGTTGCACTTTAAGAATTCCAAATAGACCAAGACTTCTTCCTCTTTACGACAACCTTTGCTCTAACTCTCTTAAAGAATTTCCTCACTCACCAAACTAGAACTTCAGAGGTTTCTTAGAATATTTTCAGTGGATTGTTGGTGTATTAGTGTGAAAACTAAACCTCTATTTATAGGAGAATGCTGAGGATAGGAGGCATGGTTCAGAATAGCTCCATAATCCAACTTTGCCCTTCTTGGAGGATTTGCGTGTGAGCTGGCTTTGGTGAGAAAGTCTTCCATAGTTCTGATAGATGATGGTAGGGTTTGGTTTGATGTTTGTGGGCTGATTTGATTGGTGTGGAGCATGGCTCAAGAAAATATAAATAAACAAAGCTTTATCTTGAAAAACTAAGTAAAAATAACTAAGTACCTGAACCCAGTGATTCCCGTTTACAAAACCAATGCAATAAAAGGATACATTTGGTGAAAATGAGGTTGTCATAGGGAAGAAAGTCAAGCATTCAAACCCTAAACAGAAAAGTACAACATTATAACGATTCGCTATCAAGTAACCCATATCTGGTAGAGTCAACCATTTCTGTGGTGGTTGAGGACCAAATGCCTCTATCATCAAAGATTCTCTCACTTCTGCTAACCGTTCACCAAATAAATTGGCATGCAAACTTGATCTTTCATTATGTATTATTTCCAACCCCAAGTCTCGACGAACCATTGGCCAACCATCTTCACCATATCCATACAATGAAGCAATGACTCTAAATCCACAATTACCATCTGATACAACATTAACTACATCATCAATATATGACCTGATGTGATTAGGAAACTGAAGGATAAATTGCTTAGATGACTGTGAAGATTTTGATATGTTCAACTTCTTCGAAGCCTGTGATACCTGAGATTTCTTCTCTGAAGATTGTGATAATTTCAACTTATTTGAAGTTTGTGATGGTTGAGATTGTTTCTGTGAAGATTGAGATGCTTGATCAACATAATCATGATACGAAGGGTCCCTATAAACATCATACCTTACTGGTTTTTTGCCTTTCTTCTTGACTCCCCTTTGGTTTTTATTTTCTCAGGTGGTGGACACAAAGAAGTCATTGTGGGAAAGACAAGTTCAAAAACCCTACTTTTTAATGCCCTTTTCCCAACAATATCTAGTGACCTAAACCTTTTCCATAACTCGTCTATTGCCCTACTCATATCCACCTCTGATCCATCATCTACGTCTTCCTCCAACTTACCTTCCATACTTAGTTTCTTCCCATGAACATGCATAACATCTATTGGTATCAATATACCACCAATTCTATATCCTGTCAACTCACAAGCACAAGGTAATCCATAGGTTGTTCTAAGAGTACAACGACATATTTCCTTATTAGTTCCTACATAATCAACCTGTGTTAACTCTTTAGCAATGCGTCTCAATGCAGCTCGAGACATTGAACCACGTAAGTTATTGTAAAACGGACCTACGTGGGCGTGCTCAATTTCATAAAAAATCTTTTGAAAAGAAGCTCTAATGTTGCCCAATTGTAACTTTAAGTTGTCATTCATAGCCTCGCTACATTTGACCATGTCACCAATACTGTTCCCCAGCATATACTTTAACTTCCAATGAGCAGACTCAACCCTGAAAAATAATACATATTAAAAATACAAAAATAGAAAAAAAACATAAAATTTAGAAATACTTAAAAAAAACATACCGATTAGTCGTCATGTTACCCAAATGTAGCACTTGATCAATCCATGCTCCAACAAATCTTTGTCTATGTGGTGTCAACCATGTGTCCTTCACATAATCAATAAATTCATTACAATCAACACACGCCTGCTCAAGTAGCTTCAACCGTTGATTATACTCAATCTAATCACTAGCCCATACAACTTCAGTCCATAATTGGTCTATTGTCTCTTGCTTGTCACTAGCCACATATTGTTTCCGTTTTGCACCAACATTTTTGTTAATATGAAATCGACATAGCAAATTGATTGACCTTGGAAACACAGTTTCAATGGATTTCATCAAGGCAAGATCTCTATCTGTCACAATCACTTGTGGACACAAATCTTTCTTCACAAACAATTGTTTAAGCTTATCTAACACCCAACAAAACGTCTCAGTCTGCTCTGACTTAATATAAGCAAATGCGACAGCAAAAGTAAACTCGGTTGATGTCATGCCAACAATTTCAAACAGAGGTTACCTATATTTGTTTGTCTTGTAAGTGCTATCCATAACTAACACAATAGGAAAAATATTTAACAACTTAACTGAATATGGGTGAGCCCAAAATATATCTCTAATAACTTCAGAGTCAGCTCTTTTTCTACACCAATAAACATAACCTGCACCCTCAATAAGCTTAAACAAATGTTGTATCTCACTTCTAGGACCTCTTATCTCTTTTTCTATCATACTCTTCTGCTTGTATATTTGTGTGATCCGAGTGACATTATCTGGATCTTGCTCTTGCAAGGAAAGCAATATATGTCTAGGTGGAACCTTTCTCTTTATCAAATCAACAATATGTTGCTTCTGATCCGCTGTCAACCTACCAACAAATGAGTGACCTTCTAATCTATCAGGCAGACCATGGTTATGAACTCCACATTTTACATCAACCTTCCATCCAGACCTGTAACACCCTTTTCTACCCCCAAATAATGTTGTAGCAGAAACAACTCAATTATCAGAGTAAAGCATAAAAATTCCCTCGAAGGGTGTACATTTCTCATTAAATCAAAATAACACGATTACCCTGTAAACAAAAGGGTTTTCCTCAAAGTTTCACAAAAACCTTCACATGGCAGCGAAACTCAAAATTCTCAATTAAAAGGTTTTCAACAAACGTCGTAATAATAAAAAATAAAACCACATCCTCGAATGACAACAAAATAAGGAAACGACATAGTTCGACTCAAAGGACCCCAACCCAATGTTACACTATCAGAGCAAGACCCTCTAAATTGACCAAAAGCAAATAACTTCAAGTCCTCGAAAGCATCCACGGCTAAACCTGATCACCTGCACGCTACCCACGTGGAGGCAACATTCAAACAGGCAGGGTGAGTAATCACAATTCAATATAAATCATATAATGAAAAGACATTAACAGGGCAACAGTTGTTTTTATCAATTACTTCAGTGACTCACCCAATACATCATATAAAACATCACATCACCAATATCACTCATATGCAATCATGCAATGCCACCAAGAATGAAATGCAGCGTCATAAAAATGCATGTGGTACCAAATCGTCATAATAATGGACACTAGGCCATCAACCCTCCACAAGGGAGCACGTCATAAACACCTCAATCCACACAATGGGATTGAAGCCACCACTGGACCGAAGTCCTAACATCATCAATAGACCGAAGTCTAAATGCTATGAATGCATGATGCACAATGTCAATATCATCATCATTAACAAAAGTCATTATGTGCATCAACATTCATCAAAATCTCATGCTAATCCATATCATCATTTAATCATCAAAACATCGTGAATCGTCATCTCATAATCATCCATATACTCATGGTACTTCACATCATCATTTTATCATCAAACATCACATATAAACATCTAATAATCATCAATAACATCATGTCATCGTCTAATCATCAAAACAACCTTTTCATCACTAATCAATTCATCGTATAACATGTCAACACATAGCAGAAATTCACGGTAACATCACAGCATTAATATAATATAAAACAGATATTTTTCATGAATTTTAAATCAATAAAATAATATTTTTCAGTTCCAGGTCGCGCTAAGCGCGCTACTCACTGCCTCGAAGAGGCGAAATTGCTTCAGACCGCGCTAAGCGGGCTCTGCGATTTCTGCAGAAAAACCCTGCGATAACAGCACTCCTCCATCTGCGATCCTGCACTCCTAAACTAGTTTTTAACTCAGATTTTTCACAGATTATGTTATTATAACCTATAGCTATCACATATACATCAATAACAACAATCATCACATAGCAATTCATCAAAATCCATCATCCCTAACCTCAAATTCCTAGGTTTTCCCCAAAACCCCAATTACCCACTAACACCTAATCTTTATATCAAAATATTGCAAGGTGATACTCCCCATACCTTAGAATATTGTCTCCTTCGACCACTCTTGAAGTTTCGCAGGAATTCTTCTATGTCCTAGCCTCCTTCTCACTTGTTCTTCAGAGCACCTTTGCCTCTTCCTCAAAAATAATACGAATAATGAGTTCCTTTTACTATTCTCTCTTAAAATACCCCTAAATGTGCTCTTCCCATGATACCCTCACTTATTCTCCTCAAATGTCCACTTTACCCTTAATTTCTCTAATCTTATTTAAAATAAATAATAATACAAATATATTCATATTATATACTATTATTTAATTAAAATAATCAAAACTTCATAAAATCACCGACATCGACACGAAACACCAAAATTCACATAAATCCACGAATATAATATTTAAATTAATTAAATAAATATTCTACGAAATTTGGGGTGTTACAACTCTCCCCCACTTAAAGAATTTTCGCCCTCGAAAATTACCTCAAGGAAACAGAGTCGGATACGACTCCCTCATCTGATCTTCACGTTCCCAAGTCCAACTTTCGCCAGCTGGTCCTCCCCACAACACCTTTACCAAAGTTATGCCTTTACCCCGCAGTTGCTTCGTCTCTCGCCATCAACACGCACCGGTAACGCTTCCACAGTCAGATTATCCCTTACTTGTACATCATCCATCTGAATCACATGCGACGGATCCAGAATGTACTTCCTCAATTGAGACACATGGAACACGTCATGCAAATTCGCAAGTGATGGCGGTAAAGCAATTTGATAGGCTACGTCTCATATCCTCTGCGATATCTGATATGGACCAACAAAACATGGAGTGAGCTTCCTAGACTTCAAAGCTCGTCCCACACCACTCTCTGGCGTCACCCTAAAAAACTCGTGGTCTCCCTCTTGGAATTCAATTGCTTTCCTCCTTTTATCATGGTAACTCTTCTGACGACTCTGCGAAGCTTTCATCCTCACTTGGATCTTCCTAATCTTCTCAGCCGTCTCTTGCACAATTTCAGGTCCGAGTACAGCACTCTCGCCCGACTCATACTAACACAACAGAGTCCAGCACCTTCTTCCATACAAAGCTTTGTAGGGTGCCATTCTAATACTAGCATGAAAACTATTATTGTACGTGAACTTGATCAACGGCAAATGGCTATCCCATGATCCTCCATGATCCAACACACAAGCTCTTAGCAAATCCTCTAAAGATTGGATCGTCATTTCCGTCTGACCGTCTGTCTGTGGATGGTAGGCAGAACTCATCCTCAACTTGGTACCCAGCACATCCTACAAACTCTTCCAGAACCTTGATGTAAATCTCAGATCTCTATCTAACACAATGCTCGAAGGTACCCTATGTAACTTCACAATCTCTTCAATATACATCTCGGCTAGCTTCTGCATAGAATGATTAATCTTCATCGGTAAGAAATGAGATGATTTAGTTAATCTATCCACGTTCACCCAAATTGAATCATTTCCCTTAGCAGTCTTCGGCAATCCCACCACAAAATCCATGGAAATACTATCCCATTTCTATTATGGAATCCTCAACGGCTGCATCATACCTAAAGGCTTCTGATGCTTAACTTTCGACTTCTGACAAGTCAAACACGCATAAACAAACTCTGCAACATCCTTCTTCATACTTGGCCACCAAAACAACTTCTTCAGATCCTGGTACATCTTTGTAGCACCGGGATGAATGCTCAATCTACTTCGGTGTCCTTCTTCAAGAATACTCTTCTTAATATCTGGAACATCTGGAACACACACCCTGTCTCTGAACATCATTACGCCATTCCCGTCAATCCGGAAGTCACCTCCGTTACCTTGGTTAATCAAAGTCAATTGGTCAACCAACTTTAAATCAGATTGCTGTCCCGCTCTGATTTCTTCCAGGATACCACTAGTCAACTTCAACATTCCCAACTTCACACTGTCAGAGGTCTCTTCACACACCAAACTTAAATCTCTGAATTGCTCAATTAATTCCAACTCTTTCACCATAAGCATCGATATATGCAATGACTTTCTGCTCAATGCGTCAGCCACTACATTTGCTTTTCCCGGATGATAACTCAAATCAAAATCAAAATCCTTCAACTCTAACCACCTCCTCTTCCTCATATTCAATTCCTTCTGATCACATAAGTACTTCAGACTCTTATGATCACTGAACACTTCAAATTTAGAGCCAAACAGATAATGTCTCCAAATTTTCAACACAAACACCACCGCGGCCAATTCCAAGTCATGTGTAGGGTAATTCCTCTCATGAACTCGCAATTGTCTCGAAGCATAGGCAACAACTTGTCCACTCTGCATTAATACTCCACCAAGACCCATCTTCGACGCATCATAATACACCATAAAATATTCGCTCGGATTAGGTAAAATCAACACTGGAGCAGTCGTCAACTTTTTCTTTAATTCCACAAAACTCTTTTCACAAGCTACATCCCACACAAAAGCTTGACCCTTTCGAGTCAACTGAGTCAAAGGTAATGCGAACTTGGAAAAGCCTTCAATAAACTTGCGGTAATAACCCGCTAATCCCAGAAAACTCTGTATTTCAGTAGCAGACTTCGGAGTCTCCCACTGTAACACGACATCAATCTTAGAAGGATCAACAGCAATCCCGCCACTTGAAATCACATGGACAAGGAAACTCACTTCCTTCAACCAGAACTCACACTTCGACAGCTTTGCATACAACTTTTTCTCTTTCAACACTTGTAACACAATCCTCAAATACTCGACATGTTCTTCTTCGGATCTAGAATATATCAAGATATCATCGATAAACACCACCACAAACTTATCCAAATACTCATGAAAAATCTGATTCATGTACTCCATGAACACACCAGGTGCATTAGATACACCAAACGGCATCACAAGGTACTCATAGTGTCCATACCTCGTCCTGAAAGCCGTCTTCGGAATATCATCAGGCTTAACTCGAATATGATGATAACACGACCTCAAATCAATCTTGTCGAACACACAAGCACCTACTAGCTAATCCATCAAATCGTCGATTCTCGATAGCGGATACTTATTCTTGATCGTCACTTTATTCAGCTGCCGATAATCAACACACAACCTCATACTTCCATCTTTCTTTTTCTCTAACAACACAGGGGCACCCCACGGAGAAACACTTGGTCGAACAAACCTCTTCTCAAGCAACTCTTCCAACTATTTCTTTAATTCACTTAGCTCAGAAGTTGACATCCGATAAGGAGCCATCGACACTGGACTCGTACCTAGTATTAAGTCCACTGCAAACTCTACCTTACGCTCTGGAGGCAAATCACTGATGTTATCTGGAAACACTTCTGGGAATGCACGGACAACAGGAAACTCCACACTCGCAGCTTCACGCTCAATTTGCAATGATGCAAACATTTCAAACACCAAAGCTTCATCCTCCACAAGTTCGTCTACTTGTTTAGCAGATAAGAACATCAGCTCCCCACTGTCATCAATTTCAGGAAACTCTACAGCCTTGGAATAACAATTGATGTGAACACGGTTGAGCTCTAACCAGTTCATTCCAAAGATCACATCGATCTGGTGCAAGGGTAGGCACACCAAATCCATCACAAAACTCTTCGCAAAAATCATCACCGGACATATGAAACACACAAGGGTAGTAGTAACAGAACCATTAGCTGGAGTTTCTATTACCATATTACCATTCAGATCAGATAACTTCAAACCCAATCTATTAGCACATTCAAGCGAGATAAAAGAATGAGTAGCACCAGTATCAATAATAGCAACCAACTCGATATTATTAATAAAACAAGTACCTCGAATCAGGTTGTCCTTCTCTGGAACTTCTGCACCACTCAAAGCAAACACACGACCACTGGTCTAGGCAGTAGTAGTAGTCTTCTTCGGCTTCTGACATTGAGTACTGATATGACCTTTCTCACCACAATTGAAACAGGTCGGACCTTCATCTTTGCAGTCAGTAGCGTTATGCCCCTTCTTACCACATCGATAGCACCTCACTACATTGTTGGTACACGCATCAGCACGGTGACCTTGTTCACCACACTTATGACACTTTCTAGAAGCGGGAGATGCTCCCCCACTTGTCTTTTTCCCATCTGAAGCCTTCTGCTTCCCTTTGTCAGCTGATGTCGTATAAGGCTTACCCCTATACTGCCCTTTTTTCTCACTCAACTGCTTGTAGTGAGCAGATCGAGCTCGGCTATCCTCGTCGTAGACTCTGCTCTTATCAACCAACTCAGCATACATGCGGATCTGCTGATACCCAATACCCTGCTTAATCTCTGGTCTCAGTCCATTCTCAAACTTGAGACACTTGGACATCTCGGCATCAGCACGATTGTAGTGCGGACAAAACTTCACCAACTTCTCAAACTTCACGGCATACTCTGCCACAGTCATATATCCTTGCTTCAGCTCCAGGAATTCCACTTCTCTCTTGCCACGAGCATCCTCTGGGAAATACTTGCCCAGAAACTCCTGCTTAAACACAGCCCAAGTTATCACAGTGCCAACATCAGTAAGCCTCTGACGGATGTTATCCCACCAGTCCTCAGCCTCCTCTTTGTCGCTCCCGAAAGATTAGCATCCAACGGTACAAACGCGAGAGTGGCGCAGAAAACACAGAGTCGCCAGCAATGTGTATTTATCCCGAGAGAGGGAAAGGAAACACTGCATAAACCTAAAGAGAAAGGGGGAAAGACATGGTCATCGCAACCATAGTCCGGGTTCGGGAGTCGGTTATGCGAGGGGAAGGTGTTAGCACCCCACGCATCCATCGTACTCGATGGGATCCACGCTTGTTGTCTAAACGGAGGGTAAGCTATCCTACTATCAATGGCTGAACAAAAGAAAACGGGGATGGGGGTGACTAAGACAGACTCGGTAGGACATATTCGATGCCCTAGGCCTACGTACTCCCTCAGTGCAATGGGAAAGTCAGAGTCAACGTAGTTCGGACGGGAACTGTGGGGGAAGGTTGCTCGCCAAGACAATCGCTGTCTTGTGCCTACATATCCTCAATCGGACGAGAGAGAGGAATCAGAGCTAATGTAGTTCGTGGGTACGACCACGAATGGATAAGTGTTTTTTATGAGCGACGTTAGATTCGCGTCCGGCAGTTAGGGTCGATGCCTGTTTGTGACTCAGACGGAAGGTAACGTGCTCTTTTCTGAAAATGGTATGGAACCAAACAATCCCGAAGGACAAAAAGATTTGAATTTGTTGTGTTTTTTATACAGAAGTGTTTTTTTAGTTAGTTCATAACTTGCATTGCACCAAAGTCTAGGGCACAGGGACGAATACTTAACGAATCGTCCCAAGACAGGATGCCCGCTAAGCACACTAGAAAGATGAGAGGAAGCCCCTCATTTCTCATTCCCCACGCTTAAGGCTCATGCGCAATACACTTTATCTTTATTAAGTGTTTTCAAGAAGTTTTGAGATGAGAAGAGAGAAGACCCATAGGAAACTCTAAAGGGAAACTAAGAGTCCTAATGTTATCATGCATGGATGACCTACGGTTAGTGAGGTTTATGAGAGACAACTACCTAAAACCTAATGCTAATCCTACTCCAAGCTTAATCAAAAATTAAGTTGGACTAGGTAGCTCTAAAGGGAGAGGATCCAAGACTTAAACAAGTCTTGAGATTCATGGGAGGAAGAGAGTGAAAGAGAAGAATGAGAAAGAGAAGGATGAGATAAGAACAAGACAAGGCAGCTAGCACATCATATCAAGTATATCCAACTCACATCATTAAACAAGTCTCAAAGATCATGCAAAACATCTCAAGTAAGCATGCAAAGGTAATCATGAAAGAATGCAAGCATACTTATATGAAATGCACAATTAAGCATACATGGACTTCATATTAAAATGAAATGAGAAAGATGTATGAAGATGAGTGCAAGTCAGAACAAAAATCATATTATCATCAACGATTCTCATGTGCAAAAGTAAATCAAAGCATGAAACATTATGCACCAAAGAAAGCTACAAAAAGAAGACAAAGTTCCAACACTTTAGCATACTCAAACATGATTCAAACATGATCCATAAATGGAAAAACATGGTCACAAGGGACCTCAACATAGGGGTAAACATCATATCAAATGCACATACAAAGAATCAAGAAGAAACTTAAGCAAATAGGCATGGCAAGGCAATTAGGATTAAGAGATGTCATATGATGATCATGCAAAATTCACTTAAGCACAAATAATCAAACATATATCAAGTGACATTCAAAAAATTGTGAAATCAGAACCCAAATTACCTAAGTCAGAGACTAACAACATGTCAAAAGATCACACCAAAATTCAAAGTTTAAGTACCTCAAACAATTAGGCAAAGATCACATAGGAACCATGAACCAATATGCAAAGGAGAGGGACTAAAATGCAATACAAAAAAGTTTTAAAAATGAAAAAAAAAATTTTTTTTAAGAACCTCAACATGTCCTCTAACATATGCAAAAATAATGGGATACAAATCATGTACCAATGATGAGAAATAAAATCAACAAGGCAAGGTGTGCACAATGGAAGAAATTCACAAAGGAAATTAATCATGCAATTAATTCAGAGGCACAAAATAAAATAAAAATGGGAAATAAAATTTGTCAAAATTTTATAAAAACCTAAACATGCTTCATGAATTTTTTTGGGGTTTTTGGATGCATTTAACTCATTTTAAAAAATAAAAATGGAAATGCAACAATTAAGGAAATAACAAGAAAGAAATAAACATGGGGGTTCAGATAGTAGCCCAAACACGTTCAAAACCAAACTGGGCTCAAGGGGGAGGTGTGGATATCAAGCCCAGGTCAAAAGACCCATCAGCAAAGTCAACACACCCCCACATAGAACTCAGTCAACAAATAGGACTCACACAAGCCATCTGATTGATCACACGCTCCACAATCAGTCAACACAATCAATAAGTAAACAAGATGAAGGGCCAGGATCACGCGCACATGGTAATAAATATAGGGAGGCACACACACACATTAAAATGGAAACACAGCAAGTCACGTGAGAAACATGTGACATTTTAATGCGCTGGCTTAACCAACACCATCAGATCCAATCAACGTACCACAATCAGTCAACCAAACACAAAATCATGCAAGATGAGTGGTCAGGATTAAGAGCACATGATAACAAGCATGGACTAAAAACACATAATCAATAAAAATAAAAGACAATTTAAAGGACGTGGCTGCGCATGAACCCTCAGATCTGGACCACCAATGGTCCAGATTTCATCTTCTTCATTTGAACCTCTACCTGCCTAAAAAATAACCAGGGCCGGAACCCTAGCTCCGGTCACCTTCTCCGGCGAGCATCAAACCAAAACCTTCCAGAAATCACACATGAGTACACTATCTTGACCAGAATTCAACAAGGATTCCATATATCATATTCATTTCATCAAATAGTCAACACACAGGCCAAATCGAAGAGAAGAGGTTTAGATCCAAAACTTTCAAACTCAAAATACACACATGTTACACGTCCAAACCCAAAACAAAATATATCAGCATGCTCAGTACACATCACATATCATTATGCACACAATAAAATCAAGTTCTATAATGGTGAAAAGTAAGCTTACCTGAAAGTTGCAGAGCTCGAATTACACCAAGAACTCCTTTCAAAAGCTACAGATCTTCCTCTTTTGAGCTCTATTTGCAAAATAAATGCAAATAGAGGCTTGAAATAGACTAGATCTAGGATTTTGAAAGTGAACCAACTTGAGATGCACTTGCAGAAAACATTGCTCTTAGCTCAAAACAATGGTAGATTCTTACTCTACCAAGTGTGTAGATCAAGAATATGAAAAAAATTTCATCAGAAACCCTTGAGATGAGAGAGTTTTGAAGAGAGAAAGTTTGGGTGAGAAAAATGAGATTCTGAGCAAATGAGGGTGCATGACCTAGCTTTGTGCGTGTGAGTAAGCTTATATACTCTCCATTAGACCTCTCATCATGATTAGCAATTGATTAAACCCCTGATTAGTGAGTTTTGAGTGGTTTTGTAATTTTTCAATTTGTGTTCAATCCCTTAATTTATTCGTGCACCTTCATGCTTTTCATGATGGATACCTCACACTTGACTTGCTGATCACTTTTCAAAAACAATTGGGCCTTAAATTTGCTTGGATAATGAGATTTGGATCAATTTGCAAATTGTTTATTTGTTAAATACACCATGTATACGTCACGGTTTGACATGAAACAAGGGTCAAAATTTGTACTCATGGCTTGTACTTTGATGGTACAATATGACTTGAAGCAATTGAAGTGATTACAAGTCCTTTTGGATGAAAATGCAAATGGTGGAAAATTGGTACATGTGGAAAACCTCAAAATGCACCTTGCCTTGCCTTAGCCGTAACTTGAGTTCTACAAAAGGTATGAACATGTTCTAGTATTTGTTGGAAAGGGGAGAAAAAGATCTTCAATTTTAATGTTTGAGGAAAATTCATTTGAAGCTTCTTTGATGATGAAAATTCAAGTTGAATGTGGTGGAAAAACTGCCAAAAATAGAAAGTTTCAAATTATAGATCATTTCCATATTTAGTAACTTTTGCATAAACTCTTGATTCTTGATGAATCACATGAATCTTGACATTTGAGGACCATATGAGGGCATAAGACCTTAAAAATCATGAAGAGGACCTCAAAATTCCATGGTTGACTTTCCTCCTTACAGTTGACTTTTGCTTACTTCACAAGTAACTGATCCACTGAACATCTTCCACAATGAACCACTAGCTAAGCCTTCCTCTATGAGCACTTGTGAGCATATGAAACCCATGAGAGCATGCTTGATTCCAAAAAGTTCAACAAGAAGTCCTCTTGAAACCAAAACCCTAATTTGGTCCCTCTAGTTAAGAGGGAAAGATTCACTTGAAGTCCTTTGCCATTCTTGACCTTAGGAAGATATGATGAACTCCTCAAACCACCTTGAGGCTTGAGACTCCTTTGAGATGAACCAAGTACCTTGATCCAATGCTAAGAACCAATGCTATGCACAAATGCTAATGCTAGAAATGCAAAGAAACATAAGCCAGTTAGCTAAAAGTAAGAGGGCA
This sequence comes from Lathyrus tuberosus, assembly GCA_022829125.1. Classification (NCBI taxonomy): domain Eukaryota; kingdom Viridiplantae; phylum Streptophyta; class Magnoliopsida; order Fabales; family Fabaceae; genus Lathyrus; species Lathyrus tuberosus. The sequence goes on from JALAZF010000158.1 coordinate 11,462,462, forward strand.
AATTTTAGGTTGTTACAGCTGCACCTATTCAAACTCCTTGGATCCGAGGGTGTGGAAGCAACGGCTTTCAGACAATTGGGATACAAGGGGATTGAATACCAAAAACCCGGAAATTTGCAAACTGGTGGTAATGAAAATGAAAACGAGCACGACCGAAAGCGAACTCAAAAAGGATAAACGAGCACGACCGAAAGCGGACTCGAAAAGGATAGACGAGTACGACGGAAAGCGAACTCACTGTAGATACGAGAACAAACGAGAACGGCCGAAAGCGGACTCGAAAAGAAAGACCAATCGAAAGCGCTCTTTCCACAACCAAACGAGTACGACCGAAAGCGGACTCGAGGAGAAAGAGCGGCCGAAGACGCCCTCTCAACAGCAGACGAGTACGACCGAAAGCGGACTCGAAAAGAACAAACGACTACGACCGAAAGCGGACTCGAGAAGAAAATAAACGAGTACGACCGAAAGCAGACTCGAAAAGAATAGACAAGTACGACCGAAAGCGGACTCGAAATGGATAAATGAGTACGACCGAAAGCGGACTCGACAAGGATAGACGAGTACGACCGAAAGCGGCCTCGAAAAGGATAAACGAGTACGACCGAAAGCGGACTCGAAAAGAAAGACCGAACAAAAGCGCAATTTCAACAACAAACGAGTACGATCGAAAGCGGACTCGAAAAGAAAGACCGACCGAAAGCAGAATTTCAACAACAAACGAGTACGACCAAAAGCGGACTCGAAAAGAAAGACCCACCGAAAGCGGAATTTCAACAACAAACGAGTACGATCGAAAGCGGACTCGAAAAGAAAGACCGACCGAAAGCGGAATTTCAACAACAAACGAGTACGACCGAAAGCGGACACGAAAAGAAAGATCGACCGAAAGCGGAATTTCATTAACAAACGAGTACGATCGAAAGCGGACTCGAAAAAAAAGAACGACCGAAAGCGGAATTTCAACAACAAACGAGTACGACCGAAAGCGGACTCGAAAAGAAAGACCGACCGAAAGCAGAATTTCAACAACAAACAAGTACGACCGAAAGCGGACTCGAAAAGAAAGACCGACCAAAAGCGGAATTTCAACAACAAACGAGTAAGACCGAAAGCGGACTCAAAAAGAAAGACCGACCGAAATCGGAATTTCAACAACAAACGAGTACGACCGAAAGCGGACTCGAAAAGAAAGACCGACCGAAAGCGAAATTTCAACGACAAACGAGTACGACCGAAAGCGGACTCGAAAAGAAAGACCGATCGAAAGTGGAATTTCAACAACAAACAAGTACGACCGAAAGCGGACTCGAAAAGAAAGACCGACCAAAAGCGGAATTTCAACAACAAATGAGTACGACCGAAAGCGGACTCGAAAAGAAAGACCGACCGAAATCAGAATTTCAACAACAAACTAGTACGACCAAAAGCGGACTCGAAAAGAAAGACCGACCGAAAGCGGAATTTCAATGACAAACGAGTACGACCGAAAGCGGACTCGAAAAGAAAGACTGACCGAAAGCGGAATTTCAACAACAAACGAGTACGAGCGAAAGCGGACTCGAAAAGAAAGATCGACCGAAAGCAGAATTTCAACAACAAACGAGTACGACCGAAAGCGGACTCGAAAAGAAAGACCGACCGAAAGCGGAATTTCAACGACAAACGAGTACGACCGAAAGCGGACTCGAAAAGAAAGACCAACCGAAAGCGGAATTTCAACAACTAACGAGTACGACCGAAAGCGGACTCGAAAAAAAAGACCGGCCGAAAGCGGAATTTCAACAATAAATGAGTACGACCGAAAGCAGACTCGAAAACAAAGACCGACCGAAAGCAGAATTTCAACAACAAACGAGTATGACCGAAAGCGGGCTCGAAAAGAATGACTGACCGAAAGCGGAATTTCAACAACAAACGAGTTTGACCGAAAACGGACTCGAAAAGAAAGACCGGCCGAAAGCGGAATTTCAAGAACAAACGAGTACGACAGAAAGCGGGCTCGAAAAGAAAGACCGACCGAAAGCGGAATTTCAACAACAAACGAGTACGACCGAAAGTGGACTCGAAAAGAAAGACCGACCGAAAGCGGAATTTCAACAACAAACGAGTACGACCAAGAGCGGACTCGAAAAGAAAGACCGACCAAAAGCGGAATTTCAACAACAAATGAGTACGACTGAAAGCGGACTCGAAAAGAAAGACCGACCGAAAGCGGAATTTCAAGGACAAATGAGTACGACCAAAAGCATACTCGAAAAGAAAGACCGACCGAAAGCGGAATTTCAATAACAAACGAGTACAACCGAAAGCGGACTCGAAAAGAAAGACCGACCGAAAGCGGAATTTCAATAACAAACGAGTACGACTGAAAGCGGACTCGAAAAGAAAGACTGACCGAAAGCGCTCTTTCAATAAAGGTTATACCATATAGGATAACTCTACTAGGGATAACGAAATAACAAAGAGTGCGAGGACGATCGAAAGCGAACTCGAAAAGAAAGACCCGGCCGAAGATGGACTTTCCAACCCAAGATAAGTAGAATCAACGGATCTACAAAGATAACTCCACTGGGGGATAGAGAAATCTAAACAGACAACTCTGCGGGGGAGTGTAGGAATGACCAACAAGAAGGACGAATCCACTGGTTGCGGTGTGATGTTTGAACAAAATCTCCTGACTCATGTCACTTTCTGCTGGGGAAAGGAACTGGTAAGGCAATCAAACCTGGCTTATGCTTCGAATGCATATGTTTGAATTTTTCTATGGCGTAATGCTCCATACGAAATGGAAATGCTACGCGTTTGGGAGGATGCCGTGCAAGAATGCTTATGCAATGCAAAAGAGGTGCCTCAGCAAAATAAATGTTGAAGGCGAAGGCAAACTCCACTGGGGATGACAAACTAAATTGTCCTCTGAAATAAAAGAACCTGCTGAGGAAGACTTCATTGAACGACTTCCTGGTCACAAACTCTGCTGGAGATGAAAACTCTGAGAGAAATTCCACTCTGTTGGGGATGGATAGAAACGAATATTGAAGATGGAACCCAAAGAGAAATTCTCTCCGCTGTGGATTACCAATGACTTCCATCGAAGACAGAATTTCAACACCTGGATTTGAAATATGCCAATAACAATTGGACTTAAGACCTGCTGGGGATTTTCAACTGCTGTTGAATAAACCACTGAGAGGATCACCACCAAACTCTGCTTGGGGAGACAAGTCAATAATTTCGAACCTGCTTGGGAGTGTCATACCCCAAATTTTGACCACTAAGATTCCCCATCATTGTGAAAATCATCATCACAATATGGATGGACTATCTTGCCTCATCTGTCTCCCCAATGATGGGTGAACACTTACTATAATCAAAATTAGGGTTTCAAGCCCTCTCAGAGCCTTAGACAAAGGATAAATCAAGGAATGACATAATCTTCAACTTGTCTAACCTCTCAAACATCCACAATGGATCAAAAGGACTCCCACTTCAAGGATCAAGCACAAGGCTGCTCCCTTCTAGGTGGATCAAGCCTCAAGATCGCCAGTATCACCTAATTAGGGTTTTGGTCGATCATGGCCTCTAAAGGGAAATTTTCCTCTGGGCATGAGCCAAAGATCCAAAAAATAACCTAATATACTCCATGGAACCTCATGGACCCAATCATCAAGTCAATTTGATCTCAGGGGATGCATACATCAAAAATCAGGAATTAGGGTTTCTTGACCTAATTCACCCCTAAGTTGACTTTTGGGACAAATCATGAGCCAAGACCTCAAGAGAGGATTTGAGGGTCTTTAATATACTATATTGATCCATTTGGAACAATGGATTAATCCAAGAAGCTTGAGCAACAAGTCTCAATTTCATCTGCACCACAATTAGGGTTTCGCGAGGAAAGTCAACTGTAACTTTGACTTTTGACCAGGACATGCTCCCAAGCCCTAAGACAAGTTCCAATATACCCTCTGACACCCATGGAACATGTCCATCAAATTTGATTTAGGTCAAGGACATGATTTCCTGAAGAATTGCACAGTTTGGAATTCATCTGATAAAAAGTCAACTGTGCACAAAAGTCAACTTTGACTTTTTGAGATTTTTCACCAAAATGGATTTTAAACCCTAAAATGATGTTAATGTATGATTTGAATCACCATTCATCAAGGAAAATAAAAGAAAGTGGGATAACTTGTAAAAGGGGTAACCATAAAAACTTAGAAAATTTTCTAAGTTATGGAAAAAGTGACACTAATGTGCCAACTTTGGAGGACCATAACTCCTAAACCACAAGGCCATTGTTCCCTATTCAAAGCTTGATTTGTAGATCTCATTGCCCTCTACAAAAGCTTCATACTGACCTATGTCCAAATTCCTCATAGATTTTGAGTTATGGAGTGATCAAAATCAAGAAAAGTCACTTTGTTCCAACACTTAGTGAAAATTTCACTAAGTCAGATTTTACCTTACTTTTTGCCAAATGTAGAGGGATTTTTCACTTGGATTCAAAAGAGATCAAAACCAAACATGTTCAAACAGTTCTTGTATCATGTAAGGGCTTTCCAAAATGGCCAAGAACATTACCAAATTCAATTTGAGTCATGAGATATGACATTGGCAAGTTGCCTTGCTGAAATCTGCCAAGGCAAGGCAGATTTTTACACTTTTGGTCGATTTGCCAAAATCATCCAAATTCAAATGCTCCTATCCACTTGGACACCTCTGAGGATTAAATCTAAAGGGGACAATCACTGAGCCAAGCCTCCAAAGTCTTTGGAACAAGAAATAACATGTTGAACCTAGAATTGCCAAAATAGGGACAAGACTCCAATTTTGGATTGGAACATTCAATGGAAGCATCAAGGTGGCATGGACTGAGCCATTCTCAACTGAATTCAGTCAAGACTTATCCAAGACTAAGGGGACCAGCAGCTTGTGCCCTAACCTCTAGTCAATGGCTAGAGGAGACTTGGATTTTCATTTGCCAACATTGGCCAAACCTACTAAGAAGTTGCCATTCACTATTCCTTGCAAAACAAACTTTCTCTACTATAAATAGAGCTCAATTGTGATCAGTTTGAGTACACCAAAGCCATCAAACAGATGCTTTCCTCAAAATCTCTTCTTTCACTCCAATTTTGCCTTCTAAGGAAAGTCACTATCGGGTTTTGAGTTTGAGAGCTTTTCCAATCAAACCAATCACACACACCTCATATACATCATATAGAAGTGATCCAAACACTCACATAACATCTGGAACATAGATTTCACAAAATCATCAGCCAATTGCTCAAGTTCTTGACAGATTTGCAGTTGGGGTACCATCTTAAGTTCCAGATCATTTCAATCCATTCCAAGCATTCATACACACTCCATGGCATCTAGGGAAGCTATCTAGATCATTGGAACCTAGATGTAACACCTCCAACACAAATCACGATCACCAGCTGCATGTGGTAAGCATGAGCTCTTCTAACACTATGATCCATGCAATTTTTGCTGCACAATAATTTGGCCATATGTTCATAATCATGCATGGAATGTTTCCCCTCAATTAATTGCATTGTTTGAATCGTGTATAAAAAATCCTAGCCTTTATGCAGAAATTAGGGTTCTTGAGGATTTTTCGTGATTTCTTGTTTTATGCTTAACTTAAATGAAATTAATTGTCATAGACATGATCGTGAGGTTGAAACGAGTTGATTGGTATGTGGATTGCATGATATGATTAAGTATTCAGTGAGATTGGAGAGAAAATGCAAATCAGCCAAACCCATAACACGCGCGTGTTCTTCAGCTGTTCTTGGCGCCATTTTCTGAAAATTCAAATATTTGAATTTTGTGATTTTGTTTAATTTATTCAAAAATTAATTTCTCTCTGAGTCTTAATGATTTTGAGTTGATTCTTTTTTTAATAATTCACAAAAATGTTAAAATATTTTATTTTCCCAAAAAATCCCAAAAATATTATTTATTTTGTATAATTGATATTTTTGCAAAGAATTAATGTTTTAATTGTTTTTAACATTTAAAATATTTTTTCCACCTTGATTTTTGCAACTTTTAATGCCTTCTAATTATTTTGTAGGTCAATACTTAATTTTTGAAGCATTAATCCAAGATCACAATTTTTTTTCCATATGTTAAACATTTTTGATCATTTTAATTGAATTTTTATTCAATTAAAACACATTTTGAAAATAAATTAGGGTTTTGGATTAATTCAACCCTCATAAATTATTTTCAAAACACTTTGGGCCTCTAATAGAGTGTAAGACCCAATCCTTTTTTGACCATATCATTTTTTGGGCCTCAGTGTATTGTATAAGTCCCGATACCGTCAAAAACAAACTGCGTGATCGTCGCCTTTTGAAAAATAACCTTTTGGGCCCCTCCTCGAGCTATAAGACCCATTCAAAACTTTTGGGTCTCTATTAGAGTGTAAGACCCAACCCCCTTTTAACCAAAACCATTTTGGGCCTCACTTATTGTATAAGTCCCTCTGCGTTAAAAGAAAATCTCGGCGCGATCGCCATTTTAAACGAAAAATCATCTGGGCCTACCCTCGTGTTATAAGCCCCACTCTTTTTCTTTAAAACTTTTTGGGCCTCTTGAGAGAGTGTAAGACCCATCCCTTTGTACAGAAAATAATTTTTGGGCCTCAGTCACTTGTATAAGTCCCTCTGTACAAATTCAAACAGTGCGCTCACTGATAAAACCCTGGGCCTCTCCTTGAGCTGTAAGCCCCAAATCTTTCTTTTTCAAAGTACTTTCTCCTTTGATTTTGAATATATTGTTGTTTTCAATCTTTCTTTGTTGAACAACTAACCAAACAGCATGGAAGCTCTACAACCGAGTAAGTGTTTATATGCTTTCATTTACCGCTTTCATATACATATACTTGTATTGTGGGGCTGTTTCGCTGTAAGTCTTCTTTCATAAACTCATATCAACTGTGTAATAATAGTATAGATATTTAGAGTTTCCCCGGCAACAACGTCTAGCATTAAGCCCGTTGATCACTCTTAGAAATAGTCAATACTAGATCCCCATAAGATTACCAGACACAGTCTTCCCTCCTCTTGGGGTTAAACAATATGGAGACATGAAAGGCAGCATTCTCTGTGAGCCCTTTCATAGACTGTCACTCGTAGAAGTTGTCAAAGAAGCTCTATTCCCCCGAGATGATCTCTTCTCCGTGAATTGCATCTCTTGAGTTTCTTCCAAATTCTCGGACTTTCCTGGCTTGATCTATTTTCGGTGAATCGCATGTCTTGAACTTCTCGGGGTTTGGGGACCCACAGGCTTCTTAAAAGCACTTGTCAAGAAACTCTAATCCCCAGAGATGATCTTTTCTCTGTGAATGGCATCTCTTGAGTTTCTTCCAAATTCTCGAACTTTCCTGGCTTGATCTATTCCTCGTGAATAGCCTGTCTTGAACTTCTCGGGGTTTGGGGACCCATCGGCTTCTTCAAAGCATCAGCCTCCTTTTGGGCATCGTACAAGGACCCACAGGCTTCCTAAAATCTACCCCGCCTCCTCTTGGGCTTAGTACAAGGACCCGCCGGCTTCTTAGAAGTATTCACAGCCTCCTCTTAGGCTTCGTATAATGATCTTTTCCTCCGGGAATGATAGCCTCCTCTTGGGCTTCGTACAAGGACCTCTCGGCTTCTTAAAAGTTTCCAGCCTCCTCTTGGGCTTCGTACAAATTATCCCGACGACCTCCTAGAGGTATAGGAACAGAACTTAGTCATCTTTATAGAACAGTCCTTTCAAAGAGTCTACTACTATTTCTCAAAACATAGTACAAAAGATGAAACTCTAGACACGGACAGTCTAATATCCTTGAGTCTCAAAGACATTCTCAAGTGACCCCTTCGTTAAATAGGAAGAAAACCCATAAACTCGGAGAGTCTCAATGCCCTTCGGATTTCCCACTACCTTAAAGAGCAGGAATAACCCAGATCCTCGAATCAAATCCTTGAGTACAGTGTTGCTCATATAAGAACTGATTTTCTCTTTAAATCAGCATACTGGACCTGTCACTCAACTGAAACAGCGCCATAGCCTCCTCTTGGGCTTTGTACAATAATTCTCCCCAGCGGAGTCAAACAACGTTTAGCCTCTCTCTCAGGCTTTATACGAGACACATAAGAGACTCCCTCGTTGAGTCAATCACCCATTTCGCCTCCATCTTGGGCTTTATACGAGATACAAAAAGGTTCTTATTAAGCCAAACAAATTTTAGCCTCCATCTCGGGCTTTGTACGAGATACAAAAAACTCTCTTGTTGAGTCAAATAGCCTCCATCTCGGGCTTTATACGAGATACCAAAAGATTCCCTCGTTGAGTCAAAACCTTTTGGCCTCTCTCTCGGGCTTTGTACGAGACACATATTAGCCTCCTCTTAGGCTTTGTATAAGAAAACCACTGGTTGATCCAATCAACCTTTTAGCATCAACGATGTGCCTCGTTCACAGTACACAAACATCAACAACTCCTTCCCCTTCATCTAATCGCTGTAAGCGGCAAGCCTCTGGATCATCTACATCCATGCCACTGTCCCTCTTTTAGCAAGAGAAATTCCTAAGGAAAGATATCATTGCTCTACACTGTGTTAAAGTCTTCTCCTTCAGGTTAAAATCCCCTATAAAGGAAATTATGGCATTGTCGGATTCACATATCCCGGTTAAAGTAATTCTCCCTTATAAACGGTTGTGACAAACAAACACCTCTTTAGAGATGACAAATTCTCTCTAAACTTGAGACCCTTCAGCTTCACATCTTGGGCTTTGAACAAGATACAAACTACCTTTTGCTTCACGTCTTGGGCTTTGAACAAGACACTAAAACAACCATTTCCTCCCATACAATAGGAGGAACTACGAACACTCTAATTTCCCTGTTTCGGTAAACGGAAATATGTAGGCATAAGATTGAAAGAAAAGATCTTAGCGAGCACACAAAACAAAAATCCAAGATCCCATACTCTCATAAAAAAGCATCAGTCCTAACATCCTAATCCTTGTTCCCCGCCAGAAACCTGTCATTCTGTCAAAATAACACAAGAAAGGCCCCACCACATTGATCGCATCCGTAACCTAACAGACCGCTGTTTAACCTCAGTTTGCAAGCAGGGTTAATTGGAGACATCTATTTCCCTTCCTTCATCAGCTTTAATAGGATAAAAAATGAATAGACCTGTAGTAAACTAACCCAGAGAGCGACAGCGCTTAAGAACCGCGTCCAAAATCGCTCGCTACAGAAAAGTGGCGCCCACCGTGGGGCCATCTCATTCTTTCTTAACGTTTAAGGTGAAAACCTTGGACAAATATTTTTCATGGCGGTGGCCACCACAGAAAAGTGGCGCCCACCGTGGGGCCATCTCATTCTTTCTTAACGTTTAAGGTGAAAACCTTGGACAAATCTTTTTCATGGCGGTGGCCACCACAGAAAAGTGGCACCCACCGTGGGACTACTCTAACCTCTTTTTTTTTCACTTGTGTGAATACCACAGATTGGGGCTTCCGCCGGGGAACCCATTTTCTGTCAGGAACTTAGGATTCATACCTTTAAAGGTCTAGGATGTTTAGGACAAATATATATACTGCTTTTCCTAATTGCTATACCTGTTTATTTTTTTGCTAATGGGAATGCGTGTGATGCCGCATGTGGAAAGATTGAGTATACACTTAAGATAAGTGATGGCGACGAGGTCGACCATCAACCTCAGTGGAGGCTGACCAATGCAACCCATTCCCTCTCATAGGCAATGGGCCGATTGTGATGTCTGAGAAGCTGAGGAGCCAACCCTTTTGTAGTGCGGAAGCTATCGGAAATAGTTGTTACGCGATACTACCCTCATTTGAGGATGGTGATCTATTCTCGGTGAATGGAACTTACTCTAAGATTGCTCTACAACTCGCTGGCGATCCGCTTGTTGTTTTGCTTTCCTGGGAGGAGCTGATGATAATGAGTACATGTACAAAAATCACCCTAGTATAAACTTTTGGGGATGGGTAGAGCCTTGACTTCAGGACAACGACCCTTTGAACCCATGTTTTTTCTATGTTTTTGTGTTCTGCATTCATGCATTCATTTAAAAAACATTAAAAAACATTAAAAAAAACATTAAAACATTAAAAAAAAATTTCTCTTCTAGTCTTTCTGTTTTTCAAATTAAACTAAGACTGTGATTGCAAATATCAGAGAAAAGGATTGTGCTAATGGATTTCGGTAGAAGGAGAACTCATAAGTACACCTTCAAGGTTCCAAAACTAGGGGATTTGAGAGGTTTTGCGAGAATGATCACAAACCAAGAGGCCTTCAGAGCCAAGTACGGAGGTCTGCTACCTCTGTTAAGGGTCCATGTGATTGAGGGAATCATGGACGCGCTCGTTCAATTCTACGATCCGGTTTATCACTGCTTTACATTCCCGGATTACCAGCTAGCACCAACACTGAAGGAATATTCTCACCTGATCGATTTACACATCACTGATCAAGCTCCATTTTCTGGACTGGAAGAAATTCCAAAGGATCAGACCATTGCAAGAGCAATTCATTTGGATGAGTCAGAGGTTAGGAATCACATGACTACCAAGGGTGGCATATAAGGTTTGCCAGCTCCGTTCTTGACAAAGAAAGCCCTGTACTTCGCCAGTATCGGGAACGTGACTGCTTTTTAAAGCATCTTTTTCTTACTCACCTACGGATTATTTCTGTTGCCCAACATTAATAACTTCGTCGATGTCAACTCCATTAAGGTTTTTTTCATTGGGAACCCTGTGCCGACTTTGCTCGCAGATGCAGATCATTCTGTACACTTAGGGAATTTGTACAGTGGAGGGGAGATCACATGTTGTGTACCTCTGCTTTATAAATGGTTTATCTCCCATTTACCTAAGTCTGCTGCTTTCTGGGATCATAAGAGTGCCTTACGTTGGTCGCGGAAGATCATGTCTCTCACCAACTCTGATATAGATTGGTGTAATAGGATCTATGATGGAATCAGGATCATTGACCGTTGTGGGAACTACCCCAACGTACCCCTTATAGGAACTAAGGGAGGAATCAACTATCATCCGATATTGGTTCGCCGTCAGTTTGGATACCCGATGAGGCATATTCCGCTGAATGCTCATCTGGAAGGTCTTTTCTTCAAGGAAGGAGAAAACGACAGAGCACTAAAGATGGAAATAGTGCAGGCCTAGAAGCATGTTCATAAGAAAGGATGGGAGTCTCTAGGGAAACCAGACTGTGTCTCGGTGGAGCCTTATCTCCACTGGGTGCAAACTAGAGCTCTCAAGCTAAAAATGCATTATCCGCGTCACGGAATTCTTCCGCCAAAGGAATCTGTCATGTACTTCATGACTGAAATGGAAAAGCTTCAGATTACTCTCAACAAAGTTCAAAAGGAGAGAAGGTCTTGGAAGAACAAGTACCGCACCCTCAACGTAGAGTGCATCAAAATACAGTAATTACTGAAAGATAAGGATGCTCTGATCAAGATTTTAGAGCAATATGCTGTGGATAATCAAGATGACCAAAGGAATCTGCTCGCTCCTTTCACTTGGCAAAGGAATGACAACCCGACAACGGCCTAAGAGCCCTGGTCAAAGAAAAGGAAAATACCAGAGTCAGCACCCGATTTCTCTTCAGAGAGGACTCGGGACCCATTAGCTTAGGTTTTTGTTTCTGCACTTTGTAATCTACTGTATTTCCATTTCTGTAATCCTTTGAATTTTAATAAAAAAGGGGTTTCCCCACAGTTTGATATTTGCAATCTAATTGTCGAAGTTTATTTTGATTAAACCAAAAAACAATTAATATAATCATTGCATTCATCATTCTCACATCGCGTATTCTTCTTACCTATGAATCTCACGTTTGTGTCTCGGTTCTAGAGTCAAACTGTCTCACTCGTATAATACTCGGGCCAATCATCAGAAAAAGATGGATGATCTTGAGGAAGAAAACAGAGAGTTGAAAGAAGAGATCGACGCTCTGAGGGAGGATATGAGAAAGCTTCGTAACGGCATGCAAGCCATGGCAGAATCTCAGCTACAACGAACTGTGATCTCAGAGATCACCTCAACGCCCATAGTGGAGAAGTATGATCCTAGGAATCAAATGCCGAAAGATCGTCCCTGGGGCATGCCTGTTAACTATATCCCGGAAGGATATGTTCCGCCGATCACTGAAGATCAGGGAATCATAACAGAAGCCGTTGGGCCTGAAGGTTACAAACTTCGGGAAAGCGAAGATGCCAGGGGCATACTGAAGACTCCTGAAGGTTACAAACTTCGGGAAATGCCAAGATTCACTGTCGTAGTCACTGTACCACCCCCTGTGGTGCACACTGTCCCAGAAGGACAGACTCCACAGATACCTTCTGGTAAAAAGGAAACTATGTTTGACTGAATGGATGATTTCCAGGAATAATTCTTGGAAATGCAGAAAGAACTGCAAGCCATTCGCGGTCAGGATCTATTTGGAAAGGACGCCGCAGATCTCTGTCTGGTCCCCAATGTGAAAGTTCCGCACAAATTTCAAGTGCCCGACTTTGAAAAGTACAAGGGTAACTCTTGCCCTTAGAGCCATCTGTTGATGTACGCTCGGCGAATGTCAGCTCAGACGGAGAATCAGGACCTACTGATTCATTACTTTCAGGATAGCTTAACCGGTGCCGCACTCAAATGGTACATGGGTTTAAACCGTGCTACGATAAGCACATTCAGAGATCTTGGTACTGCCTTTGTCCACTAATACAAATACAATTTGGACATGGCACCGGACAGAGATCAACTCAGATCAATGCCACAAAAGGACAAGGAAACCTTTAAGGAGTACGCTCAGAGATGGCGTGAAATTGCCGCTCAGATTTGTCCACCTCTTAAGGAAAAAGAGATGACAAAGATCTTCTTAAAGACCTTAAGCTCATTTTACTACGATAGAATGGTTGCCAGTGCGCCCAGTGACTTCACCGAGATGATGGGCATGGGAGTTCGTCTTGAGGAAGCCGTCCGAGAAGGACGTTTGGCAAAAGACGCTGGATCATCGAGTAGTACAAAACGAAACGGTAGTGCTCTCCCTAAGAAAAAAGAGCAGGATATTGGGAATATCTCTCTCGGAAAGCAAAGGCGGCGTTATCAACCAGTAGCAGCTGTAATTCCTGCTATCAGCCCCGTGTCTATTCCTACGTATCAACCTCAGGTTGCGCAGAGCCAACCTAATCAGCAAGGCTCGTCCTCCATATAACAACAATCGTATAACACGACCATCAGGGTTTGATCCTATACCCATGTTGTACGCAGAACTATTTCCGTTACTACTGGCTAAGGGGCACATTCAGACTAAGTTTCCTCTTACAGTACCAAAAAATCCGCCTTTTTGGTTTAAGGTGGATCAAACATGCCCTTATCATCAGGGAGGATCAGGGCATAACATAGAGAACTGTCTCAATTTCAAATTTGACGTGCAAAAGCTTGTTAGGAACGGGCTCTTATCTTTCAAAGATACAAATCCCAATGTTATCACGAACCCGCTGCCTCAACACGAGAAAGCTGCAGTCAACCTGATTAAGAAAGAGTCTAACAACGTTTATCAAATTCACGATGTACTCTTGTTGAAAACTAATTTGGTCAATATGCATTGTAGATAGAGTGGATATGGCCATGTGCCACCTCATAATTATCATCAGTGTGATGTCTGCTCTAAAGACAATCAAGGATGTTCTGTGGTGCAAGCAGCTCTACAGGAACAAATGGATCTCGGATGCATCCAAGAGCACCGAGTTCGTGGAATTAACATGGTCTATACGAATTCCAACGTCATTCAGAACCACGATATCTGTGCAATGAATGTCAACTTGGTGGCGATGCACTCAAGGCAAAGCCAGTATCATAATCTGCCACGGCACGATTACAGTTCCTGTCTGACTTGCTAGGTAAACAAACAGGGATGCTCTTTCATACAAGAGGCCCTCCAGCGTCAGATGGATCTTGGATGGATCCAAGACTACCATGATAGGAACCCTTATCAGATCAACATGGTTCAGATCTTTGATATTCGCGTGATGAATACCAACCTGGTAGAGTTACATGCTGAGCAGGTCTGACTCGGATTCTTAATATCACACGACTATCAAAGTTGTAAAGCAGGTTGCGAAAATGATCGAGGTTGTACCCTTGTCTAGGAGGCACTTGAGCACTTGTTAAATCACTGGCGGATGCCAATCTATATGGATGAAGATACTCAGCAGATTAGTATCAGTAACAGGAATCCTACTCGACGTCAAAGTCAGGTGTCCGATCTATGGAAGCTAACCTAGTGAGGTTACATTGTATTTAAAGTGGGCCTGGCCATGTGCCACCACACAATTATGAACGTTGTAGTGTCTGTTCAGAAAGTAACCAAGGGTGTTACCTTGTGAGAGCAGCTCTTCCGGGTCAGGTGGATCATGGAGAGATTCGCCCATATCCGGGTTCCGGACCCATCAACTGGATGCCGAACTACCTTGCCAATCAAGTCGAGGATTTTGTCACAATCTCTGGTCGTCACCAGACCAGGGATGTTTTTTCCATCATCCCTTTACTTCACGAATCTAGAGCTCCCAACCGGGAATGGATCGAGATTACTTATGATGGTCAGAAAAATCAGAAGGTTCCCATAGTCATCTATCTACCGGGACCGCTACCGTATGAATCAACTAAGGCCGTCCCTTACAAATACGGTGCAACGACAGTTGAAAATGGAAAGGAAATTCCATTACCCTCCATCGTGAATATTGCAGACATCAGTCATCTAACACGGAGCGGTCGAATCTTTAACCGACGAGTTGGAGAACCTAACAAGGAAAAGGAACTTTCCAAGTCACTTTCCAGGTCACTTTCCAGGTCATGGACATCCGGGAAACATACAGTTGTTTATTAGGAAGATCTTTGATACATCAGGCTGGAGCGGTCACTTCGACCCTCCACCAAAAGCTAAAGTTCGTTCAGAACGATCAACTTGTCACAGTCTGTGGAGAGCAGGCCTTGCTTGTGAGTAATTTGTCATCATCTGCTAGTGTAGATCCCGAGGAGGTTATTGGAACTCAGTTCCAAGCACTGTCGGTAAGCAAGAACAATCAGTTCGAAGAAGGAACTTCCATTTCTTCATACAACGATGCTATCAAAGCGGTCGAGAGTACCGATACGACAGGATGGGGACAACTTGTCATTCCTATTGACAATAAAACAAAGAAGGGTCTTGGTTTTTCTGCAACCTGTACCCGGACAGCTTCTAACGATGAAAGTCTTCATCCCATTCAGGATTTCTTCCATAGTGGAGGTTTCCTTCACCCAGTGTCTCAAGCAGTCCATTCTATCAATGAGGAGGATCCCTCCGACATGGATGAAGAATGGAAGTCTTATCTCAACGAGGATGGTTATATGTCTCGGGACGAAACGCAAACACCATTTTGCTATCCCGCACAGAGTTCGAGATTTATACCAAGGTCAGACGTCGAAATGATATACGGGGATTGTGATCCGGAAGGATGCCGTGCTCCGCCAAATTCATTAGAGGAAGAGACTCCGATGAAAGACAATTTTAACTTCAACTACTATGGCCCAATGGATGGTCTGCCAATGTGGCAACCTTATCCAAGAAACTTGGGGCCAGAAAGTCAGTCGAACAATGAAAATCAGTTGACCGTCATTGAACAGAATACCTGTGTCCCCACCATGTCATGGGATCAACACTCAGGTCATTCAAAAACTACTTAACATGACGATGAATTTGCAACGTTTGCAGGACTTGAATTCATCAACTATGCTTTTCTCGAGGTTAACGTCATCGAGAGAGATGACTCCTCCAGTTCGAAAGAAGTGTGGGACACCTTGGGACAACCGAGTGGAAAATTTGACAATATGGTCAAGTACACCGCTCCTAGAAGCTCTCGTATCAGGCACGAAGATATCCAACCAAATGGATGGGGAGATACAGCTGAGAGCACAAATGCTATGCAAAATGCAACTGAGGAATCTTCCTACGACAACTCTGCCTAGGAGACAGATTCCAATGATCCTGCTCCACCAGAAATCAATGTCATTTCTGAAGACAAATCAAGGAAGGTGCCAGACTTTGTGATTCACCGAGGAGTTCGCCGCCAATGGGTTGCTGTCGATGTTCCGAAGGTCGTTCGCCAATCTAAGTAATTGCCATCTTTAACCTTTCACCCTGCCCAGGTGAAACGGATGTTTTGATAGGGCTCGATTTCTGTAAATTTTCCCTCTTCGCTCCGCCCAAAGCGACAGAGTTTTGTTTTATAGGGCTGTAGTTTCAAGGATCGACTTGTTCATTAATAAAATAACGTCGTTCTGTAATTTCCGCATTAATTGATGTTTTCTCTTTTTGCTTTTTCAGAAAATGGTAATCCTAAAAGAAAATTAAAAATAAAAACAAGCAGTAAAATAAATACACTGCACACACTCGCATTTTCTCTATCTCTTCTAAACACGAATTATCACGTCATGCAGATTGCTTGTTTTAAACCCAGTTGAAACATACGATCCGATACCTTCTCCCAACTTTGAGTTCCCTGTATTTGGGGCTAAAGAAGAAGTTGACAATGAAATTCTAGAAGAGATCTCTCGACTACTCAGACAGGAGGAAAGGTCCATTGAACCTGACAAAGAGCCGTTGGAAATGATCAATGTGGGTTCGGAAAAAGAGAGAAACGAAATCAGGATTGGGGCACTGCTCAGTCTAACTGCCAGAGAGGGTTTGATAAAGCTTCTCAAAGAATTCCCCAATGTATTCGGTTGGTCCTATCAGGATATGCCAGGGTTGGATACCAGCATCGTGGAACATCACTTACCGTTAAGATCGGAATGTCCGCCAGTAAAGCAAAGGTTGAGACGGACTCACCCGGACATGGCCATCAAAATCAAAGAGGAGGCACAGAAACAGATCGACGCAGGTTTCCTCGCTACATCAGAATATCCTCAATGGTTAGCCAACATCGTACCCGTTCCCAAATAGGATGGAAAGGTCAGAATGTGTGTTGATTACAGGGATCTGAACAAGGCAAGTCCAAAGGACGACTTTCCTTTACCAAACATTGACATGCTGGTAGACAACACAGCAAAGTTCAAAATTTTCTCCTTCATGGATGGATTCTCGGGCTATAACCAGATCAAAATGGCACCAAAAGACATGGAGAAAACTTCGTTCATTACCCCATGGGGTACCTTTTGTTACAAGGTAATGCCGTTCGGTTTGAAGAACGCCGGGGCAGCCTATCAAAGGGCCATGACTACTCTTTTTCATGACATGATACACAAAGAAATCGAAGTATATGTCGATGATATGATTGCAAAATCTAAGACAGAGGAGGAGCATGTGACCCACCTCTCAAAACTATTCGAGCGTTTTAGGAAGTACAAACTCCGCTTGAATCCCAACAAGTGCACCTTCGGTGTCCGTTCAGGGAAACTACTAGGGTTCATCGTCAGCCAGAAAGGGATTGAGGTTGATCCTGACAAGGTCAAGGCCATTCGAGAAATGCCTTCTCCGAAAACTGAAAAACAAGTCAGGGGATTCCTGGGACGTTTGAACTACATCTCTAGATTCATATTCCTCATGACCGCGACCTGTGCCCCGATTTTCATATTACTCAAAAAGAACCAGGATTGCGTTTGCTCAGAAGATTGCCAAACCACCTTCGACAGTATTAAGGAATACCTATTGAATTCGCTGATTCTATCACCTCCAGTGGAAGGAAGGCCACTGGTCATTTACCTCACAGTCCTAGAGGACTCAATGGGATGTTTACTTGGCTAACAAGACGAAACCAAAAGGAAGGAGTCTGCCATTTACTATTTGAGCAAGAAGTTCACCGACTGCGAGACTCGGTACACGATGCTTGAGAAAACTTGTTGTGCTTTGGCTTGGGCAGCCAAACGTCTTCGCCAATACATGATTTGTCACACTACTTGGTTAATCTCTGAAATGGATCCAATCAAGTATCTCTTCGAAAAACCTGCTCTTACGGGAAGGAATGCCCGTTGGCAGATGCTGTTATCAGAATATGACATAGAGTACCATGCTCAGAAAGCCGTTAAGGGGAGTATTTTAGCCGATCATTTGGCTCATCAACCGATTGACGATCAAGAATCAATCGGGTTTGACTTCCCAAACGAAGATGTCATGTATCTAAAGATGAAAGACTGCGATTAACCGCTACCCAGTGAAGGGCCAGAACCAGGTTCCCAGTGGGGACTTATCTTTGACGGAGCAGTTAATCATTACGGAAACGGAATTGGGGCAATCATTGTTACCCCTCAGGGTACCCACATTCCTTTCACTACATTACTTACCTTCAAATGTACAAACAACGAGGTCGAATACGAAGCTTGTATTATGGGTCTCGAAGAAGCGATCGATTTAAGGATAAAAAACTTGGACGTATACGGCGAATCAGCCCTGGTTATAAATCAGATAAAAGGAGATTAGAACACATACCAATTAGGGCTGATTCCTTACAAAGACTATGCAAGAAGGTTTTTACCTTTCTTTAACAGAGTCGAGTTTCATCACGTCCCTCGTAATGAGAATCACATGGCTGACGCTTTAGCCCCTCTCTCTTCCATGATTAGTGTAGGTCAATGGAACGACTTACCTAAGATCGACATAATGCGCCTTGAACGGCCCGCCTACATCTTCACGATCGAAGCAGTCATAGACGACAAACCTTGGTATCACGATATCAAATGCTTCCTTCAGAAACAAGAGTACCCATCTGGGGCACTCAGAAAAGACAGGAAAAACCTCAGAAGATTGGCTGGAAGCTTCTTCTTGAGTGGTGACACTCTTTATAAGAGGAATTTGACTTGGTCTTGCTCCGATGCATAGACAGACCAGAAGCAGACAAGCTTATGAAAGAAATTCATGAAGGATCCTTTGGCACTCATGCCAACGGACATACATTGGCGTGAAAAATTCTGAGAGCAAGGTATTACTGGTTGACCATGGAATCTGACTGCTACAAGTACATGAGGAGGTGTCACAAGTGTCAGATATACTCCGACAAAATTCATGTACCGCCATCGCATCTCAAAGTTCTCTCTTCCCCGTGGCCTTTTTCCATATGGGGAATCGACATGATTGGCTTGATCGAACCTAAGGTTTCAAACGGACATCGGTTCATCCTGGTAGCCATTGACTATTTTACCAAGTGGGTCGAAGCAGCGTCGTACGCTAATGTAACCCGACAAGTGGTGGTCCGATTTATCAAAAACAATATCATCTGCCGTTATGGTGTTCCAAGCCAGATCATTACTGATAATGGATCTAACTTGAACAATAAGATGTTGAAAGAGTTGTGCGCTGAGTTCAAGATCGAACACCATAACTCATCTCCCTACCGACCCAAGATAAACGGAGCGGTAGAAGCGGCTAACAAGAACATCAAGAAGATTGTTCAGAAGATGGTTGTAACCTATAAAGATTGGCACGAGATGCTACCCTTTGCTCTTCACAGTTATCGCACATCTGTCCGCACTTCAACAGGGCAACCCCTTTCTCTCTAGTGTATGGCATGGAAGCAGTGCTCCCCATACAAGTAGAGATCCCGTCAATCCGAGTATTGATGGAAGCTAAGCTCACCGAAGCTGAATGGTGTCAAAGTCGACACGACGAATTAAACCTAATCGAAGAGAAGCGAATCACGGCACTATGCCACGGTCAGTTGTATCAGCAGAGAATGAAGAAGGCGTTCGACAAAAAGGTCTGACCTCGTGTCTTCAGAAAAGGAGACCTCGTGCTCAAGAAGATACAATCATTTCTCACTGACTCTCGGGGCAAATGGACCCCAAATTATGATGGCCCCTATGTGGTCAAGAAAGCTTTCTCAGGCGGCGCCTTGAGACTTGCAACCATGGACAGAGAGGAATTTGCCTACCCCACGAATGTTGATGTAGTTAAGAAATACTTCGCCTAAACTAAAAAAAAGAAAAAAAAGGAAAAAAAGTCTCGGTGGATTGAAAACCCGAAAGGGCGGTCCAGGCAGAAGTTAGAGACATGAAAAAAATCATCCCGGTGGATTGGATATCTCAAAGTACAATCCAGGCAAAATTAGGGATAATGGCAAGTAACTATGTTCAACAGAGGCAAGTCCCTCAGCAGCAGTTACATCATCCATCGGAGGAAAACTCCAGTCAAGGTCATCTTCGACAGAAGCTCAGGATGCCCCGAAGTCAAAGTTGGTAGAAGGATAATGGTCGTCATGTTTCAACGTAGCCCTTTTCCCTGTAAATTACCATTTTCTAACTTTGTAAATACTCAATGGAATCGCGCTTTTGGCTGATCTCCATCTTATCAATAAAATTTGAGCCTTTGTGCTTTTGTTTGTAATTCTTATTTTTTTAGCTTTACAGAACGACGTTGTTAACATGATTAACGATTCTTGAAATAAAACAAAAATGAATTTACTTGTTAATACTTTTTCTGCTTTTTAATAAAGTCGGCAATTTCTTTTGACTGTTGAACGTCAAAGGAACATCAACCGCGTCTCCAGAAGTAAGCGAACTTCAAAGTGCAGAATCAAAGTACTCCTTCTAGACCATTATGCCTGAACGAAGGATCAACTGTATGAGATGCGACTTTCCCATCTGATACCCTCAGCCGAGTTCTTATCTCCTAAGCCCGATCAACGGTATTCCCCGCAGGGACTATCTCTCCTAAGCAAGGTAGAATTGCTACTTTTTTGACCAACGGTACTTCTTCGCCCCGCGATGGCCTAGTATCCAGTCGTGTTCACTCGTCAGTCTATATGTCGCGTCAGTTTTGTCAACATATACATACATACATACATCATGCCAGTTTCGCTCCGAAAAGACCGCTGATGAAAAGGTCATCAGCACCTCAAATTGGAGCCTATCATATGGCATTTCTCCGGGTAGATCCCGAGAAAAGTATGATGTAAGACCCCAAGCAGAAGCAATCTCTCAAGAGACTCACTTTCCCCAGATAGAGTCGACAAATGGCGTCTCTAACAGAGAAGTTTGTGCACCTCTACAACTCAGACGATTGGGCTCCCCAGCAAGTCTGACGTCAAAACTTTTTCCGTCAAATGGCATCTCCCCAGAAAAATTGGCGAGAAGTTTGAGGAGAACCACTACAAATAGCGTCCCTTGTCAATAAAGTTTACTGACAAAAGAAACTAAGACCAGTTCCTTGGTAGGAAACCAGGATCGAGGGGAAGTTTAAATCAGAAACTAAGACCAGTTCCTTGGTAGGAAACCAGGATCGAGGGGAAGTTGACAAAAGAAACTGAGACCAGCTCCTTGGTAGGAAACCAGGATCGAGGGGAGGTTTATTTCAAAAGAAAACTGAGACCAGCTCCTTGGTAGGAAACCGGGATCGAGGGGAAGTTTACCTTTTCTAAGCATCATCGCTTAGCTAAAGAAGATGAATGCGTAAGCTACCATTCATAACCACTATCAAAATTTCGGGTATTCCGATATTTAATCCTCTTGCACCCCGAATGCCCGAATACCTTCGTCATTCACACCTTCGGGTCCAAGAAGATTAAATAGGGGCATCTGTCATACCCCAAATTTTGACCACTAAGATTCCCCATCATTGAGAAAATCATCATCACAATATGGATGGACTATCTTGCCTCATCTGTCTCCCCAATGATGGGTGAACACTTACTATAATCAAAATTAGGGTTTCAAGCCCTCTCAGAGCCTTAGACAAAGGATCAATCAAGGAATGACATGATCTTCAACTTGTCTAACCTCTCAAACATCCACAATGGATCAAAAGGACTCCCATTTCAAGGATCAAGCACAAGGCTGCTCCTTTCTTGGTGGATCAAGCCTCAAGATCGCCAGTATCACCAAATTAAGGTTTTGGTCGATCAGGGCCTCCAAAGGGAAATTTTCCTCTGGGCATAAGCCAAAGATCCAAAACATAACCTAATATACTCCATGGAACCTCACGGACCCAATCATCAAGTCAATTTGATCTCAGGGGATGCATACATCAAAAATTAGGAATTAGGGTTTCTTGACCTAATTCACCCCTAAGTTGACTTTTGGGACAAATCATGAGCCAAGACCTCAAGAGAGGATTTGAGGGTCTTTAATATACTATATTGATCCATTTGGAACAATGGATTAATCCAAGAAGCTTGAGCAACAAGTCTCAATTTCATCTGCACCACAATTAGGGTTTCGCGAGGAAAGTCAACTGTAACTTTGACTTTTGACCAGGACATGCTCCCAAGCCCTAAGACATGATCCAATATACCCTATGACACCCATGGAACATGTCCATCAAATTTTATTTAGGTCAAGGACATGATTTCCTGAAGAATTGCACAGTTTGGAATTCATCTGATAAAAAGTCAACTGTGCACAAAAGTCAACTTTGACTTTTTGAGATTTTTCACCAAAATGGATTTTTAACCCTAAAATGATGTTAATGTATGATTTGAATCATCATTCATCAAGGAAAATCAAAGAAAGTGGGATAACTTGTAAAAGGGGTAACCATAAAAACTTAGAAAATTTTCTAAGTTATGGAAAAAGTGACACTAATGTGCCAACTTTGGAGGACCATAACTCCTAAACCATAAGGCCATTGTTCCCCATTCAAAGCTTGATTTGTAGATCTCATTGCCATCTACAAAAGCTTCATACTGACCTATGTCCAAATTCCTCATAGATTTTGAGTTATGGAGTGATCAAAATCAAGAAAAGTTACTTTATTCCAACACTTGGTGAAAATTTCACTAAGTCAGATTTTACCTTACGTTTTGCCAAATGTAGGGGGATTTTTCACTTGGATTCAAAAGAGATCAAAACCAAACATGTTCAAACAGTTGTTGTATCATGTAAGGGCTTTCCAAAATGGCCAAGAACATTACCAAATTCAATTTAAGTCATGAGATATGACATTGGCAAGTTGCCTTGCTGAAATCTGCCAAGGCAAGGCAGATTTTTACACTTTTGGTCGATTTGCCAAAATCAGCCAAATTCAAATGCTCCTATCCACTTGGACACCTATGAGGATTGAATCTAAAGGGGACAATCACTGAGCCAAGCCTCCAAAGTCTTTGGAACAAGAAATAGCATATTGAACCTAGAATTGCCAAAATAGGGACAAGACTCCAATTTTGGATTGGAGCATTCAATGGAAGCATCAAGGTGGCATGGACTGAGCCATTCTTAACTGAATTCAGTCAAGACTTATCCAAGACCAAGGGGACCAGCAGCCTGTGCCCTAACCTCTAGTCAATGGCTAGAGGAGACTTGGATTTTCATTTGCCAACATTGGCCAAACCTACTCAGCAGTTGCCATTCACTATTCCTTGCAAAACAAACTTGCTCTACTATAAATAGAGCTCAATTGTGATCAGTTTGAGTACACCAAAGCCATTAAACAGATGCTTTCCTCAAAATCTCTTCTTTCACTCCAATTTTGCCTTCTAAGGCAAGTCACTATCGGGTTTTGAGTTTGAGAGCTTTTCCAATCAAACCAATCACACACACACCTCATATACATCATATAGAAGTGATCCAAACACTCACATAACATCTGGAACACAGATTTCACAAAATCACCAGCCAATTACTCAAGTTCTTGACAAATTTGTAGTTGGGGTACCATCTCAAGTTCCAGATCATTTCAATCCATTCCAAGCATTCATACACACTCCATGGCAGCTAGGGAAGCTATCCAGATCATTGGAACCTAGCTGTAACACCTCCAACACAAATCACGATCACCAGCTGCAAGTGGTAAGCATGAGCTCTTCTAACTCTATGATCCATGCAATTTTTGCTGCACAATAATTTGGCCATATGTTCATAATCATGCATGGAATGTTTCCCCTCAATTAATTGCATTGTTTGAATCGTGTATCAAAAATCCTAGCCTTCATGCAGAAATTAGGGTTCTTGAGGATTTTTCGTGATTTATTGTTTTATGCTTAATTTAAATGAAATTAATTGTCATAGACATGATCGTGAGGTTGAAACGAGTTGATTTGTATGTGGATTGCATGATATGACTAAGTACTCAGTGAGATTGGAGAGAAAATGCAAATCAGCCAAACCCAGAACACGCGCGTGTTCTTCAGCTGTTCTTGGCGCCATTTTCTGAAAATTCAAATATTTGAATTTTGTGATTTTGTTTAACTGATTCAAAAATTAATTTCTCTCTGAGTTTTAATGATTTTGAGTTGATTCTTTTTTTAATAATTCACAAATATGTTAAAATATTTTATTTTCCCAAAAAATCCCAAAAATATTATTTATTTTGTATAATTGATATTTTTGCAAAGAATTAATGTTTTAATTGTTTTTAACATTTAAAATATTTTTTCCACCTTGATTTTTTCAACTTTTAATGCCTTCTAATTATTTTGTAGGTCAATACTTAATTTTTGAAGCATTAATCCAAGATCACAATTTGTTTTCCATATGTTAAAAAATTTTGATCATTTTAATTGAATTTTTACTTAATTAAAACACATTTTGAAAACAAATTAGGGTTTTGGATTAATTCAACCCTCATAAATCATTTTCAAAACACTTTGGGCCTCTAATAGAGTGTAAGACCCAATCCTTTTCTGATCAAATCATTTTTTGGGCCTCAATGTATTGTATAAGTCCCGATACCGTCAAAAACAAACGGCGCGATCGTCGCCTTTAGAAAAATAACCTTTTGGGCCTCTCCTCAAGCTATAAGACCCATTCAAAACATTTGGGCCTCTATTAGAGTGTAAGACCCAACCCCTTTTTAACCAAAACCATTTTGGGCCTCACTTATTGTATAAGTCCCTCTGCGTTAAAAGAAAATCTCGGCGCGATCGCCATTTTAAACGAAAAATCATCTGGGCCTACCCTGGTGTTATAAGCCCCACTCTTTTTCTTTAAAACTTTTTGGGCCTCTTGAGAGAGTATAAGACTCATCCCTCTGTACAAATTCAAACAGTGCGCTCACTAATAAAACCCTGGGCCTCTCCTTGAGCTGTAAGCCCCAAATCTTTCTTTTTCAAAGCACTTTCTCCTTTGATTTTGAATATACTGTTGTTTTCAATCTTTCTTTGTTGAACAACTAACCAAACAGCATGGAAGCTCTACAACCGAGTAAGTGTTTATATGCTTTCATTTACCGCTTTCATATACATATAACTGTATTGTGGGGCTGTTTCGCTGTAAGTCTTCTTTCATAAACTCATATCAACTGTGTAATAATAGTATAGATATTTAGAGTTTCCCCGGAAACTACGTCTAGCATTAAGCCCGTTGATCACTCTTAGAAATAGTCAATACTAGATCCCCATAGGATTACCAGACACAGTCTTCCCTCCTCTTGGGGTTAAACAATATGGAGACATGAAAGGCAGCATTCTCTGTGAACCCTTTCATAGACTGTCACTCGTAGAAATTGCCAAAGAAACTCTATTCCCCAGAGATGATCTCTTCTCCGTGAATTACATCTCTTGAGTTTCTTCCAAATTCTCGGACTTTCCTGGCTTGATCTATTCTCGGTGAATGGCATGTCTTGAACTTCTCGGGGTTTGGGGACCCACAGGCTTCTTAAAAGCACTTGTCAAGAAACTCTACTCCCTAGAGATGATCTTTTCTCCGTGAATGGCATCTCTTGAGTTTCTTCCAAATTCTCGAACTTTCCTGGCTTGATCTATTCCTCGTGAATAGCCTGTCTAGAACTTCTCGGGGTTTGGGGACCCATCGGCTTCTTAAAAGCATAGACCTCCTCTTGGGCATCGTACAAGGACCCACAGGCTTCCTAAAAGCAACCCCGCCTCCTCTTGGGCTTAGTAAAAGGACCCGCCGGCTTCTTAGAAGTATTCACAGCCTCCTCTTAGGCTTCGTATAATGATCTCTTCCTCCGGGAATGATAGCCTCCTCTTGGGCTTCGTACAAGGACCTTTCGGCTTCTTAAAAGTTTCCAGCCTCCTCTTGGGCTTCGAACAAATTGTCCCGACGACCTCCTAGAGGTATAGGAACAGAACTTAGTCATCTTCATAGAACAATCCTTTCAAAGAGTCTACTACTGTTTCTCAAAACATAGTACAAAAGATGAAACTCTAGACACGGATAGTCTAATATCCTTGAGTCTCAAAGACATTCTCAAGTGACCCCTTCGTTAAATAGGAAGAAAACCCGTAGACTCGGACAGTCTCAATGCCCTTCGGATTTCCCACTACCTTAAAGAACAGGAATAACCCGGATCCTCTAATCAAATCCTTGAGTACAGTGTTGCTCATATAAGAACTGATTTTCTCTTTAAATCAGCATACTGGACCTGTCACTCAACTGAAACAGCGCCATAGTCTCCTCTTGGGCTCTGTACAATGATTCTCCCCAGCGGATTCAAACAACGCTTAGCCTCTCTCTCGGGCTTTGTACGAGACACATAAGAGACTCCCTCGTTGAGTCAATCACCCCTTTCGCCTCCATCTCGGGCTTTATACGAGATACAAAAAGGTTCTCATTGAGCCAAACAAATTTCAGCCTCCATCTCGGGCTTTGTACGAGATACAAAAAACTCTCTTGTTGAGTCAAATAGCCTCCATCTCGGGCTTTATACGAGATACCAAAAGATTCCCTCGTTGAGCCAAAACCTTTTAGCCTCTCTCTCGGGCTTTGTACAAGACACATATTAGTCTCCTCTTAGACTTTGTATAAGAAAACCACTGGTTTATCCAATCAACCTTTAAGCATCAAAGATGTGCCTCGTTCATAGTACACAAACATCAACAACTCCTTCCCCTTCATCTAATCGCTGTAAGCGGCAAGCCTCTGGATCATCTACATCCATGCCACTGTCCCTCTTTTAGCATGAGAAATTCCGAAGGAAAGATAGCATCGCTCTACACTGAGTTAAAGTCTTCTCCTTCAGGTTAAAATCCCCTATAAAGGAAATTATGGCATTGCCAGATTCACATATCTCGGTTAAAGTAATTCTCCCTTATAAACGGTTGTGACAAACAAACCTCTCTTTAGAGATGACAAATTCTCTCTAAAGTTGAGACCCTTCAGCTTCACATCTTGGGCTTCGAACAAGATACAAACTACCTTTCGCTTCACGTCTTGGGCTTTGAACAAGACACCAAAACAACCATTTCCTCCCATAGAATAGGAGGAACTACGAACGCTCTGATTTCCCTGTTTCGGTAAACGGGAATACGTAGGCATAAGATTGAAAGAAAAGATCTTATCGAGCACACAAAACAAAAACCCAAGATCTCATACTCTCATCAAAAAGCATCAGTCCTAACATCCTAATCCTTGTTCCCCGCCAAAAACCTGTCATTCTGTCAAAATAACACAAGAAAGGCCCCACCACATTTATCGCATCTGTAACCTAACAGACCGCTGTTTAACCTCAGTTTGCAAGCAGGGTTAATTGGAGACATCTATTTCCCTTCCTTCATCAGCTTTAATAGGATAAAAAATGAATCGACCTGTAGTAAACTAACCCAGATAGCGACAACGCTTAAGAACCGCGTCCAAAATCGCTCGCTACAGGGAGATGCTTTTACCTTTACCCTGCTGGGGAATATCAGCCAATACCAGCAAATCTGCTTGGGGAACGGGTGATGATGACATCAACACTGCTAGAGATAACATCAAACTTGCCCATCTGAAGGGATTAACTCATACCATTGCTGGTGAGAAAAATGCTTCCTGACTAGCTGAGGAAGATGGGTGCTCAGACCCTGTGGGGAAAATGACATCTTTAACCAAAGAAAATATTCCACAAGCCTCCTGCTGGGGATGCATCAGCGTCAACTTCTGATTGTTTGCTGATAAAGTGATGAATCTATCACAACTTTAGCTGGGGAATTAATCTTCTGTACTCTGCTGAGGAAGATAATTCTTGACACTCTGGCTAGGAAAACAACAACCTGCTGAGGAAAATGAAGTTTCAATGTTGAGGGGAGTAGCTCTACTGGGGAGAAACCCTGCTACCCTGCTGGGGATTAGAGCATGTCGCTGCTGACGGAACTACACTTCCAGACCTCCTGAGGAAAGTGATTACCAAGATCTGTGGGGAAAATAAAGTCTTTTCAAAGACATCCAACACACCTCCTGTTGGAGATACAACCACACTCACCTCGGAGCAATCCACTTTAAACTGCTTGCTGGGGGGAATGAGTTCTGCTGAGGATGATGAACTTTCAGTGCTGGGGAGAGTAACGCTACTGGGAAAAAACAAACTTGTTACCCAGCCTGACCTGTCTCTATGGTCATAAGCGGCTCTTCGAACTCTCCACTTCCCCCAGACTTCTAGGTCTAATCGAAGAAACCATCTCAAGAGGATTTTATAGAAGATCGGGCGTTCAACATGCCCCGGGTCTTCAAACTCTTAGAGATGTATCACACCTCGACATAACTGCCCCAGACTTCATGACCCATGAAGTAACTTGCCTCGAAAGGATTTGTAATGACTTGAAAATACTCTGCCCCAGTATTCTGAACTTTGAAGAGGTGTTTTCGGTAAACCGTTCTCAGGAGCGGATAACTTCCCATGCTTTAGAGGTGGCCTGCCCCGAGTCTTGAAGGAACTTTGTCCCTGACTGATCTTACAGAGATTTGTCAAATTGACCTGATTGCCCCATATTAAGCGCTTGTGGAGAGATTTATTGAATCTCGACATAATTGCCCCAGTTTGGCTACTTCTTATCACCATTTATCGAGAACCCGCAGGCTGCGCACAGCCTCTTAGCCACATGCCCCTTGAAATGACTGTCCTTCGGAGTTTTCACCATCTCAACTTGGCGTGATCGAGCTTCTCAACTGATGCTCATTGTGTAAGCTCCTTTGATGTCAAACACATGCAAGCAGAAAATGTTTAATATGAGAATGACAATTCTAATGCAACACTCGTGTTAACCTGAAGTTTTATTGAAAATGTGTCACCAAGCCTTGCGAACGAATCACTGGCTGGGATGCGACATTAATTTTTTAAGGGAAACAAAACGCACATGCAATACCAACAAAAATCTTATTAGCATAACTCATAGGAGTCAGGAACGCTATCTCGCCGAAGTACGCCTTCGGACTAATCCTGCTTCAATTAGGACTTTTTAAGGGTTGTAATGTGGCCTGGTTCACGGTTTTGAGAAAAAAAGGATTTATGGCTCAAAGTTTATCGGTGCCCACCCACTCTTCGTGATGTTCTCCACTCCTATGTTCAACTAATCTGACATGAGCGCTCATCTCTCGAAGGGTTTTATGATCCTTAAGGAACCCATGCAATCGATGGTTTGAGACCCGGTGAGGTTTTGGAGCAACAGTCACCCCTTTTGTCTTTTGTGTCTGTAGTCACACGAATTTGTTCTTGTTTGAGGATTTTTCTTTTGTAATCCTTTTCCGCTCTTCGCTTTCTTTTTTTTTATTTCCCTGATTTTGCCTGGACTGAATTTTTTTTTTTTTTTTTTTTTCGTTCTTGAAGTCCAGCGGGATGCCCTAACTTTAGCCTAAGTTGCTTGTTTTCATGTTTTGACTTAGCAGGCTTTCTTTCTTTTATTCTCTTTTTTGAACAAATCGTGTGACACTAGATTGTCTGACTTGTTTGAAAGGGTTGTGACTGCCTCATTCCTTGATTGTTGATGGATAACCATTGTGGTTTCGCGTCTCTTAACCTCCTGATGGTGGAATAGAAGGTAATGGATCCTCAGATGCACACTCCTTTTGAAATTTGAACGCTCGGTCAAACTAACTGACGCCTACCCTGCCCCTGGGTTAAGTGTGAGGGTTTTTCGTACGAAAGAAACTGCTACTTCAAGGCTCAAAGGGGTTAACGAAGGTCTATCTCCCTTATATCTCCAGTGTTTAGGGATTCGAAACAATGCCTATACATCCTTAACAGGGTTTTATCCAAAAGCACACAACCAAAGATTTTGCGTTTTTCACTTCATCATTCTCCCTCAAAGAGTTTAAGCAAGAAAGTTGGTATTGCAGTTGTAATACCCTAATTTTTACCCCTAAGATCCCACATATCATTTTGCATCTCAAACAAGATCACCAATATATGTGTGTTTTTATTACTTGCTTTAAGTTTATTTATGTTTACTAACCTCTAACCAAAATACCAAAAATATTTTGCTTTTTTGTTTGTTTCTTCTTCTCTGTGTGATTAGGGTTTTGCAGGGAGATTGATGGCAGAGACATGGCATGGAAGCAAGTGTGGTTGTTCAGTTGTGGTTAAATATCAGATGGAAGTTTGACCTCACCTTGGTCAAACCATCAAGGTTACTTCAATTGCAAGTATTTGCATCAGTGGTCTATTTCTCAAGCAGTGACTTTTGAGTTTGTTGTGTGGTGATATCCATCATGTTCATCTGAGTTCACCAGTTCAAATGTGATTCAGCTGTGAATTTATTTCCCTAGAGATTAATTCGATCGGATTCCAAGTGATTCAGGATTTATTTGATCAGAAATACAGGGGATGACATATTCAAATGGTCGTTGTTTCAGTTGCGTTTTGTTCAGTGGTAGCTGTGTGTCATATTTTATCAGAAGCTTGTGATTGGTTTTGGGCTAAAAATAAAGATTTGTTATCCATGATCCATATTCATTCCCATTTTTGGCTATCCACTATTCTAAACCATTTTTTTCTATTATCCACTTTTAATCCTTTTTTTTCATCTAATCTAAAACCACTTATACCATTTCCACTTTATTCATTATCCACTTTCTAATACCCACTTCAATTTTCAATTCACATAACCATTTCCAATGTCCAAACTATTTTTTAATATCCATAACCATCTTTTTTATTCTCCATTTTTATTCAATTTCTAAACCATATTCCCTTATCCAATTTCA
The DNA here is from genome assembly GCA_022829125.1 of Lathyrus tuberosus. NCBI lineage: Eukaryota > Viridiplantae > Streptophyta > Magnoliopsida > Fabales > Fabaceae > Lathyrus > Lathyrus tuberosus. Next base: position 11,493,328 of record JALAZF010000158.1, read on the forward strand.
AATCAAATTTTCAATTATCCAACAATTAACTTTTTCTTTTAAACCCATTTCCATTTTTTTAGATATCCATTTTTTATCCATTTCCAATTCTCCTAAATCCATGTCAATTTAATTCTAAAGTCCATATCCATTTTTTTATAACCATTTCCAAATATCCATTTTTTTTAATATCCATTCTTTAAACCATTTTTATCCATAATTCATTCTCCAATTTTTATTTTCCAATCCAATTCTAAATCCACATTACAAAAATTCATTAACCATATTGCAATTATTCAAGTCATTATCCAATAATTTTTTTCTCAATTCATTAACCCATTAGCCAAGTATTAAAAAAAATGATGATGATTTGATTTGACTTAATCCAAGCCAGCCATCACGTACAGGTTACCACGCCAGCCACTCCAAATTCCAACTACACACCACCTTGAACATAAAAACAAAACTCAAGAGAACCTGAAGCATTATAAGTCAATTTGTAGCCACAACAAAATAAGTCACAAGCTGCAAAATGATGAAGCCAATACGCAAGCCTTCACGCTGCAATATGCACAAGCCATTTCAAGCTGCAAAAAGAAAAGCCGGACGAGATCACAAAAGCTGCTATGTCACGTTGCAAGCCATGTCAAAATGCAAAGCCTTGTTTAGTTGTACAAGCTGCAAGCAAATATCAACATGAGCTGACTAATCCATGTCACGAATTAAAACGCAAAACGCAGCAAACAATTCCAAAACGGCATACATTTCAAAACGCTGCAGATTGAAGAGCAAAACGGCGACGGGTTTAAAGCAAAACGGTAGCAAGAGCGATCAAAACACACTTTGCACACAAGAGAAAAAATGCGTGACAACATGGAACGCAAGGAGCAGAGTTCAAAACGGAGAAGAATTTTGTTTTCAATCAAACTTTCAGCTCAAGTTTCTCATTTCTTTTGCTATAAATAGAGACCACTACTCATTCATTTCTCCAAGCTTTTCAAGCCAAACAAATTCTGACATTTTTTCTCTTCAAATTTCTCACTGCGAAAACATTTCGTAACCGTATTCATCTCATACATTCTTTCAAAATCCAACACTCAATTCCAAAACAAATATCAACCAGAATCAAAGGAAATAAGAGAGGAAGAATTGAAGCATTACGAACCTGCATCTGAAGGTAGTTTGGCTCGATTTCGCGTTTTTCGCTCGATTTTGTTTGTGGACTATTCTTGAAATTGGTTATACCGTTGTGTTCATCTCTTCGTTTCGGTCGCAACCGCGTGATTTTTGAATCCCGTCGCTCTGGTTTGATGAGGTTGTAGCTTTCTAGCCATGGCGGTGAATAGTAACCGTGAGAAAAAAAAGAAAAGAAGATGAACATGTGCCGTCTGTGTCTTTTTCTTTTCCTTTTTCATTTTTGCTTTTTTTGTTTTTTTAATTTTTCTTTAAAAGGAGCTTGGGCCTAAAGCCCGTGTGAATTGATTTCAACATCACCACCGTGTTCTTAGTCGCACCTCCCTCTCTTTTTTTTTTCCTTTTGTTTTTCTCTTTTACTTTTTAGTTTCACTTTTTTCTTCCTTATTTTTTCTTAGTGATTTAAAAATAAAAAATAGATCTGAAATTTTTTAATTCTGGTGTTATCATTTGTATTTTTGAATGTTACTTTAAAGAAAAAATTCTTGAAAATGATTTGAGTATTTTGTTCTTGATTTTATTTTCCTTTTGATTTTGGCTTTGGATCACACTTTTAAAGGCCTTATTTCTCTTTAAATTCATTGGACTTAGGGTGTAGATGAAGTTAGATAAATGTTCACTAATTCAAATCTATCTTTAAAGTGAATTATTTAATTCACTTTAGGTGCTTTGAGTTAATGATATGTTTAGCACTTTATTCCACCAAAATGAGTGAATGAACTTAAAGATGGAATTGTCTTGAATTTGTGATTCAATTTGGTTTCCTCTTTTCTTCATCTCTTTTCTTTTTGATCTATGAAAGTCAAAGATATTGGAATTCTTTTGTTGAATTTCGATCGAGATGAGATCGTTACCATTTTTTTCTTTTCGCGCGGTTCGCTTTCGGATGACGATCTATATATCGTCATCTAGCGTACATTAGCACATAGAGTTATTGACCGGCCTCATTGTAGGGTAATTACTTCGTAAATTACTCGGCGATTGCTTAACATAGCGCAATATTTGTCCCGTATCAAAAACTATCAAGAATGATTGATTATTTGTCTTATGGTTCACAACTCATGAAACTTGTTGTTAGGAGGCTTTGGTCTTATCAATCCTCTAATGAGTTTCATCAACCTTGACCTAAGTGCAATTATTCAATTGTTATTGATCACTAACACTAACAACTAATCACTAACTTATTAACAATTTTATTATTTTAATTTTGTTTATGTTTCCTTCTCGCTCCTTATCTCTTTTATTTCTTTTATGCTTCATTATTATCATTCCATATCATGTTTATGTTTCCGCAATTTTTCCTTTGTCCGTTGGACATATGTTTATGTTTCCGCAATTTTTCCTTTGTCCGTTGGACATATGTTTATGCTTATGCCATTTCTCTCTTATCCATTTGAACTTAAGACATTAATAAAGGATTAAACCATAAAAAACTTAATTCTCTTCATTTTGGACTATTGGTTACTATCCTATGCTTTAGAGTGATCTCTTTATAGACCTCTTTTAAAGTGATATTGGACTTATGGACCTAGAATTAGGACTTCTTATCCCTTTGCTTGGAGTATTGATTGAAGACTTGCCTTTATTTGGCCAATTTGCTTAAGGATGGAATTCTTTTAATATTGCTTTGATGTGGCTCCATTTTAGTTAGATCCTTCTTTTCCTTAGCTTTTATTTCATGCACTAGGATAGTCACTTCTTCTCCTCCCCATTCTTAAATTTTCAAAATCTTCTCCCTTTTTCAAAATCTTCTTCTTGTTTTCAAACTTAAAACCACTTTCATAATAAAACCTTGACTTTTGTCAAGTGACTTTTTAAACTTTGTTTTCTTAATAAATGTCAATCCATTTAACTATATTTTGACTATTTCATAAAAATAAAAAAAATACAAAACTAATCCAAATTCTTTTGTGCTTTTATGCACCTTTTTCTTTTAAACTTTTCAAAAAGAATTAGACATGAGTCATTTTTTTGATGAGATGTAAAACTCCTAACCATGGTATTTTGTTGAAAGTATGGTCGTTTTCCACTTAGATGTTGAAGTGATTAGTCTTGTTGATGTTAATCCAAGAAAATCCTCCATCTTAATGTGATGCAAATGCCACTTTCCCATACCTTTGGGTAATTAGTTGAGTATTCTCTCTTGAGAATGACAGGTTGTCTTTTTCAAGATAAAATAAACCATAACCAATATTTTTTGTTCTTTGTGCCACGAACTACGAGGTTTTGATCCTACATTGCACATCGTGGGTACGTAGGCATGAGGCGATAATTCTCTCCAAACACAAAAATATTAAAAAATATTCTCCTCTCATCTCTTCAATCTTTTTTTCAAGCATACCCTTTTTTAGACCAAAAAGCAGTGAATACATCAAAGGGCTCCTATAGAGTACTATAGATGTATTGGGTGCGTAAAACCTTCCCTTTACATAACCAATCCCCCATACCCTTATCTCCTTAGGTTTTGTTCGCTCTTTTTTCCTTTCCTTTATGGATAAAAATAAAAGTGCGGTGGTGACTCTTGCTTATTTTTGAGTTAAGTTAATCAATAGCTTACACTCACAAATTTCCCCGCTACAGAAAAGTGGCGACTCTGCTGGGGACAGATTGACCTCTTGCTGGTCCATCCCTTGAGGGGTTTAGCCTACTTTGATTTATTTACTGCTTTTTGTCTGTTTTGTGTTGGCTAGATTTTCTGTTTGGTGGGCAGGGTGTTCTGAGAGATAAGCCCACTACCCAGGCTTGAGCATATATATAGGTATTAGAGTGGATAGTCGTGACGCTTGCGTGGGGGTGGCCACGTATTGTCGTTCATGAGACCCACAACCAGACGAGGTTCTATCAGGAGCTACCTGCCACTGTACGTTGGTATAGGCCAGTAGGTATTCTCTTGAGGAATTGTCGACTCTGGGGACCATTTCTTGAGGACTCAGTTGCGGCACTCCTCCCGAGATGTGACAGTGGCAGACCACGTTCTGTGGCAAACCCATTGCGCATTCTCGATCCGAGGACCCAATGCTGGGAGCTCGCTATAGGATATCCCTTTTGAAAGAGAATCAGTGGAGGCACTCCTCGATTGGCGATAGTACTGTACCACGAGGGATGAATATACTATTGCTTCTCGACCTCAGTGCCAGAAGCTGAGGACCTTTCATTTTGGAGAATCAGTTGAGGCCTCCTCGATTGATGATGATGCTAAACCAGAAATGGTGAACGTATAATCATTTCTCGACCTGAGAGCCCGCGATACTGAACATCCTAGTACCCACATGTGAGAATGGGCGGGTTTTTACAGGTTTGCAGGAAACCCTGACCTTCAACGTACCCGGTACTTCAAAGCAAACCTCTGTCGTTAGCAACAGTTATTCCGGATCTGTGGAAGTTTTGACCCCTTGTTTACTGCATTCATATTGCATTGCATTTGCATCAAGCATCATTCTGTATTGTTTCTTGCCTTTCCCAGGTGTCTTATTTGCTTCCTTTTCTTGGTCTTCGTTCAGCCAAGCTGTCGCACCAGTATAATACTCGAGCTAATCTGAAGAAAAAGATGGATCAGTTGCAGCAAGAGAACCGTGAGCTTCGTGAAGAAGTATCAACTCTGAAGGATGGTTTGGAAAGACTCACTGCTATGATGGAAGCTCTGGTGGCTTCTCAGAATCAGCCACCACCACCTCCTCCTCCGCTTTCAACTCCTGTGCAAAGGACATTCATTTCTGAGATTGTCTCTACGCCCATCTCTGTGGTGTCTGCTAGTGTTCCTCAATACTCCATGCCTCCTGGTTTCCCCTAGGGCATGCCTCATAACTTTGTTCCTGAATGTTATCAACCACCACCACCTCCTGAAGTTCCAGTTATTCCTACCGTTTAACCTGTGATGACTGTACCACCGCCTGTAGTTCACACTGTTCCTTTTGGTGAAGAGCAAATTTTCCATACTGCTCTAAGTGAGAATGCCAACGCTTATGATAGAATGGAATAAATTCAAGACCAGTTTGCTGAAATGTAAAAAGAGATCAAAGCTCTGAGAGGTAAAGAGCTGTTTGGAAAAAATGCTCATGAGTTATGCTTAGTTCCGAATGTGAAGATCCCGCATAAGTTCAAGGCCCCTGACTTTGAAAAATATAAGGGTAATTCTTGTCCATTGAGTCACTTGACTATGTATGCTCGTAAGATGTCGGCTCATAAGGATATTGATCAGCTTCTCATTCACTACTTTTAAGATAGTTTGTCCGGTGCAGCTTTGAAGTGGTATATGGGACTCGATAGTGCTCGAATTCGCACTTTCGAAGATTTGGGTGAGGCGTTTGTGAAACAGTATAAGTATAATGTGGATATGGCTCCTGATCGTCACCAGCTTCGGGCAATGGCACAGAAGGATAAGGAGACATTTAAAGAGTACGCACAGAGATGGCGCAAGATTGCTGTTCAGATCAACCCTCCTTTGGAAGAAAAGAAGATGACCATGATTTTTCTGAAAACTCTGAGTCCTTTTTATTATGAGCATATGATTGCTAGTGCCCCGAGTGATTTTACTGAGATGGTTAATATGGGGATGAGATTGGAAGATGGTGTCCGTGAGGGACGTTTGTCGAAAGATGAAAATTCTGTTGGAAGTTCCAAAAAATATAGTGGAGGATTTGCCAAAAAGAAAAAAGGAGAGACCAATGTCGTTTCTTGAGAAAGGTATAGAAGACCTCATAATAGAAATAATCAGTGGCAGTAACATGTTGCATCTGTCACTCCTGTTATCAGTTCAGTTCCTGTTGTTCAGGCACCACCTGCTCAGCAACAACGTTCTAATCAGCCAACCAATCAACGGGGCCATTTTCAGAAAAATTTTGATCTGATTCCAATGACCTACACAGAATTGCTTCCTTGTTTAATTAAGAAGAATCTTGTTCAGACCCGTCCACCACCTGCTGTTCCAAAAGATTCACCATGGTGGTATAAGCCTGAAGCTCATTGTGCTTTCCATTAAGGAGGAGCTGGGCATGACACTGAGAATTGTTATCCACTGAAGATGGAGGTACAGAAATTGGCTAGAAGTGGTATTCTGTCTTTCGAAGATTCCAACCCTAATGTGCAATCAAATCCACTGCCTAATCACGGCAAGGCGTCTGTCAATATGGTTTATGGTTGCCCTGACACATTCAAAATCTTTGATATCTGTTGGATCCGAAGATCTCTTGTGGAAATGCATGCAGTTTTGAGTGAATACCATGATATTGATCATAATTATGCAGCCTGTTACATCTGTTCTGTGAATCCTCGTGGTTGTGTGATAATGAAGAGGGATATTCAAAGGATGACGAACGAAAATTTAATTGAAGTCACTGCTAAGAGAGACGAATATCAGAATGAGGTGAATGCTATTGAGCCACGCTTTAATATTCCTGAAAGAGTTGTTATCTCTTATGACAGTCGGAAGACAGCTGCTACACCTTTGGTCATTCGGTTGCCCGGACCAGTACCCTATGAATCTGACAAAGTTGTTCCGTATAAGTACAATGCTACCATGGTAGAAGATGGTAAGGAAGTGCCCATTCCTTCTTTGTCTTCTGTGGTAAGCATCGCTGATGTGAGTAGGGTGACCCGGAGTGGTCGAGTTTTTGCTCTTGAGCCTCCAAAGATTGTGGAGAATGTTATTGCTAGCAAACGAACTCAAGAAGAGAGTCATGTTGATGTTTCTGGTCAGTCCATTGGTTCGAAGGTTTTTGAGGATGAAGTATTCAAATTGATCAAGAAGAGTGATTACAGTGTTGTGGATTAACTCTTGCACGCCCCGTCCAAGGTTTCAGTGTTGTCCTTACTGATGAATTCTGAAGCTCATAGGAAATCTTTGCAGAAGGTTTTGGAACAAGCATATGTTGAGCATGATGTGACTGTTAACCAGTTTGATGGCATTGTTGCCAACCTCACTGCATGTAATAATTTGAGTTTCTGTGATGAAGAGTTACCCGAGGAGGGGAGAAATCATAATTTGGCTTTACATATCTCCATGAACTGTCAAGAAGATGCGCTTTCTAATGTGTCGGTTGACACTGGCTCTTCTTTGAATGTGTTGGCAAAATCTACTTTATCAAAGCTTGCTTACCAAGGTCCTTCCATGAGGTATATTGGAGTTATTGTTAAAGCTTTTGATGGATCTCGAAAGACAGTGATTGGAGAGGTTGATCTTCCAATCAAAATAGGACCGTGCTTCTTCCAGATTACTTTTCAAGTAATGGATATCCGTCCTGCTTATAGTTGTCTGCTTGGCCGACCCTGGATTCATGAGGCTGGGGCAGTGACTTCGACTCTTCATCAGAAGTTGAAATTTGTTAAGAATGATAAGCTGGTAATTGTTGGAGGTGAGCAAGCAATGTTGGTGAGCCACCTTTCATCCTTTTCATATGTTGATGCTAATGAAACTGTTGGAACTCCGTTCCAAGCTCTTTCTGTTGATGATAAAGCTGAGTTACCCATGTCTTCTTTGAAAGATGTTTTGCATGTGTTAGAAACTGGTCGGTCTGACGGTTGGGGCCGAGTCATTTATGTGGTTGATAACCTGGGAAAAACTGGTTTAGGCTTTACGCCTGGTACAGTCATAAGAGATTTGAAGCATATTAATGAGACCTTTCGCAGCGCTGGATTCATCCACAAGGATCACTCTACTGCTGCAATCATTGAAGATGATGAAGAGGAAGAACTTCCCAATTTCGTGACACATGGACAAATCTGCCAGAATTGGATAGCTGTTGACGTTCCTACTATTGTTCATATTTCAAAATTGATTGTTAAACCCATTGAAAACAATGACCCTATGCCCCCTCCCAACTTTGAGTTCCCTGTGTTTGGAGCTGAAGAAGAGGGTATTGAGGAGATTCCAGATGAAATTTCTCGGTTGCTTGAGCACGAGGAAAAGGCCATTCAGCCTCATGAAGAGTCGTTGGAATTGGTTAATTTGGGTTCAGATGATGATGTAAAAGAAGTCAAGATTGGGGCACTGCTTCAGTCAGATGTTAAGAGGAGGATTGTGGAGTTTCTTAGAGAATATGTTGATGTGTTTGCTTGGTCCTATCAAGACATGCCTGGTCTTGATACTGATATTGTGGAGCATAGATTGCCGTTGAAGCCTGAATGTCCACCGGTGAAGCAGAAATTAAGAAGAACTCATCCCGACATGGCTGTGAAGATCAAAGAGGAGGTTCAAAAGCAGATTGATGTTGGTTTTCTTGTGACTTCTGAGTATCCTCAATGGGTGGCCAATATTGTGCCTGTTCCAAAGAAAGACGGAAAAGTCCGAATGTGCGTTGACTATAGAGATTTGAATAAAGCTAGTCCAAAAGATGATTTTCCATTGCCACACATTGATATGTTGGTAGATAATACTGCTAAATTCAGTATCTTCTCTTTTATGGATGGATTTTCCGGTTATAATCAAATAAAGATGGCACCCGAGGACATGGAAAAAACAACATTCATTACACCCTGGGGAACATTCTGCTATAGAGTGATGCCCTTCGGTTTGAAAAATGTTGGTGCAACGTACCAGAGAGCTATGACCACTTTGTTCCATGATATGATGCATAAAGAAATTGAGGTCTATGTGGATGATATGATTTGTAAGTCAAAGACTGAAGAAGATCATATTGAGTACTTATTGAAGCTGTTTCAACATTTGAGAAAGTTTAAGCTCCGTTTGAATCCTAATAAATGCACTTTTGGTGTCCGTTCTGGAAAGTTGTTGGGCTTTATTGTCAGCCAAAAAGGCATTGATGTTGATCCTGGTAAAGTTAAAGCCATTCAGGAAATGCCTGTGCCCAAAACAGAGAAACAAGTAAGAGGATTCTTGGGACGTTTGAATTATATCTCCCGATTTATATCCAATATGACTGCCACATGTGCACTGATCTTCAAGCTTCTTCGCAAAGATCAGGGTTGTGTCTGGACAGAGGATTGTCAGAAAGCTTTTGAAAGAATTAAAGAGTATTTGCTTGAACCTCCGATTTTGTCTCCTTCCGTAGAAGGAAGACCTTTGATCATGTATTTGACCGTGCTGGAAAAGTCTATGGGTTGTGTTCTGGGTAACAAGATGAATCTGGTCGGAAAGAATTTTCCATTTATTATTTGAGCAAGAAGTTCACTGATTGTGAGTCTCGGTACTCAATGCTTGAAAAAACATGTTATGCTTTAGCTTGGGCTGCCAAGCGTCTCCGCCAGTATATGTTGAATCATACAACTTGGTTGATATCCATAATGGATCCAATCAAGTATATCTTTGAAAAGCCTGCTTTAACTGGGAGGATCGCTCGTTGACAAATGTTGTTGTCAGAATATGATATCGAGTACCGAACTCAAAAGGCGATAAAAGGAAGTGTTTTGGCTGAACATTTGGTACATCAGCCAATCAGGTTTGATTTTCCTGATGAAGATGTGATGTATCTAAAGGTTAAAGATTGTGAAGAACCGTTACCTGGTGAAGGGCCTGAGCCTAGATCCCGTTGGGGTTTGATTTTTGATGGAGCTGTTAATGAGTATGGTAAGGGTATTGGGGCAATAATTGTTACTCCTCATGGTTCTCATATCCCTTTCACTGCAAGGTTGACGTTCACTTGCACAAATAATGCGGCTGAGTATGAAGCATGTATTATGGGCTTGGAAGAAGCCATCGATTTGAGAATCAAGATTCTCGATGTATACGGAGATTCATCCCTAGTGATTAATCAGATTAAAGGAGAATGGGAGACACGTCAACCTGATTTAATTCCTTATCGAGATTATGCAAGAAGGTTGTTAACTTTCTTCAATAAGGTTGAGTTTCACCATATACCCAGAGCAGCAAATCGAATGGCGGATGCTTTAGCCACTATATCCTCCATGATTGTGGTGAGTCAGTGGAATGATGTGCCCAAAATCGATGTTATGCGCCTTGACAGACCAGCTCATGTGTTTGCGGTTGAAGAGGTTGTTGATGATAAACCATGGTATTGTGATATTAAATGCTTTCTTCAAAATCAAGAGTACCCGCTTGGGGCTTCCAAGAAGGATAAGAAGACTTTGAGAAGATTGTCTGGTAGTTTCTTCTTGAATGATGATGTGCTGTATAAAAGAAATTATGACATGTTCTTGCTCAGATACATGGATAGACACGAAGCAGACATGTTGATGAAAGAAATTCATGAAGGATCTTTTGGTACTCATGCCAATGGGCATGCAATGGCTAAGAAAATGTTAAGGGCGGGTTACTATTGGCTGACAATGGAATCTGACTGTTGCAAATTTGTGAAGAAGTGTCATAAGTGCCACGTTTATGCTGACAAAATCCATGTACCACCAACTCCTCTCAATGTTATCTCTTCTCCATGGCCTTTCTCCATGTGGGGCATTGATATGATTGGAATGATTGAGCCTAAAGCGTCGAACGGACACCGTTTTATATTGGTGGCTATTGACTATTTTACCAAGTGGGTTGAAGCGGCATCATATGCCAATGTGACCAAGCAAGTAGTGGTCTGTTTTATTAAGAATCAAATCATTTGTCGGTATGGTGTCCCGAGCAAGATTATCACTAATAATGGGTCGAACCTGAATAACAAGATGATGAAGGAATTATGCGATGAGTTTAAGATTGAGCATCATAATTCTTCTCCTTACAGACCTAAGATGAATAGGGCTGTTGAAGCTGCTAATAAGAATATTAAGAAGATTGTTCAGAAGATGGTTGTTACTTACAAGGATTGGCATGAGATGCTCCCTTTTGCTTTGCATGGGTATCGTACATCCGTCTGCACTTCAACAAGGGCAACCCCATTCTCTCTTGCGTATGGTATGGAAGCAGTGCTCCCGGTGGAGGTTGAAATCCCTTCTATGAGAGTTTTGATGGAAGTTGAATTGTCTGAGGCTGAATGGTGTCAAAGCAGATATGATCAGTTGAATTTGATTGAAGAGAAAAGAATGACGGCCTTGTGTCATGGCCAATTGTATCAACAGAGAATGAAGAAAGCTTTTGATAAGAAGGTTCGACCTCGTGTGTTCAAAGAAGGCGACCTCGTGCTCAAAAGGATCTCGACTTCTACCAATGATTCTAGGGGTAAGTGGACTCCTAATTATGAAGGCCCATATGTTGTTAAGAGAGTCTTCTCTGGCGGTGCATTACTTCTTACAACTATGGATGGTGAAGAGTTCACTCGTCCTGTGAATGCTGATGCAGTCAAGAAATACTTCACCTAAAAAAATAAAAGAACAGCTCGCTAAGTTGAAAACCCGAAAGGGCGGCTTAGGCAAAAATGAGCGTCTCGGTGGGCTGAAAACCTGAAAGGGCAGTCCAGGCAAAAATTAGAGACAAAAAACAGAAATAATCATCCTGGTAGATTGAAAACCCGAAAGGGCAATCTAGGCAAAAGTTAGGGATTCTGGCAAGTAACTGCATCTGGCCAGTCTTGATCATTTGAAAGCAACATTGTCATTCAAGGATTCTGCTTCAATCATCCTCAACTGAAGTTTTCGCCACAGTGGAATTCAAAGTTGTTAGGGAGAATAGTGGTCATTGTATTTCAATGTAACCCTTTCCATGTATTTACCATTTTTCAAACTTTGTAATGATCCATGGAATTACGCCATTTGCGGACTTCCATTCTATTAATAAAATTTGGGCCTTTGTCCCTTTGTTTACAATTCTTATTTTGTTTCTGTTTGCAGAATTTCATTTATTTTTTATGATGATTTTTGAAACAAAATGTGAATAATTGATTTAAATTTTTGAAAATTATAAAAACATTTTCCTTTGAGTTATGAATGAGAAAAGGAACATCAATGGTTATTCCAAGGACAGTAGGATCGATGTTTTCCTCAGCAGGGTTCGTTCTCGCTCCTTTGGTAGAATTTATTGATATTTCCCCAGTAGAGTTTGTCGATATTTCCCCAGTAGAATTTGTTGATATTTCCTCAGCAGATTTTGTTCCTATGAATGTGATCAGTTGTTGACAAGGTGTTGGGTTTGTTATGATGTGTTGAATTCATAAGGTCCAGTGTTGTTTGGTTTCTTCCCCAGCTAGGTCTTGGTTTGAATCTTCTCCAATTGATTATGTTATGGTCAGGCATTTGAGTAGTTTTGAGGTCCACACTTCTCCCCAATGGTGGTCCCCACACAGAAATTCATATAAGGAATCTTCACTCAGAGTTTTACCCTCTAGACGTGTTGTTGTTGCTTTGGATGTCCCCAAACAGAGAGCCGTGTTTTTTTTCCTTTAAGAAGCATGAACTTGGTGTTTGTTTGTTGGATTCTTATCTTTGGTTGTGTTTCTCACCAGGATGATTTATCCTTGTTGATTCCCCAGCGGAGACAGAGCATTACTGTTTTGTTTGCTCTCCAATCATAAAGTAGTGAGGTTAATTTCTCTTTTCCCCCGGCAAGTCCAAGATGTACTTCTCTCCGGATTGTTTTTCCAGAGATTTATCCTCCTGGTGAAGTTTGTGCATCTCTAATGCGGCTATTTCCTAGTGAAGTCGCTGATGAGATCTCTTTTAGTCACCTGTTGGGTTTTCTCTCACTCATGATGAGTATTGATCTAAAATTCCCCACAGTTTGACCTTTTGCTGTTTTCCCAGCAAGTCCAGGATGCTTTGCCCAGAATTGGTTAATCCTCTTAGAGTGTTCTCGTATCTCCAGCAGATCTGCCTTGTTTTCCCAATGGGATTTCACATAGGTGTTTATATGTCTACATTCCCCAGCGGATTCATTATTTTTCCGCAGCAGATCTCTTCATCCTTTTGAAATGGAAGTTCCGGTGAATTTTTATCCCCAGGAAGAATCAGAGATTGGGTTTGTATGATTCCCCAACAACTTTCCTGCCATTTTCAAAGCGGAGTTTATGTTGTTATCCTCCTTGTGGATCATCGACGTTAGAAGATTGATATTTGGGTTTTCTCCCCAAGGAGTATCTTCTTTTCTCCAGCAAGATTTGAGCCTGGTAGTAGGATTTATTTTCCTTTGATGACTTTTGTTTATCTCTTACAGGATTTCTTTAGCTAAATGCCTAGCAGAGTTGCTAATAACATCTCCATCTTGTTGAGATTAGCCGAGTATTCAGTGGTGTTATGATATTTATGCCACCCTCTGCTTATCCTTTATGTCTGTTTTGTCAGCATATTCATACTCATAAGCATCGTATGCGCATTCATTTGTTGTGCATAGCATATCGTTGTTGCATTGTACATTTTGCATTTGTTTTGGTGCTTCTTTGCTCTCTGGTGTTGTTATCCTTGTAGAGCATGTGTGTCCTCTCTCCATTTAGAGCGTCGACCCGTAAGCAGAAAAATGCCTATCTTTGTTAATTCCCCACTGAGTTTATTTCTCGTGGAAGATTTTGATTCAGTTTCTTTCCCAGTTCATTATTTGGATGGGATTAATCCCAGTTGAGATATTTCCTCCTCGGGATGAGTCTTGTTTGACCGTTTCTCTCCAACTTGTTCTTGGAGTGAACTTAGGCCCCCTGCAATTTTTTGTTTGGATCTCTAGACCGTGAAACCTAGATTGAGAGTGCGTATGTTTTGCACCTTTGAGGATTCTGCGCCTTTCAGCTGAAATCTGTGTATGACTCCCCTTTTGGAAGGTCCAATACTGTTTTGTGGCATTCCTTTATTTGATAAGCCTGAGCCGATGCAATTATTACCTTTTGTGACTCCGATGAATGGTAAGTCTCTTCGGTTTTACGGGACAGTTCGTTGTTGAGATTTGTGACTCCGATGAATGGTAAGTCTCTTCGGTTTGACGGGACAGTTCGTTGTTGAGATTTGTGACTCCGATGAATGGTAAGTCTCTTCGGTTTGACGGGACAGTTCGTTGTTGAGATTTTGTGACTCCAATGAATGGTAAGTCTCTTCGTTTTGACGGGACAGTTCGTTGTTGAGATTTGTGACTCCGATGAATGGTAAGTCTCTTCGGTTTAATGGGACAGTTCATTGTTGAGATTTTGTGACTCTGATGAATGGTAAGTCTCTTCGGTTAGAGGAGACAGTTCATTGTTGATGTATTGATTTTCTCCAGTGGAATCTTGTTGTGCTAAGTCTTCCCTGTTGAGTTATGTCCTTTTTGTGTTATGGTTTATTTCCATATACGGTTATCCCCAGTTTGAATCTTTTCCTCAGCTGATTCCCAGTAGTTGTGCAGTATGTTCCCCGGCTAGTTGATGGTCACCTGTGATTGTGTTTCCCCGGTGGAGTTTCTTTCTCCCGTTCTTCTTTTTGTTTATCTCCTATGGCATATTCTCCCCATGGTGGTCTTGTGTCTGCATACCATTTGCATAATCATATCATTTTGTGGTCTCTTAGAGCCAAAAATTGGGTTTATTGTTATATTTAAGTCTCTTCTATCTCGTCGAGACAAAGATGTCAATCTTCTTATCTCCGGATAGAAGAAACTTAAATAAGGGCAGCTGTAATACCCTAATTTTTACCCCTAAGATCCCACATATCATTTTGCATCTCAAACAAGATCACCAATATATGTGTGTTTTTATTACTTGCTTTAAGTTTATTTCTGTTTACTAACCTCTAACCAAAATACCAAAAATATTTTTCTTTTTTGTTTGTTTCTTCTTCTCTGTGTGATTAGGGTTTTGTAGGGAGATTAATGGCAGAGACATGGCTTGGAAGCAAGTGTGGTTGTTCAGTTGTGGTTAAATATCAGATGGAAGTTTGACCTCACCTTGGTCAAACCATCAAGGTTGCTTCAATTGCAAGTATTTGCATCAGTGGTCTATTTCTCAAGCAGTGACTTTTGAGTTTGTTGTGTGGTGATATCCATCATGTTCATCTGAGTTCACCAGTTCAATTGTGATTCAGCTGTGAATTTATTTCCCTAGAGATTAATTCGATCGGATTCCAAGTGATTCAGGATTTATTTGATCAGAAATACAGGGGATGACATATTCAAATGGCCGTTGTTTCAATTGCGTTTTGTTCAGTGGTAGCTGTGTGTCATATTTTATCAGAAGCTTCTGATTGATTTTAGGCTAAAAATAAAGATTTGTTATCCATGATCCATATTCATTCCCATTTTTGGCTATCCACTATTCTAAACCATTTTTTTCTATTATCCACTTTTAATCCTTTTTTTTTCATATAATCTAAAACCACTTATACCATTTCCACTTTATTCATTATCCACTTTCTAATACCCACTTCAATTTTCAATTCACATAACCATTTCCAATGTCCAAACTATTTTTTAATATCCATAACCATCTTTTTTATTCTCCATTTTTATTCAATTTCTAAACCATATTCCCTTATCCAATTTCAAATCAAATTTTCAATTATCCAACAATTAACTTTTTCTTTTAAACCCATTTCCATTTTTTTTAGATATCCATTTTTTATCCATTTCCAATTCTCCTAAATCCATGTCAATTTCATTCTAAAGTCGATATCCATTTTTTTTATAACCATTTCCAAATATCCATTTTTTATAATATCCATTCTTTAAACCATTTTTATCCATAATTCATTCTCCAATTTTTATTTTCCAATCCACATTACAAAAATTCATTAACCATATTGCAATTATTCAAGTCATTATCCAATAATCTTTTTCTCAATTCATTAACCCATTAGCCAAGTATTAAAAAAAATGATGATGATTTGATTTGACTTAATCCAAGCCAACCATCACGTACAGGTTACCACGCCAGCCACTCCAAATTCCAAATACACACCACCTTGAACATAAAAACAAAACTCAAGAGAACATGAAGCATTATAAGTCAATTTGTAGCCACAACAAAACAAGTCACAAGCTGCAAAATGATGAAGCCAATACGCAAGCCTTCACGGTGCAATATGCACAAGCCATTTCAAGCCGCAAAAAGAAAAGCCGGATGAGATCACAAAAGCTGCTACGTCACGTTGCAAGCCATGTCAAAATGCAAAGCCTTGTTTAGTTGTACAAGCTGCAAGCAAATATCAACATGAGCTGACTAATCCACGTCAAGAATTAAAATGCAAAACGCAGAAAACAATTCCAAAATGGCATACATTTCAAAACGCTGCAGATTGAAGAGCAAAACGGCGACGGGTTTAAAGTAAAACGGCAGCAAGAGCGATCAAAACACATGCTGCACACAAGAGAAAAAACGCGTGACAACATGGAACGCAAGGAGCAAAGTTCAAAACGACAATGAATTTTGTTTTCAATCAAACTTTCAGCTCAAGTTTCTCATTTCTTTTGCTATAAATAGAGACCACTACTCATTCATTTCT
Source organism: Lathyrus tuberosus (assembly GCA_022829125.1). Lineage (NCBI taxonomy): Eukaryota > Viridiplantae > Streptophyta > Magnoliopsida > Fabales > Fabaceae > Lathyrus > Lathyrus tuberosus. The sequence continues at coordinate 11,509,741 of JALAZF010000158.1, forward strand.
CCAAGCTTTTCAAGCCAAACAAATTCTGACATTTTTTCTCTCCAAATTTCTCACTGCGAAAACATTTCGTAACCGTATTCATCTCATACTTTCTTTCAAAATCCAACACTCAATTCCAAAACAAATATCAACCATAATCAAAGGAAATAAGAGAGGAAGAATTGAAGCATTACGAACCTGCATCTGAAGGTAGTTTGGATCAATTTTGCGTTTTTTCGCTCGATTTAGTTTGTGGACTATTCTTGAAATTGGTTATACCATTGTGTTCATCTCTTCGTTTCGGTCGTAACCGCGTGATTTTTGAATCCCGTCGCTCTGGTTTGATGAGGTTGTAGCTTGCTAGCCATGGCGGTGAATAGTAACTATGAGAAAAAATAGAAGAAGAAGATGAACATGTGCCGTCTGTGTCTTTTTCTTTTCCTTTTTCATTTTTTTTTTTTTGTTTTTTTAATTTTTCTTTAAAAGGAGCTTGGGCCTAAAGCCCGTGTGAATTGATTTCAACATCACCACCGTGTTCTTAGTCGCACCTCCCTCTCTTTTTTTTTTCCTTTTTTTTTTCTCTTTTACTTTTTAGTTTCACTTTTTTCTTCCTTATTTTTTCTTAGTGATTTAAAAAAAAAATAGATCTGAAATTTTTTAATTATGGTGTTATCATTTGTATTTTTGAATGTTACTTTAAAGAAAAAATTCTTGAAAATGATTTGAGTATTTTGTTCTTGATTTTATTTTCCTTTTGATTTTGGCTCTGGATCACACTTTTAAAGGCCTTATTTCTCTTTAAATTCATTGGACTTAGGGTGTAGATGAAGTTAGATAAATTTCACTAATTCAAATCTATCTATAAAGTGAATTATTTAATTCACTTTAGGTGCTTTGAGTTAATGATATGTTTAGCACTTTAATCCACCAAAATGAGTGAATGAACTTAAAGATGGAATTGTCTTGAATTTGTGATTCAATTTGGTTTCCTCTATTCTTCATCTCTTTTCTTTTTGATCTATGAAAGTCAAAGATATTGGAATGCTTTTGTTGAATTTCGATCGAGACAAGATTGTTACCATTTTTTTCTTTTCGTGCGGTTCGCTTTCGGATGACGATCTATATATCGTCATCTAGCGTACATTAGCACATAGAGTTATTGACCGGCCTCATTGTAGGGTAATTATTTCGTAAATTACTCGGCGATTGCTTAACATAGCGCAATATTTGTCCCGTATCGGAAACTATCAAGAATGATTGATTATTTGTCTTATGGTTCACAACTCATGAAACTTGTTGTTAGGAGGCTTTGGTCTTATCAATCCTCTAATGAGTTTCATCAACCTTGACCTAAGTGCAATTATTCGATTGTTATTGATCACTAACACTAACAACTAATCACTAACTTATTAACAATTTTATTATTTTAATTTTGTTTATGTTTCCTTCTCGCTCCTTATCTCTTTTATTTCTTTTATGCTTCATTATTATCATTCCATATCATGTTTATGTTTCCACATTTTTTCCTTTGTCCGTTGGACATATGTTTATGTTTCCGCAATTTTTCCTTTGTCCGTTGGACATATGTTTATGCTTATGCCATTTCTCTCTTATCCATTTGAACTTAAGACATTAATAAAGGATTAAACCATAAAAAACTTAATTCTCTTCATTTTGACTATTGGTTACTATCCTATGCTTTGGAGTGATCTCTTTATGGACCTCTTTTGAAGTGATATTGGACTTATGGACCTAGAATTAGGACTTCTTATCCCTTTGCTTGGAGTATTGATTGAAGACTTGCCTTTATTTGGCCAATTTGCTTAAGGATGGAATTCTTTTAGTATTGCTTTGAAGTGGCTCCATTTTGGTTAGATCCTTCTTTTCCTTAGCTTTTATTTCATGCACTAGGATAGTCACTTCTTCTCCTCCCCATTCTTAAATTTTCAAAATCTTCTCCCTTTTTCAAAATCTTCTTCTTGTTTTCAAACTTAAAACCACTTTCATAATAAAACCTTGACTTTTGTCAAGTGACTTTTTAAACTTTGTTTTCTTAATAAATGTCAATCCATTTAACTATATTTTGACTATTTCATAAAAATATAAAAAAATACAAAACTCATCCAAATTCTTTTGTGCTTTTATGCACCTTTTTTTTTTTAACTTTTCAAAAAGAATTAGACATGAGTCATTTTTTTTATGAGATGTAAAACTCCTAACCATGGTATTTTGTTGAAAGTATGGTCGTTTTCCACTTAGATGTTGAAGTGATTAGTCTTGTTGATGTTAATCCAAGCAAATCCTCCATCTTAATGTGATGCAAATGCCACTTTCCCATACCTTTAGGTAATTAGTTGAGTATTCTCTCTTGAGAATGACAGGTTGTCTTTTTCAAGATAAAATAAACCATAACCAATAATTTTTGTTCTTTGTACCACGAACTACGGGGTTTTGATCCTACATTGCACATCGTGGGTACGTAGGCATGAGGCGATAAGTCTCTCCAAACACAAAAATCTTAAAAAATATTCTCCACTCATCTCTTCAATCTTTTTTTCAAGCATACCCTTTTTTTCGACCAAAAAGCAGTGAATACATCAAAGGGCTCCTATAGAGGACTATCGATGTATTGGGTTCGTAAAACCTTCCCTTTACATAACCAACCCCCCTTACCCTTATCTCTTTAGGTTTTGTTCGCTCTTTTTTCCTTTCCTTTATGGATAAAAATAAAAGTGCGGTGGCGACTCTTGCTTATTTTTGAGTTAAGTTAATCAATAGCTTACACTCACAAATTTCCCCGCTACAGCAGTGCATATATAAACATGACATGAGTGCATAAAAGTAAATTACTTCAAGAACAACACATTTATTGCATTAAAATCAGCATTCAAAACACAAACAAGTTTTTACATGCAGATAGTGTTTAAACAAACAAATGAAAGCTACATATGAAAATGCAGTAAAGGAAGCTGATGATTGCCAATGTTGAGGAGACTTGACCCTGTCTGGACATCCTTGCAAACTGAGTGCTCACTTGAGACAGGAGGCTTCAATTGAAATGCATACCATCTGCAGTAAAAGTAATGACCCCAGCCTTAATCAGATCTTGCACTTTATGTGGGAACGCCTTACAATCCTCGGTCGAATGCCCCCGTGCCCCATCATGGTATCCACATTGAGCATTGGCATTAAACCCTGGTGGATATGGAGGAATGATTGGATCTGGTTTCCTCGGCACAATCAACCCTCTTTTAACCAACTCTAGCAATATCTGACCATACAGCCTTGGTAGCACAGAAAACTGTCTGTTTCTTGGCTTCCGTCGACCCCCTTTGGAACTATTCTGTTGTTGACTCTAATTCGCGTGTTCCTCTGGCTCAGGCGCTTTCCCCCTCAGACTTAATCGAGGGTAGGCAGGAGTTGCGGACGTGGAGATTCTAAGACCAAGGATTGCGAGAAATGCCCCTGACTTGATGTAGCTTTGGGGGAGGCAACAGGGATATCCACCCCTTTTTCAACAACTAGAGTAGGACCACCATGTATGCTTACGCCGCTCGGTGTGAATTCAATTGCCTTCGAATTGATCAGATCCTGGACAGAATGCTGAAATGCCCTACAATCTTCCACATTATGCCCCGGCGCACCAGAGTGAAAATCACAGTGGCCTCTTACATCATAACTCGGTGGAGGAATACCAGTAAGAGGAGCCAGAGTCCTTTTTTGTACCATTTGCAACTGAAGAAGATGATGTAATAGTTGAGAATATGGCACTGGTGGAGTCTCAAGATGCCTATTCTGCTTAGGCGTAAATTGCTGTTGACGTGGAGCACGATTCTGTTGTTGTTGAGATACAGTCGGGACGGTCACGGTGGCAATCTGCTCACTTTTTGGGAGGGATCCCTTAGACAATGGAGGAGAGACAATTCCAGCCGCAGCTTCGGGCATGAGAGTACTATCTTTGCTTAGCACACCTCTCACGACCTCCATAACCAGACTCATCTGAGTCTTCAGTTGGCTGACCTCTTCCTTCAACACTTTCTGGTCTTGAACCAAAGTTTGCATCTTCCCCATAAACTGGCTCATTTGGCTTCGTATTTCCCTCAACTCAGCTTGAATTTGCTCCATGATCAACTCTTGAATGGCCTGAGGAGTTAAGTCTGAAATTCTGAAGAAAACCAGATCAGAACAAGAATAACCAGCCTTGAACCCCTGTTATGCACATGAGTATGGAACTGCAATGCAAATGCCATGTTCAAATATTTCCAAGGAACCATTCTGTTTTAATTCAAGACTTTTCAGAAGAACCACAAGGAATAAATGGAAATGCTCAACAGTGAGCCTCAACAATGATATCCTTGGAAATACAAGAACATGTATGCAAGAATGATGATGCATATGCAATGGACATGGGATCAAGGTATCCATAAGTTCTGAACAACTGCTGTGCTGATGACTGGATAAGAACCATAACCCAGAAAACCAGAATTCTGGAACATCAAACCACTAAGATAACCAGAAAACTCATATAATCAAACACTGATGAGAAATCCAGAAACCGGGTAGGTTGAAGGTTGAAGGTTTCCTGCAGACCTGCAAACACCCATCCCCTCTCACATGTGGATTCTAGAAAACTGAGGATCCTCAATATCACGGGCTCTCAGGTCGAGAAATGATGATACATTCACCATTTCTGGTTTGGCATCATCATCAATCGAGGAGGCCTCAACTGATTCCCCTAAAAAATAAGGTCATCCTATGCGAGTCCCTCAGCATTGGGTCCTCGGATCGACAAGTGTAATGGGTTTGTTATTTCTGGTCTGCCATTATCACAGGTCGGGAGGAGAGGCGCAACTGAGGTATCGGAGAAACGGTCACCAAAGTCGACAGCTCTCTAGATCAACACCCTAACATGCGTAAGACACACACGTCAGAATGCGTCCCAAGATAGCCTCGTCTGGTTGTGAATTTCGTGAACACACAAACGCACCAAGATGGCACGTAGGTCCTACTACTCTCCACTCTAGTCCTAGGGTGTACTCAAGCCTGGGTATTGGGCTTATCTCTCAGAACAACCCAACCTGCCAAACAGAAACCAGCCAGCACAGCACAACAATATCCAGTATGACAGTAATAAAATGAAATGCAATGCAATAAAAGCTGTAAAACAGTAATATACAACATAATAAAGCACAACAAATAAACACCCAACCGAAAAAAACAAACAAGCGCTAAGATCGACTCGCTAAAAGGGATGGACCAGCAAGAGGTCAACCAGAGTCGCCAGCTGTCGCTCCCGAAAGATTTGCATCCAACGGTACAAATGCGAGAGTGGCGTAGAAAACACAGAGTCGCCAGCAATGTGTATTTATCCCGAGAGAGGGAAAGGAAACACTGCATAAACCTGAAGAGAAAGGGGGAAAGACATGGCCATCGCAACCATAGTCCGGGTTCGGGAGTCGGTTATGCGAGGGGAAGGTGTTAGCACCCCACGCATCCATCGTACTCGATGGGATCCACGTTTGTTGTCTAAACGGAGGGTGAGTTGTCCTACTATCTATGGCTGAACAAAAGAAAACGGGGATGGGGGTGACTAAGATGGACTCGGTAGGACATATTCGATGCCCTAGGCCTATGTACTCCCTCAGTGCAATGGGAAAGTCAGAGTCAACGTAGTTCGGACGGGAACTGTGCGGGAAGGTTGCTCGCCAAGACAATCGCTGTCTTGTGCCTACATATCCTCAATCGGACGAGAGAGAGGAATCAGAGCTAATGTAGTTCGTGGGTACGACCACGAATGGGTAAGTGTTTTTTATGAGCGACGTTAGATTTGCATCCGGCAGTTAGGGTCGATGCCTGTTTGCGACTCAGACGTAAGGTAACGTGCTCTTTTTTGAAAATGGTCTGGAACCAAACAATCCCGAAGGATAAAAAGATTTGAATTTGTTTTGTGTTTTTTAGACAGAAGTGTTTTTTTAGTTAGTTCATAACTTGCATTGCACCAAAGTCTAGGGCACAGGGACGAATACTTAACGAATCGTCCCAAGATAGGACGCCCGCTAAACACTCTAGAAAGATGAGAGGAAGCCCATCATTTCTCATTCCCCACGTTTAAGGCTCGTGCACAATACACTTTATCTTTATTAAGTGTTTTTAAGAAGTTTTGAGATGAGAAGAGAGAAGACCCAAAGGAAACTCTAAAGGGAAACTAAGAGTCCTAATGTTATCATGCATGGATGACCTATGGTTAGTGAGGTTTAGGAGAGACAACTACCTAAAACCTAATGCTAATACTACTCCAAGCTTAATAAAAAATTAAGTTGGACTAGGTAGCTCTAAAGGGAGAGGATCCAAGACTTAAACAAGTCTTGAGATTCATGGGAGGAAGAGAGTGAAAGAGAAGGATGAGATAAGAACAAGACAGGGCAGCAAGCACATCATATCAAGTATATCCAACTCACATCATTAAACAAGTCTCAAAGATCATGCAAAACATCTCAAGTAAGCATGCAAAGGTAATCATGAAAGAATGCAAGCATACTTATATGAAATGCACAATTAAGCATACATGGACTTCATATTAAAATGAAATGAGAAAGATGTATGAAGATGAGTGCAAGTCAGAACCAAAATCATATTATCATCAACGATTCTCATGTGCAAAAGTAAATCAAAGCATGAAACATTATGCACTAAAGAAAGCTACAAAAAGAAGACAAAGTTCCAACACTTAAGCATACTCAAACATGATTCAAACATGATCCATAAATGGAAAAACTTGGTCACAAGAGACCTCAACCAGGGGTAAACATCATATCAAATGTACATACAAAGAATCAAGAAGAAACTCAAGCAAATAGGCATGGCAAGGCAATTAGGGTTAAGAGATGTCATATGATGATCATGCAAAATTCACTTAAGCACAAATAATCAAACATATATCAAGTGACATTCAAAAAATTGTGAAATCAGAACCCAAATGACCTAAGTCAGAGACTAACAACATGTCAAAATATCACACCAAAATTCAAAGTTTAAGTACCTAAAACAATTAGGGAAAGATCACATAGGAACCATGAACCAATATGCAAAGGAGACAGACTAAAATACAATATGAAAAAGTTTTAAAAATGAAATAAAAATGTTTTTAAGAACCTCAACATGTCCTCTAACATATACAAAATAATGGGATACAAATCATGTACCAATGATGAGAAATAAAATCAACAAGGTAAGGTGTGCACAATGGAAGAAATTCACAAAGGAAATTAATCATGCAATTAATTCAGAGGCACAAAATAAAATAAAAATGGGAAATAAAACTTTCCAAAATTTAATGAAAATCTAAACATGCTTCATGAATTTTTTTGGGGTTTTTGGATGCACTTAACTAATTTTAAAAAATAAAAATGGAAATGCAACAATTAAGGAAATAACAAGAAAGAAATAAACATGGGGGTTCAGATAGTAGCCCAAACACGTTCAAAACCAAACTGGGCTCAAGGGGGAGGTGTGGATATCAAGCCCAGGTCAAAAGACCCATCAGCGAAGTCAACACACCCCCACATAGAACTCAGTCAACAAATAGGACTCACACAAGCCATCTGATTGATCACACGCTCCACAATCAGTCAACACAATCAATAAGTAAACAAGATGAAGGGCCAGGATCACACGCACATGGTAATAAATATAGGGAGGTACACACACACATTAAAATGGAAACACAGCAAGGCACGTGAGAAACATGTGACATTTTGATGCGCTGGCTTAACCAACACCATCAGATCCAATCAACGTACCACAATCAGTCAACCAAACACAAAATCATGCAAGATAAGTGCTCAGGATTAAGAGCACGTGATAACAAACATGGACTAAAAACACATAATCAATAAAAATAAAAGACAATTTAAAGGACGTGGTTGCACATGAACCCTCAGATCTGGACCACCAACGGTCCAGATTTCATCTTCTTCATTTGAACCTCCACCTGCCTAAAAAATAACCACGTGCCGGAACCGTTGCTCCGGTCACCTTCTCCGGCGAGCATCAAACCAAAACCTTCCAGAAATCACACATGAGTACACTATCTTGACCAGAATTCAACAAGGATTCCATATATCATATTCATTTCATCAAATAGTCAACACACAGGACAAATCAAAGAGAAGAAGTTTAGATCCAAAACTTTCAAACTCAAAATACACACATGTTACACGTCCAAACCCAAAACAAAATATATCAGCATGCTTAGTACACATCACAGATCATTATGCATACAATAAAATCAAGTTCTATAATGGTGAAAAGTAAGCTTACCTGAAAGTTGCAGAGCTCGAATTACACCAAGAACTCCTTCCAAAATCTGCAGATCTTCCTCTTTTGAGCTCTATTTGCAAAATAAATGCAAATAGAGGCTTGAAATGGACTGGATCTAGGATTTTGAAAGTGAACCAACTTGAGATACACTTGCTGAAAACCTTGCTCTTAGCTCAAAACAATTGTAGATTCTTACTCTATCAAGTGTGTAGATCAAGAATATGAAAAAAAATTCTTCAGAAACCCTTGAGATGAGAGAGTTTCGAATTGAGAAAGTTTGGGTGAGAAAAATGAGATTCTGAGCAAATGAGGGTGCATGACCTAGCTTTGTGCGTGTGAGTAAGCTTATATACTCTCCATTAGACCTCTCATCATGATTAGCAATTGATTAAACCCCTGATTAGTGAGTTTTGAGTGGTTTTTCAATTTTTCAATTTGTGTTCAATCCCTTAATTTATTCGTGCACCTTCATGCTTTTCATGATGGATACCTCACATTTGACTTGCTGATCACTTTTCAAAAACAATTGGGCCTTGAATTTGCTTGGATAATGAGATTTGGATCAATTTGCAAATTGTTTATTTGTTAAATACACCATGTATACGTCACGGTTTGACATGAAACAAGGGTCAAAATTGGTGCTCATGGCTTGTACTTTGATGGTACAATATGACTTGAAGCAATTGAAGTGATTACAGGTCCTTTTGGATGAAAATGTAAATGGTGGAAAATTGGTACATGTGGAAAACCTCAAAATGCACCTTGCCTTGCCTTAGCCATAACTTGAGTTCTACAAAAGGTATGAACATGTTCTAGTACTTGTTGGAAAGGGGAGAAAAAGATCTTCAACTTTCCTGTTTGAGGAAAATTCATTTGAAGCTTCTTTGATGATGAAAAGTCAAGTTGAATGTGGTGGAAAAACTGCCAAAAATGGAAAGTTTCAAATTATAGGTTATTTCCATATTTAGTAACTTTTGCACAAACTCTTGATTCTTGATGAATGACATGAATCTTGACATTTGAGGACCATATGAGGGCATAAGACCTTAAAAATCATGAAGAGGACCTCAAAATTCCATGGTTGACTTTCCTCCTTACAGTTGACTTTTGCTTACTTCACAAGTAACTGATCCACTGAACATCTTACACAATGAATCACTAGCCAAGCCTTCCTCTATGAGCACTTGTGAGCATATGAAACCCATGAGAGCATGCTTGAATCCACAAAGTTCAACAAGAAGTCCTCTTGAAACCAAAACCCTAATTTGGTCCCTCTAGTTAGGAGGGAAAGATTCACTTGAAGTCCTTTGCCATTCTTGACCTTATGAAGATATGATGAACTCCTCAAACCACCTTGAGGCTTGAGACTCCTTTGAGATGAACCAAGTACCTTGATCCCATGCTAAGAACCAATGCTATGCACAATTTCTAATGCTAGAAATGCAAAGAAACATAAGCCAGTTAGCTAAAAGTAAGAGGGCAAATTTTGGGGTGTTACACTCTTCCAGCATATGCGTTCCAAACTGAACCTGTTGCTCATCAGAATACCCCATCACCCAAAAGATCTTCTCGATCACCTTCAGCTACTTGTGTGCACTTGCTGGATCATGTGTACCCATAAAAGTCGGTGGATTGTTCCTTTGAAACTTCCCCAAAGCACGAAACTCATCAGGAGCTCCACCATTTGGATTCAGCTGCGCCACCACATTAGCAACCGATTCCAACGCATCTGCAATTGCACAATCATTTCTTCTAGCCATCCTGTACACCACCAACAAGGTTAGAAGAACTAAAACATCGACAGTGTACACATACTCGTCGACTGAAAGGGATAGACATCAAGTAAAAACCTGGCCAGACGGACCGACAAGCTCTGATACGACTAATGTAACACCCTTTTCTACCCCCAAATAATGTTGCAGCAGAAACAACTCAATTATCAAATTAAAGCATAAAAATTCCCTCGAAGGGTGCACATTTCTCATTAAATCAAAATAACACAATTACCCTGTAAACAAAAGGGTTTTCCTCAAAGTTTCACAAAAACCTTCACATGGCAGCGGAACTCAAAATTCTCAATTAAAAGGTTTTCAACAAACGTCGTAATAATAAAAAATAAAACCACATCCTCGAATGACAACAAAACAAGGAAACAACATAGTTCAACTCAAAGGACCCCAACCCGATGTTACACTATCAGAGCAAGACCCTCTAAATCGACCAAAAGCAAATAACTTCAAGTCCTCGAAAGCATCCACGGCTAAACCTGATCACCTGCACGTTACCCACGTGGAGGCAACATTCAAACAGGCAGGGTGAGTAATCGCAATTCAATATAAACCATATAAAGAAAAGACATTAACAGGGCAACGATTGTTTTTATCAATTACTTCAGTGACTCACCCAATACATCATATAAAACATCACATCACCAATATCACTCATATGCAATCATGCAATGCCACCAAGAATGAAATGCAGCGTCATAAAAATGCATGTGGTACCAAATTGTCATAATAATGGACACTAGGCCATCAACCCTCCACAAGGGAGCACGTTATAAACACCTCAATCCACACAATGGGATTGAAGCCACCACTGGACCGAAGTCCTAACATCATCAATAGACCGAAGTCTAAATGCTATGAATACATGATGGACAATGTCAATATCATCATCATCAACAAAAGTCATTACGTGCATCAACATTCATCAAAATCTCATGCTAAACCATATCATCAATTAATCATCAAAACATCATGAATCGTCATCTCATAATCATCCATATACTCATGGTACTTCACATCGTCATTTTATCATCAAACATCACATATAAACATCTAATAATCATCAATAACATCATGTCATCATCTAATCACCAAAACATCCTTTTCATCACTAATTAATTCATCATATAACACGTCAACACATAGCAGAAATTCACGGCAACATCACAGCATTAATATAATATAAAACATATATTTTTCATGAATTTTAAATCAATAAAATAATATTTTTCAGTTCCAGGTCGCGCTAAGCGCGCCCCTCCCACGCTAAGCGCGCTACTCACTGCCTCGAAGAGGCAAAATTTCTTCAGACCGCGCTAAGCGGGCACTGCGATTTCTGCAGAAAAACCCTGCGATAACAGCACTCCTCCATCTGCGATCCTGCACTCCTAAACTAGTTTTTAACTCAGATTTTTCACAGATTATGTTATTATAACCTATAGCTATCACATATACATCAATAACAACAATCATCACATAGCAATTCATCAAAATCCATCATCCCTAACCTCAAATTCCTAGGTTTTCCCCAACACCCCAATTACCCACTAATACCTAATCTTTATATCAAAATATTGCAAGGTGATACTCCCCATACCTTAGAATATTGTCTCCTTCGACCTCTCTTGAAGTTTCGCTGGAATTCTTCTATGCCATAGCCTCCTTCTCACTTGTTCTTTAGAGCACCTTTGCCTCTTCCTAAAAAATAATACGAATAATGAGTTCCTTTCACGATTCTCTCTTAAAATACCCCAAAATGTGCTCTTCCCATTATACCCTCACTTATTCTCCTCAAATGTCCACTTTACCCTTAATTCCTCTAATCTTATTTAAAATAAATAATAATACAAATATATTCATATTATATACTATTATTTAATTAAAATAATCAAAACTTCATAAAATCACCGACATCGACACGAAACACCAAAATTCACAGAAATCCACGAATATAATATTTAAATTAATTAAATAAATATTCTACCAAATTTGGGGCATTACAAGACCCATCTTTCGTCGGAGTCGACCTAATTTTAAATGGACATCCACATTTTTTCGTTGCACTTTGGGTACCACTACCAGTATCCTTGTGTTTTCCACCTTTATCACAACCAAATATTAATTTGTTACTTCTTCCTCTCTTGCCCGTTTCAATATCTGAATGAGTGATGATAACCGTTACTTTATTCTGGATTCCGATCTCTTTGATCCATCTTATCACCTCTTCTCGTGTACCAAATCTTTGAGTAGTTGAAAAAGCATCAGACGTATCTACACATATCTGATCTTTATCGCTTATTTGTAGAGGAATTTCTGAACCTACATAAAAAAATAATAATAAATAAATAATAAATAATAAAATAAAAAAAATAGAAAAAATTAGAATTACGAAAACAAACCGGAAGACTCAGTAAGAGAGTTTCGGTGAACAAATGTTGGCAAACCAGAAGACTCAATAAGAGAGTTCCAGTGAACAAAGTTGACAAACCGGAAGACATGTTGGAATGTGTTCCGGAAGAGGCAAAAATAAGTATAAGCACCGGAAGTCTTTAAACAACTCTTCCGGTACGTTCTTCGTAATTAACCGGAACTCTTATTAAAAGTCTTCCGGAATGAAAATTTACATACCGGAAGTCATGGACAAAGTGTTCTGGAATGCGCAAAATTGGATAAATTTTCCTGACACATGGTCTGACAATGAACAGCAACGATAAAAAAATAAAAAAATAAAAAATAAACAGGGGTAAAATTGGCATTTTTTAAAAAATGTAGGGGCATAGGTATAACTGTAGGGGTATGGAGGTTGTTGTTGGATAGGCTTCCCACAAAGATTAATTTGGTGGCCAGGAGAGTAATCTCGAATCCCCACAAGTTGGTGTGTGTTTTTTGCTTTCGCGAAGAAGAAACTGCAAACCATGTCTTTTGTTCTTGCACATTAATTGCTACTGTTTGGAAGAGGCTTTGGGACTGGTTTGGGCTTGCCATTGAACCGTCTGTTTTGGTTTCGTCTCATTTCTTAGGTTGGGTAAAGTAAAGTGGGAGCTGTGTGTTCTCGTGTGTCGGCATGCTCATTGTGGGTTTGTGCGTGTTGGACAATTTGGTGGTCTAGGAACCAAATTGTTTTCAACGATTTAGTGGGCGATTCGAACGATATTTTCTACAACATTATTCTCAACTCTTGGAGGATGATGGAAAGTGGTTGCCTGACTAGGAATCATTTTAGTTATTATTCTTGGCTAAAAAATCCTGCTGACTATTTGTAATAGTTTCTGTTAGGTTTCTGTTGATGTTCTAGCTTTGGGCTAGTTTTGGTTCCTACTGGTGGTGTACTAGTTGGTACATTAGAGCATGAATATCGCCTGCTCTTCTTTCGTGTCTACACTATATTTAATGCCACCATGTCAGATTCAATGGATAATTGGTAAAATATTTCGTTCCTACATTTTCAAGCGTTCATGAATCAGAGAACGTTTCTATACACTATTTAAGTGGGCTAGCTATGGTAAAATATGAATATAAAATTAATTTAGGGTATATTGTTGTGTTTAATAGGGCCCATTTTAGAATTTTGATTGAGTTGGATGAATATTTGAAAAATGTAGTTGAGTTGTTTATAAAATATTAAAGTGTGATATAATATAGAAAATTGATTAGGTCCCATTTAAAGAACCCAAGTGAGTATAATGGATGTGGATGCTCTTATTTATAATACAGTTTTGATTATAAAACAAATGTTAATATATTTATTTCAAAAAATGACCGCACGTGATTTTCGTCGATACTAACTTAAAATAAATCTAGTATTTGCAACAATGGTGTGTGTGGGGACCGTGGCCAATGGTGTGTGTGGGGACCGTGGCCTGAATCACTGATGTATTGAATAACCAGACAACTAGTCCCATAAAACAATGACAATGGATTCTCTCCTTCCACCATTTCTCTCCTTCATCAAAAACAAGTGCAATAAAATAAATGGAATAAAAAATTGATAAAAAATAAAAAGAAAAGAAAGAAAGTATTAGAGAAAAATAGAGATAAAAGTGTGAAGGAGATAATAGGAAAGAAGAAATTGAAGAAGAGAATCCAAATCCCTATTATCACTGAAAATTTGGATAGGTATGAAAAAATTTATCTATTTTACATTATATTTTTTTTAATTAATTAACTTTAATTCATTTATAATGTTGGGACATCAAATGGGGGTAATATATTTTTTTGAAATTTTTTCTATGAACAAACACATTATATATTCATTTAAAATTTTAAGATTATAGATTTGTGAATTTTCTTATTTATAAATAATTAAATCTCCACTTTTTTAATTATTGTGAAATCTCTCCAAATTTTATTTTTCAAAATTTCCAACTTACAGTGTATTTTTCAAACATGAAAGAGATTTAGTTAAAATATTAATTTGCTTTTCGTTATCGGCCCATAATTTAATTTTTTTAAGTATAAACAGGAATATAAGAAATATTTTAGATCGTGTTGCATATAATATTAATTTGATGGCACAATTTAAATAGATTATAAATTAACATCGTTGTGATTTCTCTTCTTATAAAATACAAAAGTCAATAATTAATTAAAAGTAGAAAATTATAAAATTGAAAATAATTAAAAATAAAAAATTATTATGTTTGTCGTTTCTAATCTTTTTGTCGTTGATAAAAGTTGTGTCTAATGTTGCATCACATGTGAAAATTGAGTAAATAAATTAAAGATTATTAACGCGATCTTGTTCACTCAACTCAATTATTGAAATCGATGCGTTAATATCAGATGACTTTTTCCCCACATTGTTTATGATTATATCATGCATCATGCACTCTCTTCATTTGCTTCTTATTCATTCTATATTTAGTGTCTCTAAATATAAAAAAGATAGATACAAATGATAAATAAATTTAATTAACTGGAAGATAGATAAATATAACAAAGTCGTGCAATTCATTGTTTTGAATCTATTTTAACTTTATTTATCACTTATCTATTTATGATTTCCTTCATCTCATAAAAATATTTTATCTAAGCAATGGACGATTTTTAAAAAATTGATTAGATATATTAATGCTAATGATAAAATTAAGTGTCATTTACTAGAATATTTTTATTAATTATAATTAATAGAATAGTTGAATAAAGTGAAAGTTAATAAATAAAAGTATATTTGTGAAAAAAAAATAATAAAGGTTGTATTACTATTTGTCATACTCTAATTTTTATCCCTAAGATCCTACATCATTGCATCTTCACAATGCATTAATATCACAAACTTAGTTCTCCTCTAGCCCGCTCATCCTTGGGCTTACTTATGCAGAAATCGCCAAGCACCTTTGTATCTCTTCATTTGTGTTTATATGTTTTATGTTTCACTAATCACTACTCAAAATATCAAAAAATATATGCACTACGCCAAAATTGTGTTTTGGCAGCACTACAAAGACATCGCTTTTTACCTGAAGCGCTGCTATAAGTTTCGCTAAAAACAAAAAAAAAACGAAGGAAAAAATTGCTGCTATATGGGGGTCCTACGAAAGCGCTTTTGAAAAGCGCTGCTAAAGGGCAAAGGTAGGATCACTTTAGAAAGCGCTTTATGGAAAACGCTGATAAAAGGATAATATAAGCCATCGTTTTTGAAAAGCGCTGCTAAAGGGCTTTCTTACAACACACCTTAGCCAGCGCTTTTGGAAAGCGCTGCTAAAGGCCTCTCGTAAACCCCACATTAGAAAACGCTTTCACCTCAAAAGCGCTGCTAAAGGCCTACCATAAGAAAGCGCTTTCTAAAAGCGTTGCCTTAAGTCTTTTAAAATATTAAAATTAAAAATGAAACTGATATCCCTCTATTTTCCATGTGACCGTTTATCTCAGAGCCCTAACATTCTTTCTCTCTTGCGACGCTCACTGCCGTTGCAATCGTTTCTTTATTCTCCATTGTTGCTTCGTTTCTTCTTCTCCATTGTTGCTACTTTTCCCGCCGCCGTGTCCTCCGCCGTTGTTGCTTCCTTTGAGGTATGTTTCTCTTCCTTTTTTGATTGTTTCTCCATTGTTTGATTGTTTCTCTGCTGTTTCTGTGAGATTAATTTGTTGTATTATTAGATGTTGATGTTGGGTTTGCATTTTTTGATTTGTAGAAGTTAGTTAGTGATTAATTAGAAAAGTGATTAGTTGGAAAAGTGATTAATTAGTAGAAGTTAGTATAGTGATTATTGTGTAAAATGTGATTAATTTAGTATAGTGATTAATTTAGTAAAATGTGATTATTGTGTAAAATGTAAAAAGTGATTAATTAGAAAAGTGATTAATTTGTAGGGCTATTTGTAGAAGTTAGTATAGTGATTATAGTGATTAATTTAGTAGGGCTATTTGTAAAGTTAAAATGAATTTTATCGGAAAGTTTTAGTGATGTAAGAATTTGGTTAAAAAAACCATTGGGTTATTGTTTGATTACCGTTGTTATAGATTTTGGAAAAAGTGATAATGTTTGTAGTAAGGTTGGAGATGATAAATAGTTATATTAGTGGTGAATTATTGAGAGTTGAATGAAAATTATAATGAAATTAATTATTAGTTTATTTTGAGAATTGGTGTTAATTTTGTAAGTTGATATTGAATGTTAGTGATGAATTCTTGGAATTAATTGATGATAATGACATTGTTGACGGATAATTTTTAGTGATTACTTTGTTAATTGTTAAGGTTGAAGATGATGAATATTGATGAAAATAGTTGTTAATTGTTGAGGTTGAAGTTGCTATTGAGTTTAAATGTGGAATTGATAATTTTGGTGATTGATTTATGCTCGAATTGATGATTCTTTGTTGAGGTTGAAGATAATTACTTTGTTAATTGTTGCGACCTACTAAATTTGTCTTTTTATATTTGGTATACACCATCAGTTACTAACTTAGTGAATTTGCTATAGGGGTTACTTGAGAAGAGTAATATACGGATCGTTTTCAAGAATCTTACACTTTGAGTCCAGAAGTTGCTGACGTCTATACAGATACTTATAATTAGTTGTTCTTTTGTGTTTGTTTAGCTTACTTAGTAAAACCATGGATCGAAAATGGATGTCTTCCAATTGATTGTCAAAAGAATACGAGACTGGGGTATCAGAATTCGTTAAGTTTGAGGTTGAACACGCCAAATACCCCAGTCGAATCACATGTCCTTGCTTAGGTTGCTGTTACGGTCGTCGGATTGACGCAGTTCAGTTGGAATCGCATTTAATAAGGCATGCAATTGATCGAAGTTATACATGTTGGATATTACATGGTGAGAGTAACGAGAATGTTGAACCGGGGGGATAATACGACCTATGCTTCAAATGACAATGGCACAGATACACACGATTGTGATCGAGTCGAAGAGATTGCAGAAGCACTTGAAAAAGATCTTCAGGATTGTCCCAAAATGTTTGAGAGGTTGGTAAGCGATGCAGAGAAACCGTTGTATAAAGGTTGCACTAAATTCACAAGATTTTCTGCAGTATTAAAGTTGTATAACTTAAAGGAGGGCAATGGATGGTCGGATAAAAGTTTCACAGAGTTATTAGCCCTTATGAAAGATATGCTTCCGGAGGATAATGTTCTTCCCAATCGAACCTACGAGGCCAAAAAAATGTTGTGCTCTATTGGCATGAGTTATGATAAGATACATGCTTGTTCAAATGATTGCATTTTGTTTCGGAATGAATATGCATCGTTAAATGAGTGCCCTAAATGCGGTGTCTCTTGATATATGAAAAAAAGTCTCCAGCAAAAGTCTTATGGTATTTTCCTATAATTCTGAGATTTAGACGCATGTTTCGTAGTGAAATCGATGCAAAACACTTGACTTGGCATGTAGATGAAAGAATTATAGATGGAAAGTTTTGGCACCCGGCAGATTCACCACAGTGGATGAAAATTGATAATGATTATCCTGATTTTGGAGAAGAAGCAAGAAACCTTTGATTAGCATTATCTACTGATTGAATGAACCCACATGGTCTTCAAAGTATCTCACATACCACATGACCTGTGATTATTATGATTTATAACCTACCTTTATGGCTATGTATGAAGCGTAAGTACATGATGTTATCTATGTTAATCTCTGGGCCTAAACAACCAGAGAATGACATAGACGTATACTTGACACCTTTAATCGAAGACTTAAAAATTATGTGGGAGAACGGTGTGGAGGTTTATGACGGATATAAGAAAGAAAGTTTCAATTTGAGGGCGCTGTTGTTTGGCACAATTAATGATTTTCCAGCATATGGAAATCTATCAGGGTATAGCATTAAAGGTCAATGTGCGTGTCCTATTTGTGAAGAAAACACAAATTGGACGCGTTTGGTATTTTTTCAGAAGAATGTCTTTCTCGGTCATCGTAGATTTTTAAATTCTAATCATCACTACCGTGGATGGAGAAAAGCATTTTACGGAAATCTAGAACAAGGTAGAGCTCCACCTACATTGACAGGTGACCAAATTTTTGAAAAAGTGAAAGATGTTACTACTCAGTTTAGAAAGCCTTTTGCACATACGCTTGTCAAACGTGGGTGGAAGAAGAGGTCAATTTTTTTTGTATTGCCATATTGGAAGTCGTTGTATGTAAGACATTTTCTTGATGTTATGCATATTGAAAAAAATGTATTTGAAAGTGTTATAGGTACTTTACTCAATATACAAGGAAAGTCGTAGGATGGCTTTAAAACAAGAAAGGACTTAGTAGCGATGGGAATAAGAAATGAATTAGGACCCATGAAGAAAGGAAAACGAACATATCTACCACCTGCTGTTTATACTCTATCTAGAAAGGAGAAAAAGATATTGTGTAAGTTTCTAAGTGATGTTAAAGTTCCAGAAGGATACTCTTCAGATATTATAAGACTTGTGTCTATGAAAGACCTTAAGTTAAAGAGTTTGAAGGCACATGATTGCCATGTTATAATGGAACATTTTCTACCAATAGGTATACGTTCTATTTTGCCAGAAAAAGTAAGAAGCACAATAACTAAATTGTATTTTTTCTTTAGGTCAATTTGTAGTAAGGTGATCGATCATGCGATCTTACCAACATTGCAAAAAGAAATAGTTATTACATTGTGTGAGCTTGAAATGTTTTTTCCTCCCTCATTTTTTGACATAATGGTACACCTAGTTGTTCATCTTGTGAAAGAGACACAATTGTGTGGACCAGCTTATATGAGATGGATGTACCCTGCTGAACGGTATATGAAAATATTAAAAGGGTATGTGAAAAATCGAAGTCGACCAGAGGGTTGTATTGTTGAACGATACATTGTTGAAGAAGCGATTGAGTTTTGTACTGAATATTTGTCCAATGTTCAATCCATTGGACTCCCCAAATCTCACATTGTTGAAAAAAAAGAAGGAAAAAATTTAATTGGAAATAAAATTGTGACCGTATCAAGGGATGAACGGGAGCAAGTGCATTTGTATGTTCTGCACAATGAAAATGAGGTTGAGCCGTATGTTGAAATGCACAAGGATTTTCTCCGAGGTTTAAAGTCGAATAGAAATGAAAATTGGATAGTACGAGAGCACAATCGAAGTTTCATACCATGGTTTAAGGATCATATTTATTCTAAGTTTTATGTAGATCCCGCTTCAATATCAGAAAGGTTGAGATGTTTAGCATATGGTCCAAGTTTGCATGTGTTTTCTTATAGCGCATACGCAATTAATGGATACACATTTTATACCAAAGAACAAGATGATAAAAGTACAATGCAAAATAGTGGTGTCACCTTGGTAGCTGAATCAATGCACATTTCAAGTGTGAAGGACTTAAACCCTAAATATTCAAATATGTCATATTTTGGGGTTATCGAGCGCATTTGGGTTTTTGATTATGAGAAGTTTCAGATTCCTATCTTTGGTTGCAAGTGGGTTGAAAATAATAGTGGCATACGAATGGATAAGTCAGGATTTTTGCAAGTGGATCTTAATAGGGTGGGGTACAAAGATGAGCATTTTATTCTAGCCTCTCAAGCTAGACAAGTGTTCTATGTCACTGATCCGACAAGTACGAAATGGTCTATAGTGCTTTTATCTAACAAAGAAATTGATGATAACATTAGAGATCAAGGTGATATTGATATTGATAATGATTCGTATATTATAAGTGATCAAGATGAGAATGTTGGAGCGAGTGAACATTATATTAGAAATGATCATAATGAGGGAATTTGGATCAATCCATCCATCCGTGTTGTTAAGAGACAAGTAGATCATCTTCCTACCCAGAAAAGGAAGAGATGTTAATAAAGAGGTAATAGTAAAATTATATATTCTGTCATGTATTTTTCATATTTGAGAATGATTATGGATTATGGATTATAGATTATAGATTTATATGTTTGTCATGTGTTTGGCATTTCATATTTACGGATTATGTATTTGTCATTTCATATTTGAGAAAGAATCGTGTATTTATGTCAACTGATTATGGATTATGGATTTATATGTTTGTCATGTGTTTGTCATGTTATGTATTTGTCATTTCATATTTGAGAATGGATTATGGAATATGGAGTATGGATTTATATGTGTTTTTCTTTATTATAGGTCAAATGGCTACTAATGAGGAGAACTCGTACGATACTTCCAAGAATGATTCAAAAGAATCAATTCAAGATGCAGAAGGAGATATTTCAAGAGGAATAACAATTATGAAAGGAATAATTCATGCTAGAGACAAGGGAATAAAATACGACGTTCATGGGACTGAACGGGTCAACTAATTGAGCCTAATGGCGCAATGTTGACAAGTTACATTGGTGCACTTGTCCTTTCACAAGTTCCTATTACTTGTGACAATTGGAGAAATCCACAGTTGAAACCCGCCAAAGATAAAATATGGAGTGAGATACAGGTACTATATGTGATGTTATTTGTTATTTTTGACGATTATATCTTTAAATTAATTATACTAACACACTTTATGTATATTTTTTTTTAGAGATCTTTTAACATTGGTGACGACCGGCAAAAATATTGTCTTCAATTAGCCGGAAAAAGACTTAGAGGGTTTCAAGCATTTTTATCCAACAAGTTTTTTAAGGATGACCAAGGAAACTTTGTTGAAGCGGAACGTCCGAAGGTTTCGCTTGATATTGCTTTAGAGCAGGATGCGTTACTACCTATACCTGACAACGTTTCAGATGCAACATTGGTGGGGGACGCAATAGGGTCGTATGTTGCATGGCCGTCAAACCGCATTGTCATGGATGACTCGATATGTTGAAAACCATTATTAACCTTTTAGTTTTCAAATGTTTTACTTGCTTATAAGTTATGTTGTGCTTACTTTTACGTACATTTTATTAACATGATATTGTTAGACTCCTACAAAATCCAAATCAAAAGATAAAGGGATTGTGTGGAAAACCGAGTCAGTTGCATTACAAAAAGAGGTATATTGATATATATGCATTGAAAATGTTAATTCTATGATCCGAATTCAAACGCTTCATGATTTTATACTTTATGACTTATATGATTTTCAGATTCCTACACAAGAGGTGCAACAAGGGAGCAAGAAAAAGAAGCCAGAATTAGTCAAGTAAAAAAAGCTTCTATTCCTCGATTTTTGTTGTGCCTTGAAATAATTGTAGGCACAACGGATTTGATGGAAGGTGGTATCCGTGAAATACCTATGGAAACAGGTATTTTTGGGTTTTCCTATTCAGAAACAATTGCTAAAGAAGACTTGGATCATATTTTTCAGCATGCTGAATTAGGCATCGGTGTTATGAATTCATACATCAGGTAATCCATCGATTTTATTTAATTAATTGATCAATTTATTTACTCATTTCAATGAATATTTGAATGTTGATTATGTTTTTATTTAAGGTTCTTGTATGAAAAATTGATGCGATTATGTTTTTATTTAAGGTTCTTGTATGAAAAATTGATGCTCCCGCGTCAATTGACAGAAAGATTCTCTTTCTTGTCTCCCAGCTGTGTCAACGCAAATCTAATCGATCGAACTGCAAATTCGGTCAGAGATCCCTTAGTAGATGCATTTATGCCCAACAAAGATGCAGAGAAGTTGTATATTTTACCATATAATACTGGCCATGGGTTAGATTTTCATTCTAACTTCCTTTATTACAATCTTTCGCATTTTTACGTTGTGTATAACATTTCCATCTAAACTTTTGTTTTATTTTACAGTGGACACTGGTTGTTGCTTGCGATTAATCCGATAAAAGAAATAGTCTGTTATCTGGATTCGCTAGACGGTGATCAAATAAAATACCCGGAGATAAAGAAGATGATTGATTCGTAAGTGATGCGATTGTTCTAAATATTCGCGTGTGTATTTATTTATTTATGTGAGATTGTTCTAAATATTCGTTTACATTATGATCGATAGAGCCATACAAATATTCCGATCACAATGATAAGTTCGAGTACCAAAGAGCAAAGCAAATAACATTACGTGGATAAGAGTGGAGGTATATTTTCACATTTGTTATTATATATAATAGTGATGCTATTTGATAACACAAGGTAAACCATATATCCTGATACATATGAATACTTTTTTTCTATGTGTAGTGTCCTCGGCAGCGTAATGGTATAGATTGTGGTTATTTTGTATTGAGATTCATGAAAGAGATAATTCATTTGGAACAAATAGAGATTCCAATCATGGTATTGATTTATAAGTTATGATATATTTTAAGACTTATTATCGGATATTTCATCTAAGTAATTACTTTTAACTAAATCATGAATATTATGTTATATTATGTAGTACTTTGATGAATTCAAGTGTGTCACCTACACGAAAGATAAATTGGAAGAAATAAAGGAGGAATGGTATCAATACATGGTTGAAATGAGAATTATATGAGGTATATTTTTGGTTTCTTTTTTTTTTGTGTTAGGTTTATGGAAGGTGTTGTATAGTTTTAGAAATTGTTGAATAGTTTTGGAAGTTGATGTATAGGTGATGGAAATGGTGTATAAGGTTTAGAATTGGTGCATGCTTAGGATGTTTGGTGTAATTAGTTTTGGAAGTTGTTATTACAATTTTGGATGTATAATGGTTATATATATAATGGTTATTTTGGTGAATGAGGTTTGTGTTGAAATATATATAATGGTTATTATGGTTTATGTGTTGAATTTTAATCGTATACAAGGCCTATTGTTGAATTATAATGGTATACAAGGCCTATATGTTGAATTATAATAGTATAAAAGGCCATGTGTTGAAATAAAGGCTTGTGTTGAAATATACAGGTTTATTATACAGGTTTGTGAAAAAAAAGATGATTTATGGAAAAAATACACAGTAGACAACGCTTTAGCAAATAAAACGCTCCAAAATAATTGATTTTTAAAAAAATGCTTTTAAAAAGCACTTTTATAAAAGACAGGTCTTTTTAAAAAAAGCGCTGCATAAAGGGGGTCTTAACGTATACATAAGACAACGCTTTTAAAAGCGCTGCTAAAGGAGGCCCTACGAAAGCGTTTTTCCTTTAAAAAGCGCTGCCTAAAAGGGGACCTTTAGCAGCGCTTTTAAAAGTGATGCTAAAGGGGTTCCTACGAAAACGCTTTTCTTTAAAAAAAGCGCTGCTATTTGGGGGTCCTACGAAAGCCCTTTTAAAAGCGCTGCTAAAGGGGGTCCTAAGGGGGACTTAAGACAACGCTTTTCAAAGGAAAAAAAGCGCTGCCTTTACCTACAACAGCGCTTTTAAGTGCTGGTAAAGGCCAAAAAAAGCGCTGCTAAAGGTGTTTTTTGGCATAGTGATGCTTTGCCCCTTTTGTTTCTTTGCAAGGTAAGGTTTTAGATCAAGAGCATTAAGCATGGTTCCCTTAGTTAGAGTTTGCCTTCTCAAGGTCAAAGTGTGATCAACCATTGATTTCCAAGGGCAATCTCATGAAGTCATGGTCTCTAATCTCAAAGTATAAGCCCTCAAGCATCATTCAATCTCATTTTGACCAAGGATATCTCAAGACTTAGTAGCTTGTTCCTCAAGAAAAGTCAAAGGTTCATGGGTTTATTTCCATGCCTTCTCCAATAAGTTACCTCAAGCTTTGGTCAATTTAATCAAAGTACATTCAAGGGCAGATCATTTTGAGTTCATATGATCACCCATGTGCTTTGAAATGAAAGAAAAGTCCAAGATCACAAGTTGATTCAAAATGATTTGACCTAAAAAGTTAACATTACAAGTCAAAGTTCAAAATATCACAACTCCTTCAATTTTCAACATTTTTTAATGCTTATTTTTGCATATGACTCTTCTCAACATCCTCTACAACTTCTCTTTACATGAAAAGAGCCAATTTTGCTTAGAAGATCATCAAAAGTTTGAAGACATTATAGGTCATTTGTAGACTTAGTAAAATTTTTACCTATTTTTAAGTGACTTTTTCTCAACTTTCAAGAATCACAACTTCTTCAATTTTCAACATTTAAGGCTGATTCGTTTTGGACAATATCATATCTGATTCCCTCTATAAGTTTACTTCAAAGGTCAAAAGCTAATTGTGCTTGGAAGGATATCAAATTCATTTATACATTATAGGTCATTTTCAGTCATGGGGACTTAGAATTTTTTAAGTTTGCATTGCCAGACTTTTGTGCCAACTTCAACATACCATAACGTTTTGCTCAGATATACAAATGCAACCCTTCTTGGCACATTGTGATCTTTGTTATGGTGTTAACAAGCTACAAAAAGAATGGAATCAAAAAGCCTTTGTATAGGATGCCCCATTGAGTTAAACATGGTTACTTGAAACTGAAGATATCACCATGGTCAGAATTTTGGAATTTACTAATTCTCAATTACAAGCCAAATTACGACACGTTTTCTATCTAAACATGTTTAATCAAGTTTCCAGAAGTTAAATGACTCATAAAACACAAGGATTAGTGGAGTTTTGATGCACTTCAAGTCACACTTTCTTCATGATGATGGTGCACATGAATTCAATCAAATTTTGATCATTCCACCCCTCTCAGCATTCCATCATTCTCTCCTACAAATAGAGTACCTCACTCCATTCATTTTCAAGCTTTTGAGAGCCAAAAACACCCTGCCCAAATCACACTTGAACCTGCAATTTGTGAGATTTTGTTTTCATACTTTAAGGCTTTCTAAACACAATCTCTCACATCCAAACTCTTCATCGCTCTTCTCTGAAGCTAAGGGAAAAAGAATCAAGGTCGAGGTGCTCTGAAACTCCAACCAACTGCTCTGGTTTGCTTTTTTAACCACAACTTTGTTTAGGTAGTTAGAAGCATCCATTTGCTTCAAACTCGTTACCACAATGTAGTCCATCACTCTCTGATGCTTTCCCCTAACTTATCTAGTGTTGATTGATTATGCCCATCATTTAATTTCATTTTTCGTATTTTGTTTTTCACTGCATTTTCTCAAAATTCTTCATGCTCACTTTCAATAAATGAAAGTGAAGAATATGGTCGCATTCGCCTCAATGAAACGGTCAGGATGATGATGGTTTTGTGCCTTAACAAAATTATTCTCCAAATTCCGATGACTGGTTCACCGGAGAAGATGACCGGAGAGGAACGATGACCTTTGAAATTCTGGTATCTGTAGCGAGCGATTTTGGACGCGGTTCTTAAGCGCTGGTCGCTCTCTGCGGTCTGAGCTTTGACTACAGGTCGATTCATTTTTTATCCTATTGTGAGCTGAATAAGGAAGGGAAATAGATGTCTCTAATTAACCCTGCTTGCATACTGAGTTTAAACAGCGGTCTGTTAGGTTACGAATGCTATCAATGTGGGGGGGCCCTGTACTGGTTATTTGTATTTTCGCCAATACGGTTTTCTTTCTTTTTTACCTGGGCAGAAGGTTTCTGGCAGGGAACAAGGATTAGGATGTTAGGACTGATGCTTTTGAAATACTGCTTTTAATTGATGGAGATATGGGATTTGGGTTTTTTGTTGATTGCGCTCGCTAAGATCTTTTCTTTCGATCTTATGCCTACGTATTCCCGTTTACCGAAACAGGGAAATCAGAGCGTTCGTAGTTCCTCCTATTCTATGGGAGGAAATGGGTGTTTTTGGTGTCTTGTTCAAAGCCCAAGACGTGAAGCGAAAGGTGGTTTGTATCTTGTTTAAAGCCCAAGATGTGAAGCTGAAAGGTCTATTTGTGTCTTGTTCAAAGCCCAAGACGTGAAGCTGAATGACCTTAACTTTAGAGAGAATTTGTCATCTCTAAAGAGGGGAGAAGGAGAATTACTTTAACTGGGATACGCGGATCCGAGCAATGCCATAATTCCCGAAGAAAGGGTTTTAACCTGAAGGAGAAGACTTTAACTCAGTGTAGAGCAATGCCATCTTTCCTTAGGAATTTCTCATGCTAAAAGAGGGACAGTGGCATGGATATAGATGATCCAGAGGCTTGCCGCTTACAGCGATTAGATGAAAGGAAAGGAGTTGTTGATGTTTGTGTACTGTGAACGAGGCACAACTTTGATGCTAAAAGGTTGATTGGATCAACCAGTGGTTTTCTTATACAAAGCCTAAGAGGAGGCTAATTTCCGCTAGGAAAATCATTATACAAAGCCTAAGAGGAGGCTATTTTGTGTCTCGTACAAAGCCCGAGAGAGAGGCTAAAAGTTTTTGACCCGACGATAGAGTCTTTGTGTCTCGTACGAAGCCCGAGATAGAGGCTATTGTTTGTTTGACTCTACGAGGGAGTCTTTGTGTCTCGTACGAAGCCCGAGATAGAGGCTAAAAGTTTGACTCAACAAGAGAGTCTTTGATACTCAACAAGAGAGTGTTCTTGTATCTCGTACGAAGCCCGAGATGGAGGCTAAAGGTTTGTTTGGCTCAAAAAAGAACCTTTTTGTATCTCGTATAAAGCCCGAGATGGAGGCGAAAAGGTGATTGACTCAACGAGGGAGTCTCTTTATGTGTCTCGTACAAGGCCCGAGAGAGAGGCTAAAAGGTTTTGACTCTACAGGAGAATCTTTGTATCTCGTACGAAGCCCGAGATGGAGGCTGAAGGTTTGTTTCAGTTGAGTGACAGATCCAATATACTGATTTTAAAAGAGAAAATCAGTTCTTATATGAGCAACACTGTACTCAGGGATTTGATTTGAGGATCAGGGATATTTCCTTCTCTTTGAGGAAACGGGAAATCCAAAGGGTATTGAGACTGTCCGAGTCTGCGGGTTTCCTTCCTATTTAACGAAAGGGTCACTTGAGAATGTCTTTGAGACTCAAGGAAGTTAGACTGTCCAAGTCTAGAGTTTTTTTCTTTTGTACTATGCTTTGAGAAACAGTAGTAGACTCTATGAAAGGACTGTTCTATGGAGATGACTAAGTTCTATTCATATACCTCTAGGAGGTCGTCGGGACAATTTGTACGAAGCCCAAGAGGAGGCTGGAAACTTTTAAGAAGCCGACGGGTCCTTGTACGAAGCCCAAGAGGAGGCTATCATTCCCGAAGGAAGAGATCATTATACGAAGCCTAAGAGGAGGCTATGAATACTTCTAAGAAGCCGTAGGGTCCTTGAATAATGCCCAAGAGGAGGCCGATGCTTTTAAGAAGCCCGTGGGTCTATCATCTCCTTTCCATTAGGAGAGATAACTCTTTTAAAGATAAAAACCACTGGTAAACGTGCGAGGTTTACTATCCAGCGAATTTTAGCTTTTAAAGAGGGTTCCTTAGTTAAGGTCCAAGATTATGACCGTAGGGGGTACCCAAACCCCGAGACATTCAAGGCAAGCTATCCACAAGGAATAGATCAAGTCAGGAAAGTTCGAGAATTTGGAAGAAACTCAAAGATGCCATTCACGGAGAATACATTCATCTTGGGGATTAGAGCTTCTTGACGATTCCTAAGGAGGACAGCCGAAGAGAAGACTGTATCTGGTGCTCCTATTGGGGATCTAGGCGTCTATTTCTACGAATAAATGAAACGGCGTCACCTAGTTCTAGACGTAGTTGCCGGGGAAACTCGAAATATCTATACTATTATTACACAGTAGATATGAGTTTATGAAAGGAGACTTACAGTGAGCAGCCCCACAATACAGTTTATAATATGAAAGCAGTAAATGAAAGCGATAACCACTTACTCGGTTGTAGTGCTTCCATGCTGTTTGATTAGTTGTTCAACAAAGAAAGATTGAAAACAACAGTATATTCAAAATCAAAGGAGAAAGTGCTTTGAAAAAGAAAGATTTGGGGCTTACAGCTCAAGGAGAGGCCCAGGGTTTTATCAGTGAGCGCACTGTTGAATTTGTACAGAGGGACTTATACAAGTGACTGGGGCCCAAAAAGGTTTTCTGTACAAAGGGATGGGTCTTAAACTCTCTCAAGAGGCCCAAAAAAGGTTTAAAGAAAAGAGAGGGGCTTATAACACGAGGGTATGCCCAAATGATTTTTCGTTTAAAAATGGCGATCGCGCCGAGGTTTGCTTTTAACGCAGAGGGACTTATGCAATAAGTGAGGCCCAAAATGTTTTGGTCAAAAGAAGGATTGGGTCTTACACTCTAATAGAGGCCCAAAGTGTTTTGAATGAGTCTTATAGCTCAAGGAGAGGCCCAGATGATTTTTATTTTTAAACGGGCGATGATCGCGCCGTTTACTTGTACAGAGGGACTTATACAATGAGTGAGGCCCAAAATGTTTTTGTTCAAGGGGGGATGGGTCTTACACTCTCTCAAGAGGCCCAAAAAGTTTTGAAAATGACTTATGAGGGTTGAATTAATCCAAAACCCTAATTTGTTTTCAAAATGTATTTAATTGAATAAAAATTCAATTAAAATGATCAATAATTGTTTAACACATGGAAAACAAATTGTGATCTTGGATTAATGCTTCAAAAATTAAGTATTGACCTACAAAATAATTAGAAAGCATTAAAAGTTGCAAAATCAATGTAGAAAAAATATTTAAAATGTCAAAAACAATTAAAATATTAATTCTTTGCAAAAATATCAATTATATGAAATAAATAATATTTTTGGGATTTTTTGTGAAAATAAAATATTTTAACATTTTTGTGAATTATTAAAAAAAGAATCAACTCAAAATCATTAAAACTCAGAGAGAAATTAATTTTTGAATCAATTAAACAAAATCACAAAATTCAAATATTTGAATTTCTAAAAATGGCGCCAAGAACAAGCTGAAGAACACGCGCGTGTTCTTGGTTTCTCAGATTTGCATTTTCTATCCAATCTCCATGAATACGTAATCATATCATGCAATCCACACATCATTATGCTCGCCTCAACCTCACGATCATGTCTATGTACTTTAATTTCATTTAAATTAAACATACAACAAGAAATCACGAAGAGACCTCAAGAACCCTAATTTCTGCATGAAGGCTAGGATTTTTGATACACGATTCAAACAATGCAATTAATTGAGGGAAAACATTCCATGCATGATTATGAACATATGGCCAAATTATTGTGCGAGGAAATATGCATAGATTGAGAGATGACCAAGTATGTGCTTACCTCCAAGTCGTGACAGTAAGTTCAAAGTGATTTTTGATTTGGAGGTGTTACAGATGAGTGGTGATGATCTGAACAGCTTCCCTACACCCTATGGATTGTGTTTGGATGGTTGGACTTGATTGAAATTGGCTGGATCATTTTATGGTACCTCAGCTGCACTTTGGTTAAAACCTTGAGCAACCAGCTGGTGATTTTGCGAAATTGATGTTTCAGAAGTAATCTAAGTGTTTGATCAGCTCATATGTGATATATGTGAGGTGTGTGAGTGATTGGTTTGATTGGAATTGCTCTCAAACTCAAAACCCGATAGTGACTTGCCTTAGAAGGAAAAATTGGAGTGAAAGAAGAGATTTTGAGGAAATCATCTGTTAGATGGCTTTGGTGTACTCAAACTGACCACAATTGAGCTCTATTTATAGTAGAGAAAGTTTGTTTTGCAAGGAATAGTGCATGGCAGCTGGTAAGTAGGTTTGGCCAATGTTGGCAAATGAAAATCCAAGTCTCCTCTAGCCATTGACTAGAGGTTAGGGCACAGAGCTTTGGTTCCCTTGGTCTTGGATAAGTCTTGACTGATTTCAGATGAGAATGGCTCAGTCCATGCCACCTTGATGGTTTCATTGAATGCCTCATTCCAAATTTGAGGTCTTGTCCCTATTTTGGCCATTCTAGGTTCAACATGTTATTTCTTGTTCCATGGACTTTGGAGGCTTGGCTCAGTGATTGTCCCCTTTAGATTCAATCCTCTGAGGTGTCCAAGTGGATAGGAGCAATTGAATTTGGCTGATTTTGGTAAATCGACCAAAGTTGCAAATTCTGCCTTGCCTTGACAGATTTCAGCAAGGCAACTTGGCAATGTTGTATCTCATGGTGTAGGTTGAATTTGGCAATGTTCTTCGCCATTTTGGAAAGCTCTTACATGATACAACAATTGTTTGAACAAGTTTGGTTTTGATCTCTTTTGATTCCAAGTGAAAAATCCCCCTACATTTGGCAAAAAGTGAGGCAGAATCTGACTTAGTGAAAATTTCACTAAGTGTTGGAAAAAGTGACATTTTCACTTTTCAGCCACTTTGATCGCTCCATAACTCAAAATCCTTAATGAATTGGAATGACTTGTAGTTGAAGTTTTTGTAGGTGATAATGAGGGCTACAAATCCATATTTGGATGAGAAAAAATGGCCTTGTGGTTTAGGAGTTATGGTCCTCCAAAGTTGGTACCTTTGCCACTTTATTTTTAACTTAGAAAAATTTCTAAGTTTTATGGTTACCCCTTTTACAAGTTATCTCACTTTTCTTGATTTTTCTTGATGAATGATGATTCAAATCATACATTAACATCATTTTAGGGTTAAAAATCCATTTTGGTGAAAAATCTCAAAAAGTCAAAGTTGACTTTTGTGCACAGTTGACTTTTTATCAGATGAATTCCAAACTGTGCAATTCTTTAGGAAATCATGTCCTTGACCTAAATCAAACTTTATGGACATGTTCCATAGGTGTCATAGGGTATATTCAATCATGTATTAGGGTTTGGGAGCATGTCTTGGTCAAAAGTCAAAGTTACAGTTGACTTTTCCCTTAAAACCCTAATTGTGGTGCAGATGAAATTGAGACTTGTTGCTCAAGCTTCTTGGATCAATCCATGGTTCCAAATGGATCAATATGGTATATTAGAGACCCTCAAATCATGTCTTGAGGTCTTGGCTCATGGTTTGTCCCAAAAGTCAACTTAGGGGTGAATTAGGTCAAGAAACCCTAATTCCTGATTTTTGATGAATGCATCCCTTAAGGCAAAATTGGCTTGATGCATGGGTTCATGAGGTTCCATGAAGTATATTAGGTCATGTTTTGGATCATTGCCTTGTGCCCAGATGAAATTTTCCATCTGGAGGCCCTGGTCGACCAAAACCCTAATTTGGCGACACTGTCGATCTTGAGACTTGATCCACCTAGAAGGGAGCAGCCTTGTGCTTAATCCTTGAAGTGGGAGTCCTTTTTGATCCATTGTGGATATTTAAGAGATTAGACAAGTTGAAGATCATGTCATTTCTTGATTGATCCTTTGTCTAAGCACTCAGAGAGGGCTTGAAACCCTAATTTTGATTGTATTGGATGCTCACCCATCTTTGGGGAGACTGATGAAGCATGATGGTTCCCCCACATTGTGATGATGATTTTCACAAATGATGAGAAATCTAAGTGGTCAAAATTTGGGGTATGACAGATGCCCATATTTAATCTTCTTGGACACGAAGGTGTGAATGACGAAGGTATTCGGGCATTCGGGGTTCAAGAGGATTAAATATCGGAATATCCGAAATTTTGATGGTGGTTATGAATGGCGGATCGCATTCATCTTCTTTATCTAAGCGATGATGCTTAGAAAAGGTAAACTTCCCCTCGATCCTGGTTTCCTACCAAGAACTGGTCTTAGTCTCTGAAATGAACTTCCCCTCGTTCTTGGTTTCCTACCAAGGAACTGGTCTTAGTTTCTGATTTAACCTTCCCCTCGATCCTGGTTTCCTACCGAGGAACTGGTCTTAGTTTCTGATTTAAACTTCCCCTCGATCCTGGTTTCCTACCAAGGAACTGGTCTTAGTTTCTGATTTAAACTTCCCCTCGATCCTGGTTTCCTACCGAGGAACTGGTCTTATTTTCTTATTTAAACTTCCCCTCAATCCTGGTTTCCTACCAAGGAACTGGTCTTAGTTTCTTTTGTCAATAAACTTTACTGACAAGGGACACTATTCGTAGCGGCTTTCCTTCAAACTTCTCGCTGAATTTTCCTGGGGAGATGCCATTTGAGTGGAAAAAGTTTTGACGTCAGACTTGTTGGGGAACCCATTCGTCTGAATTGTAGAGGTACACAAACTTCTCTGTTTTGGAGACGCCATTTGTCGATTCTACTGGGGAAAGCGAGTCTCTTGAGAGACTGTTTTTGTTTGGGGTTACATCATACTTTTCTCGGGATCTTCCCGGAGAAATGCCATATGATGGGATCCAATTTTGAGGTGCCAATGACCTTCTCATCAGTGGTTTTTCGGAGCAAAACTGGCGTGCTGCCGAATCTCTGATCACGAGGCTTTCTCTGTGGATTTTCCTTAATTCGGGAAAGCAAGGATATCATCTTCAATGGCGAAGAGTGATGCTTATTGAAAGTTTTCTCTGGCTTTTCAGAGGTTCAAGTTATCAAAGTGGTCAAGGACCAACTTCTTTCCAGAATTAAACTGGAAGCGAGGTTGTTCAGACACAGTATTTCCTGACGAGGCAAGAACTGACAACTCGATTGAGAGGACTTCTACCACTAGGGGACAGGACCGACTAGAGTGATAGTGATGCAATATGAAATGTGAATGCAAATAAAAAATGCATGATGTACGTATGTATATGTTGACAAAACAGACGCGACATACAGACTAAGAGATGAACACAATTGGATACTCGGCCATCGCGGGGCGAAGAAGTACCGTTGATTCAAAATAGCAATTCCACCTTGCTTAGGGGAGATAGTCCCATTGGGAGC
Organism: Lathyrus tuberosus; assembly: GCA_022829125.1. Lineage (NCBI taxonomy): Eukaryota > Viridiplantae > Streptophyta > Magnoliopsida > Fabales > Fabaceae > Lathyrus > Lathyrus tuberosus. The sequence continues at coordinate 11,542,843 of JALAZF010000158.1, forward strand.
TATTTTGATCGGGCTTAGGAGATGAGAACTCGGCCGAGGCGTGTCAGACGAAACAAGGTCTCTGACACAGTCGATCCCTTCATTCAGGCGAATTGGTTTAGAAGGAGTACTTTGATTCTGCACTTTGAAGTTCGCTTACTTTGGGAAAAGCGATCGATGTTCTTCTGATGTTCAACTGTCAAAAGAAATGCCATCTTTAATTTAAAAGCAGAAAAAGTTTAACAAGTAAATTTATTTTTGTTTTATTTCAAGAATCTCTGATTAAGTTTAAACAACGTCGTTCTGTAAAGCTAAAATAAGTAAAGATTACAAACAAAAGCACAAGGGCTCAAATTTTATTGATAAGATGGAGATCAGCCAAACGCGTGATTCCAAAGAGTATATACAAAGTTAGAAAATGGTAATTTACAGGGAAAAGGGCTACCTTGAAACATAACGACCACTATCCTTCTACCAACTTTGAATTCGGGACATCCTGAGCTTCCGTCGAAGATGACCTTTGACTGGAGATTTCCTTCGATAGATGATGCTGTAACTGCTGCTGAGGGACTTGCCTCTGTTTAACATGGTTACTTGCCATTATCCCTAATTTTTTCCTGGATTGTACTATGAGATTTCCAATCCATCGGGATGATTTTTTTTCATGTCTCTAACTTTTGCCTGGACCGCCCTTTCGGGTTTTCAATCCACCAAGACGTTTTTTTAGGCGAAGTATTTCTTGACTACATCAACATTAGTGGGGTAGGCAAATTCCTCTCCGTCCATGGTTACAAGTCTCAAGGCGCCCCCTGATAAAGCTTTCATGAACACATAGGGGCCATCATAATTTGGGGTCCATTTGCCCCGAGAGTCAGTGAGAAATGATTGTATCTTCTTGAGCACGAGGTCTCCTTTTCTGAAAATACGAGGTCAGACCTTTTTGTCGAATGCCCTTTTCATTCTCTGTTGATATAACTGACTGTGGCATAGTGCCGTGATTCTCTTTTCTTCGATCAGGTTCAGTTCGTCGTGTCGACTTTGACACCATTCAACTTCGGTGAGCTGAGCTTCCATCAATACCCGGATTGATGGGATCTCTACTTCTATGGGGAGCACTGCTTCCATGCCATATACTAGAGAGAAAGGGGTTGCCCCTGTTGAAGTGCGGATAGATGTGCGATAACCATGAAGAGCAAAGGGTAGCATCTCGTGCCAGTCTTTGTAGGTTACAACCATCTTTTGAACGATCTTCTTGATGTTCTTATTGGCCGCTTCTACCGCTTCGTTCGTCTTGGGTTGGTAGGGAGATGAGTTATGGTGTTCGATCTTAAACTCTGCACACAACTCTTTCATCATCTTATTGTTCAAGTTAGATCCATTATCAGTAATGATCTCGCTTGGAACACCATAACGGCAGATGATATTGTTTTTGATAAATCGGACCACCACTTGTCGGGTTACATTGGCGAATGACGCTGCTTCGACCCACTTGGTGAAATAATCAATGGCTACCAGGATGAACCGATGTCCGTTTGAAGCCTTGGGCTCAATCATACCAATCATGTCGATTCCCCATATGGAAAAAGGCCACGGGGAAGAAAGAACTTTGAGATGTGATGGCGGTACATGAATTTTTTCGGAGTATATCTGACACTTGTGACACCTCCTCATGTACTTGTAGCAGTCGGATTCCATGGTCAACCAATAATATCCGACCCTGAGAATTTTTCTCGCCATTGTGTGTCCGTTGGCATGAGTGCCAAAGGATCCTTCATGAATTTCTTTCATGAGCATGTCTGCTTCTGGTCTGTCGACACATCGGAGCAAGACCATGTCAAAATTTCTCTTATAAAGAGTGTCACCGCTCAGGAAGAAGTTTCCAGCCAATCTTCTGAGGGTTTTCCTGTCTTTTCTGAGTGCCCCAGATGGGTACTTTTGTTTCTGAAGGAAGCATTTGATATCGTGATACCAAGGTCTGTCGACTATGACTGCTTCAATTGTGAAGATGTAAGCGGGCCGTTCAAGGCGCATGATGTCGATCTTAGGTATGTCATTCCATCGACCTACACTAATCATGGAAGAGAGAGTGGCTAATGCATCAGCCATGTGATTCTCATCACGAGGGATGTGATGAAAGTCGACTCTGTTGAAGAAGGGTAACAACCTTCTTGCATAGTCTTTGTAAGGAATCAATCCCGATTGGTATGTGTTCCAATCTCCTTTTATCTGGTTAATAACCAGGGCTGAATCGCCATATACGTCCAAGTTTTTGATCCTTAAATCAATCGCTTCTTCGAGACCCATGATACATGCTTCGTATTCGGCCTCGTTGTTCGTACATTTGAACGTAAGTCTAGCAGTGAAAGGAATGTGGGAACCCTGAGGGGTAACAATGATTGCCCCAATTCCGTTTCCATAATAATTGACTGCTCCGTCAAAGAAAAGTCCCCACTGGGAACCTGGTTCTGGCCCTTCACTGGGTAGCGGTTCATCGCAATCTTTCATCTTTAGATACATGACATCTTCATCTGGGAAGTCAAACCCGATTAATTCTTGATCGTCAATCGGTTGATGAGCCAAATGATCGGCTAAAATACTTCCTTTAATGGCTTTCTGAGCGTGGTACTCTATGTCATATTCTGATAACATCTGCCAATGGGCAATCCTTCCCGTGAGAGTAGGTTTTTCGAAAACGTACTTGATTGGATCCATTTCGGAGACCAACCAAGTAGTATGACGAATCATGTACTGGCGAAGACGTTTGGCTGCCTAAGCCAAAGCGCAACAAGTTTTCTCAAGCATTGTGTACCGAGTCTCGCAGTCGGTGAATTTCTTGATTAGATAGTAAATGGCAGACTCTTTCCTTTTAGTTTCGTCTTGTTGGCCAAGTACACATCCCATTGAGTCCTCTAGGACTGTGAGGTAAATGATCATTGGTCTTCCTTCCACTGGAGGTGATAGAATCGGAGGATTCAACAGATATTCCTTGATACTATCGAAGGCGGTTTGGCAATCTTCTGACCAAACGCAATCCTGGTTCTTTTTGAGTAATTTGAAAATCGGCGCACATGTCGCGGTCATAAGGAATATGAATCTGGAGATGTAGTTCAAACATCCCAGGAATCCTCTGACTTGTTTTTCAGTTTTCGGAGAAGGCATTTCTTGAATGGCCTTGACCTTGTCAGGATCAACTTCAATTCCTTTCTGGCTGACGATGAACCCTAGTAATTTCCCCGAACGGACACCGAAGGTGCACTTGTTGGGATTCAAGCGGAGCTTGAATTTTCTTAGACGTTCGAACAATTTTGACAGATGTTCAACGTGCTCATCCTCTGTTCTTGATTTTGCAATCAAATCATCGACATATACCTCGATTTCTTTGTGTATCATGTCATGAAACAGAGTAGTCATGGCCCTTTGATAGGTTGCCCCGACATTCTTCAAACCGAACGACATTACCTTGTAACAAAAGGTACCCCATGGGGTAATGAACGGAGTTTTCCCCATGTCTTTTGGCACCATTTTGATCTGGTTATAGCCCGAGAATCCATCCATGAAGGAGAATACTTTGAACTTTGCTGTGCTGTCAACCAGCATGTCAATGTGTGGTAAAGGAAAGTCGTCCTTTGGACTTGCCTTGTTTAGATCTCTGTAATCAACACACATTCTGACCTTTCCATCCTTTTTGGGAACGGGTACGATGTTGGCTAACCATTGAGGATATTCAGATGTAGCGAGGAAACCCGCGTCAATCTGTTTTTGTACCTCCTCTTTGATTTTGATGGACATGTCCGGGTGAGTCCGTCTCAACCTTTGCTTTACTGGCGGACATTCCGATCTTAGCGGTAAGTGATGTTCCACGATGCTGGTATCCAACCCTGGCATATCCTGATAGGACCAAGCGAATACATCGAGGAATTCTTTGAGAAGCTTTATCAAACTTTCTTTGACAGTTGAACTGAGCAGTGCTCCGATCCTGATTTCTTTTCTCTCTTTTTCTGAACCCAAGTTTACCGTTTCCAACGGCTCTTTGTGAGGTTCAATGGACCTTTCCTCTTGTCTGAGTAGTCGGGAGATCTCTTCTGGAATTTCGTTGTCATTTTCTTCTTCAGCCTCGAATACCGGGAACTCAAAGATGGGAGAAGGCATCGGATCGTATGTTTCAACGGGGTATAAAACAAGCAATCTGCATGACGTGATGATTCGTGTTTAGAAGAGATAGAGAAAATGTAAGTGTGTGCAGTGTATTTATTTTACTGCTTGTTTTTATTTTTGAATTGTTTTTTAGGATTACCATTTTCTGAAAAAAGCGAAAAGAGAAAACAACAATAAATGCGGAAATTACAGAACGACGTTATTTTATTAATGAACAAGTCGAATATTGAAACTACAGCCCTATAAAACAAAACTCTATCGCTTTGGGCAAAGCGAAGAGGGAAGTTTACAAAAAGCGAGCCCTATCAAAACATCCGTTTCACCTGGGCAGGGTGAAAGGTTAAAGATGGCAATTACTTTGACCGACGAACGACCTTCGGAACCTCGACGGTAACCCATTGGCGGCGAACTCCTCGGTGAATCACAAAGTCTGGCACCTTCCTTGATTTGTCTTCAGAAATGACGCTGATTTCTGGTGGAGCAGGATCATTGGAATCTGTCTCCCAAGCAGAGTTGTCGTAGGAGGATTCCTCTGTTGCATTTTGCATAGCATTTGTGCTTTCAGCTGTATCTCCCCATCCAGTTGACTGGATATCTTCGAGCCTGATACGAGAGCTTTCGGGAGCGGTGTACTTGACCATATAGTCGTATTTTCCACTCGGTTGTCCCAAGGTGTCCCAAACTTCTTTGGAACTGGAGAAGTCATCCCTCTCGATGACGTTGACCTCAGGAAAAGCATAGTTGATGAATTCTAGTCCTGCAAACATTGCAAATTCATCTTCATGTTGAGTAGCTTCTGAATGACATAAGTGTTGATCCCATGACATGGCGGGGACACAGGTATTTTGTTCAATGACGCTCAGCTGAGTTTCATTACTCGGCTGACTTTCTTGCCCCAAGTTTCCTGGGTAAGGCTGCCACATTGGCAGACCATCCATTGGGCCATAGTAATTGTGATCAAAGCTGTCTTTCATCAGAGTGTCTTCCTCTAATGAATTTGGCGGAGCACGGCATCCTTCCGGATCACAATCTCCGTAGATCATTTCGACATCTGATCTTGGTATACATCTCGGACTTTCTGTAGGAAAGCAAAAAGGCATAGGCACCTCTTCCTGAGACATATAGCCGTCCTTGTTAAGGTAGGACTTCCATTCTTCATCTGTGTCAGAGGGATCTTCCTTATTGATAGCATGAACTGTCTGAGACACTGGGTGAAGAAAACCTCCACTGTGGAAGAAGTTTTGAAGGGGATGAAGACTTTCATCGTTGGCGGCTGTCTGGGTACAGGTTGCAGAAAAACCAAGACCCTTCTTTGTTTTATTGTCAATAGGAATGAGAAGCCGTCCCCATCCGGTTGTATCGGTACTCTCGACCGCTTTGATAGCATCTTTGTATGAAGAAATTAAGTTCCTTCTTCGGATTGATCATTCTTGCTCACCGATAGTGTTTGGAACTGAGTTCTAATAACCTCCTCGGGTTCTACACAAGCAGATGATGATAGGTTACTCACAAGCAAGGCTTGTTCCCCACAAACCGTGACAAGTTGATCATTCTTGACGAACTTTAGCTTTTGGTGGAGGGTTGAAGTAACCACTCCAGCCTGATGTATCCAAGGTCTTCCTAATAAACAACTGTATGTTGCCCGGATGTCCATGACCTGGAAAGTGATTTGGAAAGTGTGAGGACCAATAGTTATGGGAAGATCAACTTCGCCAATAACCGTTTTTCTGGATCCGTCGAATGCTTTGACGACGACCCCGCTGACTCTCATCGGAGGGCCCTTAAATGATAATTGCGTTAAAGTGGACTTCGGCATAACATTCAGGGCTGACCCTGTGTCTACCAGTACGTTGGCTAAAGCATCGCCCTGGCAGTTAACTGTGATATTGAGCGCCATGTTATGACAGCGACCCTCTTCAGGTAATTCCTCATCACTAAATCCCAAATTATTGCAGGAAGTGATGTTAGAGACAATGCTATCAAACTGTCTAATTGTTCCATCATATTCCACAAAGGCTTGCTCCAAGACTTTCTGTAGATCCTTTCTGTGTGCTTCTGAACTGAGTAACAGTGATAATACTGAGATCTTTGAAGGAGTCTGTAACAGTTGATCAACAATGTTATATTCACTCCTTTGGATGAACTTTAGCATCTCATCCTTGTCTTTTGAAAAGTCAGGATTACCAGATTGATTGGCTGGTGGATCAGGAATTTCCGCCTGAAGTTCCTTTTCTTTGTTGGATTCTCCAACCCCTCGGTTGAAGATTCGACCGCTCCGTGTTACACGACTGATGTCTGCAATATTCAAAACGGAGGGTAATGGAATTTCCTTTCCATTCTCGATTATTGTTGCACCGTATTTGTAAGGGATTTCCTTAGCTGATTCATACGGTAGTGGTCTCGGTAGATAGATGACTATGGGAACCTTCTGATTTTTCTGACCATCATAAGTAATCCCGATCCGTTCCTGGTAGGGAACTTTAGATTCGTCAAGTAGAGAAATGATGGCAAAAACATCCCTGGTCCTTTGATGACTAGAGATTGTGACAACATCCTCAACTTGATCAGCAAGGTAGTTCGGCATCCAGTTGATGGGTCCAGAACCTGGATATGGACGAATTTCTCCATGATCGACCTGACCCTGAAGAGCTGCTCTCACAAGGTAACACCCTTGGTTACTTTCTGCACAGACGCTACAACTGTCATAGTTGTGTGGTGGCACCTGGCCATGCCCACTTTGAATACAATGTAACCTCACTAGGTTACCTTCCATTGATCGGACATCCTGACTTTGACGACGAGTAGGATTCCTGTTATTGATACTAATCTGCTGAGTATCTTCGTCCATATAGATTGGCATCCACCAGTGATTTAACAAGTGCTGAAGTGCCTCCTGGACAAGGGTACAACCTCGATCGTTTTCGCAACCCGCTTTACAATTTTGATAGTCATGTGATATTAGGAACCCGAGTCGGACCTGCTCAGCATGCAACTCTACCAGGCTGGTGTTCATTAAGCGAATATCAAAGATCTGAACCATGTTGATCTGATAGGGATTCCTATCATGGTAGTCCTGGATCCATCCAAGATTCATTTAACGCTGAAGGGCCTCTTGTAGGAAAGAGCATCCCTGTTTGTTTACCGAGCAAGTCAGACAGGAACTGTAATCGTGCCGCGACAGATTATGATACTGGCTTTGCCTTGAGTGCATCGCCACCAAGTTGGCATTCATCGCACGGATGTCTTGGTTTTGAATGACGTTGGAATTCGTGTAAACCATGTTAACTCCACGAACTCGGTGTTCTTGGATCCATCCAAGATCCATTTGTTCCTGTAGAGCTGATTGCACTACCGAACATCCTTGGTTATCTTTAGAGCAGATATCACACTGGTGATAGTTATGAGGTGGCACATGGCCATATCCACTCTGTCTACAATGCATCTTGACCAGATTGGTCCCTAATGAGAGTACATCGTGAATTTGATAGACATTGTTAGTCTTTTTCTCAATCAGATTGACTGCAGCTTTCTAGTGTTGAGGCAGCGGGTTCGTAAGAACATTAGGATTCGTATCTTTGAAAGATAAGAGCCCGCTCCTAACAACCTTTTGCACGTCAGATTTGAAATTGAGACAAGTCTCAATGTTATGCCCTGAACCTCCTTGATGATAAGGGCATGTTTGATCCGCTTTAAACCAAAAAGGCGGATTTTTCGGAACTGAAAGGGGAGACTTAGTCTGAATGTGCCCCTTAGCCAGCAGTAACGGAAACAGCTCTGCGTACGTTACGGGTATAGGATCAAATCCTGGTGGCCGTATTGTACGGTTGTTGTTATATGGAGGATGAGCCTGCTGAAGAGGCTGTTGTGTCCTTTGTTGGTCAGGTTGGCTCTGCGCAACCTGAGGTTGATACATAGAAACAGGCGCGGGGCCGATAGCAGGAGTAACAGCTGTTACTGGCTGATAACGTCGCCTTTGCTTTTCGAGAGAGATATTCCCAATATCTTGCTCTTTTTTCTTAGGGAGAGCACTACCATATTTTTTAGTACCGCTCGTCGATCCAGTGTCTTTTACCAAACGTCCTTCTCGGACGACTTCCTCAAGACGTACGCCCATACCGACCATTTCGGTGAAATCACTGGGCGCACTGGAAACCATTCGGTCATAGTAAAATGAGCTTAAGGTCTTTAAGAAGATTTTTGTCATCTCTTTTTCCTCAAGAGGTGGACAAATTTGAGCGGCAATTTCACGCCACCTTTGAGCATACTCCTTAAAGGTTTCCTTTTCCTTTTGCGACATTGATCTGAGTTGATCTCTGTCGGGTGCCATGTCCAAATTGTATTTGTATTGTTGGACGAAGGCAGTACCAAGATCTCTGAATGTACTGATCGTAGTACGGTTTAAACCCATGTACCATTTGAGTGCGGCACCGGTTAAACTATCCTGGAAGTAGTGAATCAGTAGGTCCTGATTCTCCGTCTGAGCTGACATCCGCCGAGCGTACATCACCAGATGGCTTTGAGGGCAAGAGTTACCCTTGTATTTTTCAAAGTCGGGCACTTGGAACTTGTGCGGGACTTTCACATTTGGGACCAAGCAGAGGTCTGCAGCGTCCTTTCCAAATAGACCCTGACCGCGAATGGCTTGCAGCTCTTTCTGCATTTCCAAGAACTGCTCCTGGAATTCATCCATTCTGTCAAACATAGTTTCCTTCTTACCAGAAGGTGTATGTGGAATCTGTCCTTCCGGGACAGTGTGCACCACAGGGGGTGGTACCGTGACTACGGCAATAAGTCTTGGCGCCTCCCGAAAGTTTGTAACCTTCAGGAGTCTTGAGTATGCCCCTGGCATCTTCGCTTTCCCAAAGTTTGTAACCTTCAGGCCCAGCGGCTTCTGTTGCGATTCCCTGATCTTCAGTGATCGGTGGAACATATCCTTCCGGGATATAGTTAACAGGCATGCCCCAAGGACGATCTTTCGGCATCTGATACCTAGGATCATACTTTTCTATGATGGGCATTGAGGTGATCTCTGAGATCACAGTTCTTTGTAGCTGAGCTTCTGCCATGGCTTGCATGTCGTTACGAAGCTTTCTCATATCCTCTCTCAGAGCGTCGATCTCTTCTTTCAACTCTCTGTTTTCTTCCTCAAGATCATCCATCTTTTTCTGACGATTGGCCCGAGTATTATACGAATGAGACAGTTTGACTCTAGAATCAAGACACAAACATGAGATTCGTAGGGAAGAAGAATACGCGATGTGAGAATGATGAATGCAATGATTATATTAATTGTTGTTTTTTTGGTTTAATCAAAATAAACTTCGACAATTAGATTACAAATATCAAACAGTGGGGAAACCCCTTTTTATTGAATTCCAAAGGATTACAGAAATGGAAATACAGTAGATTACAAAGTGCAGAAACAGAAACCTAAACTAATGGGTCCCGAGTCCTCTCTGAGGAGAAATCGGGTGCTGATTCTGGTATCTTCCTTTTCTTTGACCGGGGCGCTTGGGCCGTTGTCGGGTTGTCATTCCTTTGCCAAGTGAAAGAAGTGAGCAAATTCCTTTGGTCATCTTGATTCTCTACAGCATGCTGCTCCAAAATTTCAATCAGAGCATCTTTCTCTTTTAGTAGTTGTTGTATTTGGATACACTCTACGTCGAGGGTGCGGTACTTGTTCTTCCAAGATCTTCTTTCCTTTTGAACTTTGTTGAGAGTAACCTGAAGCTTTTCAGTTTCCGTCATGAAGTACATGACAGTTTCCCTTGGTGGAAGAATTCCGTAACGAGGATAAGGCATCTTTAGCTTGAGAGCTCTGGTTTGTACCCAATGGAGATAAGGCTCCATCGAGACACAATCCGGTTTTCCCAGAGACTCTCGTCCTTTCTTATGAACATGTTTCCAAGCTTGCACTATTTCCATCTTTAGTGCTCTGTCACTTTCTCCTTCTTTGAAGAAAAGACCTTCCAGATGAACACCCAGTGGGATGTGTCTCATCGGGTATCCAAATTGACGAAGAACTAATATTGGATGATAGTTGATTCCTCCTTTAGTTCCTATGAGGGGTACGCTGGGGAAGTTTCCACAACGGTCAATGATTCTGATTCCCTCATAAATCCTATTACACCAATCTATATCGGAATTGGTGAGAGACATGATCTTCTGCGACCAACGTAAGACACTCTTGCAATCCCAAAAAGCAGCAGACTTGGGCAAGTGAGAGATAAACCATTTGTAAAGCAGAGGTACACAGCATGTGATCTCCCCTCCGCTGTACAAATCTCCCAAGTGGACAGAATGATACGCATCTGCGAGCAAAGTCGGCACAGGGTTTCTAATGAGAAAAACCTTAATAGCATTGATATCGACGAAGTTATTGATGTTAGGAAACAAAAATAACCCGTAGGTGAGCAAGACAAACATGCTTTCAAAAGCAGTCCCGTTCCCTATACTAGCGAAGTATAGAGCCTTTTTTGTCAAGAACTGGGCTGGCAAACCTTGGATGCCACCCTTAGTGGTCATGTGAGTCCTGACCTCAGACTCGTCCAAATGAATTGCTCTTGCAATGATCTGATTCTTTGGAATTTCTTCCATTCCAGAAAATGGAGCTCGATCTGTAATGTGTAGATCAATTAGATGAGAATACTCCTCCAGCGTTGGTGATAGCTGGTAATCCGGGAATGTGAAACAGTGATAAACCGGATCATAGAATTGAATGAGCGCATCCATGATCCCCTTAATCACATGGACTCTTAACAGTGGTAGCAAACCACCGTGCTTGGCTTTGAAAGCCTCTGGGTTAACGATCATCCTTGCTAACCTTCTCAAATCCCCTAGTTTTGGAGCCTTGAAGGTATACTGGCGAGTTCTCCTCCTACCGAAATCCATTAGCGTAATCTTTTTCTCTGATATTTGCAATCACAGTCTTAGTTTAATTTGAAAAACAGAGAGACTAGAAGAGAAAGTTTTTTTTTTGTTTTAATGTTTTATTAAATGGATGCATGAATGCAGCACACAAAAACATAGAAAAAACATGGGGTCAGAGGGTCGTTGTCATGAAGTCAAGGCTCTACCCATCCCCAAAGGTTTATACTAGGGTGATTTTTGTACCTGTACTCATTATCATCAGCTCCTCCCAGGAAGGCAGACAACAAGCGGATCGCCAGCGAGTTGTGTGCAATCTTAGAGTAAGTGCTATTCACCGAGAATAGATCACCAGCCTCAAATGAGGGTAGTATCGCGTAACAACTATTTCCGATAGTTTCCGCACTACGAAAGGGTTTGGCTTTTCTAGGTGTATACTCAATCTTTCCACATACGGCATCACCCGCATTCCCATTAGCAGAAAAATAAACACGTATAGCAATTAGGAAAAGCAGTATATATATTTGTCCTAAACATCCTAGACTTATAAAGCTATGATTCCTAAGTTCCTGACAGAAATGGGTTCCCCGGCGGAAGCCCCAATCTGTGGTATCAACCAAAGAGGTGAAAAGGAGGAAAAAGGAAAAAAAAGATTTAGAAAGACCCGGCCCCACGGTGGGCGCCATTTTTTCTGTAGCGAGCGATTTTGGACGCGGTTCTTAAGCGCTGGTCGCTCTCTGCGGTCTGAGCTTTGACTACAGGTCGATTCATTTTTTATCCTATTGTGAGCTGAATAAGGAAGGGAAATAGATGTCTCTAATTAACCCTGCTTGCATACTGAGTTTAAACAGCGGTCTGTTAGGTTACGAATGCTATCAATGTGGGGGGGGGCCTGTACTGGTTATTTGTATTTTCGCCAATACGGTTTTCTTTCTTTTTTACCTGGGCAGAAGGTTTCTGGCAGGGAACAAGGATTAGGATGTTAGGACTGATGCTTTTGAAATACTGCTTTTAATTGATGGAGATATGGGATTTGGGTTTTTTGTTGATTGCGCTCGCTAAGATCTTTTCTTTCGATCTTATGCCTACGTATTCCCGTTTACCGAAACAGGGAAATCAGAGCGTTCGTAGTTCCTCCTATTCTATGGGAGGAAATGGGTGTTTTTGGTGTCTTGTTCAAAGCCCAAGACGTGAAGCGAAAGGTGGTTTGTATCTTGTTTAAAGCCCAAGATGTGAAGCTGAAAGGTCTATTTGTGTCTTGTTTAAAGCCCAAGACGTGAAGCTGAATGACCTTAACTTTAGAGAGAATTTGTCATCTCTAAAGAGGGGAGAAGGAGAATTACTTTAACTGGGATACGCGGATCCGAGCAATGCCATAATTCCCTAAGAAAGGGTTTTAACCTGAAGGAGAAGACTTTAACTCAGTGTAGAGCAATGCCATCTTTCCTTAGGAATTTCTCATGCTAAAAGAGGGACAGTGGCATGGATATAGATGATCCAGAGGCTTGCCGCTTACAGTGATTAGATGAAAGGAAAGGAGTTGTTGATGTTTGTGTACTGTGAACGAGGCACAACTTTGATGCTAAAAGGTTGATTGGATCAACCAGTGGTTTTCTTATACAAAGCCTAAGAGGAGGCTAATTTCCGCTAGGAAAATCATTATACAAAGCCTAAGAGGAGGCTATTTTGTGTCTCGTACAAAGCCCGAGAGAGAGGCTAAAAGTTTTTGACCCGACGATAGAGTCTTTGTGTCTCGTACGAAGCCCGAGATAGAGGCTATTGTTTGTTTGACTCTACGAGGGAGTCTTTGTGTCTCGTACGAAGCCTGAGATAGAGGCTAAAAGTTTGACTCAACAAGAGAGTCTTTGATACTCAACAAGAGAGTGTTTTTGTATCTTGTACGAAGCCCGAAATGGAGGCTAAAGGTTTGTTTGGCTCAAAAAAAGAACCTTTTTGTATCTCGTATAAAGCTCGAGATGGAGGCGAAAAGGTGATTGACTCAACGAGGGAGTCTCTTTATGTGTCTCGTACAAGGCCCGAGAGAGAGGCTAAAAGGTTTTGACTCTACAGGAGAATCTTTGTATCTCGTACGAAGCCCGAGATGGAGGCTGAAGGTTTGTTTCAGTTGAGTGACAGATCCAATATACTAATTTTAAAAGAGAAAATCAGTTCTTATATGAGCAACACTGTACTCAGGGATTTGATTTGAGGATCAGGGATATTTCCTTCTCTTTGAGGAAACAGGAAATCCAAAGGGTATTGAGACTGTTCGAGTCTGCGGGTTTCCTTCCTATTTAACGAAAGGGTCACTTGAGAATGTCTTTGAGACTCAAGGAAGTTAGACTGTCCAAGTCTAGAGTTTTTTTCTTTTGTACTATGCTTTGAGAAACAGTAGTAGACTCTATGAAAGGACTGTTCTATGGAGATGACTAAGTTCTGTTCCTATACCTCTAGGAGGTCGTCGGGACAATTTGTAAGAAGCCCAAGAGGAGGCTGGAAACTTTTAAGAAGCCGACGGGTCCTTGTACGAAGCCCAAGAGGAGGCTATCATTCCCGAAGGAAGAGATCATTATACGAAGCCTAAGAGGAGGCTGTGAATACTTCTAAGAAGCCGTAGGGTCCTTGAATAATGCCCAAGAGGAGGCCGATGCTTTTAAGAAGCCCGTGGGTCTATCATCTCCTTTCCATTAGGAGAGATAACTCTTTTAAAGATAAAAACCACTGGTAAACGTGCGAGGTTTACTATCCAGCGACTTTTAGCTTTTAAAGAGGGTTCCTTAGTTAAGGTCCAAGATTATGACCGTAGGGGGTACCCAAACCCCGAGACATTCAAGGCAAGCTATCCACAAGGAATAGATCAAGTCAGGAAAGTTCGAGAATTTGGAAGAAACTCAAAGATGCCATTCACGGAGAATACATTCATCTTGGGGATTAGAGCTTCTTGACGATTCCTAAGGAGGACAGCCGAAGAGAAGACTGTATCTGGTGCTCCTATTGGGGATCTAGGCGTTTATTTCTACGAATAAATGAAACGGCGTCACCTAGTTCTAGACGTAGTTGCCGGGGAAACTCGAAATATCTATACTATATTACACAGTAGATATGAGTTTATGAAAGGAGACTTACAGTGAGCAGCCCCACAATACAGTTTATAATATGAAAGCAGTAAATGAAAGCGATAACCACTTACTCGGTTGTAGTGCTTCCATGCTGTTTGGTTAGTTGTTCAACAAAGAAAGATTGAAAACAACAGTATATTCAAAATCAAAGGAGAAAGTGCTTTGAAAAAGAAAGATTTGGGGCTTACAGCTCAAGGAGAGGCCCAGGGTTTTATCAGTGAGCGCACTGTTGAATTTGAACAGAGGGACTTATACAAGTGACTGGGGTCCAAAAAGGTTTTCTGTACAAAGGGATGGGTCTTACACTCTCTCAAGAGGCCCAAAAAAAGGTTTAAAGAAAAGAGAGGGGCTTATAACACGAGGGAAGGCCCAAATGATTTTTCGTTTAAAAATGGCGATCGCGCTGAGGTTTGCTTTTAAGGCAGAGGGACTTATGCAATAAGTGAGGCCCAAAATGTTTTGGTTAAAAGGGGGATTGGGTCTTACACTCTAATAGAGGCCCAAAGTGTTTTGAATGGGTCTTATAGCTCAAGGAGAGACCCAGATGATTTTTATTTTTAAACGGGCGATGATCGCACCGTTTACTTGTACAGAGGGACTTATACAATGAGTGAGGCCCAAAATGTTTTTGTACAAGGGGAGATAGGTCTTACACTCTCTCAAGAGGCCCAAAAAGTTTTGAAAATGACTTATGAGGGTTGAATTAATCCAAAACCCTAATTTGTTTTCAAAATGTATTTAATTGAATAAAAATTCGATTAAAATGATCAAAAATTGTTTAACACATGGAAAACAAATTGTGATCTTGGATTAATGCTTCAAAAATTAAGTATTGACCTACAAAATAATTAGAAAGCATTAAAAGTTGCAAAATCAATGTAGAAAAAATATTTAAAATGTCAAAAACAATTAAAATATTAATTCTTTGCAAAAATATCAATTATATGAAATAAATAATATTTTTGGGATTTTTTGTGAAAATAAAATATTTTAACATTTTTGTGAATTATTAAAAAAAGAATCAACTCAAAATCATTAAAACTCAGAGAGAAATTAATTTTTGAATCAATTAAACAAAATCACAAAATTCAAATATTTGAATTTCTAAAAATGGCGCCAAGAACAAGCTGAAGAACACGCGCGTGTTCTTGGTTTCTCAGATTTGTATTTTCTATCCAATCTCCATGAATACGTAATCATATCATGCAATCCACACATCATTATGCTCGCCTCAACCTCACGATCATGTCTATGTACTTTAATTTCATTTAAATTAAACATACAACAAGAAATCGCGAAGAGACCTCAATAACCCTAATTTCTGCATGAAGGCTAGGATTTTTGATACACGATTCAAACAATGTAATTAATTGAGGGAAAACATTCCATGCATGATTATGAACATATGGCCAAATTATTGTGCGAGGAAATATGCATAGATTGAGAGATGACCAAGTATGTGCTTACCTCCAAGTCGTGACAGCAAGTTCAAAGTGATTTTTGATTTGGAGGTTTTACAGATGAGTGGTGATGATCTGAACAGCTTCCCTACACCCTATGGATTGTGTTTGGATGGTTGGACTTGATTGAAATTGGCTGGATCATTTTGTGGTACCTCAGCTGCACTTTGGTTAAAACCTTGAGCAACCAGCTGGTGATTTTGCGAAATTGATGTTTCAGAAGTAATCTAAGTGTTTGATCAGCTCATATGTGATGTATGTGAGGTGTGTGAGTGATTGGTTTGATTGGAATTGCTCTCAAACTCAAAACCCGATAGTGACTTGCCTTAGAAGGCAAAATTGGAGTGAAAGAAGAGATTTTGAGGAAAGCATCTGTTAGATGGCTTTGGTGTACTCAAACTGACCACAATTGAGCTCTATTTATAGTAGAGCAAGTTTGTTTTGCAAGGAATAGTGCATGGCAGCTGGTAAGTAGGTTTGGCCAATGTTGGCAAATGAAAATCCAAGTCTCCTCTAGCCATTGACTAGAGGTTAGGGCATAGAGCTTTGGTTCCCTTGGTCTTGGATAAGTCTTGACTGATTTCAGATGAGAATGGCTCAGTCCATGCCAACTTGATGGTTTCATTGAATGCCTCATTCCAAATTTGAAGTCTTGTCCCTATTTTGGCCATTCTAGGTTCAAAATGCTATTTCTTGTTCCATGGACTTTGGAGGCTTGGCTCAGTTATTGTCCCCTTTAGATTCAATCCTCTGAGGTGTCCAAGTGGATAGGAGCAATTGAATTTGGCTGATTTTGGCAAATCGACCAAAGTTGTAAATTCTGCCTTGCCTTGACAGATTTCAGCAAGGCAACTTGGCAATGTTGTATCTCATGGTGTAGGTTGAATTTGGCAATGTTCTTGGCCATTTTGGAAAGCTCTTACATGATACAACAACTGTTTGAACAAGTTTGGTTTTGATCTCTTTTGATTCCAAGTGAAAAATCCCCCTACATTTGGCAAAAAGTGAGGCAGAATCTGACTTAGTGAAAATTTCACTAAGTGTTGGAAAAAGTGACATTTTCACTTTTCAGCCACTTTGATCACTCCATAACTCAAAATCCTTAATGAATTGGAATGACTTGTAGTTGAAGTTTTTGTAGGTGATAATGAGGGCTACAAATCCATCTTTGGATGAGAAAAAATGGCCTTGTGGTTTAGGAGTTATGGTCCTCCAAAGTTGGTACCTTTGCCACTTTATTTTTAACTTAGAAAAATTTCTAAGTTTTATGGTTACCCCTTTTACAAGTTATCTCACTTTTCTTGATTTTTCTTGATGAATGATGATTCAAATCATACATTAACATCATTTTAGGGTTAAAAATCCATTTTGGTGAAAAATCTCAAAAAGTCAAAGTTGACTTTTGTGCACAGTTGACTTTTTATCAGATGAATTCCAAACTGTGCAATTCTTCAGGAAATCATGTCCTTGACCTAAATCAAACTTGATGGACATGTTCCATGGGTGTCATAGGGTATATTCAATCATGTATTAGGGTTTGGGAGCATGTCTTGGTCAAAAGTCAAAGTTATAGTTGACTTTTCCCTTAAAACCCTAATTGTGGTGCAGATGAAATTGAGACTTGTTGCTCAAGCTTCTTGGATCAATCCATGGTTCCAAATGGATCAATATGGTATATTAGAGACCCTCAAATCATGTCTTGAGGTCTTGGCTCATGGTTTGTCCCAAAAGTCAACTTAGGGGTGAATTAGGTCAAGAAACCCTAATTCCTGATTTTTGATGAATGCATCCCTTGAGGCAAAATTGACTTGATGCATGGGTTCATGAGGTTCCATGAAGTATATTAGGTCATGTTTTGGATCATTGCCTTGTGCCTAGATGAAAATTTCCATCTGGAGGCCCTGGTCGACCAAAACCCTAATTTGGTGACACTGTCGATCTTGAGACTTGATCCACCTAGAAGGGAGCAGCCTTGTGCTTAATCCTTGAAGTGGGAGTCCTTTTTGATCCATTGTCGATATTTAAGAGATTAGACAATTTGAAGATCATGTCATTTCTTGATTGATCCTTTGTCTAAGCACTCAGAGAGGGCTTGAAACCCTAATTTTGATTGTATTGGATGCTCACCCATCTTTGGGGAGACTGATGAAGCATGATGGTTCCCTCACATTGTGATGATGATTTTCACAAATGATGGGAAATCTAAGTGGTTAAAATTTGGGGTATAACAGTATCAGACGTGTGATGTTAAGGTGTGATGTCACAACAACACACTCTGCACTATGGACAACAATAACAGTAAAATAACACCAAGAATTGTTGACCCAGTTCGGTTACAACCAACCTACTCTGGGGGCTACCAAGCCAGGGATGGAATTCACTACTTTTAGATATAATTTACAGACTCAATGACCCGTTGACAATCTCCTAAACTTATACTCTAATAATGACTTCCTACCTAAGAAACCACTTAGGTATGAGAACACCACTCAATCCCTTACAAACACTCAAAGAACCCACTTTGAGTACCCTTGATCTTACTTCACAGCTTCGATCAATTCAAACAACTCTCTTTGCTTCACAGCTTTAGAGAGGACAGATCACCAATTCACCCTTGAATGGTTTACTCACGGTTCGTACAAATATCTAAGACACTTAGCCTCTGCTCTTGATCTTCAATCTGTACTCTTTCCTTTGGTCTTGTGCGCTTTATATAGCTCCTGAATTGGGCTTGGACTTGTCAAAATATTTGATCAGATTTGTTAATTAAAACTGAATCTTCAAAACAGATTTTATCCCCAAAATCTTTTTAAATCTTCAACCTTTTAATTCTCCAACAGATCTGCAATCAAATCTCCCATGTAACAGAAAATATCTATCCCAAGATATTCTCATCCAATGAGTTAACCACTCTCCACAATTCCAGCTAATACGCGTGCCCTAATAACATAACCTGCTGTTATTAATTCTGCAGGTCTGATGTTACAACATCACCTGTGTGACATCAGACATCCAACTTCAGCATTTAACAACTTAACACAGCCCAGTGTTAAGACTTCAATGTTACAACATCAGCACCTTGACATCAACATTGAATAACCTTTGTTTTACCAAAATTCCAGCCAATCCAGGAACTATCAATCTCCCCCTTTGGCTAATTTTGGCTAAAACAATCTCTGCACTCTGCAAACAACTTCTGCACTCTGCACCTTCAGAGATTTCAGCAGCAGAATAATCTTCAATCAATTTGCAACTCATTAGCAGCAGTTTGATACTTTGCATAGTCTTCATCACTTGATCTGCTGCAGCACCATCTTCATTATTGACAACAGCCAATCGGTGCTTCTCCTTGAAAACATGAACCAGCATCACAGCTGTTCAGTAGCTCATAATGTGCAGCAATTTACTCCCCCTAGATGTCTGCTTGGCTGCACTCTTCACATGTCATGATATCTTCAATACTCCCCCTTAATACAACTACACACCTTTTAGCAGCATCAATCTAACTCCCCCTTAATCTCTGCATCACATCAGCAGCATATGGCAATAATCCTCTTGACTATCTTGGCTATTTTCTCCCCCTTTTTAGCCATAATTAGGCAAGCTTCTATAAGAAGCTCTATTAACTATAGTCAGTATACCCTAGCTCTCATTGTTAGCCTCTCAGTTAGTAAACAGGCAAAACAAATCATAGAAGGAAACTAAAAACATAAACAGTGCATAAAACAGCACAATATTCAAGTTACAAAACCAAGCACTATAAGTTCTAAAACAAATAAAGCTAACCCTACTGAAATAGAAGGCAATCATTAAAAGCTTGAATCTTCTGAGCTGAGATCATCATTATCGTCTTCATCAACAGCATCCTTCCTTGTTTTGACAGCTTCACCTCCCTTTGTTGCCAATCTCAGAGTCATGACAAGTGTTTCAAATTTTTGTTTCCTTTCAGTACTAACTCTTATGACTTCATCTAACTCCTTGCAAGCCTCCTCTAGTTCTGCAATCACCCCAGTCTTGGCTGGTGACTGTTGTGATGTTGAAGCAGATGTCTTGACATTGTTAGGAACGTGTTTCAACTTGTAATGAAGTAACAAAGCAGGCTTCCTTTTGCATACTACATCTGAATGCTGTAGAATTCCAGGATGTTGAGACATGATAATCCCACAAATGAGAGAGGGAAAAGCAATGTGCATCTTCACAGCATTTGTAGCAGCATGCTTAATAGTATGATCATAGATGTAGGAGCCATAGTCAATTCTTTGCTTTGTCCTAACTACATAGATTATCTTCCCCAATTCAACAGAAATTGTGGTCTTGTGACTAGTAGGAACCCAGTTGGCAATACCTATTATGTGCAGAAAAGCATATTTGACACTCAACAAACTGGCTAACAGCTTTCCTTCTACGGGCCAAAAATCTACTCGACCAGCAGTGATTTCTCTGCATATAACATTGTTGGATACTTCAAATTCCCCATAATCTTCCTCATTTCTTCCTAAGTAGGCATTGATCATCTCAGGAGAAAACCAGACACACTTACCCTTGAGGGTAACTCTTCTGAAAGTTCGGCTCTTACTGTCATTTATCGCTTCAGGTATATTCACTATGAACTCCCTGACCAGTCTATCATAGCAATCAGCCAACCCTGACACAGTCCTTATGAGACCAGCAAGCTTAATTAGGTCAATAATTTCAGTAGATTCTAAGTCCTTTGCTACAACCTCTCTTTCCAGAGCTACCTTTCTTAGGCTCACACACTTCCACAAGGAGGCACTTCTGGCACTGTGAGATGAGGTGTTATCAGGCACATGATTTGTAGCAGGGTTGATGTCTTGAGCATCACACTCAGAATCTTCCTCCTCCTTGATTCTCCTCTTCTTGCCAGACCTGGCACCTTTGCTCCATGACTTGGGACAGTCTGTAGATGAAGTCCTTTTCTTATCCTTCCCTCTTCCAAATCTATCATCATCAGATGAGTCCTCAATCTCTATAACCTCAACTTGCTCCTTCCCTTTACCCCTGTAGCTTTCATTCCTAGGGGATGATGTTCTGACATCAAGACTGACATCAGTGTCATCAGGATCTTCACCTTCCGCTTCTTGACTAAGGGTCTGGCTTTGAAGATTTTTGTCCTCTCCTTGAGAGTCGACTTGTTCAGCAGGCATTTGCCTTAGAGGGAGGGAAATCCCTTTCACCCGTATCCCCTTCTCAAGGATTTTGGTGGCAAGCTGTTCCAAATGCTCGTCTACATCAAACTTCTCCTCAACAGCTTGAGAGGATGATGACCTAGCTTCAGGTTTATTCACCGTTGTCGAGGGTTTAGGGTTACCTGACTCGGGAAGAGCACTGGAAATGAGTTCTTCAGAAGAAACCCCAGTTTGTACCTACTCAGAGTTCTTGGAAGGGACAGACATTGTTCCTTTGTGACAGACTAGGTTTGGAGAAGAACCTTCTATTCTATTGAGATTTGGGGAGATGAAACGTTGCGATGAGAATGCTTTGGTTAGTCTTGATGTAGTATCAATATGGTAAGGCGCCTGATTTTGAATACTCTTTAAAGACCAATTACTAATTTTCTCCCTCCATAAAGACTTTCCTTTTGAAACATTCACATCTGAACTTGTTAACTTTGAGTGACCTTTCAGCATCCTGATGTCATAGTCTGATGTTATGACATCAACATCATTAGTTGAATTCCCTTCAAGAGAGGTCCACTGATAGCAGTTGTCTTTGGTTCTGGTACCCTTCATAATAACCTGATTATGTTCATCAGAAACCACACACCCATCCTTAGTGTAGTTTACCCTGTAACCTTCATCACACAACTGGCTTATGCTGATCAAATTTGCACTTAAGCCATTGACAAACATAACATTGTCAAGTTCAGGTCTACCATCACCTTGCACTTTCCCAACTCCTGCAACAACACCTTTTCCTCCATTTCCAAATATGTCTTCATGATAGGGACAAGGTCTAAGATCATCAAACATGGATCTACATCCAAACATGTGCTTGGAACACCCACTGTCAAAATACCATGTTCCTTCTTTATCACCCATGAGAGCCAATAAGCACTTTACCTTCTCCTTAGGTACCCATTGTTTAACCACTTTGGGCCTGTGCTCTCTCCATCTGTTTTGAGGTTGAGGGTATCCATGCAGCTTGTAGCAAGAGTACTACATATGTCCAAATCTTCCACAATAATAGCATCTCACCCTTTCATCTCTGAATCTTCTGCCATGATGAGATTGCCTATGCTGCCATCCATGATGTGGTCTCCTCCTACCATAACTGCCCTGCCATCTATTCTGTTGATATCTTCTCCCATAGGACATCTGAGAATGCAGTTTCCTTGATTGTCTCCCATGATGGTGTGGCTTTCTTCTTCCATATACATAAGGAACAGTATTGGTGCATCCATACCCATAACCATACCAGTTGTCCTGATGTTGAGACATCTGATGAGACATGTGCTGTTTGATCTGAGCAGCTTGCATGCTCTCATGGTATTGTGGGGGCATATACTGACTAGCTCCCTGTGGCTGCTTTCTCTTCTGATAGGGACCAGTCTTCTTCTCAATCTTCTTAGGTTGGGAAACTTCCTTCTTTGAACCTGAAGTGCTTCCTTCTGAAGTTCCCTTGTCCTCAGCCACATAACCTATCCCAGCTTTGTCTCCAGCAGATTTTTATGACTGAAGGATCTTGTCGAGTGTGTCTGTACCACAGCTTAGCATCCTGACAGACTTGGTCATTTGATCAAGATGAGCTCTAACTAGCACCACTTCATTTTCAAGATCAGTCTTATCATTCTCTAGCTGAGCAATCTATTGCTTGTGGCACTTGTTTTCCTAACAAATCTCATCACTTTTTAAACACAGCTCTTGATAGGTGGAAGCCAACTCCTCATAAGTTACTTCTCCATCACTCGAATCATCATCAGAAGCCACAACTCCTGTTAAAGGTTTCACATGCTTTGCTGACTCGCCTTCACTTTCACTATCAGAGTCAGACCAGGAAACTGTCATGCCCTTCTTCTGCTTTTTCAAGAAGGTGGGACATTCTTTCTTGACATGTCCATACCCTTCACACTCAAAGCACTGCACTCTTTTATCTTGGGCAGTTTTCTCTTCATCCTTCTTACTGGTGTCAGAAGTCATGTTCTTGACATTAGGCCTGGAGTTATTATTCATTCTCTTGAATACTTTGGTGAACTGTCTTCCCAACATCACTATGGCCTGAGACAGATCCTCCTGGGATTCAGATTTCTTCCCTTTCTCTTCTTCACCATTTGTCTCCAGGGCTATACTCTTTGGCTTCTTTTCTGGTTCTTCCTCATTCAACCCAAGCTCAAAGGTTTGAAGAGATCCAATGAGCTCATCAACTCTCATCTTGCTGATATCTTGTGATTCTTCAATAGCAGTCACTTTCATCTTGTACCTCTTAGGTAGGGACCTAAGGATCTTCCTCGCGAGCTTTTCCTCTGACATCTTCTCACCAAGAGCACTGGATGCATTAGCCAGCTCCAGAACACTCATGTGGAAATCATGTATAGTCTCATCTTCCTTCATCTTCAGGCTTTCAAATTTTGATGTTAAAATCTGAAGTCTTGAGATCTTGACTCTAGATGTTCCTTCATGAGTAGCCTGCAAGATATCCCATGCTTCTTTAGCAACTTCACAGGTATTGATTAACCTGAAGATGTTCTTATCCACTCCATTGAAGATAGCATTCAAAGCTTTGGAATTTCCAAGGGCAAGCTCATCTTCCTCCTTGGTCCACTCTTCTTCAGGCTTTGGCTTAGAGGTGCCTTCTTTATCTTTGCCAGCATCATCCTTCTCACACATAACAGGAGCTTTCCATTCTTTAATAACAGCCTTCCAAGCCCTACTGTCCAAGGATTTTAAGAAGGTGGTCATCCTTGGCTTCCAATAGTCATAATTGGATCCATCCAAAATAGGGGGTCTGTTGACGAATCCTCCAACTTCTTTGTCCATCTTATCACCAGAAAGTAACTTCCCTAGATCTCACCCAGAGACAGACTGGGTGCCTGCTCTGATACCAATTGAAATTCTGGTATCAGACGTGTGATGTTAAGGTGTGATGTCACAACAACACACTCTGCACTATGGACAGCAATAACAGTAAAATAACACCAAGAATTGTTGACCCAGTTCGGTTATAACCAACCTACTCTGGGGGCTACCAAGCCAGGGATGGAATTCACTACTTGTCGATATAATTTACAGACTCAACGACCCGTTGACAATCTCCTAAACTTATGCTCTACTAATGACTTCCTACCTAAGAAACCACTTAGGTATGAGAACACCACTCAATCCCTTACAAACACTCAAAGAACCCACTTTGAGTACCCTTGATCTTACTTCACAGCTTCGATCAATTCAAACAACTCTCTTTGCTTCACAGCTTTAGAGAGGACAGATCACCAATTCACCCTTGAATGGTTTACTCACGATTCGTACAAATATCTAAGATACTCAGCCTCTGCTCTTGATCTTTAATCTGTACTCTTTCCTTTGGTCTTGTGCGCTTTATATAACTCCTGAATTGGGCTTGGACTTGTCACAATATTTGATCAGATTTGTTAATTAAAACTGAATCTTCAAAACAGATTTTATCCCCAAAATCTTTTTAAATCTTCAACCTTTTAATTCTACAACAGATCTGCAATCAAATCTCCCATGTAACAGAAAATATCTATCCCAAGATATTCTCATCCAATGAGTTAACCACTCTCCACAATTCCAGCTAATACGCGTGCCCTAATAACATAACCTGTTGTTATTAATTCTGCAAGTCTGATGTTACAACATCACCTGTGTGACATCAGACATCCAACTTCAGCATTTAACAACTTAACACAGCGCAGTGTTAAGACTTCAATGTTACAACATCAGCACCTTGACATCAACATTGAATAACCTTTGTTTTACCAAAATTCCAGCCAATCCAGGAACTATCAACCTTCGCGTGTAATTTTGATCCTCAGCCGTCTAGATTGTGCCAGGTGTTCTAATATGTTGAATGTGATCTCATGCGCACTTTTAAGTGATGTCTACCATGCGCTTTTAACCAGATCCTTTGTTCTTGCATACTTTCGCCAATTGACTTTAATCTGATGGCTCTCCTTTTTCTCTTTATTTATTTTTTAGTTTTAATATCTTTTATTTACATTTTCTTTTAAAAGTTCATAATAATTTCATTTTTTAATCCAAAAATTCTGAAAATAATTTCTTAAATTCTCTTTTATTTTTCTTCATCTGATTTTATTTTTGGAGATTTTTATTTTATGATTTTCTATTTTTCTTTGATTTTATCTTTTTTCCTTTATTTCAATTGGTTTAAAAATAATTTTGTTTTTAAAAATTCTGAAAATTTTATTATATGCTTTTCATTTTATTTCTGACCTTCCATAATTTTCATGGCCATTTATTTGGTGATTTGAAGGACTTTATGGATTTTCTCTTTTATTTTCCTTTTAAAAATCATTTTAAAAATCTTTTTGATGCATTTTATTTCATTTTATTGCATATTATATTTGTTTGACCTATGTTGACTTTTGTTGGCCTTGGATTTTAGTTGATTTGATCATAAGTTTCATCAAACTCAATGGATCTTGGGTGTTGCTAGGGTGAAAACCCTAATCCACCAAAATGGATGATTGATTTTGATGATAACTTGATTAGTGCCTTGATCCAGTTTGATTTTTGCTTTTCTTGCTTTCTCCTTCTATCTTAATCTCTTTCTTTTTCTTTTTCACCTTTCCTCTTGATCAATTGGATGATGTGTAGTCCATCTTGTTCATGAGATCTTGATTGGTGCTTGATGAACTTTCATCATTTCAAATCTACTATTTGATTGATCATTAATCAATCGAGGTACTTTGGACTGATTCATAGGTTTATCCTAAGTATCATGAAGGATTGATTGATGTAATGGACCAATCTTCCTTGACTTAGTTCTTGATCCACCTTGTTTTGACTTGTGATACATGTTTTAGGAGTATGATCTCTTCATCATACCTCTAACATGCATGGTACATAAATTGTTATTGACCGACCTCCCATAGTATAATCTTCCTTATTGATTGTGCTACGATTGCTTAACATAGCGCTAAATTTATCCCGAATCAGATTATTAATTCTAACACTAACATTAACATATAAATGTGCTAACATTTATTTTTATGTCATTTACTTTTATGCACATTTATCTTTAAGTCATTTACTTTCTTGCACCTTATATATATTGCTCTATTATTGTCATTTACATATCATATTATCATTGTTTATGTTTATGCCTTTTCCTTTTGTCCACTTGAACTTTCTTTTTCTTTTTCTTAAGACATTAATAAAGGCTAAACTCTAAAAGAATTAATGTTTCCATTGGACTATTTGGTTACTATCCATTGCTTGGATGTTGGATTTATTGGACTTACAGTTAGGTTCTTGATCCTATGCTTTGGGGTTGTGACTTGAGACCATGGGAATTCATCTGGTGCCTTGACCTTGAGTTGACTTGTGGAAGACTTGACTCTGCTACCTAGTCTTTGGCTTTGGCTTAAGTTCTCCTTTATCAGATGCTTGGTTATTTCTTGGCTTATTTAGTTAATTAATCTTAAATTCAAAGGATGAGATAGCTTGGCATCTTGGTTAGATCTTTCCTTCCTTAACTTTTACTTTATGCTTTAGGGTAGTCTCTTCATCTCCTCCCCTTCTTAAATTTACAAAATCTTCTCCCTTTTTCAAAATCTTCTTGTTTTCAAACTTGAACCACTTTCTTAATAAACCTTGACTTTGTAAAGTGAGTTTTAAATTTTTTTTCTTTGAGTAAAGTGCTAATCAATCTTAAGCATGTCAAGACCATTTTCAAAAGACTTAAAAAAAATAGTTAACTTATTCAAACAATTTTTTGCCTTTTGTACACTTTTCCTTTTAAATTTTTTCTTAAGGTTTAGACCTGAGTCATTTTCATAGTAGATATGTAATTCTCATATCTCCATAGTGATGATTAATGTTGATTCTTTTCCACTTGAGAGAGCTAGTGACATACTTGTTGATCTCTATCCAAGTTGGATCCCTTCTCGATAGTGATGCAAAGACCCATTTTCATACACTTGAGGGTGACTGACTAGTTGAAGGTTCTCATTAAAATGACAACTTGTCTTCCCATTTAAAATCAATCAAAACAATTCTCTTTTGTTATTTTTAACACAAACTACGAGGTTTTGATCCTCAATTGCACTTTGTGGGTATGTAGGCATGAGGCTCAGGAAGTCTTGTCAAACACAAAAATCTTCAAAAATATTTCTCTTCTCATCTTCACCATCTTTTGCAAAGAACACCTTTTAAGCCAAACATAGGTTTTCAAGAGGTTCCTATAGAATACTATAGATATTTTGAGTGCTAACACATTTCCATTGCATAACCAACCCCCTTACCCTTGTCTTTGTTTTTATTAAATATGTTTTAAAACTTCTTTGGGTTTTATTCATTTTTTTCCTCATTCCTTTGGAAAAATGAAAGTGCGATGCGACTCTTACTTTATGAGTTGAGTTAATCAATAACTTAATCTCAAATTTTCCTGCTACACTATAGTAAAGGAACAATTATTTCAAAATAAATAAAATGTGAAAATGAGACACTTTTTGTGAGACAAACACAATACTCCCTTCGTATCATATATAAACAAATTTACAAAAAAAACTCGTCTTTTAAGAAAAATGTCTAAATGCATTTAAATCTTATTCTCTTTCTAATTTTACCCCTACTTTTTGTTTTGAAAATCGTTAAAAATATAAAAATGTGAAAAAGTAGGGGATATATTTGGAATAATGATATTTGAAATTCTGGCATTGCAGATAGCAGACGTCCTAACACATGTCAAGACATTGTTCTGCATAATTATTAAACAAGGACAAAACATAAACTGTTGATACTCTGAATATCATCACAGAGTCACAACAG
This sequence comes from Lathyrus tuberosus, assembly GCA_022829125.1. NCBI lineage: Eukaryota > Viridiplantae > Streptophyta > Magnoliopsida > Fabales > Fabaceae > Lathyrus > Lathyrus tuberosus. Next base: position 11,570,410 of record JALAZF010000158.1, read on the forward strand.
ATGTTTTAACATCTGTTACGATATGTTTATCAAGAACAAAACAGAACTTTAAAGTGCAGAACGATAAACAACACAAAATATGTTAACCGAGTTCAGTGCAATTCAACTACATCTGGGGGATACCAATCCAGGAAGAAGATTCCACTATCTGTAGTATTACCATAAAGCTAAAATCCCCATTTACAACTTTATCTCCTAATCACTACCCAATGAAATCTTTATCAAAGACATCTCCTTTGATATGAAAACCACTTTACTTCCCCTGATCACAACCCGTGATGCCTAAACAGCTACCGCCACTAGCAGCTGATACATTCCTGTCAATACAGAATTCTGTCAAGCATTCTTGACCAACAAGGTATCTCGAATTTGCTTAAAAGCTTCACCCTAGAACAATACTCAAATCTTGCTTAGAAGCTTCGAGTGAGAACAATTTACAACAACCTATGTCGACCACATAATATCAAAAGATACATGGGTGACTTACAAACTACACAAGAGACTCTCAAAACCCTAAACCCTTATGTTGCACCGACGGCTTGTTGTTGTGTGTGTTCTATTAGGTCTAGCAAGTCCTTATTTATAGACTCTTGCAGTATGGGCTTGGACTCTTCAATCAGATCCAATCTTCACGTTTTAAATTAGCTGCAATATCTTCACATAAAAATAGGAACAAATATTTTATAGTTTCCTAAAAACTCTCCAAGATCCTTTTTATGAAATCCAATTAAATCTGGACTTACTCCTAATAAATCTCCTTGACCCGTGCATAATGATGAGGTATATCTAAAAGATTCTCATCAAATCAAATCAAATCTGTCAAGAGATATAAAACATCAGCGCTTGCTGTACCAGACAAAGATGCGAATAACCCTGTTAGGACATCTTACCCAACATCTTGCTGTAAACTTGTTTTAGCCAAAATGCGGCCAATCAAAGACCTAACACTCTCCCCCTTTGCCAAATTCTGGCCAAAACAACCTTTGAATAACACATCCAGCTCCCCCTCAAGGAGACAACCAAAGAAAGAACACTACTACTACTACTTACTTCTCCTCCTTTTTAGCCATAATATGCCAAACCAAGCAACTATGCATTTAAGGGCAACAAACCAAGCTTGTATAACTCTGAGTCAACCCATTGATCCCCAATGATAAGATTAGAACAACCTGACAAGTCCACCTAGAACTTGTACCAGTAGCGCAATGTCACAACATCTTGTCTGACACATCATCCTCACCTGAGGCAATCTATCACAAACTGCTTGAAATCACAAACAATCTTGATAAAAAAACGGCACTACTGCAGTAACCTATCCAAAATAGAAGTCTAACTCCCCTTGTCATAGATAACCAGTGCTCCTTTGCAAGAAGAACATCTTAAATGAATGGAAAACATGTCGATTCCCCATATAGAAAAAGGGCATGGAGAAGAGAGAACTTTGAGACGCGTTGGTGGTACATGGATTTTGTCTGAGTATATCTGACACTTGTGACACCTCCTCATGTACTTGTAGCAATCGGATTCCATTTTCAGCCAGTAATACATTGCTCTCAAAAATTTTCTGGCCATTGTGTGTCCATTGGAATGAGTGCCAAAGGATCCTTCGTGAATTTCTTTCATCAGCATGTTTGTTTCTGGTCTGTCTACGCATCGGAGCAAGAGCATGTCAAAGTTTCTCTTATAGAGTGTATCATCGCTCAGGAAGAAGTTGCCTGCTAGTCTTCTGTGGGTTTTTTTGTCTTTTCTGGATGCCCCAGGTGGGTATTCTTGTTTCTGAAGGAAGCATTTAATATCGTGATACCAAGGTTCGTCGTCTATGACTGCTTCAATTGTGAAGATGTAGGCGGGCCTTTCAAGGCACATTATGTCGATCTTAGGTATGTCTTTCCATTGACCTACACTAATCATGGAAGAGAGAGTGGCTAATGCATCAGCCATGTGATTCTCTCCACGAGGGATATGGTGAAACTCAACTCTGTTAAAGAATGGTAACAACCTTCTCGCGTAGTCTTTGTAAGGAATCAATCCTAATTGGTATGTGTTCCAATCTCCTTTGATCTGCAGTCTTCCTTCCGCTAGAGGTGACAGGATAGGTGGATTCAACAGATACTCTTTGTTTAAGGCTTTTTGGCAGTCTTCTGTCCATACGCAGTCCTGATTCTTTTTTAGTAATTTAAAGATCAGCGCGCATGTCGCGGTCATGAGGAATATAAATCTGGAAATGCAATTCAAACGTCCCAGGAATCCCCTGACTTGTTTTTCAGTCTTTGGAGAAGGCATTTCTTGAATGTGTAGCGAGCGATTTTTGTCGGTGACGCGACCACCTTATCGCTGGGGTTTTCCTCACCGCAATGGTAGGAGGGGGTGCTACTTTCTGATTTATTATTTATCCCATGAAGCTGGAAAGGAAAGGGAAGGTATCTAAAACTAACCTTGCACACGAATGTTTAACTGAACAAACACTTAAAGAGATTGGGGAGTCCGGGGTCAGGTTATACAATGGGTAGTTGTCAATTACCCATCCTATATGTGGTTATCCACAGGATACTAGCTTTTAGGTTTCACTTTTTAATTGATCGTGTTTAGTTGTTAATGGGCTGGGAAAGTTTCTTGTAAAATATGATAGAGTGAGTGAGTTTTTGTTGATGTTTTTTGGTAAGGTGCTGGACCTAGATTTTTTGATTAGTATGCTCGCTAAGATTTCACAATATTATGCCTACGTATTCCCGTTTAATTGAAACAGGGAAATCAGAGCAATCGTAGTTCCTCCTATTCTAAGGGAGGAAAAAGATGTTTTGGTGTCTTGTTCAAAGCCCAAGACAGAGGCTAAAAGAAGTATTTGTGTCTTGTTCAAAGCCCAAGATGGAAGCTAAAAGGTTGACTAAAAGAGAATTTGTCATCTCTAAAGAGGAATTGTTGATGTTTATGTGCTTTGATCAAAGCACAAGTTTGATGTTAAAAGGTTGATTGACTTAACTAGGGATTTCTTTATATGAAGCCTAAGAGGAGGCTAGATAAGACTGACACAACAAGAGAGTGTTTTTATATGTCTTGTACAAAGCCCAAGACGGAGGCTAAAGGAGTTGACTCAGCAAGAGAGTGCTTTTATATGTATTGTACGAAGCCCAAGGTGGACGCTAAAGGAGTTGACTCAACAAGAGAGTGCTTTTATATGTTTTGTACAAAGCCCAAGATGGAGGTTAAAGGAGTTGACTCAACAAGAGAGTCTTTTATACTCAACAAGAGAGTGGTTTGTTGTCTCGTACGAAGCCCGAGATTGAGGTTAAAAAGGAGATTGACCCAACAAGAGAATCTTGAAAAGTGATGGATTCAACAAGAGAGTCTAAAAAAATATTGACTCAACAAGAGAGTCTAAAAAGTGATTGACTCAACAAGAGAGTCTGAAAAGTGATTGACTCAACAAGAGAGTCTAAAAAGGTTAGCTCCACTGGGGGAGGATCTTTGTACAAAGTCCAAGAGGAGGATGAATGTGTTGAGGAAAGATCATTATACAAAGTCTAAGAAGAGGCTATCTTATTGCTGAGGATTAGATCCCTAGGCAGACCCAAGGATGGGGAAGTCTCATGATAGAGACCGGGTTTTTGCTGGAGATTTATCCAGAGTGATCTGTGTTTTTTCCTATGTTTGAAAGGAACTTGAGAATGTATTTGAGACTCAAAGGGGGTTTAGACTATCCAAGTCTACTGGAGTTGAAGATTTTTATCTTTTGTACGATGCCCTAAAAGAGGGCAAGGGCCTTAAGGGATGAGAATTAACCCTAAAGTGGCTTGAGGTTTGACACTGGAAAGACTGCTCTAGCAAAGGATGACTAAGTTCTGTCTGTCATACCCCAAATTTTGACCACTAAGATTACCCATCATTGTGAAAATCATCATCACAATATGGATGAACTATCTTGCCTCATCAGTCTCCCCAAAGATGGGTGAACACTTACTACAATCAGAATTAGGGTTTCAAGCCCTCTCAGAGTTCTTAGACAAAGGATCAATCAAGAAATGACATGATCTTCAACTTGTATAAACTTCTCAAACATCTACAAGGGATTAAGAGGACTCCCACTTTAAGGATTAAGCACAAGGCTGCTCCCTTCTAGGTGGATCAAGTCTCAAGATCGCCAGTGTCACCAAATTAGGGTTTTGGTCGACCAGGGCCTCTAGATGGAAATTTTACTTTGGGCATGAGCCATTGCTTCCAAGCATAACCTATGATGCTCCAAGGGACATCATAAACCCAATCATTAAGTCAATTTGGCCTCAAGGGATGCATTCATCAAAAATCAGGAATTAGGGTTTCTTGACCTAATTCACCCCTAAGTTGATTTTTGGGAAAAATCATGAGCCAAGACTTCAAGACATGATTTAAGGGTCTCCAACATACTACATTGATCCATTTGCAATAATGGATTGATCCAAGACGCTTGAGCAACAAGTTTCAATTTCATCTGAACCACAATTAGGGTTTCGCGAGAAAAGTCAACTGTAACTTTGACTTTTGACCAAGACATGCTCCCAAGCCCTAGGACATGATTCAATATACCCAATAACAGCCATGGAACATGTCCATCAAGTTTGATTTAGGTCAAGGACATGATTTCCTAAAGGATTGCACAGTTTGAAATTCATCTGATAAAAAGTCAACTGTGCACAAAAGTCAAACTTTGACTTTTTAAGATTTTTCACTTTTATGATTTTTAACCCTAAAATGATGTTAATGTGTGATTTGAATCATCATTCATCAAGAAAAATCAAGAAAAGTTGGATAACTTGTAAAAGGGGTAACCATAAAAACTTAGAAAATTTTCTAAGTTATGAAATAAAGTGGCAAGGGTACCAACTTCGGAGGATCATAACTCCTAAACCACAAAGTCATTTTTCCCCATCCAAAGCTTGATTTGTAGATCTCATGGCCCTATACAAAAGCTAAAAACTGACCCTTTCCAAATTCATTATGGATTTTGAGTTATGGATGGATCAAAATCACTAAAAACATGAAAGTACAACTTTTCCAACACTTAGAAAAATTCTGGGCAAGGCAGATTTTGTGTTGAAACACCAAAACTTGTGGGATTTTTTCACATAGATGCAAGCTGAATCAGTTCCAAAGATAAACATCAATGTTGTTGCAAATATTACCAAGAATCCAAAGAGCTCACTAGCATGAACTGATTCATCTTGAGCCAAGAGAAATCCATGCCCAAAGTCATGTTGCTGCAAGCTGTTTTGGAAAAATCAGTTTGCATGTTTGCTTGCCACACATGATTTTGAGCCAAAGACCAAGGATCACTATGCCACCTGTACTCAAACCAATCACAATGCAACTGATCCAGCTGATAAAGCTGAGTAAAAAAGCTAAGGAATCTTCCAACTTGAAGTGCATGCATTTTGGCACATTTTGCCTTGAATTCAAAGGGCATTAATGTGGAATAATGCATTGTCAAGGTAGCTACTCTACTCAGTCAAGTTATCTGATTAAACAACAATAAAAACATCTGAAGAATGTGAATTTGGTCAAGACATAGCCCTGCTCTTGGGAAGGGCTAGTTTGCCTTGCATGAGAAGAAATCCTCCAAGCCAATCCATGCGAATGTGATATGATCCAGCAGCCATTCACTATTCATCCAAGACAAGAGTTGATCCCCTATAAATAGAGGTTCCAATGGATCATTCAACTCACACCAAAGCCAGTTATAGCACTGCTTTCTCTCATTCTCTCTTAAGTGCTAAGTTTTCTTGTTTTTGAGCAACCACTATCGGGTTTTTAGTTGCAGCCATAAGAAATCCATTCCAATTGCCCAGACACATCACATATGATGTATTTGAGGTGTCCAAACACTTAAATACCAACTGTAACACCCCCAGCTCAAAATCACCCATCAACCTAGCCATTATGCTTCAATTATGCAGTTGGAGTGCTCCAGCTTGATCCAAAGACTTCCAAAGTGTTCCAAAGCTTGAAACACACTCCACAACATCCATTGAAGCTGTTCAGATCATCACAACACATCTGTAACACCTCAAACTCAAAAATCACATTGCACTTGCTGTCACGACCTTCAAGTAAGCCTAACCTTGGTCCTCGCTTAATCTATGCATATTTCCTCGCACAATACTTTTCCCAAATGTTCATAATCATGCATAGAATGTTTCCCCTCAATTAATTGCTTTGTTTGAATCGTGTATCAAAATTCTCAGCCTTCATGCAAATTTTAGGGTTCTCGAGGTTTTGTCTTGATTTCTTATTCCATGTTAAAAATAAATGAAATTAAGGACCATAGACATGATCGTGAGGTTGAAACGAGCAGATTGATAGGTGGTTTGCATGATATAATCAAGTATTCAGTGAGATTGGAGAGAAAATGCAAATCTGAGAAAAACCCAGAACACGCGTGTGTTCTTGGGTGTTTTTGGCGCCCTTTTTTGAAAATTCAAATATTTGAATTTTGTGATTTTATTTAATTGATTCAAAAATGAATTTCTCTCTGAGTTTTAATGATTTTGAGTTGATTCTTTTTTTGATAATTCACAAAAATGATAAAATATTTTATTTTGTCAAAAAATCCCAAAAACATTATTTATTTCATATAATTGATATTTTTGCAAAGAATTAATATGTTAATTGTTTTTGACATTTAAAATATTTTTTCCTTCTTGATTTTGTAAATTTTAATGCCTTCTAATCATTTTGTAGGTCAAAATATAATTTTTGAAACATTAATCCAAGATCATAATTTGTTTACCACATGTTAAACAATTTTGATCATTTTAATTGAATTTTTTATTCAATTAAAATACATTTTGAAAACAAATTAGGGTTTTGATTAATTCAACCCTCACAAATCATTTTCAAACACATTTTGGGCCTCTAATAGAGTGTAAGACCCAAACCTTTTTGTACATAAACATTTTGGGCCTCACTTATTGTATAAGTCCCTCCGGGTATTTTCAAAAACCTCGGCGTGATCATCGTTTTGTACACAAATAACCTTGGGCCTACCCTCGAGTAGTAAGACCCATTCCCTTTTTAAAAAAAATACTTTGGGCCTCTAATAGAGTGTAAGACCCAAACCTTTTTGTAAATACACAAATTTTTTGGGCCTCACTTATGGTATAAGTCTCGGTGTATTTCAAAAAGTTCGACGCGATCATCGTCCGTTGAAAAATAAACCTTGGGCCTCTCCTAGAGCTATAAGACCCATTCAAAACTTTTGGGCCTCTATTAGAGTGTAAGACCCAGTCCCCTTTTAACCAAAACAATTTTGGGCCTCAGATATTGTATAAGTCCCTCTGTGTTAAAAGAAAATCTCGGCGCGATTGCCATTTCAAAACAAAAAACATCTGGGCCTACCCTCGTGTTATAAGCCCCATTCTTTCAATCATTTTGGGCCTCTTGAGAGAGTATAAGACCCATCCCTTTGTACAGAAAACCTTTCTTGGGCCTCAGTCACTTGTATAAGTCCCTGTACAAATTCAAACTCACAGTGCGATCACTGATAAAACCTTGGGCCTCTCCTTGAGCTGTAAGCCCCAACATCTTTTCAAAATACCTTCTCCTTTGATTTTGTATATAATATTGTTATCAAGGCTTTCTTTGTTGAACAACTAACCAAACAGCATGAAAGCTCTACAACCGAGTAAGTGTTTACCGCTTTCATTTACCGCTTTCATATGTATATAACTGTACTGTGGGGTTGTTTCACTGTAAGTCTTCTTTCATAAACTCATATCAACTGTGTAATAATAGTATAGATATTTAGAGTTTCCCCGGCAACTACGTCTAGCATTAAGCCAGTTGATCACTCTTAAATAGACTAAACTAGATCCCCATAGGATTACCAGATACAGTCTTCCCTCCTCTTGGGGTTAAACAATATGGAGACGTGAAAGGCAGCATTCTCGGTGAACCCTTTCACAAACTGTCACCTTTAGAAATTGTCAAAGAAACTCTATTCCCCATAGATGATCTTTTCTCCATGAATGGCATCTCTTGAGTTTCTTCCAAATTCTTGAACTTTCCTGGCTTGATCTATTCTCTGTTAATAGCCTGTCTTGATTTTCTCGGGGTTTGGGGACCCGCAGGCTTCTTAAAAGCATCCTCGCCTCCTCTTGGGCATTGTACAAGGACCCGTCAGCTTCTTAAAAGTATTCACAACCTCCTCTTAGGCTTCGTATAAATGATTTCTTCCTCCGGGAATGATAGTCTCCTCTTGGGCTTCGTACAAATTATCCCTCGGCTTCTTAAAAGTTTCTAGCCTCCTCTTGGGCTTCGTACAAATTGTACCGACGACCTCCTAGAGGTATAGGAACAGAAATTAGTCATCTCATTAGAACAGTCTTTCAAAAAGTCTAGATCTTGCTACTGTTGTTTCTTAAACTAGGACAGTCTAATTCCCTTGAGTCTCCAAGACATTCTCAAGCTCCTTTCAAAACTAGGAGATGAAACCCGTAGACTCGGACAGTCTCAATACCCTTTGGATTTCCCATTTCCTTAAAGAACAGGAAATAGCCCTAATTCTCGAATCGAATCCCTGAGTGTAAACAGAAGTCATATAAGAACTGATTTTCTCTTTAAATCAGCATACTAGACTTGTCACTTAACTGAAACAGCAAACTTTTAGCCTCCAGCTCGGGCTTCGTACGAGATACAAAACACTCTCTTGTTGAGTATAAAAGACCCTCTTGTTGTGTCCAACCTTTAGCCTCCGTCTTGGGCTTCGTACAAGACACATATAAAAGATTCTCTTGTAGAGTCAACCCTTTTAGCCTCTCTCTCGGGCTTCGTACGAGACATACAAAAATCACCCTCTTGTTGGGTTGATAGCCTCCTCTTAGGCTTTGTATAAGGAAACCTCAGTTGAACCAATCAACCTTTTAGCATCAAAGTTGTGCGTCGTTCACAGTATACAAACATCAACAACTCCTTTCCTTTCATCTAATTGCTGTAAGCCGCAAGCCTCTGGATCATCTACATCCATGCCACTGTCCCTCTTTTAGCATGAGAAATTCCTAAGGAAAGATTGCATTGCTCTACACTGAGTTAAAGTCTTCTCCTTCAGGTTAAAACCCCTATAAAGGAAATTATGGCATTACTAGGATTCGCATATCCCGGTTAAAGTAATCCTCCTTTATAAACCAGTCACCCAACAATTGTGACAAACATACCCCTTTAGAGATGACAAATTCTCTCTAAAGTTAGAACCCTTTGAACTTCACATCTTGGGCTTCGAACAAGATACAAATATACTCTCTAGCTTCATATCTTGGGCTTTGAACAAGATACAAATCACATTTAGCTTCACTTCTTGGGCTTTGAACAAGACACCAAAACACCATTTCCTCCCATAGAATAGAAGGAACTACGATCGCTCTGATTTCCCTGTTTCGGTAAACGGGAATACGTAGGCATAAGATTGAAAGAAAATCTTAGCGAGCACACCACATCAAAAAATACCTCAGGTCACAAACCCTCATATATCAATCAACATATCCAAGTCCGTATTCCCACCAAAAGTCTAAATTCAACCAAAATAACCAGAGAGAGGCCCCCCACATTGATCGCATCTGCAAACCAACAATTTTGACTGTTTGACCTCAGTTTGCAAAGCAGGGTTAATTGGAGACATCTATTTCCCTTCCTTAATCAGCTCACAATAGGACAAAAAATGAATCGATCTGTAGTCACCCCTAGAGCGACAGTGCTTAAGAACCACATCCAAAATCGCTCGCTACAGAAAATATGGCGCCTACCGTGGGGCCATCCTTTTCTTTTTTAATCTCCCAGGTAGAAATCGAAGAATGGGGACTTCACTGGGGATTCTGGAGATCTTGTTCTCTTTTTATCTTTTGGGTAGAAACCAAAGAGTGTTGACTTCACTAGGATCTTAGGTAAAAAAAAAACCTTTAAAGTTGGGAAGGTACCACAGAATGGAGACTCCGCCGGGGAGCCATTTTTGTCAGGAACATAGGATTCATAGCTCTTTAAAGTCTAGGACTTTGGGACAAATATATATACTGCTTTTCCTAATTGATATAGGTGTTTATTTTTCTGCTAATGGGAATGCGTGTGATGCCGCATGTGGAAAGATTGAGTATACACATAGGAAAATCACCTTGTTTTTGTAGTGCAGAAGCTATCGAGAATAACTGTTACGCGATAAACTACCCTCTTCTGAGGTTTCTTTGATGGACATCACCTAGCACGGTTCCCGGCCCGCTGGTGTTCTCAGGAATCAATGATTTTGAGTGACAGGTACAAAAAAAAACACCCGTAGAAAACCTTGGGGGGGGGGGGTAGAGCCTTGACTTCATGACACCGACCCTTTGACCCCATGTTTTTTCTATGTTTTTGTGTTCTGCATTCATGCATTCATCTAAAAAGCATTAAAATAAATAAAATTTTCTCCTCTAGTCTCTCTTTTTTTCAAATTAAACTAAGACAATGATTGCAAATGTCAGAGAAAAAAGGATTGCGCTAATGTATTTTGGTAGAAGGAGAACTCATAAGTATACGTTCAAGATTCCAAAACTAGAGGATTTGAGAGGATTAGCGAGGATGATCACTAACCCTGAAGCTTTCAGAGCCAAATACGGAGGTCTGCTACCTCTGTTAAGAGTCCATGTGATTGAAGGAATCATGGAAGCACTCATTCAGTTTTACGATCCAGTTTATCACTGTTTCACATTTCTGGATTACCAGCTCACACCAACGCTGAAGGAGTATTCTCACCTGACCACTAAGGGTGGCATCCAAGGTTTTCCAGCCCAATTCTTGATAAAGAAGGCCCTGTACTTTGCTAGTATAGGGAACGTGATTGCTTTTGAAAGCATTTTTGTTTTACTCACCTACGAGTTATTTTTGTTTCCCAACATTAATAACTTTGTAGATATCAATGCCATTAAGGTTTTTCTCATTGGAAACCCTGTGGAAACTTTGCTCGCGGACGCGTATCATTCTGTACACTTAGGGAATTTGTACAGCGGAGGAATGATCATGTGCTGTGTACCCCTGCTATATAAGTGGTTTATCTCCAACTTGCCCAAGTCTGCCGCATTTTGGGATCATGAGAGTGCCTTACGTTGGTCGCAGAAAATCATGTCTCTCACCAACTCTGACATAGAGTGGTGCAATAGGATTTATGAGGGAATCCGGATCATTGACTGTTGTGGAAACTTCCCCAACGTACCCCTCATAGGAACTAAAGGAGGAATCAATTACCATCCAGTTCTTGTTCGTCGTCAATTTGGATACCCGATGAGGCATGTCCCACGTAATGCTCATCTGGAAGGTCTTTTCTTCAAAGAAGGAGAAAATGACAGGGCACTAAAGATGGAAATAGTGCACGCTTGGAAACATGTTCATAAGAAAGGACGGGAGTCTCTAGGAAAACCGGACTGTGTCTCGGTGGAGCCTTATCTCCACTAGGTACAAACTAGAGTTATCAAGCTAAAGATGCCTTATCCTCGTCACGGAGTTCTTCCACTGAAAGAATCTGTCATGTACTTCATGACTGAAACGGAAAAACTTCAGGTTACTCTCAACAAAGTTCAATGGGAAAGGAGGTATTGGAAGAACAAATACCGCACCCTTAATGCGGAGTGTATCAAAATACAGCAACTACTAAAAGATAAGGATGCTCTGATCGAGATTTTAGAGCAACATGTTGTGGATAATCAAGATGACCAAAGGAATTTGCTCGTTCCTTTCACTTGGCAAAGGAATGACAACCTGACAACGGCCCAAGAGCCCCGGTCCAAGAAAAGGAAAGTACCAGAATCAGCACCCGAATTCTCCTCGGAGAGGACTCGGGACCCCTTAGCTTAGGTTTCTATTTCCACACCTTGTAATCTACTATATTTCTATTTCCGCAATCCTTTGAATTCAATAAAATGGGGTTTCCCCACTGTTTGATATTTGCAATCTAATTGTCGAAGTTTATTTTGATTAAACCAAAAAAATAATTAATATAATCATTGCATTCATCATTCTCACGTCACGTATTCTTCTTACCTACGAATCTCACGTTTGTGTCTCGGTTCTAGAGTCAAACTGTCTCATTCGTACAATACTCAGGCCACTCGTCAGAAAAAGATGGATGATCTCGAGGAAGAGAACAGAGAGTTGATAGAAGAGATCAACGCTCTGAGAGAGGATATGAGAAAGCTTCGTAACGACATGTTAGCCATGGCACAAGCTCAACAATAAAGAACTGTGATCTCAGAGATCACCTCAACGCCCATAGTGGAAAAGTATGATCCTAGGTATCAAATGCCGAAAGATCGTCCTTGGGGCATGCCTGATAACTATATCCCGGAAGGATATGTTCCGCCGATCGCTGAAGATCAAGGAATCACAACAGCAGCCGCTGGGCCTGACGGTTACAAACTTCGGGAAAGCGAGGATGCCAGAGGCATATTGAGGACTCCTGAAGGTTACAAACTTCGGGAAACGCCAAGATTTGCTGCCGTAGTCACAGTACCACCCCCTGTGGTGCACACTGTCCTGGAAGGACAGATTCCATAGATTCCTTCTGGTGGAAACGACAAAATGTTCGAAAGAATGAATGAGTTCCAGGAACAGTTTCTGGAAATGCAGAAGGAACTGCAAGCCATTCGCGGTCAGGATTTATTTGGAAAGGACGCCGCGAACCTTTGTCTGGTCCCCAACGTGAAAGTTCCGCACAAATTCCAGGTGCCCAACTTTGAAAAATACAAGGGTAACTCTTGCCCTCAGAGTCACCTGGTGATGTACGCTCGATGAATGTCAACTCAGACAGAGAATCAGGATCTACTGATTCACTACTTTCAGGATAGTTTAACCGGTGCCGCATTAAAATGGTACATGGGTTTAAACCGCGCCACGATCAGCATGTTCAGAGATCTTGGCACCGCCTTCGTCCAACAATACAAATACAATTTAGACATGACACCAGACAGAGATCAACTCAGATCAATGTCACAAAAGGACAAGGAAACCTTTAAGCAGTACACTTAGAGGTGGCGTGAGATCGCCGCCCAAATTTTTCCACCTCTTGAGGAAAAAGAGATGACAAAGATCTTCTTAAAGACCTTAAGCTCATTTTACTAAGACAGAATGGTTGGCAGTGCACCCAGTGATTTCACCGAAATGGTCGGTATGGGAGTTCGTCTTGAGGAAGCCGTCTGGGAAGGACGTTTAGCAAAAGACGCTGGATCATCAAGTAGTACAAAACGATACGGTAGTGCTCTCCCTAAGAAAAAAGAGCAAGATATTGGGAATATCTCTCTCGAAAAGCAAAGGTGGCGTTATCAACCAGTAGCGGCTGTGACTCCTGCTATCAATTCGCGCCTGCTCCTACGTATCAGCCTCAGGTTGCGCAAAGCCAACCTAATCAGCAAAGGACACAACAGCCTCTTCAGCAGGCTCGTCCTCAATACAACAAGAACCGTACAACGTGGCCATCAGGATTGGATCCTATACCCGTATCGTACGCAGAACTATTTCCGTTACTACTAGCCAAGGGGCACATCCAGATTAAGTCCCCTCTTGCAGTACCAGAGAATCCGCCTTTTTGGTTCAAGGTGGATCAGACTTGCCCTTACCATCAAGGAGGACCAGGGCATAACATAGAGAACTCTCTCAGTTTCAAATCCGACGTGGAAAAGCTTGTTAGGAGCGGGGTCTTATCTTTCAAAGATACGAATCTGAATGTTCTCACGAACCCGCTGCCTCAACATGAGAAAGCTGCAGTCAACCTGATAGAGGAAGAGTCTAACAATGTCTATCAAATTCATGATGTACTTTTGTTGAAGACCAACTTGGTCAAGAGGCATTGCACACAGAGTGGATATGACCATGTGCCACCTCATAGTTATCATCAATGTGATATCTGCTCTAAAAGCAATCGGGGATGTTCTGTGGTGCAATCAGCTCTATAGGAACAGATGGATCTCGGATGGATCCAAGAGCACCGAGTTTGTGGAGTTAACATGGTCTATGCGAATTCCAACGTCATTCAAAACCACGACATCCGTGCGATGAATGTCAACTTAGTGGCGATGCACTCAAGGCAAAGCCAGTACCATAATCTGCCGCGACACGATTATAGTTCTTGTCTGACTTGCTCGGTAAACAAACAGGGATGCTCTTTTGTACAAGAGGCCCTCCAGTGTCAGATGGATCTTGGATGGATCCAGGACTACCATGATAGGAATCCCTATCAGATCAACATGGTACAGATCTTCGATCTTTGCTTGATGAATACCAACCTGGTAGAGTTACATGCTGAGCAGGTCCGACTCGGGTTCCTGATTTCACATAACTATCAAAACTGTAAGGCGGGTTGCGAAAACGATCAAGGTTGTGCCCTTGTCCAAGCAGTCCAAGTGACGATAAATCACTGGTGGATGCCAATCTATGTGGATGAAGCATACCACCTTATTCTCTCACTTCAGCACTTATTAAATCACTGGTGGATGCCAATCTATGTGGATGAAGATACTCAGCAGATTAGTGTCAATGACAAGAACCATACTCGGCGTCAAAGTCAGGATGTCTGATCTGTAGAAACTAACCTAGTGAGGTTACATTGCACTCAAAGCGGGCGTGGCCAGGTGCCACCACACAACTATGAACGTTGTGGAGTATGTTCAGAAAGTAACCAAGGATACTACCTTGTGCGGGCAGCTCTTCAGGGTCAGGTGGATCGTAGAGAAATTCGTCCATATCCGAGTTCCGGACCAATCAGCTGGACGCCAAACTACCTTGCCAATCAAATTGAGGACGTTGTCGTAATCTAGGATCATCAGAGAAACAAGGACGTTTGTACCATCATCCCTCTACTTAACGAACCGAGAGTTCCTGACCAGGAACGGATCGAGATTACTTATGATGGTCGAAAAAATCAGAAGGCTCCCATAGTCATCTACCTACTGGGACCACTACCGTATGAATCAACTAAGGCTATCCCTTACAAATACGGTGCAACAATAGTCGAAAATGGAAAGGAAATTCCATTACCCTCCGTCGTGAATATTACAGACATCAGTCGAGTAACACGGAGCGGTAGAATCTTCAACCGAGGGGTTGGAGAACCTATCAAAGAAAAGGAACCTCAGATAGAAGTTCCCAATCCACCAGTCGGTCAATCCAGTAATCCCGACCTTTCAAAAAATGATGATGAGATGCTGAAGCTCATCCAAAGGAGTGAATACAACATTGTTGATCAACTGTTACAAACTCCTTCAAAGATCTCTATGCTGTCACTTTTATTCAGTTCAGAAGCACATAGGGAGGCTCTACAGAAAGTCTTGGAGCAAGCCTTTGTGGAACAGGATGTAACAATCAGACAGTTCGATAGCATTGTCTCTAACATCACTTCCTGCAATAACTTGGGGTTTAGTGATGAGGAATTACCTGAGGAGGGTCGCCGTCATAACATGGCACTCAATATCACGGTCAACTGCCAGGACGATGCTTTAGCCATCGTACTGGTAGACACAGGGTCAGCCCTGAATGTCATGCCGAAGTCCACCTTGACGCAATTATCCTTCAAAGGACCCCCGATGAGAACCAGTGAGGTCGTCATCAAAGCATTCGACGGGTCCAGAAAAACGGTTATCGACGAAGTTGATCTTCCTATAACTATTGGTCCTCACACTTTCCAAGTCATCTTCCAGGTCATGGACATTCGGGCAACGTACAGTTGTTTATTAGGAAGACCTTGGATACATCAGGCTGAGGCGGTCACCTCGACCGTCCACCAAAAGCTAAAGTTCGTTTAGAACGGTCAACTCATCACGATCTATGGGGAACAGGCTTTGCTCATAAACAATTTATCATCAGCCACTTATGTGGAACCAGAAGGGATAATTGGGACTCAGTTCCAAACACTTTTGCTACACAGAGGCAATCAATCCGAAGGAGGAACCTCGATTTCCTCATACAAAGACGCTATTAAAGCGGTCGAAAGTACCAATACAACAGGATGGGGACAACTAGTAATTCCTACTGACAATAAAACAAAGAAGGGTCTTGGTTTTTCTGTAACCTGTACCCAGACAGCTATTACCAGCGATGAGAGTCTTCATCCCATTCGAAATTTCTTCCACAGTGGAGGTTTCCTTCAACCAGTGACTCAAGAAGTACACACTATCAATGAGGAGGATCCCTCTGACACAGATGTGGAATGGAAGTCCTACCTCAACGAGGACGGTTATATGTCTCAGGAAGAGGTGCCTACGCCATTTTGCTATCCTGCACAGAGTCCGAGACTTATACCAAGGTCGGACGTCAAAATGATATACGGAGATTATGATCCGGAAGGATGCTGTGCTCCACCAAACTCATTAGAGGAAAACACTCTGATGAAGGACAGCTTTGACCACGACTACTATGGCCCGATGGATGGTCTGCTAATATGGCAGCCTTACTCAGGAGACTTGGGGCAAGAGAGTCAGCTGAACAACGAAAATCAGCTGAGCATCATTGAAAAGAATGCACGCGTCCCCACCATGTCATGGGATCAACACTCAGGTCATTCAGAAACTACTCAACATGATGATGAATTCGCAACATTTGCAGGACTTGAATTCATCAACTATGCTTTTCTCGAGGTCATGTCATCGAGAGAGATGACTCCTCCAGTTCCGAGGAGGTGTGGGACACCTTGGGACAGCCAAGTGGAAAATTTGACTTCATGGACAAGTACACCGCTCCTGAAAGCTCTCGTATCAGGCTCGAAGACATCCAGCCAACTGGATGGGGAGATCTACCTGAGAGCACAAATGTTATGCAAAATACAGCTGAGGAATCCACCTAAGATAACTCTGCCTGGGAGACAGATTCCAATGATCCCGCTCCACCAGAAATCAGCGTCATTTTTGAAGACAAATCAAGGAAGGTGCCAGACTTTGTGATTCAACGAGGAGTTCGCCGCCAATGGGTTGCTGCCGATGTTCCGAAGATTGTTCATAAGTCAAAGTAATTGCCGTTTTTATCTTAACCTTTCACCCTGCCCAGGTGAAACGGATGTTTTGATAGGGCTCGCTTTCTGTAAATATACCTCTTCGCTTCGTCCAAAGCGACAGAGTTTCCTTTTATAGGGCTGTAGTTTTAAGAATCGACTTGTTCATTAAGAAAATAATGTCGTTCTGTAATTTCCGCAGTAACTGCTGTTTTCTCTTTTTGCTTTTCTCAGAAAATGGTAATCCTAAAAAACAAATAATAATAAACAAGCAGTAAAAGAAAATACACTGCACACACTTGCATTTTCTCTATCTCTTCTAAACACAAATCATCACGTCATGCAGATTGCTTGTTTTAAACCCAGTTGAAACATACGATCCGATGCCTTCTCCCGACTTTGAGTTCCCGGTATTTAGGGCTGAAGAAGAAGTCGACAACGAAATTCCAGAAGAGATATCCCGATTACTCAGACAAGAGGAAAGGTCCATTGAACCTGACAAACAGCCGTTGGAAACGATCAACGTGGGTTCAGAAGAAGAGAAAAAAGAAATCAAGATTGGGCACTACTCAGTCCAACTGTCAAAGAAAGTTTGACAAAACTTCTCAAAGAGTTTCCCGATGTATTCGCTTGGTCCTATCAGGATATGCCAGGGTTGGATACCAGCATCGTGGAACATCATTTACCGTTGAGATTGGAATGTCCGCCAGTAAAACAAAGGTTGAGACGAACTCACCCGGACATGGCCGTCAAAATCAAAGAGGAGGTACAGAAACAGATTGACGCGGGTTTCCTCGCTACATCAGAATATCCTCGATGGTTAGCCAACATCGTACCCGTTCTGAAAAAGGACGGAAAAGTCAGAATGTGTGTTGACTATAGAGAACTAAGTAAGGATAGTCCAAAGGACGACTTTCCTTTACCACACATTGGCATGTTGGTTGACAGTACAGCAAAGTTCAAAGTTTTCTCATTCATGGATGGATTCTCGGGCTATAATCAGATCAAAATGGCGCCGAAAGACATGGAGAAAACTTCGTTCATTACCCCATGGGGTAACTTTTGTTACAAGGTAATGCCGTTCGGTTTGAAGAACGCCGGGGCAACCTATCAAAGGGCCATGACTACTCTGTTTCATGACATGATACACAAAGAAATTGAGGTATATGTCAATGATATAATTGCAAAATCTAAGACAGAAGAGGAGCATGTGACCCATCTGTCAAAATTATTCAAGCGGTTGAGAAAGTACAAACTCCGCTTAAATCCCAACAAGTGCACCTTCGGTGTCCGTTCAGGGAAACTTTTAGGGTTTATTGTCAGCCAGAAAGGAATTGAGGTTGATCCTGACAAGGTCAAGGCCATTCAAGAGATGCCTTCTCCGAAACCTGAAAAACAAGTCAGAGGATTCCTGGGATGTTTGAACTACATCTCCAGATTCATATTCGTCATGACCGCGACATGTGCGCCGATCTTCAAATTACTCAAAAAGAATCAGGAATGCGTTTGGACAGAAGATTGCCAAACCGCCTTCGACAGTATTAAGGAATACCTGTTGAATCCGCCGATTCTATCACCTCAAGTGGAAGGAAGACCACTAATCATCTACCTCACAGTCCTAGAGGACTCCATAGGGTGTGTACTTGGCCAACAAGACGAAACCAAAAGGAACGAGTCTGCCATCTACTATTTAAGCAAGAAATTTACCGACTGCGAGACTCGGTACACCATGCTTGAGAAAACTTGCTGCGCTTTGGCTTGGGCAGCCAAATGTCTGCGCCAGTACATGATTTGTCACACTACTTGGTTGATCTCCTAAATGGATCCAATCAAGTATGTATTTGAAAAACTTGCTCTCACGGGAAGAATCGCCCTTTGGCAGATGTTGCTGTCAGAATATGACATAGAGTACCATGCTCAAAAAGCCGTTAAGGGGAGTGTTTTAGCCGACCATTTGGCTCATCAACCGATTGACAATCAAGAATAATCGGGTTTGACTTCCCAGACGAAGATGTCATGTATCTAAAAATGAAAGACTGCGATGAACCGCTACCCAGTGAAGGGCCAGAACCAGGTTCCCAGTGGGGACTTATCTTTGACGAAGCTGTCAATAATTTCGGAAATGGATTGGGGCAATCATTGTTACCCCTCAGGGTACCCACTTTCCATTCCCTGCTAGACTTACGTTCAAGTGCACAAACAACGAGGCCGAATAGGAAGCTTGTATTATGGGTCTCGAAGAAGCGATCGACTTAAGGATCAAGAACTTGGACGTATATGGCGACTTAGCTCTGTTTATCAATCAGATTAAAGGAGATTGGAACACATACCAATCAGGACTGATTCCTTACAAAGACTACGCAAGAAGGTTGTTACCTTTCTTTAACAGAGTTTTGTTTCATCACATCCCTCGCGAGGAGAATCACATGGCTGATGCATTAGCCACTCTCTCTTCCATGATTAGTGTAGGTCATTGGAATGACATGCCCAAGATCGACATAATGCACCTTGAACGGCCCGCTTTCATCTTCACAATTGAAGCAGTCATAGATGATAAACCTTGGTATCATGATATCAAATGCTTCTTTCAGAAATAAGAGTACCCACTTGGGGCATCTAGAAAGGACAGAAAAACCCTCAGAAGATTGGCTGGTAGCTTCTTCCTGAGCGGTGATACACTCTATAAGAGAAATTTTGACATGGTCTTGCTCCGATGCGTAGACACACCAGAAGCAGACATGCTAATGAAAGAAATTCACGAAGGCTCCTTTGGCACTCATGCCAATGGACACACAATGGCAAGAAAAATTTTAAGAGCAGGGTACTATTGGTTGACAATGGAATATGACTGCTACAAGTACATGAGGAGGTGTCACAAGTGTCAGATATACTCCGACAAAATTCTTGTACCGCCAGCGCATCTCAAAGTTCTTTCTTCCCCATGGCCTTTTTCCATATGGGGAATCGACATGATCGGCTTGATTGAGCCTAAGGCTTCAAACGGACATCGTGGTAGCATCATATGCTAATGTAACCCGACAAGTGGTGGTCTGATTCATCAAAAACAATATTATCTGTCGTTATGGTGTTCCGAGCCAGATCATTACTGATAATGGATCTAACTTGAACAATAAGATGACGAGAGAGTTATGTGCTGAATTCAAGATCGAACACCATAACTCATCTCCCTACCGACCCAAGATGAACGGAGTGGTAGAAGCGGCTAACAAGAACATCAAGAGGATTGTTCAGAAGATGGTTGTAACCTACAAAGATTGGCACGATATGCTACCCTTTGCTCTTCACGGTTATCGCACATCCGTCCGCACTTCAACAGGGGCAACCCATTTCTCTCTAGTATATGGCATGGAGGTAGTGCTCCCCATCGAAGTAGAGATCCCGTCAATCAGGGTATTGATAGAAGCTAAGCTTACAGAAGCTGAATGGTGTCAAAGCAGACATGACAAACTAAATCTGATCGAAGAAAAGAGAATAACGGCTCTATGCCACGGTCAGTTGTATCAACAGAGAATGAAGAAGGCCTTTGACAAAAAGGTCTGACCTCGCATCTTCAGGAAAGGAGACCATGTGCTCAAGAAAATACAATCATTTCTCACTGATTCTCAAGGCAAGTGGACTACGAATTATGATGGCCCTTATGTGGTCACGAAAGCTTTCTCAGGCGACGCCTTGAGACTTGCAACCATGGACGGAGAGGAATTTGCCTACCCCACAAATGTTGATGTAGTCAAGAAATACTTCGCCTAAAAAAAATGTCTCGGTGGATTGAAAACCCGAAAGGGCCGTCCAGGAAAAAATTAGAGACATATGATAAAAAAAGGGGCAAGTCCCAGTACAATCCAGTACAATCTAGGCAAAAGTTAGGGATAATGGCAAGTAACTATGTTCAACAAAGGGGCAAGTCCCTCAGCAGCAGTTACATCATCCGTCAGGAAAAGTCCAGTCAAGGTCATCTTCGACAGAAGCTCAGGATGTCCCGAATTCAAAGTTGGTAGAAGGATAGTGGTCGTTATGTTTCAACGTAGCCCTTTTCCCTGTAAATTACCATTTTCTAACTTTGTAAATGCTCTATGGAATCACGCGTTTGGCTGATTTCCATCCTATCAATAAAATTTGAGCCCTTGTGCTTTTATTGGCAATTCTTATTTGTTTTAGCTTTATAGAACGACATTTTAACATGATCAATGATTCTTGAAATAAAAAAAATGAATTTACCTGTAAAAAATTTTCTGCTTTTCAAAATAAAGTCGACAATTTCTTTTGACTGTTAAACATTAGAAGAACATCAGTCGCTTTTCCAAAGGTGTATGAGCCTCAAAGTGCAGAATCAAAGTACTCCTTCTAAACCAGTGCGCCTGAACGAAGGATCAACTGTGTCAGATACGAATACTCCATCTGACATCTTCGGCCGAGTTCTCATCTCCTAAGCCCGACCAACATAGCTCCCAACAGGGACTATCTCTCCTAAGCAAGGCTAAATTGCTATCTTGAACCAGCGGTACTTCTTCGCCCTGCGATGGCTGAGTATCCAGTCATGTTCATCTTTTAGTTTGTATGTTGCGTTAGTTTTGTCAGCATAAACATACATACATCATGCATTATTGATTTGCATTAACATTTCATATTGCATCTCTATCACTCCAATCGGTCTTATCCCTAGTGATAACTGTCTTCTTAGTCGAGTTGTCACTTCTTTCCTAGATTAGGAAATGTTGCATTTAAATAATCTCTCCTCCAGTTTATTTCTGGATTGAAGTTGGGTCCTTGACCACTTTGATAACTTGAACCTCTGAAAGACCAGAGAACCTTCAACCGATGTCACTCTTCGCCATTGAAGATGATATTTTCGCTTTCCCGGATTAAGGAAAATCCCCAAAGAAAGCCTCTTAATCAGAGATCCGACGGTACGGCAGTTTTTCTCTGAAAAACCACTGATGAAAAGGTCATCGCCACCTCAAAATTGGATCCCATCATATGACATTTCTCCGGGAAGATCTCGAAGAAAAGTATAATGTAATATCCCTAAGCGACAGCAGTCTCTCAAGACACCTGCTTTCCCCAGTAGAAACAAATGGCGTCTCCAATAGAGAAGTTTGTGCACCTCTACAACTCAGACGACTGGGTTCCCTAGCAACTTTGACATCAAAATTTTTCCATCAAATGGCATCTCCCCAGGAAAATTCGGCGAGAAGTTTGAGGAAAATCGCTACGAATAGCGTCCCTTGTCAATAAAGTTTATTGACAAAAGAAACTAAGACCAGTTCCTCGGTAGGAAACCAGGATCGAGGGGAAGTTTATTTCAGAAACTAAGACCAGTTCCTTGGTAGGAAACCAGGATCGAGGGGAAGTTTATTTCAGAAACTAAGACCAGTTCCTTGGTAGGAAACCAGGATCGAGGGGAAGTATACTTCAGAAACTTAGACTAATTCCTTGGTAGGAAACCAAGATCGAGGGGAAGTTTACCTTTTTTAAGCATCATTGCTTAGCAAAAGAAGATGAATGCGTAAGCTACCATTCATAACCACCATCAAAATTTCGGGTATTCTGATATTTAATCCTCTTGCACCCCGAATGCCCGAACACCTTCGCCATTCACACCTTCGGGTCCAAGAAGATTAAATAGGAGCATCTGTCATACCCCAAATTTTGACCACTAAGATTCCCCATTCATTGTGAAAATCATCATCACAATATGGATGAACTATCTTGCCTCATCAGTCTCCCCAAAGATGGGTGAACACTTACTACAATCAGAATTAGGGTTTCAAGCCCTCTCATAGTTCTTAGACAAAGGATCAATCAAGAAATGACATGATCTTCAACTTGTCTAAACTTCTCAAACATCTACAAGGGATTAAGAGGACTCCCACTTTAAGGATTAAGCACAAGGCTGCTCCCTTCCAGGTGGATCAAGTCTCAAGATCGCCAGTGTCACCAAATTAGGGTTTTGGTCGACCAGGGCCTCCAGATGGAAATTTTCCTCTGGGCATGAGCCATTGCTTCCAAGCACAACCTATGATGCTCCAAGGGACATCATAAAACCAATCATCAAGTCAATTTAGCCTCAGGGGATGCATTCATCAAAAATCAGGAATTAGGGTTTCTTGACCTAATTCACCCCTAAGTTGACTTTTGGGACAAATCATGAGCCAAGACTTCAAGACATGATTTGAGGGTCTCCAACATACTACATTGATCCATTTACAACAATGGATTGATCCAAGAAGCTTGAGCAACAAGTTTCAATTTCATCTGAACCACAATTAGGGTTTCGCGAGAAAAGTCAACTGTAACTTTGACTTTTGACCAGGACATGCACCCAAGCCCTAGGACATGATTCAATATACCCTATAACACCCATGGAACATGTCCATTAAGTTTGATTTAGGTCAAGGACATGATTTCCTAAAGGATTGCACAGTTTGGAATTCATTTGATAAAAAGTCAATTGTGCACAAAAGTCAAGCTTTGACTTTTTGAGATTTTTCACTTTTATGGTTTTTTAACCCTAAAATGATGTTAATGTGTGATTTGAATCATCATTCATCAAGAAAAATCAAGAAAAGTTGGGTAACTTGTAAAAGGGGGTAACCATAAAAACTTAGAAAATTTTCTAAGTAATGAAATAAAGTGGCAAGGGTACCAACTTTGGAGGATCATAACTCCTAAACCACAAAGCCATTTTTCCCCATCCAAAGCTTGATTTGTAGATATCATGGCCCTCTACAAAATCTAAAAACTGACCCCCCCCCCTCCAAATTCATTATGGATTTTGAGTTATGGTTGGATCAAAATCACTAAAAACATGAAAGTACAACTTTTCCAACACTTAGAAAAATTATGGGCAAGGCAGATTTTGTGTTGAAACACCAAAACTTGTGGGATTTTTTCACATAGATGCAAGCTAAATTAGTTCCAAAGATAAACATCAATGTTGTTGCAAATATTACCAAGAATCCAAAAAGCTCACTGGCATGAACTGATTCATCTTGAGCCAAGAGAAATCCATGCCCAAAGTCATGTTGCGGCAAGCTGTTTTGGAAAAATCAGTTTGCATGTTTGCTTGCCACACACGATTTTGAGCCAAAGACCAAGGATCACTATGCCACCTGTACTCAAACCAATCACAATGCAACTGATCCAACTGATAAAGCCGACTCAAAAAGCCAAGGAATCTTCCAACTTGAAGTGCATGCATTTTGGCACATTTTACCTTGAATTCAAAGGGCATTAATGTGGAATAGTGCATTGTCAAGGTAGCCACTCTACTCAGTTAAGTTCTCTGATTAAACAACAATAAAAACATCTGAAAAATGTGAATTTGGTCAAGACATAGCCCTGCTCTTGGGAAGGGCTAGTTTGCACTGCATGAGAAGAAATCCTCCAAGCCAATCCATGCGAATGTGATCTGATCTAGCAGCCATTCACTATTCATACAAGACAAGAATTGATCCCCTATAAATAGAGGTTCCAATGGATCATTCAACTCACACCAAAGCCAGTTATAGCACTGCTTTCTCTCATTCTCTCTTAAGTGCCAAGTTTTCTTATTTTTGAGCAACCACTATCGGGTTTTGAGTTGCAGCCATAAGCAATCCATTCCAATTGCCCAGACATATCACATATGATGTATTTGAGGTGTCCAAACACTTAAACACCAACTGTAACACCCCAGCTCAAAATCACCCATCAACCTAGCCATTATGCTTCAATTATGCAGTTGGAGTGCTCCAGCTTGATCCAAAGACTTCCAAAGTGTTCCAAAGCTTGCAACACACTCCATAACATCCATTGAAGCTGTTCAGATCATCACAACACATCTGTAACACCTCAAACTCAAAAATCACATTGCACTTGCTGTCACGACCTTCAAGTAAGCCTAACCTTGGTCATCTCTTAATCTATGCATATTTCCTCCCACAATACTTTTGCCAAATGTTCATAATCATGCATAGAATCTTTCCCCTTAATTAATTGCTTTGTTTGAATCCTGTATCAAAATTCTCAGCCTTCATGCAAGTTTTAGGGTTCTCGAGGTTTTGTCTTGATTTCTTATTCCATGTTAAAAATAAATGAAATTAAGGACCATAGACATGATCGTGAGGTTGAAACGAGCAGATTGATAGGTGGTTTGCATGATATAATCAAGTATTCAGTGAGATTGGAGAGAAAATGTAAATCTGGGCAAAACCCAGAACACGCGTGTGTTCTTGGGTGTTCTTGGCGCCCTTTTTTGAAAATTCAAATATTTGAATTTTCTGATTTTATTTAATTGATTCAAAAATTAATTTCTCTCTGAGTTTTAATGATTTTGAGTTGATTCTTTTTTTTTTGATAATTCACAAAAATGTTAAAATATTTTATTTTGTGAAAAAATCCCAAAAATATTATTTATTTCATATAATTTATATTTTTGCAAAGAATTAATATTTTAATTATTTTTGACATTTAAAATATTTTTTCCTTCTTGATTTTGTAAATTTAAATGACTTCTAATCATTTTGTAGGTCAAAATATGATTTTTGAAACATTAATCCAAGATCACAATTTGTTTTCCACATGTTAAACAATTTTGATCATTTTAATTGAATTTTTTATTCAATTAAAATACATTTTGAAAACAAATTAGGGTTTTGATTAATTCAACCCTCACAAATCATTTTCAAACGCATTTTGGGCCTCTAATAGAGTGTAAGGCCCAAGCCTTTTTGTACATAAACATTTTGGGCCTCACTTATTGTATAAGTCCCTCCGGGTATTTTAAAAAACCTTTCATAATAAGTGAGGCCCAAAAGGTTTTGTATTTACAAAGGATTGGGTCTTACACTCTATTAGAGGCCCAAAAAGTTTGAAAATGATTTGTGAGGGTTGAATTAATCAAAAACCCTAATTTATTTCCAAAATGTATTTTAATTGAATGAAAATTCAATTAAAATTATCAAAAATTGTTTAACATGTGGGAAACAAATTATGATCTTGGATTAATGCTTCAAAAATCATGTTTTACCCTACAAAATGATTAGAAGTCATTAAAATTTACAAAATCAAGAGGGAAGAAATATTTTAAATGTCAAAAACAATTAAAATATTAATTCTTTGCAAAAATATCAATTATATGAAATAAATAATATTTTTGGGATTTTTTGGTAAAATAAAATATTTTAACATTTTTGTGAATTATTAAAAAAAGAATCAACTCAAAATCATTAAAACTCAGAGAGAAATTAATTTTTGAATCAATTAAATAAAATCACAAAATTCAAATATTTGAATTTGAGAGAAATGGCGCCAAGAACAGCTGAAGAACACGCGAGTTTTTCAGTTTTTCCCAGATTTTCATTTTCTATCCAATCTCACTGAATACTTGATTATATCATGCAATCCACATATCAATATGCTCGTCTCAACCTCACGATCATGTTTATGACAATTAATTTCATTTAAATTAAGCATAAAACAAGAAATCACGACAAATCCTCAAGAACCCTAATTTCTGCATGAAGGCTGGGATTTTTGATACACGATTCAAACAAAGCAATTAATGGAGGGGAAATATTCCATGCATGATTATGAACATTTGGCAAAAGTATTGTGCGAGGAAATATGCATAGATTGAGAGATGACCAAGTTTAGGCTTACCTCTAGGTCGTGACAGCAATTTCAAATTGATTTCTGAGTTGGAGGTGTTATAGATGTGTTGTGATGATCTGAACAGCTTCCCTACACCCTATGGAGTGTGTTTGAATGCTTGGACTTGATGGAAATTGGCTGGATCATCTCACATATGATGTATGTGAGGTGTGTGTGTGATTGGTTTGAGTGGAAAAGCTCTCAAACTCAAAACCCGATAGTGACTTGCTTTGAAAGGCAAAATTGGAATGAAAGAAGAGATTTTGAGGAAAGCATCTGTTTGATGGCTTTGGTGTACTCAAACTGATCACAATTGAGCTCTATTTATAGTAGAGCAAGTTTGTTTTGCAAGGAATAGTGAATGGCAACAACTGAGTATGGTTGGCCAATGTTGGCAAATGAAAATCCAATTCTCCTCTAGCCATTGACTAGAGGTTAGAGCACAGAGCTTTGGTTCCCTTGGTCTTGGATAAGTCTTGACTGAATTCAGTTGCTAATAGCTCAATCCATGCCACCTTGGTGCTTCCATTGAATGCTCCAATCCAAAATTGGAGTCTTGTCCCTATTTTAGGCAATTCTAGGTTTGGCATGCTATTTCTTGTTCCAAGGACTTTGGAGGCTTGGCTCAGTGATTGTCCCCTTTAGATTCAATCCTCATATGTTTCCAAACTGATGAAAGGCTTGGAATTGGCTGTTTTTGGCAAATCGACCAAAAGTGCAAAATTCTGCCTTGCCTTGGCAGTTTTCAGCAAGGCAACTTGCCAATGTCATATCTCATGGCTCAAGTTGAATTTGGTGATGTTCTTGGTCATTTTGGAAAGCCCTTATATGATACAACAACTGTTTGATCATATTTGGTTTTGATAATTTTTGGATCCAAGTGAAAAATGTCCCTACATTTGGAGAAAAGTAAAGGAAATTCTGACTTAGTGAAATTTTCACTAAGTGTTGGAACAAAGTGACTTTTCTTGATTTTGGTTACTCCATAACTCAAAATCCATGAGGAATTTGGACATAGATCAGTATGCAGCTTTTGTAGAGGGAAATGAGATCCACAAGTCAAGCTTTGGATGGGGAAAAATGGCTTTGTGGTTTAGGAGTTATGATCCTCCAAAGTTGGTACCTTTGTCACTTTATTTCATGACTTAGAAAATTTTCTAAGTTTTTATGGTTACCCCTTTTACAAGTTATCCCACTTTCTTTGATTTTTCTTGATGAATGATGATTCAAATCATACATTAACATCAATTTAGGGTTAAAAATCCATTTTTGTGAAAAATCTCAAAAAGTCAAAGTTGACTTTTGTGCACAGTTGACTTTTTGTCAGATGAATTCCAAACTGTGCAATCCTTCAGGAAATCATGTGCTTGACCTAAATCAAACTTGACGGACATGTTCCATGGGTGTTATAGGGTATATTGAATCATGTCTTAAGGTTTGGGAGCATGTCCTAGTCAAAAGTCAAAGCTACAGTTGACTTTTCTCGCAAATCCCTAACTGTGGTCCTAATGAAATTGAGACTTGTTGCTCAAACTTCTTGGATCAATCCATTGTTCCAAATGGATCAATATGGTATATTAGAGACCCTCCAATCATGTCTTGAGGTCTTGGTTCATGATTTGTCCTAAAAGTCAACTTAGGGGTGAATTAGGTCAAGAAACCCTAATTCCTGATTTTTGATGAATGCATCCCCTGAGGCTAAATTGACTTGAGGATTGGGTCCATGAAGTTCCATTGAGTATATTAGGTTATGCTTTGAAGCATTGGCTCATGCCCAGAGGAAAATTTCCAACTGGAGGCCCTGGTCGACCAAAACCCTAATTTGGTGACACTGGCGATCTTGAAGCTTGATCCACCTAGAAGGAAGCAACCTTGTGCTTAATCCTTAAAGTGGGAGTCCTCTTGATCCATTTTAGATGTTTGAGAGGTTAGGAAAGTTGAAGATTATGTTATTCCTTGATTGATCCTTTGTCTAAGAACCCTGAGAGGGCTTGAAACCCTACTTTTGACTGTATTGAATGCTTACCCATCTTTGGGGAGATTACTAAGGTATGATGGTACAACATATTGTGGTGATGATCTACACAATGATAGTGAATCTAAGTGGTCAAAATTTGGGGTATGACAGATGCCCCTATTTAATCTTCTTGGACCCGATGGTGTGAATGATGAAGGTATTCGGGCATTCGAGGTGCAAGAGGATTAAATATCGTAATATCTGAAATTTTGACGGCGTCTATGAATGGTAATTCCCGCACTCATCTTCTTTTGCTAAGCAATGATGCTTAGAAAAGGTAAACTTCCCCTCGATCCTGATCTTCAGCCAAGGAACTGGTCTTAGTTTCTGGAGTAAACTTCCCCTCGATCCTGGTTTCCTACCAAGGAATTGGTCTTAGTTTCTGGAGTAAACTTCCCCTCGATCCTGGTTTCCTACCAAGGAACTGGTCTTAGTTTCTGAAATAAACTTCCCCTCAATCCTGGTTTCCTACCGAGGAACTGGTCTTAGTTTCTGGAATAAACTTCCCCTCGATCCTGGTTTCCTACCAAGGAACTGGTCTTAGTTTCTGGAGTAAACTTCCCCTCGATCTTGGTTTCCTACCAAGGAACTGGTCTTAGTTTCCTGAAATAAACTTCCCCGCGATCCTGGTTTCCTACCAAGGAACTGGTCTTAGTTTCTTTTGTCAATAAACTTTATTGATAAGGGACGCTGTTCGTAGCGGTTTTCCTTCAAACTTCTCACCGAATTTTCTTGGGGAGATGCCATTTGAGATGAAAAAAATTTCGATGTCAGAGTTGTTGGGGAACCCAGTCGTCTGAGTTGTAGAGGTACACAAACGTTTCTGTTGGAGACGCCATTTGTCGACTCTATTGGGGAAAATGAGTCTCTTGAGAGACTGCTTTTGTTTGGGGTATTACATCATACTTTTCTCGGGATCCTTCCGGAGAAATTCCATATGACGTGATCCAATTTTTAGGTGCCGATGACCTTTTCATCCACGGTGTTTCGGAGAAAAACTGCCGTACTGCCGAATCTTCGATTTTAAGAGGCTTTCTCTCAGGATTTTCCTTGATCCGAAAAGCAAGGATATCATCTTCAATGGCGAAGAGTGATGTTGACTGAGGGTTCTCTGGTATTTCAGAGGTTCAAGTTATCAAAGTGGTCGAGGACCCAACTTCATTCCAGAAATGAACTGGAGGAGAGAGATTGTACAGACGTAACGTTTCCTAACGAGGAAAGGGCTGACAACTCGATTGAGAGGACTTTTATCACTAGGGGACAAGACAGACTAGAGTGATAGTGATGCAATATGAATGCGAATGTAAATCGATAATGCATGATGTATGTATGTTTATGCTGACAAAACTGACGCGACATACAGACTAATGGATGAACACGAATGGATACTCGACCACTGCTGGACATGAAAGGTATCACTGGTCCAAAAGTAGCAATTCTGCCTTGCTTAAGAGAAGCAGTTCACGCGGGGAACTAAGTTGGTCGGGCTTAGGAGATAAGAACTCGGCCGAGGCGTGTCAGACGAAACAATGTCTCTGACACAGTTAATCCCTTCATTCAAGCGTATTGGGTTAGAAGGAGTACTTTGATTATGCACTTTGAAGTTCACTTACTTCTGGAGAAGCGATTGATGTTCTTTTGATGTTTAACAGTCAAAAGAAATTGCTATCTTTATTTTAAAGAAGAAAAAGTTTAACAAGTAAATTCATTTTTGTTTTATTTCAAGAATCGTTAATCATATTAAAACGTCGTTCTGTAAAGCTAAAACAAATGAGAATTACAAACAAAAGCACAAGGGCTCAAATTTTATTGATAAGATAGAGATCAGCCAAACGCGTGATTCCAAAGAGTATTTACAAAGTTAGAAAATGGTAATTTACAGGGAAAAGGGTTACGTTGAAACATAATGACCACTATCCTTCTACCAACTTTGAATTCGGGACATCCTGAGCTTCTGTCGAAGATGACCTTCATTGGAGTTTTCCTTCGATGGATGATTGTAACTGCTGCTAAGGGACTTGCCTATGTTGAACATAGTTACTTGCCATTATCCCTAATTTTGCCTGGATTGTACTTTGAGATTTCCAATCCACCGGGATAATTTTTTTCATGTCTCTAACTTTTGCCTGGACCGCCCTTTCGGGTTTTCAATCCACCGAGACATTTTTTTTTATTTTTTTTTAGGCGAAGTATTTCTTGACTACATCAACATTCGTGGGGTAGGCAAATTCCTCTCCGTCCATGGTTGCAAGTCTCAAGGCGCCGCCTGAGAAAGCTTCCGTGACCACATAGGGGCCATCATAATTCGGAGTCCACTTGCCCCGAGAATTAGTGAGAAATGATTGTATCTTCTTGAGCACGAGGTCTCCTTTCCTGAAGACGCGAGGTCGAACCTTTTTGTCAAAGGCTTTCTTCATTCTCTGTTGATACAACTGACTGTGGCATAGAGCCGTAATTCGCTTTTCTTCGATCAGATTTAGTTCATCGTGTCGACTTTGACACCATTCAGCTTCTGTAAGCTTAGCTTCCATCAATACCCGGATTGATGGGATCTCTACTTCTTCGATCAGATTTAGTTCGTCGTTTCGAAAAATACACTACACGCACTCTTGCATTCTCTCTATCTCTTCTAAAAATAAATCATCACGTCATGCATATTGCTTGTTTTAAACCATATTGAAACATACGATCCAATGCCTTATACCAACTTTGAATTCCCGGTATTTGAGGCTGAAGAAGAAGAAGACGAAGAAATTCCAGAGGAAATCTCCCGATTACTCAGACAAGAGGAAAGGTCCATTGAACCTCACAAAGAACCTCCAGTGGAGGGAAGACCACTGATCATCTACCTAATAGTCCTGGAAGATTCAATGGGTTGTGTACTTGGCCAACAGGACGAAACAAAAAGAAAATAGTCTGCCATCTACTATCTGAACAAGAAGTTTACCGACTATGAAACTCGGTCTACTATGCTTGAGAAAACTTGTTGTGCTCTGGCTTGGGCAGCCAAACGTCTTCGCCAGTATATGATTTGTCACACTACATGGTTAATCTCCGAAATGGATCCAATCAAGTATGTCTTTGAAAAACTTGCTCTCACGGGAAGAATCTCCCGTTGGCAGATGTTGTTATCAGAATACGACATCGAATATCATGCTCAGAAAGCCGTCAAAGGAAGTATTTTAGCCAATCATTTGGCTCATCAACCGATTGACGATCGAGAATCAGTCGGGTTTGACTTCCCAGATAAAGATGTCATGTACTTGAAAATGAAAGATTGCGATGAACCGCTACCCAGTGAAGGGCCAGAACCAGGTTCCCAATAGGGACTAATCTTTGACGGAGTTGTCAATCATTATGGAAACGGAATTGGGGCAATCATCATAACACCTCAGGGTACCCACATTCCTTTCACCGCCCGACTAACATTCAAGTGTACAAACAACGAGGCCGAATACGAAGCTTGTATGATGGGTCTCGAAGAAGCAATTGATTTGAGAATTCAGAACTTGGATGTATATGGAGAATCAACCCTGGTCATCAATCAGATCAAAGGAGATTGGAACATATACCAATCAGGACTGATTCCTTACAAAGATTAGGCGAGAATGTTGTTACCATTCTTCAACAGAATCGAGTTTCATCACATCCCTCGTGAAGAAAATCACATGGCTGATGCACTAACCACTCTCTCCTCCATGATTAGTGTAGGTCAATGGAACGACGTACTTAAGATTGACATAATGCTCCTTGAACTGCCCGCTTACATCTTCACGATTGAAGCATTCATAGACGATAAACCTTGGTATCATGATATCAAATGCTTCATTCAGAAACAAGAGTACCCACCTGGGGCATTAAGAAAAGACAGAAAGACCCTCAGAAGGCTGGCAGGAAGCTTCTTTCTGAGAAGTGATACGCTCTATAAAAGAAACTTTGACATGGTCTTACTCTGATGTGTAGACAGACCAGAAGCAAACATGATGATCAAAGAAATTCACGAAGGATCCTTTGGCACTCATGCCAACGGACACACGATAGCGAGAAAAATTCTAAGAGCAGGGTACTATTGGTTGACCATGGAATCCGATTGCTACACGTACATGAGGAGATGTCACAAGTGTCAGATATACTCAGATAAAATCTATGTACCGCTAAAGCATCTTAAAGTTCTTTCTTCTTCATGGCCTTTTTCTATATGGGGAATCGACATGATTGGCATGATTGAACCCAAGGCTTCAAACGGACATCGGTTCATCCTGGTAGCTATTGATTACTTCACCAAATGGGTCGAAGCAGTGTCATACACCAATGTAACCCGACAAGTGGTGGTCCGATTTATCAGAAACAATCTCATCTGCCGTTATGGTGTTCCAAGCCAGATCATTACGGATAATGGATCAAATTTGAACAATAAAATGATGAAAGAGTTGTGCGCTGAGTTCAAACTCGAACACCATAACTTATCTCCCTACCGACCCAAAATGAATGGAGCGGTAGAAGCAGCTAACAAGAATATCAAGAGGATCGTTAAAAATATGGTTGTAACCTACAAAGACTGGCACGAGATGCTACCCTTTGCTCTTCACGGTTATCACACATATGTCTGCACTTCAACAGGGGAAACCCCTTTCTCTCTAGTATATGGCATGGAAGCAGTCCTCCCTATAGAAGTAGAGATACCATCGATCAGGGTATTGATGGAAGCTAAGCTAACAGAAGCTGAATGGTGTCAAAGTCGACACGATGAGAAAAGTGATATTTTCACTTTTTGTGATTTTGGTCATTCCATAACTTAAAATCCATGGAGAATTGGAATGAGGTGTATTTGAAGCTTTTGTAGTATGCCATGAGAGCTACAAATCCATCTTTGGATCAGCCAAAATGGTTGCTTAGATCTCAAGTTATGATCCTTGGAAGTTGGTACCCTAGCCACTTTGTTCCATAACTTATAAAATTTCTAAGTTTTTATGGTTACCCCTTTTACAAGTTATCCCACTTTCATTGGTTTTTCTTGATGAATGTTGATTCAAATCACACATTAACATAATTTTAGGGTTAGGAGACCATAATTGATCAAAAAATCAAAAAGTCAAGCTTTGACTTTTGGGTACAGTTGACTTTTTATCAGATGAATTCCAAATTGTGCGATCCTCTATGAAATCAAGTCCTTGACCTAAATTAAACTTGATGGGTTGATTTCATAGGTGTTATAGGGTGTATTGAATCATGTCCCAAGATTTGGGAACACGTCCGGATCAAAAGTCAAAGGCACAGTTGACTTTTTCTCGCGAAACCCTAACTGTGGTTCTGATGAACTTGAAACTTGTGAATCAAGCTTCTTGGATCAATCCATTGTTGAAAATGTATCAATGTAGTGTGTTAGAGACCCTCAAACCATGTCTTGAGGTCTTGGCTCATGATTTGTCCCAAAAGTCAACTTAGGCGTGAATTAGGTCAAGAAACCCTAATTCCTGATTTTTAGTGAATGCATCCCCTGAGGCTAAATTGACTTGATGATTGGGTTCATGAGGTCCCTTGGGGTATCTTAGGTTATGCTTTGAAGCATTGGCTAATGCCCAGAGGAAAATTTCCATCTGGAGGCCCTGGTCGACCAAAATCCTAATTTGGCGACACTGGCGATCTTAAGGCTTGATCCACTCAGAATGCTGCAACCTTGTGCATAATTCTTGATGTGGGAGTCCTCTTGATCCATTGTGGATGTTTGACAGGTTAGACAAGTTTAAGATCATGCCATTCCTTGATTGATCCTTTGTCTAAGAGCTCTGAGAGGGCTTGAAACACTAAGTCTGATTGTAGTGAATGATCACCCATCTTTGGGGAGACTAATGAGGTATGATGGCCCATCCATATTGTGATGATAACTTGCACCATAATGGCAAATCTTAGTGGTCAAAATTTGGGGTATGGCATATAGCGCAAGGAGAAGCCCAGTTGATTTTGCTACAAAGGCGACGACCGCGCCGAACTTTTAAAAATATACAGAGCGACTTATACAATGTGTGAGGCCCAAAATTGTTTTATTTACAAAGGGGTGGGACTTACACTCTATCAAGAGGCCCATGAGTATTTGAAAAAGATTTGTAAGGGTGAAAATCAAAGAAACCCTAATTTCATTCTCTTTTGAAAGTGATCCTTTTAATAAAAATGAATAAATATGACAAAAATACCAAATAAGTCTAAATAAACTACTTGTGATTTTTTATTATGGTTTGAAAAATGAGGTTTTAATCACAAGATGATTTAGGACTCATTTGATTTTGATTTTTAAGATGAATATTCATTTTTAAAAGGTTTAAAAACAATAAAAATGAATTTATTTACAAAAATACCAACTATATTAAATAAATAATATAAATCTATTTTTTTTTGTGAAGTAAAATATTTTAACATTTTTGTGATTTTTTTGCAAAAAGAACCTATAAAAAATAATTAAAATTGAGAGAGAAATTAATTTTCCAATTCATTTAAAAATAATATGAAAAATAGTAAAAATGGAAAAAATAGTAAAAAGAGGGTCTGGGGCGAGGGGGATTCGAACCCCAGACCCCTAGGTTGTAGTGCGCGCCTTCTACCACAGGGGTGGTGATACATCCGTGTATCCAAACCACCCCATGACTACATAAGGCATGTCTTATTTTAGGCCTAGGCAAGGCAAGGCAAGGTTTTGGTCCAAAACCTAAAGGTTGTAACTTTCTCATTTCTCCATGGATTGGGACAAAATTTAGGTCTATTCTGCCTAGAATTTCACAAGGAATCCAATGGTGCCCTTGGTTTTTTCAGATGAGGTCCCCATTTTAAAACCTGATAGTGGTTTTGAAATAGGCCTCCATTTGCATTTTCTGTGCTACCTCATGGTACAGGCAAGAATTACATGGCAAATTGGTTCAAACACAACATATATAACATGCATGAGAGGTGTATGATTAGTGTAATTCAAAGCAATGCATATTTCAAAGAGTTCAAGTTGTGATGCTTACCTCTTTATGAGCTTTTTGTGCTATCTGTCAAATTTCTTGTGCAAGAAATAATTTGATGCTTTAGACACTCTCAATTGATCCCTTAGGAACTTTTAGAATGACCACCACCAGCTGGAACCTTCAGGAACAAGTTTGAGCTCTTTCTTGCAAAAGGGGCAAAAGTGACCAATATGGTAACTCTCTTAAATGGTGTTCCAGATGTAGGGAACCATTTGGGACAGTTTAAGGATAATATTTGGAGTGTGTTTGAGGTCTTATCTGGTTTTGAAAGTGACTGAATCAAGACATGGCTTGAAAAATGCAAAAAAGTCCAATTTTGAGGTTTTGAGAGGTGACTTGGTGATTTTGGTGTTACAGGTCACATATGAGAGTTTTGATAGCTTAGATATGACATATTGGATGTGTTTGGATTATGAGCTGTGATGGAAATGCTCTCTAACTCAAAAACTCAGAGTTACCTTGCAAAAGAAGGCATTTTGGCCTAAAGAGAGAGATTTTGAGGAAAGCATCAGTTTGGGTGCTTTGGTGTACTCAAACTGATCACAATTGAGGCCTATTTATAGTGTGTCAAGTTTATTTTGGCATCAATAGTGAATGGAGGTTGCAGCAGGCCTTTGGCCAATGTTATGCAAAAGGAATCTCAAGTCTCCTCTAGCCATTGATTTGAGATTAGAGCACAGACTTTTTAGCTTTGGTTCAGAGATAAAATTGGACTGAATTTAGTTGGAAATAGGCTCTGTTCATGCAACCTTGGTGCATCCATTGAATGCTTGAAAACAAAATTGGAGTCTTGGCACTTTTGAGCTCTTTTAGATTTGGCATGCTACTTGTAGATTCGTGGACTTTGGAGGCTTGGAGATCAGATCACCCCCCTTGGATTTGATCCTCAGATGTGTCCAAAATAATGACAAGACTTGGATTTATCAGATTTGGACAAATCGAGCCAATGTACACAAATCTGCCTTGTAAAAATTAGTTCAGGATGCTATGTTCAAAGGGTTGTATTTCCCTGCTCAAATGGAATTTGGAGATGCTCTGGTACTTGTTGGAAAGCCCTCATGACATACTTTAACTTTGATGTCCACCCCTAGACCTAGTTTGACTTGGATCAAGGTGAAAAATGTCCCTACATTTGGGAAAAAGTAAGGCAGATTTTGACTTAGTGAAAATTTCACCAAGTGTTGAAAAAATGTCATTTTCATTGTTTTCAGCCATTTTGATCATTCCATAACTAAAAATCCATAAGGAATTGGAATGATTTGTAGCTGACACTTTTAAAGTGTGTAATGAGAGCTACAAATCCAGATTTGGACCATCCAAAATGGTTGCTTGGATCTCAAGTTATGGTCCTTGGAAGTTGGTACCCTAGCCACTTTGTTCCATAACTAAGAAAAATTCTAAGTTTTTTTTATGGTTACCCCTTTTACAAGTTAACTCACTTTCTTTGATTTTTCTTGATAAATGATGATTCAAATCACATATTAACATTGTTTTACGGTCAAGGAACCATAATGGGGAAAAATCCCAAAAAGTCAAACATGATTTTGTGCACAGTTGACTTTTTATCGGATGAAATCCAAACTGTGTGATCCTTTGTGAAATCAAGTCCTTGACCTAAATCAAACCTAATGGATATATTCCATAGGTGTTGTAGGGTGTATTGAATCATGTCTCAAGGTTTTGGAGCATGTCTGGGTCAAAAGTCAAAGGTACAGTTGACTTTTTCCTCGAAACCCTAATTGCGGTCCACATGAAATTAAAGCTTGTGGAGCAAGCTTCTTGGATCAATCCTCAATCCATTGCTGGAAATGGATCAATGTAGTGTATTGGAGACCCTCAAACCATGTCTTGAGGTCTTGGCTCATGTTTTGTCCCAAAAGTCAACTTAGGGGAGACTTAGGTCAAGAAACCCTAATTCCTGATTTTTTTTTTGTAAATGCATCCCCTGAGGTTAAATTGACTTGATGACTGGGTCCATGAGGTCCCTTAGAGTATCTTAAGTTGTGCTTTGAAGCTATGGACCATGCCCAGAGGAAAGTTTCCATCTGAAGGCCTCAGTCGACCAAAACCCTAATTTGGTGACACTGGCGATCTTGAGGCTTGATCCACTTGGAATGCTGCAACATTGTGCTTGATTCCTGATGTGAGAGTCCTCTTGATCCTTTAAGTGCTCTGAGAGGGCTTGAAACCCTAATTCCTATTTATGGTGAATGCTCAATCATCTCTGAGGAGATTGATAAGGCATGATGATTCATCCATATTGTGATGATGATTTGCACAATGATGGGAAATCTTAGTGGTCAAAATTTGGGGTATGACAACCCCTATCAACTAATGGAACATCAATTCCAACAGTTCAATATAATTTATCAATCCAATTCCATAACAGTTCAGAAATTAACCTACATTTCTAACTATCATACATTGATTAATAGTTCATAACAATTCATAATAGTTCATTAATCAATTAATAACTACCCTTACAGTGCATAATAGTTCATTAACAATTCAATGTAACTACCCTAAAAAAGGATCTGCACCATTAACAAACTTCCATAACAACACCCTACTACCATAACCAAACATCTTTTCACCACTACAACAAACCAAAACAACACATGTTTTCATTTTGCAGCAACTATGTTAACAATTTATTCACAAATTCAGCAATGGGTAGGCCTCATATAGCAGCATATTTCTTTGTCATCTACCTCTCACATACATAAAAAAACCTAAATCTTTCTACTATAAATTAGATCAATCATAAATTCAAGAGAGGAGAACAACCATAAGCAGCTATCAATCAAAAATCCATTAAAAAAACCTAACAACCTCAGAGAAAAATAGAACGTACTGAATCGTTATAATCAGGATGACGACTCATAAGAGCACTAGAAGGACCCGCCTGACGAGAATGCAACATATCAAATTTCTTTGACAATTCATTAAATTTATTTGCCAATTCATCTGTCGCGCATTAGGCCGTGCAGCCTCTTCACGTGCAGCAGCAGCTTCAGCTCTGGCAGCCTCAATGGTCTGGTTATCTGCTTCTCTATGTGGGTTTGTAATTGATACTTATATCAAGAAGTTCACTCCATATCTTATGTTACACGCCAATTGTCCAGTTCCATAACACCGCCCCCATGTTTTACCCCTGCAGCTTCTTTCCAAATTTGTATTCTTGTTTATCCTTCCACTTCATCACCAGCTTGTGTCAAACTACTGCAGAATTTTTCCAGTACACGTTGATAACACAAACCAATCAATTAGTTATCTTCATCTAAACCAAAAAAAAATGTGGTTTTTGTAAACACTTAAGAACCATCCAAATTAAGCATAAGCAAATAAACAAGGAAACATCAATTTGGCATTCTCTTCATCGGTTCCCTTTCGTCTTCCATCTCCATTCAATAACCAAAAACACGCTCCTCTCAAAATTATAAATACTCTATTTTCAACCTGTTTTTCTTTTCAAAATCTAATAACTATCTGGTTACAAATTGAGACGAGTTTGAGTATGAGGTATTGCTGCAGCAGTTACGGTCTTCCACCACTTCAATCTTGCAAAATCCCGAGTCATATCCATCATGGTAACCCTGCCAATTTACTTGCATCTTGATATTTCTTTATATTATTTTATTTAAATTTGCTGATTTTGTTTATATTAAGCGCTTAATTTGGCTATTCATTCCCAATGCAACTTCAAACTTCTTTTGTTTTGTTTTGTTTTTATACTCATTGGATGTAGACAGGCATATTATTCTCACAAAACCTACTCAACTTGAAAATTCTCTTCGCTCCAACTCAAAGATTAATGGCAATACTATTATGAAATTCATTGCTGGAATTACAGCTGCACAATTGGTTGCTCCACTAACCGCCAAAGCTGTAAGTGTAAATAACTCTGTTCGTGACAATCTTGAGGTGTTTGTATGTCTTTTTTAATCAGGAGCCAGAGTTTTGTGGTTTTGAATCAGGAAATGGCTGCTTCTGTGTTTGCTTTAGCTGACGGAACCCTTGGTGACTGGTTTGGGGGCATTCTTTTTTCAGCGGGACAACAGGCCAATGCAGCAGTTTTGGACCAACTATCGTCCCTAAGTTTCACTAGGTGCACTATAAGTTCCTTTCAACATTTTTTATCTATATCTTTTCCTCACATAATTTTTAACTAGTGTTTATGATTTTATTACCTACTTCTTATTCCTCTTTACAGTTTGGCTGTAATTTATGGGGTAGGGCTTGTAACTAGCCTTTCTCCCCGTACACTTAGTGTGTTACCGCTCACTCTCGGTTACATTGGTAAGCTTGCTGTTGTTTTGCATTTTTCAGTATCAATCTTTTAAAATGCCTAAAATCTAAATCTGTTGGAATATGATAGGGGCATTTGGCTCTGGTAAAAGCAGAGGACAGGTAATATCTTGCAACCCAAGTTACTCAGTGACCTTAATCTTCTTATCTCTTTTTATTCACCCTATTTAAAATTTTATTTTCTCTGATTACTATTGTTGAGTGCTAATTCCGTATGAGATACGTCATTAGGAATTATTTTGTAGGAAAGTATAGGTTTCTAATCCTTAATGTTTACACGAAGGTGAAAGATTCTTATATATGGAAGCATTTCGCAACCAGTGTATTTCTTTAATACAAAATTTCTTTAGAATAGACTTTCTATGTCACATGCTTTGATGTTTGATCCCTTGAAGCCTTCTATTTCTATATAACTCCAACACTCTAGATTAAAGACGTGTCTGGATGATCTCTTGAGGCCTTCTATTTCTATGTAGCACCTAAACTTAATACTAGAGGCATGTCTGGTGTGTGACACTTGTTAGTGTCGTAAATCGACACGGCTCTGGTGCATGTGGTGACTTTCAATCACTTCAATTTTTTGAAGTTATTTTGAGTGTTAGTGTCGTGTTCACAACCTGTGTCATTGCTTCATAGTTCTATTTCATATAACATTTTACTAGGAATGATGTCTACTTACTTTCTGTCAGGTTATTGGAGATTCCATTGTATTTTCATTGGGTCTTGCAACCACATTAGCGCTACTAGGTGTAGAAGCTTCATTTGTGAGAATTAATGCATTTAGGTGATTGGAGGGTTTGTAGACCCTCAAATTTTACAATGTTTTAGTTCTGTAGTGGAGGGAATTATCCCTGTTTTCTCTTTACTATCTTGCATCAGTTTCTGTATACTACTACTAAGGGAATATATGTCTATTTCAATGTCTCTATAGTTATTCACCTAACTCCACTTCAATTTCTAAATTTGTGTACACAAAAACCAATTCGTCTTACCATTTATGCATACAAATTTAGATTAAGATCGGAAACTTTAACTTAAATGTGTTGCTGCTACACGAGCGTCAACCCACTCCCCATTCTTCTTTTTATGGGTGGCAATGAAAATCTCATCTGGATGTGCGGGTCGATTGAGTTTTTCAGCCTATGATTATAGGCAGTATATATGGTCACAATGTATATCGGATATAATTATATTAACGCATTGTAATTACAAAGTATATATATACCAATTCAAGTGCAACATCATGGTGAGCTCTATGACCTGTTGTATGGACCGCCCCACCTTTCTTGGATGATCGATTAATCTTATTTTGTTGAGATACAACTTTGAATTCATCTGACTTCCACTTGTCTAGAAGATATGTCCATGTATCTACACCCATCCAAGGCGGCTTGCGCCCCGTTTCTCTAGCCTTTCGTTGTATATCAGACAGTCGTTTTCCACATTTCTGATGAAACAATTCTTCCATTTTTGCATCATCACAACGGTCCCAACACACAAGCCTCTGACAAAATATACAAATAATAAATTAAACTCAACAATATACATCATCATCAAACTACTAAAAAATAAATACCATGTCTTACTTTAAACGAGTCGAACCATTCCCTTCTCACGTCCTCTCTTTCGGAGCGTTTAAGCTCACCATAATTAACGAAGGTTCATCGATAATTCTTTTCAATAACTTTTCGAATCATTGCGGCAACAACATCAGCTGGACTTAACCTACATATAATGCAAACAGTAAAGTAATCTCACTAACTTTTCAAACCATTGTGTTGATTATTTTTTCTTCTATTGCTCCATAACTCTATCGAAAATTCGCATTCGCAACAGTAAAGTAATCTCACTAACTATTTTTAGTTCCATATCATAATCTAAGTTTTGTTAAATTCCAAATTTCCAATAAAACTAGTAATAAATTATGAATGACACATTGGTATCCGAAAGAGAAAATTATTTACTTACGCATTAGTTGCTTCCACAATATAGATCTTCGGTTTTTGCACACCGTCGTGTTGTTGTTCCTCATTAGAAAGTGTTTGGTCCCTCTGTACTT
Source organism: Lathyrus tuberosus (assembly GCA_022829125.1). Lineage (NCBI taxonomy): Eukaryota > Viridiplantae > Streptophyta > Magnoliopsida > Fabales > Fabaceae > Lathyrus > Lathyrus tuberosus. The sequence goes on from JALAZF010000158.1 coordinate 11,612,406, forward strand.
CCCCGTCTGTGGTGTGATGGGAAGGACTTTACGGACGAGGCTGAGTAGGTGGTGGTGTTAGGTTTGTCAGAATCGGTGCTAGAGGCTGAGTAGGTGGTGAAGGTTGAGTAGGTGGTGGAGGCTGAGTACGTAGTGGAGGTTGAGTAGGTGGTGGTGTTGGATTTGTTTGAATAAATGGTTGAGGCTGACTAGGAATTGGTGGGTTTCTCTTAGTAGGTGGTGGTGGGTTCGTAGAACCAGGTTTGCTATGGACCTTACGAGAGTTGTTTATAGCAAGAGTCCCAAGCGGAATCTGTCGTTGACGACATAACCTGTCATCAACTCTTTTTTACAAAGAAACCATAAAAAAAAAAGTCTAAATCCAAACATTGTTAATTTGTTAGGACAAAAATACCAAATAGGAGAAAAGGTTTAGTCATCTTACTTATATGTACTCGATGGTGCTTTTCTCTTTCCGTTTTGTCCAGTCATTTCAATGGAAGCTTACAACAAAGCTGCCAACAAGACATTGTAAGATGCAAATCAAGTGTGTGAAATGACATTGACAATATGGGACACAACCAGCATTAACAGATTTGTTTAAGTTTATTAACAACTCCATATCAAGTCCACACCAAGTTATTCACATGACCTGCATTATGCATCATAACTCCATACAAACACAGGTTTATTCAAACACAAGCAGGAGTATGCTCATCAATGGCGGCGGAATTTATGAAACAGAAAAATAGCAGCGGCAGCAAAACCAAACAACAGCAGTAGCTTATTAAAAAACTAACAGGATATAACAGCAGCAGCAACAACAGCTTACTAATACCGCCACAAAGTCGAATTAAAAAACTAACATATAACAGTAGCTTATTAACCCAACATGGCTCCTTATCCTGGGAATTCAGTTTCATAATTAATTTTAATCCAAGAAACTAAATCATGAAGAAATCCTAATCAGATCAACATTACTGATGTTGTCAACAATGAATATAAGAGGCTACAAAGTGCCAAAAAAATTTTTGAGAGGATGGGATCTACCTTAGCATTATTAGCCACCCTTCTAACTTCCACCCTATATGAATAGGCATGTATGTTTCTTAGTCATTTTTGTGACAAAGATGGAGAGTAAGGTATATTAAAGTGCAATACTCAAAATAGCATACAGATAGAGTACTAGTTAATTACCATACGTTACTCCACACCAAATTAGTGGACATCAAGCATATCACAAGTTTTATTTAATCTTTAATGCAGGTAACATATGTGTAGGAAAATGTTACACAATAGTACTACTAGTAATAGCAATATCACAAGTTTCTAGTGACATCGAGCATTGATTGTATCTAACCAAAAGTTTCATACAGTTTGAAGAATGAAAACATAAACAACAATGTGAAGAACTAGAATATCCATAGAGTATGGTATTACAAATGAGGAAGAAATCTCATGTCACAAAGGTTTCAACAAAAAACCATACCTTAAAATAGGGATACACAGACATAAATCATGGTGGGTAAATCCTATGAAAGTAGGGATGCACAGACATAAACCATGATGGGTAAATCCTATGAATGTAGGGAAGTAGAGACAAAATGTGAAATTTACAGTATCATCTCTAACTATTTGGAGGTTTTGTTCAAATCTTAAAAATTAGACACCATTTCTAAATAAACTACAACTATTCAGTTTTAGGTAAACGAGATGCATTACTGGTTTTCTGCATAACATTCAACATTTTCAAGATATTATGAGCTATGAAGATCAAAGTTGGACTAAAGGCACCTGACATGGATGTTGAGAAAATAATACATATTAAAAAACATTAAAGAAAAATGAACAAATCTGCACTCAAACTGAGAATGTTAGGCAGAGCAGGAGAGAGTGAGGTAGGAAAAGCGTCCAACAATGGTATTAAAAGTTGTGCCTGGGACCTACCGAAAGAAGTACCTGCCAAATAGGAAGATCATGTCAGATCATGTACGTTGTAATTCTTTAACTGTTTGTTGTTACAGCAAAACAACTTAGAATTGTTAAGGAATTTTCACTCAAAGCTCTAGTAGCTATGAATCGCATTTTCGCTGAACCATTTACAATAAATGGCATCACTCTGAAAACACTATTCTACGGCGTATTCATAGGCAATAACAGACATTAACAGACTTGTCAATAACATATCCATGAGTTAACACCAAATTTTCATTCTTGGGAATCTAAAGTATGCACCTAAAAGTGTCAGCCATCCATATACACCGATTTATTATAAACAAGTTCCTAGACCAAATATATAGCTTAATGGACCCAGTTAATATAAAGAAAATAACAGGTACCAGCTTTTATAAAATCTTCAATTAGCATAAAGTACTATGTAGTTCAAAATGGGGGAGAAAGAGCCGGTAAACTTGGACTTAAAACCAGCCTGCTATGAATATTGCCATAATATGTCGTTGGTTTTTGCAGGGATTACTTCATCAATACCATAAGGGCCTATACCCCCAATTATTTCTGCCAAATGATCTCTTGTTAAAAGAGTAAGTATCTAGTATACAAGACATTAGTTTTTTTCATTGGCGTGCAAAACATAAGTTCCAACTTGAAATGGAAATGAAACAGGGCATAGTACCATGAGATTAACACACAACGGTTGCTATCACGGTTCAACACTAAGGATTATATAAAGTACTGCAATCGGAACGAATTGTGGCAGCAACACAACTCAGAATGAAAAGCAATCAACATAGAATAAAATCAATCGAATTGTTTTATAATATTCTCCATAATTAAGACTTGAATTCTTTGAGAAAAAACAAGTGTATAAAAGTCTATAATAAAAACAAGATAAAATGTTCTCTCAATCTTGAGTCATTGGGTCAGTTGTCATTGTTATTGGCTCAACCTCGTCAATTAACACACCATCAACTAAACCATGTATTTGTTCAACTTCTGTAATAGGCACAACTGGTAACATTTCATCAGATTGATAAGGCATTGCATCCCCGGTGTTGTCTATCTTGATATAACCCCTTGGATTTGTGGTGATTGCTGTACACCATCCACGCATATTTCTACACATTTCTGGATATGGGACATAATACACTTGTTTTGCTTCTTGTGCAAGAATGAACGGGTCATACTAACGATATCACTTATTCATCTTAATGTTAACAATGTTGTACTCAATATTAACTTTTGTGCCAGTATTATTTGTAGGATCAAACCAATCACAATAAAATAGGGAAATCTTGTTGCTAAAGCCATGGTATTCCAATTGAAGGATATGTTGGATGATGCCATAAAAATCATTTTCTCCTCCATTTGTAACACCTTTAACATGTACCCCACAATTAGTACTCTTTTTACCACGACTGCATTCCTTATCAATCACCCAATAGACTCGAGCCTTTCCATTAGGACGGCCACATTTACTAAAAACTGAAAGTGTTGGTTGGGAATTCTCATGATCTTATCGAGGATCGTTCCTTAAACTTGTACTTGGCAACAAACTAAAGGTCTTGAAATAGTGAGAGAAAAAATGAGTAGTTTCACTGTGCAAGTAGGTAGTGCATATTGAACCTTCAACCATGGCTTTATTTTTCACCGAACTCTTATAGTCTCCCATCAATCTACACATGAAACAATTAAAAAAAAAATTTTCATTTAATTAATCTACAAAAATTGAACATCAATTACCTTTCAAATGGATACATCCAACGATAATGTATAGGACCACCAAGGATTGCTTCAGCAGGTAGGTGAATCGGGAGATGTTCCATCGAGTCAAAGAAACCTGGTGGAAAAATTCTTTCTAGCTTGCATATGATGATGGGAATGTTTTGTTCCAACCTAACATGGTCTTCCAACTTCAATGTATTACAACACAAGTCTTTAAAAAAATGACTTAACTCAGTTAGCGGCTTCCATATCTCAAGAGGCAAGAAACGAAAAGCAATTAGAAGCAAACACTCCATGAATACATGACAGTCATGGTTTTTCATCCCCTTCATCCTACCCTTGGTAGCATCAGAACACCTAGAAAGATTCGAGGAATAACCATCCGACATTTTTAGTTCCTTAATCCATCTATAGACTAACTTTGCCTCTTCGGGTGTCAATAAAAATTTTGCCTTTGCCTTAGCCATCTTTCCATTAGGTAGAGGGCGCATCCCTAAATCCCCACGTAAATAGTTAAGAGGTAAATCCAATCTTGCCTTCTCATTGTCCTTTGTTTTTGCAGGATCATTCATGATAGTGTAAAACACACTATCAAATACATTCTTCACTATGTGCATCACATCAAGGTTGTGCCTTAACAAGTTGTCCTTCCAGTATGGAAAATCCCAAAATACACTTCTTTTGTTCCATTTATGTTGTTTCCTATACCCTGGAAATTTGGTGGCCCAGACACTGTCTGTGACTTTTGGAAAATCATGAATAGCTTCCCAAACATCACGGCCGGTAAACATTGGTGTGGTCTTTTTTTTCATAATCTTGCTTTTTGAAAATCTCTTTTTACTTTTTCTGAAAGGATGATCCATTGGTAAAAACCTACGATGACAATCAAACCAATAACTTTTTCCACCATATCGTAAGGTGAAAGCATTTGTATTGTCCATGCAATAAGGGCATGCTAATTTACCTTGTGTCCCCCATCCAGACAACATACCATATGCTGGAAAATCATTGATTATCCACATTAAATGCGCTCTCTTAACAAAATTATGCTGCATAGAGATATCATATGTCACAATGCCATCTTTCCACGAGCGCTGCAAATTATCAATCAAAGGTTGCAAGTAGACATCTATTTTAACTTTCGGGTTGTACGGTCCAGGAACAAGACAAGTCAAAAATATGTATGGTTTGGTCATGCACATTTCAGGAGGGAGATTGTATGGTGTGACTATTATTGGCCAACATGAATATGGAGAACTAGAGGCTTGAATGTAAGGGGTAAACCCATCAGTACATAAACCGAATCATACATTTCTTGGGTCACTAGCATAATCGGGATAAACTTCATCGAAGTGTTTCCAAGCTTTTCCATCAGATGGGTGACGCAAAACATTTGGATTGCTGGTGTTCTCATGATGCCATCTCATCTGAGCTGCAGATTCCTTTGAAGCATAAAGTCGTTGTAACCTAGGAATGATTGGAAAATAGAACATTCTCTTCACTGCCACATCTTTGTATTTTCCCATTCCACACTTTCGAGGAACATACCTAGCAGCTCCACAAACTCTGCACTGAGTTAAGATGATATCTTCTTTAAAATATAATAAGCATCCATTCACACAACAATCAATTTTCTCAACTTCCAATCCTAACATAGACACCAACTTCTTCACTTGGTAATAGTTTCCAGGTAAGCATTCTTTAGTTGGACAAACATCAACGAGCATTTGAGAGAAAAAATCCATAGCCTTTTGAGGAACATGCCAACTAGACATGGCAGCCAACAACTTAACTGAAATAGATAGTCTGGATTCAGAAGCTCCCTCATAAATGGGTTGGTTTGCAGAGATTAATTCATCATAAAATCGTTGAGCTTTTTCATTTGGTACCTCACCCTCACTAATTGTTTCGTTTTCCATATTAGCATTCACATTTGGGACATTAACAAATGGCCTAAAAACATCAGAGACCATTTCATTCATTGCATCAAATTGTTCTTCATCACCTAGATTATCCCCACCAGCATTCCCGCCACTACTAGAATGACCATCAAGATCCACATTCTGATTCTCTTCTCCATGATCATTCCATGTATAATAGTTGGACAAAAAAACATATTTGTACAAGTGGTGTTTGACCTCATTAGGCGTTTTCAAGAGAATACAGATGCAATTTACACAAGGACACCTTATCCCTCCTTCATTTAAAAACTGAGGTCGATTCATCGTTTATTGACAAACTCTTCAACTCCACTAACAAATTCATCTTTCAAACCATACCTATCAGAGTTTACTCTATCATACATCCAACTTCGATTCGTTCTCTACATAAAAAACAAATATAAGTTTCTAATCTTTATTTGTTCAATTGACTTCTATTGTACCATAAGAAATCAAGTTAAACTTGCAAAGAAATCAATATTCTACCGTAAGTAATATCAACAACATGATACATTCTCTTGAAAATCTAAGCTGATTGTATAATCATTATAACAATGTTGTTGCGTCGCTAATAGCAGCTACTACAGAAGCAATTGACAATCTAAGCTCTAAATCCAGAAAATTAATTATATATATTAGCAAAGCAACAAAATGTGAGATCCTTACATGAGTGACATATACAGACACATACATAAAGGAAAATGCCAGATCTAACTCTTAACTGTTAAGGAAAATAAGTTACTTAAATGTCTAAGTGCAACCATACGAAACGTAATGAACCAAAGGGTGTACTTAATCTCCATTCTCTTTACTTTTTATTCAGTGGTCTTCCTTTCCCTGCTTTCTCTCTGTTGACTCTCACGTCTGCTAAACTCCAAGTGCAATATTTTGTTTCCATATTGAAGGATTCAAGCTTGAAAACACTGTCACCTTCTGCAAATGGATTATTTGAGTCATCTTCAATGGTATATCTCACATACATACACTCAACTTCTTGATCTACAACAACAAGATGATGCATACACTCAACTTCTGCATCAACAAGATGATACCCATGATTACCAGCGTATTCTGCATCAACAAGGTGATACATTCACTCAACTTTTGAACCGGCATCTTTTGCATCAAAAAGCTCCTCATCATTCATCTCAACGCGTAAACTTGTACAATTTCGCAGAACCTGGCACTCATACCAATCTCTACATCCCTATCACTACAGCAAAGCCTCATGTTCCATCATTGCAACAACTCACTCTTAAACTTCTCGTTAACCATTCTAATCCATTTGCTTTATTTGCTCGTGTTAGCCATAAGCAGAAACAAAAGCTTAGCAATTTGCTGTGTTACTCAGGAGAAATGAATGGTCGCTTTCTTGCACTACTTCTCAGTGGTTTTCCTACTCATATTCAGCTTAGAAATTGTTCTTGGTTGACAAGAGTAGAATTTCTCAAATATTTTCCTACTTTGGTCACTTCTGAATTAGAGGTACGTTCATTATATTCAACTCTTCCATTCTTGTTACAATTCAACATGTTTCTTTCTTTAGCACATTCTTATTTTCTAGAATAGGTTTTACAACTTGACAAGTGCGGTTCCATTATAACCGATGACAGTTCAATCCACCAATTAACTAATTCCTAAAGTCCAAGACAATTCAAGCTATCTGTCACCAATATCCTAACATTCACACCAGTTAACACAATAACATAGAAAGCAACAACATCCTAACCTATATACTACTAACAGATTTTGCATCAACATATAAACAATTCAAACTAACAGTTAAGTCACTCACAGTTTAACACACTTTAAATTAACAATATGTATCAACACATTAATCTACATCAATATGCAAAATGATGAGGTATGAAGCACAAGGTTGTGAGCAAGAGAAATGATGCTCATATTGTTCCTAAAGGTGAGAGGTGTGGTGAACTTGATTCCTAACTCAGAGAAGAGACTACAAATAAAGTTTTCAGGTGGTAAAGGCTAAGCTACGGTACTTTGCTTCTGTGTTGGATCTAGAGATTACTGAGAAAGTAGATGACCTGCACTTCACAACACCAACTCCTAATCCAAGATAAAAACATCACAAATTCAACACCAAAGTCAACAGCAGGAAGGCTTACACTTAGTGATAATTCTTACATCGAATACATGGCATAGCATAGTTGGATTCAGCTAACAACTAACATATTAACAGAATTTCTATGACACTGTTACAAAGCTAATAGGAATTCCATCAAAACTCACACTCTAACAAACTAACTACACTAAATGAATGTGGGAACACATCTTAATTAACTGTCCAAATAAACTGACATCTTGCTAACAGTTAACACATTTCAATAATAATCCAATTTAGGCACAATCATTAAAACTACATTGCACTTTTAATAACCATTTCAACATTGGCATGAAAATCCAATTCAATTACTAGCTACATTCAACCTAACAAATTTTAATCAATAAAGCCCATGCTCATAAGTCAAGCCAGCCGAACTGAGTTCAAAAATAATTATGAAATTGACATAACAGAGTAATCAAGCATGACATTAACAACATTTTAACATCTTATTAAGCAAACAACATCATGACAGCCCGTTATTTATAACTAACCGACAGGATTTTCAAACTGAACTTAACTTTTTTTCTCCCATTGAAAATTCACCCTAACAGTATTAATTCTAACACTCTAAAACTAACATCTAACCTCACTTAACCATTTTCACAACTTATTCACAACCATTTCCATCTCATTAAAAAAATTCGTAAACAGAATTCCCAACAGTCCAAACTTACAAGACTCACAAACCTTGTTCAATTTTCTTAGCAATGTAGTTGTACATAATAGTTCAAGCAATTAAAACAATCATAGTCACCATAGTTCATCTACTTTCAACCAATTCATGACACTAGCCCATCACAGTTTATCACAAGTTATACTAGAAGCATTCATTAATCTCATGCAAACCACAATAATCAGAACAAAGTGACACTGAGAAATCTTAATTTGAATGTTTACCGAAGGTCGTATCGTGCTTTGATCGAAACTCCCAAACTGAATCGAGCGATACAGCTGCCGCTTTGTTCCGTAGCTACCGTGAAGTCGTCGCGGCTTCGAGTTTAATATGTGCAGAGTTGTTGTGGTTGCGACTTCTGTCTAGCTGAACGAAATAATGTAAATTCAATGAGTTCAAATAATGAATCGAACCGACGAATCTAAACGACGAATCAAAACAACAAATGGAAACAACGAATAGAGGGAAAGAAGAAACGCAGATTCGAACCTGAATTTTGAATTCTTTGATGAAGCGTTTTCCTTCTTTCAATGATTTCTTGAAGTGATTTATAGAAGAAATTTCCTGAAAAGAAAGAAATGAGTATGAACGAAAGAAAATGCAGATTTAACAATGAAACAGAAAGAAATGAGTATGAACGAAAGAAATAAGAGATTTGTTCATACCACTGGGCGATGGAGACAACGATGGAGCTGCGTCGATGATGGAGACGATGGAGAAGAGATTTCTGATATATTTTAATATTGATTTTATTTTATAACCTTTAATTTATTAATACTTTATAACTTTAGTTTATTAATTTTGTGGAGAACTATAATTTTTTCGCACCAATAGTAGCGTCGGCCATGGCCGACGCAACTGTTAGATATAAATAATTATTTAAAACAATATTGAAAAGGAGAGAAATGAAAATGGTGGGGGGAAATGAAACTTTTTGGCACCAATAATAGTGTCGGCCCTAGCCGCTGCTACTATAAAAATATCACAAAAAATAAATAATTATTTAAAACAATATAGAAAATGAGGCAAATGAAAATGGTGGGGGGAAATGAACTTTTTTGGAACCAATAATAGCGTCGGCCCTAGCCACCGCTACTATAAAAATATCACAAAAAATAAATAATTATTCAAAACAATATAGAAAAGGAGGCAAATGAAAATGGTGGAGGGAAATAAAATTATTTCGCACCAATAATAGCGTCGGCCCTAGCCGACACCATATTAAAAATAATTAAAAAAATATAAAATTACAAGCGAATATTGATTAACGTCGTTACAACCGACGCTACTATTAATGACCTATTAAAAAAATAAAGCAAAATGATTTTACTCTCGTAGCGTCGGCTTATGGAGACACTTCACCGACACTAATATTGTCAGAGTCGGGGACGACGCTAAATTGTTGATGCTAAAACGTGATTTTCTTGTAGTGGACTTGCTAGGATCAGGAATGATCAAAACAGGAGCAATCGTCAATTTTTCCTTCAAACTCATAAAACTTTGTTCACAAGCTGAATCCCACTCATAAGAACAATCCTTTCGAGTAAGTTTGGTCATACGTAAAGCCAATTGAGAAAAGCCTTTAATGAACCTTCTATAGTAACCTGCCAATCTCAAGAAACTTCTAACTTCTGAAGCATTCTTCGGTCTCTCCCAACTAAATATTGCTTCAACTTTCGATGGATCCACTGCCACGCCTCCTTGAGATATGACATGACCAAGAAAACTAACCTCCGACATCCAAAACTCAAACTTGCTTAACTTGGCAAAAAGTTGTCTCTCTTGTAAGATCGATAGAACAATTCTTAGATGTTCTCCGTGCTCTTGAGAAGTACGAGAATAATTAAGAATGTCATGAATAAAGATCACTACAAATTGGTCCAAGTAAGGTTGGAATATCCGATTCATACAATCCATAAAAACTGCTTTGGTACATCTGAACTCTTCACAAGGATTTGATGATAACCCGACCGTAAATCAATCTTCAAGAACACACAGGCTCCTTTCAATCGATCTAACAGATTGTCTATCATGGGTAATGGATACTTGTTCTTGATGGTGACTTTATTCAACTGCCGGTAATCAATACATAACCGCATTCCACCATCCTTCTTCTTTACCAACAACACTGTAGCTCCCCAGGGCGAAACAGTAGGTCGAACAAAATGCTTAGCCATTAACTCTTCCAATTGATCTTTCAATTCTCTTAACTCGAGCGGTGCCAACCGATACAGAGAAACGGATATAGGAGTCGTTCCCGGTATCAGTCAATAGATAATTCCACTTCCCTATCTGGAGGAAGAGAAGTGACATCCTCGGGGAAAACTTCGGTAAACTCATAGACTATAGGGATATGCAGAACTTGCAGGTCGCTACTCTCCTCCTTAGTGAGGACCAAAAGAACAGATTTTTCCTTCTTAAACAAGAAATTTATCATACCAACCGTACCTTCTAAAATAGTTGTTAACACATCTTTCGGAGTAGCTTCAGCGGACAGAATGATGATTAGCTTCTCTTCACAACCAATAAATACCGAATTAGCAGAAAGCCAATCCATCCCCAAAACAACATCTACTTTCTTAAGCGGCAAACAAATAAGATCAATCTAAAAAACTCATCCATCCACAGATAATACACAGTTTTCACACATTAAAGGTGTTTTAACCATCTCATCCATGGCAGTAGTAACCACCATGGGTGGAGATAACAGGATATATTGCAACCCAAGTCGCTTCATACATTTCATTGACATAAAAGAGTGTGTTGCTCCACAATCAAATAATACAAAACAAGAATGCCCATTAACGGAACACGTACCAGCAATCAAGGAGTTATCTCTCTTTGCCTTCCTTACATCCAATGTATAAATTCAACCAGTACTCTTTCCTTGTGTCTGATTCCTATTCTGAGGACAATCCCTCTCCATATGATCCACTTTCTGACACTGATAACACTTCACTCCTTCGAAGCCACATCTACCAAAATGCATCTTACCACAAGTACGACACACAGGAGGTGCACTAGCTGTAGAATTCTGAACCTGTTTTCCTTTGAAAGCTTGTTGTCTAGGCCTAAATTGTTGGCTTGATATCCCACGATCATTCTATTTCGTTCTAGCCAATTCTCCTTCTGTCTGAACTCTCTTCAAACTGTTCTCAGCCACATAGCATTTCCTTTGCAACTCAGCATAGGTAGTGAACTCCCTTTAAGACACACTGTGAGAAATCTCAGCTTTCAATCCAAAAAAAATTGGTCAATCTTCAACTTTTCATCCGAGGCATACACGGCCTGCCTAAAGTAAGTAGCCATGATCTCAAACTTCTCAGCATAAGCAGCCACTGTTATAGTACCTTGCCTCAACTGTTGGAATTCAAACTCCTTTTGGGTCCTCAAGGAACTAGGGAAATACTTTTCCATAAAGGAAATCTTAAATTGGTCCCAGACCTTAGGTCCATCTTGGATAATCATTAAAGCTGAAGCACTCTCCCACCACCTCATAGCAGGACCATTCAATGAGTGAGAAGCAAACACCATTTTGTTCTCCTCACTATAGTGAACTATCAGAAAGATTCTCTCCATACCAGCAACCCATTCATGAGCTTTCACAGGATCTAATCTGCCATAAAATTTTTGAGGATTCATGCGGATGAAATCCCAAAAACTCCCACCTGCCGCATCTGGAACAACCACTTGAGGATGAAAACCCCCATTCATCTGTTGTACCATCTGCTGCATGAATTGGTTCTGTTGCTGCTGCATTTGTTATAAAAACTGAGGCTGTGGGACATACTCGTTGCCGCCTGGCGGGTTCGTCTCGGGAGGATTAGTTCTCGGTCTACCACGGGTTTTGTTCCCGTCGGCCATGTTCCTAAATGTCATACAGATAGGATTAAGTTGATCAGGCTCAATGTCATAAATATAACACTTAAGACCAATGGCGACACAACGCATATGAATGGAAAGAATTACTTATACTATTTCATGGCTAGGTCAAGGATACGACCTGCTCTGATACCAACTGTAACACCCATATATAACAACATACTTCAAAGCACATATATTATACATGAATCCAAGTTTGGTATTGTAATACCATAAGTTCCTAGTTAACACATTGTATACATTACTTGTCCAAAATACAAAATACTAAAACTATGGCATAATATACACAAGATGTTCCAAAGTACTAAGAACTAGATCAAACAATGATCTCAAAATAAAATTTCCACAACGAAAGTTATACCATCCCAAAAAGCCAAGACACGTAAGGATAATCAAACGACTTTATCCTTACCCTTCGCGGAACCTGAAGTACCTGTAATATAATAAACAACGTGGGTTGAGATATTAAATCCCAGTGAGTTCCCTATCTTATGGATTCTCTCGGCTTTACAAGGTTCTATCAATCCTAACTCAAGTAAATGGGAAGGAAAGTGACCTTGAGTTCACAATCTCACACTATATGGAAACATGTTCATGAGTTCACCAACTCAAAATATCACTAATCGGTAACCTCATCAAGGCATCCCCTTTTCCCGTCATCTCCTACATCTAAGAGTCGGCACGAGTCATGGATCCTTGCACTTACTTGGCATACGAAATGGATTCGGGTTCAACGACCTGTTAACCATGAACCGTCACTTCACATGGCCTGTTAACCATCACAAGTCTTGTTACCCATAGGCTCCATTCGTACTACACGCGGGAATCCAACCTACCAAGTAATCATGGTACATTCCAGAGGAGCCCGAAGCTCATGAAATGGCAAGTCTCAGGGAAGCAGATCCGATTACGTGATCTCATACACAAACGTGATTGTATTCAACAATCACAAGGCCACATTCGCCTTAAGGCCACATTCGGCTTTTCTCATAAAACACAATGGTTCACACATGTTCCATACTAGTGTCTTACTCTCTTCTAGACCATTACTTGTCAAGGATGCACACCTAGGCATCGAACGCACGAGCATCGCCATCTAGATTATCTATCAATTCCTAGTCACACTACTAGGTTCCACAATAGATTTATGTTAAGGTTTCCTCACTCTTATTCCATATTTTAAACATGTGTTCACTCAATTACAATTCACAATAAGAAGTTAGATATAACACAACACAATAGTATAGTAAAAATACATGTAATAACTCAACTCATTATTTATCACATTTCTTGAGCTTCCTCCGATTTATTTAATCGGGTAGCAAAATCAATATTTTTCACTTTCGTTGCGTAGGATATTTCCATAGCTTTCCAACGACTATTACTACGCTTCGATCGGAGTTACGATCCAAAAGATATGAATTTTTCAATATTCTTCCTCAACCTACGGTGGTAATCGATTACTCAATATGGGTAATCGGTTACTCACGTTTCATTGTTCATATAGAGGCTAAATGAGAGTTAGATACACATTTCATTAATCGATTACTCAATATGGATAATCGGTTACTCAGTTCAAATTTTGCGCAGAAACTCATTTTTTTCACAGGGTAATCGATTACCCTAATCTAATAACCGATTACTCTGTTACAGAACAGAAAAATTCTGGTTTTCTCATGATTCAAAACCATTCAAACTTACTTAAAACTCATTGAAACTCAGAGGATCAATTAATCACTTATCATACATCATATTCATACCTGAATCGATCATATTATGCAATTTAATCGAGATTTGAACCGTGAAAACAATCGATTCCACACAATATTCAATATTCACCATTTTTAACCTAAACTCTAACATTTCTAAAACTTCTAGAACTTAAGTACTAACTATAACCCACCTCAAGATAGGATGATGAAGATTGTGAGATGATTTGATGAAGAATGAAGAAGATCCAAGCTTTCCCTCTTCTTCTTCTAGGTTTTCTCCTCTTTCTCCCTTGCTCTTCCTTCTCTCTACTTCTTTCTATCTTTGTTTCTATTTTGCAAAAAGTGATAGAATAGAAATGATATAGAGAAATATCAATTAGTTAGTAACACTACTAAATTTCCAAAATATCTCTATAGCACCAATTGACAAAACCTCAGAGTCAGATAATATTAATTTGATCTGATCTGAGCTCATCGGTTGCTCAAATTATCTTTACAGATAATTTCTCAGAGTACACCAGAACCCAGTTGATCAAAACTAAAATTATCCAGAGAAAAATAAAATATGGGGCATTACAGAATCTTGATAACACATAGGCATATCTGCATAAATGTTTCTCCAAGAGTTACTTTTGTCACAATATATCTCCCACATGGAATAAGGATGTCTATATTTCCATGTCGAATTTTCACTTTCATTAGGTTAGGGGGAAATTTCTACATGTTGAATAATTTTATAATTATCTCCAATATGATCATAACTAAATCCATGAAGATAAATCAGTGAAGATTCAAAAACAAAAGTACTTTGAGGTTTAACTTTGTATTCTTCAATAGTTGAGTTCCACAATACAACTCTTTTGGTTTAATTACAATAAATACAAAGAAACCCATTGATACTAATCGAACCCAACATGTTAAAAGAACGTTTATCTTCGTGAAATAGATTTGGCCAATCATAGTTGACCATATTTTCAAATATCTCTCCTGAAAGAGAATACAACACTACTACGGAAAACCCCTTTAACAACGGTTGAAAAATACATAAAATAACGCAGATCAAGGCGTTGTTATGTAGAGTGTTATGGTAAATGTGCAACTTATAATCAAGGCCCTGAGACCGTAGTTGTATTCTGGAAAGCGCGGGGTATATCACAACTGTTATGCTTAATAACCGTTGTGATACATAAGGTAGTGGGTTCGAAACCCAGCAACAGCAAATACATTACATTAGATCACGGTTAATTTAGATAACCGTCGTGGAAAGTACCTATAGTTTATTATATACCAATGTATATTGCTTGGTTTACCATACACCTATTTAAAGAAATACAATCATTAAAATTGGCAAAGAAATATATAATCTCAAAATTAAACTATTCTTGAAAACCAACTTAAACACACGAATGTTTTTCGAATTTAACCCGTCTCATTCTGCACATTTTATGTTCTTTAAAATTCAGGTGCGTCCTTTCAAATTTCTTGGTATTGAAATTCGTGGTAATCATAGATTAATATCTTTTTGGAAACTGGTCATCGATAAAGTCCAATCGAGATTAGCTTCTTGGAAGGGAAGATTTATGTCTATGGGAGGTAGAACTACCCTTATTAAATCGATACTTTCTAATCTACCTATCCATTATATGTCATTCTATAAGATGCCTAGCAAGGTTATTAGGATTCTAACGACGATACAAAGAAGGTTTTTATGGAATGGTTCTTCTGCTAAAAATGGTATAGCTTGGATTAATTGGGAATTGGTTTGTAAATCTAAGGAAGACGATGGTCTTGGCTTTTTGGATTTACGATGCTTTAATGAAGCTCTGTTAGCTAAATGGCTATGGAAGTTTATCAATCCAGGAGAGAGTTTGTGGCATGGCATTCTCATAGGTCGGTACGGTCAGTACAATTCAGATTTAGTGCAAGGCGAACAACCAAAGTATAATGTACCTTCTTCTCTTTGGTGGCGTGATTTATTTTCAATATCTCGATGCTTCGGTTCAGAATCCTTTTATGGTCTCACATCCTCTAAAGTTGGCAATTGTGAATTAACTTCCTTTTAGATGTCTTCGTGTGTGGCAATGGCAAACTCACATGCTTATTTCCGGAGTTGAGCAATGCTGCTCTCAGACCGAATAGCAGGGTCATGGATAACGGGTTCTGGGACAGTGATCATTGGGTGTGGAATGTCCAGCTAACAGGAAACAGAATACCCCCGATGTTACAGCAGTTCCTTGGCAGGTTGTATAAGATTTTGGATGAGTTCACTTTGCGCAAAGAGGAAAAGGATGTACTACAATGGCCACATAACCTGTATTTGTTTTATTCTATCATCTCTGGATATAATTGCTTATTTCATAATCTACCTGCTACTACTATATTGGGAGAACATGTGGCAGCTTTCAAACTGTTATGGTTTGCCAATTCTCCATTGAAAACTATATTATTTGGGTGTCATCATCAGAATATCGGGACAGTGTGTACCGCGGGTGGTGGTATAGTCATTAAGGCAGTGACTCTTGGTGCTTCCCTCTCCCGAAGTTTGTAACCTTCAGGAGTTGCTGTCATGCCCCTTGCATCTTCGCTTTCCCGAAGTTTGTAACCTTCAGGCCCAGCGGCTCCTGCTGCAGTTTCCAGATCTTCCATGATCGGCAGAATATATCCATCTGGGATATAGTTGGGTGGCATGCCCCAGGGACGATCTTTAGGCATGTTATACCGAGGATCATACTTTTCCACTATGGGTGTAGATGTGATCTCTGAGATCACAGTCCTTTGTTGTTGCATCTGGGCTGCTGCCAGATATTGCATGTCATTGTGAAGTTTTCTCAAATCTTCTTTCAGAGTGTCGATTTCTTCTCTCAACTCTTTGTTCTCTTCCTCGAGATCATCCATTTTCTTTTGTCGATTGGCCCGAGTATTGTACGAATGAAACAGTTTGACCCTAGAATCGAGACATAAACGTGAGATTCGTAGGGAAGAAGAATGCGTTATGTGCGAATGATGAATGATATGCAATGGTTATATTAATTAAATTTTTGTTATTTAATCAAAAGAAAATTTGACAATTGGATTGCAAATATCATACAATGGGGAAACCCCGTTTAATTGAATTCAAAGATTGTGGAAATGGAAATAAAGTAATTTACAAAGTGCTTTAAAAGGAAATGTCTAAACTAATGGATCCTGAGTCCTCTCTGAGAAGGGCTCAGGTGCTGGTTCTGGTGCTTTCCTTTTCTTTGACCGGGGCTATTGAGCTGTTGTCGGGTTGTCATTCCTTTGCCAAGTGAAAGGAGCGAGCAAATTCCTTTGGTCATCTTGATTCTCTACAGCATGTTGCTCTAAAATCTCGATCAGAGCATCTTTATCTTTTAACAGTTGCTGTATTTTGTTACACTCCACGTTGAGAATGCGGTACTTGTTCTTCCAAGACCTCTTCTCCTGTTGAAATTTGGCGAGAGTAACCTAAAGTTTTTCCGTATCAGGCATAAAATAAAGGACAGATTCCTTCAACGGAAGAACTTCTTGACGAGGGTAAGGCATCCTCAGTTTGAGAGCTCTAGTTTGTACCCAGCGGAGATAAGGCTCTACAGAGATACAATCCGGTTTTCCTAGAGACTCTCTTCCTTTCCTATGAACATGTTTCCAAGCATGCACTATTTCTATCTTTAGTACCCTGTCGTTTTCTCCTTCCTTGAAGAAAAGACCTTCCAAATGAGAATTACGCAGGACATGCCTCATCGGGTATCCAAATTGACGACGAACTAAAGCTGGATGATAATTGATTCCTCCTTCAATTCCTATGAGGGGTACATTAGGGAAGTTTCCACAATAGTCAATGATCCTGATCCCGTCGTAGATTCGATTGTACTAGTCGATGTTAGAGTTGGTAAGAGACATGACTCTTTGCGACCAACGCAAAGTATTCTTTTGATCCCAAAATGCAACAGACTTGGGTAAATGGGAGGTGAACCATTTGTATAGCAGAGGTACACAACATGTGATCATTCCTCCGCCGTCCAAATTCCTTAAGTGTATAGAATGATAAGCATCTGTGAGCAAGGTAGGTACGGGGTTTCCAATCAGAAAAATCTTAATGGCATTGATATCAACGAAACTATCAATGTTGGGAAACAAAAATAACCCGTAAGAGAGCAAGGCAAAGATGCTTTCGAAAGCATGCACATTCCTATACTAGCAAAGTACAGGGCTTTCTTTATCAAAAACTGGGATGGCAAACCTTAGATTCCACCCTTAGTGGTCATGTAAGTCCTAACCTCTGACTCATCCAAATAAATTGCTCTTGCAATGGTTTGATCCTTTGGAATTTCTTCCAGTCCAGAAAAGGGAGATTGGTCAGTAATAGGTAAATCAGTCAGGTGAGAGTACTCCTCCAGTGTTGGTGCTAGCTGATAATCCGGGAATGTGAAACAGTGATAAACCGGATCGTAGAACTGAATGAGTGTGGACAGGATTCCTTCAATTACATGGACCTTTAATAGAGACAGCAGTCCTCCATACTTAGCTCTAAAATCATCAGGGTTGGTGATCATTCTCGCCAATTCTGTTAAATCACTACGCCAAAGACGACCTTTAGCAGCGCTTTTTTTTTTCCTTTAGCAGCGCTTAAAAGAGC
Organism: Lathyrus tuberosus; assembly: GCA_022829125.1. Lineage (NCBI taxonomy): Eukaryota > Viridiplantae > Streptophyta > Magnoliopsida > Fabales > Fabaceae > Lathyrus > Lathyrus tuberosus. Next base: position 11,631,037 of record JALAZF010000158.1, read on the forward strand.
TGCCAAAGCTGGCACTGCTAAAGGTAAAGACAACGCTTTTTTTTTCCTTTAAAAAGCGATGTTTTAGGTCCCCCCTAAGGATCCCTATAGCAGCGCTTTTCCATAGAAAAGCGCTTTCGTAGGCCCCCCTTTAGCAGGGCTTTTAAAAGCGTTGCCAAAGGTCCACCATTAGGCAGCGCTTTTCTTTGGAAAAACGCTTTCGTATGTCCCCCTTTACCAGCGCTTTATAAAGCGCTGCTAAAGGTCGCACTTTAGGCAGCGTTTTTCTAAAGAAAAGCGCTTTCATATGCCCACCTTTAGTAACGCTTTAAAAGTGCTATCTTATGTATACGCCATTACACCCCTTTAGGCAGCGTTTTTTTTAGAAAGCGCTGTCTTTTATTAAAGAGCCTTTTAAAATCTTTTTTTTGAAAAATCAATTATTAAACCTGTATAATTCAAACCTGTATAATTTAAACCTGTATAATTTATCAGAATTCATAACCATTCCTCACATGGCCTTTGATACCATTATATGTCAACACATAAGCTTATAGCATTATAATTCAATAATAGGCCTTTATACGATAAAACTTCAACACATAAATGGTAAAAACCATTATATATACAACACCAAAATAAACATTACATATATATAACTCAATACAAACTATACAACACCAATTCCATACACCAATTCGAAATCTTATACACCATACCCATCACCTATATATACAACACCTTCCATAAACCTAACACAATTTCTAAAACTAACAAATTCTCATTTCAACCATGTATTGACACCAATCCACCTTTATTTCTTCCAATTTGTCTTTCGTGTAGGTGGCACACTTGAATTCATCAAAATAATACATTTTACATAATATGCAAGATTTAGTTAAAAGTAATTAATTAGATGAAATATTTGATAATAAATCTTAAAATAAATTCATACCATGGTTGGAATCTCTATGTGTTCCAAAAGAATAATTTCTTTCATGAATCTCAAGACAAAATAACCACAAATGATACCATTACGTTGCCGAGGACACTACACATAGAAAAAAGAAGTATTAATAAGTATCATAGATGAATTGTCTTATCAAGTAGCATTACTATTATAATATCAAATCATACCTCCACTCTTATCCACATAATGTTGTTTGCTCTGGACTTTGGTACCCGAGCTTGTCATTGTGATCGGAATATTTTTATGGATCTAACATATTATAAACGAATAGTTAGAACAATCTCACATAAATAAAGAAATACACACGCGAATATTTAGAACAATTGCATAACTTACGTATCAATCATATTCTTCATCTCCGGGTATTTTGTGCAATCACCCTCTAGCGAATCCAGATAATAGACAATTTCTTTTATCGGATTAATCGCAAGCAACAACCAGTGTCCACTGTAAAATAAAACAAAAGTATAGATGGAAATGTTATACACAACGTAAAAAAGCAAAAAATTATAATAAAGGAAGTTAGGATGAAAATTTTACCCATGGCCAGTATTATATGCTAAAAGATACAACTTCTTTGTATCAATGTTGGTCATAAATGCACGCAGTAGGTGATCTTTGACTTCATCTAGAGTTCGAGTGATTAAATTTGCATTGACACAGTTGGGAGCCAAGAAGGAGTATCTTTCTGTCAATTGACCCGGGAGCATCAATTTTTCATACAAGAACTTGAAATAAAAATGGATTATAATAAATATGTTATTATAATTAACATTCTAATATTCATTGAAATGAGTAAATAAATTGATCAATTAAATAAATAAAATCGATGCATTACCTGATGTATGAATTAATAACAGCGACGCCTAATTCAGAATGCGTAAATATCTAATCAAAGTCTTCTTTAGAAGTTGTTTCTGAATAGGCAAACCCAAAAATACCTGCTTTCTGAATGCGTAAATATCTAATAACTCTGTGAAACTTTTATCCGACCGTCCATTACCCGCCTTTAAGTTGTACAACTTTAATACCGCAGATAATCTTGTGAATTTAGTGTAACCCTTATACAACGGTTTCTCTGCATATCTTACCAACCTCTCAAACATTTTGGGACAATCCTGAAGATCTTCTTCAAGTGCTTCTGAAATCTCTTCGACTCGATAACAATCGTATATATCTGTGGCATTGTCGTTTGAAGCATAGGTCGTATTATCCCCCGGTTCAACATTCCTGTTACTTTTCTCACCATGAAGTGTCCAACTTGTATAACTTCGATAAATTCCATGCCTCTTTAAATGCGACTCCATCTGACCCGCGTCAATCCAACGCCCAAAACAACAACTCAAGCAAGGACATGTGATTCGACTTGGGTCTTTGGCTTGTTCAACAACAAATTTAACGAATTCTGATACCCAATTCTTGTACTCTTTCGACAATCGATTGGACGACATCCATTTTTTATCCATGATTTTACTATGTAAGCAAAAAAAAAACAAAAGAACAACTACGTACCTGTCTATATAGAAGTCATCAACTTCTGGAATGAACCACAAAGTGTAAGATTCTTGAAAACGATCCGAATTCACTCTTCACAAGTAACCCCTATAGCAAATGAACGTAAGTTAGTAAGTGATGGTGTATACCACATATAACAAGTCAAAGTTTCAAGAAACAAATTTAGTAAACATCATCATTAAATCAAATAGCATGGTATAGTTTCAACTCAACATTGTAAAAAAACAACTTCAACGCTTAAGTTCAAGTAACAATTCAATCATTATTTATCATTTTCAATCATCTCTCAAAATAAATTCAATCACTAGTTCACTTAACTACTAATTTCATTATCATTTTCAATAACCATTGTGTTTTTAAAAACCTCGGCGCGATCGCCATTTTCAAACAAACCATCTGGGCCTACCCTCGTGTTGTAAGTCCCATCTTTCTTTTTCAAAATAATCTTTGGGCCTCTCCTTGAGTTGTAAGACCCATATCTTTGTACAGAAAACCTTTTGGGCCTCAGACGTTGTATAAGTCCCAGTACAATCTTTTCAAAGCAATTTCCCTTTTGATTTAGATTCAAATATACAGTTGTTATCAAAACTTTCTTTAATTTCTTTGACTAACTAACAATACAACATGCAAGCTTGCTCGCCTGTAAGTTTTATCCGCTTTCATTTACTTGCTTTAATATATATAACTGTATTGTGGAAAGTTGCGTATGGTTAGTCTTCTTTCATTCTTTTAAATACAAGTCAAATATATATAACTGTATTATGGGAAGTTGTGCATGGTTAGTCTTCTTTCATACTCCTTTACATACTTGTCATATATCAAATGAATATATACTAGTATAGTTATTTAGAGTTTTCCCTGGTAACTAGGTCTAGAACTAGGTAAATCTCGTTTGGTCACTCTTAAATACAGTCAAAACTAGATCCCCATAGGATTTCTAGATACAGTCTTCCCTTCTCTTGGGTTTAAACAATATGGAACAAAGAGAAAGGCAGTATTCCTCGTGAACCTTTTCTCAAACTGTCACCCTAGAAATTGTCAAAGAAGTTCTACTCCCCAGAGTTGATCTATTCTGGGTGAATAACATCTCTTGAGCTTCTTCAAACCTCAGAACTTTCACTAAATGATCTATTCTTGGTGAATAACATTTCTTGAACTTTTCATGGTTTGGGACCCACAGGCTTCCTAAAAGCATCCCTGCCTTCTCTTGGGCTTTGTACAAGGACCCTTCGGCTTCTTAAAATTTCTCATGCCTTCTCTTGGGCTTCGTACAAGGACCCTCATGACCTTTTAGAGGTATAGGACAAAACTTAGTCATCCTTTTCTAGAGCTGTCTTTCTAAAGAGAGTCACAAAGGCCCTCAGACCAATTTTAGGGTTGATACTCATCCCTTAAAACGAGTCGGCCTCCTCTTGGGCATTGTACAAAGATAGACCTTTCCAATAGACTTAGACAGTCTAAATCCCCTATTGAGTCTCAAAGACATTATCAAGTTCCCTACAAACATAGAGGGAAACCCCGGATTCTGGATTAATCTCCAGCTGAGTTAAAACTTGTGGGTTCTAAAACCCCGTCTCTTTCCTAAAATCCCCCAGCCAGGGTCAGTTTATCATCATATAACCCTATCTCAAATCAAAACCTCAAGGTATCTGGTCTATCAACTCTTCTGCATTCTCAGCAAGAGTCAATTCCCCATTTGGACCTGCCTCGGGATCTCAATAATTCCCAGCAGAAGATAGCCTCTTCTTAGGCTTTGTATAATGATCATTTCCTCAGGAAAGTCAGCCTCCTCTTGGGCTTTATACAATGATTCTCCCCAGTGGAGCTAACCCTTTTTAGACTCTCTTGTTGAGTCAACAACTTTTCAGACTCTCTTGTTGAGTCAACCACTTTTCAGACTCTCTTGTTGAGTCAATTACTTTTCACACTCTTTTGTTGAGTCAATTACTTTTCAGACCATCTTGTCGAGTCGATCACCTTTTCAGACTCTCTTATTGAGTCAATCACTCTCATAGACTCTCTTGTTGAGTCCATCACCTTTTTGTACTCTCTTGTTGAGTCAACCCTTTTTAGCCTTAATCTCGAGCTTCGTACGAGGTAGATAAAAAACACTCTCTTGTTGAGTCAACCCTTTTTTTAGCCTCAATCTCGGGCTTCGTACGAGACAGATAAAATCACTCTCTTGTTGAGTCAAACCCTTTTAGCCTCAATCCTGGGCTTTGTACAAGACAGATAGAACACTTTCCCCAGAAAAGTCAAACTGTTAGCCTCCTCTTAGGCTTTGTATAATGATATCCCGAAAAGAGTCAGTCTCTTTTTTGCCTCAATCTTGGGCTTTGTACAAGACACCCATATATATCCACTCTCTTGCTGAGTCGGTCTTATACAGCCTCCTCTTAGGCTTTATATAAGGACTTCCCAAGTGGAGTCAATAAACCTCTTAGCTTCAACCTTGGGCTTTGATCAAGGCACGCAAAAATCAACAATCCCTCTTTAGAGATAAAAAATTCTCTTTCAGTCAACCTTTTAGCTTCAATCTAGGGCTTTGAACAAGACACAAATACTCCATTTAGCCTCTGTCTTGGGCTTCAAACATGACACCAAAACATCTTTTTCCTCCCTTAGAATAGGAGGAACTACGATTTCTCTGATTTCCCTGTTTTGTTTAAACGGGAATACGTAGGCATAAGATTGCGAAATCTTAGCGAGCATACTAATCAAAATCTCTAGGTCCAGTACCTTCATACATAAATCAAAACTTAGGTCCAGCACCTTCCCAAAAACATTAATAGAAACTCACTCACTCATATTTACCAAGAAACTTTCCCAACCCATTAACGGATATACACCATCAAGTCCAAAGCAAAACCTAAAGCTAATATCCTGTGGATAGCCACATATAGGATGGGTAACTGACAACTGCCCATTGTATAACCTGACCCCGGACCCCCAAATCTCTTTAAGCGTTTGTTCAGTTAAACATTCGCGTGCAAGGTTAGTTTTAGATACCTTCCCTTTCCCTTCCAGCTTCATGGGATAAATAAGAAATCAGAAAGTAGCACCCCTCCTACCATTGCGGTGAGGAAAACCCAGCGATAAGGTGGTCGCGTCACCGACAAAAATTGCTCGCTACACCATAACTCAAAATCCATGAGGATTTGGAATCTGGTGTAGTTTACAATTTTGAAGTATGTAATGAGAGCTTTCATTTGTGCTTTGGATGGAAGCAAATGGATTTTTGGTTTAGGAGTTGTGACCTTGCAAAGTTGGTACCAAATCACTTTTCTTCCATAACTTAGAAAATTTTTAGTTTCTCAAGGTTGCCCCTTTTTCAAGTAACCTCACTTTTCTTGATTTTTCATGATGGATGATGATCCAAACCATGCATTAACATTGTTTTAGACTTAGGGAAGCCTTGATTGTCAAGAAATTCAAAAAGTCAAACTTGGTTTTTTGGCATAGTTGACTTTTTGTCAGATGAATTCCAAATTGTGTGATCCTTTATGAAATCAAGTCCTTGACCTAATTTAAACCTAATGGGTGAATTCCATAGGTATTATAGAGTGTCTTGAATCATGTCCCAAGGTTTGGGAACATGTCTTGGTCAAAAGTCAAAGATACAGTTGACTTTTCATCAGGAAACCCTAATTGGTCCAGATGAATTTGAATCCTTGCATTGCTTGTGAACCAAGTTCTTTGAATCAATCCAACCTTGTGAATGGATCAATATGATGTATTAGAGGTCTTCAAAACACTTCTTGAGGTCTTGGCTCTTGCCTTGCTCCAAAAGTCAACTTAGGGGTGAATTAGGTCAAGAAACCTTAATTCCTGATTTTTGATGAATGCATCCCCTGAGATTATTTTGACTCAATGATTGGGTTCATGAGGTCCCTTTGAGCTTATTGACTCATGTTTTGAAGTATTGACTCATGCCCGATGAAAATTTTCATCTAGAGGCCTTGGTCGACCAAAACCCTAATTTGGTGACACCAGTGTTCTTGAGGCTTGATCCACTTGGAATGTTGTAACCTTGTGCTTGATTCTTGATGTGGGAGACCTCTTGATCCTTTATGGGTGTTTGAGAGGCCAGACAAGTTAAAGATCATGTCCATTCTTGATTGATCCTTTGTCTAAGTACTCTGAGAGGGCTAAAAACCCTAATTCTTGGTTGAAGTGAATGCTCAACAATCTTTGAGAGGATTGATGAGGCATGAAGGTACATCCATATTGTAGTGATGATTTGAACAATAATGGGAAATATTGTGGTCAAAATTTGGGATATGACATATGCCCCTATTTAATCTTCTTGGACCTGAAGGTGTGAATGGCAAAAACGTTCGGACATTAAAGATAAAAGAGGATTAAATATCAGAATACAGGAAATTTTGATTGTGGTTATGAATGGCAGTTATTTTCTCATCCATCTTCTTTTTCTAAGCAAGGTTACTTAGAAAAGGGTAAAACTTCCCCTCAATCATGGTCTTCAGCCATGGAACTGGTCTTAGTTTCTTTTGAAATAAACTTCCCCTCGATCCTGGTCTTCAGCCACGGAACTGGTCATAGTTTCTTCATGTTGAGTTCTTTTCTTGACAAGGAATGTTATCTGTCATAGCAGTCTTCATCAAACTTCTCGCCGAGCTTTACTGGGGAGACGCCATTTGATAGAGAAAGATTTGACGTCAGACTTGCTGGGGAAACCCATTCGTCTGAACTGTAGAGGTGTGCAAACTTCTATGTGGGAGATGCCATTTGTCAACCTACTTGGGAAAAATGAGTCTCTTGAGAGACCGCTTTTGTTTGGTGAGGTTACGTCATACTTTCCTTTGAGATCTTTTCGGAGAAATGCCATATGATGTAATCCAATTTTGAGGTGTTGATGACCTCATTGAAAACAATTTTTTCAAGGAGAAATCGCTGTATTGCCGAGTGTCTTTGATTGATAGACTTTCTCTGGGGATTTTCTTTAATCCGAGAAAGTAGAAATATCATCTTGAATGGTGAAGAGCGATGTTCCAAAGGTGTCTGTTGAATGTCTTCTCGCCTTTCAAGGGTCCAAATTATCAAAGTGGTCGAAGATAGCCTCCAATCCAGAAGTAAAGTGGGGAGAAATTGCACAGACAATATATTTCCGGACGAGGAAAGAACTGACAACTCTATCGGAGAGAAGACACTTATCACTTGGGGATAAAAATAACTAGAGTGATATTAATGCAACATATGTATAAATATGAATTAATCATGCATGATGTATGTATGTTTATGCTGACAAAACGGGCACGACATACAGACTGGTGAATGAACACGACTGGATTCTCGGCCACTACGGGGGATAAAAAGTATCATTGGTTCAAGATAATAATCCTTTCCTGTTTAGGAGGGGTAGACCCTATTGGGGAAAACATACCAATTATCGATTCTCGGAGGTAACACATCTACCGGGGATGTCAGATGGGACATTACATCTGTAACAGTTGATCCTTCACTCAGGGTGTACTGGTTAAAAGGAGTACTTTGATTCTGCATTTTGAGGTTTAATCACTTCCAGAGAAGCCGTCGATGTCTCTTTTGGTATTCAGTAATCAAAAGAGATTGCCATCTTTATTTTAAAAGCAGAAGAAAATTTTAAAATTAAATTCATTTTTTTGTTTTAAGAATCGTTGATCGTGTTAAAAATGGCATTCTATAAAGAAAAATAAATGAGAATTGCAAACAAAAGCACTAGGGCTCAAATTTTATTGAAAAAATGGTAATCAGCGTAGAGCATTACAAAGTTTAGAAAATGGTAATTTAATGGAAAAGGAGTACATTGAAACATAATGACCACTATCCTTCCACCAACTTTGAATTCTGGACATTCTGAGCTTCTGTCGAATGTGACCTTGACTAAAGTCTTCCTGACGGATGACGTTGTTTCTGAGGAGTCAAACTTGTCGGATAAATTTACTTGCCATGAATCCCTAACTTTTTCCTGGATTGCCTTTTAAGGTTCCCAATCCATCGGGATAATCATTGTTTATGTCTCTAATTATTGCCTGGACCGCCCTTTCGGGTTTTCAATCCACCAAGACGTTTTTTTATTTAGGCGAAGTATTTCTTAACTACATCAACATTCGCGGGGTAGGTAAACTCCTCTCCATCCATGGTTGCGAGTCTCAAGGCACCGCCTAAGAAGGCTTTCTTAACCACATAAGGGCGATCGTAATTCAGAGTCCATTTGCCCCTGGAATTAGTGAGGAATGATTGTATCTTCTTGAGCGTATGGTCTTCTTTTCTGAAGACACGGGGTTGGACTTTTTTGTCGAATGCTTTCTTCATCCTTTGCTGATACAACTGACCATGGCATATAGCCGTCATTCTCTTTTCTTCGATTAGGCTCAGTTCATTGTGTCTGCTCTGACACCATTCAGCTTCTGTTAGCTTGGCTTCCATCAATACCCTATTTGATGGTATCTCTACTTCTATGGGGAGCACTGCTTCCATGCCATATACTAGAGAGAAAGGGGTTGCCCCTGTTGAAGTGCGGATAGATGTGCGATAACCGTGAAGAGCAAAGGGTAGCATCTCATGCCAATCTTTGCAGGTTACAACCATCTTCTGGATGATTTTCTTGATATTCTTGTTAGCCGCTTCTACCGCTCCATTCATCTTAGGCTGGTAGGGAGATGAGTTATGGTGTTCGATCTTGAACTCAGCACATAACTCTTTCATCATCTTGTTGTTCAAGTTGGATCCATTATCAGTAATGATCTGGCTTGGAACACCATAACGACAGATGAGATTGTTCTTGATAAATCAGACCACCATTTTTCGGGTTACATTGGTATATGACACTGCTTCAACCCACTTGGTGAAGTAGTCAATGGCTACCAGGATGAACCGATGTCTGTTCGAAGCTTTAGGTTCAATCATGCCAATCATGTCGATTCCGCATATAGAAAAAGGCCATGGAGAAGAAAGAACTTTGAGACGCGTTGGCGGTACATGGATTTTGTCTGCATATATCTGACACTTGTGACACCTCCTCATGTACTAGTAGCAATATGATTCCATTGTCAGCCAATAATATCCTGCTCTCAGAATTTTCTTTGCCATTGTATGTCCATTGGCATGAGTGCCAAAGGATCCTTCGTGAATCTCTTTCATCAACATGTTTGCCTCTTGTCTGTCTACGCATCCTAGCAGAACCATGTCAAAATTTCTCTTATAAAATGTATTACCGTTCAGGAAGAAGTTGCCTGCCAGTCTTCTGAGTGTCTTCCTATCTTTTCTTGATGCCCCGGGAGGGTACTCTTGTCTTTGAAGGAAGCACTTGATATCATGATACCAGTGTTTGTCATCTATAACTGCTTTAATTGTGAAGATATAAGCGGGCCTTTTAAGGCGCATTATGTCGATCTTAGGTACGTCATTCCAATGATTTACATCAATCATGGAAGAGAGAGTGGCTAGTGCATTAGCCATGTGATTTTCTCCACGAGGAATACGATGAAACTCGATTTTGTTGAAGAATGGTAACAACCTTTTTGCGTAGACTTTTTAAGGAATCAATCCTGATTGATATGTGATCCACTCTCCTTTGATCTGATTGATAACCAGGGTTGGGTCTCTATACACATCCTAGTTCTTTATCCTTAGGTCAATGGCTTCTTCGAGACCCATGATACAAGCTTCGTATTCGGCCTTGTTGGTTGTGCATTTGAACTTCAGTCTGGAAGTGAAAGGAATATGGGTATCCTGAGGTGTTACAATGATTGCCCCAATTCCATTTCCATAAGTGTTGACGGCTCCGTTGAATATTAATCCCCATTGAGAACCTGGTTTCGGCCCTTCACTGGGTAGCGGTTCATCGCAATCTTTCATTTTCAAGTACATGACATCTTCGTCTGGGAAATCAAATCCGACTGATTCCTGATCATCAGTTGGTTGATGAGCCAAATGATCGGCTAATATACTTCCTTTGACGACTTTCTGAGCATGGTACTCAATGTCGTATTCTGATAACAACATCTGCCAACGGGCAATCCTTCCCGTGAGAGTGGGCTTTTCAAAGACGTACTTGATCGGGTCCATTTCGGAGATTAACCAAGTAATGTGACAAATCATGTATTGGCGAAGACGTTTGGCTGCCCAAGCCAGAACGCAGCAAGTTTTCTCGAGCATAGTGTACCGAGTTTCACAGTCCGTGAACTTCTTGTAGTAAATGGTAGACTCTTTTCTTTTTGTTTTGTCTTGTTAGCCAAGTACACAGCCCATGGAATTTCTAAGACTGTTAGGTAAATGATTAGTGATCTTCCTTCCACTGGAGGACACAGAATCGGTGGATTTAGCAGATACTCTTTGTAACACCCCGATTTTTAACAGCGGGAGTGTATATATTTTTTTTTTGAATGCCATACATAATATTGACAACTGTCTTTTCAGGAAAATAATAAAAATGATTAATCAGAGTACGAGCTTTCGATCTAAGTCTTTTCCACACATAGGACCAGCGTAATGCCCACTGTTATAAATATTTGTCCATACACGTACAAGTAAGCACTCAGCTTTAACAGTAACAACAACAACAACATGGACAACCTCAAAGCATGACCCTAAGCTGATCTTGGACTCCTAGCCCAAGGACATCGCATCTTACAAGCCTTCCCGACACCTGGATACCTTAACTATTACCACTTCTAAACCTGGGTGGTCGTTAGCCACATCATAAATAGTAGTAGAGGGTCACGATCTAAAAACAGCATATATGGAAGAATACACACATGCCAGCAGAACATGATATACATAACAACATGAATAAGATGACAATATGATATGCAGAGCAACATAAATGAGGTGACAGTATGATATATGCAACAATCACAACCTTTAATTTAACACACAAATGCAATGCACAAACATTTAATTTAACACACAAATACAATGCACAAACATTTAATTTAACACACAAATGCAATGCACAAACATTTAATTTAACACACAAATGCAATGCACAAACATTTAATTTAACACCCAAATGTAATGCACTAACATTTAATTTAACACCCAAATGCAATGCACAAACATTCAATTTAACACACACATGCAATGCACACACATCCTAAATGCAGACCTATATGAATTTGGTGGTCCCAATTCGTCGGGTACCCTCACCATGCATGAATCCTGGAATTTAACCTCTCCGCAGAGAGTCGTGATACCCCCTTGGGTCCTCACTAACCGTGCTGCCTCGCAGACACAAAAGTGTTACCCTTGCAAACACCCGGAGTTGCCTCCCTCGCATTCTCCTGACTCAATTTGATCTCAAAGGATCGATGACGGCTCAATCACATCACCTGGTGCAGTAGAATTCCCTTCGGGATTAGGTGATGATTCAGAACCCATCACCCTAGCCCGTTCGGCGCCAACTACCTACACGCAACTATGGTATGCATGACTCACACATGCAAATGCAACAGTTTATATACACACAATATGTATAAACACAATTCACAATTCACAATTCACAATTCAGTTCATATATCTATCACAGATCATATGAACAATTCTCAGTACCAACAGGTGGCTCAGACACACCTCGTGTTGTCCTCCTCGACATACACATCAATCACAATTCATATATTTATCACAAATCATATGAATAATTCTCATTACCAACAGGTGGCTCAAACACACCTCGTGTTGTCCTCCTCGACATACACATCAACAGCAAAACATATATTTATCACAAATCATATGAATGCACATCACAAGTTTAGCATCATAGCATAAACACACATCCCCAACTGGGCACACAATCATGAATATAATCACATATCCCCAACTGGGCACACAATCATCACACATCTCCAAAAGGGCACACAACCAAGAATACAAACACACATGCATTCAATCACATATAATATCGTTAGAAAGTGCCCTTACCTGAGCAAGCTTCCAACCCAACCAACCTAAGCTAAATAAGATCAATGCGTCCCTCACGATGAAACCTCGTAACCGGATCCCACTGTAAACCTTTATAATACACAAAGGACTTATGTTAAAACCACTCGAATATATCCTACAACAAGGCTGGGTCTTGGTCGCTAACCTACTCAAACAGGTTTTGGTTATGACACTGGTTTCTAACTGAATCGCTTTATAAAACAAATCTTTTCAAATACGAAAGAAATTAGTTTTTTCTCTTAAAAGAATAAATATCCAACTCAAAGAAAATTTTCCACAAACTAATTTAAATTCTTTTATTTGAACCAACAATCGCGTCAAATTATTTTTCTCGCACTATGAATAAATTCAGCGAAACCGAAATATATAAATCACCAGAATAAGATTTTAACCCCAAAATAAAACCACCTATTATACAATAAATACCAAATAAATAGCCAAAATATTTATTTCGTATATCAAAAATTAAATTATCTCCTTGTATCAAAATACTTTAATCATACCATAAATAAAATTAATTAAACAAATAAAATACTAACTAATATTCCAATTTCGATAATATTCTAAATTAAAATTTAGAATAAATAATAGTTTTCCAATGGCTAAGATTTCCTCCCTCTCTCTCTCTCTCACACGTCATCAATGATTACCAAAGAAGAAAATATCATGATATTATTTTTTCTGCTGCCTTACTATTCATTCTAACCCGTTAATTCGTTCGGTGTCCTCGTTCGCTCACAGACGAGTCGTAAAACACTCCCGAATAACTTTTTCGAAAACAGGAAAAATTCTACTGTCATCTTTAAAATAAAACACAACATTATTTTCGACAAAATAATTATTCCGAACAAATAAATTTTCTACGTCGCTTAGAAAAATAAAATGGGATTAAATTTTCATTTTCCGGCGATAAATAAACTCCTATGTAAAATTTCCGACAACACTCGGATTCCGTGGAAATTAAAACGACGGCTATATTTTTCTTGTTTTCTCAAAACATCAATAGAGTCACATTTTCAGAACTTCCGATACCATAAAAATATCTGAAATCAATTATAATCCTCGCCAATTTAAAAAAAGTCTGATCGATTGCCAAAATAAACATATGGGTCAGTCTGATCCACAACCGGAAACCCTAAAAATATCGGCTACCAATAGTTTGCTACCCCAAAGTTTCGTAGAAACACCGATTAATTGATAAAACATCGCAAAATAATACAGACTAAAATATACGAGTATTACATTACTACCCACCAAAAAGGAGTTTCGTCCTCGAAACTCGAGGTAAATATAACAACTTACCAATTTATCTCTAACACACTCACTAGAACGACCGCGCACCTATTGCAACCCTCTACAAAGTCACATTGACTCGGACTCTAGACGCAACGCTAAAACCGCACATTATCTAAGCCGGCAAGAATCATTCATTCCATTCAACACAATCTTGTCTACTATCAACAACAGATTAAGGATGATCAGTTCCTCAATTTGTCAATAGGTAGGCGACAACCATGATGGTGGAATAAACCATCGTTACCAACTACAATAGTGTTCTCCTCATCTTGTTCTCAATTTTATACAAGACACAATGGTCCAATAATCACTTCGATGTTTCCTAAATGTTTCCTCCAAATTCCTGTTACTTCACTCTCCAAAGTGAGACACAATTTCCCCAAAACAAGTTACGGTTCCTCTCACGCTCACTAGGCTCGGAACAACCATTGAGTATCCTCCCAAAACAGTAACAGCTAATACCCGAGTACAAATTCAACCTATTTCACTCCAAACGAAGTAGTCATCTAAGTAGAGAACTCCACATTTTTCCCAAGGTCCATAATTCCTTAGTTATTCCTTCCATCTCAATACCATGGCGACCTATATATGTTCCCATCCAAATTCATTCCCCTTACCATCTTAATATTACCATCCCAACGTCTTTCGTATCATCCTACATCAGCTTCCAGAAATCCATTTTATTTCTTTTTCCTCTTACAACTAAATTTTATTTCCCTCAATGAGCTCATCAATCAAACCATTTTTTATTGTTCCCCTATCTCATCTTCTTTTGTCAAACTGTTCTCGATGTCAACCTCTGATGTCCAATAATTTCTCGATGCCTGTTTTCCATTATGCTTCTCTAGTCTTCATTATAACAAGTACAACGAATCCAAGCCTTACTAGTCTCCGCCAAACATTTCCACTTCATCCTTGATTTGTCCGAATAGGCAAATGTTTACTCCTATCTACTTCCGAATATGCCCAATGCACCTTATGTGACCCAATCTAGTTGTACCTTCAACTCTTAAGCATACCCTTACCATTACTTTTTTTCGGGTTTATGGGCGAGGTAATTTCTTGCACGAATTCTAAATCGCCCTAATCCACATCTCTAACCGTTCCTCTCACACTTTGTTTTAACGCCTATTTCCCATAACCAATCTTTTCACTCCACTTATTCGTTCATCAATGACATAATGTACTTAACCTCGTCCAGACTTCTCATGTCTCATGTGGAATCTCCAACAGGCTTTTCACTTAGTAACTTCATCATCCTAATTCTGAATATAACCACCCATCTAGTCACTAATACACTACTCATTAACCTTGTGATATCAAAATTTCCAACCGCAGGATTATTCTCGTACCACTTATACCGCTTCTTAAATATCAACTTTACGTCCGAGCGCAACCCCATCATCTATAGCATACACTCTTGAGGAAATGCTTAGTATCCTTCCCATTTCCATTTGGGCCATATCCTTGGTAGTCCTTCCTAAGCAACGAGGTAGTCAACCTTCTTATTAAAAAAATTTGTGTTACCTGAGCACTTCCTTGCTTGCATACAACCTTATTCTTCCTTTGTAACCACCTTTACGATACTGCAACTCCAAAGTCCCTTATACTAGATCCTCTTATAACATCTAGGAGTTTCCAACTCCAAAAATCTTAGCAACCAAGCGCCTATAGTCGCTTCCCAACCTACCATGACCTCGATCTTGTCAACTTCAACCCACATCTAAATATCCTTGTTCCAAACCATCGTTCGTCCTATCCAACCTACTCTTCGTTGTTTTATCTATCTTCAATTGCTTATGACTATCCAATGGTTATAATATCCTTTTATAACACAACCCAATCCTCTTTCGCATAAGTTCTTGCTAAACATCAGGACACATCCATTCACTCCTCAGTTTCTTATTCAATCCTAGCTTTTTCTAAGGTATCAACCAACATTATCACCCTACGATCTAACACTCTACAAGAATCATTCTTCCAAAACAGACATATCTTACTCCTCTATCTAGTCACTGAGCACTTATCTCAAATCTTAACGCTTGACTTTTAAAGAGCAACTACCCAATCAAAATTCCTTTGCTAACTTTTCTTTATTCTCAGGTCCGATCCCTAAATCTAAATCTAAACTTTAATCTTCACGAAATCCATATACTTGTTACACCATATAACTCCATTCATTAATTCTTCATACATGGCTCTGTGTCCTTCCAGATATTAACTTTCAGCGTCTTATCACTCTTCTAACAACCCATTGTCTACCCGTGGTATGATATTTCTAGCAAAACCATATCACCCATACTTGAATTACTTTAGCACTTCTCTACTCTACTCATATGATTACTTAGATCCATGGTACTATCTTCTACCTTTTTCCTCCTATAAACTGTTACACTCCTTCTCTCCCAAACTCCCACTAAACCCGACACTTGATTAGCTTAGGACACCCGACTCACAACCCCATGAAAATCTTAGACCAAAGCTCTGATACCACACTGTAACACCCCGATTTTTAACAGCGGGAGTGTATATATTTTTTTTTGAATGCTATACATAATATTGACAACTGTCTTTTCAGGAAAATAATAAAAATGATTAATCAGAGTACGAGCTTTCGATCTAAGTCTTTTCCATACATAGGACCAGCGTAATGCCCACTGTTATAAATATTTGTCCATACACGTACAAGTAAGCACTCAGCTTTAACAGTAACAACAACAACAACATGGACAACCTCAAAGCATGACCCTAAGCTGATCTTGGACTCCTAGCCCAAGGACATCGCATCTTACAAGCCTTCCCAACACCTGGATACCTTAACTATCACCACTTCTAAACCTGGGTGGTCGTTAGCCACATCATAAATAGTAGTAGAGGGTCAAGATCTAAAAACAGCATATATGGAAGAATACACACATGCCAGCAGAACATGATATACATAACAACATGAATAAGATGACAATATGATATGCAGAGCAACATAAATGAGGTGACAGTATGATATATGCAACAATCACAACCTTTAATTTAACACACAAATGCAATGCACAAACATTTAATTTAACACACAAATACAATGCACAAACATTTAATTTAACTCACAAATGCAATGCACAAACATTTAATTTAACACACAAATGCAATGCATAAACATTTAATTTAACACCCAAATGCAATGCACTAACATTTAATTTAACACCCAAATGTAATGCACAAACATTCAATTTAACACACACATGCAATGCACACACATCCTAAATGCAGACCTATATGAATTTGGTGGTCCCAATTCGTCGGGTACCCTCACCATGCATGATTCCTGGAATTTAACCTCTCCGCAGAGAGTCGTGATACCCCCTTGGGTCCTCACTAACCGTGCTGCCTCGCAGACACAAAAGTGTTGCCCTTGCAAACACCCGGAGTTGCCTCCCTCGCATTCTCCTGACTCAATTTGATCTCAAAGGATTGATGACGGCTCAGTCACATCACCTGGTGCAGTAGAATTCCCTTCGGGATTAGGTGATGATTCAGAACCCATCACCCTGGCCCGTTCAGCGCCAACTACCTACACGCAACTATGGTATGCATGACTCACACATGCAAATGCAACAGTTTATATACACACAATATGTATAAACACAATTCACAATTCACAATTCACAATTCAGTTCATATATCTATCACGGATCATATGAACAATTCTCAGTACCAACAGGTGGCTCAGACACACCTCGTGTTGTCCTCCTCGACATACACATCAATCACAATTCATATATTTATCACAAATCATATGAATAATTCTCATTACCAACAGGTGGCTCAGACACACCTCGTGTTGTCCTCCTCGACATACACATCAACAGCAAAACATATATTTATCACAAATCATATGAATGCACATCACAAGTTTAGCATCCTAGCATAAACACACATCCCCAACTAGGCACACAATCATGAATATAATCACATATCCCCAACTGGGCACACAATCATCACATATCCCCAAAAGGGCACACAACCATGAATACAAACACACATGCATTCAATCACATATAATATCGTTAGAAAGTGCCCTTACCTGAGCAAGCTTCCAACCCAACCAACCTACGCTACATAAGATCAATTAGTCCCTCACGATGAAACCTCGTAACCGGATCCCACTGTAAACCTTTATAATACACAAAGGACTTATGTTAAAACCACTCGAATATATCCTACAACAAGGCTGGGTCTTGGTCGCTAACCTACTCAAACAGGTTTTGGTTATGACACTGGTTTCTAACCGAATCGCTTTATAAAACAAATCTTTTCAAATACGAAAGAAATTAGTTTTTTGTCTTAAAAGAATAAATATCCAACTCAAAGAAAATTTTCCACAAACTAATTTAAATTCTTTTATTTGAACCAACAATCGCGTCAAATTATTTTTCTCGCACTATGAATAAATTCAGCGAAACCGAAATATATAAATCACCAAAATAAGATTTTAACCCCAAAATAAAACCACCTATTATACAATAAATACCAAATAAATAGCCAAAATATTTATTTCGTATATCAAAAATTAAATTATCTCCTTGTATCAAAATACTTTAATCATACCATAAATAAAATTAATTAAACAAATAAAATACTAACTAATATTCCAATTTCGATAATATTCTAAATTAAAATTTAGAATAAATAATAGTTTTCCAATGGCTAAGATTTCCTCCCTCTCTCTCTCTCACACGTCATCAATCATTACCAAAGAAGAAAATATCATGATATTATTTTTTCTGCCGCCTTACTATTCATTCTAACCCGTTAATTCGTTCGGTCTCCTCGTTCATTCACAGACGAGTCGTAAAACACTCCCGAATAACTTTTTCGAAAACAGGAAAAATTCTACTGTCATCTTTAAAATAAAACACAACATTATTTTCGACAAAATAATTATTCCGAACAAATAAATTTTCTACCTCGCTTAGAAAAATAAAATGGGATTAAATTTTCATTTTCCGGCGATAAATAAACTCCTATGTAAAATTTCCGACAACACTCGGAGTCCGTGGAAATTAAAACGACGGCTATATTTTTCTCGTTTTCTCAAAACATCAATAGAGTCACATTTTCAGAACTTCTGATACCATAAAAATATCTGAAATCAATTATAATCCTCGCCAATTTAAAAAAAGTCTGATCGATTGCCAAAAGAAACATATGGGTCAGTCTGATCCATAACCGGAAACCCTAAAAATATCGGCTACCAATAGTTTGCTACCCCAAAGTTTCGTAGAAACACCGATTAATTGATAAAACATCGCAAAATAATACAGACTAAAATATACGGGTATTACACTCTTCGATGCTGTCGAAATCTTTTTGGCACTCTTCTGTCCATACACAGCTTTGATTTTTTCTGAGTAGTTGGAAGATTGGCGTGCATGTCGCGGTCATGAGGGATATGAATCTGGAGATGTAATTTTGACGTCCCAAAAATCCTCTGACCTGTTTTTCAGTCTTTGGTGAAGGCATTTCTTGAATGGCCTTGACCTTGTCAGGATCAACCTCAATTCCTTTTTGGATGATGATGAATCCTAAGAGTTTTCCTGAGCGAACACCGAATGTGCACTTATTGGGATTCAAGCGGAACTTGTATTTTCTCAGGCGCTCAAATAACTTTGACAAGTGTTCCACATGTTCTTCTTCTGTTTTAGATTTGGAAATCATCTCATCGACATACACTTCAATCTCTTTGTGCATCATGTCGTGAAACAAAGTTTTCATGGCCCTTTGATAGGTTTCCCCCGTGTTCTTAAGACCGGACAAAACTACCTTGTAACAAAAGGTGCCCCATGGGGTGATGAATGAAGTTTTCTCCATATCTTCCGGCGCCATTTTGAATTAATTATAGCCCAAGAATCCATCAATGAAGGATAAGACTTTGAATTTTGTTGTGATGTCTACTAGCATTTTCGAAACTGGCACTATGTTGGCCAACCATTGAGGGTATTCTGAGGTGGCAAGGAAACCTGTGTCGATTTGCTTCTGTATTTCCTCCTTAATATTGATGGCCATATATGGATGAGTCCTTCCCAGTCTTTGTTTTACCGGAGGACATTGTGTTTTCGGTGGTAAGTGATGTTCCACGATGTTGGTATCCAACCCTGGCATGTCCTGGTAGGACCAAGCAAATACATTTGGAAACTCTTTGAGAAGTTGTATCAAGCCTTCTTTGACAGTTGGACTGAGCAGTGCTCCAATCTTAACTTCTTGCTTTTCTTCTTCTAAATCTAAATTGACCATTTCCAACGGCTCTTTGTGAGGCTCAATAGACCTTTCCTCTTGCCCGAGTAGTCGGGATATCTCTTCTAGAATTTCTTCGTCCCCTTCTTCTTCAGCTTCAAATATCGAGAATTCGAAGTTGGGATAAGGCATTGGATCGTATGTTTCAATGGGGTTTAAAATAAGAAATCTGCATGACGTGATGATTCCTTTTAGAAAAGACAGAGAGAATGCAAGAGTGTGTGCAGTGTATTTTCTGAAAAATGCTTGTTTTTATTTTGAGTTATTTTTTAGGATTACCATTTTCTGAAAAATGAAAAGTGAAAATAACAATAAATGCGGGAATTCAGAATGACATTATTTATTCATGATTAGTCAATTCTTGAAACACAACCCTATAAAACAAAACTCTGTCGCTTTGGACGAAGCAAAGAGGGACATTTACAGAAAAGTGAGCCCTATAAAACATCCATTTCACCAGGCAACGTGAAAGGTCAAAACAAATATGGTAATTACTTCAACTTATGGATGACTTTCGGGACATCGACTGCAACCCAATGGCGACAAACTCCTCTGTGAATTACAAGGTCTGGTACTTTCCTTCTTGGTTTATCTTCAGAAATGACACTGATCTCTGGGGGTGTAGGATCATTTGAGTCTTCCTCCCATGTAGAATTATCATAAATGAATTCTTCTGTTATATTTTCCATAGCGTTTTCACTCTCAAGGGGATCTCCCCATCCAGCTGGCTGGATGTTCTCAAGCCTGATACGAGAGCTTTCGGGAGCAGTGTATTTGACTAGGAAGTCGTACTTTCTGCTTGGCTATCCCATGGTGTCCCATGTTTCTGTGGGAATGGATGAGTCATCTTCCTCAATGATGTTAACCTCAGGAAATGCATAGTTAATGAACTCTTTTCCTACAACCTTTGCAAATTCATCACCATGGTGTTGGAAATTTTTGGAATGTCTTGAGTAAGGATTCCATGACTCTGTGGGAACATGGGTATTCTTTTCAATATTACTCAGCTGATAGGCATTGTCTGGCTGACTCTTTTTCCCCAAGTCTTCCGTGTATGGCTTTTAGATGGGAAGGTCATCCAGGGCATCATAATAATCAAAGTCGGAATTGTCTTTCATTAGATAGTCTTCCTCTAATAAGTTGGGTGGAACACGGCATCCTTCGGGATCTCAATCTCCATAGATCATCCTCACGTCTGATCTTGGTATATATCTCGGGTTCTGCTTTGGAAAACAGAATTGCATGTGCATTTCTCCCAGAGACATATAACCGTCATCGTTGAGATAAGACTTCCACTCCTCATCTGTATCATAGGAGTCGTTCCCATCGATGATGTGGACTTCTTGAGATACTGGGTGGAGGAAGCCTTCGTTGTGGAAGAAATCTTGAATGGGACGAAAACTTTCATCCTTCTTCATAGTCTGGGTACAAGTTGGAGAGAAACCAATACCTTTTCTTGTCTTGTTATCTGTAGGAGTTATAATCTGTCCCCATCCTTTTATGTCATTACTCCCTATCACTTTGAGAGCATCTTTGTATGAGGAAATCGACGTCCCTATTTCTTGTTAATTCACATTGCTCACCGAAAGTGCTTGGAACTGAGTTCCAGCAACCTCCTCTTGTTTGACACAGGAGAATGATGATAAGTTGCTCACGATTAAGGCTTGCTCTCCGTACACCATGACTAATTTGCCATTCTTGACAAACTTCAGCTTCTGGTGAAGTGTCGAAGTGACTGCCCTAGCTTTGTGTATCCAAGGTCTTCCTAATAAATAGCTATATGCTGCTCGGATGTCCATGACTTGGAAAGTGACTTGGAAAGTGTGAGGACCATTGGTTATGGGAAGATCGACTTCGCCAATAACTATTTTTCTGGATCCATCAAAGGCTTTGACGATGATCTCACTCCCTCTCATCAGAGTTCCTTGAAAAGATAGTCGAACTAAAGTTGATATTGGCATGACATTTAAAGATGAACTTGTGTCTACTAGAACGCTGGCTAAAGCATCGTCTTGGCAATTGACTGTGATATTGAGTGCCATATTATGGTTCTTTCCTTCTTCCGACAGTTCTTCATCACTGAATCCAAAATTGTTATACGAAGTGATGTTAGAGATGATGCTGTCAAATTGTCCTACTGTCACATCTTGTTCCACAAAGGCTTATTCTAAAACCTTCTGCAGAGCTTCCCTGTGAGCTTCTGAACTAAGCAGGAGAGATAACACCGAGATTCGAGACGAAGTTTACAACAATTGATCCACAATGTTGTACTCGCTTTTCTGGATGAGCTTCAAAATATCATCGTTGTTCTTTACAGGTTCTGGATTACTGGATTGATCTACTGGTGTCGAAAATGTTCATACTGGAGGGTAATGGAGTTTCTTTTCCATTTTCTATGATTGTTGCACCGTACTTGTATGGAATAGCCTTTTCTGACTTGTACGTTATTGGACCTGGCAAGGAGATAGCCACAGGGTTTTTTAGGCCTTTTGACCGTTGTAGGCAACCTCGATCAGCTTCTGGTTGGGAACTTTTCTACTATCAAGAGGGATCTTTGATTCATTGAGTAGAGGGATTATGGCGCAAACGTCCTTGGTTATTCCATGATTGGAGATTATGACAGCGTTTTTGTTCTAACCAGGGGGGTAATCTTGTATCATGTTGATCGACTCAAAATTTGAACATGGTCGAATCTCCTTCCGGTCTAACTGATTTTGGAGGGCTACTCGTACGAGTTAGTATCCTTGGTTATTTTTCGAGCATACTCTACATCGCTCATAATTGTGAGGTGGTACCCGACCATACCAGCTTTGTATGCGGTGCATCTTTACTAGATCTGTTTCTATTGGGCGGATATCACGACTTTAATGTCTACCAGGATCCCCATCAATCATGTTAATCTATTGTGTGTCTTCATCCAGGTAGATCGGGAGCTACCAGTGGCCCAACAGATGTTGGAGAGTCCTTTTGCACAAGCATACACCCTTGGTCGTTTTCGCAACATTCTTTACAGTCTTGATAATCATGTGAAGCCAGAAAACCAAGTCTGGCCTGCTTAGCATGTAATTCCACTAAACTGGTATTCATCAAGCGTACGTCAAATATCTGAACCATATTAACTTAATGGTTACTTCTTTCACGGTAGTCTTGGATCCACCCGAGATCCATTTGACGCTAGAGGGCCTCTTGTACAAAAGAGCATCCCTGATTGTCTGTTGAGCAGATCAAACAAGTGTTGTAATCGTGTCATGGTAGATTATAATGATGACTTTGTCTCGAATGCATCGTCACTAAATTGACGTTCATTACACGGATGTCGTGGTTCTGAACAATGTTGGGATGTGCATGGGCCATTTTACTTCACGAATCCTGTGATCCTGAATCCAACCCAAATCCATTTGTTCTTGTAGAGCTGCTTGTATTATGGCACACCCTTGATTGTCCTTGGAGCAGATATCAGACTGATGATAGTTGTGAGATGGCACATGGCTGTGCCCGCTCTGTTTGCAATGCATCTTTACCAGGTTAGTTCTCAGTAAGCATACATTGTGATTTTGATAACTGTTGACACGTTCTCCTTCTATCAAATTCATTGTGGTCTTTTCATGTTGTTGTAATGGGTTCTTCTGAACATTTGGATGTGTATCCTTGAAAGATAAAACCCAATTCCTGACAAGCTTCTGCACATCATACTTGAAGCTGAGACAATTCTCAATGTTATGTCCCGATCCTCCTTGATGGTAAGGGCAAGTTTGATTACTTTGAACCAAAAAGGTGGATTTTCTAGTACTGTAAGAGGAGCCCCGGTTTGGACGTGCCCCTTGGGCAGTTGAAGTGGAAATAACTCTGCGTACGACATCAGTATAAGGTCAAACCCTGATGGTCGTGTAGTACGGTTGTTATTATTATACTGCGGGCGAGCATGTTGAAAAGGTTGTTGCTGCCTTTGTTGATACTGTTCTTGATTTGGTTGGCTCTGAGCAACCTGAGGTTTATAAGTCGGAGCTGGCATGCTACTGGTTGATACCTTCTCCTTTGCTTTCCTAGAGAGATATTACTGATATCTTGCTCTTTCTTCTTTTTGAAAGCACTACCGTATCTTTTATTACTGCTCAATGGTTATGCATCTTTGACCAATCGTCCTTCTCGAACTGCTTCTTCAAGGTGTACTCCCATGTTCACCATTTCAGTGAAGTTACTGGGCCCACTGGCGACCATTCGGTCGTAATAAAACGAGCTTAATGTTTTCACGAAGATCTTTGTTATTTCCTTTTCTTCGAGAGGAGGACGGATCTGGGCGGCAATTTCACGCCATCTCTGAGCATACTCTTTGAAGATTTCCTTATCCTTTTGTGACATTGCTCTGAGTTGATCCCTATCTGGTGCCATGTCCAAGTTGTATTTATACTGTTGAACGAAGGTTGCGCTGAGACCTCTGAATGTATTGAACTTGGTGTGGTTTAAACCCATGTACCATTTGAGTGCGGCACCGGTTAAACTGTCTTGAAAGTAATGGATCAGTAGCTGTTGATTTTCTGTCTAGGTCGACATTTTCTGAGCGTACATCACCAGATGACTTTGAGGGAAAGAGTTGCCTTTGTATTTTTCAAAGTCAGGCACCTTGAATTTGTGCGGTATCTTTACATTAGGGACCAAACAGAGGTCGGCGGTGTCCATTCCGAATAAGTCTTGATCGCGAATAGCATGATGTTCTTTTTGCATTTCCAAGAATTATTCCAGGAACTCATTCATCCTTTCGTACACGTCTTCGTTTCCGCCAAAAATTGATTGCGGAATCTGTACTTCCAGGATAGTGTGTACCACTGACCGTGGTGTAGTCATTATTGCGGTGACTCTTAGCGCTTCAGTGACCTGGAGTTTGTAACCTTCAAGAGTTTCTGTTGTAACCCTTGCATCTTCATTTCCCTGAAGTTTGTAACCTTTAGGTCTTGCTGTTCTTGCTACGACTTCTGGTTCTTCAGTGACCGCTGAGATGTATCCTTCAGGTATAAAGTTGTGAGGCATGCCCCAAGGGAAACCTTTAGGCATTTTGTACTGAGGATCACTGCCAGGCGTCTCAAATGCTGGTGTAGACGTACTCTCTGAGATTACAGTCCTTTGATGTTGTTGCTCCTGGGCTACTACCAGGGATTGCATGTCATGGTTGAGTTTCTCCAAACTCTCCTTTAGAGCGTGTCTCTTCTCTCAGCTCTCTGTTCTCTTCCTCAAGATCGTCCATTTTCTTTTGTCGATTGGTCCAAGTATTGTACGAAGGAGACAGTTTAACTCTAGAGTGTGACACATACTTGAGACTCAAAGATAAAAAATGCGCTATGTGAGAATGATGAATGACATGCAATGACATAATTTTTTTTAGTTTTTTTTTTCTAAAGAAACTTTAACAATTAGATTGCAAATATCACACAGTGGGGGAGACCCCTTTTATTGAATTCGAAAGATTGCAGTTTTTTACAAGGAAAAGTACAGTATTTTACAAAGTGTAAGAAGGAAACGTTTAAGCTCATGGATCCTGAGTTCTCTCTGAGGTGAGCTCAGATGCCGGTTCCTGTATTTTTCTTTTCTTTGATTGGGGCTCTTCAGTCGTTGTCGGGTCGTCAGTCATTTGCCAAGTGAAAGGAGCGAGCAAAATCCTTCAGTCTTCCTAACTTTCTATAACATGCTGCTCTAATATCTCAATCAGAGCATCCTTCTCTTTTAATAGTTCCTGAATCTTGATACATTCCAAATTCAGGATTTGGTACTTGTTTTTCCAAGAGCTCTTTTCACGTTGAACTTTATTGAGAGCTACCTGGATTTTCTCCGCATCAGACATGAAATAAAGCATAAATTCCTTTATGGTAAAAACTTCTTGACGAGGGTAAGGCATCCTCAGTTTGAGGGCTCTAGTTTTCACCCAGTGGAGATAAGGTTCCATGGAGGTACAGTTTGGTCTTCCCAGAGACTCTCTCCCTTTCCTGTGAATATGTTGCTAGGCATGAACTATTTTTTTCTTCAGTGCCCTGTCATTTTCCCTTTCCTTGAAGAAAAGACCTTCCAGATGAACATTATATGGGATATTCTTCATCGGGTATACGAGTTGACGGCGGGCTAAAATTGGATGATAGTTGATTCCTCCTTTAGTACCAATGAGGGGTACATTGGGGAAATTTCGACATCTGTCGATGATCTCTATCCCTTCATAAATTCGATTGTACCAATCTATGTTAGAATTGGTAAGAGACATAATCCTCTAGGACCATCGCAGAGTACTCTTGTGATCCCAAAATGCAGCAAACTTGGGTAAATGGGAAATGAACCATTTGAAGAGTAATGGTACACAGCATGTGATCATTCCTCCACTGTACAAATTCCTTAAATGTACGGAATGTTAAGCATCTGCGAGAAAGGTTGGTACGGGGTTTCCTATTAAGAATATCTTAATAGCATTGGTATCGACGAAGTTGTCAATGTTGGGAAAGAGGAATAACCCATATATGTGCAGAACAAAGACGTCTTCAAATGCAGTTATGTTTCCTACACTAGCAAAGTATACGTATTTCTCCATCCGGAATTTGGCCGGTAAACCCTGGATTCCTCCTTTAGTGGTCATGTGAGTCTTAACTTCTGACTCATCCAAAGAGATTGCTCTTGCAATAGCCTGATCTTTTGGAATTTCTTCCAGTCCAGAAAATGGAGCTTCATTAGTGATAGGTAAATCAATCAGGTGGGAGTACTCTTCCAATGTTGGTGCAAGTTGGTAATCCGGGAAAGTGAAGCAGTGGTAAACTGGATCGTAGAACTGTACCAGCGTAGACAGGATCCCTTCAACCATGTTGACTGAGACAACAGGCCTACGTGCTTAGCTCTGAAAGCCTCGGGATTGGTAATCATCCTTCCCAATTTCCTTAAGTCTTTTAGTTTCGGAGCCTTGAAGGTGTACTTGTGTGTTTTTCTTCTACCGAAATCCATAACGCAACCTCTGATATTTGCAATTATTATTTTAGTTCTTTTGGAAAAATATTTTTTCTGTTTTGAAAAGAGTTTTTTAATGAATGCATGAATGCAACAAACAAAAACATTTGAAAACATGCGTTTAGGGGTTCATTGTCACGAGCATGGAGTCATGGATCTACCCATTCCCAAAGGTTGTACTATTTGTTTATTTTTGTACCTGTAGAACGGGTTCTAAAAGGTTCCCAAAATCATTGACCCCTCCTAGGGATATTAACAGCAAGCTCATTCACTCGAGCGAGCTCTAATATCCCAGGACAAATCTCTTTTAAGTGTAGTGTCACGTATCAACTATTCCCGATAGTCACCGCACTACCTAATGGAAAAATGGTTAATTGTCTACTAAATCCACAGGGTTATGGGTACCGCACTGGGATAAACAATGCTTTCACGACAATCAGTCATTCAACATTATCCTATGAAGCTGGAAAGGAAAGGGAAGATATCTAAAACTAACCTTGCACGCAAATGTTTTCTTTAACAAATGCTAAGAGATCGGGGAACGGGGTCAGGTTATACAAAGGTAAGTTGTTAACACCCATTGTATATATGGTTATCCATAGACTTTTTATTGCATGTTTCTCTGTTGGTTTAAATACTTTCTGGTGTTTATCTGCTGTGGTTTGGGAAAGTTTCTCCTTTGGGAGTGTTGAGAGAGTGTTTTTTTTGTTTTCGGGTTTCCATTGTTTTTGGGAAGGTATTGGACCTAAGGTTTTTGATTTGTGTGCTCGCTAAGATTTTGCAATCTTATGCCTACTTATTCCCGTAAAGATAATTTGGAAATCAGAGCAATCGTAGTTCCTCCTATTCTATGGGAGGAAAGATGTTTGGCGTCTTGTTTGAAGCCCAAGATTGAAGCGAAAAGGATGTTTGTGTCTTGTTCAAAGCCCAAGATTGAAGCTAAAAGGTTGACTGAGAGAGAATTTGTCATCTCTAAAGGAAGATATCTCACCTATTCATCACAAATGTTGAGTAATTGGTTATAAGGTAAAATTACTTTAACTGGGATATGAGAATCCAACAATGCCATAATTTCCTTTATAAGGGTGATGTCATGAAGGAAGAAACTTTAACTCAGTATTGAGCAATGCCATTTTTCCTTATGAATATTTCATGCTAAGAGAAGGACATTGGCTTGGATGTTAGGAATCCAGAGGCTTTCCACTTACAACTATTAGATGAAAGATGGTTTTTAACCAGGATAAGAGAAGGACTCTAGCTTGGATTTTGAATCAACAAGTGTGCCACTTACAGCAATTATCTGGGAAAAATATTTTGGTTGTCTGGTTTTATGTGTGATTGTCATACCCTAAATTTTGACCACCAAGATTTCCCATCATTGTACAAATCATCACCACAATATAGAGGTACCATCATGCCTCATCAATCCCCTTCAAGAATTGTTGAGCATTCACCACAATCAAGAATTAGGGTTTTAAACCCTCTCAGAGAACTTAGACAAAGGATCAATCAAGAAATGACATGATCTTCAACTTTTCTAACCTCTCAAACACCCATAAAGGATCAAGAGGACTCCCACATCAAGAATCAAGCACAAAGTTGCAACATTCCAAGTGGATCAAGCCTCAAGATCGCCAGTGTCACCAAATTAGGGTTTTGGTTGACTAAGGCCTCCAGATGAAAATTTTCTTCTGGGCATGAGCCAATGCTTCAAAGCACCACCCAAGATACTCTAAGGAACTTCATGGACCTAATCATCAAGTCAATTTAGCCTCAGGAGATACATTCATAAAAAATCTGGAATTAGGGTTTCTTGACCTAATTCACCCCTAAGTCGACTTTTGGAGAAAAGCATGAGCTAAAATCTCAAGACATGATTTGAGAACCTCAAACACACCACATTGATCCATTTACAACAATGGATTGATCCAAGAAGCTTGATTCACAAGTTTCAATTTCACTAGGACCACAATTAGGGTTTTGAGGAAAAAGTCAATTGTATCTTTGACTTTTGACCAAGACATGCTCCCAATCCTTGGGACATGATTCAAGACATCCTAAAATACCTATGGAATCCATCCATTAGGTTTGAATTGGGTCAAGAACTTGATTGCACAAAGGATCACACAGTTTGGATTTCATCTGACAAAATGTCAACTGTGCCTAAAATCAAGTTTGAGTTTTTGGAATTTTTCACAAATATGATTCCCCTAAGTCAAAAACAATGTTAATGTATGATTTTGATCATCACTTATCAAGAAAAATCAAGAAAAGTGAGGTTTCTTGCAAAAGGGGCAACCTTGAGAAACCAATTTTTTTCTAAGTTATGGAACAAAAGGGATTTTGTACCAACTTTGCAAGATCATAACTCCTAAACCACAAGGCCTTTTTCTCCCATTCAAAGCTCAAATGAAAGTTCACATGACAAACTTCAAATATGACAACTACAAAAGATTCCAAATCTTCATGGATCTTGAGTTATGGATTGATCAAAATCACAAAAATGGGAAATGGCCACTTTTTCCAACATTTAGTGAAAATTGCCTAAGTTTTAAGCCTTGAACATCAATGTTCATGAGGATTTTTCAGTTGGATTCAAATAGTTTCAAGACAAACTATGATCATACATGGATTCTACCATATTAGGGCTATTTAAAAAGTACATGAGCATTCCATAACTCCATTTGAGAAAGGAGATATGATCCTCCCAAAATGACATTTTCCAACTGTCATGTGCAAGGCAGTTCGATGCATTTGTGCTTGAGCTGGCCAAATTGTGCAACCTTAAGCCTTGTCTCATTTCTAAAAACATGTAAGGATCTTATCCAAGCAAGTACCTCAGATCCACAAGCCTCACAAGTCCAAGAGATATCCTTTAGGCATGGGGAAATTCAAGGCTTTTACTCAAAATATTCAAAGTTGTCAAGAAGCATTGAATGAGTACATGGAGGTGGCATGTATCAGGGCAATGTTATCCAAAATGAGTCAAGCCTTAGCCCTGCAACAAAGAACCATAGGCCTGCTGCACAGACCCAAGTCAATAACCATGGAAGACTAGAATTCCTTTATGCAACCATTTGCCACAGACCTGTACCAGTTTCCATTCACTATTGCTTGCAAAACACACTTGCTCTACTATAAATAGAGCTCATTTGTGATCAGCACCCAAACTGATGCTTTGCTCAAAATCTCTCTTTCACTCTAAAAAACATATTCTCTTGCAAGTCACTATCGGGTTTTGCATTTGAGAACAATTCTGTCCAAACCAATGATGCAAACACCTCACATACATCATATGTAAGTGATTCAAACACTAAAACAACACCTGGAACATCAGAATCACAAAGTGGTATCCCATTTGCTCAAGTTCAAGAACCTTCTACAGAAGGATTCGATCTGGTCAAACCAAGAAGTTTCCAACCACTCCAAGCATTCAAACACATTCCTTGACACCTAAGGAAGCTGTCCAGATCATTGGAACACATCTGTAACATCTCCATCATCAAGCTTGATTACCAGCTGCAAGAGGTAAGTCTGAAGCCTTCAAACTCTATATTACATGCATCATAAAGGAATTTTTGAGTTACCATCTTGTTCCTGCATGTATGTAGAGTAATAACCCTCAATCAATTGCCATGAATCAATCGTGTATGGAATTTTATTGTGTTCATGCTGAAATTCAGGTTTTGAGGTTATTCTCTGATTTCTCACTCCACACTTAATATAAATGCAATTAATCTATATGGTTCCTTGTTAAAAAACGAGCAAGATTGGTGTTTGAATCATGCAAAACCATTGAGTAACCAGAGAGAAAAACGAGTTCTTGCAAATCACCCATGGCGCGGTCACAAGGAAGAAGAAAGTGATTGTTGGCGCCATTATTCAAATTTTATTTGAATTTTTGAATTTTTGTAATTTTATTTAATTGATTCAAAAATTAATTTCTCTCTGAATTTTTATGTTTTTGAATTGATTTTTTTTTCAAAATTCATAAAAATGTTAAATTATTTTATTTTATAAAAAATCCAATTTATATTATTTTTTAATATAGTTAGAAATTTTTTAATTAATTTCATTTATTTGTTTTTTAAACATTTTAAAATGAAATTCTCACCTAAATATTTTCATTCCAAATGAATTTCAATCTTTCATGTGATTAAAAATGATTTTTCCAAATATTTTTCAAAGTTTACAACTTGTTTTTAAATATATTTGATATTTTACATCATTTTTTATTTAATTTCCTTTCAAAATTAGGGTTTCCTTTAAATTTTGATTTTTCAATCTTTTTCAAAACACTTTGGGCCTCTAATAGAGTGTAAGACCCATCCCTTTGTAAATATAAAACCTTTTTGGGCCTCAGTCATTGTATAAGTCCCACCGTGTTTTCTAAAACCGCGGCGCGGTCGTCACCCTTTAAACAAAATCATCTGGGCCTCTCCCTGAGTTGTAAGCCCCACTCTCTTTTCTTTCAAACAATATTGGGCCTATAATAGAGTGTAAGACCCAACCTCTTTTGTACATAAAATATTTTGGGCCTCAGTCATTGTATAAGTTCCGATACGAGTTTTAAAAACAACGGTGCGATCACTGTTATTTTTGGGCCTCTATTTGAGTTGTAATCCCCATATCTTGTATAAAAATAAACTTTGGGCTTCTAATAGAGTGTAAAACCCAACCGCTTTTGCAAATTCAATAAATTTGGGCCTCAGTCATTGTATAAGTCCCACTGTGTTTCTAAAACTACGACGCGATCGTCGCCTTTTCAAAAGAATTCATCTGGGCCTCTCCTTAAATATAAGCCCCAATATTCTTTTCAAAACAACTTCCCCTTTTGATTTAGATTCAAATTCATAATTGTTATCGAAACTTTCTTTAATTTCTTGAATAACTAACCATACAGTTGTAGTTACATACTTGTTTATATATTTCATCTGTATATATATATATATATATATATATATATATATATATATATATATATATGTGTGTGTGTGTGTGTGTGTGTGTGTGTGTGTGTATATATATATATATTATTTTGCTTAGAGATTTCCCCGGCAGTTAGGTGTAGGATTAGATCAAACTAGTGGTCACTCTTTTAACACAGTCAAAACTAGTTCCCCATAGGAAATTCCATATACAGTCTTGCCTCCTCTTGGGCTTATACAATATAGAACAGAGAAAGGCATTATTCCCGGTGAAACTTTTCTCAAGACTGTAACTACTAGAAATTTGTCTAAGAAATTCATTTCCCCAGAGAGGATTAATTCTCGGTGAAACCTCTCTTGAATTTCTTCAAACCCTAGAACTGTTCACTAAAGAAAGGATTATTCCCGGTGAAACCTTTCTTGAACATTTCTTAGGTTTGGACCCACAGGCTTCCTAAAAGCATCCCCAGCCTCCTCTTGGGCTTTGTACAAGGACCCTCAGACTTCTTAGAAGTTCTCATGCCTCCTATTGGGCTTAATACAAGGACCCAAAGACCTCCTACAGGTATAGGACAGAACTTAGTCATCCTTTGTTAGAGCAGTCTTTCAAAGAGTCGAGTATCAGATCCATTTAGGGTTGATTCTCATCCCTTAAAACACCAGCCTCCTCTTGGGCATCATACAAAAATAAACATTTTCATGCCAGTTGACTTGGATAGTCTCACCTCCTTTCGGATCTCAAGAAACCCTCAAGTTTCCTAAAAACACAGGATAAACCCTGATCATTTCATTAATCACCAACAGAGTTAAAACCTCCATAGGTTTTAAAACTCAACCTTCAAACTTTTCATCCTAAGTTCCCCAGCTAAGGTCAAATTACTATCAATAAACCCTCAATCAGAACCTCAAGGCATCTGATATTTCAACTCTCATGTAATCCTCGGCAAGAGTTTATTCCCCAATTTGGACCTGTCTCTGGATCTCAATAATCCTCAACAGAAGTTAGCCTCCTCTTAGGCTTTATTTAAGAAATTTCCCAACAAGCCTTCTCTTAGGCTTTGTATAATGATTTTCCCTCACCCTTTTTGAGCCTCAATCTTGGGCTTTGTACGAGACATCTATTAATATCCTTAGCTGAGTCAGTCAATTCGTATTTTAGCCTCAATCTTGGGCTTTGTACAAGACACGTATATACTCCCCCTAAAGGAGTCAAATCTTTTTAGCCTCCTCTTAGGCTTTGTATAATGATCTCCCTGAGCAGAGTCCATATCCCTTTAGCCTCAATCTTGGGCTTCGTACAAGACACCAATAACACCTGCCCAGTGGAGTCAATCCTCTTTTAGCCTAAATCTTGGGCTTTGTATAAGACAGATAAAACCTCTCACCAGTAGAGTCAATCCTTTTAGCCTCAATCTTGGGCTTCGTACAAGACAGATAAAATATTTCCCCGAAAGAGTCAATTCCTTCCAGCCTCCTCTTAGGCCTTGTATAATGATCTCTCCAAAAGAGTCAGTATCTTTTAGCCTCAATCTTGGGCTTTGTACAAGACTGATATAAAACTCCCTAAACAGATTCAACCTTCTAGCTTCAACCTTGGGCTTTGATCAAGGCACACAAAAATCAACATTCCCTCAGAGGAAATCAAAAAACTCTCTGCAGGAAGACATTTCTCCGTACTATCACACATCAAAACAGACAATCAAAACAAACTTAATTCCAGATAAATGTTGTAAGTGGCACACTTATTGATTCAGATATCCAAGCTGTAGTTCATCTCTTATCCTGGTAAATCCCCTTCTTTCATCTAATTGTTATAAGTGGCAAGCCTCTTGATTATTTACATCCAAGCCAATGTCCCTCTCTTAGCATGAAAGATTCCTAAGGAAAAATGGCATTGCTCTACACTGAGTTAAAGTTTTCTCCTTCAGGACAAATCCCCTATAAAGGAAATTATGGCATTACTGGATTCCATGCATTCCAGTTAAAGTAGTTCTCCTTGATAAACAGTCACCCAACAACTGTGATAAACAGATGAGATATCTCCCTTTAGAGATGAAAAATTCTCTCTCAGTCAAACCCTTTTAGCTTCAATCTTGGGCTTTGAACAAGACACACAAAAAAACTTGTTAGCTTCCATCTTGGGCTTTGAATAAGACACAAATACCCTTTAGCTTCAACCTTGGGCTTCGAACAAGACACCTAAACATAGTTTTCTTCCCATATAATAGGAGGAACTACGATCTGATTTCCCTGTTTTCTTTAACGGGAATACGTAGCCATAAGATTGCGAAATCTTAGCGAGCACACTAATCAAAAACCTTAGGTCTAGTACCTTACCAAAAACATCGAAAAAACTCGAAATCAACAAAATACTCTGTCTCTCTCTCTTTCAAACATTCCCAGCGGAGAAACCTTCCCAACCAACGATAGACAAACACCAGTAAGTAGAAAACACTAGAAATTGTTAACGATCTATGGATAACCATATATAGGATGGGTAATTGACAACTCCCCATTGTATAACCTGACCCTGGACCCCCCCCCCAATCTCTTAAGCATTTGTTAGAGAAAACATTTGCGTGCAAGGTTAGTTTTAGATAGCTTCCCTTTCCTTTCAAGCTTCATAGGATAAATAAGAAATCAGAAAGTAGCACCCAATTCCAACCAATGGCGATAAGGTGGTCGCATCACCGACAAAAATCGCACGCTACAGAAAAATGGCGACTCTGTTGGGGACGTCAAACTAGGATTAGAATTCCTAAGAGGTCTAGGTTGTTAGAAATTTTTCTACATACTATATATATATATACTGCTTTTCCTACTTGATATCCGTGTTTATTTTTCTGTCAATGGGAATGCAATTGATACGCATGTGGAGAGTTTGAGAAGAACAGTAAGATAAGGGGTGGCATAGACGGGAGAACTTATAGGGAGTAAATCTCGAAAAAGCGATCCTGGTAGACCACCAAATCAGGCGAGGACCCATGTGGATACTAAATGTTGAACAACCGATTGTCGTGAAAGCAAAGTTATCCCAGTGCGGTACCTGTGACCCTGAGGATTTAGTAGAAATTAACCCTATGACCAATTGGTTGTGCGGTGACTATCGGGAATAGTTGATACGCGATACTACACTCAAATGAGATTCATCCTAGGATGTTACTGCTCGCTCGGGTGAACTAGCTTGCTGTTGATATCCCTATGAGGGGTCAATGATTTTGGGAACCTGGAACCCGTTCTACAGGTACAAAAATTTACCAAAATAGTACAACCTTTGGGGATGGGTAGAGCCATGACTCCATGAACGTGACGTTGAACCCTTGAACCCATGTTTTTTCAATGTTTTTGTGTGCTGCATTCATGAATTCATCTATAAAACTCTTAAACAAAGAAAAAATCTCTTCTTGTTTTTTTCAAAATAAACTAAAACAATAATTGCAAATATCAGAGAGATTGCGTTATGGATTTTGGTAGAAGAAAGACCCACAAGTACACCTTCAAGGCTCTGAAACTAGAGGATTTAAGGAGGTTGTCAAGGATGATTACCGACCCTGATGCTTTCAGAGCTAAACATAGAGGACTTTTGTCTCTGTTAAGGGTCCACGTAGTTGAAGGAATCCTGTCTACGCTAATTCATTTCTACGATCCGGTTTATCACTGCTTCACATTTTCGGATTACCAACTGGCACCAACACTAGAGGAGTACTCTCGCCTGATTGATTTACCTATCACTAATCAAGCTCCATTTTCTGGACTGGAAGAAATTCCAAAGAATCTGGTCATTGTAGGAGCAATCTCTTTGGACGAATCAGAAGTTAGGACTCACATAACCACCAAAGGAGGAATCTAGGGTTTACCAGCTAAATTCCTGATAGAGAAAGCTCTGTACTTTGCCAGTATAGGAAACATAACTGCTTTCGAAGATATTTTTGTCCTACTCACATATGGGCTATTCCTCTTTCCCAACATTGACAACTTCGTTGATACCAGCGCTGTTAAGATATTTCTAATTGGAAACCACGTACCAACCTTGCTCGCAGATGCTTATCATTCTGTACACTTAAGGAATTTGTAC
The DNA here is from genome assembly GCA_022829125.1 of Lathyrus tuberosus. Lineage (NCBI taxonomy): Eukaryota > Viridiplantae > Streptophyta > Magnoliopsida > Fabales > Fabaceae > Lathyrus > Lathyrus tuberosus. The sequence continues at coordinate 11,667,002 of JALAZF010000158.1, forward strand.
AGCTGAGGAATGATCACATGTTGTGTACCCTTATTTTACAAATGGTTCATTTCCCATTTACCCAAGTCTGCTACTTTTTGGGATCATAAAAGTACTCTACGTTGGTCATAGAGAATCATGTCCCTTACCAACTCTGACATAGATTGGTATAATAGGATTTACGAAGGGATAGAGATCATTGACAGATATGGAAATTTCCCTAACGTACCCCTCATTGGAACTAAAGGAGGAATCAACTATCATCCAATTTTAGTTCGCCGTCAACTCGGATACCCAATGAAGAATATCCTACATAATGTTCATCTGGAAGGTCTTTTCTTCAAGGAAGGGGAAAATGACATGGCACTAAAAAAGGAAATAGTGCATGTCTGGCAACATATTCACAGGAAATGAAGAGAGCCTCTAGGAAGACCAAACTGTATCTCCATGGAGCCTAATCTCCACTGGGTGCAAACTAGGGCTCTCAAGCTAAGGATGCCTTATCCTCACCAAGAAGTTTTTCTATTAAAGGAATCTGTCCTTTATTTCATGTCTGATACGAAAAAAACTCCAGGTAGCTCTCAACAATATTCAACGTGAGAAGAGCTCTTGGAAAAACAAATACCGAATCCTTAACGTGGAGTGTACTAAGATTCAGGAACTGTTAAAAAAAAAGGATGCTCTTATTAAAATTTTAGAGCAGCATGCTATAGAAAGTCAAGAAGACCGAAGAAGTTTGCTCGCTCATTTCACTTGGCAAAGGACTGATAACCCGACAACGGCTGAAGAACCCCGGTCAAAGAAAAGGAAAATATTGGAATCAGTATCTGAGCTCTCTTCAGAAAGGACTCAGGATCCATAAGCTTAGCCATTTTCCTTACAGCACTATGTTAAATCTTGTACTTTTCCTTGTAACATACTGCAATCTTTCGAATTCAATAAAAAGGGGTCTCACCCCACTGTATGATATTTGCATTCTATTTGTTGAAGTTTCTTTTTGATTAAAATTAAAATATATGTATTTGCATATCATTCATCATTCTCACATAACGCGTTCTTCTCATCTTCGAATCTCACGTATACATCACGATTCTAGAGGCAAACTGTCTCACTCATACAATACTCTGGCCAATCGACAAAAGAAAATGGACAATCTCGAGGAAGAGAACAGAGAGCTGAGAGAAGAAATCGAGGCTCTAAAGGAAAGTTTGGAAAAACTTCACAATGACATGCAATCCCTAGTAGCAGCTCAGAAGCAACAACAAAGGACTGTGATCTCAGAGATTACATCTACGCCCATTATGGAAATGCATGAGAATCATCCTCGGTACAACATGCCTAAAGGTCGCCCCTGGGGCATGCCTCTCAACTTCATCCCTGAAGGATATATCCCGCCGGTCACTGAAAACCAAGAAATTGCGGCAGGAACCACTGGACCTGAAGGTTACAAACTTCGGGAACGTGAAGACGCAAGGATTACAATAGCAACACCTGAAGGTTACAAACTTCAGGACATGGAAGCGCCAAGAATCACCGCTATAATGTCTATACCACAGCCAGTGGTACATACTGTCCCGGAAGGACAGATTCCACAAGTAATTTCTGGTGGAAACGAAGACATGTACGAAAGAATGAATGAGTTCCAAGAATGATTCTTGGAAATGCAGAAGGAACTGCATGCGATTCGCGGTCAAGACTTATTTGGAAAAGACTCCGCAGACCTCTGTCTGGTCCCTAATGTAAAAATCCCGCACAAATTCAAGGTGCCTGACTTTGAAAAATACAAAGGCAACTCTTGCCCTCAAAGTCATTTGGTGATATACACTCGAAAAATGTCAACTCAGACAGAAAATCATCAACTACTGATCCATTACTTCCAACACAGTTTAACCGGTGTAACACTTAAATGGTATATGGGTTTAAACCACACCAAGATCAGTACTTTCAGAGATCTTGGCGCTGCTTTTGTTCAGTAGTATAAATACAATTTGTACATGGCACCAGATAGGGACCAGCTTAGAGCAATGTCGCAAAGAGACAAAGAAACTTTCAAAGAATATGCTCAGAGATGGTGAGAAATTTCCGCCCAGATCTGTCCCCCTCTTGAGGAAAAGGAGATGACCAAGATCTTTTTGAAAACCTTAAGCTCATTCTATTATGACCGAATGGTTGCAAGTTCGCCCAGTGACTTCACTAAAATGGTGAACATGGGAGTACGCCTTAAAGAAGCAGTCTGAGAAGGACGATGGGTAAAAAGTGCAGAGCCATCTAGCAGCACCAAGAGATACGGTAATGCTTTCCAAAAGAAAAAAGATCAAGATATTAGTAATATCTCTCTAGGAAAGCAAAGGCGAAGGTATCAACCAGTAGCGGCGATAACTCCCGCTATCAACCCTGCGTTGGCTCCGACTTATCAACCTTAGGTTGCTCAGAGCCAACCAAGTCAACAACAGTATTAACAAAGGACACAACAGCCTCTTCAGCAGACTCGTCCACAGTACAACAATAACAATCATACGACACGACCATCAGGGTTCAACCTATACCGATGTTGTACGCAAAACTATTTCCACTCTTACTGGCCAAAGGGCACGTCCAAACCAGGTCTCCTTTTACAGTACCAGAAAATCTGCCTTTTTGGTTCAAAGCGGATCAAACTTGCCCTTACCATCAAGGAGGATCGGGACACAACATTGAGAATTGTCTCAGCTTCAAGTATGACGTACAGAAGCTTGTCAGGAACGGGATCTTATCTTTCAAAGATACTATTCTGAATGTTCAGACGAACCCGTTGCCGCAACATGAAAATACTGCAGTAAACTTAATAGAGGAAGAATTTAGCCGCAGTTATCAAATTCACGATGTACTTCTATTAGGAACCAATCTGGTCAGGATGCATTGCAGACAGAGCGGGTACAGTCATGTACCGCCTCACAATTATCACCAATGTGATATCTGCTCAAAGAATAACCAGGGGTGTTCTGTAGTGCAATCAGCCCTACAAGAACAGATGGATCTAGGTTGGATCCAGGATCACCGAATCCGTGAAGTCAACATGGCCCATGCGTATCCCAACATTGTTCAGAACCGCAATATTCTTACGATGAACGTCAATTTGGTGGTGATGCATTCAAGGCAAAGCCAATACCATAATCTTCCACGGCATGATTACAACACTTGTCCGATCTGCTCAACAAGCAATCAGGGATGCTCTTTTGTACAAGAGGCCCTCCAACGTCAGATGGATCTCGGATGGATCCAAGACTACCGTGAGAGAAATAACCATCATGTCAATATGGTTCAGATCTTTGACATATGCTTGATGAATACCAGTCTGGTAGAATTACACACTAAGAAAGTCAGGCTCAGATTTCTGGCTTCACACGATTATTAAGACTGTGAAGAATGTCGTGAAGACGACCAAGGGTGTGTACTGGTCCAAAGAACACTTCAACACTTGTTGGACCACTGGTGGCTTCCAATCTACTTGGATGAAGCTACACAACAGATTAGTATGATTGACGGGAATCCTAGTAGGCATCAAAGTCAGGATGTCCGCTCGATGGAAAGAGATCTAATAAAATTTTACTGCATACAAAGCGGGCGTGGTCGGGTGCCACCCCACAACTACGAGCACTGTAGAGTTTGTTCAGAGAACAACCAAGGATGCTACCTCGTACGAGCGGCCCTTCAAAATCAGTTGGATCAAAAAGGGGTTCAACCATGTTCAAATTCTGAGTCGATCAACATGATGCCAGACTATCTCCCTAATCAAAGAAAAGACGTTGTCATAATCTCCGATCATGGAAGGACCAAATACGTTTGCGCAATAATTCCTCTACTCAATGAATCAAGAATCCCTCTTGATGGTAGAAAAGTTCCCAACCAGGAACTGATTAAGGTCTCCTATAACGGTCAGAGAAATCAAAAAGTTCTTGTGGTTATCTACTTGCTAGGTCTAATATCGTACAAATCAGATAAGGTTATCCCTTACAAGTACGGTGCAACAACCATCAAAAATGGAAAGGAAACTCCATTACCCTCTGTCGTAAACATTGCCGACATCAGTCGAGTAACACGGAGCGGTCGGATCTTCAACAGAGGAGTTGGAGAACCTACCAAAGAGAAGGAACCTTAAACAAAAGTTATTAATCAACCAGTCAGACAATCTAGTATTCCAGAATTGATAAGAAATAATGATGAGATGCTGAAGCTCATCCAGAAAAGCGAGTACAACATTGTCGACCAACTGTTGCAAACTCTGTCTAGAATCTCTGTGCTATTTCTCCTGCTTAGTTCCGAAGCTCACAGGGAAGCTCTGCAGAAAGTCTTAGAGCAACCCTTTGCAGAACAGGACGTGATGGTCAGACAGTTTGACAACATCATTTCCAACATCACTTCCTGCAACAATTTAGGATTCAGTGATGAAGAATTGTCGGAAGAAGGCAAGAATCATAACATGACGCTTAACATTACAGTCAACTGTCAAGATGATGCTTTAGCCAGCGTACTGGTAGACACAAGATCAGCTTTGAATGTTATGCCAAAATCAACCCTGACACGACTATCATTTCAAGGAGCTCCAATGAGAGGCAGTGAAATCATTGTCAAAGCCTTTGACGGATCTAGAAAAATAGTTATCAGCGAAGTTGATCTTTCCTTAACCATTGGTCCTTACACTTTCCAAGTCACTTTCCAGGTCATGGACATCCGGGTGGCATACACCTGTTTATTAGGAAGACCTTGGATACACGAAGCTGGGGCAGTTACTTCAACACTTCACCAGAAGCTGAAGTTCGTCAAGAATGACAAACTAGTCACAGTCTGTGGAGAGCAAGCATTAATCGTGAGCAACTTATCATCATCATCCTGTGTAGAACCAGAGGAGGTTATTGGAACCCAGTTCCAAGCACTTTCGGTGAGCAGTGAGAATCAATCAGAAAAAGGAACAATGATTTCCTCGTACAAAGATGCTCTCAAAGTAATCGAGAGTAACAACGCAAAAGGATAGGGAAAACTTGTCATTCCTACTGATAACAAGACGAAGAAAGGTCTTGGTTTCTCCTCAACCTGTACTCAGACTGCTACTAACGATGAAAGTTTTCATCCCATTCAGGACTTCTTCCACAATGGAGGCTTCATTCACCCAATGTCTCAAGAAGTACATACCATCAATGAGTTTGACTCCTCCGATATAGATGAAGGGTGGAAGTTCTATCTCAACGAGGATGGTTATATGTCTCAGGAAGAAATGCATACGCCATTTTACTATCCCGCGCAAAGTCCGAGATTTATACCAAGATCAGATGTCAAGATGATGTACGGAGATTGTGATCCGGAAGGATGCTGTGCTCCACCCAACTCATTAGAGGAGGATAATCTGGTGAAAGACAACTTTTATTATGACTATCATAACTCAATGGATGACTTGCCTATCTGGAGCCGTACCCAGAAGACTTGGGGCAAAAGAGTCAGCCAAACGATGCATATCAACTGAGCATCATTGAAAAGAATACCTGCGTCCCCACCAAATCATGGGATCATTACTCAGGGAATTCAGAGGATATCCAGCACAATGATGAATCTGCAAAGATTGCAGGACAAGAGTTCATCAACTACACCACTCCTGAAAGGGATGACTCCTCTAGTTCCACGGAAGTATGGGACACTTTAGGACAATCGAGCGGCAAGTACGACTTCCTGGTCAAGTACACCACTCCTGAAAACTCTCGTATCAGGCTCGAAGACATCCAGCCAACTGGATGGGGAGTTCTGCCTGAGAATGAAAATACTATACAAGATACAACAGAAGAGTTCGTCTACGACAACTCTGTAACGCCCCAGTTTTTGCCAGCTTTATTGTATTGAGTCTTTTTGGATTATTTTATTATTATTTTATTCTAATTTCGACTTTTATGTGAAAATATGTTATTTTTCGGCGGGAATATATTTTATCGCGTTTTGGGAACGTTTGCGAGATATTTGAGTGTGGGGGTATTTTGGACATTTCACATTTAATTTCACTAAGTTAGTAAGAAAAGAAAAGAAAAATAGAAATAGAAAGAATAGAAAGAAAAAAAAGAGAGAAAAGAAAAGTAGAGAAGAAGAAAAGAGAAGAGAAAGAAGAAAAGAGAGGAAAAACTTGTGAAGGAAGAAATCAATCTCCCGACTTTCTAGAACACGATTAAATCGGGTAAGGGTGCGAAACTCGATTATACTATGATTGTGTATGATTAGGTATGTTTTGTGTGGATGTTTTGGTTGGTTTTCCATATGTTTCCGTTTATGCCGTATTGGACGAAATCGATAGAAACCGATGATTTTACGGTCGAAAAGTCGTATAAATACATGTGTTGGTTGGTTATATGTATGTGAGCTGCTGTTTAAAGTTTCATGAAGTTTGGTTATGTTTTGGTTAGTTTTCGTTATGTTTCCGTTGTTTTGTCCGTTTAGGTCGAATTGTAGGAAATCGATAAAAACCGATGTTTTCACGGTTAGAATTCGAAATAAATTATGTAGTTGTATCGAGTAAGGATAGGTCGTCGTATAGCGTGCTTTTCATTCGATTTGGTGATGTTTGAAAATTCTGGTTTTTTTGAAAGGTTGAAATTTAATCGAAAAATCGACCGTCGTAGAAATTTCGTTTATGTGTTCTAAATTGTTCTTATGTATTTGGTGGTTGAGCGTATATGTTTGTTTCGGTGAAAATGTTCGATTTAGTCGAGTTTCCGGGCATTTCGGAAAAGTGGCAGCAAGGGAGAAATTTGAGAAATCTGGTTTTTTTGAGAAAAACAGAGTTATGTATCGATACATAACCCCTATGAATCGATACATACTGTAGAAATTTGAGAAAACAGAATTTTCACTACAGCATGTGTCGACACATGCGTTCTATGTATCGATACACGTGGCCTTTTTGTATCGATACATAAGCCTATGTATCGATACATACTGTGCTGAACCAGAAAATTCGGGTTTGTCGGGGAAACTTCGGAAATTCATATCTCTTGAACCGTAAGTCGGTTTTGATCCCCGTTCGAAGCGTTGGGAAGCTAACGAGATGTTCTTTCTAGGAAAAATTGTTTTGAGGTCTGAACCTAGTCCAATCGGTACAGTTTTTTTGAACCGTTTCGTAGTGTCGGGCGTCCGGTTTATGTTTTTGCGTTATTTTGAAATATTCATATCTTGTTAACCGTTTATCGTATTTAAGAGTTCTTTATACCGAATCGAAGCTGTCGATGAGTACTTTTTGATGATGATAAAAAATATTATTTTTGGCCGACTTTTAGCCGACTTTTCCGAGAAACCGTAAAATGGAATTTTGAGTTATTTTCTATATTGTGCGATAGGATATGATATGTAACGTATGACTTGTGTGAGGGATGTTTGATGGGTATATGATGTTGTGGTGAAGGTTTGTGGCCGTTTGGAAATTATGTGCATTGTATTATATGTACTTGAAATGCATGATTTAATGTATGAGCCTTGATTTCCATGGGTCATTATATGACATGCATCAGGTTGTAGACATTGTAGATCCCTTCGTGGGTGTAAACAATGCATGTAGATATTGTAGATCCCTTTATGGGTGTAAACAATGCATGTAGACATTGTAGATCCCTTCGTGGGTGTAAACAATGCATGTTGAATTGTAGATCCCTTATGGGTGTAAGCAATTGTTGTATTGATCGTGTGCCTATTATAAAGGACTAAAATCGATCCATAACGTCGTATGCTTGTTGATAAGTGGTAGCGACGGGGAACATCGTATGCCCGACGGGGAGTTACCCTAAGTAACGAGCGATGATTCCAAGAGTTCCTAGGGGACTAATGGTACCGCATGCATAGAGTCGTTGTGTCGGTCTCTGTGCATTTGCATAATTCATTACATGAATGTTTATGTGTTGAATTTTGAGAAGGATTTGTTATGCATTGTGTTAATGTATATGCTTATGTGATTGATGTGTGAAATGGGTTTAATATGTCTTGTGTTGTTTACAAGTATCGTATTTGTGTGGTGAGAATAATTGTGCATATTTTGCTAAGTGTTTTATAATGATATGCAATTATATTATAATCCTGTTTCTCACCCTTCTGCTGTGGTTTAATGCTGTAATGGCATTGCAGATTAGACGCTGGAGGTCTTTTGCGAAGATTAGTGTCTTCGTCTTTTTGTCGTTCCGTCGGCTCTGATATGTAACAGGGGTATTCGGGGTTCGAGTGTAGATGTTTCTTTTGGCTTGTATATAGTGGCTTTGTATGAACATGTATATGACATACTTATCTTTTGTGATGACATCAGTTATGGATGTTCCGCTTGAATTCTGTAACTGAACGATGATATTTTGGAACTGAGTTCCTATGTTTATATGACTATCAGGTTGTTATATATATATATATATGAGCAGGTTGTTTTAGTTTCACGTTGGTGTGGCATCTCTGGCTATATCATGATAAATTATTCTTTGCTCTGATGTTTTATTTATAAGATTAGTTTATTCTGGTTTTTGTACGGGGTATAGAAGGGGTGTTACATTAAGTGGTATCAGAGCCAATGTTTGGTTTGTCCGACCATGTTGTCGTGTCTGTTGTGTCTTGTTGGTCTGTTGCACTCTGTGGAGTGGTTGTTTAACCATAATTTGCTATCATTGGGAACGTTCAGATTATGGCTGGAAGAGGTGCTGCTGCTATGACTGCGGCCATGCAAGCTATGGCACAAGCGATGCAGAATTTACCCAATGCTGCGGCAGACGAGGAATCGCGTAGTATGGATAAGTTTCAGAAGAATAATCCACCGAGCTTCGAAGGTACTCATGATCCTGAGGGAGCACAGATTTGGCTGAAGAAGATTGAGAAGATCTTCCGTTTCATTAGGTGTTCCGAGGATCAGAAGGTGCAGTTTGGTACTCATGTGTTGGAAAAGGAAGCTGAAGACTGGTGGGCGAATGCTTCTCAGAGGTTTGAGGAGGATGAGATAGTGGTTACATGGGCTGTGTTCAAAGATGCTTTTCTTGAAAAGTATTTTCCGGAAGATGAGAGAGGTAAGAAGGAAATTGAATTTCTTGAACTGAAGCAGGATAATTCCTCTGTTGCGGATTATGCTGCTAAGTTTGAAGAACTTGTGAAGTTCTGTCCTAATTATAATACGGCTGGTTCGGAGAGGTCAAAGTGTTTAAAGTTTGTGAATGGCTTGAGGCCAGAAATCAAGCAGGGTATCGGTTATCAGGAGATCAGGCAGTTTCTAGTGTTGGTGAACAAAAGTAGGATTTTTGATGAAGATAGTAAGGCACGTGCTACGCATTACAAGAATCTGGGTGATAAGAAAGGAAAAGGGCAGTTCAGAGGTAGGCCTTATGTGACTCCTGCTGATAAGGGGAAACAGAAGGCTACTTTTGATAGGAAGCCGAGTGGAGGAGGAATGAATTCTTCTGTGAAATGTTATAATTGTGGTGGTATGGGTCATCGTGTGTCGGAGTGTAGGAGGAATATGAACAAGTGTTCTAATTGTGGTTTGACGGGTCATGTGGCTGCTGATTGTAGGAGGAATGCGATCAAGTGTTATAATTGTGGGGAGAATGGTCACTATAGTACAAAGTGTACGAAACCGAAGCAAGCTCAACCTAGAGGGAAAGTATTTGCATTGGCGGGAGCTCAGCCTACTAATGCAGAACGTTTGATCAGAGGTACTTGTTTTATTAATAGTAATCTTTTAATTGCTATTATTGATACTGGAGCGACTCATTCGTTTATTTCGATTGATTGTGCGAAACGTTTGAATTTGGTGTTGTCTAAGATGGGTGGAGAGATGGTTATCGATACTCCAGCTTCGGGGTCGGTAACTACTTCTTTCGTTTGTTTAAGTTGTCCTTTGACAATTTTTGGTAGAGATTTTGTGATGGACTTGGTATGTTTGCCATTGAAGGGTTTGGATGTGATTCTGGGAATGAACTGGTTAGAGTTCAATCGTGTTCATCTTGATTGTTATCTTAAGCGGGTGAGATTTCCTTCTCTTGAAGAAGAAAGGGAATCTGGTTTCTTATCTACCAAAGAGTTGAAGAAACTTTTGGCGGAGGAAGCTCAGTTGTTTGGATAGTTTGCATCGTTGTCTGTGGAGAGTCAAGTTGCAATTGGAAGTTTTCCTGTTGTGTGTGATTTTCAGGAGGTGTTTCTGGATGATTTTTCAGATGTGCCGCCAGAAAGAGAGGTGGAGTTTTCTATAGACCTAGTTCCTGGTACTAGACCTGTATCTATGGCACCATATCGGATGTCAGCATCTGAGTTGGTGGAGTTGAAAAGACAATTGAATGAGTTGTTGGAAAAGAGGTTTGTAAGGCCTAGTGTATCACCTTGGGGTGCTCCTGTTTTGTTGGTCAAAAAGAAAGATGGAAGTATGCGTTTGTGTATCGATTATCGGCAATTGAATAAAGTGACGATTAAGAACAAGTATCCACTTCCAAGGATCGATGACTTGATGGATCAACTAGTGGGTGCAAGTGTGTTTAGTAAGATTGATTTGAGGTCAGGATACCATCAGATTCGGGTTAAAGAGGAGGATATTCAGAAGACGGCCTTTAGGACACGATACGGACATTACGAGTTTTCTGTGATGCCGTTCGGGGTTTCTAATGCGCCGGGTGTGTTTATGGAGTATATGAATCGTATATTCCATGAGCATTTAGATCATTTTGTTGTTGTTTTTATTGATGACATTTTGGTTTATTCTAAGTCACAGGAGGAACATGCGGAACATTTGCGTATTGTGTTGCAGATTCTGAAGGAGAAGAAACTTTATGCCAAACTGTCCAAGTGTGAGTTCTGGTTGTCAGAAGTGAGTTTTCTTGGGCATGTGATTTCAGGTAATGGTATTGCTGTGGATCCATCCAAAGTAGAGGCAGTTCTACAATGGGAGGCTCCTAGATCTGTTACTGAAATTCGAAGTTTTCTGGGTTTAGCTGGATATTACCGGAGGTTTATCGAAGGTTTTTCCAAGTTGGCACTTCCGTTGACTCAACTGACTTGTAAGGGTAAGGCGTTTATTTGGGATATTCGATGTGAAGAGAGTTTCAACGAGCTGGAGAAGAGATTGACTACAACTCCAATTTTGATCTTACTGAATCCTAATGAATCGTTCGTTGTGTATTGTGATGCATCTCTAATTGGTTTAGGTGGTGTTTTGATGCAAGATGGTAAGGTGGTTGCTTATGCTTCGAGGCAGTTACGAGTTCATGAGAAGAATTACCCTACTCACGATTTGGAATTAGCTGCGATGGTTTTTGTATTAAAGATTTGGAGGCATTATCTCTACGGTGCTAGATTCGAAGTCTTTAGTGATCATAAAAGTTTAAAATACTTGTTTGATCAGAAAGAGTTGAATATGAGGCAACGGAGATGGTTGGAACTTCTGAAGGACTATGACTTTAGCTTGAATTACCATCCTGGTAAGGCTAATGTGGTAGCTGATGCTTTGAGTCGAAAATCTTTGCGTATATCTGCTTTGATGGTGAAAGAGTGGGAACTTCTGGAACAATTTCGAGACTTGAGTTTGGTTTGTGAGCTTTCACATGAGAGTGTGAAGCTTGGTATGTTAAAGATCACTAATGATTTTCTGTTGTCTGTTATAGAGAAATAGAAGTTGGACTTGAAACTTGTTGATTTGTTGCTTGTTGGAAATCAAGAAGTGAACGGTGACTTTAAAGTGGATGATCAGGGTATTTTGAGATTCCGTGGTAGAATTTGTATACCGGATGATGCAGAGTTGAAAAAGATGATTCTTGAGGAAGGACACCGGAGTAGTATGAGTATACATCCTGGTGCTAATAAGATGTACCAAGATTTGAAGAAAATATTTTGGTGGTCTGGTTTGAAACGAGATGTGGCTCAGTTTGTTTATGCGTGTTTGACTTGTCAGAAGTCGAAAGTGGAACATCAGAGGCCTGCAGGATTAATGCAACCGTTGGATATTCCGGAGTGGAAATGGGATAGTATATCGATGGATTTTGTGACGGGTTTGCCTAATTCTCCGAGTGGACATAATGCTATTTGGGTGATCGTTGATAGGCTGACTAAATCGGCGCATTTCATTCCGATTGATATCAGTTATTCTATGGAGTGTTAGGCTGAGTTTTATATCCGTGGGATTGTGAAGTTGCATGGCGTCCCGTTGAGTATTGTTTCTGATCGTGATCCGAGGTTTACTTCCAGATTTTGGGAAAGTTTGCAAAAGGCGTTAGGTTCTAAGCTGAGATTGAGTTCTGCTTATCATCCGCAGACTGATGGTCAGACGGAGAGAACAATTCAGTCATTGGAAGATTTACTGAGATCTTGTGTTCTTGAGCAAGGTAGAGTTTGGGACAGTTTTCTTTCATTGATCGAGTTTACGTATAATAACAGTTTCCATTCTAGTATCGGAATGGCACCTTTTGAGGCACTTTATGGAAGAAGATGTCGAACACCTTTGTGTTGGCATGAATCTAGTGAAAGTACAGTAGTTGGACCTGAGTTAGTTCAACAAACGACGGAAAAGGTGAAACTTATTCGGGAGAAGATGAAAACTTCTCAGAGTAGGCAAAAGAGTTATCATGATAAAAGGAAAAGAGATGTTGAGTTTCAAGCGGGTAACCATGTGTTTTTGAGGGTTTCGCCGGTGACTGGTGTTGGACGTGCTTTGAAGTCGAGGAAGCTTACTTCACGTTTTATTGGTCCATATCAGATATCCGAAAGAGTTGGTGCAGTGGCTTACAGGATAGCATTGCCACCGAATCTTTCGAATCTACATGATGTTTTCCATGTTTCACAGCTACGGAAGTATGTTCCAGATCCGTCTCATGTGATTCCGATGGATGAGGTTGAGGTAAGAGATAATCTTACGGTTGAGGTTTTACCGGTGAGGATTTTAGATCGCGAGTTGAAAAGGTTAAGAGGCAAGGAGATTGCACTTGTGAAAGTGGCGTGGGGAGGCGCTGCTGAGGGTAATTTGACTTGGGAACTGGAAAGTCGGATGCGGGAGTCGTATCCAGAGTTGTTTGTATCAGGTATTATTTTCGAGGACGAAAATTTCTAAGTGGGGGAGAGTTGTAACGCCCCAGTTTTTGCCAGTTTTATTGTATTGAGTCTTTTTGGATTATTTTATTATTATTTTATTCTAATTTCGACTTTTATGTGAAAATATGTTATTTTTCGGCGGGAATATATTTTATCGCGTTTTGGGAACGTTTGCGAGATATTTGAGTGTGGGGGTATTTTGGACATTTCACATTTAATTTCACTAAGTTAGTAAGAAAAGAAAAGAAAAATAGAAATAGAAAGAATAGAAAGAAAAAAAAAGAGAGAAAAGAAAAGTAGAGAAGAAGAAAAGAGAAGAGAAAGAAGAAAAGAGAGGAAAAACTTGGGAAGGAAGAAATCAATCTCCCGACTTTCTAGAACACGATTAAATCGGGTAAGGGTGCGAAACTCGATTATACTATGATTGTGTATGATTATGTATGTTTTGTGTGGATGTTTTGGTTGGTTTTCCATATGTTTCCGTTTATGCCGTATTGGACGAAATCGATAGAAACTGATGTTTTTACGGTCGAAAAGTTGTATAAATACATGTGTTGGTTGGTTATATGTATGTGAGCTGCTGTTTAAAGTTTCATGAAGTTTGGTTATGTTTTGGTTAGTTTTCGTTATGTTTCCGTTGTTTTGTCCGTTTAGGTCAAATTGTAGGAAATCGATAAAAACCAATGTTTTCACGGTTAGAATTCGAAATAAATTACGTAGTTGTATCGAGTAAGGATAGGTCGTCGTATAGCGTGCTTTTTATTCGATTTGGTGATGTTTGAAAATTCTGGTTTTTTTGAAAGGTTGAAATTTAATCGAAAAATCGACCGTCGTAGAAATTTCGTTTATGTGTTCTAAATTGTTCTTATGTATTTGGTGGTTGAGCGTATATGTTTGTTTCGGTGAAAATGTTCGATTTAGTCGAGTTTTCGGGCATTTCAGAAAAGTGGCAGCAAGGGAGAAATTTGAGAAATCTGGTTTTTTTGAGAAAAACAGAGTTATGTATCGATACATAACCCCTATGAATCGATACATACTGTAGAAATTTGTGAAAACAGAATTTTCACTATAGCATGTGTCGACACATGCGTTCTATGTATCGATACATGTGGCCTTTTTGTATCGATACATAAGCCTATGTATCGATACATACTGTGCTGAACCAGAAAATTCGGGTTTGTCGGGGAAACTTCGGAAATTCATATCTCTTGAACCGTAAGTCGGTTTTGATCCCCGTTCAAAGCGTTGGGAATCTAACGAGATGTTCTTTCTAGGAAAAATAGTTTTGAGGTCTGAACCTAGTCCAATCGGTACAGTTTTTTCGAACCGTTTCGTAGTGTCGGGCGTCCGGTTTATGTTTTTGCGTTATTTTGAAATATTCATATCTTGTTAACCGTTTATCGTATTTAAGAGTTATTTATACCGAATCGAAGCTGTCGATGAGTACTTTTTGATGATGATAGAAAATATTATTTTTGGCCGACTTTTAGCCGACTTTTCTGAGAAACCGTAAAATGGAATTTTGAGTTATTTTCTATATTGTGCGATAGGATATGATATGTAACGTATGACTTGTGTGAGGGATGTTTGATGGGTATATGATGTTGTGGTGAAGGTTTGTGGCCGCTTGGCAATTATGTGCATTGTATTATATGTACTTGAAATCCATGATTTAATGTATGAGCCTTGATTTCCATGGGTCATTATATGACATGCATCAGGTTGTAGACATTGTAGATCCCTTCGTGGGTGTAAACAATGCATGTAGACATTGTAGATCCCTTTGTGGGTGTAAACAATGCATGTAGACATTGTAGATCCCTTCGTGGGTGTAAACAATGCATGTTGAATTGTAGATCCCTTATGGGTGTAAGCAATTGTTGTATTGATCGTGTGCCTATTATAAAGGACTAAAAACGATCCATAACGTCGTATGCTTGTTGATAAGTGGTAGCGACGGGGAACATCGTATGCCCGACGGGGAGTTACCCTAAGTAACGAGCGATGATTCCAAGAGTTCCTAGGGGACTAATGGTACCGCATGCATAGAGTCGTTGTGTCGGTCTCTGTGCATTTGCATAATTCATTACATGAATGTTTATGTGTTGAATTTTGAGAAGGATTTGTTATGCATTGTGTTAATGTATATGCTTATGTGATTGATGTGTGAAATGGGTTTAATATGTCTTATGTTGTTTACAAGTATCGTATTTGTGTGGTGAGAATAATTGTGCATATTTTGCTAAGTGTTTTATAATGATATGCAATTATATTATAATCCTGTTTCTCACCCTTCTGCTGTGGTTTAATGCTGTAATGGCATTGCAGATTAGACGCTGGAGGTCTTTTGCGAAGATTAGTGTCTTCGTATTTTTGTCGTTCCGTCGGCTCTGATATGTAACACGGGTATTCGGGGTTCGAGTGTAGATGTTTCTTTTGGCTTGTATATAGTGGCTTTGTATGAACATGTATATGACATACTTATCTTTTGTGATGACATCAGTTATGGATGTTCCGCTTTAATTCTGTAACTGAACGATGATATTTTGGAACTGAGTTCCTATGTTTATATGACTATCAGGTTGTTATATATCTATATGAGCAGGTTGTTTTAGTTTCACGTTGGTGTGGCATCTCTGGCTATATCATGATAAATTATTCTTTGCTCTGATGTTTTATTTATAAGATTAGTTTATTCCGGTTTTTGTACGGGGTATAGAAGGGGTGTTACAAACTCTGCCTGGGAGGAAGACTCCAACGATCCTTCTCCACCAGAAATCAGCGTCATTTCTGAAGACAACCCAAGAAAGAAGGTACCCGACTTTGTGATTCACTGAGGAGTTCGCCGTCAATGGGTTGTTGTCGATGTCCCGAAAGTCGTCCATAAGTCTAAGTAATTGCCATCTTTGTTTTAACCTTTCACCCTGCCCGGGTGAAACGGATGTTTTGATAGGGCTCACTTTCTGTAAATGTCCCTCTTCGCTTTGCCCAAAGCGACGGAGTTTTGTTTTGTAGGGCTGTAGTTTCAAGAATCGACCAAATCATAAATAAATAACGTCGTTCTGTAATTTATGCATTTATTGCATTTATTGCTGTCTTCACAAAATGGTAATCCTAAAACAACCCAAAAATAAAAACGAGCATTTTTCAGAAAATACACTGCACGCACTCTTGCATTCTCTCTATCTCTTCAAAAAATAAATCATCACGTCATGCATATTGCTTGTTTTAAACCCCATTGAAACATACGATCCAATGCCTTCTCCCAACTTTGAATTCCCGGTATTTGAGGCTGAAGAAGAAGAAGACGAAGAAATTCCAGAGGAAATCTCCCGATTACTCAGACAAGAGGAAATGTCCATTGAACCTCACAAAGAGCCGTTGGAAATGGTCAACTTGGGTACAGAAGAAGAGAGGAAAGAAGTCAAGATTGGGGCACTGCTCAGTCCAACTGTCAAAGAAGACGTGATAAAACTTTTCAAAGATTTTCCCGATGTATTCGCTTGGTTCTATCAGAACATGCCAGGGTTGGATACCAGCATCGTGGAACATCATTTGCCACTAAGATCAGAATGTCCTCCGGTGAAATAGAGACTGAGACAGACTCATCCAGACACGGCCATCAAAATCAAGGAGGAAGTACAGAAACAGATTGGCGCAGGTTTCCTCGCCACATCAGAATATCCTCAATGATTAGCCAACATAGTACCAGTTCTGAAAAAGGACGAAAAAGTCAGAATGTGTGTAGATTACAGGGATCTGAACAAAGCCAGCCCAAAGGATGACTTTCCCTTACCACACATAAACATACTGGTAGATAATACAACAAAGTTTAAAGTCTTCTCCTTCATGGATGGATTCTCGGGCTATAATCAAATCAAGTTGGCGCCGAAAGACATGGAGAAGACTTCCTTCATTACCCCATGGGGCACCTTTTGTTACAAGGTAATGTCGTTCAGTTTGAAGAACGCCGGGGCAACCTATCAAAGGTCCATCACTACTTTGTTTCATGACATGAGGCACAAAGAAATCGAGGTATATGTCAAAAATATGATTCCCAAATCTAAAACAGAAGAGGAACATGTGACCCACCTGTCAAAACTATTCGAGCGTCTGAGAAGATACAAACTCCACTTGAATCCCAACAACTGTACATTCGGTGTTCGTTTCAGAAAACTGCTAGGGTTCATTGTCAGCCAAAAAGGAATTGAGGTTGATCCTAACAAAGTCAAGGCTATTCAAGAAATGCCTTCTCCAAAGACTGAAAAACAAGTCAGAGGATTCCTGGGATGTTTGAATTATATTTCCAGATTTATATTCCTCATGACCGCGACATGCGCGCCGATCTTCAAATTACTCAAAAAGAATCAGGATTGCGTATGGACAGAAGAATGCCAAACCGCCTTTGACAGTATCAAAGAGTATCTGTTGAATCCACCTATCCTGTCACCTCCAATGGAGGGAAGATCACTGATCATCTACCTAACAGTCTTGGAAGATTCAATGGGCTGTGTACTTGGCCAACAGGACGAAACAAAAAGAAAATAGTCTGCCATCTACTATCTGAACAAGAAGTTTACCGACTGTGAAACTCGGTATACTATGCTTGAGAAAACTTGTTGTGCTCTGGCTTGGGCAGCCAAACGTCTTCGCCAGTATATGATTTGTCACACTACATGGTTGATCTCCGAAATGGATCCAATCAAGTATGTCTTTGAAAAACTTGCTCTCACGGGAAGAATCGCCCGTTAGCAGATGTTGTTATCAGAATACAACATCGAATATCATGCTCAGAAAGCCGTCAAAGGAAGTATTTTAGCCAATCATTTGGCTCATCAACCGATTGACAATCGAGAATCAGTCGGGTTTGACTTCCCAGATGAAGATGTCATGTACTTGAAAATGAAAGATTGCGATGAACCGCTACCCAGTGAAGGGCCAAAACCAGGTTCCCAATGGGGACTAATCTTTGACGGAGTTGTCAATCATTATGGAAACGGAATTGGGGCAATCATCATAACACCTCAGGGTACCCACATTCCTTTCACCGCCCGACTAACATTCAAGTGTACAAACAACGAGGCTGAATACGAAGCTTGTATGATGGGTCTCGAAGAAGCAATTGATTTGAGAATTCAGAACTTGGATGTATATGGAGACTCAGCCCTGGTTATCAATCAGATCAAAGGAGATTGGAACATATACCAATCAGGACTGATTCCTTACAAAGATTACGCGAGAAGGTTGTTACCATTCTTCAATAGAATCGAGTTTCATCATATCCCTCGTGAAGAAAATCACATGGCTGATGCACTAGCCACTCTCTCCTCCATGATTAGTGTAGGTAAATGGAACGACGTACTTAAGCCTGACATAATGCGCCTTGAACGGCCCGCTTACATCTTCACGATTGAAGCAGTCATAGACGACAAACCTTGGTATCACGATATCAAATGCTTCCTTCAAAAACAAGAGTACCCACCTGGGGCATTAAGAAAAGACAGAAAGACCTTCAGAAGGCTGGCAGGAAGCTTCTTTCAGAGCGGTGATATGCTCTATAATAGAAACTTTGACATGGTCTTGCTCCGATGCGTAGACAGACCAGAAGCAAACATGATGATCAAAGAAATTCACGAAGGATCCTTTGGCACTCATGCCAACGGACACACGATAGCGAGAAAAATTCTAAGAGCAGGGTACTATTGGTTGACCATGGAATCCGTTTGCTACAAGTACATGAGGAGATGTCATAAGTGTCAGATATACTCAGATAAAATCTATGTAGCGCCAATGCATCTCAAAGTTCTTTCTTCTCCATGGCTTTTTTCTATATGGGGAATCGACATGATTGGCATGATTGAACCCAAGGCTTCAAACGGACATCGGTTCATCCTGGTAGCTATTGATTACTTCACCAAATGGGTCGAAGCAGCATCATACACCAATGTAACCCGACAAGTGGTGGTCCGATTTATCAAAAATAATCTCATCTGCCGTTATGGTGTTCCAAGCCAGATCATTACGGATAATGGATCAAATTTGAACAATAAGATGATGAAAGAGTTGTGAGCTGAGTTCAAACTCGAACACCATAACTTATCTCCCTACCGACCCAAAATGAATGGAGCGGTAGAAGAAGCTAACAAGAATATCAAGAGGATCATTCAAAAGATGGTTGTAACCTACAAAGACTGGCACGAGATGCTACCCTTTGCTCTGCACGGTTATCGCACATATGTCTGCACTTCAACAGGGGCAACCCCTTTCTCTCTAGTATATGGCATGGAAGCAGTCCTCCCTATAGAAGTAGAGATACCATCGATCAGGGTATTAATGGAAGCTAAGCTAACAGAACCTGAATGGTGTCAAAGTCGACACGATGAGAAAAGAGATATTTTCACTTTTTGTGATTTTGGTCATTCCATAACTTAAAATCCATGGAGAATTAGAATGGAGTGTAGTTGAAGCTTTTGTAGTATGCCATGAGAGCTACAAATCCATCTTTGGATCAGCCAAAATGGGTGCTTAGATCTTAAGTTATGATCCTTGGAAGTTGGTACCCTAGCCACTTTGTTCCATAACTTAGAAAATTTCTAAGTTTTAATGGTTACCTCTTTTACAAGTTATCCCACTTTCTTTGGTTTTTCTTGATGAATGTTGATTCAAATCACACATTAACATAATTTTAGGGTTAGGAGACCATAATTGATCAAAAAATCAAAAAGTCAAACTTTGACTTTTGGGTACAGTAGACTTTTTATCAGATGAATTCCAAACTGAGCGATCCTCTATGAAATCAAGTCCTTGACCTAAATCAAACTTGATGGGTTGATTTCATAGGTGTTATAGGGTGTATTAAATCATGTCCCAAGATTTGGGAACACGTCTGGGTCAAAAGTCAAAGGCACAGTTGACTTTTTCTCGCGAAACCCTAACTGTGGTTCTGATGAACTTGAAACTTGTGAATCAAGCTTCTTGGATCAATCCATTATTGCAAATGGATCAATGTAGTGTGTTAGAGACCCTCAAACCATGTCTTGAGGTCTTGGCTAATGAGTTGTCCCAAAAGTCAACTTAGGGGTGAATTAGGTCAAGAAACCCTAATTCCTGATTTTTAGTGAATGCATCCCCTGAGGCTAAATTGACTTGATGATTGGGTTCATGAGGTCCCTTGGGGTATCTTAGGTTATGCTTTGAAGCATTGGCTCATGCCCAGAGGAAAATTTCCATCTGGAGGCCCTGGTCGACCAAAACCCTAATTTTGCGACACTGGCGATCTTAAGGCTTGATCCACTCTGAATGCTGCAACCTTGTGCTTAATTCTTGATGTGTGAGTCCTCTTGATCCATTATGGATGTTTGAGAGGTTAGACAAGTTGAATATCATGTCATTCCTTGATTGATCCTTTGTCTAAGAGCTCTGAGAGGGCTTGAAACACTAAGTCTGATTGTAGTGGATGCTCACCCATCTTTGGGGAGACTAATGAGGTATGATGGCCCATCCATATTGTGATGATGACTTGCACCATAATGGCAAATCTTAGTGGTTAAAATTTGGGGTATGACATATAGCGCAAGGAGAAGCCCAGTTGATTTTGCTACAAAGGCGACAACCGCGCCGAACTTTTGAAAATATACAGAGGGACTTATACAATGTGGGAGGCCCAAAATTGTTTTATTTACAAAGGGGTGGGTCTTACACTCTATCAAGAGGCCCATGAGTATTTGAAAAAGATTTGTAAGGGTGAAAATCAAAGAAACCCTAATTTCATTCTCTTTTAAAAGTGATCCTTTTAATAAAAATGAATAAATATGACAAAAATACCAAATAAGTCTAAATAAACTACTTGTGATTTTTTATTATGGTTTGAAAAATGAGGTTTTAATCACAAGATGATTTAGGACTCATTTGATTTTGATTTTTAAGATGAATATTCATTTTTAAAAGGTTTAAAAACAATAAAAATGAATTTATTTACAAAAATACCAACTATATTAAATAAATAATATAAATCTGATTTTTTTTGTGAAATAAAATATTTTAACATTTTTGTGATTTTTTGCAAAAAGAACTAATAAAAAATAATTAAAATTGAGAGAGAAATCAATTTTCCAAATCATTTAAAAATAATAAGAAAAATAGTAAAAAAATGGAAAAAATAGTAAAAAGAGGGTCTGGGGCGAGGGGGATTCGAACCCCAGACCCCTAGGTTGCAGTGCGCGCCTTCTACCACAGGGGTGGTGATACACCCGTGTATCAAAACCACCCCATGACTACATAAGGCATATCTTGTTTTAGGCCTGGCCAAGGCAAGGTAAGACAAGGTTTTGGTCCAAAACGTAAAGGTTGTAACTTTCTCATTTCTCCATGGATTGGGACAAAATTTAGGTCTATCCTGCCTAGAATTTCACAAGGAATCCAATGGTGCTCTTGGTTTTTTCAGATGAGGTCCCCATTTTAAAACCCGATGGTGGTTTTGAAATAGGCCTCCATTTGCATTTTTTGTGCTACCTCATGGTACAGGCAAGAATTACATGGCAAATTGGTTCAAACACAACATATACAACATGCGTGAAAGGTGTATGATTAGTGGAATTCAAAGCAATGCATATTTCAAAGAGTTCAAGTTGTGATGCTTACCTCTTTATGAGCTTTTTGTGTTATCTGCCAAATTTCTTCTGCCAGAAACAATTTGATGCTTTAGACACTCTCAATTGATCCCTTAGGAACTTTTAGAATGATCACCACCAGCTGGAACCTTCAGGAACAAGTTTGAGCTCTTTCTTGCAAAATGGGCAAAAGTGACCAATATGGCAACTCTCTCAAATGGTGTTCCAGATGTAGGGAACCATTTGGGACAGTTCAAGGATGATATTTCGAGTGTGTTTAAGGTCATATCTGGTTTTGAAAGTGACTGAATCAAGACATGGCTTGAAAAATGCAAAAAAGTCTAATTTTGAGGTTTTGAGAGGTGACTTGGTGATTTTGGTGTTACAGGTTACATATGAGAGTTTTGACAGCTTATATATGACATATTGGATGTGTTTGGATCATGAGCTGTGATGGAAATGCTCTCTAACTCAAAAACTCAGAGTAACCTTGCAAAAGAAGGCATTTTGGCCTAAAGAGAGAGATTTTGAGGAAAGCATCAGTTTGGGTGCTTTGGTGTACTCAAACTGATCACAATTGAGGCCTATTTATAGTGTGTCAAGTTTATTTTGGCATCAATAATGAATGGAGGTTGCAGCAGGCCTTTTGCCAATGTTATGCAAAAGGAATCTCAAGTCTCCTCTAGCCATTGACTTGAGATTAGAGCACAGGCTTTTTAGCTTTGGTTCAGAGATAAAATTGGACTGAATTTAGTTGGAAATAGGCTCTGTTCATGCCACCTTGGTGCATCCATTGAATGCTTGAAAATAAAATTGGAGTCTTGGCACTTTTGAGCTCTTTTAGATTTGGCATGCTACTTGTAGATTCGTGGACTTTGGAGGCTTGGAGATCAGATCACCCCCATTGGATTTGATCCTCAGATGTGTCCAAAATGATGACAAGACTTAGATTTATCAGATTTGGACAAATCGAGCCAATGTACACAAATCTACCTTGTAAAAATCAGCTTTGAATGTTATGCCAAAATCAACCCTGATACGACTATCATTTCAAGGAGCTCCAATGAGAGGCAGTGAAATCATTGTCAAAGCTTTTGACGGATCTAGAAAAATAATTATCAGCAAAGTTGATCTTTCCATAACCATCGGTCCTCACACTTTCCAAGTCACTTTCCAGGTCATGGACATCCGGGCGGCATACACCTGTTTATTAGGAAGACCTTGGATACACGAAGCTGGGGCAATTACTTCGACACTTCACTAGAAGCTGAAGTTCATTAAGAATGACAAATTAGTCACAGTGTGCGGAGAGCATGCCTTAATTGTGAGCAACTTATCATCATTCTCCTGTTTAGAACCCGAGGAGGTTGTTGGAACCCAGTTTCAAGCACTATTGGCGAGCATTGAGAATCGATCAGAAATAGGGACATCGATTTCCTCATACAAAGCTGCTCTCGAAGTGATCAAGAATAATAACGCGAAAGGATGGGGATAGCTTACAATTCCTACTGATAACAAGACAAATAAAGGTCTTGGTTTCTCTTCAACCTGTACCCAAACTACTAAAGACGAAAGTTTTCGTCCCATTCAGGACTTCTTCCACAGTGGAGGCTTCCTCCACCCAGTGTCTCAAGAGGTACACTCCATCAATAAGAGTGACTCCTCCGATACGAACGAGGAATGGAAATCTTATCTCGACGATAGCGGTTATATGTCTCAGGAAGAAATGCACATTCCTTTCTGTTTTCCAAAGCAGTGCCCGAGATATATACCAAGATCATACATTCGAATGACCTATGGAAATTGTGATCCTGAGGGATGTCGTGCTCCGCCTAACTCATTAGAGGATGATCTAATGAAGGACAACTTCGATCAAGACTATTATGATCCCCTGGATGACTTACCTATCTGGAAGCTGTACCCAGAAGACTTGGGGAAAAAGAGTCAGCTCAATGATGCTTATAAGCTGAGTGATATTGAAAAGAATACCCACATCCCCACCAAGTCATGGGATCGTTACTTAGTACATTTCAAAGATATCCAGCACAACGATGAATCTGCAAAGATTGCGGGACAAGAGTTCATAAACTATTCTTTTCCTGAGGTCAACGTCATTGAGAAGGATGACTCATTTATCCCCATAGAAGTATGGGACACCTTAGGACAGCCGAGTGGCAAGTATGACTTCTTGGTCAAGTACACCGCTCATGAAAAACTCTCGCATCAAATACGAGGACATCCAGCCAACTGGATGGGGAGATCCTATTGAGAGTGAAAACATTAAGGAAGATACAACAGAAGAGTTCGTTTACGAGAACTCTGCATGGGAGGAAGACTCCAACGATCATGCTCCGCCAGAAGTCAGCGTCATTTCTGAGGACTAACCAAGAAAGAAGGTACCAGACTTTGTGATTCACCGAGGAGTCCGTCGCCAATGGGTTGTTGTCGATATCCCGAAAGTCGTCCATAAGCCTAAGTAATTGCCATATTTGTTTTGACCTTTCACCCTGCCTGTGTGAAACAGATGTTTTTATAGGGCTCACATTCTTGTAAATGTCCCTCTTCGCTTTGCCCAAAGCGACAGAGTTTTGTTTTATAGGGTTGTATTTCAAGAATCGACTGAATCATAAATAAATAAACGTTGTTCTGTCATTCCCGCATTTATTTCTATTTTCACTTTTTCATTTTTCAGAAAATGGTAATCGTAAAACAACCTAAATTAAAAACAAGCATTTTTTATAAAATACATTGTACACACTCTTACATTCTCTCTATCTCTTCTAAAAAATGAACCGTCATGTCATGCGGATTGCTTGTTTTAAACTTCATTGAAACAAACGATCCAATGCCTTATCCCAACTTTGAATTCCCAGTATTTGAAGCTAAAGAAGAAGAGGACGCAGAAATTCCAGAGGTGATCTCCCGATTACTCAGACAAGAGGAAAGGTCTATTGTACCTAACAAAGACCCATTGGAAATGGTTAATTTGGGATCAGAGGAAGAAAAGAAAGAAGTTAAGATTGGAACACTACTCCATCCGACTGTCAGAGAAGACTTAATAAAACTTCTCAAAGAGTTTCCAGATGTATTTGCTTGGTCCTATCAGGACATGTCAGGGTTGGATACCAGCAACGTGGAACATCAACTACCGTTAAAGTCAGAATGTCCGCCGATAAAACAAAGGCTGAGACGGACCCACCCGGATATGGCTATCAAAATCAAGGAGGAAGTGCAAAAATAGATCGACGCAGGTTTCCTTGCCACCTCAGAATATCCTCAATGGCTAGCCAACATAGTGCTAGTTCCGAAAAAGGATGAAAAACTCAGAATGTGTGTAGACTACGGGGATCTGAACAAAGCAAGTCTAAAGGACGACTTCCCCTTACCACACATTGACATGCTGGTAGACAGTACAACAAAGTTTAAAGTCTTCTCCTTCATGGATGGATTCTCGGGCTATAATAAAATCAAAATGGCGCCGGAAGATATGGAGAAAACTTCATTCATCACCCCGTGGGGCATCTTTTGTTACAAGGTAATGTCGTTCGGTTTAAAGAATGTCGGGCCAACCTATCAAAGAGCCATGACTACTCTGTTTCATGACATGATGCACAAAGAAATTGAAGTGTATGTCGATGACATGATTGCCAAATCTAAAACAGAAGAAGAGCATGTGACTCACTTGTCA
The DNA here is from genome assembly GCA_022829125.1 of Lathyrus tuberosus. Taxonomy (NCBI): domain Eukaryota; kingdom Viridiplantae; phylum Streptophyta; class Magnoliopsida; order Fabales; family Fabaceae; genus Lathyrus; species Lathyrus tuberosus. Next base: position 11,692,319 of record JALAZF010000158.1, read on the forward strand.
AAGTTATTCGAGCATCTGAGAAAGTACAAACTCCGCTTGAATCCCAACAAATGCATGTTTGGTGTCCGCTCAGGAAAACTTTTAGGGTTCATCGTCAGCCAAAAGGGAATTGAGGTTGATCCTGACAAGGTCAAAGCCATTCAAGAAATTCCTTCGCCAAAGACTGAAAAATAGGTCAGAGGATTCCTGGGACGTCTGAATTACATCTCCAGATTTATATCCCTTATGACCGCAACATGTGCGCCAATCTTCAAACTACTCAGAAAGAATCAAAACTGTGTATGGACAGAAGATTGTCAAAAAGCTTTCGACAGTATCAAAGAGTATCTATTGAATCCACCGATTCTGTCTCCTCCAGTAGAGGGAAGACCATTGAGCATCTACCTAACACTCTTGGAAGACTCCATGGGATGTGTACATGGCCAACAAGACGAAACAAAAAGAAAAGAGTCTACCATTTACTACTTAAGCAAGAAATTCACAGACTGTGAAACTCGGTACACTATGCTCGAGAAAACTTGTTGCGCTCTGGCTTGGGCAGCCAAACGTCTTCGCCAGTACATGATTTGTCACACTACTTGGTTAATCTCTGAAATGGATCCGATCAAGTATGTCTTTGAAAAACCTGCTCTCATGGGAAGGATTGCCTGTTGGCAGATGTTGTTATCACAATACGACATCGAGTACCATGCTCAGAAAGCCGTCAAAGGGAGTATTTTAGCCGATCATTTGGCTCATCAACCGATTGACGATCAGGAATCAGTCAGATTTGACTTCCCAGACGAAGATGTCATGTACTTGAAAATGAAAGATTGCGATGAATCGCTATCCAGTGAAGGGCCAGAACATGGATCCCAATGGGGACTAATTTTTGACGGAGCTGTCAACAATTATGGAAATGGAATTGGGGCAATAATTGTAATGCCTCAGGGTACCCACATTCCTTTCACCGCCCTACTGACATTCAAGTGTACAAACAACGAGGCCGAATACGAAGCTTGTATCATGGGTCTCAAAGAAGCAATTGACTTGAGGATAAAGAACATGGATGTGTATGGAGACTCAGCCCTGGTTATCAATCAGATCAAAGGAGATTGGAACACATACCAATCAGGACTGATTCCTTACCAAGATTACGCGAGAAGGTTGTTACCATTCTTCAACAGAATCGAGTTTCATCATATCCCTCGTGAAGAAAATCACATGGTTGATGCACTAGCTACTCTCTCTTCCATGATTGCTATTAATTGATGGAACGATGTACCTCAGATTGACATAATGTGCCTAGAACGGCCCGCTTACATCTTCACGATCGAAGAAATCATAGATGACAGACCTTGGTATCATGACATCAAATGCTTCCTTCAAAAACAAGAGTACCCGCCTGGGGCGTCAAGAAAAGACAGGAAAACCATCAGAAGACTGGCAGGAAACTTCTTCCTGAGCGATGATACACTCTATAAGAGAAACTTCGACATGGTCTTGCTCCGGTGCGTAGACAGATCAGAGGCAACCCTGCTGATGAAAGAGATTCACGAAGGATCCTTCGGCACTCATGCCAACGGACACACAATGACGAGAAAAATTCTAAGTGCAGGATACTATTGGTTGACCCTGGAATTCGATTGCTACAAGTACATGAGGAGGTGTCATAAGTGTCAAATATACGCAGACAATATCCATGTACTGCCAACGCATCTCAAAGTTCTTTCTTCTCCATGGCCTTTTTCTATATGGGGAATCGACATGATTGGCATGATTGAACCCAAAGCTTCGAACGGACATCGGTTCATCCCGGTAGCCATTGACTACTTCACTAAATGGGTCGAAGCAGCGTCATACGCCAATGTAACCCGACAAGTGGTAGTCTGTTTTATCAAAAACAATCTCATCTGCCGTTATGGTGTTCCGAGCCAGATCATTACAGATAATGGATCTAACTTGAACAATAAGATGATGAAAGAGTTGTGTGTTGAGTTCAAGATCGAACACCATGACTCATCTCCCTACCGGCCTAAGATAAACGAAGCGGTTGAAGCGGCTAACAAGAACATCAAGAAGATTGTTCAAAAGATGGTTGTAACCTACAAAGACTGGCACGAGATGTTGCCATATGCTCTTCACGGTTATCGCATATCTGTCCGAACTTCAACAGGGGCAACCCATTTCTCTCTAGTATATGGCATGGATGCAATGCTCCCTATAGAAGTAGAGATACCATCAATCAGAGTATTGATGGAAGCTAAGCTAACAGAAGCTGAATGGTGTCAAAGTCGACATGATGAACTGAACCTAATAGAAGAAATGCGAATAACGGCTTTATGCCATGGTCAGTTGTATCGGCAAAGAATGAAGAAAGCCTTCGACATAAAAGTTTGACCCCGTGTCTTCAGGAAAGGAGACCTTGTGCTCAAAAAGATACAATCATTCCTCACTGATTCCCGAGGAAAATGGACTCCGAACTATGACGGCCCCTATGTGGTCAAGAAAGCCTTCTCAGGTGGCGCCTTAAGACTCGCAACCATGGATGGAGATGAGTTTACCTACCCAACGAATGTTGACGTAGTCAAGAAAAACTTCGCTTTAATAAAAAAAAATGCCTCGGTGGATTGAAAACTTGAAAAGGTGGTCCAGGCAAAAATTAGAGACATAACCAAAAATTACCCCGATGGATTGGAAACCTCAAAAGACAATCCAGAAAAAAGTTAGGGATTCATGGCAAGTAACTATGTCCGACAAGGTTAAAACCCCAGTGGTAACACCGTCCGTCGAAAAAAAAAGACTTCAGTCAGGGTCACCTTCGACAGAAGCTCAGGATTTCCAGAATTCGAAGTTAGTAGAAGGATAACGTTTGATATGTTTCAATGTAGCCATTTTCCCTTAAATTACCATTTTCTAAACTTTGTAAATACTCTATGGAATCACGCGTTTGGCTGATTTCCATCCTATCAATAAAATTTGAGCCCTAGTGTTTTTGTTTGCAATTCTCATTTATTTTTACTTTTTCAGAATGATATTTTGTAACATGATCAACGATTCTTGAAATAAAACAAAAATGAATTTAATTGTCAAAAAAATTTTTGCTTTTAAAATAAAGATGGCAATTCCTTTTGACTTTGAACATCAAAAAGAACATCGATAGTTTCTTCGAAGGTGATTGAACCTCAAAGTGCAGATTCAAAGTACTCCTTCTAAACCAGTACACCTGAATGAAGGATCAACTGTTTCAGATGCGAATGTCCCATCTGATATCCCCGGCAGAGTTCTTACCTCTTAAGATCGATTGGCGATTATTTCTCCCCCTATAGGGTCTACCTCTCCAAAGCAAGGCGGGATTACAATTTTGGACCAATGATACTTTTCATCCCCCGTAGTGGCTGATTATCCCTTTGTGTTCATCCACTACTCTGTATGTCGCGTCAGTCTTGTCAGCATAAACATACATACATCATGCATAGTTGATTCACATTCATAATCATATTGCATTAATATCACTATGGTTATTCTCATCCCCAAGTGATAAAGTCCTTTTGTTAATCAAGTTATCAATCCTTTCCTCGTCAGAAAAAGTATCGTCTAAGCAATCTCTCCCCCAGTTTATTTCTGGATTGGAACCAATCCTCGACCGCTTTGGTAACTTGAACCTCTGAAAAGCAAAAAGACATTCGACCGACACCTTTGGAACATCACTCTTCACCATTGAATATGATATTTCTCGCTTTCCCAGATTAAGGAAAATCTCCAGAGAAAGCCTTTCAACCAAAGACTCTCGACAGTACATCGGTTTTTCTCCCAAGAAAATTCGATGTTAATGAAGTCATCAGCACCTCAAAAATTGGATCACATCACATAGCATTTCTCCGAGAAGATCTCGAAGAAAAGTATGATGCAGTATCCCCAAGCAGAAAACGGTCTTTCAAGAAACTCGTTTTCCCCAGTAGAGTCGACAAATGGCATCTCCAACAGAGAAGTTTGCACACCTCTACCGCTCAGACAGATGGGTACCCCCAGCAAGTCTGACATCAAATCTTTTTCCATCAAATGGTGTCTCCCCAGTAAAACTCGACAAGAAGTTTGATAAAAACTGCTGCAAATAGCACCCCTTGTCAAGGAAGAACCTCGACAAGAAGAAACTTAGACCAGTTCCGTGGCTGAAGACCAGGATCGAGGGGAAGTTTATTTCAAAAAACTGAGACCAGTTCCGTGGCTTAAGACCAAGATCGAGGGGAAGTTTATTTCAAAAAACTCAGACCAGTTCCGTGGCTGAAGACCAGGATCAAGGGGAAGTTTATATCAAAAAACTAAGACCAGTTACGTGGCTGAAGACCAGGATCGAGGGGAAGTTTATTTCAAAAACTAAGACCAGTTCCGTGGCTGAAGACCAGGATCGAGGGGAAGTTTTACCCTTTTCTAAGTAACATTTCTTAGCAAAATAATATGGATGGGCAAATAGCCATTCATAACCGCCATCAAAATTTCGAGTATTCCGATATTTAATCCTCTTGCACCCTGAATGTCCGAATACCTTCGTCATTCACACCTTCGGGTCCAAGAAGATTAAATAAGGCCATCTATCATACCCCAAATTTTGACCACCAAGATTTCCCATCATTGTGAAAATCATTGCCACAATATGGAGGTACCATTATGCATCATCAATCCCCTTCAAGAATTGTTGAGCATTCACCACAATCAAGAATTAGGGTTTTAAGCCCTCTCATAGCACTTAGACAAAGGATCAATCAAGAAATGACATGATCTTCAACTTTTCTAACCTCGCAAACACCCATAAAGGATCAAGAGGACTGCCACATTAAGAATCAAGCATAAAGTTACAACATTCCAAGTGGATCAAGCCTCAAGATCGCCAGTGTCACCAAATTAGGGTTTTGGTCGACTAAGGCCTCCAGATGAAAATTTTCTTCTGGGCATAAGCCAATGCTTCAAAGCACCACCCAAGATACTCCAAGGAACCTCATGGACCTAATCATCAAGTCAATTTAGCCTCGGGGGATGCATTCATAAAAAATCAGGAATTAGGGTTTCTTGACCTAATTCACCCCTAAGTTGACTTTTGGAGCAAAGCATGAGCTAAAATATCAATACATGATTTGAGAACCTCAAACACACAACATTGATCCATTTACAATAATGGATTGATCCAAGAAGCTTGATTCACAAGTTTCAATTTCACCAGGACCACAATTAGGGTTTTGAGCAAAAAGTCAACTTTATCTTTGACTTTTGACCAAGACATGCTCCCAAACCTTGGGACATGATTCAAGACATCCTAAAATACGTATGGAATCCATCCATTAGGTTTGAATTGGGTCAAGAACTTGATTGCACAAAGGATCACACAGTTTGGAATTAATCTGACAAAAAGTCAACTGTGCCTAAAATCAAGTTTGACTTTTTGGAATTTTTCACAAATATGGTTCCCCTAAGTCAAAAACAATGTTTTTGTATGATTTTGATCATCATTCATCAAGAAAAATCAAGAAAAGTGAGGTTTCTTGCAAAAGGGGCAACCATGAGAAACCAAATTTTTTCTAAGTTATGGAACAAAAGTGATTTTGTACTAACTTTGCAAGATCATAACTCCTAAACCACATGGCCTTTTTCTCCTATTCAAAGATCAAATGAAAGTTCACAGGACATACTTCAAATATGTCAACTACAAAATATTCCAAATCTTCATGGATTTTGAGTTATGGATTGATCAAAATCACAAAAATGCGAAATGGCCACTTTTTCCAACACTTAGTGAAAACTGCCTAAGTTTTCAGCCTTGAACATCAATGTTCAACAGGAATTTTCAGTTAGATTCAAATAGTTTCAAGACATACTATGATCATACATGGATTGTACCATATTAGGGCTTTTTAAAAAGTACATGAGCATTCCATAATTAATTTCTCTCTAAATTTTTATGTTCTTGAATTGATTCTTTTTTTCAAAATTCAAAAAAATGTTAAATTATTTTATTTTACAAAAAAATCCAATTTATATATATTTTTTAAATATAGTTAGAATTTTTGTAATTAATTTCATTTATTTGTTTTTTAAACATTTTAAAATGAAATTCTCACCTTGATATTTTCATTCCAAATGAATTTCAATCATTCATGTGATTAAACATGATTTTTCAAAATATTTTCCAAATTTTACAACTTTTATTTAAATATATTTGACATTTTAAATCATTTTTTATTTAATTTTTTTTGAAAATTATATCTTTAAAATTCAAAATTAGGGTTTCCTTTAAATTTTGATTTTTCAATCTTTTTCAAAACACTTTGGGCCTCTAATAGAGTGTAAGACCCATCCCTTTGGAAATATAAAACCTTTTTGGGCCTCAGTCATTGTATAAGTCCCATTGTGTTTTCTAAAACTGCGGCGCGATCGTCACCCTTTAAACAAAATCATCTGGGCCTCTCCCTGAGTTGTAAGCCTCGTTATCTTTTCTTTCAAATAATCTTGGGCCTCTAATAGAGTGTAAGACCCAACCTCTTATGTACATAAAACATTTTTGGGCCTCAGTCATTGTATAAGTCCCGATACAATTTTCAAAAACATCGATGCGATCACGATTATTTTTGGGCCTCTTCTTGAGTTGTAAGCCCCATCTCTTGTATAAAAATAAACTTTGGGCTTCTAATAGAGTGTAAGACCCAAACTCTTTTTCAAATACAATAAATTTGGGTCTCAGTCATTGTATAAGTCCCACTGTGTTTCTAAAACTACGACGCGATCGTCGCCTTTTCAAAAGAATTCATCTGGGCCTCTCCTTAAGTATAAGCCCCAATCTTCTTTACGAAACAACTTCCCCTTTTGATTTAGATTCAAATTCATAATTGTTATCAAAAGTTTCTTTAATTTCTTGAATAACTAACCATACAGCTGTAGTAATGGAAGCTTGCTCACCTGTAAGTTCTATCAGCTTTCTTTTACATACTTGTTTATATATTTCAACCAAGAATTATTTTGCTTAGAGTTTTCCCTAGCATTAGGTCTAGGATTTGATCAAACTAGTGGTCACTCTTTCAACACAGTCAAAACTAGTTCCCCATAGGAAATTGCAGATATAGTCTTGCCTCCTCTTGGGCCTATACAATATGGAACAGAGAAATGCATTATTCCCGGTGAAACTTTTCTCAAGACTGTCACTACTAGAAATTTGTCTAAGAAATTCATTTCCCCGGAGAGGATTAATTCCCGGTGAAACCTTTCTTGAATTTCTTCAAACCCTAGAACTGTTCACTAAAGAAAGGATTATTCCCAGTGAAACCTTTCTTGAACATTTCTTATGTTTGGACCCACAGGCTTCCTAAAAGCATCCCCTACCTCCTCTTGGGCTTTGTACAAGGACCCTCAGGCTTCTTAGAAGTTCTCATGCCTCCTCTTGGGCTTAATACAAGGACCCAAAGACCTCCTACAGGTATAGGATAGAACTTAGTCATCCTATGTTAGAGCAGTCTTTCAAAGAGTCAAGTATCAGATCAGTTTAGGGTTGATTCTCATCCCTTAAAACACCAGTCTCCTCTTGGGCATCATACAAAGATAAACCTTTTCATAGCAGTAGACTTGGACAGTTTCACCTCCTTTCGGATCTCAAGAAACCCTCATGTTTCCTAAAAACACAGGATAAACCCTGATCATTTCATTAATCACCAACAGAGTTGAAACCTCCATATGTTTGAAAACTCAACCTTCAAACTTTTAATCCTAAGTTCCCCAGCTAAGGTCAAATTATTATCAATAAACCCTCAATCAGAACCTCAAGGCATTTTATATTTCAACTCTTCTGTAATCCTCAGCAAGAGTTGATTCCCCAATTTGGACCTGTCTCTAGATCTCAATAATCCTCAGCAGAAGTTAGCCTCCTCTTAGGATTTATATAAGAAATTCCCCAACCAGCCTCCTCTTAGGCTTTGTAAAATGATTTTCCCTCAACCCTTTTTAGCCTCAATCTTGGCCTTTGTACAAGACACCTATAAATATCCTCAGCTGAGTCAGTCAAATCTTTTTTTAGCCTCAATCTTGGGCTTTGTACAAGACACATATAAACTCCCCCCAAAGGAGTCAAATCTTTTTATCCTCCTCTTAGGTTTTGTATAATGATCTCCCTTAGTAGAGTCCATATCCCTTTAGCCTCAATCTTGGGCTTCGTACAAGACACCAATAACACCTCCCCAGTGGAGTCAATCCTCTTTTAGCCTCAATCTTGAGCTTTGTACAAGACATATAAAACCTCTCACCAGTAGAGTCAATTCTTTTAGCCTCAATCTTGGGCTTTATACAAGATAGATAAAATGTTTCCTCGGAAGAGTCAATTCCTTCCAGCCTCCTCTTAGGCCTTGTATAATGATCTCTCTAAAAGAGACAGACACTTTTGAGCCTCAATCTTGGGCTTTGTACAAGACAAATATAAAACTCCCTAAATAGAGTCAACCTTCTAGCTTCAACCTTGGGCTTTGATCAAGGCACACAAAAATCAACATCCCCTCAGAGGAAATAAAAAAACTTTCTGCAGGAAGACATTTCTCTGTACTATCACACATCAAAAGAGACAATCAAAACAAACTTAATTCCAGATAACTGCTGTAAGTGGCACACTTGTTGACTCAGATATCCAAGCTGTAGACCATCTCTTATCCTAGTAAATCCCCTTTTTTCATATAATTCCTATAAGTGGCAAGCCTCTGGATTATTTACGTCCAAGCTAATGTTCCTCTCTTAGCATGAAAGATTCCTAAGGAAAAATGCCATTGCTCTACACTGAGTTAAAGTTTTCTCCTTCAGGACAAATCCCCTATAAAGGAAATTATGGTATTCTTGGATTCCATGCATTCCAGTTAAAGTAGTTCTCCTTTATAAACAGTCACCTAACAACTGTGATAAACAGATGAGATATCTCCCTTTAGAGATGAAAAATTCTCTCTCAGTCAAGCCCTTTTAGCTTCAATCTTAGGCTTTGAACAAGACACAAAAAAATCCTTTTAGCTTCAATCTTAGGCTTTGAACAAAACACAAATACCCGTTAGCTTCAATCTTGGGCTTTGAACAAGACACCAAAACATCTTTTTCCTCCCATAGAATAGGAGGAACTACGATTGCTCTGATTTCCCTGTTTTCTTTAACGGGAATACGTAGGCATAAGATTTCAAAATCTTAGCGAGCACACTAATCAAAAACCTTAGGTCCAGTACCTTACCAAAAACATCAAAAAACCTAAAATCAACAAAATACTCTCTCTATAAAACATTCCCAAAGGAGAAACCTTCCCAACCCGCGACAAACAAACACCAGTAAGTAGAAAACGGTAGAAATTGCTAACGGTCTATGGATAACCATATATAGGATCCGTAATTGACAACTCCCCATTGTATAACCTGGCCCCAGAACCCCCAATCTCTTAAGCATTTGTTAAAGAAAACATTTGCGTGCAAGGTTAGTTTTAGATAGCTTCCCTTTCCTTTCCAGCTTCATAAGATAAATAAGAAATCAGAAAGTAGCACCCAATTCCAACCAATGGTGATAAGGTGGTCGCGTCACCGACAAAAATCGCATGTTACAGTGATGTATAGAGAAAATATCCTCCTGCAGAGTGGACTTAGGGTCTCATCTGATGGGATGTTGATTTTTGTGTGCCTTGATCAAAGCCCAAGGTTGAAGCTAAAAGGTTGACTCTACTAGGGGAGTTTTATATTTGTCTTGTACAAAGCCTAAGATTGAGGCTGAAAAGGGATTGACTCCACTGGGGAGGTTTTTATCTATCTTGTACAAAGCCCAAGATTGAGGCTGAAAAGGGATTGACTCCACTGGGGAGGTTTTTGTCTGTCTTGTACAAAGCCCGAGATTGAGGCTAAATCTACTGAGGAAAATCATTATATAAAGCCTAAGAGGAGGCTGGTTGGGGAAATTCTTATACGAAGCCTAAGAGGAGGCTGGATTCTGCTTAGGATTATTGAAGTCCAGAGACAGGTCCAATATGTGTTGGGGAATCCCAAAGGTTTTTACTCTTTATGGGGATCAAAGGGAGAGTTGCAGTATCAGATACCATGAGGCTCTCATTCTGTTAGGGTTTTATTGTGGTAAATTACCCCTGGATGGGGGTTTTTAAGGTGAAGGTTAAAACCTTGTTGGGGATCTGAAGAGTTTTGAAAATGAGTCTAAAAACCTAAGAAGGTTTTAAACTCTGCTAGAGATTGATGAAATGATCAGGTTTTTTTCTGTGTTTTTTTAGGAAACTTGAGGGTCTAAGTGAGATTCAAGAGAATATGAGACTTTCCAAGTCTACTTGTATGAAGCCCACGAGGAGGCTGCGACTGTCCAAGTCTCTCAAGAAGTTATAGGTTATGGTTGTAGAGAGAGATCTTTGTATGATTCCCAAGAGTAGCCTGAAGGTTTAAGGGATGAAGATCAACCCTAAAATGGTTTGATGTTTTGGAATTCTGACTCTCCTGAGGATTGAACTAGCAAAGATGACTAACTTATGCCCTATACCTGTTGGAGGCCTTTGGGTCCTTGTACTAAGCCCAAGAGAAGGCTGAGAAACTTCTAAGAAGCCTGGGGGTCCTTGTACTAAGCCCAAGAGGAGGTTGGGGATGCGTTTAGGAAGCCTGTGGGTCCAAGCCTAAGAAAAGTTCAAGAAAAGTTTCACCGAGAATTAATCCTTTCTCTGTAGAACAGTTCTAGGGTTTGAAGAAATTCAAAAAAGGTTTCACCGGGAATTAATCCTCTCTGGGGAAATGAATTTCTTGTACATATATATTTCTAAGTTTGGACAGTCTTGAGAAAAGTTTCACCAGGAATAATGCCTTTCTATGTTCCGTATTGTATAAGCCCAAGAGGAGGCAAGATTGTATCTGGAATTTCCTATGGGGAACTAGTTTTGACTATGTTGAAAGAGTAATCTCTGGTTTGATCTAAACCTAGACCTAACTACTGGGGAAAACTCTAAGCAAGTATGTACAAGTATATATATACAGATGAAATATATAAACAAGTATGTATTGAAGAGATAGTGGGACTTACAGTCTGATGAAACCCTAAGCATATTAACTACAGCTGTATGGTTAGGTTTTCAAGAAATTGAAGAAAGTTTTTATAAAATTTAAATTTGAATTTGAATCAAAAAGAAATTTGTTTTAAAAGGAAATTTGGGAGCTTATACTCAAGGAGAGGCCCAGATGATCTCTTTTGAAAATGGGACAATCACGTCGTAAATTTGAAAACCACGGAGGGACTTATACAGTGACTGAGGCCCAGATTATTGTATTTACAAAAATGATGGGTCTTACACTCTATTAGAAGCCCAAAAGTGTTATTTTTATACAAGAGTTTGGGCTTACACTCTATTAGAGGCCCAGATGAAAAACAGCGGTCGTACTGTTTATTTTGAAAATCGCGTCGGGACTTGTAGGGCGAGTTTTATGTGTGGTTGCGAAGCACTATCGCTTTTGGGTACTGCAGCTCGATTCATTTTTTATCCTATTGAAGCTGATGAAGGAAGGGAAATAGATGTCTCCAATTAACCCTGCTTGCAAACTGAGTTTAAGCAGATACTTGTTGGTTTACAGCTGCTGCAAAGATTGTGGGTCTCTCGTAGGTTATGTTGTTGAGAACACGGGGTCTAGACTATTGGTAGGATGTTAGGACAGATGCTTTTCGATTGATGTATGAAGGTATGGGATTTTGGGATTTTGATTAGTGTGCTCGCTAAGATTTTTCAATCTTATGCCTACGTATTCCCGTTTAATGAAACAGGGAAATCAGAGCAATCGTAGTTCCTCCTATTCTACGGGTGGAAAATGGTTGTTTTGGTGTCTTGTTCAAAGCCCAAGACGTGAAGCTAATGGGAGTATATGTATCTTGTTCAAAGCCCAAGATGTGAAGCTAAAGGGTTTTGACTTTAGAGAGAATTTGTCATCTCTAAAGGGGAGTGGTTGATATTTGTATGCTATGAAAAAGGCACAGCTTTGAAGCTAAAAGGTTGATTGACTCAACTGGGTTTTCCTTATACAAAGCCTAAGAGGAGGCTATTGTCCCAACAAGCGGGTGTTTTTATGTGTCTCATACGAAACCCGAGAGACAGGCTAAAAGGGGTTGACTCAACAAGAGAGTGCTTTTGTCTGTGTCTTGTATGAAGCCCAAGACGGAGGCTAAAAGGGATTCACTCAACAAGAGAGTACTAACAAGTTACTGACTCAACAAGAGAGTTCTTTTGTATCTCGTACGAAGCCCGAGATGGAGGCTAAAAGGGTTGATTGACTCAACAAGAGAGCCTTTTATACTCAACAAAAGAGTGATTTACTATCTCGTACGAAGCCCGAGATGGAGGCTAAAAGGTTTGACTCAACAAGAGAGTCTTTTATACACAACAAAAGAGTGATTTTGTATCTCGTACGAAGCCCGAGATGGAGGCTAGAAAGATTTGACTCAACAAGAGAGTGATTTAGTATCTCGTACGAAGCCCGAGATGGAGGCTGAAAGGTTTGACTCAACAAGGGAGTCTTTTATACTCAACAAAAGAGTGATTTTTATCTCGTACGAAGCCCGAGATGGAGGCTAAAAGTGATTGACCCAACAAGAGAGTCTGAAAAGGTTAGCTCCGCTGGGGAGAATCATTGTACAAGGCCCAAGAGGAGGCCAACTTCACTGAGGAAGGATCATTATACAAAGCCTAAGAGGAGGCTAAGGTGCTGGTAATTGTTTCAGTTTAGTGACAGGTCCAGTATGTTGGATAAAAGAGAAAATCAGTTCTTATAAAGGGACTGATTAAAGGTACTGTTGTGCTTTGGGATTGATCAGAGGATCAGGGATATTTCCTGTTCTTTAAGGAAATGGGTAATCCAAAGGGTATTGAGACTGTCCAAGTCTACGGGTATTTTGAGAAGTCGATTCTCGGATAAGTGAATAATCTTTGTATAATGCCCAAGAGAAGGCTGGTATGTTAAAGGATGAAGGTCAACCCATTAACAGGTCTGATACTTGACTCAGAAAGACAGCTCTAGCAAATTGATTACTAGGTTCTGTTCCTATACCTGTAGAGGTCTCTGGGTCCTTGTACTAAGCCCAAGAGAAGGCATGAGAGCTTTTAAGAAGCCGAAGGTTCCTTGTACAACGCCCAAGAGGAGGCGGGGATGCTTTTAAGAAGCATGTGGGTCCCCAAAACCCAAGAAGTCAAGACATGCCATTCACAGAGAATAGATCAAGCCAGAAAAGTCCGAGAGTTTGGAAGAAGCTCAAGAGATGCCATTCACGGAGAAAAGATCATCTCTGGGGAATTAGAGCTTCTTTGACAATTTCTAAGGGTGCTTTTAAGAAGCCTGTGGGTCCCCAAACCCCGAGAAATTCAAGACAAGCTATTCACCGAGAATAGATCAAGCCAGGAAAGTCTGAGAATTTGGAAGAAACTCAAGAGATGCCATTCACGGAGAAAAGATCATCTCTGGGGAGTAGAGTCTCTTTGACAACTTCTAAGGGTGACAGTCTAAGAAAGGGTTCAAAAAGAATCTGCCTTTCACATCTCCATATTGTTTAACCCCAAGAGGCAGGATGACTGTGTCTGGTAATCCTACGGGGATCTAGTTTTGATTGTATTTAAGAGCGATCAACGGGGCTTTACCTAGTGCTAGACGTAGTTGCCAGGGAAAACTCTAAATAACTATACTAGTATTACACAGTTGATATTTGTTAGGTATATAAAAGTTTGTGAAAGAAGACTTACAGTGAGCAGCCCCACAATACAGTTATATACATATGAAAGCTGTAAATGAAAGCAGATAAACACTTACTCGGTTGTAGAGCTTCCATGTTGTTTGGTTCGTTGTTCAACAAAGAAAACTTTGATAACAATATTCAAAATCAAAGGGGAAAGTGCTTTGAAAAGATTATTGGGGCTTATAGCTCAAGGAGAAGCCCAAGGTTTTATCATTGATTGCACTGTTGTTTTGAATTTGTACAAAAGGATTGGTCTTACACTCTCTCAAGAGGCCCAAAGGTTTATTTTTATACGAGTGGTGGGGCTTACAGCTCAAGGAGAGGCCCACTGTTTTATTTTGAAATGGCGATCGCGCCGAGATTTTCTTTTAACGCAGAGTGACTTATACAATGTCTGAGGCCAAAAATGGTTTTGGTTAAAAGGGGATTGGGTCTTACACTCTATTAGAGGCCCAAAGAGTTTGAAAAAGTTTGTTTGAGTGAAAATCAAAGAAACCCTAAATTTGTTTTCTTTTAAAAGGAAATATTTAAAGGAAATCAAATAAAAATGATAAAAATACCAAATAAGTTTGAATAAACCACTTGTGATTTTTGTTGAGGGTTTGAAAAATGAGGTTTTAATCACAAGATGAATTAAAATTCATTTGGTTTTGATTTTCAAGATGAATATTCATTTTAAAATGTTTAAAAAACAATAAAAAAAATGAATTTATTCACAAAAATACTAATTATATTAAATAAATAATATAAATCTAATTTTTTTGTGGAATAAAATATTTCAACATTTTTGTGATTTTTTTTCCAAAAATAATCAATAAAAAATAATTAAAATTGAGTGAGAAATTAATTTTTCAAATCATTAATAAAATAATATGAAAAATAAGAAAAATAGGAAAAAGTGATAAAAAAGAGGTCTGGGGCGAGGGGGATTCGAACCCCAGACCTCTCGCTTGCCAATACACACAAACCACCTGATCAACCACTGGGGTGCAATGCCAATTCATTAATAACATGGCAAGGGAAAAATATAAGGCAAACTTGGTTGGTTTCTCAAGCATGGCGCCATGGCCATCTTCAACCTCAAGCTCAGATGCGTGAAGCCCTCTAACTCACTCATTTCTCAACCATTTGACATGATTCAAACACCAAACTCATGCGTTTTTTCACAAGGATCATGATGGCAATATTTGATTTCATTTATTTTTAGTGTACAGCAAGTTATATCAACATGACTGTATGAACCCTAATCTTGCAACAGCAATCGTGCAGACATGGTTGTGAGGGTTATGATCAAATTTTTTGAGGGGAAACACTCAACATATGATGGCAAGCAATTGGCAAAAGTATCATGCGAGGAAATATGCATGGATCATGAAGATGTAATTTTGAGGCTTACCTTGATGCAAGCTGAAATGGAACTCTGCACAGATGGTGTTCCAGATGTGAATTGATGATCCCTACAGCTTTAATGGATGTTGTGGAGTGTGTTGCAAGCTTTGGAACACTTTGAAAACCTTTGGATCAAGTTGGAGGACTCCAGCTGCATAATTAAGGCATAATGGCTTGGTTGAAGAGTGATTTTGAGCTAGAGGTGTTACAGTTGGTGGTTAAGTGTTTGGACACCTCAAATACATCATATGTGATATGTTTGAGCAATTGGAATGGATTGCTTAAGGCTGCAACTCAAAACCCGATGGTGGTTGCTCAAAAACAAAGAAAATTGGTACTTAAGAGAGAATGAGAGAAAGCAGTGTTGTAAATTGCTTTGGTGTGAGTTGAATGATCAATTGGAACCTCTATTTATAGGTGATCAATTCTTGTCTTGGAGGAATAGTGAATGGATATTGGATCAGATCATATTCAAAGGCTTTGGCTTGGTGGCATTTCTTCTCATGCAAGGCAGCCTAGCCCCTCCCAAGAGCATGGCTATGTCTTGACCAAATTCACATGTCTTGACTGAGTAGAGTGGCTTTGTTGAAAGTGCCCTATTTCACATAAATGCCTTTGAATTCAAGGCATATATGCCAAAATGCATTAATCTCAAGTTGGAAGATTCCTTGGTTTTTGGACTCAAACCTATCAGTTGGATCAGTTGGCTTATGATTAGATTGAATGCATGTGGCATAGTGATCATTACTTTTGACTCAGAAATCATGGATGGCAAGAAAAATCACAAACTGATTTTTCATGGCGGCCTTGACATGGTGTGTTGTAGCAGCCATAACTCTTGGCTCAAGTGGAGTGGTTTCATGCCAATGAGTTGCTTGGATTGTAGGCAATATGTACAACTTTGATTCAGCTTGGAACTGTGTGAATAAATGCCACAAGTTTTGGTGTTTCCAACAAAATCTGACTTGGACAGAATTTTTTCTAAGTGTTGGAAAAGTTGTACTTTCATGTTTTCAGTGATTTTGATCCAACCATAACTCAAAATCCATGATGAATTGGAATGAGGTGTAGTTAAAGCTTTTGTAGAGGGCCATGAGGGCTACAAATCCAGCTTTCGATGGGGAAAATGGCCTTGTGATTTAGGAGTTATGATCCTCCAAAGTTGGTACCCTAGCCACTTTATTCCATAACTTAGAAAAATTTCTAAGTTTTTATGGTTACCCCTTTTACAAGTTATCCCACTTTTCTTGATTTTTCTTGATGAATAATGATCCAAATCACACATTAACATCATTTTAGGGTCAAAGAACCATATTTGTGAAAAATCTCAAAAAGTCAAAGTTGACTTTTGTGCACAGTTGACTTTTTGTCAGATGAATTCCAAACTGTGCGATCCTCTATGAAATCAAGTCCTTGACCTAAATCAAACTTGATGGACATGTTCCATAGGTGTTATAGGGTTTATTGAATCATGTCCCAAGGTTTGGGAACATGTCTTGGTCAAAAGTCAAAGCTACAGTTGACTTTTCCAACGAAACCCTAAATGTGGTTCAGATGAACTTGAAACTTGTTGCTCAAGCTTCTTGGATCAACCCATTGTTGCAAATGGATCAATGTGGTTTATTAGAGACCCTCAAATTCTCTCTTGAGGCCTTGGCTCATGTTTTGTCCCAAAAGTCAACTTAGGGGTGAATTAGGTCAAGAAACCCTAATTCCTGATCTTTTATGAATGCATCCCCTGAGACTAAATTGACTTGCTGATTGGGTCCATGATGTTCCATGGAGTATATTAGGTCATGATTTGAAGCATTGGCTCATGCCCAGAGGAAAATTTCCATCTGGAGGCCCTGGTCGACCAAAACCCTAATTTGGTGACACCGTCGATCTTGAGGCTTGATCCACCTAGAAGGGAGCA
Organism: Lathyrus tuberosus; assembly: GCA_022829125.1. NCBI lineage: Eukaryota > Viridiplantae > Streptophyta > Magnoliopsida > Fabales > Fabaceae > Lathyrus > Lathyrus tuberosus. Next base: position 11,709,351 of record JALAZF010000158.1, read on the forward strand.
GCCTTGTTCTTGATTCTTGAAGTAGGAGTCCTCTTGATCCTTTGTGGATGTTTGAGAGGTTTAGACAAGTTGAAGATCATGTCATTCCTTGATTGATCCTTTGTCTAAGAACTCTGAGAGGGCCTGAAACCCTAAATTTGATTGTAGCAAATGCTCACCCACCTTTGGGGAGACTGATGAGGTATGATGGTTCATCCATATTGTGATGATGATTTGCACAATGATGGGAAATATTAGTGGTCAAAATTTGGGGTATGACAGATGCCCCTATTTAATCTTCTTGGACCCGAAGGTGTGAATGGTGAAGGTATTCGGACATTCGGGGTGCAAGAGGATTAAATATCGAAATACCCGAAATTTTGATGGTGGTTATGAATGGTAGCTTACGCATTCATCTTCTTTTGCTAAGTGATGATGCTTAGAAAAGGTAAACTTCCCCTCGATCATGGTCTTCAACCAAGGAACTGGTTTAAGTTTCAGATATAAACTTCCCCTCGACCCTGGTTTCCTACCAAGGAACTAGTCTCAGTTTCTGAACTAAACTTCCCCTCGATCCTGGTTTCCTACCAAGGAACTGGTCTTAGTTTTTGATATAAACTTCCCCTCGATCCTGGTCTTTGTGCTAAGGAACTGGTCTCAGTTTCTGATGTAAACTTCCCCTCGATCCTGGTTTCCTACCAAGGAACTGGTCTCAGTTTCTTTTGTCAATAAACTTTCTTGACAAGGGACACTATGCGTAGCGGTTTTCCTCAAACATCTCGCCGAATTTTCCTGGGGAGATGCCATTTGATAGAAAAAGATTTTGAAGTCAGAGGTGCTAGGGAATCCAGTCATCTGAATTGTAGAGGTGCACAAACTTCTCTGTTTGGAGACGCCATTTATCGACTCTACTGGGGAAAAGGAGTCTCTTGAGAGACTGTCTTTGCTTGGGTATTACATCATACTTTTCTCGGGATCTTCCCGGAGAAATACGATATGATGTGATCCAATTTTGAGGTGCTGATGACTTTTTTGTCAGCGGATTTCGAAGAAAAACTGCTGCGTTGTCGAATCTCTTATTAAGAGGCTTTCTCTGGGGATTTTCCTTAATCCGGGAAAGCGAAGACATCATCTTCAATGGTGAAGAGTGACGTTTATCGAGGGTTCTCTAGTTTTTCAGAGGTTTAAGTTATCAAAGTGGTCAAGGGCCAATTCTAATCTAGAAATAAACTGGAGGAGAGAGATTGTTCAGACGCGACATATCCTGTCGAGGCAAGAACTGACAACTCGATTGAGAGGACTGTCTATCACTAGGGGACAAGACCGACTAGAGAGATAGTGATGCAATATGAATGTGAATGTAAATCAATAATGCATGATGCATGTATATTTATGCTGACAAAACTGACGCGACATACAAACTAGTAGATGAACACGACTGGATACTCGGCCACTGCTGGGACGAAGAAGTACCGCTGGTTCAAGATAGCAATTATGTCTTGCTTAGGAGAAGTAGTCCCTGCGGGGAACAACCGTTGGTCAGGCTTATGAGGTAAGAACTATGCCGAGAGTATCAGATGGGAAAACCGCATCTGATACAGCTGATCTTTCATTCAGGCGCACTGTTTTAGAAGGAGTACTTTGATTCTGCACTTTGAAGCTCGATTACTTTGGGAGAAGCGAGCGACGTTCTTTCAATGTTCAAAAGTCAAAAGAAATTGCCACCTTTATTTTAAAAGCAGAAAACTTTTAACAAGTAAATTCATTTTTGTTTTATTTCAAGAACCGTCGATCATGTTAAAATGTCATTCTATAAAGCTAAGACAAATAAGAATTGCAAGCAAAAGCACAAGGGCTCAAATTTTATTGATAGTGTGGAGATCAGCCAAACGCGTGATTCCATAGAGTATTTACAAAGTTTAGAAAATGGTAATTTAAGGGAAAAGGGATACATTGAAACATAACGACCACTATCCTTCTACCAAGTTTGAATTCGGGACATCCTGGGCTTCTTTCGAAGATGACCTTGACTGGAGTTTTTCTGATGGATGACATAATTGCTGAGGAGTTGAACTGATCAAGCGTAGTTACTTGCCATTATCCCTAATTTTTGCCTAGATTGTACTTTGAGATTTCAAATCCACCTGGATGATTTTGGATCATGTCTCTAATTTTTGTCTGGACCGCCCTTTCGGGTTTTCAATCCACCGAGACGTTTTGTTTTTTAGTTTAGGCGAAGTATTTCTTGACTACGTCAATGTTCGTGGGGTAGGCAAATTCATCTCCATCCATGGTTGCAAGTCTCAAGGCGCCACCTGAGAAAGCTTTCTTGACCACATAGGGGCCGTCATAATTCGGGGTCCATTTGCCCCGAGAGTCGGTGAGAAATTATTGTATCTTCTTGAGCACAAGGTCTCCTTTTCTGAAGACGCGAGGTCGGACCTTTTTGTCAAACGCCTTCTTCATCCTTTGCTGATACAACTGACCATGGCATAATGCCGTGATTCGCTTCTCTTCGATCATGTTCAGTTCGTCGTGTCGATTCTGACACCATTCAGCTTCTGTATGCTGAGTTTCCATCAATACCCAAATTGATGGGATTTCTACTTCTATGGGGAGCACTGCTTCCATGCCATAAACCAGAGAGAAAGGGGTTGCCCCTGTTGAAGTGAGGACAGATATGCGATAACCGTGAAGAGCAAAGGGTAGCATTTCATGCCAATCTTTGTAGGTTACGACCATTTTCTGAACAATCTTCTTAATGTTCTTATTAGCCGCTTCTACCGCTCTGTTCATCTTAGGTCGGTAGGGAGATGGTGTTCGATCTTGAACTCTGCGCACAACTCTTTCATCATCTTATTGTTCAAGTTAGATCCATTATCCGTAATGATCTGGCTCAGAACACCATAACGGCAGATGATATTGTTTTTGATAAATCGGACCACCACTTGTCGGGTTACATTAGCGTATGACGCTGCTTCGACCCACTTGGTGAAATAGTCAATGGCGACCAGAATGAACCGATGTCTGTTTGAAGCCTTGGGCTCGATTATGCCAATCATGTCGATTCCCCATATGGAAAAAGGCCATGGGGAAGAGATAACTTTGAGATGCGTTGGCGGTACATGGATTTTGTCAGAGTATATCTGACACTTGTGACACCTCCTCATGTACTTGTGGCAAACAGATTCCATTGTCAACCAATAGTACCGTGCTCTTAGAATTTTTCTCGTCATTGTGTGTCCATTGGCATGAGTGCCAAAGGATCCTTCATGAATTTCTTTTATCAGCATGTCTGCTTCTGGCCTGTCTATGCATCGGAGCAACACCATGTCAAAGTTTCTCTTATAGAGTGTATCACCGCTCAGGAAGAAGCTGCCTGCTAGTCTTCTGAGGGTTTTTCTATCTTTTCTGGATGCCCCGGGTGGGTACTCTTGTTTCTGAAGGAAGCATTTGATATCATGATACCAAGGTTTGTCGTCTGTGACTGCTTCAATCATGAAGATGTAAGCGGGCCGTTCAAGGCGCATTATGTCGATCTTAGGTAGGTCATTCCATTGACCTACGCTAATAATTGAAGAGAGAGTGGCTATTGCATCAGCCATGTGATTCTCATCACGAGGGATGTGATGAAACTCGATTCTGTCGAAGAAAGGTAACAACCTTCTTGCATAATCTTTGTAAGGAACCAGTCCTGATTGGTATGTGTTCCAATCTCCTTTGATCTGATTAATAACTAGGGTTGAGTCGCCATATACGTTCAAGTTCTTGATCCTTAAGTCGATCGCTTCTTCGAGACTCGTGATACAAGCTTCGTATTCGGCCTCGTTTTATAAAGGCCTTTGAAAGAGTTTGTGAGGTTTTAAATATCACTCCCACCATTGGCCTATTTTTCTCTTTCTTTGAAGTTAAGGGTGTTGATAACCGTGGTTGGGTACAAATCAGCGGGATTCCTGGCCGGAGTTTTCTCCAGGCATACACCTCCAACTATAAGAATTATAAGAATCGATTCTTAAGCGTAAAGAGTGGGCCGAGGTGTCCACAAGTATTATATGCTTTAGACGGCCAGCCTTGCTTCCCTTTTTATTGGGTTGAAAATCCATTGTCGATCACTGGCTTCAGCTATGATAAGTTAAGTGACCTGGAAACCCAATCTCTAATAGTTCTCGACTCCTTCCGTATGATGAAGGTCAAATAATTGTTATATCTAAGCGACGAACAACTACTCGCCTTTCTGAGTAACTGTTTATATTTATTTTCATCATTCTGAATTACTCTTTTTCCTGACGCTCGTATATGTGTCTGTAGATACGATGACGAGCCTATCCGTAGCTGAACAAAAGAAGTTAATGCAGGAAGCTCGAGCTGCCCAAAAGGGAGCCGGGAACTCTATATTGCCGAAGCAGGTTAGAAGTCTGTCAACCAAAGCGGATAAGGAGTACAAATACTAAGGCTCCTCCGAGTAAGGGTGACATTCAACCCAATGCTCCTCAGACTTAAGAAGAGGTTTCATAGGGTGCTCCGAAGAAGTTGAAATCCTTAATGGCTAACGAAGTCTGCCAAGCTAATATGGATATTACTTCTCTTATGAGAGTCCCCGGGGAAACTTCTGCGTCAGGGGAGTTTAAATTTTGGTCCAACGGCTTTGATGGACATAAATTTTTGTATAACCATCTTAACGCCACCGAGAACGTTAAAAAAGTGAAATCCATTGGGAGGTAGAAGATCACCCAGAATATAAGCTCCTATCTTATGAGGTGCGCCATCCTTACTCGCGGGTTGTTTGAATCCAGCGATGATTTTGAGAAGACAGAGCTTAAACTGAAAGAAGAGATTACCTGGCTATAAGAAGCTCATAGGACTCAATCAAATAAGCTTTCTATCTTGGAAAAAGAACTAGCCGATGAGAGGAAAAACAAGGAGGCCCTTGAACCCGAGCATAAACTGACTTTATCAAAGGTTACCGAGGAGTTGAAGCAAATCAAGGCTTCTCATCAAGAACTTTTGGCTTCCAATACCAAGCTTACTGAGTCCCTTAAGAAGGCTTAAATTGAAGTTTTCTCTGTTGGTGACGAGGCTTTCGACAGGGCTAAAGACCAAGTTTTATGCCTCCATCCCAGGCTGGATCTATCCGAGGTGGATCACTTCAAGGTGGTGCAGGATAGCCGTCTTGTAGAAATGGATGAAAACCCGGATGATGCTGGCGCGAATGGCACTGCGGCCGCTGATTGATTTTGAGGTTTCTCCTTGTTTTGATTAGACATCCCTTTGGATATGCTTTTGATGAATTTTATGTTTTTGTAAGGGAGTATGGTGTTGTCCCCCCCTTTTTCTTATGACTTTTCAGCCTTCGGGCCTTGTAATGCAAAATACTTGGCCCTTTTGTGGCTTTTCTTAATGTCGTTTCTGTTTATGATCATTTTAACTCCTTTGCAAAATAATCTTGTGCGTATATCCAGCCCCTTGGGCACTAAGTTAGAATAACTTATGGTGTCCGATTATAATGTGTCGGGTATTATTTTTCCATTTTTCTTTTCTTAGTTTGATTTCTAAGGCTTATTGGATAGCTCGTTACTCGATTATCTATAAAAAAAAAACCCTGGCTATATAGCTCTGACACTTTAGGGAGTCCAGAACTCTTATAGTCTTAGGTGCCGATTACCATATTGACTTGGGTGTCCTTTTCTTAGAGACTTGCTCCCAGTTCTTTATAAGCCTTTGGCAGTTGGTCATGAATGACTTTGATACCCATGAGCCACAAGTTTCTTTTGGTGTACTTAGGCCTAGATGTTTCATCATTTTCATAATTGATTATCCGGCCTGTATGCACGGAACGAGTAGTCACATTTATAAGTGTTTGTTTAACCCATGTATGCGGAACAAGTCAACACGTTTATGAGCGACCTATGTACGCGGAACAAGTCAACACATTTATAGGAGTTTAATCAACCCTTGTACGCGGAGCGTTTATGGGTGACCTATGTACGCGGAGCAAGTCAACACGTTTATAGGAGTTTAATCAATTGTACGCGAAGCGTTTATGGGCGACCTATGTACGCGGAGCAAGTCAACACGTTTATAGGAGTTTAATCAACCCTTGTACGCGGAGCATTTATAGGCGACCTATGTACGCGGAGCAAGTCAACACGTTTATAGGAGTTTAATCAACCCTTGTACGCGGAGCGTTTATGGGCGACCTATGTACACTACAAGAAAATTGGCAGATTGCGACGGTTATTTTGAAAAGTTACGACGGTTAAAACCGCCGTAATTTGCAAGTCACGACGGTTGCAGCCCTGTCGTAGAACCGTGCATCGCGAGGCCATATTGCGTCAGTTATCAAAACCGTCACACCAACCGTCGTTATCTCTCATGACGGGTAGCAAACTGACGTAATCTGCATATTGCGACGGTTATCATTCGTCGTAACTTTCGATTTGATTTTTGTTTTTATTGTTGATTACGAAGGTTCCAACCGTCACAACTCTCTGTTCCACAGGTGCTTCTGCAGGTAAATCCGTAGGAAATTTCCGTTCCACAGGTAAATCCGCAGGTAATTGATTTTTAAAATTAAAAAAAAAATATTAGTTGAAATATGAACATAATGGGATATATCAGCCCAAGGAGAACAAACAGGTGGTAACGACAAAAGAAATCTATCCTTATAATTACAATCAATGAGAAAGTAGATCAACAACACATTAGATTTAGAGTTTCAACCTAACAAACTAAATTCTTCAAGTTTCGAAAAGTGATTCCTAGAAAAATTTCAGTATGAGATGCAAATAAACAACTACAGACAGCAAATCTACTTGGCCTTTCATTGTTCCTAACACTTTCCTTAACACCTTTACAAACCTTTTACTTCATATCTGATTTAAACACACTTCAGTAGAAATAGCTACTATGTTGTTCATAAACCTACACCTTTTGGACCAAAATTTGCAACAACATCACCTACTGTAGAAATATTTTTTCTTCTCCAATTAAGCCTGAAAACGCCGATGCATGAAGCTTCTCAATTACAATTGGTCCCAGGTTCACCAATAGAAGCTGCCAAAAATATCACAAACTTATCACAAATGTATCATCATAAACGTATTTCTTGTCACGCAAGAAATCCAATCAATTTTACCAATTATTTTGAATTTGGTTAACATTTGTTTCCAAATTTAAGAAGAGTTCTTATGATTATGAACATGATGTAGAAATCTGTTTAATCTCGTAAATGTTTAGTACCTAAATATCTCTTTTCTTGAGGCTCTTGATTAAATCTTCAAAAGCATGAATTCCACTAGTATCAATATCAGTAACAGCTACAATATCATGGTTGTTTAATCAGTAAATTCAATTATCAAAATCAATCATGAAAAAAGGATTTCATTAAAAGCCTTACGCGACATTTCAACGACGAGATACTGTATACTCAGAAATTCACTCGATGTTCTTTGAATCTCTTCATCCGCCAGCCACTTCAATATTCTATCCTTGATGTAGTTGTAATTTGAGAAGTAAATTGCAGAATCAACCCTGACGATGAGCATGCCGAGAATTTGAGAAGCTTTGAGATATTGCAGAATCTACCACCATAATTAGCCGACATGCTGCCACCATAAATGGCCTACCTGTTACCACACATGGCCAAGTTGCAAGTGTTCATATGGCTAGTTGCTGTGCAGTTATTGCAAGAGGTACTGAAAAAGCATTAGACATGTTCATTCTCTTTTTAAAAAGTCAAAACACAAATAAGTAAGCTAAATCATAACTTCACCACCAATTGGTATACGTGGTGTTATTGCTATCTATACTAACTTTAACATATTTTCATAATCTTAAAGAATAAAGGAAGGTATCACGAGGTTCTTACATGAAGGAAATTTCAGGCTTTTTTCCTCCACTGACAGCTGAGAGGTGATGCAAAACATCTACATTCCAGCACTCTCTTTCAATGCCCGAAGACATGCATCTGCAAATTTAACAGCAGTGTATGCCTGCAATTTATAATGAAGATAGTTCCTATATTAATTTAAAATCAAATGACTGAGTTTGAACTGAAAGTTCAACAGTAAACTTGAATGTTAGGTATCTACTGCCAAAATTTTCCACGAAAGTACGAAGTAATCAATAAAGCTGGTTTAGAAACTAGAAGTTAAACAGAACACATGAAACTAGCAGCATCTTCTGAAAACAAAACTATAATTGTCAACATGAAAACAAAATGCATCCATAAAAAAAGTATATCTTAAACATATAGTGGGTGTACATAAGTTTTCTTGACAAATATGAATGTAGAAGGCCTTATACCAAGCAAGTAAGAAGTACTTAAATATCGAATAATGAGAACATCAGAGTATTAATGAAAACATGACTATCAATAAAAAGTATAGATATTTTATTGAAAAAGAAAAAGAATCAAACATTATGGAATAAGTTTAATATTTTGACCAAATTAGCAAATTGTCAATCTTGTAATAATCAAACATTCATTATGGAATATATTTACAATATTGAATGGTCATACAAAATCAGTTGAAACAATCAATTATCCATTATAGAATTCTCTCTACTCAGTGGCGTGATACCAAACAACCTATAGCGTATAAAGAAGTGAAATACAGTGCAACACAATATTGTATGCATCTTGGTCTTAAGGGAGGAAAAAGAAAGCCTCACCTAGTCTTTTCTACAATGTCATCAGTGTCTCTGATGCCTGCTGTATGAAGAAGGGTTATGGGGATTTCGTTGATGTTAATACTTGCTTCACTAACAGCTCGAGCGGTTCCACCAATTTCAGTAACTATTGCTCTCCGACTCTGCATGCTACAAGAAACCATGCGATCAATAGGTTAAGTAATCAGGAAGTTAAATATGCCAAGATGATTTCTCCAGCTTCCAAACATGTTCTAAGTATACAACACAAACAAACTTCAACCACATCTTCACGCATATAAGATCTCGGTGCTAGCATCCACTAAAACCTATCACCAAAAACATAATGATGAACTTCAAAAAATTTCATTACATAAAGATAAAAAAAATTATTAAATATGCTATATTTACTAACCAACCTCGTCGACGACATTTCCATCAGAATCCATAAGGATGTCGTATGCAAAAACATGACTGGTAGACACAATTTGCCAATATAGCATATCTAAAGGTGTAAGCAAACTAAGTTTGTATTAATAATAGAGATGAATTTTAAATCTAGGACATGTGCACACTGATGAGAGAGGAAATACTAAATTTGGAGTATATGATATGATAAGTGTTTTTTATAGTAAATAATAGGAAACTTCAACAAGAATTGTACTGTCAATTATTTAGCATACAAAAACATTTTTCCCATATGGGCTCTTGGTGAATATCGAAGTCGGGTACTGCTTGTCCTGACAAAAGTCGAGAGCAACTGCATAATAACCCGGTAAACGAATTTCAAGACTCTCCCTCACTAAAATTACTTAATCTCTCAGCCCCACCAACACCACTACCAATAGATCATGAACTACTACAACTTACAAGCACCTAAATTCACCCAACTAGTGATACTTTGTACATCTAGGAGATTGTCTTTCTAGTTTTAAAAAATGTGTTTATTTGGGAGATTATCTGACTAACTTTGAGAGTCCGTGACATACCAATGTTTTTTAAATATACTTGTTTTCTTTCTTAACAGTATGATTCAACATACTTGTTTGCTTTTTTGACAATATGATTCAACATATTTGTTTCCATTATAATTACTAATGGACTAGGACTAGCTATAATGATGTAGGTTAATAATTAGTGTTAACAAGGATATTGAACATTGCACTAGTTTTATAGGTTTAAGTGTTCTACAGGCCTTCTATAGAGTTGATGAGTGGTTGTGGTGATGGAAGTCATAATATTAATTCTAATGTGTGTGTGATTCTTTTGCATTTAAGATATTTCCATGAAGTAATCATGTAACAATGTATTCAAGCAAGCTTATGTTCATATATGAACATGATGAAATTTAGGTAACAATTTAAAGAGATCAAAATAAAATTTCCAAGTGACTTGAGCTACAAATTCACCATGCCATTAAACTAACATTTTAGTGGCAACAACTCTTCATCTTTTGACCATTTTCCTGTCAAGTGTGGCAGGACCTACTGCAGAGACATACAACCATTGTAAAATAGTCTCTTTAATGGCACAATTGTTTCCTGTCACTAATTTACCATGTCTCTAAAGCTAAATAAATATAAAAACATATTTGTTTGAGAGGCTTCAGCTCCTAGTTTTAAAAATAATTTCAAGAATGTGAAAGAGTGCCAATAAAAATTGGTGGAGAAAAACTCCACTGTAAAATCATAAGGGAAAATGTGTAGCTTAGGCATATCAAACAGGAAACAACATTAATAGATGTTTTTAAATGTCAGATTAAACAATCACTAATAGAATTTGGCTTCCTAAACTCAGTCAATATAAAACGAGAGCTCTCATGTCCTCACTCCCTCAATATTGAGAAATCCTGCATATAATTTGTATTACTAATGATTGTATAGCGAATGAGCCATTCACCAAACTCGATTGAATGATGGATAGTCCAAATGAGTCTATCTCAAGTTCTTCAACAATACATTAGTTTATGCTGAAATTGTAGCAACACACCTAAAAGTTAAGGTTTAATAATTATAAAACTAGAGATTAATAAACTAGTAAATATTAGAGCATACCATGGTGCAAGAAACATATAATCACGTTTCCAATATTTTGTAGAGAGATTTACAACTTTGTATCCAACCTAGCAAATACACACAAATTAATTAGACATCTCTTAACTTTATGAAATTGAGAGAAATGGTAATTTAGCCATAATTAACACCAAACAATCCATGGAAACACTTCAAAAAAATTATAAATGGTAATCCTAAAACCAAAGAAGATCTTCAGCGCCCTGCTGCAGCCGAGCCTAAATCTACTTTTAATTTAACCACAACAGGTTGTTCAAATAAATAATCCTAAAACCAAAATCAAACCAAAACATCGCATACCTGGAACCGAATCAAACCAAAAAACCAGTACCAACAATAACATCTAATTCTTGAGCCTGTATTCAAAGAAGAAACACGTCGCCATTGCCTAAACAAATTCCCATTACAGCTCCTGCAAAAAGTAAACAAGTGAACAATTAAAAGAAATGGCTTGCAGATCTAGGTTAAGGTTTACGATTTAGGGCTCGTAGATTTGAAGCAGATTCAAGCAAAATAATAAAGAATACCATTAATAGGAAAAGATAATTTATAGTCGTTACATTCAATTGCAAGTAGTGAAGAAGCTTAAATTTATGTGTGTGAGTATTGTGGCTCTAAATATCTTAGTCAAAAACAACTAGGTACTGATGAGAAAATAGACAAAACTCAAGTACTTAAGTGCAAGTGAGACTTCACAAAAAACTGAGATTGAATTGGTAAATATCAATGGAAACATTCAAATAATATATATTCAAGGATCTACATATTCAACTTGAAAGTATGAAACAATACTAGGAGCTGAATACAACTTATGTGTCGTAAACCATCTTTTTTCTTGTAGTGATATAATGATATTGTCATCACTAATCAGCAAAATATCATTAAACTTAATCAAAATCTCGTGAACTTTTAGAATGAATCATACTGAAACTCAACATTTATGAAAATTTCCGCGACAAACTGGTATCGGAAGATGCCAATACCGAAATTGTTATTCACCGCGACAACCACAACCATTGTTAGAACACGTGTACTGACCGAAATTGCAAAAGTATTTACAGGATCCCGACCACGCGGTTATTCAAAACCTCATCATCATCATCAATAGCTATAGAAAGAGTTAGAATCTGAATTAAATACACAAATGTGAGAACCAAATACCTTATTTGCAACCTTAGACTGCATTTCCATAGATTTCTTCTGCTGCATTTGAATAAAATAGAGTTCAGAGCCACCATCCTTAACAAAAACCTCCTCGTCTGCAAAATCCTCCAGCAGCAACGCAACTCTAGCTCCCTGTACTTACTTTACCTCCACTTTCATCAAAAACAAACCTAACAGAATATCGTCACCATACGACGATCCTTCTCTTTTTCTCCAAAGATTTTTTCTCCGTAACTGAAATTTAAACAAAGTCCAGAACTTTACCCATGAATTGAAACTAACAGAAGTAAGAATTGATTACATGGAAAGAGGAGTCGTGATTCATGGCAAAAGGAGCAGATTTCCAAATAAAGGTCATAAATAACTAATGTATAGGAACACATAAAAACAACGTAGACCTAATTCATTCCAAAATAGCTTACTGCAAGCAAGAGAAAACAAGAAAAAAAAATAGAGGTTGCAAAATTTGATAAATAGAAAGTCAAACGAAAACTTTTTGAGTTTGAGGGAATGGAATTAAATCGAGAGAGGATTTGTATACACAAATTGTTGAATAACCAAGGAAATTGAATATGAAGGAATTGTGAATGGAGATTAAGGAATTTAGGGTTCCTAAGGGAAAAAGTCTAACGCGAAGAGTTCGGAAAATTGTTTTGTGAGAGCGTCTCTCATTATATTATTTTAATTAAATAAATATTTAAAATATACACGTAATGATAATACTATTATATTGTAAATAAATAATTATAATAATTATTTATTAAAATTAATTAATAAAATTGAAAAGGTTGGAAAATAAAAATAAAAGAAAAAAGTGGGAAATTAAAGGAATAAAAAAATAGTAATTATGATTGGCTAAAGTAATTGCGACAGTTCACCTTAATTGTCGCGAGTGTGGAAAGATGGCGGTTCTTTGGTAACTGTCGCAATTATTTTATAAAACATGCTTAAAAAATCTGCGACGGTTGGCTCAAACCGTCGTGAGAACTGTCGTAGCCCAGGAATAAGGACGGTTTTTTGATAACTGTCGCAAAAAATCTACGACAGTTGACCCTAACTGTCGTGACAACCGTCGCAATCCAGGAATAAGGACGGTTTTGTGATAACTGTCGCAACTCAAGTGTCGTAAATTTCCTTTTTTCTTGTAGTGGTACGCAGAGCAAGTCAACAGGTTTATAGGAGTGTAATCAACCCTTGTACGCGAAACGTTTATCGGAGACCTATGTACGTGGAGCAAGTCAACACGTTTATAGGAGTTTAATCAACCATTGTACGCGGAGCGTTTATGGGCGACCTATGTACGCGGAGCAAGTCAACACGTTTATAGGAGTTTAATCAACCCTTGTACGCGAAGCATTTATGAGCGACCTATGTACGCAGAGCAAGTCAACACGTTTATAGGAGTTTAATCAACCCTTGTACGTGGAGCATTTATGGGCGACCTATGTACGCAGAGCAAGTCAACATGTTTATAGGAGTTTAATCAACCTTTGTATGCGGAGCGGAGCGTTTATTATCTTGAATTTTGAAAATGACAATTAAAAATGAACAAAAAATTATTCTAATAATAACACTTATAAAAGAACGGAGGAAATATTACTTTATCGAGACTTTACCAAAAGCCCAATTCGACACACTTCTATTACTCTACTGGAGTATAAGTTTTTCATTCCAATAATAGAGTAATTATTTTGATTTTTTAATATATTTTAATTTTTAGTCCCCAACATATATGATCATTTGCAACATACTATGCAATATATTTAAAAATTATTTGATTGGAACTCTACAAATTTAGAGATATTGAATAGACTACATTTAAAGTAAGAAAAAAAACTAAACTACTTATATTTATTTCAGAATATATTAACTAAATTTTGTTTGCATTTAGCACTATGGAAGTAGTCAAATGACCCGTCTCCATTTTCCATAAATGAACATCGATATCCTCGCCTTCAAGGTCTGAACCTGTCCATACCGTATTCTTCGTGTACATTACTTATTCTTCCCACGTCGCAATTATCTGTGAATTTTATTTCAATGATCACTGAATTCATGATCTTATTACCACAACATATAGTACAAACTAATTCAATTGCACCAGTCCAAATCTAAGGTTTCTTGCCAGTTTTTCCATGCTCACGTTTAGGGGTGGACAAATTTGAACCGACCGATTGAAATCGACCGATCCGTTATCTTTTTTGTGCAAATGGATCGGGTCGGGACGGATTTCGGGTTGATTCGGTTGTTTAATTTGGATATTATAGGGTTGTTTCGGTCGAGCTCGGATACTAATTTTGAATCCAACGAAAACCGAAACCGACCGAACTTAATTAATATATTATTTATTTATTTTTAGTACTATATGAATGACTCACTATAAAAATGAGATTCACAATTTTCTAGGATACTATCATTTTTATAAATTGATTATTGCATTGTATACTCCCAAAAATACAAGATATGTAATATAAAATTCTGTATATTATTTAGTTTATCGGTTAAAGTATGATAATGATCAAAATTAATGTCAAATAATATTAAAAATATTATTCCGTAATAATAATTTTTATTAAAAAAATAGTTTTATTCTAAAAATTTAATATTTTTTATACAAAAATTAAAAAAAACATTTTTATAATTTTTTTTTTAAAAATATTAAATCGATTAAACCGATCTGACTTAACCGTCAAACCGACTTAACCGAATCCGACGAAAACCGAAATTTTATCGGTCGAAATTGAACCATAAAAAAGAAACCGTGGTTTACGTCGGATTTAAATTTTGAATCCGAAACCGACCGTAACCGACCGATTGTCCACTCCTAATCACGTTGAATTCATCCTCCATCTGCCACAAACAAACAAACTAGTGATCAGTCCTCGGCGACTTTCAACTAATGCAACTCCATACTTACATTTAATTCTCTTCATTCTTACGATTTGGTTATGTTTTTCCTCAAATATTTTAATAATTAGAATTTTACACTTAAAAATAAAAAATAAAATATAGCAATCTCAAATTTGTATTCTTACATTGTGATGTCCTTCTCTTATCATTTATGAGACGAAATTTTTTACATAATGTGAGCAGGGGCGGAGCTAGCATGTAACCCGGGGATGCAAATTAATGAGCCCCCTCAATATGTTTTTTCAGTCTAATAATTCACTTATTTCCACTTTGGAATTCTCTGGAATTTCCTAATTGCACATTTTTTGCACCTGCTGACACCTATACATTTAATGCTACATCACATATTGAATTAATGCTATGCATGTGCTAAGTTTTTCTGAGTAATAAATAACAAACATGGCATAAGTTTCTGGCATAAAATATAATATTTTTAATATATTAATATGCACCCCCTGCTGACACCTATGCATATGCTAATTATAAAATATATTAATATTTTTAATATTAACATATTATTATTATTATTAATTTGCACCCCTAGCATAAGTTACTGGCTCCGCCACTGAATGTGAGACCGTCTTTTCCTTAATTATAAATAGATCAATTTTATGAGATAGATTAAATATTACACAGCTACAAAAACAAATTACATAACTAGTACCCTCTATCTCCTGTTTTTTTAATAGTTCATATTAACTGAGTTTTAACAGAATGAATTCATCTTAAAAAAAAACTATTATCTTAATTTTTAATTAAAAATGTTGATTAAAGTATTATAGTACTCATTTTTTTTTATTAATCTTGTACCATATACTTGATAAAGTTTTCATAAATAATAGAAAATACATTAGATCACCAAAAAAAATTGATATTAACTAAGGGCATTGGCTAGGGGTAAAGCGTCTCACTAAAAAAACTGAGTTGTTTGGAGTTAAACTCCTCGCAATGCATAAAATTATAAAAAATATATATATATATAAACTAATTTCTAGGGGATAACCCTCGCAAACAAGGAGGGAAAAAATTTTGAATTTTGAAACTTACACTTGGTAAGGGTTAGCGCTTAAAAAGGCTGGCAATGCTGCCAATTTGCGAGGGGTCAGCCCCTCATTAATTTTAGACATACATTTTGCGAGGGACATCCCTTCACCATAATAATTACTTTAGTCCAATCAACCTGAAAAGTATTTATTCCTGCTGTTATGACTACCACACGTTATCATTGGCTAAGGACAACCCCTTGCTAATGTGATATTCTTTTACACGTGTTTGTGTCTATGCCTGCAGCGTAGCAGGTTGAATTTTTTTCATGACATTTTGCGAGGGGCTTATCCCCTAGCCATATTTGCAAAGGGTTTAACCCCTAACCAATAATTTGTGATGCCCTGATTAGCTAGGGGTCATATCCCCTTGCAATTTGATGTTTTGGGATGGTTTTTTTTTTGGTTTAGTGGGGGGTTAAACCTCTAGCTAAATGCAATTTTTCTTGTAGTGGACAATATAATAAAATAATTTATTTATAAATTGTATTAATAAAATAAGTTACGATTAAAATATAATTATATTATGTCATTTTTTTAAAACGATATATAATAGTATAACATAAATATAACATAAGAAATAGAAGATTATTCTAAATTAATTTTTTCACTTGCAAGAGGTTTCTTCTTAATATCTATTGAAAGTAGTAGTGGTAATAAAAGAGTCATTATTATCCTAATCAATGAAGTATAAAAATTATAAGAAAAATAAATTGCAATATACTAGTATTTTAAAATAAATTGCAATATACTAGTACTTTATTGTAAAATAATTTTACATAGTCATAATAAAATTTAATATTTCCTCCATTTATATTATAAGTCATTTTAGAAGAAAAAACAATATAATTCACTTTACATTAGCAATTAAAATTTTATTATTTCTTCTCTTTTCAATTATTAAATTTATTTTTTTATATAGATTTCATAAAAATATTCATAATTTTTCATTTTTATACAACAATCAATATTTTTCTTAATATATGTAAAAAGTCCAAAATTATTTATAATTAAAAAATGATGGATTATTTTTTGTTAACAGGCGCCACTTTTATATGAGTATATCGAAAATGATAATATAATTCTTTTAAATAATAGATAGTCTACGTTTTTTAAATGAGAAGTTAAAACAAATTTTACGTTGAATGTCCTTAAATTGTAAAATAATAATTAATTAGAAATGTACCTTGGTGATTATAGTTATGGCCAGAAGAGAGGAACCAAAGGAAAATGAACTCGCATTGATAACTGAGAGATGAAGATTCTCAATCTCTCTATACACATTCACCATCACTGCTTTATCTTTCTCACAGAGGATTCGAATCACCACATTCATACCCGACAACCTAGTTTTAACTTCTGGCAGTAACAGATTTGTTTTTGAGTTTTCATTATACGAGGAAGTGTATGGAATATCTTCATCCATCATTAATTCAACACTCTTCTTTTTGTTTTGTTCCTCCAACAGTCTCACTTTCTCCTTAAGTTCCTTCACATACTTAATAGCATCACATAACACAGAAGCCTTGTCTATCTACACGTATACATTATTAGAGAGGGTGATTATCTTTTAAAATATTTATTATTTTCATTAATACATTATTATTTATTGACTTTCCTTATTTAGTAACTAAAATTAGTAATGATGTTCTATTAAAAAATATTTATTTTATTATAAAAAAAACACATTAAATTATTTTCATAAAAAACTGCACACATTTCAAATAAAAAGTTGTTTATAAGATGGATGGAGTAAAATTTAATCGTCATCAAATCATATGTATGAATAAAATCAAGTATTTGTAAAGATCTAACTATTAAAATTGATTGAGTATATAAAAAAATAATACAATGTTTGGATAAAAATGAACAATCAACCAAAAACCATTATTTTGACATTTTTAACAACTAAATGAACAATTATGATTGACAGGAATATGTGAGAAAATTTATAATGAAAATATAAAATAAACCATATTAGTAATACCCACAAAATTATTAGTTCGATGCATAACAAAAATGAACCTTTTTTAGATTTGGAATAAGAGCTGAAAGAGCTACGAACTCTTGGCTAATCTTTTCTCTCCTTATTCTCTCAGCAATAATATGATCTGGTTTGTGATCAGTTGCAGATTTGGAAAATGAACCGTTCTTCTTGTTGCTCTCTTGAATAATAGCACGTTTTCGTTCATTCTTCACAGTTTTGGATTTTGGCTTCAAAGCTGGTTCAACTCTTATTGGTGGTGGATTTTCATTTTTAAACGAAATATTGTATGAACAAGTTGATGAAGAATCTGTTTTGAGTAACTTTAAAGGCCTCTCTAAGTTACTCTCAAAACTACTACCGATGTCTGCATTAATGGTTGATTGGTTGATGAAACTGTAATCATCTGGATCCTGAAAAAATATAGAAAATTTGAAGTATATAAAGAGAATAATACTATTAATGTTAATATGAAGACAAATTTATATTGTAGAATATGATTTTACTTTACCATTTCACATAGCCAATTAGTCCATGATTCCTCCATTGAAGTCATATGAAGTTGTAACTTGTAATCTTGTTGTTTGCAAGTAAGTTAAGAACCAATGGTCCTGTAAGAAAATGAAAAATTGGTCATACAATTGATATTAGGAAAAGACTATATATATGTGTGATTGATACATTCTAAGAGAAAATGAAAATGACTATTTTTTTTTTTGGATATTTTTCTTGCGAGGAAAGATGGATTTAGAAATGAGTGAAGGAGCATACTTTCATGTCACGTGTTACTCAATGAGGTATTTGAAGATCTGCTAACTTAACAAATTCTTAGGTATCAATTATAATTAGTTTGGTTCTCCCTCGTCCCCTCTAAAGTCTTCTCATCTTTTGTAACCGGTGAGGTAGCAGTTTTGTTAAATATGTAATTTATTGTTTTAGAAATATTAGATTTGATTTAAAAATATTAGATTAGATAGTTTTGAGCTTTTATAGTTTGAGTTTTAGCTTGAAATGCAAGTTAACCTAAATCTATAAATAAGGAGGAACCCTTATCATTGTAATAATCAAGTTTGATAATTCACAGTTTGCAGTTGCAAGTGAATATTGAAAGTTTCCACAATTTGTGGGCAGAAAGAATTCTGCAGTTTTTCATCTTCTTCTCCAACGCTACTATTTCTCTTTTCTCTTTCTTTCTTTCTTTCTCAATTTTTCTTTTCGTTGCCATTGTGTGTGATTCTTAACAATCTTGAGATCAAAATTGAATAGGAATTCTCAAAAGGTTTTAGGTTCCAACATCTGGTATCTAGAGCTCCAGTTGCGATTCAAGTAAGGAAAACCGTGATGGCGATGAATCATCCAAACAGGCACTTTCCGGCGAGCCTTATGATTCTCAGGAAAGATAATTATGAGAATTGGTGCAAGCAGATTAAGGTGGTTTTCTGTTATCAAGATCTTTGGGATCTTGTGAAGGAAGGAGTAGCACCGCTTGTAGAGAATGCGACAGATCAAGAAAAGGCTACACACAAAGAGTTAAAGAAGAAAGATTATAAAGCTCTCTTTATAATCCATCAATGTGTCGATCCAGATAACTTTGAAAAGGTTAGTGATGTAGAGTCAGCAAAGAAAGCGTGGGACATTCTTGAAAAGTCGTTTGGAGGCGCATAGAAGGTGAAAGAGGTGAGGTTACGAACTCACAAGAGAACCTATGAGTTGCTTCAGATGGAAGACAATGAAAGTATAACAGATTTCTTCGCCAAAGTTACAAAGCTGGTGAATCAACTCAAGGTATGTGGAGAGGTGTTGACATCAAGATCAGTTGTTGCAAAGATCTTGAGGTCATTGGCTCTAAAGTTCGACCACGTGGTAGTAGCCATAGAAGAGTCGAAAGACTTTTCAGTATTGATGAAGGAAGAGCTTCAAAGGACGCTTGAGTCTCATGAACAAATGATGGATGAAAGAGCTACAGGAAAGTCGAAGAGTGGTATGACTTTGCAGGCGCAGTCAGAAAAGGAAAGGAAAGGCAAAGGAATCGGGAATGGCAACAAAGGTAGAGGAGGCTACAACAATTCGACTGGTCGAAATCAGCATGAAGGAAACTGGTCGAATCAGAGAAAACCCTGGAACCAAGGCAACCAAAGAGGTGGTGCTGCAGGTAGAGGAAGAGTTGGTGGTCGAAAGCCTGACAAGAGTCATATTCAATGTTTCAATTGTCAGAGTTATGATCACTATTTTAGTGATTAACCAGAAAAGAAGAAGAATCAAACAACTGATGCAAAGCTGACGAAACATGAAGAAGAAGATATGTTGTTGATGGTCACAACAAGAGACAAAGAGAGATTCTAGGACCAGTGGTACTTGGACTCAGGATGCTCATCACACATGACTGGAAGGAAAGATTGGTTTTTCAACATGAAGCCCTCGTCGAAGAACACAATGAAGTTTGCAAATGACAACACTCTAGCAGCTGAAGGTGTTGGTGATGTTCTGATTATGAGGAAAGATGGCAAGAGGTCAACAATTTCTAATGTGTTGTACCTACCAGGCATGAAGAGTAATTTACTCAATATAGGGCAGTTGGTCGAAAAGAACTACAAGGTGCCGATCGAAGACCAGATGATGAAAGTTCTCGACGCATGTGGTAGGTTGATTTTGAAGGCTCCAATGTCTCAAAATAGGACCTTCAAGATTGAACTCGATGTGATGGAGCACAAGTGCCTAGCAACTGCAGCCAACACAAATGTGTGGCTATGGCATTTTCGACTAGGCCATTTCAACTTCAATTACATCAGAGAGCTAAAGAGAAGAAATATGGCTTCAGGATTACCTGAAATCAACATTCTAAGTGAAGTATGTGAAGAGTGTGTTTAGTCGAAACAACACAAGAATAGATTCAGCAAGGATGCATGAAGGAAGTCGAAGGAAATTCTGGAAGTCATATATTCTGATGTATGTGGTCCAATCCAGGTGGATTCGATTGGTGGTAACAGATACTTTATCACGTTTATAGATGATTACAGTCGAAAGTTGTGGACTTACCTCATCACGAAGAAAAGTGATGTGATCGAGGTATTTTCCATATTCAAATCTATGGTCGAAAGGCAGAGTGGTCGAAAGCTGAAAATTTTGAGGACTAATGGTGGTGGAGAGTATGTGTCGAAAGAGTTTGATGCATTATATGAGAAAGAAGGGATTGTGCATGAGGTGGTGCCACTCTACACTCCACAGCAAAATGGAATTGCAGAAATAAAGAACAGAACCATCATGAACATGGTGAGAAGTATGTTGAATGGAAAGCATCTACCCAAAGAATTATGGGGAGAAGTCGTTTCGATAGCAACATATATTTTGAACAGATGACCGACGAAGAAGCTTGAAGGAATCACACCAGAAGAATGTTGGTCTGGTGTCAAGCCTAGCCTCAATTACTTAAAGGTGTTTGGATTTATAACACATAGACATGTGTCAGATCAGTTGAGAAGAAAGCTTGATGACAAGTCGAATCAGATGATCTTGATAGGATATCATTCGACTGGAGGATACAAGCTGTTCGACCCAGTGAATAAGCATGTAGTAATCAGCAGGGACGTGATCATAGACGAGCTTAAAGAATGGGATTGAACTGAGAATGTAAATAAGGATTCAGTGAGAATCACTTGTGAAGAACCACCCATTGAAGTCGAAAGAGAAGTTCGACAGGAACAAGTCATAGATGAAGTAGGTCCAAGCAGACCTCGACGAATAAGACACATGCTGACAAGGTTGTAAGAATGTGTAATTACATCAGATGATGTGGTTGATGAAGAGGGTGAGCTGGTAGACTATGCTTTCTACGTAGATGTCGAACCAATCAATGCAGCTGAGGCATTGAAAGATTTGAAGTGGGTGAACGCAATGAATGAGGAGTTAGAGTCCATCGAAGTCATCAACACTTGGTCACTTGTCGAATTGCCTCATGGCAAGAAGGCAATTAATGTGAAGTGGGTTTACAAGGTGAAAGTGAATCCTAAATGAGAAGTAACTCGACACAAGGTGAGACTTGTGGCGAAAGAATTTCTTCAGAAGGAAGGAATCAACTTCGACGAAGTGTTTGCACCTATTGCTAGGATCGAAACAATCAGGTTGGTTTTTGGTCTAGCAAATATGAATAATTGGCACACAAGTCAGATAGACGTGAAGTGTGCATTTCTTAATGGCCCCTTAGACAAAGAAGTTTATGTCGCACAACCAGCTGGGTTTGTGAAACGAGGTGAAGATGGAAAGGTGTACAGGCTGCATAAATCCCTGTATGGACTTAAGCAAGCTCCAAGAGCTTGGAATAAGAAAATCGACAGCTTCTTAAGGGAGAAGGAATTTGTGAAGTGTACGACTGAGCATGGAGTATATGTAAGAAGAAGCAATAGTGAATTGTTTATACTATGCCTCTATGTCGATGACCTATTGATAACAGGAAGTTGCAAGAAGGAGATCAAAGATTTCAAACATGACCTAAGTGAGGAATTTGAAATGCCAGACTTGGGAAATCTCTCATATTTCCTTGGCATCGAATTTTACAAGACTAGTAAAGGTTTGATGATACACCAAAGATGATATGCAAGCGAAATACTCAAGAGATTTGAGATGCAAGATTGCAACCCAACTTCGACTCCAGCTGAGACCAGATTACAACTGTCGAAAGATTCAGATAAAGATGATGTCGACCCAACCCAATACAGAAGACTTATTGGGTCACTTCGATACCTTTGTCACACAAGGCCTGACTTTGTATACAGTGTGGATATGGTACGTAGATTCATGCAGAAGCCAAAGGTATCACACCTAGCAGCAACGAAGAGGATGCTGAGGTATCTGAAAGGAACTCTCGACTACGGCATTTTGTTTCCTGCAGCTGATGAAGGAAAAGAATGCAAGCTAGTGGGATACACCGACTCTAGTTGGTGTAGTGATGCTGAGGATAGAAAATCACCAGTAGTGGCATTGTCTTCATGCAAAGCAGAATAAATAATTGTTTCTCTTTGTGCATGTCAAGCAACCTGGATGGTGAACCTGGTCGAAGAGATCACAGGGAAGAGTCATGGAGCAATTACCATAAAGATCGACAGCATGTCAGCTATCAACTTGGCGAAGAATCCAATATCACATGGTCGAAGTAAGCACATCAAAATGAGGTTCCATTATCTTCGAGAGCAGGTAGCAAAAGGGAAGATTGACTTGGAACACTGCAGAACTGAGAATTAGATTGCAGATATCATGAAGGGAGTGCAGGTCGAATTTTTCAGAAGACTAAGAGCCATGATGAATATAGACAGTTTAGACACAATGAATTAGGTGGTGTGTAAAATATGTAATTCATTTTTTTAGAAATATTAGATTTGATTTAGAAAGATTAGATTAGATATTTTTAGGCTTTTATAATTTGGGCTTTAGCTTGAGATGCAAGTTAACCTAAATCTATAAATAGGGAGGAACCCTTATCATTGTAATAATCAAGTTTGATAATTCACAGTTTGCAGTTGCAAGTGAATATTGAAAGTTTCCACAGTTTGTGGGCAGAAAGAATTATGCATTTTTTCATCTTCTTCTCTAACGCTACTATTTCTCTTTTCTCTTTCTTTCTTTTTTTCTCAATTTTTCTTTTCGTTGCCATTGCGTGTAATTGTTAACAATCTTGAGATCAAGATTGAATAGGAATTCTCAAAAGGTTTTGGGTTAATTCCAACAGCTTTTAATTGGTTACTAGAGTTTGCCTAACTCATATTTATAAAATTGGTTTTTTAATTTTATGTTTAACTAACGTGAAATTTATGATCTTCCTAATATACCACCTCATGTCAAACACTCTTTTAAACTTGATGTATGGATATTAATGGTGTATTGTCTATAATTTGATCGATAGACTTTGATATCATATTTGAATTTAACATAACTCATCCTTACACAATCGACTTCTAAGGTGAAGGATGATATTCTATATAAAGTATTTTCAATCTTTATGTCTAACCAATGTGGAACGTAGCATCTTCCTATAATATTGATATAGGATCCTTAGTTTGTTGAATTGGTGTGTAGTTTTATCTAGAATTCTTCTACCTTTCTTTCATATATTTTATCTGCTTGATAGGGTGTCTAGGATTAGGGTGTTGTTTTGTGATATGACATGCAGTGGTTTGGTCAACATAGAAGTTTCAGAATGGTATAGTATTTCTAGGTAAGTCAGTGACAATAAAGGACGTGGACGCAAGATTAAATATCGGTTACAAAGTCGAGGTAGCACAAAGCGTCATGAAAACTTACCACTTTACCCCTTGGTTTTGCAATAACTAAGGGGTAAAGTGTTCTACGCATGAGTTTGATCCCCAGCTTTTGCATTTTTATTATTTTTCAAAATTGCATGGCGCCCCATATTTCTTCTCTGTTATGTGTGAAACCTAGGTAATAGAGTAGTATTATTACCTTGACTTAAAATAATAACCGAGGGGAAAACATTGTTAAGTAGTATGCACTTCAAGTCATTACATTAAACTTAGGCATATCTGACATCCATTTGATTGTTTTCGATGCACTACTCTCTTTTAAACCCTTTCATTAAACTAAGTTATGAAAGTTATGTTATGCTCTGTCAACAATATTTTTCCACTCTTCCGAGGAAATTTTCTATTGATAAGACTTTTGTGAATGGTCAAGTAAGGTTGAACTTCACTAAGGTTATTCAATATATACAAATGTGTTTGAAGAACTAAATCTCGCACTAAAAAAAAACTGTCATTAGCCATGTGATTTTCACACCACAAAGTGAAAAATCACACCACAATGATCATTTAGCGACGTGAAAAATCACATGGCCGAAGCACTTGTGGCAACTCAGTTGCCATGTGAAATCCACGTCACAAAGTTGCCACATTATTTTCATGTCACAACACTTTGCCACGTGATTTTTATGACACATCATTCTACATTAATTGCAGGTGTGGTCTGATATATGCAAGAAGTTCGCCACGTGAAAATCACATAACAAACTTGCCACGTGAAAATCATGCCACAAATATCTACATAGATTTAAATATTATAAAAATTATATATATTATATATTCTCTTTTAATATATAAATATTAATAATCTTAATTTTAAATTGATATAAATAAATATTATACATTATATATTATGATTTTAAATATATATATATATATATATATGTGTGTGTGTGTGTGTGTGTGTGTAATATAAATTAATATAAACAAATAGTTAAACATATTTGTACATCTCGGAAATCATGTTGGATTCCAAGTCGGATTCTAGCGAAGGGTGACCGGATGAAACAAGGTTGAATCGATCTTGCGCGAACCGAGCTAGATCTCGGTCATATAGGGAGAGGTAGTAATAGGGCTCGGATGCCATGCCAAAGGACACAAGGGAGGATTATGAAAGAGCACATTATGATTGGAGAGTTACAATCATTGAAGAGGCGGACGCTTTGGGGACAATTATGGAGGCGACAAACATTTTAGGAAGGTGTGTCGCTCCCGGGATTTTCATCCTAGTACAAACGCGAAAGTGGCACCGAACAGAGTCGCCAGCAATGTGTATTTATCCCAAGAGAGGGAAAGGAAACACCGCATAAACCTGAAGGAAAGGATAGAGCATGGTCTTGCGACCAAGAGAAATGGGTTCGGGAGTCGGTTACGCGAGAGGAAGGTATTAGCACCCCCTCGCGTCCATCGTACCCGATGGGATCCACGCTTGCTTGTCTCGATCAAAGGGTGTAAGAAAAGAATACTGAGAAAGAAACTGAAAAAGGAATGGAAAAGGGAAGAAAAACAAATGTAGGGAAAATAAAAGAAGTGCTCGCATGGGCCCTACCCCACTGCCTACGTATCTCATCGGGAGCATGAGAATCAGAGCGACGTAGTTCCCCTCACTGGGGATGGATTGTTTGTGTTTTTTAGAGAACGGCTTACGTTCTAGCTCAGGTGTTGCAGGCTCGCTGGTCCGAGTGCGTTACCATCTTGCAAGAGAACGAGTAGGAAGCACGTTCGTACGTCGAGAATGAGTGAGGTGAGAAAAGAATTCCCGAAGGAAAGACGTTATTGTTTGTTTTTGTCTTTTAGAAGGAAGTGTTTTGGATTTGTTTGCATATGACAGTGTATCTGGATCTTAGTCATTGGAATGTGTACATTCTCACATTCCAAGATGGAATGGGCAAGAAAGCACACTAAGAGTGAAGAAGACCCCCACCCTTAGTTCCAATTGTCAAGGTTCAAACACACTAGCATACTTGTGTTTATTAAGTGTTTTTGTTGATTAAGAAATGAAGAAGTGTTTTTTATTTGTACCTTCAACAAGTATTGCATTTAAGTCCCTCATACAAGATCAAATGTTTAACACATTGACCCAAGATGGGCTATATGCTATACATTCTAAGGTTACAAGAGAAGACCCCTTATAATCTTTTCTTTATATGAAAGGCCTAAATGCAATAAATGCCTACCTTTATTAGATATTTTGAATTTTCTTTGAAGAGATGAGAAGAGAGACTCAAGAGAGGAGAAAAGGTAAAACCTATATGGACTAAGACTCAATCCTAATTGAAGATTAAAGGGAGTGATCCTAAAGGTTTGTGAGGTTTCAACCTAACGTCTAAAGAAAGAATGAATTAAACAATTCACTTCTAAAGTAGAAGATGAATTGTAATTCACAAAGGGCAAGTGATGAGTTATTAAAAGAAAGCACATAAGTGCTTAGCAAAACACTAAATGGAATTGTAAAAGAGAAAGGATAGAAGTTGAATGTGGATTCCTTATCCACACCCAATTGAAACTTACCAAAGCCCCTACATGGTTAGCACAATCACTTACAAGTAAAGTAAGAAAATATAATGAACAAATCAAATTCAAACAAGTTGACAAACAAAGTAAAATGAGATTGAATGCTATACATGCTTCCAAGTCAGAATGTAACTCATATTTACACAACCTAATGTTATCCTAAATGGGCATACCAAATCATGCAAACAAAATCTCAATCCAACAAGAAGCAAAGAAGAAGAGGTGAAGTGATGTGAATGTGGTTCATACTTGTGAAACAAGTGACTTAAGGTGCAAGATAAACATCAAACATGCAAGGATGAAACCCAAATGTCACAATCAGAAGTCAATTAACATGCTATACATCCTCAAACAAAACCACAACTCATGGCACAAGTGCCTTCATGATCAAGCAAACCAAACATGAGGCATGCATTCACAAAATGGACAAGTTAAACTTCATGCTTCAAACAAATAGCAAACATGCTTCAAAAATTATGACTTTCACCAATCAAACCCCTTAAACACATGCCATTAACATATCAAGTCCACAAGCAATGAATCAGAACCAAAGTCACTCAACAATTAGGTCAAAGTCTCATGGAAGTTTCATGCATTCATGCTCAAAGCAACACATCAAAAGTCATCCAAAAAAGACTTAAAAATCATCTCATAAATCTCAAACATACCTCAACATATTGTGACCACAATGCAAAAAGAAAGGCATCAAAATCATTTTTTATGATCAAGAACAAAAATGCACAAAATCATATGTCACATTAAGTATGCATACAAATGGAAATTCAAAAGAAATAATGGAACAGGGGCAAAATGGTCATAAAATCAGAAAATAAAATCATAGAAAATTTCCTAAATGTTTTAAGAATACACATGAATTTTTGTAGAATTTTATGATGGAGTTTGGTATTTTTAAAAATTAATTATGAAACGTGTATAAAAAATAGAAAAATAAAATGAAATGCAAGGGAAGGGGAGGTGTGAACATAGCAATTATGCAGTTCAATTCAATTGGGCTTGAAAACATGGGGGTGTGGGTAGCAATCTGATTAGGGTCCATTAAGCGCGCAAAACACCATAACTAGCATGTTCTTCAGTCAACAAAATTGACTCATTAATAGCCACTAGATTGAGTCAAGGTCAAGCCAAAGTCAAAGTAATCAGATCAAACGCTCACACACGCATGTCCACGTTCCATACCATATGCCACAACACACAATGTTTAAAATGGAATCAGAAGCCGCACGTGAGAGGCATGTGAGTTTTTTATGTGCTGGCGCGTTTTGGATCGTTAGATCAACAACATCATGCGGCTGACATTCATTCTGGCCAAAACCCTAACATAAAGACCACCGGCCGGAGAGGGACCTCCGGTCACCTTCTCCGGTCACACACCACCGTCTGCAACTTCACATGTTCACAGAAATGTACAATACGCATACCAAAATGAAGCTGAGCTCATGTAGATCAAGAATGCACACTTATTTTTCACATATCAAGCACGTGCACAAAGAACAGAAGAGATCAAGTCCTGCCCTAAGTTTTCAACTATGCCTCTAAAGGCCTATCAACTAGCCAGATAAATTCTTGAGCTTATAAGAAGCCTCAAGAACCTGAAAGCCAATTCAAATCAAGTCTATAATGGTGGAAATTCGTACCTGAAGATTTGAGACCTTGAGATGTTCTTCAGAAAACCAGAGATGCTGCTTCCTCTTTGAGCTTCTTTTGGCCAAATAAAGGCTTAGATGCAGTGGTGGATGATGATTCAATGGAGAAGAAATGAAATCCAAGCTTCAAAACCAGTTGCAAGGTAGTGAAATTGAGAAAGAATCAGAGAGATTCTGAAGTGAAAATGAGGAAATGAACAAGGTGAAGCTCGAGAATCAATGGCAATGGTGAGATTGAGAGAGAAGAAGAGCAAGTTTCTGAAGTGAATGTGTGAAAAATGAAGTTAGGAATGAAATTTGAGAGTGAAGTTTTTATTTATAGTGTGAGCTAACCATAGTTAACTGAGTGAGTCAGCTGAGTCATGGTGGTTTGGGTGAGTCATCCCTAACTAACTGAGTCAAGTTAGTTAGGGAGAGCAATGATATGGTGATGGCAACTCATGATATGCTATGGTGGAGGTGAAAAGAAAATGAAGGCACGGCTGGTTGTAGCAGAAACTTGCTCAGCAAGTTTGTTTCTTTCCATTCTCATGTATGCCAAGGCAAGTGTGCAATGTGTAAGTCATGTGTGTTTGGTTTAATGTGGAAAGCTGATGTGATGAAGTGTTTGGGGTGTGTGTGAACCAAAATCGTGCACCAGTCTGTCAATGCATCAGTATCAACATGAGGTGGTTTGAGGAAGTTTTTCTCTCTACTCAATGAATGAATTGGTGTGTTTTAGGAGTCATTGGAAAGAGGATGCATTGGAGCACAATATTGATTTGGAAATTGAAGTGGAATGAGGTCTCAAACATGTCTAAAAATGACCTCAAACAGATGGAAAAAGAAGCTGGTACATGGGTGCGCAGACTTGTGGCATGACCTGGTTGTGACCTGGTCAAATTTCAGTTGCAATGACCATTCTTTGAGCCATCATAACTCCTTAACCTTTGATCAGATGAAAAATTGATAAACACCAACTTTGAAGATCTCACATAGAGGAACAATTTTGATGTTGAAAGATTTTCCATTTGAAGCCTCTAATCATGAGTAATTGATCAATACATTTGGCCCACCAAGTGTTTGAGAAAATGACTGCGCGCGTGCCCTGAAAATCTTGGTCATGACCTAGTTTTGAACCTACTTTGCTCAAACTTTGATCAATCATATCTCACTCAATTTTTATCCAATGGAGATGTTCTACCCATGGATTTGAAGCTCAAAGCAAGGCCTTTCATTGAGGCAGAGTGGAATTTTCATTTGGTGCTTCAATTTTGAATGGCCTTGGTTCAAACTCTGATGCAAAATGGCCAAAACTTGCTATTTTTAGTAACCCTTCTTCACCCAAAAATGGCAACTTTTTACATCTTGATTTTTTCATGATTCCTTTGGAGTTTCTTGACCAAATTTTGTACATTGGACACATATAACATGAATTTCATGAATTTGGCCTCAAAAAGTCAAGAGTTGACTTTTTCCTCTGATTATTTGACTTTGCCCCAATTTCTCTGATTCTTGATCTTTCTTCCAATTGAACCACTTCTAAAACCAATTGAGATGCAATTTTCCACATACATACACTTAAGAACATGTAGAATACCATGACATCAAGTTTTGCCCAAAAAAGCAAAGATTCCCTGATTTAAATGGAAACCCTAATTTTGGCCCCCTCTGGTTAGGAGGTAAAAGTGCAGTCTTCAATTTCCAATTCCTCAGAGTATGTTGTGTATCCTCTTAAAGGATGATGAGAAATGCCACTTGGGAATGATTTTGAATCAATGAGCTATCTCTTTTGAGGGTTTTCCTTCAATTTTTGGACTTCTTGCATAGTGTAGGATGTAATGCTTCAATCTCCTATTGAATCTCACCTTCTTGAGGTTGTGGAAGATCAATTGAGATAGTATGAGACATGAGAGACCTCTTGGCTTGCATAGAGCCCACTTGATTGACCTTTTTGTGCTTTGAATGATTCCTTGATTGTCCACCTTCCACTTGATCACATGCCCTGATGGTAAGAAGGATGCCATGCTTCATTTTTCTATGTTAAATGCAATGCAATGCTAGTGAGGTGGATATGATATGATAAATGATAATGCCATGCTATGATGCCAAAAGGGGAGAGCAAATTTTGGGGTATTACAGCTGCCCCTATTCAAGCGCTGTAGACCTGAATGCCTGAAAGCAATTGCTTTCGGACTTTCAAGGTATATAGTGGTTGAATACCAAAAATAACCAAAAATTTGCTCTGGATGAAGAAGAAAAGGGATATAAACCCAACGAGACTGCTGGATTAAATCCTCGATGAAACGTCGGAGAGATCTGTCTTTTGAACGATGCCAGACGACTACTGGCTTGCCACGCTGATGGTGGACTTTAATACTGTCTTTTATGCAATTCCAGACGACTACTGGCCTGCCACGCTACTGGTGGACTTTGGAAATGTCTTTTTGAACGACGCCAGACGACTACTGGCTTGCCACACTACTGGTGGACTTTAATAATGTCTTTTATGCAACTCCAGACGACTACTGGCCTGCCACGCTACTGGTGGACTTTGCAGCTTCGTGCCACCCGAAGATGGACTTTTGCCAATCCACTGTTGGAC
This sequence comes from Lathyrus tuberosus, assembly GCA_022829125.1. NCBI lineage: Eukaryota > Viridiplantae > Streptophyta > Magnoliopsida > Fabales > Fabaceae > Lathyrus > Lathyrus tuberosus. The sequence goes on from JALAZF010000158.1 coordinate 11,740,219, forward strand.
TTTTAGAATTTGCCACCCTTAGATGGACCTTTCGCCAATCCACTGTTGGACTTTTGCCACCCGAAGACGGACTTTTGCCAATCCACTGTTGGACTTTAAGAATTTCAAAATCGAATTACTCTCTGCCTCTGCGCCAGACATCTCTGCCGACTCTGCTGAGGAACCACAATCAATGATTTAATCTCGGAGACTCCTAAAAGGATAATATCTCTGCTGGCGAATGGATGAACAATCCGTCTGCTTCGAATTGTCAAGCTTGCCAAAAATAAATTGGACTTTAAGATATGAGGGAATGATGACTCTGCCGGGAATTATTCCATCTGTTTGGGGCTGGATTCTGGTCACAGCAACTCCGCTGGGGATGAGAATTCTTAAATGACGTCCTGCTGGGGAAATGAGCCATTAAAACTCTGCTTGGGGATTTATTCAACCCAAGATCCTTTATAGGGATTATCAACCTTCTGATCCGGCTGGGGAAAGGCGGTACCATCCTTGTTGAGGAATAGATTCTGTCGATCTGATAAACCTCTGCGGAGAGAACAATAACTCAGCTGGAAGTTGCTGACAAGATTCGATGCTGACCTCTGTGGGGATACCATGACCCGAGATACGATCTTGCTGGGTATCAGGGCTACTCTGCCAGGGATATGCAAATCCTGGTTAGAACATTCCACTGCAACTTGCTAGAAAGGGTCCTCAGAGATCTGTTGGGGAAACCCAAAGCAAATCCACAGTAGTCTGCTGAAGAATATGACTGTCGGGCTTAGGATAAGTACTACAATACCCCATGTTAGGCGAGCTTTCCTTTAGACAATTCCGTTGGGGATGACGAGTTTATAACAAAACTCTGCTGGAGAAAACTGCTTTAAAGCGTCTCGTGTTGGGGAATGCCTTTTGAGAGGATTTTACAGAAGACCAACTGTCCTCAAACTCTACTGGGGATGATCAACACTTCATGTTGGGGAACCAAACATGCCCCACGCTTAAGAAAACCAACAATTTGTCCCCGAAGCGGATGTCCTAAGAGGATTTTACAGAAGATCTAGCCTCTTCCAACTCCTGTGACTTCGCTGGGGATAATGACCATCAGTTTCGGTGTCGACGAGACCACTCTTTTGGGGAACCTGTGACCGTTATGGACACAGAAAAGCTTGTAGTTGTTGGAAGTACTGAATGAGAGAATCGACTTAATAAGATACAACGGTACCCAGTTGAACTTAATTCACTGAGATCGACCCGATGAACGCCGATCTCCTTACCCATAATTGCCCCAGTCTTTTGAGTGGGGTGATTTATTGCTGGTCTTGTGCTTAAAATCATCTGCACCTGCTACCTGCAACAAAAGAATATGCCCACATGCTCCGAATATTGCGTGGCTAGAATCCACCATCCGGGAGTATTCAACATTCGAAGTAATTTCAAATGTTTTTTCTGCGCATGTTATTGTAAGGCTGCCATGTTTTCAAATGCAATGTTTTATCAAAAATTAGGACGTTTTTGCAAACAAAGCAATAAAACAAAAATAGAAAGCTTTTTATTGAAATTCAATTTATTGACTGAAAGCCCAGAATAGGCAATTACATCTGGAAGCAATCCCTGGAAAGAGGTGATCGCTGAAAATTGAGAAAAGAAACTATCCTAATGGCAATGTGAAAACGGAATTCCACTGAGTTTCCATTCTGTCATGACCAGTATGTCTTCAAAACTCCCCGACCTTGCCTTCTGAGGAATGATCAGACCGATTCCTATCTTTCAGAACGTCAGTTGTTCAAACGGTACAGATAACTCAAACCGTAGTCATTCGCTTAAATCCCTCTTTTGTGTGGACCGCCCTTTCAGGTTTTCGATCCACCAGGATACCCTTTTTTGCCTAAGTTGCCCTTTCGGGTTTTCAACTTACCGGGTGTACAATTTTTCAATTATATCCCTAATTTTTGCCCGAACCTTATTCTGTTTTTGGTTCGCCGGGATGCCCTTTTTTGCCTGGATTTTTTTTATTTTTTTTTTTTATTTTTGTTATCCAGCGGGTCTATTCATGCGAAGTATTTCTTGACTACGTCCGAGTTGACAGGGGATGAAAAGTCTTCGCCATCCATGGTTGTAAGCAATAAAGCTCCGCCCGAAAAGACCTTTTTAACCACGAATGGACCTTCATAATTAGGAGTCCATTTGCCCCTGTGATCTGTATTGGGAGGAAGGATCCTTTTGAGTACCACATCTCCGACTTTGTAAACCCGAGGACGCACCTTTTGGTCAAATGCCTGTTTCATTCTGCGCTGATATAGTTGCCCATGACATACAGCCGCCAATCGCTTTTCCTCAATAAGGCTCAGCTGATCAAATCTGGCTCGTACCCATTCAGCTTCATCTAGCTTAACATCCATCATGACTCTGAGGGACGGAATCTCTACTTCAACCGGTAGCACTGCCTCCATACCATATACGAGTGAGAATGGGGTTGCCCCAGTGGACGTGCGTACCGACGTTCGATACCCATGCAAAGCAAATGGTAACATCTCATGCCAATCTTTGTACGTGACAACCATTTTCTGCACAATCTTCTTGATATTTTTGTTGGCCGCTTCGACCGCGCCATTCATCTTTGGGCGGTACGGAGAAGAATTGTGATGTTCGATTTTGAAGTCCCGACATAACTCAGCCATCATCTTATTGTTCAAATTAGAACCATTATCAGTAATGATTCTTTCGGGAACTCCATATCGGCAAATGATATCCCGTTTTAAGAAACGAGCGACCACTTGCTTTGTAACATTGGCATAGGATGCAGCTTCAACCCATTTGGTGAAGTAATCAATTGCCACCAAGATGAAACGATGACCATTGGAAGCTGTAGGCTCAATCTTTCCGATCATATCAATGCCCCACATGGCAAACGGCCAAGGCGACGACATGATACTCAACGGATTTGGAGGTACATGCACTTTATCTGCGTAGATCTGGCATTTGCGGGCATATTTGCAACAATCTAACTCCATAGTCAACCAATAATATCCCGACCTTAACAACTTTTTAGCCATTGCATGCCCTCCGGCATGGGTACCGAAAGAGCCTTCGTGCACTTCAATCATCAACAAGTCTGCTTCATGTCTATCCACACATCTAAGCAGGACCGTGTCAAAATTTCTTTTATACAGCACGCCATCTTTGTTCAGGAAGAAACTACCAGCTAACCTTCTCAACGTCTTCCTGTCTTTGGACGATGCCCCGGGCGGATACTCTTGACTTTTCAAGAAACACTTAATGTCATGAAACCATGGCTTGTCATCAGACGTTGCATCTACCGCAAACACAAATGCTGGTCTGTCAAGGCGGGATACCTCAATCTTAGGTACATGGTTCCATCCTTGCACTTTGATCATGGAAGACAAAGTGGCCAAGGCATCAGCGAACCTATTCTCATCTCGAGGAATATGGTACAGTTTCACTGTTGTGAAAAATGTCAGCAATCTCCTCGTATAATCTCTATACGGCACTAGATTTGCTTGGTGCGTGTACCAACTCCCTTTCACTTGATTGATTACCAAGGCTGAATCACCAAATATATCAAGGGTTTTAATCCGTAGATTAATCGCCTCCTCGATCCCCATTATACAAGCTTCGTACTCTGCTTCATTGTTGGTGCATCCGAAAGTTATTCGGGCAGTGAACGGCATATGAACACCTTCCGGCGTGATAAGAACTGCTCCAACTCCGCACCCATTCATATTGACAGCCCCATCAAACATCAGACTCCATTTGGATTCAGGGTCTGGCCCCTCCTCCGGAAGTGGTTCCTCACAGTCTTTAGCTTTGAGAAACATGATGTCCTCATCAGGGAAGTCAAACTTCATGGGTTGGTAATCATCAATCGGCTGTTGCGCGAGATAATCGGACAAGATACTTCCTTTGACGGCCTTTTGTGAAGTGTACTGAATGTCATACTCTGTCAAGACCATTTGCCACCGTGCAACTCTGCCTGTCAATGCTGGTTTCTCAAAAATATACTTGATAGGATCCATTTTTGAAATCAACAAGGTCGTGTGCCTAACCATATATTGCCTCAATCGCTTAGCGGCCCATGCAAGCGCACAGCATGTCTTTTCAAGCATTGAGTATCGGGACTCACAATCATTGAACTTTTTGCTCAGGTAGTAAATAGCATGCTCCTTCCTACCTGTCTCGTCATGTTGACCGAGAACACAACCCATGGAACCTTCAAGCACTGTCAGATACATTATCAGTGGTCTCCCTTCAACTGGAGGCATTAGAATCGGAGGTTCCTGCAAGTATTCTTTTATCTTATCGAATGCCAATTGGCAATCGTCATTCCACCTGACCGTTTGATCTTTCCTTAACAATTTAAATATTGGCTCACACGTGGCTGTTAGGTGAGATATGAACCTCGCAATGTAGTTCAATCTACCCAAGAAACCACGAACCTCTTTTTCTGTTCTCGGTTCAGGCATTTCTTGTATTGCTTTCACCTTGGCAGGATCAACCTCGATTCCTCTTTCGCTCACAATGAAACCCAGTAACTTTCCAGAACGTACCCCAAACGTGCACTTGTTTGGGTTTAATCTCAGACGGAACTTCCTCAACCTTTCAAACAGCTTTTTCAGGTTAGTCAGATGTTCCTCTTCGGTTCTCGACTTGGCAATCATATCATCTACATAACATTCGATCTCCTTATGAATCAAGTCATGAAACAATGTCACCATCGCCCGCTGGTACGTTGCCCCTGCGTTTTTCAACCCAAAAGGCATTACTTTATAACAATAAGTACCCCACGGGGTAATGAACGTGGTCTTTTCCATATCTTCAGGTGCCATCTTGATCTGGTTGTACCCGGAGAAACCGTCCATAAATGAGAACACTGAAAAATGAGCGGTATTATCGACCAGCACATCAATATGGGGTAGTGGAAAATCATCTTTCGGGCTAGCTTTATTAAGATCTCGATAATCCACACACATTCTCACTTTTCCATCTTTCTTCGGTACTGGCACGATGTTGGCTACCCATGGAGGATACTTTGTCACAGCAAGAAAACCAGCGTCCCACTGCTTCTGGACTTCCTCCTTAATCTTTAAAGCCATGTCGGGGTGAGTCCGACGAAGTTTCTGCTTGACTGGCGGACATTCTTCTCTCAATGGTAGCCTGTGCACAACAATATCCGTATCCAACCCCGGCATGTCTTGATACGACCAGGCGAAGACGTCAACATACTCGCGCAACATTTCCGTCAAAGTTTGCTTCACATCTGCTCGCAAGCTGGCACCAATCCTGATCTCTTTTTGGGCGTCCTCGGTACCAATATTGATGATTTCTACAGTCTCCTGATGAGGCTGGATGACCCTTTCCTCTTGTTTCAACAATCTGGCCAGTTCTTCAGAAAGTTCACAATCTTTCTCATCCCCTTCTTCGGCTTGATAAATCGGATTGTCAAAGTCATACATGGCCATATCAAAATCGTTATCAGTGGTATCCGGAGGATCAAGTCTGCATGAACGGGTTCATGCCTTATTTTAGAATTTATTTTTAAGCAAAACAAAAGAAAATGAAACATTGCCATTTTATTTTGTGCAAAAATAAAAACTGAAAGACAGAGAACAAAATTTGATTGCAAAACGTCCTTTATTAATGATTAAACATTGCAAATGCAACCATGGTGGCCCTACAAATGAATCTATACGCCTTGGGCAGAGCGCAAGATTTTGTCATGCATTATGGTTAGAAAAAACAAAGAAAAATTACTCTGTCTGAAGAGTAACCCGGATGACTTCTTCAACGGACCAGTTTTGCACTTGTTGTCCCGAAGCATGAGGGCGTACCCAGTTGTCCAGGTCACAATTACTGTCAACACTATCCTCTGTGGCTGCACAAGACTGGTCCATGTAGATAATTCCCCCACTATTAAAAGTAATGGGTCCCCTGCTCCCCGCATCTGAAGTTGTAGAGGGATGATAACCAATACCAAATTTGTCTTCCTTCATTGGGGTCTCTATCAACCTGCCCCAACCTTGGGCGTTGCCTGCCCTGACGACTTCGACAGCTTGTTTGTAAGATGAAATGGAGGTACCAGCCCCAACTGGTACAGAAGAAGACTCAGGTGCATCGTCAATATTGACTGCTTCAAATGATTGGCACAGCATCTCATGAATTTCCCCATCCATTTCAATGTACTTGAACGTGGACAAGTGACTCACAAAGATGTCTTCCTCCCCACACACTGTCACAACCTGCCCTTCAAACTCATACTTCAGCTTTTGATGTAGAGTAGAAGTAACAGCCCCGGCTCCGTGAATCCAAGGGCGTCCCAATAGGCAGCTATATGCAGGTTGTATGTCCATTACATGGAACGTGGATTTGAATACCTGTGGTCCAATTTGTACGGGCAATTCCACCTCACCGAACACAGATCGTCTAGTTCCATCGAATGCTCTGACCACCAATTCACTAGGCCTTAAGATCAAACCATCAACTTCTAGCTTCATCAATGCCTTCTTGGGTAAGACATTAAGTGATGAACCAGTGTCTACCAGTACATGAGATAACACTGCGCCCTTACACTCCATCGTGATATGCAAAGCCTTATTATGGTTTCTTCCTTCAACAGTCAAATCCCTACTTGTAAAGCCCAAGCCATGGCTAACATTAACATTGGAGATTACGCCCTCGAGCTGATTAACAGTAATTTCTTGTGGCACGTATGCACTCTTCAACACTTTCAACAACGCCTGCCGGTGCGCATCAGAGCACATCAATAGCGACAAGATTGAAATCTTTGAAGGGGTCTGATTCAGTTGGTCCACAATCTTATAATCGCTTTTCTTGATTATCTTCATAAATTCTTCCATTTCCTTATCAAAAATAATCTTTGTCTCTGCTTCAGGTGTAGGCGCACTTTCAACCACCTGTTTACCCTTAGCCTTTGCTGCAGCTTCTGCCTCTTTATCACTTCTCAAGGTTTGGGGAGCGAACAACCTTCCACTTCTTGTAAAGCCCCCTACACCCCCTACATTATCAATATTTGGGCTGACTGACGGCTCAACTTCCTGTTTTTTACCTTCGTAATATACATCTGCCCCATAGTGCCATGGGATAGCTTTCGTAGACGTGAACGGAATTGGTCCTGGCACCGTGATAGTGACAGGACTGGGCCCTTCTGGCGCAACACTCGCCACGGGAACTGCATTGACCGGCATTTGAATCTCAGCGGGAGTGTAATAGATGGTCACGGTTGATATCTCATCAGTGTCTTTCACGACTCTGTCGAACTGTAGACATCCTTCATCGATCAGATTCTGTAAACCCATCTTCAACTTATCACAGCCGTTCTCCTGATTCACACACTCAGAGCAATCTCGATTACAGCCCGGGAACACCTGTCCCTTCAATAAACGATCTTTTACAACCAACAAAGAAGTTTTCACTTGATGAACGTCTGACACCAAATTCAATCTCCTCCCATCTTCAATAGCGTACACATTTGCTGCACTATGATCAGGCATGGGATGCTGAGTAATATTAGGAGCGGGAGAGAAATTGATGGCTTTAGCATCAATCAAATCTTGTACTTTATGATGGAAAGCCCAGCATTTTTCAATGGAGTGCCCCTGAGCACCTGAGTGGAACTCACAACGAGCATTAGCATCGAAGTTAGGTGGCAGGTTTCCAGCAACCGGAGCTTTCATAGTACGGAGTTCTACCAACTTTAACTCGAGTAGCCGGGGCAACAGCGCGGCATAAGTCATGGGGAGAGGATCCATCTTACGATCCCTCTGTCTAGACCTTTGCTGGAAAAAAGGTTGTTGCTGTTGAACTTGTTGTTGGGGTTGTTGTTTCTGAACAGACGGTGTGGGGATTGTCACAGCATCTACCTGATAATAAGCTCGAGAACGCCCTCTGCCTCGTCCTCTAAACACAGCATTCGTATCACCTTCTCTTCTTTTCTGGTTACTAGCAAACGGTTTCTTCGTCCCCGAAGAGCCAGCCCCACTCACATCCTGGATCTTTCCAAGCTTTAACAGACTTTCAATTCTTTCTCCCGCAATCACAATATCAGCAAATCCAGTTGACGGACAAGCAGCTAATCTATCCAGATAGGCCCCTTGCAAGGTGCCCATGAACATATCTGCCATTTCTCTGTCTGACAAGGGAGGTTGAACCTGGGCAGCCATTTCCCTCCACCTCTGTGCATATTCTTTGAAACTCTCCTTGGCATTTTGTGACAATCCCTGCAATTGGGTGCGGTTGGGCGCCATGTCAATATTATATTGGTATTGCTTCAGGAACGCTTCTGCCAGATCTTTCCAATTCTTCACAGCAGCTCTATTCAACTTCATGTACCAGGTCAAGGATGCCCCAGCCAGACTGTCCTGAAAATAGTGCATCCATAGCTTCTCGTCATCCGTATGGGCTGAAATCTTCCCAAAGTAAGCTTGAAGATGCGTTTGGGGACACGCATTGCCGTGGTACTTATCAAAAGTGGGGGGTTTGAATTTAGGGGGAATTCTGACTCCTGGGACCAGCCCCAAGCTAGTAACATCAATACCCATAGAGTTCTTGCATTCTATGGCCCTGATCTTCTCTGCTAACTCATCATACCTTCGATCCCCTTGATTACCCACATCAGCATCCAGCAGAGTAAATTGGTCTTCCAGAGTATCTTCAAGAGTAACACCAGCATGCCTACCATTTCCATTACCCCGATTGTTACCACCAGGAGGAGGGTTGCCACCGGGAGGAGGGATGCCGTGTCCCTGTGAATTGTCATGTTGGTCACCTTCGGGCCCATTGTCGGGACGCTCTACCAGAAGCCTCAGTCTCTCCTGATTTTGCGCCATGCCAGTCATGAGGGTCATGAACTGGTCCATACGTGCCCTCATTTCCGCCAAATCACTTTGCACTTGATCCATGATTCTTACTTGATTCCTTCGCGTCGAATATCGGTGAATATGACTCTCCGCTATACTGCCTGAAACCAAATAAAGGTTAGAGTCCCTGCAACGAGTACCTGAAAAGCAAGTAACAAAAAAAAGCAAAATGATATGCCATGCCATGCAATGCCATGTTTGTCATTTCCGAGGTGCTTTATACCCTGATTCCAATCCAAACCACAGAAATCTGAAGACCAGAAATCGTGATATAAAGAGACGTATTGTGGTCATGTGCTTGTGTGCAGCTATCTGATAAGGAATAATTCTGAATAAAACTGCTCATACTCATTCAACAAAGTATTCAAGTACATTTAAGAAAGGTTCAACCGCAAATGCAATACAAAGAAAAAATGGATCCATCAACAAGCCTGATGGTAACCATTAATAACAAAATATAAGGAAAAGAACATCAGTCTGACAATTCCACATCCTTCAGCTTATCACTCGAGTATTTGATCTCCTCAAAAAGTATACGGGTACGCTGGTGATTCGGCTTTTCAATCATTTCTTTGATCAAGACATCCCTTTTCTCAAGAGCTTCAGTTAAAGAACCCACGTGCAGCATCAGAGCCTCGTCATCACACACTCCTTTGTGTCTCTTTATGCCGGCTTGCGTCTTGAGTATCTCTCTTTCTGTCATGGCTTCTTCAAGCTCTTTCTTGGTATTCTTCAACTGGCTTCTAACTTCTTCTAACTGTTCTTGACTCTTACCGAGGCTTTCCCGATACTTTCTCCTCTGCTCATGTGCCTTTTTAAGCTCCTCGTCTTTAGTCTTCGACTGATCCTTTAACTCGGCATTTTCAATTCTGACTTCATCCCAAGCTTGACGAAGTTGAGCTAATGAATCCTTGCTTCGGGCTAAAGCCTGTTTTGTAATCTTGTGAGCCTGACTAGTGTCATCTGCTCCCAGAGTAAGTTTCCGAAAGTACTGAGCTCGGTCATCGAAATCTTCCTCTTTGTCAGCCAAGGTTTTTTCCGCTTTCAAGGCTCTCTTTTCCAACTCTTTGTTGTCAGCTAGAGCTTTCTGAAGGCATCTGCTCATTCCAGAATTCTCTATCTGCAGCTCTCTGACCATTTTCTTCCACTTCTCACATTCTTCAATAGCCACCATAGTGGGTTGTTCTGGCTGTACTGAACATAAAAGAGGTCCCCTTGAAAAGGGTAACAGCAATTCTTTTACTTTCGTCTCAATCCACCTGTCATATTCAGGATAAGATCTACAATCTCCTTTTCCAAAAACTGCTTTTCCAATTTTGTGCTTATCTTTCCAAGCATTCACTACTTCTACCACCTTCGCATCTTTAGTTCCTGTAAAGAATAAAGATTCTTCCACATCTTGCTCTGTAGGAGGATCCCTGGAAGCATACCCAAACTGTCGGATGGCCAAAACTGGATTATAATTGATCCCTCCTTTTCTGCCAATCAAAGGCACATTTGGAAAATTTCCGCATCTTGTGACAAGCTCTATTCTCAATAACCGGTGGTCAAACCATACAATGTTATCAGCAGTTAAACTCATCAATCGTTTAGACCATTTCGCCACATCTTTGGTTTCCACAAAGGCACCTGTCTGAGGCAAATGTTTGAAAAACCAATGACTCAGCAGTGGAGTACAACAACTAACAGATCCTCCCCTCCTTTTCTCATTCTTATAGTGCACAGAATGATAAAAATCTCCTAACAAAGTAGGGACTGGATTTTTAAGAACGAAAACTCTTGTCGCTTGCATATCCACAAAGTCTTGCTGATTGGGAAAGAAAACTAGGCCATATATGCAGAGAGCCAGAATGGAATTGTAAACCGTCCAATTTTTAGCACTTGCAGCCTCCTGGGCCTGTCCAGACAGAAATTCTAAATGAAATCCGCTAACTCCATTTTTACTGCTCACACCACTCTTTATCACTGCCTGATCCATTTGTAAAGCAGCAGCAATTTCTTTTACGCTGGGAGAACTACCAGAGAAGAATGGTATTGCCGACGTAATCGGAATTCCCAAAATAAATGAGAATTCTTCCAGTGTTGGCATCAAAATGTAATCTGAAAAAAGAAAGCACCTCAAAGAAGGCTCGTAGAACTGCAGCAGAGTGTGCAAAGCATCATGCTCATACTTGGTGATTGTACGGACCATCCCGACCAAATTCCCGTAGCTCTTCTGAAATCTATCAAGAATACCCGGACCAGCCATATCTATAATTTTGAGCAATGAATCCAAGACAGGATCTGGAAACTTGTAAGACACATTGTTCTTTCTCTCGGCGACGATCTCTGTTGAACCCATGGATTGGAATCAGAAATGTATTATGCACCTGAAAATGACAAACATAACTGTTATGATATGATAATGCAATGCAAAAGGGCATGTGATCAGGTAATCAAGTGTCGGTGTCTGTATTGAACTGTGTGCACTGTGTCTCTGTACTGAGTCTGGCAATATCTGAGATGAACACTTAAATCACTGTCATAGGATACAATGTCTGAAATCATCGTAGAATCACAAGTAAGGTAGGTAGGAGGCTGGGTTTCCTGCAAACCTGTAAACATCCCGCCCATACTCACATGTGGTTCCTAGAAAATAAGGCTTGTCAGCTTCGGAGGTTTGAGAAGCAATAGCACATTCAGCCCGTAGGATACAATGCTATGCCAATCAAAGAGGTCGTCCACTGACTCCCCTTAGAAAATAAAGGTCATCCTATGCAAGTTCCAAAGTGGGCCCTCGGGTGCGAATGGGTTTGCCACAGAATGTGGTCTGCCATTGTCACCACTAAAGAGGGATATTTCCACTAAGGTCCTCATGATCGGTCACTAGAGTCGACAGCTCTCTAGATCTACATCCTGGAATACGCAAGATGCGCATGCCACGACGTGTCCCAAGATAGCCTCGTCTAGCTGTGAATTTCGTGAACACCCAACGCACTCCAAACGGCACGTAGGTCCCACTACTCTCCACTCTAATTCTAAGTGTATACTCAAGCCTGTGTAATGGGCTTATCTCTCAGAAATCCCATCCCGCCAAACAGAAAACAACACAGTCCAGTATAGCATAATATATCATATGAAATGAAAATGCTAAAATACGGTAAATACAGTAATGTACAGTAAAGCAGTAAATAACCATACAATAAAACAGTAAATACAACACAACAGTAAACACCCAATGAAAGAAAAGCAGACAAGCGCTAGGATTGACTCGCTTAAGGATGATACAATAGTCCCCAGCAGAGTCGCAAGCTGTCGCTCCCGGGATTTTCATCCTAGTACAAACGCGAAAGTGGCACCGAACAGAGTCGCCAGCAATGTGTATTTATCCCAAGAGAGGGAAAGGAAACACCGCATAAACCTGAAGGAAAGGATAGAGCATGGTCTTGCGACCAAGAGAAATGGGTTCGGGAGTCGGTTACGCGAGAGGAAGGTATTAGCACCCCCTCGCGTCCATCGTACCCGATGGGATCCACGCTTGCTTGTCTCGATCAAAGGGTGTAAGAAAAGAATACTGAGAAAGAAACTGAAAAAGGAATGGAAAAGGGAAGAAAAACAAATGTAGGGAAAATAAAAGAAGTGCTCGCATGGGCCCTACCCCACTGCCTACGTATCTCATCGGGAGCATGAGAATCAGAGCGACGTAGTTCCCCTCACTGGGGATGGATTGTTTGTGTTTTTTAGAGAACGGCTTACGTTCTAGCTCAGGTGTTGCAGGCTCGCTGGTCCGAGTGCGTTACCATCTTGCAAGAGAACGAGTAGGAAGCACGTTCGTACGTCGAGAATGAGTGAGGTGAGAAAAGAATTCCCGAAGGAAAGACGTTATTGTTTGTTTTTGTCTTTTAGAAGGAAGTGTTTTGGATTTGTTTGCATATGACAGTGTATCTGGATCTTAGTCATTGGAATGTGTACATTCTCACATTCCAAGATGGAATGGGCAAGAAAGCACACTAAGAGTGAAGAAGACCCCCACCCTTAGTTCCAATTGTCAAGGTTCAAACACACTAGCATACTTGTGTTTATTAAGTGTTTTTGTTGATTAAGAAATGAAGAAGTGTTTTTTATTTGTACCTTCAACAAGTATTGCATTTAAGTCCCTCATACAAGATCAAATGTTTAACACATTGACCCAAGATGGGCTATATGCTATACATTCTAAGGTTACAAGAGAAGACCCCTTATAATCTTTTCTTTATATGAAAGGCCTAAATGCAATAAATGCCTACCTTTATTAGATATTTTGAATTTTCTTTGAAGAGATGAGAAGAGAGACTCAAGAGAGGAGAAAAGGTAAAACCTATATGGACTAAGACTCAATCCTAATTGAAGATTAAAGGGAGTGATCCTAAAGGTTTGTGAGGTTTCAACCTAACGTCTAAAGAAAGAATGAATTAAACAATTCACTTCTAAAGTAGAAGATGAATTGTAATTCACAAAGGGCAAGTGATGAGTTATTAAAAGAAAGCACATAAGTGCTTAGCAAAACACTAAATGGAATTGTAAAAGAGAAAGGATAGAAGTTGAATGTGGATTCCTTATCCACACCCAATTGAAACTTACCAAAGCCCCTACATGGTTAGCACAATCACTTACAAGTAAAGTAAGAAAATATAATGAACAAATCAAATTCAAACAAGTTGACAAACAAAGTAAAATGAGATTGAATGCTATACATGCTTCCAAGTCAGAATGTAACTCATATTTACACAACCTAATGTTATCCTAAATGGGCATACCAAATCATGCAAACAAAATCTCAATCCAACAAGAAGCAAAGAAGAAGAGGTGAAGTGATGTGAATGTGGTTCATACTTGTGAAACAAGTGACTTAAGGTGCAAGATAAACATCAAACATGCAAGGATGAAACCCAAATGTCACAATCAGAAGTCAATTAACATGCTATACATCCTCAAACAAAACCACAACTCATGGCACAAGTGCCTTCATGATCAAGCAAACCAAACATGAGGCATGCATTCACAAAATGGACAAGTTAAACTTCATGCTTCAAACAAATAGCAAACATGCTTCAAAAATTATGACTTTCACCAATCAAACCCCTTAAACACATGCCATTAACATATCAAGTCCACAAGCAATGAATCAGAACCAAAGTCACTCAACAATTAGGTCAAAGTCTCATGGAAGTTTCATGCATTCATGCTCAAAGCAACACATCAAAAGTCATCCAAAAAAGACTTAAAAATCATCTCATAAATCTCAAACATACCTCAACATATTGTGACCACAATGCAAAAAGAAAGGCATCAAAATCATTTTTTATGATCAAGAACAAAAATGCACAAAATCATATGTCACATTAAGTATGCATACAAATGGAAATTCAAAAGAAATAATGGAACAGGGGAAAAATGGTCATAAAATCAGAAAATAAAATCATAGAAAATTTCCTAAATGTTTTAAGAATACACATGAATTTTTGTAGAATTTTATGATGGAGTTTGGTATTTTTAAAAATTAATTATGAAACGTGTATAAAAAATAGAAAAATAAAATGAAATGCAAGGGAAGGGGAGGTGTGAACATAGCAATTATGCAGTTCAATTCAATTGGGCTTGAAAACATGGGGGTGTGGGTAGCAATCTGATTAGGGTCCATTAAGCGCGCAAAACACCATAACTAGCATGTTCTTCAGTCAACAAAATTGACTCATTAATAGCCACTAGATTGAGTCAAGGTCAAGCCAAAGTCAAAGTAATCAGATCAAACGCTCACACACGCATGTCCACGTTCCATACCATATGCCACAACACACAATGTTTAAAATGGAATCAGAAGCCGCACGTGAGAGGCATGTGAGTTTTTTATGTGCTGGCGCGTTTTGGATCGTTAGATCAACAACATCATGCGGCTGACATTCATTCTGGCCAAAACCCTAACATAAAGACCACCAGCCGGAGAGGGACCTCCGGTCACCTTCTCCGGTCACACACCACCGTCTGCAACTTCACATGTTCACAGAAATGTACAATACGCATACCAAAATGAAGCTGAGCTCATGTAGATCAAGAATGCACACTTATTTTTCACATATCAAGCACGTGCACAAAGAACAGAAGAGATCAAGTCCTGCCCTAAGTTTTCAACTATGCCTCTAAAGGCCTATCAACTAGCCAGATAAATTCTTGAGCTTATAAGAAGCCTCAAGAACCTGAAAGCCAATTCAAATCAAGTCTATAATGGTGGAAATTCGTACCTGAAGATTTGAGACCTTGAGATGTTCTTCAGAAAACCAGAGATGCTGCTTCCTCTTTGAGCTTCTTTTGGCCAAATAAAGGCTTAGATGCAGTGGTGGATGATGATTCAATGGAGAAGAAATGAAATCCAAGCTTCAAAACCAGTTGCAAGGTAGTGAAATTGAGAAAGAATCAGAGAGATTCTGAAGTGAAAATGAGGAAATGAACAAGGTGAAGCTCGAGAATCAATGGCAATGGTGAGATTGAGAGAGAAGAAGAGCAAGTTTCTGAAGTGAATGTGTGAAAAATGAAGTTAGGAATGAAATTTGAGAGTGAAGTTTTTATTTATAGTGTGAGCTAACCATAGTTAACTGAGTGAGTCAGCTGAGTCATGGTGGTTTGGGTGAGTCATCCCTAACTAACTGAGTCAAGTTAGTTAGGGAGAGCAATGATATGGTGATGGCAACTCATGATATGCTATGGTGGAGGTGAAAAGAAAATGAAGGCACGGCTGGTTGTAGCAGAAACTTGCTCAGCAAGTTTGTTTCTTTCCATTCTCATGTATGCCAAGGCAAGTGTGCAATGTGTAAGTCATGTGTGTTTGGTTTAATGTGGAAAGCTGATGTGATGAAGTGTTTGGGGTGTGTGTGAACCAAAATCGTGCACCAGTCTGTCAATGCATCAGTATCAACATGAGGTGGTTTGAGGAAGTTTTTCTCTCTACTCAATGAATGAATTGGTGTGTTTTAGGAGTCATTGGAAAGAGGATGCATTGGAGCACAATATTGATTTGGAAATTGAAGTGGAATGAGGTCTCAAACATGTCTAAAAATGACCTCAAACAGATGGAAAAAGAAGCTGGTACATGGGTGCGCAGACTTGTGGCATGACCTGGTTGTGACCTGGTCAAATTTCAGTTGCAATGACCATTCTTTGAGCCATCATAACTCCTTAACCTTTGATCAGATGAAAAATTGATAAACACCAACTTTGAAGATCTCACATAGAGGAACAATTTTGATGTTGAAAGATTTTCCATTTGAAGCCTCTAATCATGAGTAATTGATCAATACATTTGGCCCACCAAGTGTTTGAGAAAATGACTGCGCGCGTGCCCTGAAAATCTTGGTCATGACCTAGTTTTGAACCTACTTTGCTCAAACTTTGATCAATCATATCTCACTCAATTTTTATCCAATGGAGATGTTCTACCCATGGATTTGAAGCTCAAAGCAAGGCCTTTCATTGAGGCAGAGTGGAATTTTCATTTGGTGCTTCAATTTTGAATGGCCTTGGTTCAAACTCTGATGCAAAATGGCCAAAACTTGCTATTTTTAGTAACCCTTCTTCACCCAAAAATGGCAACTTTTTACATCTTGATTTTTTCATGATTCCTTTGGAGTTTCTTGACCAAATTTTGTACATTGGACACATATAACATGAATTTCATGAATTTGGCCTCAAAAAGTCAAGAGTTGACTTTTTCCTCTGATTATTTGACTTTGCCCCAATTTCTCTGATTCTTGATCTTTCTTCCAATTGAACCACTTCTAAAACCAATTGAGAT
Organism: Lathyrus tuberosus; assembly: GCA_022829125.1. Classification (NCBI taxonomy): domain Eukaryota; kingdom Viridiplantae; phylum Streptophyta; class Magnoliopsida; order Fabales; family Fabaceae; genus Lathyrus; species Lathyrus tuberosus. Next base: position 11,756,899 of record JALAZF010000158.1, read on the forward strand.
GCAATTTTCCACATACATACACTTAAGAACATGTAGAATACCATGACATCAAGTTTTGCCCAAAAAAGCAAAGATTCCCTGATTTAAATGGAAACCCTAATTTTGGCCCCCTCTGGTTAGGAGGTAAAAGTGCAGTCTTCAATTTCCAATTCCTCAGAGTATGTTGTGTATCCTCTTAAAGGATGATGAGAAATGCCACTTGGGAATGATTTTGAATCAATGAGCTATCTCTTTTGAGGGTTTTCCTTCAATTTTTGGACTTCTTGCATAGTGTAGGATGTAATGCTTCAATCTCCTATTGAATCTCACCTTCTTGAGGTTGTGGAAGATCAATTGAGATAGTATGAGACATGAGAGACCTCTTGGCTTGCATAGAGCCCACTTGATTGACCTTTTTGTGCTTTGAATGATTCCTTGATTGTCCACCTTCCACTTGATCACATGCCCTGATGGTAAGAAGGATGCCATGCTTCATTTTTCTATGTTAAATGCAATGCAATGCTAGTGAGGTGGATATGATATGATAAATGATAATGCCATGCTATGATGCCAAAAGGGGAGAGCAAATTTTGGGGTATTACAAGGTGTATCAGTAAAAGTAGACCTATAAATAATGAGTGCTGGAAAACAAAGGGGACAACCAATACACAGTACTCATACACAAAACAGACACTCAAAACCATTCATCTAAGGCTCTCTTCGGACAAATAGCAAAGAAGTCAACCTTTTAGTGTTTTACAAAGAACATTTGGTGTCCACTGTGGGGTCTCGGTAAAACTTGCCTAGGCCACACAAAATCTTTTGATATCATCAGCAATCCAGTTGCAAAATGTCTAATTCATTTCCCAATCAAAGTAACTCAATCTCATCATAGAATGTATCTTCATTACTTGCATTAAGGGAACCTAGAGATTCCCAGGCTCCGGTAGATTTTGTATGGGGTGATCAAACTTCAGAAAACCCTTTACCAATGATATCTATCAGCTATAAACTAGAGTCGCAAGACTATGTAGCAATCAGTGTCAGCATGGATGATGCCATACAAATGAAAGATGAAAGTGTAGAAAAAATCCAAGAGGACAAGAGGACTCACATCGTGAGTACTATGGCAGAAGGATTCGCAGGAGGTGGAGAATCCAGTTCGGCTCAAAAAAGATATTCTCGGATGATAATGGATGTCATGCAAAAGCCGTCTCCAAAAGGAGGAGTGAATCAGGTTGCAATCATCTTCTTTAAAGAGGATGCCGAAGGAATAGTAGCTCACGAAAATGATTCAATGGTGATCAGAGTAATAGTACAAAACTGGAATGTGAGGCAAGTGCTAGTCGACCCAGGAAGTTAAAAAGATATTTTATACTGGGAAGCATTCAAAGGAATGAACCTTGACGTCTTAGAGCTATTACCTTTCACGGGGACGTTGGTCGGATTCTCAGGGGAACAGATACAAGTGTTAGGTTACTGGCCTGCAGAAAGCACTTTTGGTGAGGGTAAAAAAGCCAAAAGTATCTATATCAAATATTTGATTATCGCTGCTACGTCTCCCTACAACGTCCTTGTCGGTAGACCCTCCTTAAATGCCTGGGAAACAGATTTATCCACCATGTACCTCACTCTAAAATATCCATTGGAGAGCGGTCAATAAGGGATAATAAAAGGAGATCAAGAAGCGGGAAGAAGATGTTATGAAGATAGCTTGAGATCCAAGAAAAGAAACCATGTCGATGGATCGGCGAAAGATAGTCGAGCAAAGGAGAACGTGGTGGACATAGATCTGAGGGAGGACCCGATAGAGGGTAGTCTTACACCGGTGAAGCATGTGAAATCCGTACAAATCAAAGTCCAACCATCACAAATAACCCAGATCGGATCGGGGTTATCTCTCAAGGAAGAAGCCAAAGTCATCAAAGTGTTAAGAGAGAATGTAGACCTATTCGCTTGGAAACTAGCTGATATGCCCGAGATTGACCCCAATATAGTATGTCACAATTTGGCGTAGATCCCTCCATAAAATCGGTAATGCAGAGGAAAAGGAAGGAGGTCGAAGAAAAGAGGAAAGTGTTGTAGAAGAAGAAGTTGGAAAGCTCTTGAAGGCCGGGTTCGTCAAAGAAATCAAGTACCTGACGTGGTTAGCCAACATAGTCATGGTGAAAAATAAATCTGGGAAGTGGAAAATGTGTGTGGATTTCACTGACCTAAACAAAGCAGGTCTAAAAGATTTCTACCTGCTCCCTTAGATAGACCAGCTTATAGATGGAGCTTCCGGCTTCTGCCTTCTTAGTTTTTTGGATGCGTATTATGGGTACAATCAGATACGCATGAAACCAGTGGATGCATCCAAAAAGGAATTCATGATGAACTGGAACAATTATTACTATGATATGATGCCTTTCGGCTTAAAAAACGCATAGGCTACGTATCATAGATTGATGAACATGGTGTTTGCCTCACAGATAGGGTGAAATATTGAGGTATATATGTTAGAACAAGATTTGTTCATGACATATATTCCTTGGGTTTTGATGATAACAAAGTATTAAAAGAACAATGGTGTTATCTAATGTGTGTTCCAAGTATGCAGGTTCTAATGCTTAAAGTTATATATTCAAAATCTGATATATAAGGACGCACTTGAGAGAAGCTGAATTACTAGCTTCTGGTAGTGCATAATCTGAAGAACACTCTCTAAGTGATGTATAGCGTAGACTCTGAAGCTGAAGGTCTCGGCATCTAAAGAAGCAACATATTGTCTCTACACTTGGTGAATGTAATTAGGTTCTGGTGATCATTCAGAATTAATGATAAAGCTAAAGTTATCCGTACCGCAGAAAGCAAGCTGCATTGTCAAATCAGTTTGTCAGCTAGAGTCTGAATTCACATGGCTCAACTAGAGTTGACATGCTTTACATATATCTACTCTCAATGGCTCTATAGTACAAGATTACATGAAAGACACAATGGTGAAACATGTTACACAAAGGATTAAGATCTTTTGGTGCATCTCTCTTCAACGTATCTTGTACTATGGAGAAACAAAGATACTTGTTCAAGTTATCTCTTTCAATGGCTAGTCTTTTATAACTGCTATATAAGCTACTGAAGATTCAAACTGAAGTCTTCGAACAAGGGAGCGATAAAAATGGCAAATATAAAAGGAAATCCAAGAAGGATAGAAGTGTTCTACAGTTCTGTCTGGATGGAGGAAATGACAAGATCATACAATAAGCAACGCAATCGAGTATGTAGATTTTCTATTATATGTTGTAAATTGTAATAAGCTTTAAGATTTCTTAAACATTGAATATCTTAGAAATTTTAAGTGCTTAGAGGTCTTTGTTAAGGTGATTACCCTGTACCTCTGTGAAGACTTTAAAGATTTGACTAAATTTTGGTAAAACTCAGTGTAAAAAAAAAAGAATTCAACATCAAGAAATCTGTCAAACACAAAGATGTCAAAGGAGATGTCATAGCATGAAGACTCGACATTTGGACTGCTATAACAGACTGCTTAAATCTATTTTAAATCTGCTCCAAGTTTCTAGGCGCGTTTAGCATAGATCAAGGACCAAAGATAGAAAGCCCAAGACAGCAGACGACTATAAATAGAAGACTTAGATGTATACCTTTTGTAACCTAGTTCTCTTGTGTAAAAATAAGGGTTTAGGGTTTTGAGATTCGTTGGATCTCTAGGTTGTAAGTCTCCATTTGTATCACTTGATGCATTGTGGCAGATATAGGTGTCACACAGATCCATAAGCCTTGAGGTGTTGGATTGTGTATTGTTCTTGGATGATGCTTTTAAGCAAATCCAAGTTAGTTTGTTTGTCAAGAAAGCTTGACAGATTTCTGTATTGACAAGGATGATGTAGATATCACAGTTGGTGATTAAGGGAAGTGAGTAGGGTATCTCATATCAGAGTTGTAAGATGGAGTATAACTTTGGTAAAGATGTTCATTGGGTAGATATTAGGATATAAAGTTGTAAATGGGGGAGTTTAGCGTTGTAACAATTCTACTGATAGTGGAGTCTTCTTCCTGGATTGGTATCCCCCAGATGTAGGATGAATTGCACCAAACTGGGTTAACAATTATTGTGTTCTTTATCATTCTACAGATTTACGTTTTCTGTTAGGGTTCATGATAAACATGTTGGATCAGATGTCGTAACATCTATGATCCTGCAGTTCTGATATTCAAGGTATCAGTCTGCTGTTGCGCCTCTGTGTTTAAATGTCTATGTAGCACAATGTCTTGACATGTGTTAGGACATCTGCTCTCTGCATATGCCAGAATTGCAATTGGTATCAGAGCAGGCATCCTGTCTAGTTCTGGATGAGATCTTTGTGAGATACTTTCTGGCATTTAAACAAGGAGGAATTTTGAAGATCAGATCAATCAACTCAGACATACTCAAGGGTTTTAATGGATAGGATGGATGTTCTGGATCAAAGGTAACAACCCAGAGGTTGTTCTTATTGCTGAGGAGGTTCTACAACAACTGCAGGGGAAGTGGCTAGTTCTCTTGTTGGGGTGTCTTATAAGATGTTCTGGCATCTTATAAGGGCAAGCAGGATCTGTTCCTTGGTGGTTCCTCTGCATGTGTTTCTGATGGAAGAGCTCTAGAATTATGGGATTCTGGAGTTGTTACTGAAGACAGATGGTGGAAGATGTAACGCCCCGAATATTTAATTATTTATTCAATTAAATGTTTAATTAATTATTTGTGATTATTCGGTTAATTTTGTGTTGAGGAGATTTAATTGGTAAGTTGGTATTTAAGTTGGTTTAGTCATAGAATTATATTAGAAATAATATAATTAAAATGGTATTAATTAATTTCCGAATAATTGATGAATATGTCGATTATGTGGTTAAGTCGGTAAGTTGATAGTCGGGTATAAATTAGTCGGGAAATTTAAATGCTTGAGTTTAGTTAGGTGTGGAAATAGCAATTTCTAAGTGACTAGTAGTAAGCCCATTAAGACATAATGACCCATTATTTTATTAAGTCTCTAGTTTATGTAAAGTAGTAAAAACAAAAGCTAAAACCTAAAAGGAAAGGAGAAGAAAAGCTGCGAACTATTTAGGGAGAAGAAGACGAAAAAAATTGCTACCGGTGTCAAGAATCAAGAAATTCGAGCTACCTTCGATCCAATCAGGTAAGGGTGGGGTTCGAATTTTATAACGGGGGAGAATGATAGTTAGTATGTAGAAATTGGGATTTATATAATTTTTCACTATGTGGTATTTATTGGATTGGAATTGGTATATTATAGAGACCCATTATTATTTGATTGAGCAATTAAAAACCAGATTTCAATGCCATAGCCTATAGCGATGCATTTTCCTTTCTAGTACTGTAGCGATTATTGATTTGTCTTGCTTGGAATAGTATAAAGTTCCTTTTTTTTTTCCAACTAATGGCTTGTGATGTTGATATATAATAATTGAAAGGTGGGGGTTAGATATACTATATATTTATGCACATGGAAGAAAGTAAGAAAAAAAAAGAAAATTGATTTGTATATATATTATGTAACGTGGGGGGGGGGGGGGGGGGGGGGGGGGGGGGCGGTCCCTGATAGTAGAAAATCCACCTCTTTTTTTCATTTCCATGCGCTACAGTAGGGGTAGGTAGCATGAATTTTGATTTATTTATTTTAGTTAATTAATACATACATTATAGAGGAGGCGGTGGCTTGTGATTGGTAGAAGAAGAGAAACAAATCCCTTTAATGATTTCAGGCGGTGCATTTTGTGGGTTTTGGAGTGCCAAATTGTTTTTTTTTTTAATTAATGTATAAGTACATGATGCAGTATATAAATAGTAATGATAATAGCTAGTGTATCAGTAATAATATATTAATTAGGCAGGTTGAATTTAGAGGTATAAATATATTTGGATTAATTAATATAATCAAGTTAGTAAATTTATATGTTTAGCAGGGACAGTTTTTTAGTAGCAGTAAATTACAGAATTTGAATATTGATATAGTAGCAGTAAGTTACAGAGTTTGTATACTGATATAGTAGCAGTATTTTCAGGTAGTTGTACTAGTGATGAATTAGTAGAACTAATTAGTAGCAGAACTGGACAGAAAACAGTGTCGAGAGCAAAATTAAGCGGTATATTTAGTTGCCCGGAATCGAATGAAAATTTACGGGGAAGTTCGTATACACGAATAGATACGTGTATTGTATTTATTTTGTTAAATTAAGTTGAATGCGTGGAATTGCCGGTACAGTCGATTGAGTTGGTTTGTGTCCCAAATATGGACAGGTTTTGTTAGAGGCTCAAATAGCCAAAATTGAAAGTTGTTTATGTTGTGCTGAGTTGTATTTGTTGTGTTGATGTTGTTGATTGTATGTCGTTCATATGTCACATACATTGCATTGTTTAAGTTGGCCTTGATGGCATTGATTAAGTTGGCCCTTGATGGCACCTGTTTAAGTTGAAAAATTGCCTCGATAATCTGGCATATGTTTAAGTTGGGAGTTCTACTCCGAAATGGTACCACATGCATCTGTATAAGTTGAGTCGCATTGAGTCGTATTAATGGATTGGTTGTTATGATGAATGTTGATTGGTTGTGATGGTTGTTAGTTGTGAAGTGGTGAAACTTGTATGATTCTAATTCTAATATATTAATTATCATACTTTTGATTATATTATTGGATATCTCACCCTTTCTTTGTTTCGCCGTTGCCTTTATATTGGTAACGTGCAGGTAATCCGGGATGAAGGAAGTCTACTTTCAATAGTTCGAGTCGGTGGTTGTCGCTCTGATACGTAGCACTCAGGGGTTAATCGCGTGTTTTTCCTATTGATTGAATTATGTTTAAGTTGCTGAATTTTATATTGTTTTTATTAAAGGCTTACATTTGAAGTTGTTTTGTTGGGTGAAGATGCTCTGACTATTTGATTGGTAAAGACTTGTTGATTGGGAGTTGTTGTTTTGTTGAATTCAAAATTAAGAAATTTTTATGTTGAATTTATGAATCCGCTGCATGAAAGTTAAAGTTGTTATATTTTAAAGATTAAACAGGTTCGAATCAGTTATCCGGAGAATTGTATTCTTTATGTATGATTTACAAGTGATTGTATGATATGTTTAAGTTGAAATGAATGTGACAACCTGTATGTTGTGATTTTATACTCTGATATTATATAATTACGTTGGGTAGAATCCGGGTGTTACAGAAGATCTCAATCGTCGGCCTCTATATGTGAAGATATCTGCATTCTTTTATTCCAAAGTCGGGAGCAATGGAATGAAGGGAGTTGTTGGAAGATATCTGGTATGGTGACTTGGTACATGGAAGCTTTGGTCCATAATACAGTGTGAAGTCAGTTGAAGAGGACAGGAGTTGAGTTAAGGTTTATCAAGTTCTTGCTCTGGGAGTTTGATAAATTGTTGAGCGACTAGGTTGTCAAAGATACGTGAGAATTATCTCAAGTCCACTCATAAAGGCGTCTCAGTCGTGCATCTGGAGTCTTCTAGTTATTCTTCTGACTAGAAGGTGTTTCTATGAAACACAACCTGAAGAAAGTGGAGGTGATTTATTTTCACCATCCAAAACAGCAAAGAAGGATTCATCTCTCTTAACCCTAAGGGTGGATCTAATCTGATTGGTGTTTTCATAATGGTTGAGGTGAATAAGGTTCGTTCAGAGAGAATCTTAGTTACTTGAGTCAAGGGTAGTAGCCTTGGTATCTCAACACTGTTTGTCAAAGAAGATACTTGTAAAAAATTGAATACTTGATAAGTGTTTATGAAGTGATCTGGTGGAGCTTAGCTACAACAGTGAAGAAGGGTTATTAAACAAGGATTTAAGATCAATTGCTATTTGTGGAGTTCACAAGTATTTAATTGATTATCCTTGAAAGTCAAGATTGTTGATGTTCAACAAGATGTTGGAACAGAGTTTGTGCAGAATCATGGAAGGGGTACTGCATACACTTTAGCATCTGTTTTGATCTTAGGTGGTGACCTAAGAATCTGTACAGTCGGGTGTGACAGAAGCATGTGTTCTCTGGAGAGTTTCCTGGCAAGAAACTGGTTTGGACTTTGATGTTGTTGAAGATGAAGATGAAGACATCAAAATCTTGATGGTTACTTCTTGGATCTGTTTATTTCTGATCTAGGTACGTGGGAGCATGGGATTTTGCTCAGGTTGAAGGTCAACGTTAAGTGGCAGTTATCTCTGACTTTCTACTGTCTGCTCTACTAAAGAAAGTGGCATTCTTAGGTATGGCTATGGTGTAGTCTTAGACTACTTATTTAATCCCCTTCTACACATGAACCAGCACCTGAGCTCTCCTCAGAGAGGATTCAGGATCCATTAGCTTAGATTTCCTTTTTTTTCCAACACTTTATAATCTACTGTATTTCCATTTCCGTAATCCTTTGAATTTAATAAAACGGGGTTTCCCCACTGTTTGATATTTGCAATCTAATTGTCAAAGTTTATTTTGAATAAACAAAAGCATATAATTAATATAATCATTACATATCATTCATCATTCTCGCATCACGCATTCTTCTTACCTACGAATCTCACGTTTGTGTCTCGATTCTAGAGTCAAACTGTCTCATTCGTACAATACTCGGGCCAATCGTTAGAAAAAGATGGATGATCTCGAGGAAGAAAACAGAGAGTTGAGGGAAGAGATCGACACTCTGAAAGAGGATATGAGAAAGCTTCATAACGACATGCAAGCTCTAGCAGAAGCTCAGATGCAATAACAAAGGACTGTGATCTCAGAGATCACATCGACGACCATAGTGGAGAAGTATGATCCTAGGTACAAAATGCCGAAAGATCGTCCCCGGGGCATGCCTATTAATTATATCCAGGAAGGATATATTCCGCCGATCATGGAAGATCCGGAAACTTCAGCAGGAGCCGTTAGGCCTGAAGGTTACAAACTTCAGGAAAGCGAATGCCAGGGGCATGACAGCAACTCCTGAAGGTTACAAACTTTGGGAGGCACCAAGAGTCTCGGCCATAATAACTATACCACCGCCCGTGGTACACACTGTCCCGGAAGGACAAATTCCACAGATACCCTCTGGTGGAAACAAAAGTATGTTCGACAAAATGAATGAGTTCCAGGAACAATTCCTGGAAATACAGAAGGAACTGCAAGCCATTCGCGGCCAGGATTTGTTTGGAAAGGACACCGCAGACCTTTGTTTGGTCCCCAATGTGAAAGTTCCGCACAAGTTCCAAGTGCCCGACTTCGAAAAGTACAACGGTAACTCTTGCCCTTAAAGCCACTTGGTGATGTACGCTCGGCGAATGTCAGCTCAGACAAAGAACCAGGAGCTACTGATTCACTACTTTCAGGATAGTTTAACCGGTGCCGCACTCAAGTGGTACATGGGTTTAAACCGCACTTAGATCGCTACTTTCAGAGATCTTGGCGATGCCTTCGTTCAACAATATAAGTACAATTTGGACATGGCACCAGATAGAGATCAACTCAGATCAATGTCACAAAAGGATAAGGAAACCTTTAAGGAGTACGCTCAGAGATGGCGTGAAATTGCCGCCCAGATTTGTCCACCTCTTGATGAAAAAGAGATGACAAATATCTTCTTGAAAACCTTAAGCTCCTTTTACTATGACAGAATGGTTGCCAGTACGCCAAGTGACTTCACCGAGATGGTGGGCATGGGAGTTTGTCTTGAGGAAGCGGTCTGGGAAGGACGTTTAGTTAAAGATGCTGGATCATCAAGCAGTACAAAAAGATATGGTAGTGCTCTCTCTAAGAAAAAAGAGCAGGATATTGGGAATATCTCTCTCGAAAAGCAAAGGCAACGATACCAACCAGTAGCAGCTGTAACTCCTGCTATCAATCCTGTGCCTGTTCCAACGTATCAACCTCAGGTTGCGCAGAGCCAACCGAATCAACATCAATATCAACAAAGGACACAACCGCCTCTTCAGCAGGCTCGTCCTCCGTACAACAACAACCGCACAACGCGACCACCGGGGTTCGACCCTATACCAATGTTGTACACATAACTTTTTCAATTGTTACTGGTCAAGGGGCATGTCCAAACCAGGGCTTCTCTTACAGTACCGGAAAATCTGCCTTTTTGGTTCAAAGCGGATCAGACTTGCCCTTACCATCAAGGAGGACCGGGGCATAACATATAAAGTTGTCTCAGTTTCAAATCCGATGTGCAAAAGCTTGTTAGGAGTGGGGTCTTATCCTTCAAGGATACAAATCCGAATGTTCTCACGAACCCGCTGCCTCAACACGAGAAAGCTGCGGTAAATTTGATAGAGGGAGAGTCCAATAACAACTATCAAATTCATGATGTACTCTTATTAAGGGCCAACTTGGTCAAGATGCATTGTAGACAGAGTGGATATGTCCATGTGCCACCTCATAATTATCACCAATGTGATATCTGCTCTAAAAACAATCAAGGATGTCCTGTGGTGCAATCAGCTCTACAGGAACAATTGGATCTCGGATGGATCCAAGAGCACCAAATTCGTGGGGTCAACATGACTTATACAAATTCCAAAATCATTCAGAGCCACGACATCCGTGCGATGAATGTCAACCTGGTGGCAATGCACTCAAGGCAAAGCCAGTATCATAATCTGCCACGGCATGGTTACGATTCCTGTCTGACTTGCTCGGTAAACAAATAAGGATGCTCTTTTGTACAAGAGGCCCTTCAGCGTCAGATGGATCTTGGATGGATCCAGGACTACCATGATAAAAATCCTTATCAGATTAACATGGTTCAAATATTTGATATTCGTTTGATGAATACCAGCTTGGTGGAGTTACACGATAAGCAAGTCCAGCTTGGTTTTCTGACTTCGTATAATTATCAGAATTGTAAAGGATGTTGTGTGAGTGACCAGGGATGTGCTCTCGTGCAAAGAACTTTACAACACTTGTTAAACCACTGGTGGCTTCCGATCTATATGGACGAAGACACGTAATAAATCAGTGTGGTTAATGGAAACCCTACTAGGCATCAAAGTCAGGATGTTCGATCAACGGAAACAGATCTAGTAAGGTTGCATTGCATTCAAAGCGGACGTGGCCAAGTGCCACCACATAACTACGAGCACTGTAGGGTCTACTCAGAGAATAACCAAGGATGCTACCTCGTGCGGGCAGCCCTTCAGAGTCAGCTGGACCGCAAGGAGATTCAACAATATTCAGTTTCGGGGTCTATCAACTGTACGCCAAACTACTTCACTGATCAAATTAAAGAAGTTGTTGTAATCTCTGTAGGGCTGGAAATGAGTCGAGTCGAGTCGAGTCGAACTCGCCTTAGCTCAGTTCGACTCGTTAAGAATTAGCCGAGTTCGAGTTCGAGTTCGAGTTCATCACAAACATTTTTTTCAGCTCAAACTCGACTCGTTAAGAATTGGCCGAGTTCGAGTTCGAGTTCATCACGAACTTTTTTTTCAGGTCAAACTCGACTTGTTAGAAGTTCACGAATATCTCGTTTCAACTCGTTAGGTTTATCTTGTTAGGTTCAACTCGCTTATTTCACAGACTTAAAAGTAATTTTTTAAAGTCTATTATATATATATATATATATATATATATATATATATATATATATATATATATATTTGACATTTTAAATTAATATTTTTTAAATAAAAAATATAGAAATAAAATAAAAGTTATAAGATTGGAATTTATACGATGTTAATTTTATTTGTATAATTATTCGTAGAAATATTTTACTCACTTGAGAATATAAATTATCAATTAAAACCGTTAGTTTAAAAGAAAATATAAGACTAAGATTTAGAACAAATCTTTAAACCTACTCTTAAAGACAATATAATCTATCTCATATATAATCGAATTGACTCATGAACCTAACGAGTCGAACTATGTATAGTTCAAGTTCAGATCATTTAGTTAACGGACTTAGTTTTTAGCTCATATTCAGCTCATTTGGTTCATGAACCTAGTTCAACGATTTAATTTTCGAATCGAATTTCGAAATATTTTCGAGTTGGTTTGGTTCATTGCCAGCCCTAAATCTCTGATCATGAAAGGACCAAAGATGTTTGTACCATCATCCCTCTACTTGACGAATCAAAGGTTCTTAACCAGGAACTGATTGAAGTTACCTACGACAGTCAAAGAAATCAGAAGGCTCCTGTAGTTATTTATGTACCGGGACCAGTGTCGTATAAATTCGTTAAGGCGATCCCTTACAAATACGGTGCCACAACAGTTGATAATGGGAAGGAAATTCCATTACCCTCTATCGTGAATATTGCAGACATCAGTCGAGTAACACAGAGCGGTAGAGCCTTCAACAGAGGAGTTGGAGAACCCAGTAGAGAAAAGGAACCTCTAACAGAAGTTCCTAATCCACCAGTCGGTCAGTCCAGTGATCCCGACCTTTCAAAGAACGATGATGAGATGCTGAAGCTCATCTAAAGGAGTGAATACAACATTGTTGATCAACTGTTACAAACTCCTTCAAAGATCTCTGTGCTATCACTTTTACTCAGTTCCGAAGCCCACAGAGAGGCTCTACAGAAAGTCTTAGAGCAGGCCTTTGTGGAACAGGATGTGTCAATATGACAGTTCGATAGTATCGTCTCTAACATCACTTCTTGCAACAACTTAGGGTTCAGTGATGAGGAATTGCCAGAGGAAGGCAAAAGTCATAACATGGCGCTCAATATCACAGTCAGCTACCAAGACGATGCTTTAGCCAGTGTACAGGTAGACACCAGATCGGCTCTTAAAGTCATGCCGAAGTCCACTCTAATGTGACTATCATTCAAAGGACCTTCGATGAGAGGCAGTGAAGTCGTCGTCAAAGCATTTGACGGATCTCGGAAAACAGTTATTGGTGAAGTCGACCTTCCCATAACTATCAGTCCTCACACTTTCCAAGTCACTTTCCAGGTCATGGACATCCGCGCAACATACAGTTACTTATTAGGAAGACCTTGGATACACTAAGCTGGGGAAGTCACTTCGACACTGTACCAGAAACTGAAGTTCGTCCAGAACGATCAACTCGTCACAGTCTCTGGAGAACAAGCCTTGATCGTGAGTAACCTTTCATTATCTACTTGTGTAGAGCCAGAGGAGGTTGTTGGAACTCAGTTCCAAGCACTTTCAGTGAGCAATGAGAATCAATCAGAAAAAGAAACATCGATTTCCTCGTACAAAGATGCTCTTGAAGTGATTAAAAGTAACAACATGAAGGGGTGGGGACAGCTTGTTATTCCTACTGATAATAAAATGAAGAAGGGTCATGGTTTTTCTGCAACCTGTACCCAGACAGCTGCTAACGGTGAAAGTCTTCGTCCCGTTCATAACTTCTTCCATAGTGGAGGTTTCCTCCACCCAGTGTCTCAAGAAGTACATACTATCAACGAGGGAGATTCCTCTGACACAAATGAGGAATGGAAGTCCTATCTTAATGAGGACGACTATATGTCTCAGGAAGAAGTGCCTACGCCATTTTACTATCCCACACAGAGTCCGAGATTTACACCGAGGTCAGACGTCAAAATGATATATGGAGATTGTGATCCGGAAGGATGTCGTGCTCCACCAAACTCATTAGAGGAGCACACTCTGATGAAAGACAACTTTGACCACGACTATTATGGCCCAATGGATGGCCAGCCTATCTGGCAGCCGTACCCAGGAAACTTGGGGCAAGAAAATCAGCCGAACAATGAAAATCAGCTGAGCATCATTGAACAGAATACCTGTGTCCCCACCATGTCATGGGATCAACACTCAGGTCATTCAGAAAATATCCAGTATGATGATGAATTGGCAAAGCTTTCCGGACTAGAATTCATCAACTATGTGTTTCCCGAGGTCAACGTCATCGAGAGAGATGACTCCTCCAGTCCCAAAGAAGTATGGGACACCTTGGGACAACCGAGTGGTAAATACGACTTCATGGTCAAATATACCGCTCCTGAAAGCTCTCGCATCAGGCTCGAAGACATTCAACCAACTGGGTGGGGAGATCCACCTGAGAGCACAAATACTCTGCCAAATACTACTGAGGAATCCTCCTACGACTACTTTGCCTGTGTAGCGAGCGATTTTGGACGCGGTTCTTAAGCGCTGGTCGCTCTCTGCGGTTTGAGCTTTGACTACAGGTCGATTCATTTTTTATCCTATTGTGAGCTGAATAAGGAAGGGAAATAGATGTCTCCAATTAACCCTGCTTTGCATACTGAGTTTAAACAGCGGTCTGTTAGGTTACGGATGCTATCAATATGGGGGCCTTTGTACTGGTTATTCGTATTTCGCCAATACAGGTTTCTTTCTTTCGATCTGGGTAGAAGATTTTTGGCGGGGAATAAGGATTAGGATGTTAGGACTGGTGCTTTTGAATTACTGCTTTTGATTGACGGAGATATGGGATTTGGGTTTTTTGTTGATTGCGCTCGCTAAGATCTTTTCTTTCGATCTTATGCCTACGTATTCCCATTTACCGAAACAGGGAAATCAGAGCGTTCGTAGTTCCTCCTATTCTATGGGAGGAAATTGGTTTTTGGTGTCTTGTTCAAAGCCCAAGACATGAAGCGAAAGGTGATTTGTATCTTGTTCAAAGCCCAAGATGTGAAGCTAAAAGGTCTATTTGTGTCTTGTTCAAAGCCCAAGACGTGAAGCTGAAAGACCTCGGCTTTAGAGAGAATTTTTCATCTCTAAAGAGGGGAGAAGGAGAATTACTTTAACTGGGATACGCGGATCCGAGCAATGCCATAATTTCTGAAGAAAGGGTTTTAACCTGAAGGAGAAGACTTTAACTCAGTGTAGAGCAATGCCATCTTTCCTTAGGAATTTCTCATGCTAAAAGAGGGACAGTGGCATGGATGTAGATGATCCAGAGGCTTGCCGCTTACAGCGATTAGATGAAGGGAAAGGAGTTGTTGATGTTTGTGTACTGTGAACGAGGCACAACTTTGATGCTAAAAGGTCGATTGGATCAACCAGTGGTTTTCTTATACAAAGCCTAAGAGGAGGCTAATTTCCGCTAGGAAAATCATTATACAAAGCCTAAGATGAGGCTATTTTGTGTCTCGTACAAAACCCGAGAGAGAGGCTAAAAGTTTTTGACCCAGTGGGGCATATCGTTATACAAAGCCTAAGAGGAGGCTAGCAAAGAGTTGACTCAGTTGGAGAATCTTTTATACTCAGTAATAGAGTGTTTTTGTATCTCATACAAAGCCCGAGAGAGAGGCGAAAAGGTTGTTTTGACTTCACTGGGGAGAATTTTGGTATCTCGTACGAAGCCCGAGATGGAGGCTATTGTAACTGTTTCAGTTGAGTGACAGATCCAATATACTGATTTAAAAGAGAAAATCAGTTCTTATATGAGTAACACTGTACACAGGGATTTAATTTGAGGATCAGGGATATTTCCTTCTCTTTGAGGAAACGGGAAATCCAAAGGGTATTGAGACTATCTGAGTCTGCGGGTTTCCTTCCTATTTAACGAAGGGTGCTTGAGAATGTCTTTGAGACTCAAGAAAGTTAGACTGTCCGTGTCTAGAGTTTTATCTTTTGTACTATGCTTTGAGAAACAGTAGTAGACTCTATGAAATGACTGTTCTATGAGGATGACTAGGTTCTGTTCCTATACCTCTAGGAGGTCGTCGGGACAATTTGTACGAAGCCCAAGAGGAGGCTGGAATCTTTTAAGAAGCCGACGGGTCCTTGTACGAAGCCCAAGAGGAGGCTATCATTCCCGAAGGAAGAGATCATTATACGAAGCCTAAGAGGAGGCTGTGAATACTTCTAAGAAGCCGTAGGGTCCTTGAATAATGCCCAAGAGGAGGCCGATGCTTTTAAGAAGCCCGTGGGTCTATCATCTCCTTTCCATTAGGAGAGATAACTCTTTTAAAGATGAAAACCACTAGTAAACGTGCGAGGTTTACTATCCAGCGACTTTTAGCTTTTAAAGAGGGTTCCTTAGTTATGGTCCAGGATTATGACTGTAGTGGGTACCCAAACCCCGAGACATTCAAGGCAAGCTATTCACAAGGAATAGATCAAGTCAGGAAAGTTCGAGAATTGGGAAGAAACTCAAAGATGCCATTCACGGAGAATACATTTATCTTGGGGAGTAGAGCTTCTTGACGATTCCTAAGGAGGACAGCCGAAGAGAAGACTGTATCTGGTGCTCCTATTGGGGATCTAGGCGTTTATTTCTACGAATAAATGAAACGGCGTCACCTAGTTCTAGACGTAGTTGCCGGGGAAACTCGAAATATCTATACTATTATTACACAGTAGATATGAGTTTATGAAAGGAGACTTACAGTGAGCAGCCCCACAATACAGTTTATAATATGAAAGCAGTAAATGAAAGCGATAACCACTTACTCGGTTGTAGTGCTTCCATGCTGTTTGGTTAGTTGTTCAACAAAGAAAGACTAAAAACAACAGTATATTCAAAATCAAAGGAGAAAGTGCTTTGAAAAAGAAAGATTTGGGGCTTACAGCTCAAGGAGAGGCCCAGGGTTTTATCAGTGAGCGCACTGTTTGACTTTGTACAGAGGGACTTATACAAGTGACTGGGGCCCAAAATGGTTTTCTGTACAAAGGGATGGGTCTTACACTCTCTCAAGAGGCCCAAAAAGGTTTAAAGAAAAAGAGTGGGGCTTATAACACGAGGGTAGGCCCAGATGATTTTTTCGTTTAAAAATGGCGATCGCGCCGAGGTTTTCTTTTAACGCGGAGGGACTTATACAATAAGTGAGGCCCAAAATGTTTTTGGTTAAAAGGGGGATTGGGTCTTACACTCTATTAGAGGCCCAAAGTGTTTTAAAGAAAAAGAAATGGGTCTTACTACTCGAGGGTAGGCCCAGATGGTTTTTATTTTTTAAACGGGCGACGATCGCGCCGTTTACTTGTACAGAGGGACTTATACAATGAGTGAGGCCCAAAAAGTTTTTGTACAAGGGGGGATGGCTCTTACACTCTCTCAAGAGGCCCAAAGAGGGTTTTGAAGAAAAATAAATGGGTCTTACTACTCGAGGGTAGGCCCAGATGATTTTTGAAAAGGCGACGATCGCGCCGTTTGTTTTTTGACGGTATCGGGACTTATACAATAAGTGAGGCCCAAAGATGATTTGGTCAAAAAAAAGGATTGGGTCTTACACTCTAATAGAGGCCCAAAATGTTTTGAAAATGATTTATGAGGGTTGAATTAATCCAAAACCCTAATTTGTTTTCAAAATGTATTTAATTGAATAAAAATTCAATTAAAATGATCAAAAATTGTTTAACACATGGAAAACAAATTGTGATCTTGGATTAATGCTTCAAAAATTAAGTATTGACCTACAAAATAATTAGAAAGCATTAAAAGTTGCAAAATCAAATGTAGAAAAAATATTTAAAATGCCAAAAACAATCAAAATATTAATTCTATACAAAAATATCAATTATATGAAATAAATAATATTTTTGGGATTTTTTGATAAAATAAAATATTTTAACATTTTTGTGAATTATTAAAAAAAGAATCAACTCAAAATCATTAAAACTCAGGGAGAAATTAATTTTTGAATCAATTAAACAAAATCACAAAATTCAAATATTTGAATTTGAAAAAAAGGCGCCAAGAACAAGCTGAAGAACATGCGCGTGTTCTTGGTTTCTCAGATTTGCGTTTTCTATCCAATCTCCATGAATACGTAATCATATCATGCAATCCACATATCATTATGCTCGTCTCAACCTCACGATCATGTCTATGTACTTTAATTTCATTTAAATTAAACATACAACAAGAAATCACGAAGAAACCTCAAGAACCCTAATTTCTGCATGAAGGCTAGGATTTTTGATACACGATTCAAACAATGCAATTAATTGAGGGAAAACATTCCATGCATGATTATGAACATATGGCCAAATTATTGTGCGAGGAAATATGCATAGATTGAGAGATGACCAAGTATGTGCTTACCTCCAAGCCGTGACAGCAAGTTCAATGCGATTTTTGATTTGGAGGTGTTACAGATGAGTTGTGATGATCTGGACAGCTTCCCTACACCCTATAGATTGTGTTTGGATGGTTGGACTTGATTGAAATTGGCTGGATCATTTTGTGGTACCTCAGCTGCACCTTGTTTGAAAATTTGAGCAACCAGCTGGTGATTTCATGAAATTGATGTTTCAGAAGTTATGTGAGTGTTTGATCAGCTCATATGTGATGTATGTGAGGTGTGTGAGTGATTGGTTTGTGCAGAATTGCTCTCAAACTCAAATCCCCATAGCTACCTTACTAAGAAAGGCATTTTTGCCAAGAGAAAGAGATTTTGAGGAAAGCATCTGTTAGATGGATTTGGTGTACTTAAACTGACCACAATTGAGCTCTATTTATAGTAGAGCAAGTTTTGTTTTGCAAGGAATAGTGCATGGCAGCTGGTAAGTAGGTTTGGCCAATGTTGGCAAATGAAAATCCAAGTCTCCTCTAGCCATTGACTAGAGGTTAGGGCACAGAGCTTTGGTCCCCTTGGTCTTGGATAAGTCTTGACTGATTTCAGATGAGAATGGCTCAGTCTATGCCACCTTGATGGTTCCATTGAATGCCTCATTCCAAATTTGAAGTCTTGTCCCTATTTTGGCAACTCTAGGTTCAACATACTATTCCTTGTTCCTTGGACCTTGGAGGCTTGGCTCAGTGATTGTCCCCTTTAGATTCAATCCTTTGAGGTGTCCAAGTGGATTGGAGCAATTGAAATTGGCTGATTTGGCAAATCGAGCCAAAATGCAAATTCTGCCTTGCCTTGACAGATTTTCAGCAAGGCAACTTGGCAATGTTGTATCACTACAAGAAAATTGGCAGATTGCGACGGTTATTTTGGCAGGTTACGACGGTTAAAACCGCCGTAATTTGCAAGTCACGACGGTTGCAGCACTGTCGTAGAAACGTGTGTCGCGAGGTCGTATCGCGTCGGTTGTAAAAACCGTCACACCAACCGTCATTATCTCTCACGACGGGTAGGGAACTGACGTAATTTGCATATTGCGACGGTTACCAACCGTCGTAACTTTCCATTTGAATTTTGTTTTTATTGTTGATTACGACGGTTCCAACCGTCGCAACATTTCTGTTCCACAGGTGCATCCGCAGGTAAATCCGTAAGAATTATCCTTTCCATAGGTAAATCCGCAGGTAATTTATTTTTAAAATTAAAAAAAAAATGTTTGTAAAAATATGAACAGAATGGGTATTTCTTTTTTTGAATCAAAGAGAAATATATTAATTCAAAAAAATATTAATATAAACTAGGTGATCCAAAGGATCCAACCAACCTATACATATATACATATTACTTTTAATTATTGTGTTTGGACATACAAACAATATATTTTTCATCATCAACAACCTCATTGTTTTAAACTATAGATAATATATTTATAGATCTCTTTTCATTTATTTATATTTTGATTCCTTTTTAAATAGAAGTGCAAACATTATAGGTAATGTTTATAAGAGTTAATAGCTTTGGTGATCTTCATACTGTGACTGCACATACAGTCTGCGATAATCTTTTCCAAAAGCGAACTTTAGCCTTCAAGCAAACCCCAAAACTTTATCCATCATAATATTTAAAGACACAATAAAACAAAATAATGTGGTTCAGTTGTCAAATATCCGTCTATTCATACAAAACCAAATAATATTAATAGTTTGAAATAGTATATAAAAGAATAATAACAGTCTTACTTTGCTTAAGAAAATGCAAGGAGTATATATATAATGCAATATAGGAAAAATCTGTACATGGTTCTAAGATCCCAGAACTTCAACAAATTATGCACTATGTAGGCCTTATCACTAACAACCATATTAACTAGAAAATATATTGAATTTGAATGATATTTTCACAAAACAATTATTACAACATTCAAAGATGCAGTAGAAAATTTAGTGTGTATGCTGAATAAATCTATATATGGGCTATAATTTAGAACCAAGAACAAGACGGTTATGAAGAATACACAAAGATGCAATCAAATGATGATCAAATACATACTTAATATTAGCCAAGTAAATCAAATCCTGCAGAAATCAACAGAAAGCATTTGATTCCTCTGAAACAAGTTCACTTGAAGAACCACTTACGCCTGCTTGTCATCTGAGCTGTTTTTCATCCACTTAGGCCTCTCCTGAAGAGAAGACAATTCAATTAATAAAATTGAAATTGACTGACAGTTTTCACAGAATCATCCAACAAGTAAAATTGGTAGGAGTTTAAGAAAATTAAGATCAAATCTATAAATTGATAGCAATATGGTAGGACACAGCAGAAAAACTGGGCAGATCTGATCCAACAGTTCCACGGATCCATTGGTTCCAAAATACACTGGTAGACAGTGCCATAATATTAAAGAACTCTTAATCAAGTGATTATTGGGCTCAAACTCTATTCATGACCTCCCTAATAGGTGCATTGATTTTTCATCACTTTTAGATTATCATTTCCCTCAATCATAGTCAACCAAAACATCTTTGAACAATTTCATTCCTCAAACCTAGACAACCAAAACATCTTTGAACTAGGCGAAGCCAAAGAGACTAGTGCCAATTTTTCATAGAAGCAAGCAAATAAAAACAGACCTAGAGTTAAAATTGATGCCATGAGTTATCTATTTCACTTGCACCTTTTGGCAGTAGTCTGGAGCTTATGTGAAATTCAATATGAATTTAAAAGGCATAAAATATTGAATTAATTAAAAATGGATACCTGAGGTGTTCCTACACTAGTTGCTGCCATGGCTTCAGCGCATGTGGTACTAGCTGCCAGTTGATGCAAGACATGCAAACAACTCAGACACACACGCTCTTGAGGAGTTTGGGTGTTCTCTGTTGTTTCATTATCTGGGCCATTTGTTTGTCTGCATGTTTCCCGTCATTTATCTCACCTGTTGACATTGTTTCTCGTCTTCCTTCAAATGCAACTGCACCAACTAGTTTAGGTACATATCCAAGATACCCAACATGATCAGCAAGTGCAGGGTGCACACGCAGTAATGAGACCAGGGCAGCCGAAAGAAGCAAAGGAAGCTCTGGGTCAACAGTATGTGCCTCATAATGAGTGGCGGTAATAGATGACAAGTACCTTAGTTAGAAAATCGATGAGCAACCAACAAAAATCCATAACGACACAAGGAAGAACAGATCCAAACGAGAACACCAGAATAGTGATACATAACTGCCGTATAATTGCCGTATTCAAGAACTGTAGTTATGAAAAGTAACATTGATCACAACAAATTCATCACTTAATTCATCACAAGAATTCATTACCATCATCACCTACAAGAATTCATCACAACAAATTCAACAAACAATAACAGAAAATCCAGCATTACCATTCACATCAAAACAGAAGCGAAAAGAGGAAAGAAATTTGGTTGAGGAAATTTACCAAACACTTGGCACGCAAGTTGCATAACGGTGGTAACATCAACAATTCAATACCGATTCATAAACCACAACCTGCAATAACAACAATCATCAACAACAACAACAATTCAACATCATGAAGTTAAAGAATTGAAGCGAAAAGAAGCGACAAATTGGTTGAAGCATTTTATCGAATACCTTGCAGGCAAGACTAAAAGCAAATTTTGGTTAATTCATACCGCAACGACCGCAATTAGTGTCGTGACACCTTTATCGACCGAAATCGCAAAATCCTTTATGCGACCGCGACCGCTTTTTAAACCCTAGTACATTATGATTAATCATATAATAAGAATCAACATTGAGATCAAAGTGAGGAACTTCAATCTTGTTAACAACCATAGACATACAAAATGTAGAAAACCCCCAATTTAAAAAGAAAATTAAAGTTTTGAATCTATCAAATAACATCAATTTCTCAACCTAGATTTCAAACCACAAACAGAATTATAACCAAACTAATGGAATGAAAAATTCAGAGAAATATTCAAATCATGATCCAATTCAAGGTTTGAGAAGTATTTTAGGGTTTGAGAAGACAAACCTGTTAAGATTCGAATTGATGGTGGTGGCTGAGAAAAATTATTGTTTCCCCTCTTTCTCCAAGGGCGTGAGCGGCGAGAGTATGTTTCTGAAAAAGAAGAGAAAAAAAACATAAAAGGTGGAATGAGTTCTCTGATTTAGCGCGAAAGATGAAATTTTGGAGGAACGCGGCCTTTGTGAAGGAAATCTGAAAGTGAATTTTTTGAAAATTTTAAACGGGATAAGGACGATAGGTTCACCGTCGTGATATTACAGTTTTATTTTAATTAAATTTATTTTTTTTCTTTTATTTTTCTTTAATAAATGGAAGTTGGTTGATTTTTTTTATTTATTTGATATTTTATAGTATTTTGGGTATATAAAATTTAATTTTGATAGTTTAATTTTGGGTTAAATTTTTACTATAAAAGTTGTTTCTAAAATTTTAAGTTTATAAAATTTTGATATATAGTTTAATTTTGATACTTTAATTTTGAGTATAATATTTTGAGTTTAATTTTTACTATAAAAATTGTTTCTAAAGTTACACTTTTATTTTGAGTATATATAATATTTTATTTTTTATTGTTTAATTTTGATACATAAAATATTTTAATAAAATTAATTGTAATTTCTAAAAAATTTATGTATTTTGATTTTAATTTATTATTATAATTATATTTTATAAATGTTTCTAATAATTTATTTATTCCAAATACATAGATTAATTTTTAGCCCCCGCCAATAAATAATTCTAGATCTGCCACTAGTTGTAGTTTCTGTTACTAGGTTTAGGGGGCGACGGTTGTTCTACCGTCGTGATATATAATTTAGGGACGGTTTTTGAGACAGTCGTGAACTTACTTGTAGGGCGGTTTAATGATAACAGTCGTAATATTTATTAATTTTTTAAAAATGTAAGGGCGGTAGGTGTATACCGTCGCGACACGCGTCTCTATATTAGAGTTACGACAGTTATCAAGTAACTGTCGCAATTTTTGTGTCGTAAAAGCATAATTTTCTTGTAGTGTATCTCATGGTGTAGGTTGAATTTGGCAATGTTCTTGGCCATTTTGGAAAGCTCTTACATGATTCAACAACTGTTTGAACAAGTTTGGTTTTGATCTCTTTTGATTCCAAGTGAAAAACCCCCCTACATTTGGCAAAAAGTGAAGGCAAATTCTGACTTAGTGAAAATTTCACTAAGTGTTGGAAAAAGTGACATTTTCACTTTTCAGCCACTTTGATCACTCCATAACTCAAAATCCTTAATGAATTGGAATAACTTGTAGTTGAAGTTTTTGTAGGTGATAATGAGGGCTACAAATCCATCTTTGGATGAGAAAAAATGGCCTTGTGGTTTAGGAGTTATGGTCCTCCAAAGTTGGTACCTTTGCCACTTTATTTTTAACTTAGAAAAATTTCTAAGTTTTATGGTTACCCCTTTTACAAGTTATCTCACTTTTCTTGATTTTTCTTTATGAATGATGATTCAAATCATACATTAACATCATTTTAGGGTTAAAAATCCATTTTGGTGAAAAATCTCAAAAAGTCAAAGTTGACTTTTGTGCACAGTTGACTTTTTATCAGATGAATTCCAAACTGTGCAATTCTTCAGAAAATCATGTCCTTGACCTAAATAAAACTTGATGGACATGTTCCATGGGTGTCATAGGGTATATTCAATCATGTATTAGGGTTTGGGAGCATGTCTTGGTCAAAAGTCAAAGTTACAGTTGACTTTTCCCTTAAAACCCTAATTGTGGTGCAGATGAAAATGAGACTTGTTGCTCAAGCTTCTTGGATCAATCCATTGTTCCAAATGGATCAATATGGTGTATTAGAGACCCTCAAATCATCTCTTGAGGTCTTGGCTCATGGTTTGTCCCAAAAGTCAACTTAGGGGTGAATTAGGTCAAGAAACCCTAATTCCTGATTTTTGATGAATGCATCCCCTGAGGCAAAATTGACTTGATGCATGGGTTCATGAGGTTCCATGAAGCATATTAGGTCATGTTTTGGATCATTGCCTTGTGCCCAGATGAAAATTTCCATCTGGAGACTCTGGTCGACCAAAACCCTAATTTGGTGACACTGTCGATCTTGAGACTTGATCCACCTAGAAGGGAGCAGCCTTGTGCTTAATCCTTGAAGTGGGAGTCCTTTTTGATCCATTGTGGATGTTTGAGAGATTAGACAAGTTGAAGATCATGTCATTTCTTGATTGATTCTTTGTCTAAGCACTCAGAGAGGGCTTGAAACCCTAATTTTGATTGTAGTGGATGCTCACCCATCTTTGGGGAGACTAATGAAGCATGATGGTTCATCCATATTGTGATGATGATTTTCACAATGATGGGAAATCTAAGTGGTCAAAATTTGGGGTATTACAGATGCCCCTATTTAATCTTCTTGGACCCGAAGGTATGAATGACGAAGGGATTCGGGCATTCGGGGTGCAAGAAGATTAAATATCGGAATATCCGAAATTTTGATGGTGGTTATGAATGGTAGCTTACGCATTCATCTTCTTTAGCTAAGCGATGATGCTTAGAAAAGGTAAACTTCCCCTCGATCCTGGTTTCCTACCAAGGAACTGGTCTCAGTCTCTGATTTAAACTTCCCCTAGATCCTGGTTTCCTACCAAGAACTGGTCTTAGTTTCTGATTTAAACTTCCCCTCGATCCTGGTTTCCTACCAAGAACTGGTCTTAGTTTCTGATTTAAACTTCCCCTCGATCCTGGTTTCCTACCAAGAACTGGTCTTAGTTTCTTTTTGTCAATAAACTTTCTTGACAAGGGACGCTATTCATAGCGGCTTTCCTCAAACTTCTCGCCGAATTTTCCTGGGGAGATGCCATTTGAGTGGAAAAAGTTTTGATGTCAGACTTGCTGGGGAACCCAGTCGTCTGAGTTGTAGAGGTGTACAAACTTCTCTGTTTTGGAGACGCCATTTGTCGATTCTACTGGGGAAAGCGAGTCTCTTGAGAGACTGTTTTCATTTGGGATCTTTCATCATACTTTTCTCGGGATCTTCTCGGAGAAACGCCATATGATGGGGTCCAATTTTGTGGGGCCGATGACCTTTTCATCAGCGGTCCTTTCGGAGCAAAACTGGCATGCTACCGAATCTCTGATCACGAGGCTTTCTCTGTGGATTTTCCTTAATCCGGGAAAGCAAGGATATCATCTTCAATGGCGAAGAGTGATGTTTATTGAGAGTTTTCTCTGGCTTTTCAGAGGTTCAAGTTATCAAAGTGGCCAAGTGCCGACTCTGATCTAAAGATACACTGGTGGCGAGATTGTGCAGACGCAACACTTCCTGACGAGGAAAGAACTGACAAACTCGATTGAGAAAACTATTTATCACTAGGGGACAAGACCGACTCAAGTGATAGTGATGCAATACGAAATGCGAACGCAAATAAAATGCATGAAGTATGTATGTATATGCTGACAAAACAGACGCGACATACAGACTAATGGATGAACACAATTGGATACTCGGCCATCGCGGGCGAAGAAGTACCGTTGATTCAAAATGGCAATTCCACCTTGCTTAGGAGAGATAGTCCCGTTGGGAGCTATGTTGATCGGGCTTAAGAGATAAGAACTCGGCCGAGGATGTCAGACGAAACAAGGTCTCTGACACAGTTGATCCCTTCATTCAGGCATACTGGCTTAGAAGGAGTACTTTGATTCTGCACTTTGAAGTTCGCTTACCTCGGGAGAAGCAATCGATGTTCTTCTGATGTTCAACAGTCAAAAGAAATTGTCATCTTTATTTTAAAAGCAGAAAAAGTTTTAACAAGTAAATTCATTTTTGTTTTATTTCAAGAATCGCTGATTAAGTTTAAACAACGTCATTCTGTAAAGCTAAAACAAGCAAGAATTACAAACAAAAGCACAAGGGCTCAAATTTTATTGATAAGATGGAGATCAGCCAAACGCGTGATTCCAAAGAGTATATACAAAGTTAGAAAACGATAATTTACAGGGAAAAGGGCTACGTTGAAACATAACGACCACTATCCTTCTACCAACTTTGAATTTGGGGCATCCTGAGCTTCTGTCGAAGATGACCTTTGACTGGAGATTTCCTCCGATAGATGATGTAACTACTGCTGAGGGACTTGCCTATGTTGGACATAGTTACTTGCCATTATCCCTAACTTTTGCCTGGATTGTACTATGAGATTTCCAATCCATCGGGATGATTCTTTTTTTTCATGTCTCTAACTTTTGCCTGGACCGCCCTTTCGGGTTTTCAATCCACCGAGACGTTTTTTTTTTAGTTTAGGCGAAGTATTTCTTGACTACATCAACATTCGTGGGGTAGGCAAATTCCTCTCCGTCCATGGTTGTAAGTCTCAAGGCGCCGCCTGAGAAAGCTTTCGTGACCACATAGGGGCCATCATAATTTGGGGTCCATTTGCCCCGAGAGTCAGTGAGAAATGATTGTATCTTCTTGAGCACGAAGTCTCCTTTCCTGAGGTCGGACCTTTTTGTCGAACGCCCTCTTCATTCTCTGTTGTTACAACTGACTGTGGCATAGTGTCGTGATTCGCTTCTCTTCGATCAGGTTCAGGTCGTCGTGTCGACTTTGACACCATTCAGCTTCGGTGAGCTTAGCTTCCATCAATACCCTTATTGACGGGATCTCTACTTCTATGGGAAGCACTGCCTCCATGCCATATACTAGAGAGAAAGGGGTAGCCCCTGTTGAAGTGCAGACAGATGTGCGATAACTGTGAAGAGCAAAGGGTAGCATTTCGTGCCAATCTTTATAGGTTACAACCATCTTTTAAACGATCTTCTTGATGTTCTTGTTAGCCGCTTCTACCGCTCCGTTCATCTTGGGTCGGTAGGGAGATGAGTTATGGTGTTCGATCTTGAACTCTGCATACACTCTTTCATCATCTTATTGTTCAAGTTAGATCCATTATCAGTAATGATCTCGCTTGGAACACCATAACGGCAGATGATATTGTTTTTGATAAATCGGACCACCACTTGTCGGGTTACATTGGCGAATGACGCTGCTTCGACCCACTTGGTGAAATAGTCAATGGCTACAAGGATGAACCGATGTCCGTTCGAAGCCTTGGGCTCAATCATACCAATCATATCGATTCCCCATATGGAAAATGGCCACGGGGAAGAAAGAACTTTGAGATGTGATGGCGGTACATGAATTTTGTCGGAGTATATCTGACACTTGTGACAGTCGGATTCCATGGTCAACCAATAGTACCCTGCTCTCAGAATTTTTCTGGCCATTGTGTGTCCGTTGGCATGAGTGCCAAAGGATCCTTCATGAATTTCTTTCATGAGCATGTCTGCTTCTGGACTGTCGATGCATCGGAGCAAGACCATGTCAAAATTTCTCTTATAAAGAGTGTCACCGCCCAGGAAGAAGTTTCCAGCCAATCTTCTGAGGGTTTTCCTGTCTTTTCTGAGTGCCCCAGATGGGTAATCTTGTTTCTGAAGGAAGCATTTGATATCGTGATACCAAGGTCTGTCGTCTATGACTGCTTCAATCGCGAAGATGTAAGTGGGCCGTTCAAGGCGCATGATGTCGATCTTAGGTATGTCATTCCATCGACCTACACTAATCATGGAAGAAAAAGTGGCTAATGCATCAGCCATGTGATTCTCATCACGAGGGATGTGATGAAAGTCGACTCTATTGAAGAAGGGTAACAACCTTCTTGCATAGTCTTTGTAAGGAATCAATCCTGATTGGTAAGTGTTCCAATCTCCTTTTATCTGGTTAATAACCAGGGCTGAGTCGCCGTATACGTCCAAGTTTTTGTTCCTTAAATCCATTGCTTCTTCGAGACCCATAATACAAGCTTCGTATTCGGCCTCGTTGTTCGTACATTTGAACGTAAGTCTGGCAGTGAAAGGAATGTGGGAACCCTGAGGGGTAACAATGATTGCCCCAATTCCGTTTCCATAATGATTAACTGCTCCGTCAAAGATAAGTCCCCACTGGGAACCTGGTTCTGGCCCTTCACTGGGTAACGGTTCATCGCAATCTTTCATCTTTAGATACATGACATCTTCGTCTGGGAAGTCAAACCCGATTTATTCTTGATCGTCAATCGGTTGATGAGCCAAATGATCGGCTAAAATACTTCCTTTAACAGCTTTCTGAGCATGGTACTCTATGTCATATTCTGATAGTAACATCTGCCAACGGGCAATCCTTCCCGTGAGAGCAGGTTTTTCGAAAACGTACTTGATTGGATCCATTTCGGAGACCAACCAAGTAGTATGACGAATCATGTACTGGCGAAGACGTTTGGCTGCCCAAGCCAAAGCGCAACAAGTTTTCTCAAGCATTGTGTACTAAGTCTCGCAGTCGGTGAATTTCTTGCTTAGATAGTAAATGGCAGACTCTTTCCTTTTAGTTTCGTCTTGTTGGCCAAGTACACATCCCATTGAGTCCTCTAGGACTGTGAGGTAAATGATTAGTGGTCTTCCTTCCACTGGAGGTGATAGAATCGGAGGATTC
The DNA here is from genome assembly GCA_022829125.1 of Lathyrus tuberosus. Classification (NCBI taxonomy): domain Eukaryota; kingdom Viridiplantae; phylum Streptophyta; class Magnoliopsida; order Fabales; family Fabaceae; genus Lathyrus; species Lathyrus tuberosus. Next base: position 11,785,422 of record JALAZF010000158.1, read on the forward strand.
AACAAATATTCCTTAATACTGTCAAAGGCAGTTTGGCAGTCTTCTGACCAAACGCAATCCTGGTTCTTTTTCAATAACTTGAAAATCGGCGCACAAGTGGCGGTCATAAGGAATATGAATATGGAGATGTAGTTCAAACGTCCCAGGAATCCTCTGACTTGTTTTTCAGTTTTCGGAGAAGGCATTTCTTGAATGGCCTTGACCTTGTCAGGATCAACCTCAATCCCTTTCTGGCTGACGATGAACCCTAGTAGTTTCCCCGAACGGACACCGAAGGTGCACTTGTTAGGATTCAAGCGGAGCTTGAATTTTCTTAGACGTTCGAACAATTTTGATAGATGTTCAACGTGCTCATCCTCTGTTCTTGATTTTGCAATCAAATCATCGACATATACCTCGATTTCTTTGTGTATCATGTCATGAAACAGAGTAGTCATGGCCCTTTGATAGGTTGCCTCGGCATTCTTCAAACCGAACGGCATTACCTTGTAACAAAAGGTGCCCCATGGGGTAATGAACGAAGTTTTCTCCATGTCTTTCGGCGCCATTTTGATCTAGTTATAGCCCGAGAATCCATCCATGAAGGAGAATACTTTGAACTTTGCTGTACTGTCTACCAGCATGTCAATGTGTGGTAAAGGAAAGTCGTCCTTTGGACTTGCCTTGTTTAGATCTCTGTAATCAACACATATTCTGACCCTTCCATCCTTTTTGGGAACGGGTACGATGTTGGATAACCATTGAGGATATTCAGATGTAGCGAGGAAACCCGCGTCGATCTATTTCTGTACCTCCTCTTTGATTTTGATGGCCATGTCCGGGTGAGTGCGTCTCAACCTTTGCTTTACTGGCGGACATTCCGATCTCAACGGTAAGTGATGTTCCACGATGCTGGTATCCAACCCTGGCATATCCTGATAGGACCAAGCGAACACATCGGGGAATTCTTTGAGAAGCTTTATCAAACCCTCTCTGGCAGTTGGACTGAGCAATGCTCCGATCCTAATTTCTTTTCTCTCTTTTTCTGAACCCAAGTTTACCGTTTCCAACGGTTCTTTGTGAGGTTCAATGGACCTTTCCTCTTGTCTGAGTAGTCGGGAGATCTCTTCTGGAATTTCGTTGTCATTTTCTTCTTCAGCCTCGAATACCGGGAACTCAAAGTTGGAAGAAGGCATCAGATCGTATGTTTCAATGGGGTATAAAACAAGCAATCTGCATGACGTGATGATTCGTGTTTAGAAGAGATAGAGAAAATGCAAGTGTGTGCAGTGTTTTGATTTTACTGCTTGTTTTTATTATTGAATGTTTTTTTAGGATTACCATTTTCTGAAAAAGCAAAAAGAGAAAACAACAATTAATGCGGAAATTACAGAACGACGTTATTTTATTAATGAACAAGTCGACTCTTGAAACTACAGCCCTATAAAACAAAACTTTGTCGCTTTGGGCAAAGCGAAGAGGGAAATTTACAAAAAGCGAGCCCTATCAAAATATCCGTTTCACCTGGGCAGGGTGAAAGGTTTAAAGATGGCAATTACTTTGACTGACGAACGTCCTTCAGAACCTCGACGGCAACCCATTGGCGGCGAACTCCTCGGTGAATCACAAAGCCTGGCACGTTCCTTGATTTGTTTTCAGAAATGACGCTGATTTCTGGTGGAGTAGGATCATTGGAATCTGTCTCCCAAGCAGAGTTGTCGTAGGAGAATTCCTCAGTTGTATTTTGCATAGCATTTGTGCTCTCAGCTGTATCTCCCCATCCAATTGACTGGATGTCTTCGAGCCTGATACGAGAGCTTTCGGGAGCAGTGTACTTGACCATAAAGTCGTATTTTCCACTTGGTTGTCCCAAAGTGTCCCAAACTTCTTTGGAACTGGAGAAGTCATCCCTCTCGATGACGTTGACCTCGGGAAAAGCATAGTTGATGAATTCTAGTCCTGCAAACGTTGCGAATTCATCTTCATGTTGAGTAGTTTCTGAATGACCTGAGTGTTGATCCCATGACATGGTGGGGACACAGGTATTCTGTTCAATGATGCTCAGCTGAGTTTCATTACTCGGCTGACTTTCTTGCCCCAAGTTTCCTGGGTAAGGCTGCCACATTGGCAGACCATCCATCGGGCCATAGTAATTGTGATCAAAGTTTTCTTTCATTAGAGTGTCTTCCTCTAATGAATTTGGCGGAGCACGGCATCCTTCCGGATCACAATCTCCATAGATCATTTTGACATCTGATCTTGGTATAAATCTCAGACTTTCTGTAGGAAAACAAAAAGGCATAGGCACCTCTTCCTGAGACATATAGCCGTCCTTGTTAAGGTAGGACTTCCATTCTTCATCTGTGTCAGAGGGATCTTCCTCATTGATAGCATGAACTGTCTGAGACACTGGGTGAAGAAAACCTCCACTGTGGAAGAAGTTTTGAAGGGGATGAAGACTTTCATCGTTGGCGGATGTCTGGGTACAGGTTGCAGAAAAACCAAGACCCTTCTTTGTTTTATTGTCAATAGGAATGGCAAGCCGTCCCCATCCTGTCGTATCAGTACTCTCGACCGCTTTGATAGCATCTTTGTATGAAGAAATTAAAGTTCCTTCTTCGGATTGATCGTTCTTGCTCACCGATAGTGCTTGGAACTGAGTTCCAATAACCTCCTCGGGTTCCACACAAGTAGATGATGATAAGTTGCTTACAAGCAAGGCTTGTTCCCCGCAAACCGTGACAAGTTGATCGTTCTTGAAGAACTTTAGCTTTTGGTGGAGGGTTGAAGTAACCGCTCCAGCCTGATGTATCCAAGGTCTTCCTAATAAACAACTGTACGTTGCCCGGATGTCCATGACCTGGAAAGTGATTTGGAAAGTGTGAGGACCAATAGTTATGGGAAGATCAACTTCGTCGATAATTGTTTTTCTGGATCCGTCGAATGCTTTGACGACGACCTCGCTGACTCTCATCGGAGGGCCCTTAAATGATAATTGCGTCAAAGTGGACTTCGGCATAACATTCAGGGCTGACCCTGTGTCTACCAGCACATTGGCTAAAGCATCGCCCTGGCAGTTAACTTTAATGTTGAGCGCCATGTTATGACGGCGACCCTCTTCAGGTAATTCCTCATCACTAAATCCCAAATTATTGCAGGAAGTGATGTTAGAGACAATGCTATCGAATTGTCTGATTGTTACATCCTGTTCCACAAAGGCTTGCTCCAAGACTTTCTGTAGAGCCTCTCTGTGTGCTTCTGAACTGAGTAACAGTGATAATACTGAGATCTTTGAAGGAGTCTGTAACAGTTGATCAACAATGTTATATTCACTCCTTTGGATGAGCTTTAGCATCTCATCCTTGTCTTTTGAAAAGTCGGGATTACTAGATTGACCGACTGGCGGATCAGGAATTTCTGCCTGAAATTCCTTTTCTTTGTTAGCTTCCCCAACCCCTCGGTTGAAGATTCTACCACTCCGTGTTACACGACTGACGTCTGTAATATTCACGACGGAGGGTAATGGAATTTCCTTTCCATTCTCAATTGTTGTTGCACCGTATTTGTAAGGGATCGCCTTAGCTGATTCATACGGTAATGGTCCCGGTAGATAGATGACTATGGGAACCTTCTGATTTTTCTGACCGTCATAAGTAACCTTGATCCGTTCCCGATTTGGAACTCTAGATTCGTCAAGTAGAGGGACGATGGCAAAAACATCCCTGATCTGGTGATGACCAGAGATCGTGACAACATCCTCAGCTTGCTCGGCAAAGTAGTTCGGCGACCAAATGATGAGTCCTGAACCTGGATATGGACGAATTTCGCCATGATCGATCTGACCCTGAAGAGCTGCTCTCACAAGGTAACACCCTTGGTTACTTTTCGAACAGACGCTACAACTGTCATAGTTGTGTGGTGGCACCTGGCCACACCCACTTTGAATACAATGTAACCTCACTAGGTTACCTTCCATTGATCGGACATCCTGACTTTGACGACGAGTAGGATTCCTGTTATTGATACTAATCTGCTGAGTATCTTCGTCCATATAGATTGGCATCCACCAGTGATTTAACAAGTGCTGAAGTGCCTCCTGGACAAGGGTACAACCTCGATCGTTTTCGCAACCTGCTTTACAGCTTTGATAATCGTGTGATATTAAGAATCCGAGTCGGACCTGCTCAGCATGTAACTCTACCAGATTGGTATTCATCACGCGGATGTCAAAGATCTGAACCATGTTGATTTGATAGGAGTTCCTATCATGGTAGTCTTGGATCCATCCAAGATCCATCTGACGCTGGAGGGCCTCTTGTATGAAAGAGCATCCCTGTTTGTTTTTAGAGCAGATATCACACTGGTGATAATTATGAGGTGGCACATGGCCATATCCACTCTGTCTACATTGCATCTTGACCAGATTGGTCCCCAACAAGAGTACATCGTGAATTTGATAGACATCGCTAGTCTCTTTCTCAATCAGATTGACTGCAGCTTTCTCATGTTGAGGCAGCGGGTTCGTAAGAACATTAGGATTCGTATCTTTGAAAGATAAGAGCCCGCTCCTAACAAGCTTTTGCACGTCGGATTTGAAATTGAGGCAAGTCTCAATGTTATGCCCTGAACCTCCTTGATGATAAGGGCATGTTTGATCCACCTTAAACCAGAAAGGCGGATTTTCTGGAACTGAAAGGGGAGACTTAGTCTGAATGTGCCCCTTGGCTAGCAGTAACGGAAATAATTCTGCGTACGTTACAGGTATAGGATCAAATCCTGGTGGCCGTGTTGTACGGTTGTTGTTATATGGGGGACGAGCCTGTTGAAGAGGCTGTTGTGTCCTTTGTTGGTCAGGTTGGCTCTGCGCAATCTGAGGTTGATACATAGGAACAAGCACGGGGCCGATAGCAGGAGTAACAGCTGCTACTGGCTGATAACGTCGCCTTTGCTTTTCGAGAGAGATATTCCCAATATCTTGCTCTTTTTTCTTAGGGAGAGCACTACCGTATTTTTTAGTACCGCCCGTTGATCTAGTGTCTTTTACCAAACGTCCTTCTCGGACGGCTTCCTCAAGACGTACACCTATACCGACCATCTCGGTGAAATCACTGGGCGCACTGGCGACCATTCGGTCATAGTAAAATGAGCTTAAGGTCTTTAAGAAGATCTTTGTCATCTCTTTTTCCTCAAGAGGTGGACAAATTTGAGCGGCAATTTCACGCCACCTTTGAGCATACTCCTTAAAGGTTTCCTTGTCCTTTTGCGACATTGATCTGAGTTGATCTCTGTCGGGTGCCATGTCCAAATTGTACTTGTATTGTTGGACGAAGGCAGTACCAAGATCTCTGAATGTACTGATCGTAGTACGGTTTAAACCCATGTACCATTTGAGTGCGGCACCGGTTAAACTATCCTGGAAGTAGTGAATCAGCAGGTCTTGATTCTCCGTCTGAGCTGACATCCGCCGAGCGTACATCACCAGATGGCTCTGAGGGGAAGAGTTACCCTTGTATTTTTCAAAGTCGGGCACTTGGAACTTGTGCGGGACTTTCACATTTGGGACCAAGCAGAGGTCTGCGGCGTCCTTTCCAAATAGATCCTGACCGCGAATGGCATGCAGCTCTTTCTGAATTTCCAAGAACTGCTCCTGGAATTCATCCATTCTATCAAACATAGTTTCCTTCTTATGAGAAGGTGTTGGTGGAATCTGTCCTTCCGGGACAGTGTGCACCACAGGGGGTGGTACCGTGACTACGGCAGTAAGTCTTGGCGCCTCCCGAAGTTTGTAACCTTCAGGAGTCTTGAGTATGCCCCTGGCATCTTCGCTTTCCCGAAGTTTGTAACCTTCAGGCCCAGCGGCTTCTGTTGCGATTCCCTGATCTTCAGTGATCGACGGAACATATCCTTCCGGGATATAGTTAACAGGCATGCCCCAAGGACGATCTTTCGACATCTGATACCTAGGACCATACTTTTCTATGATGGGCGTTGAGGTGATCTCTGAGATCACAGTTCTTTGTAGCTGAGCTTCTGCCATGGCTTGCATGTCGTTACGAAGCTTTCTCATATCCTCTCTCAGAGTGTCGATCTCTTCTTTCAACTCTCTGTTTTCTTCCTCAAGATCATCCATCTTTTTCTGACGATTGGCCCGAGTATTATACTAATGAAACAGTTTGACTCTAGAATCGAGACACAAATGTGAGATTCGTAGGTAAGGAGAATACGCGATGTGAGAATGATGAATGCAATGATTATATTAATTGTTTTTAGGTTTAATTAAAATAAACTTCGACAATTAGATTGCAAATATCAAACAGTGGGGAAACCCCTTTTTATTGAATTCCAAAGGATTACAGAAATGGAAATACAGTAGATTACAAAGTGCAGAAACAGAAACCTAAACTAATGGGTCCTGAGTCCTCTTCTTTGATCGGGACGCTTGGGCCGTTGTCGGGTTGTCATTCCTTTGCCAGGTGAAAGGAGCAAGCAAATTCCTTTGGTCATCTTGATTCTCTACAGCATGCTGCTCCAAAATTTCAATCAGAGCATCTTTCTCTTTTAGTAGTTGCTGTATTTGGATACACTCTACGTCGAGGGTGCGGTACTTGTTCTTCCAAGACCTTCTTTCCTTTTGAACCTTGTTGAGAGTAACCTGAAGCCTTTCAGTTTCCGTCATGAAGTACATGACAATTTCCCTCGGCGGAAGAATTCCGTAACAAGGATAAGGCATCTTTAGCTTGAGAGCTCTAGTTTGTACCCAATGGAGATAAGGCTCCACCGAGACACAGTCCGGTTTTCCCAGAGACTCTCGTCCTTTCTTATGAACATGTTTCCAAGCTTGCACTATTTCCATCTTTAGTGCTCTGTCACTTTCTCCTTCTTTGAAGAAAAGACCTTCCAGATGAACACCCTGTGGGATGTGTCTCATCGGATATCCAAATTGACGAAGAACTAATATCGGATGATAGTTAATTCCTCCTTTAGTTCCTATGAGGGGTACGCTGGGGAAGTTTCCACAAATCTATATCAGAGTTGGTGAGAGACATGATCTTCTGCGACCAACGTAAGACACTCTTGCAATCCCAAAAAGCGGCATACTTGGGCAAGTGAGAGATAAACCATTTGTAGAGCAAAGGTACACAGCATGTGATCTCCCCTCCGCTATACAAATTTCCTAAGTGTACAGAATGATACGCATCTGCGAGCAAAGTCGACATAGGGTTTCCAATGAGAAAAACCTTAATAGCGTTGATATCGACGAAGTTATTGATGTTGGGAAACAAAAATAACCCGTAGGTGAGCAAGACAAAGATGCTTTCAAAAGCAGTCCCGTTCCCTATACTAGCGAAGTACAGAGCTTTCTTTGTCAAGAACTGGGCTGGCAAACCTTGGATGCCACCCTTAGTGGTCATGTGAGTCCTGACCTCAGACTCGTCCAAATGAATTGCTATTGCAATGATCTGATTCTTCGGAATTTCTTCCAGTCCAGAAAATGGAGCTCGATCAGTGATATGTAAATCAGTCAGATGAGAATACTCCTCCAGCGTTGGTGCTAGCTGGTAATCCGGGAATGTGAAACAGTGATAAACTGGATCGTAGAACTGAATGAGCGCGTCCATGATTCCCTTAATCACATGGACTCTTAACAATGGTAGCAAACCACCGTGCTTGGCTCTGAAAGCCTCTGGGTTAACGATCATCCTCGCTAACTTTCTCAAATCCCCTAGTTTTGGAACCTTGAAGGTATACTGGTGAGTTCTCCTTCTACCGAAATCCATTAATGCAATCTTTTTCTCTGATATTTGCAATCACAGTCTTAGTTTAATTTGAAAAACAGAGAGACTAGAAGAGAAATTTTTTGAATGTTTTAATGTTTTATTAAATGAATGCATGAATGCAGCACACAAAAACATAGAAAAAACATGGGGTCAAAGGGTCGTTGTCATGAAGTCAAGGCTCTACCCATCCCCAAAGGTTTATACTAGGGTGATTTTTGTACCTGTACTCATTATCCTCAGCTCCTCCCAGGAAAGCAAAACAACAAGCGGATCGCCAGCGAGTTGTGTGCAATCTTAGAGTAGTGCTATTCACCGAGAATAGATCACCAGCCTCAAATGAGGGTAGTATCGCGTAACAGCTATTTCCGATAGCTTCCGCACTACGAAAGGGTTTGGCTTTTCTAGGTGTATACTCATTCTCACCACATGCGGCATCACACGCATTCCCAGTAGCAGAAAAATAAACATGTATAGCAATTAGGAAAAGCAGTATATATATTTATCCTAATCATCCTAGACTTATAAAGCTATGAGTCTTAAGTTCCTGGCAGAAATGGGTTCCCCGACAGAAGCCCCAATCTGTGGTTCCCTGCCTAAGAGATGGACCAGCATAGGTCAATCTTTCTCTTCGGTAGAGTTCCCATTTTCCGTAGAAAACGGGGATGATGCCCTAAGGCAGAAAAGGAGACTCCCCAGCAGAGTCGCCATTTGTGTAATTTTTCACACAAGAGAAATAGAAAGAAAGGAACGGGCCCCACGGTGGGTGCCACTTTTCTGTGAAAAATGGGGACGACCGTGCCTAGATCTAACTTTGAACGGCCCCACGGTGGGCGCCACTTTTCTGTAGCTAGCGATTTTGGACGCGGTTCTTAAGCGCTGGTCGCTCTCTGCGGTTTGAGCTTTGACTACAGGTCGATTCATTTTTTATCCTATTGTGAGCTGAATAAGGAAGGGAAATAGATGTCTCCAATTAACCCTGCTTTGCATACTGAGTTTAAACAGTGGTCTGTTAGGTTACGAATGCTATCAATGTGGGGGGCCTTTGTACTGGTTATTCGTATTTCGCCAATACATGTTTCTTTCTTTCGATCTGGGAAGAAGATTTCTGGCGGGGAATAAGGATTAGGATGTTAGGACTGGTGCTTTTGAATTACTGCTTTTGATTGACGGAGATATGGGATTTGGGTTTTTTGTTGATTGCGCTCGCTAAGATCTTTTCTTTCGATCTTATGCCTACGTATTCCCGTTTACCGAAACAGGGAAATCAGAGCGTTCGTAGTTCCTCCTATTCTATGGGAGGAAATTGGTTTTTGGTGTCTTGTTCAAAGCCCAAGACATGAAGCGAAAGGTGATTTGTATCTTGTTCAAAGCCCAAGATGTGAAGCTAAAAGGTCTCTTTGTGTCTTGTTCAAAGCCCAAGACGTGAAGCTGAAAGACCTCGGCTTTAGAGAGAATTTGTCATCTCTAAAGAGGGGAGAAGGAGAATTACTTTAACTGGGATACGCGGATCCGAGCAATGCCATAATTTCCGAAGAAAGGGTTTTAACCTGAAGGAGAAGACTTTAACTCAGTGTAGAGCAATGCCATCTTTCCTTAGGAATTTCTCATGCTAAAAGAGGGACAGTGGCATGGATGTAGATGATCCAGAGGCTTGCCGCTTACAGCGATTAGATGAAGGGAAAGGAGTTGTTGATGTTTGTGTACTATGAACGAGGCACAGCTTTGATGCTAAAAGGTCGATTGGATCAACCAGTGGTTTTCTTATACAAAGCCTAAGAGGAGGCTAATTTCCGCTAGGAAAATCATTATACAAAGCCTAAGAGGAGGCTATTTTGTGTCTCGTACAAAGCCCGAGAGAGAGGCTAAAAGTTTTTGACCCAGTGGGGCATATCGTTATACAAAGCCTAAGAGGAGGCTAGCAAAGAGTTGACTCAGTTGGAGAATCTTTTATACTCAGTAATAGAGTGTTTTTGTATCTCGTACAAAGCCCGAGAGAGAGGCGAAAAGGTTGTTTTGACTCCACTGGGGAGAATTTTGGTATCTCGTACGAAGCCCGAGATGGAGGCTATTGTAACTGTTTCAGTTGAGTGACAGATCCAATATACTGATTTAAAAGAGAAAATCAGTTCTTATATGAGTAACACTGTACACAGGGATTTAATTTGAGGATCAGGGATATTTCCTTCTCTTTGAGGAAACGGGAAATCCAAAGGGTATTGAGACTATCCGAGTCTGCGGGTTTCCTTCCTATTTAACGAAGGGTGCTTGAGAATGTCTTTGAGACTCAAGGAAGTTAGACTGTCCGTGTCTAGAGTTTTATCTTTTGTACTGTGCTTTGAGAAACAGTAGTAGACTCTATGAAAGGACTGTTCTATGAGGATGACTAGGTTCTGTTCCTATACCTCTAGGAGGTCGTCGGGACAATTTGTACGAAGCCCAAGAGGAGGCTGGAATCTTTTAAGAAGCCGACGGGTCCTTGTACGAAGCCTAGGAGGAGGCTATCATTCCCGAAGGAAGAGATCATTATACGAAGCCTAAGAGGAGGTTGTGAATACTTTTAAGAAGCCGTAGGGTCCTTGAATAATGCCCAAGAGGAGGCCGATGCTTTTAAGAAGCCCGTGGGTCTATCATCTCCTTTCCATTAGGAGAGATAACTCTTTTAAAGATGAAAACCACTGGTAAACGTGCGAGGTTTACTATCCAGCGACTTTTAGCTTTTAAAGAGGGTTCCTTAGTTAAGGTCCAAGATTATGACCGTAGTGGGTACCCAAACCCCGAGACATTCAAGGCAACCTATTCACAAGGAATATATCAAGTCAGGAAAGTTCGAGAATTGGGAAGAAACTCAAAGATGCCATTCACGGAGAATACATTCATCTTGGGGAGTAGAGCTTCTTGATGATTCCTAAGGAGGACAGCCGAAGAGAAGACTGTATCTGGTGCTCCTATTGGGGATCTAGGCGTCTATTTCTACGAATAAATGAAACGGCGTCACCTAGTTCTAGACGTAGTTGCCGGGGAAACTCGAAATATCTATACTATTATTACACAGTAGATATGAGTTTATGAAAGGAGACTTACAGTGAGCAGCCCCACAATACAGTTTATAATATGAAAGCAGTAAATGAAAGCGATAACCACTTACTCGGTTGTAGTGCTTCCATGCTGTTTGGTTAGTTGTTCAACAAAGAAAGACTAAAAACAACAGTATATTCAAAATCAAAGGAGAAAGTGCTTTGAAAAAGAAAGATTTGGGGCTTACAGCTCAAGGAGAGGCCCAGGGTTTTATCAGTGAGCGCACTGTTTGACTTTGTACAGAGGGACTTATACAAGTGACTGGGGCCCAAAATGGTTTTCTGTACAAAGGGATGGGTCTTACACTCTCTCAAGAGGCCCAAAAAGGTTTAAAGAAAAAGAGTGGGGCTTATACCACGAGGGTAGGCCCAGATGATTTTTTCGTTTAAAAATGGCGATCGCGCCGAGGTTTTCTTTTAACGCGGAGGGACTTATACAATAAGTGAGGCCCAAAATGTTTTTGGTTAAAAGGGGGATTGGGTCTTACACTCTATTAGAGGCCCAAAGTGTTTTAAAGAAAAAGAAATGGGTCTTACTACTCGAGGGTAGGCCCAGATGGTTTTTATTTTTTAAACGGGCGACGATCGCGCCGTTTACTTGTACAGAGGGACTTATACAATGAGTGAGGCCCAAAAAGTTTTTGTACAAGGGGGGATGGGTCTTACACTCTCTCAAGAGGCCCAAAGAGGGTTTTGAAGAAAAATAAATGGGTCTTACTACTCGAGGGTAGGCCCAGATGATTTTTGAAAAGGCGACGATCGCGCCGTTTGTTTTTTGACGGTATCGGGACTTATACAATAAGTGAGGCCCAAAGATGATTTGGTCAAAAAAAAGGATTGGGTCTTACACTCTAATAGAGGCCCAAAATGTTTTGAAAATGATTTATGAGGGTTGAATTAATCCAAAACCCTAATTTGTTTTCAAAATGTATTTAATTGAATACAAATTCAATTAAAATGATCAAAAATTGTTTAACACATGGAAAACAAATTGTGATCTTGGATTAATGCTTCAACAATTAAGTATTGACCTACAAAATAATTAGAAAGCATTAAAAGTTGCAAAATCAAATGTAGAAAAAATATTTAAAATGCCAAAAACAATCAAAATATTAATTCTTTACAAAAATATCAATTATATGAAATAAATAATATTTTTGGGATTTTTTGATAAAATAAAATATTTTAACATTTTTGTGAATTATTAAAAAAAGAATCAACTCAAAATCATTAAAACTCAGAGAGAAATTAATTTTTGAATCAATTAAACAAAATCACAGAATTCAAATATTTGAATTTGAAAAAAAGGCGCCAAGAACAAGCTGAAGAACACGCGCGTGTTCTTGGTTTCTCAGATTTGCGTTTTCTATCCAATCTCCATGAATACGTAATCATATCATGCAATCCACATATCATTATGTTCGTCTCAACCTCACAATCATGTCTATGTACTTTAATTTCATTTAAATTAAACATACAACAAGAAATCACGAAGAAACCTCAAGAACCCTAATTTCTGCATGAAGGCTAGGATTTTTGATACACGATTCAAACAATGCAATTAATTGAGGGAAAACATTCCATGCATGATTATGAACATATGGCCAAATTATTGTGCGAGGAAATATGCATAGATTGAGAGATGACCAAGTATGTGCTTACCTCCAAGCCGTGACAGCAAGTTCAAAGTGATTTTTGATTTGGAGGTGTTACAGATGAGTTGTGATGATCTGGACAGCTTCCCTACACCCTATGGATTGTGTTTGGATGGTTGGACTTGATTGAAATTGGCTGGATCATTTTGTGGTACCTCAGCTGCACCTTGTTTGAAAATTTGAGCAACCAGCTGGTGATTTCATGAAATTGATGTTTCAGAAGTTATGTGAGTGTTTGATCAGCTCATATGTGATGTATGTGAGGTATGTGAGTGATTGGTTTGTGCAGAATTGCTCTCAAACTCAAAACCCGATAGCTACCTTGCTAAGAAAGGCATTTTTGCCAAGAGAAAGAGATTTTGAGGAAAGCATCTGTTAGATGGCTTTGGTGTACTTAAACTGACCACAATTGAGCTCTATTTATAGTAGAGCAAGTTTGCTTTGCAAGGAATAGTGCATGGCAGCTGGTAAGTAGGTTTGGCCAATGTTGGCAAATGAAAATCCAAGTCTCCTCTAGCCATTGACTAGAGGTTAGGGCACAGAGCTTTGGTCCCCTTGGTCTTGGATAAGTCTTGACTGATTTCAGATGAGAATGGCTCAGTCCATGCCACCTTGATGGTTCCATTGAATGCCTCATTCCAAATTTGAATTCTTGTCCCTATTTTGGCAACTCTAGGTTCAACATGCTATTCCTTGTTCCTTGGACCTTGGAGGCTTGGCTCAGTGATTGTCCCCTTTAGATTCAATCCTCTGAGGTGTCCAAGTGGATTGGAGCAATTGAAATTGGCTGATTTTGGCAAATCGAGCCAAAATGCAAATTCTGCCTTGCCTTGACAGATTTCAGCAAGGCAACTTGGCAATGTTGTATCTCATGGTGTAGGTTGAATTTGGCAATGTTCTTGGCCATTTTGGAAAGCTCTTACATGGTACAACAACTGTTTGAACAAGTTTGGTTTTGATCTCTTTTGATTCCAAGTGAAAAATCCCCCTATATTTGGCAAAAAGTGAAGGCAAATTCTGACTTAGCGAAAATTTCACTAAGTGTTGGAAAAAGTGACATTTTCACATTTCAGCCACTTTGATCACTCCATAACTCAAAATCCTTAATGAATTGGAATAACTTGTAGTTGAAGTTTTTGTAGGTGATAATGAGGGCTACAAATCCATCTTTGGATGAGAAAAAATGGCCTTGTGGTTTAGGAGTTATGGTCCTCCAAAGTTGGTACCTTTGCCACTTTATTTTTAACTTAGAAAAATTTCTAAGTTTTATGGTTACCCCTTTTACAAGTTATCTCACTTTTCTTGATTTTTCTTGATGAATGATGATTCAAATCATACATTAACATCATTTTAGGGTTAAAAATCCATTTTGGTGAAAAATCTCAAAAAGTCAAAGTTGACTTTTATGCACAGTTGACTTTTTATCAGATGAATTCCAAACTGTGCAATTCTTCAGGAAATCATGTCCTTGACCTAAATCAAACTTGATGTACATGTTCCATGAGTGTCATAGGGTATATTCAATCATGTATTAGGGTTTGGGAGCATGTCTTGGTCAAAAGTCAAAGTTACAGTTGACTTTTCCCTTAAAACCCTAATTGTGGTGCAGATGAAAATGAGACTTGTTGCTCAAGCTTCTTGGATCAATCCATTGTTCCAAATGGATCAATATGGTGTATTAGAGACCCTCAAATCATCTCTTGAGGTCTTGGCTCATGGTTTGTCCCAAAAGTCAACTTAGGGGTGAATTAGGTCAAGAAACCCTAATTCCTGATTTTTGATGAATGCATCCCCTGAGGCAAAATTGACTTGATGCATGGGTTCATGAGGTTCCATGAAGCATATTAGGTCATGTTTTGGATCATTGCCTTGTGCCCAGATGAAAATTTCCATCTGGAGACTCTGGTCAACCAAAACCCAAATTTGGTGACACTGTCGATCTTGAGACTTGATCCACCTAGAAGGGAGCAGCCTTGTGCTTAATCCTTGAAGTGGGAGTCCTTTTTGATCCATTGTGGATGTTTGAGAGATTAGACAAGTTGAAGATCATGTCATTTCTTGATTGATCCTTTGTCTAAGCACTCAGAGAGGGCTTGAAACCCTAATTTTGATTGTAGTGGATGCTTACCCATCTTTGGGGAGACTAATGAAGCATGATGGTTCATCCATATTGTGATGATGATTTTCACAATGATAGGAAATCTAAGTGGTCAAAATTTGGGGTATTACAGCCTGGGAGACAGATTCCAATGATCCTGCTCCACCAGAAATCAACGTTATTTCTGAAGACAAATCAAGGAATGTACCAGACTTCGTGATTCACCGAGGAGTTCGCCACCAATGGGTTGTAGTCGATGTTCCGAAGATTTTTCATATGTCAAAGTAATTTTCGTCTTTAACCTTTCACCCTGCCTAGGTGAAACAGATATTTTGATAGGGCTCACTTTCTGTAAATATCCCTCTTCGCTTCACCCAAAGTGACAGAGTTTTATTTTATATGGCTGTAGTTTCAAGAATCGACTTGTTCATAAATAAAATAACGCCGTTATGTAATTTCTGCATTAGTTGCTATTTTCTCTTTTTGTTTTTCAGAAAATGGTAATCCTAAAAAACAATTCAATAATAAAAACAAACAGTAAAAAAATAATACACTGCACACACTCTTGCATTTTCTCTATCTCTTCTAAACACGAATCATCACGTCATGCAGATTGCTTGTCGTAAACCCCGTTGAAACACGTTATCCGATGCCTTCTCCCAACTTTGAATTCCCGATATTTGGGGTTGAAGAAGAAGTTGACAATGAAATTCCAGAAGAGATCTCCCGACTACTCAAACGGGAGGAAAGGTCCATTAAACCTCACAAAGAGCCGTTGGAAACAGTAAACTTGGGTTCGGAAAAAGAGAGAAAAGAGGTCAGGATTGGGGCACTACTCAGTCCAACTGTCAAAGAGAGTTTGACAAAGCTTCTCAAATAGTTTCCCGATGTATTCGCTTGGTCCTATCAGGACTTGCCAGGGTTGGATACTAGTATCGTGGAACATCATCTACTGTTAAGGTCAGAATATGCGCCAGTAAAACAAAGGTTGAGACGAACTCACCCGGACATGGCCATCAAAATTAAGGAGGAAGTACAGAAACAAATTGACGTGGGTTTCCTCGCCACGTCAGAATATCCTCAATGGTTAGCCAACATCGTACCCGTTCCGAAAAAGGACAGAAAGGTCAGAATGTGTGTGGATTACAGGGATCTAAACAAGGCAAGTCCAAAGGACGAATTTCCTTTACCACACATTGATATGCTGGTAAACAGTACAGTAAGGTTCAAAGTTTTCTCCTTCATGGATGGATTCTCAGGCTATAATCAAATTAAAATGGTGCCGAAAGACATGGAGAAAACTTCGTTCATTATCCCATGGGGTAACTTTTATTACAAGGTAATGTCGTTCAGTTTGAAGAACGTCGGGGCGACCTATCAAAGGGCCATGACTACTCTGTTTCATGACATGATACACAAGGAAATTCAGGTATATGTCGATGACATGATTGCCAAATCTAGAACAGAGGAGGAGCATGTGACCCACCTGTCAAAGCTATTCGAGCGGTTGAGAAAGTACAAACTCCGGTTGAATCCTAACAAATGCACATTTGGTGTCCGCTCAGGGAAACTTTTAGGGTTCATCGTCAGCCAAGAAGGAATTGAGGTTGATTCTGACAAGGTCAATGCCATTCAAGAAATGCCTTCTCCGAAAACTGAAAAACAAGTCAGAGGATTCCTGGGATGTTTAAACTACATTTCCCGATTCATATTCCTCATGACCACGACCTGCGCGCTGATTTTCAAATTACTCAAAAAGAATCAGGACTGCATTTGGACAGAAGAGTGCCAAATTTCCTTCGACAATATTAAGAAATATCGGTTGAACCCGCCGATTCTATCACCTCCAGTGGAAGGAAGAACACTGATCATCTACTTAACAGTCTTGGAAGACTCAATGGATTGTGTACTTGGCCAATAGGACGAAACAAAAAGAAAAGAGTCTGCCATCTACTATCTGAGCAAGAAATTCACGGACTGCGAGACTCGGTACACTATGCTTAAGAAAACTTGTTGTGCTCTGGCTTGGGCAGCCAAACGTCTCCGCCAATACATGATTCGTCACACTACTTGGTTGGTCTCCGAAATGGATCCAATCAAGTATGTATTTGAAAAACCTGCTCTCACGGGAAGAATCGCCCGTTGGCAGATTTTGTTATCAGAATACGACATCGAATACCACGCTCAGAAAGTCGTCAAAGGGAGTATTTTAGTCGATCATTTGGCTCACCAACCGATTGACGATCAGGAATCAATCGGGGTTGACTTCCCAGATGAAGATGTCATGTATTTAAAGATGAAAGATTACGATGAACCGCTACCCAGTGAAGGGCCAGAACCAGGTTCCCAATGGGGACTAATTTTTTATGGAGCCATCAATCATTATGGAAACAAAATTGGGGCAATCAACATAACACCTCAGGGTACCCACATTCCTTTCACTACCAGACGAACGTTCAAGTGCACAAACAACGAGGCCGAATACGAAGCTTGTATCATGGGTCTCGAAAAAGCAATCGATTTGAGAATAAAAAACTTGGATGTATATGGCGACTCAGCCCTGGTTATCAATCAGATCAAAGGAGATTGGAACACGTACCAATCAGGACTGATTCCTTACAAAGATTATGCAAGAAGGTTGTTACTTTTCTTCAACAGAGTCGAGTTTCACCACATCCCTCATGATGAGAATCACATGGCTGATGCATTAGCCACTCTCTCTTCCATGATTAGTGTAGGTCAATGGAATAACCTACCTAAGATCGACATAATGCGCCTTGAATGGCCCGCTTACATCTTTGTGATTGAAGCAGTCATAGATGACAAACCTTGGTATCACGATATCAAATGCTTCCTTCAGAAAAGAGTACCCACGTGGGGCACTAAGGAAAGACATAAAGACCCTCAGAAGGCTGGCAGGCAGTTTCTACCTGAGCGGTGATACACTCTATAAGAGAAATTTTGACATGGTCTTACTCCGATGTGTAGACAGGCCAGAAGTAAACATGCTAATAAAAGAAATTCACGAAGGATCCTTTGGCACTCATGTCAATGGACACACAATGGTGAGAAAAATTCTAAGAGCAGGGTACTACTGGTTGACCATGGAATCCGACTGCTACAAGTACATGAGGAAGTGTCACAAGTGTTAGATATACTCTGACAAAATCCATGTACCGCCAACACATCTCAAAGTTGTATCTTTCCCATGGCCTTTTTCCATATGGGGAATCGACATGATTGGTATGATTGAACCCAAGGCTTCAAACGGACATCGGTTCATCCTGGTGGCCATTGACTATTTCACTAAGTGGGTCGAAGCAGCGTCATACGCTAATGTAACCCGAGAAGTCGTGGTCCGATTTATCAAGAACAATATCATCTGTCGTTATGGTGTTCCAAGCCAGATCATTACTGATAATGGATCCAACTTGAACAACAAGATGATGAAGGAGTTGTGCGCAGAGTTCAAGATCGAACACCATAACTCATCTCCCTACCAACCCAATATGAATGGAGCGGTAGAAGCAGCTAACAAGAACATCAAGAAGATTGTTTAGAAGATGGTTGTAACCTACAAAGACTGGCACAAGATGCTACCCTTTGCTCTGCACGGTTATCGAACATCTGTCTGCACTTCAACAGGGGCAACCCCTTTCTCTCTAGTATATGGCATAGAGGCAGTGCTCCCCATAGAAGTAGAGATCCCATCAATCCGGGTATTGATGGAAGCTAAGCTAACAGAAGCTGAATGATGTCAAAGTCGGCACGATGAACTAAATCTGATCGAAGAGAATAACGACACTATGCCACGGTCAGTTGTATCAACAGAGAATGAAGAGGGCGTTTGACAAAAAGGTCCGACCTCATGTCTTCAGGAAAGGAGACCTTGTGCTTAAAAAAATACAATCATTTCTCACTGATTCACTGGGCAAATGGACTCCGAATTATGACGGCCCCTATGTGGTCAAGAAAGCTTTCTCAGGCGGCGCCTTGAGACTTGCAACTATGGATGGAGAAGAATTTTCCTATCCCATGAATGTTGACGTAGTCAAGAAATACTTCGCCTAAACTAAAAAAAACGTTTCGGTGGATTGAAAACCCGAAAGGACGGTCCAGGAAAAAATTAGAGACATGATCAAAAATCATCCCGGTGGATTGGAAACATCACAGTACAATCCATGCAAAAATTAGGGATAATGGCAAGCAACTATGTTCAACAAAGGGGCAAATCCCTCAGCAGCAGTAATGTCATCCATCAAGAAAACTCCAGTCAGGGTCATCTTCGACAGAAGCTCGGGATGTCCAGAATTCAAAGTTGATAGAAGGATAGTGGTCGTTATGTTTCAATGTAGCCCTTTTCCCTTAAATTACCATTTTCTAACTTTGTAAATACTTTATGGAATCACGTGTTTGGCTGATTTCCATCATATCAATAGAATTTGAGCCCTAGTGCTTTTGTTTGCAATTCTTATTTGTTTTAGCTATACAGAATGACGTTTTAATATGATCAACAATTCTTGAAATAAAACAAAAATGAATTTACTTGTCAAGCTTTTTTTGCTTTTTAACAAAGATGGCAATTCTTTTGACTGTTGAACATCGAAAGAACATCAATCGCTTCTCCAGAAGTAAGCGAGCTTCAAAGTGCAGAATCAAAGTACTCCTTCTAAACCAGTGCACCTGATTGAAGGATCAGCTGTGTCAGAGACCATGTTTCATCTGACACCCCCGACAGAGTTCTTACCTCCTAAGCCCGACCAACATAGCTCCCAACAGGGACTAACTCTCCTAAGCAAGGCAGAATTGCTACTTTTGGACCAATGGTACCTCTTCGTCCCCTGTAGTGGCCGAGTATCCAGTCATCTTCATCCGTCAGTTTGTATGTCGCGTCAGTTTTGTCAGCATATACATACATACATCATGCATTATTAATTTACATTCGCATTCATATTGCATTACTATGACTCTAGTCAGTCTTATCCCCTAGTGATAAAACTCCTCTCAATCGAGTTGTCAGTTCTTTCTTCGTCAGGAGGCGAATTAGCTAAGCAATCTCTCCCCAATTTATTTCTGGGATGAAGTTGGTCCCCGACCACTTTGATAACTTGAACCTCTGAAAAACCAGAGAACCTTCGACAAACATCACTCTTCGCCATTGAATATGATATTTTTCGCTTTCCCGGATTAAGGAAAATCCCCCAGAGAAAGCCTCTTAATCAGAGATTCGACAATACAACACTTTTTCTCTGAAAAACCGCTGACGAAAAGGTCATCAGCACCTCAAAATTGGATCACATCATATGGCGTTCTCCGAGAAGATCTTCGAGAAAAGTATGATGTAATATCCCCAATCTCTCAAGAGACTCGTTTTCCCCAGATAGAGTCGACAAATGGCGTCTCAAACAAAGAAGTTTGTACACCTCTACAACTCAGACGACTGGGTTCCTCAGCAAGTCTGACATCAAATTTTTTCCGTTAAATGGCATCTCCCCAGGAAAATTCGGCGAGAAGTTTGAGGAAAATAGATACGAACAACGTCCCTTGTCAAGAAAGTTTATTGACAAAAGAAACTTAGACCAGTTCCTTGGTAGGAAACCAGGATCGAGGGGAAGTTTATTTCAGAAACTAAGACCAGTTCCTTGGTAGGAAACCAGGATCGAGGGGAGGTTTATTTCAGCAACTAAGACCAGTTCCTTGGTAGGAAAGCAGGATCGAGGGGAGGTTTATATCAGAAAACCGAGACCAGTTCCTTGGCTGAAGACCTGGATCGAGGGGAATTTTTTACCTTTTCTAAGCATCATTGCTTAGCAAAAGAAAATGGATGGGCACACTACCATTCATAACCACCGTCAAAATTTTCGGTATTCCGATATTTAATCCTCTTGCACCCCGAATGCCCGAATACCTTCGCCATTCTCACCTTCGAGTCCAAGAAGATTAAATATGGGCATCTGTCATACCCCAAATTTTGACCACTAAGATTCCAATCATTCTGAAAACCATCATCACAATATGGATGACCTTTCATACTCATTAGTCTTCCTCAAAGATGGGTGAGCATTCACTACTGTAAAAAATTAGGGTTTCTAGCCCTCTCAGAGCCTTAGACAAAAGATCAATCAAGGAATGACATGATATTTAACTTGTCTAACCTCTCAAACATCCACAATGGATCAAGAGGACTCCCACATCAGGAATCAGGCACAAGGTTGCAGCATTCTGAGTGGATTAAGCCTCAAGATCGCCAGTGTCACCAAATTAGGGTTTGGTCGGCCAAGGCCACCAGATGGAAATTTTCCTCTGGGCATGAGCCAATGCTTCAAAGTATAACCCAAGATACTCCAAGGGACATCATAAACCCAATCATCAAGTCAATTTAACCTCAGGGGAGGCATTAATAAAAAATCAGGAATTAGGGTTTCTTGACCTAATTCACCCCTAAGTTGACTTTTGGGACAAAACATGAGCCAAGACCTCAAGACATAATTTGAGGGTCTCTAATAAACCACATTGATCCGTTTGCAACAATGGATTTATCCAAGAAACTTGATTCACAAGTTTCAAGTTCATCAGAACCACAATTAGGGTTTTGCGGGAAAAGTCAACTGTATCTTTGACTTTTGACCCAGGCATGCTCCCAAACCTTGGGACATGATTCAATACACCCTACAACACCTATGAAATCAATCCATCAAGTTTGATTTAGGTCAAGGACTTGATTTCATAGAGGATCGCACAGTTTGGAATTCATTTGACAAAAAGTCAACTGTGCACAAAAGTCAACTTTGACTTTTTGAGATTTTTCACAATTATGGTTCTTTGACCCTAAAGTGATGTTAATGTGTGATTGGGATCATCATTCATCAAGAAAAATCAAGAAAAGTGGGATAACTTGTAAAAGGGGTAACCATAAAAACTTAGAATTTTTCTAAGTTATGGAACAAAGTGGCTAGGGTACCAACTTTGGAGGATCATAACTCCTAAACCACAAGGCCATTTTTCCCCATTTAAAGCTGGATTTATAGCTCTCATGGCCCTCTACAAAAGCTTCAACTACACCTCATTCCAATTCATCATGGATTTTGAGTTACGGAATGATCAAAATGGCTAAAAACATGAAATGTCACTTTTTCCAACACTTAGTGAAATTTTCACTAAGTCAGAATCTGCCTTGCTTTTTTTCCAAAAGTAGGGTGACTTTTCACTTGGATCCAAAAGGTATCAAGACCAACTATGATCACATACATGTTGTATCATATCACGGCTTTCCAAAATGGCCAAGAACTCCGTGAAACTCCACTTAAGCCATGAGATATGACCATGCCAATATGCCTTGCTGCAAACTGTCATGGCAAGGCAGATTTGGGGATTTTGCTCGATTTGCTCAAATTTTGCAAAGGGCAAGCAAATCTATCCATCTGAACACCTCAAGGGGGGACCAAGGAGGGACAAACACTGATCCATCAGTCTCCCAAGTCCTTGGAACCAAAAATAGCATGCCAAACCTAGAAATCCCTAAAGAGGGGACAAAACTCCAATTTTGTTTTGGAGCATTCAATGGATGCACCAAGGTGGCATGGACTGAGCCATTTCCAACTGAATTCAGTCAAGACATATCCAAGACCAAAGGAACCAGCAGCCTCTTCCCTAACCTCTAGTCAATGGCTAGAGGAGACTTGGATTCCCATTGATCAACATTGGCCAAACCTCTGCTGCAGTTGCCAATCACTATTGCTCCCAAAACAAAATTGCTCTACTATAAATAGAGCTCATCTGTAATCAGTTTGAGTACACCAAAGCCATCAAACAGATGCTTTCCTCAAAATCACCTTCTCACTTCCAAATTTGCCTTCCAAAGCAAGTCACTATCGGGTTTTGAGTTTGAGAGCAATTCCAACCAAACCAATCATACACACACACCTCATAAACATCATATAGAAGTGATCCAAACTCTCACAAGTGACCTGTAACACCAAAATCATAAAGTCCCCTCTCAAAACCTCAAAATAGGGCCTTTTTGCATTTTTCAAGCCATGTCTTGATTCAGTCACTTTCCAAACCAGATAAAACCTCAAACACACTCCAAATATCATCCTTGAACTGTCCCAAATGGTTCCACACATCTGGAACACCATTTGAGAGAGTTGCTATTTTGGCCACTTTTGCCCCTTTTGCAAGAAAGGGCCAATTTCCATTCCTGAGGTTTCCAACTGGTTCCAACCACTCTAAAAGCTTCTAAGGGATCATTTGAGATTGTCCAAAGCATCAAAACATTTCTGGAACAAAGCACTTGGTAGATAGCCCAAAAGCTCCAAAAAGAGGTAAGCATCACAACTTGAACTCTCTGAAATATGCCTTGCTTTGAAGTCCACTGATCATGCATCTCTTATACATGTTATATATGTTATGTTTGCACCAATTTATCATGTAATTCATACCAGTACCAAGAGGTAGCATAGAAAATGCAAAACATGGCCTATTTCAAAACCACTATCGGGTTTTGAGGAGGATTTGTTTTCTGGAAAAACCACCACCGCCATTGGATTCCTTGTGAAATTCTAGGCCATATACATATAAATTTTGTCTCCATCCATGGAGAAATGAGAAAGTTATGGCCTTCACGTTTCTGACCAAAATCTTGCCTTGGCCAGGCCTATAAAACAAGGCAGGCCTTGTATATTTGGGGTTTTGTTTCAATCAACGGATGTATCACCACCCCAGTGGTAAGGCACGCGCCCTGTACACAAGAGGTCTGGGGTTCGAATCCCCCTCGCCCCAGACCCTCTTTTTGCTATTTTTTCCACTTTTTTTATTATTTTTCATATTATTTCTTAATGATTTGAAAAATTAATAACTTCCTCAATTTTAATTATTTTTGATTGGTTTTTTTTTGCAAAAAATCACAAAAATGTTGAAATATTTTATTCCACAAAAAAATCAAGTTTATATTATTTATTTAATATAGTTGGTATTTTTGTGAATAAATTCATTTTTAATTGTTTTTTAAACATTTTAAAATTGAATTCTCATGTTGAAAATCAAAACCAAATGAGTTTTAATTCATCTTGTGATTAAAACATCATTTTTCAAATCTCAACCAAAAATCACAAGTTGTTTATTCAAACTTATTTGGTATTTTATCATTTTTTATTGATTTTCCTTGAGAATATACTTTTAAAATGATGAAATTAGGGTTTCCTTGATTTTCACCCAAACAAAACTTTTTTAAATAACACTTGGGCCTCTAGTAGAGTGTAAGACCCAACCCTTTTTGAAAACCAAAATGATTTGGGCCTCAGTTTATTTTATAAGTCCCGATACCATCAAAAAGTTCGGCGCGATCGTCGCCTTTTTAACAAAAACCCATGGGCCTCTCCTTGAGTTGTAAGTCTCATCTCTTGTACAAAAATAAACTCTTTGGGTCTCTAATAGAGTGTAAGACCAAATCCCCTTTTAACCAAAACCTTTTTGGGCCTCAGATATTGTATAAGCCCCTCTGCGTTAAAAGAAAAATCTCGGCGCGATCGCCAGTTTAAAACTTGGGCCTACCCTCGTGTTGTAAGCCCCATTTCTTTTCAAACAAATAACCCTGGGCCTCTCCTTGTGCTGTAAGCCCCATCACGGGTACAAAAACACTTGGGTCTCTAATAGAGTGTAAGACCCAATCCCCTTGTACATAAAAACTTTGTGGGCCTCACTTATTGTATAAGTCCCTCTGTACAGTTTTCAAAACAACAGTACGATCATCGTTAAACCTTGGGCCTCTCCTCGAGCTGTAAACCACAACAAATTTTCAAAGCATTTTCCTTCGATTTTGAATATAATATTATTATCAAAGCTTTCTTTGTTGAACAACTAACAAAACAGCATGGAAGCTCTACAACGGGTAAGTGTTTATCCGCTTTCATTTACCGCTTTCATATGTATATAACTGTATTATGGGGCTGTTTCGTTATAAGTCTTCTTTCAAAAACTTTTATATACTTTTCCAATATCCACTGTGTAATACTAGTATAGTTATTTAGAGTTTTCCCCGACAAATACGTCTAGCACTAGGTAAAGCCTTGTTAGTCACTCTTAAATACAGTCAAAACTAGATCCCCCATAGGATTCCAGATACAGTCTTCCCTCCTCTTGGGGTTAAACAATATGGAGACGTGAAAGGCAGCATTCTCGGTGAACCCTTTCTCAGATTGTCCCCCTTAGACATTGTCAAAGAAACTCTACTCCCCATAGTTGATCTATTCTCCGTGAATAGCATCTGTTGAGTTTCTTCCAAATTCTCGGAATTTCCTGGCTTGATCTATTCTCGGTGAATAGCATGTCTTGAACTTCTCGGGGTTTGGGGACCCACAGGCTTCTTAAAAGCATCCCTGCCTCCTCTTGGGGGTTGTACAAGGACTTGTCGGCTTCTTAAAAGTTCTCATGCTATCTCTTGGGCTTAATACAAGGACCCTGACGACCTCTTAAAGGTATAAGACAAAACTTAGTCATCCTTTGCTAGAGCAGTCTTCCCAGCATCAAAACTCCGGCCATTGTAGGGTTGATACTCATCCCTTAATGCTCGTGCCTCCTCTTGGCCATTGTACAAAAGATAAAACTCTAGACTAGGACAATCTAAGACCCTTGAGTCTCAAAGACATTCTCAAGTTCCCTTCAAACCTAGGCAGAAACCCGGTCTCTCTCGTGAGATTTCCCCACACTTGGACTCGCTTCAGGATCTTCAGAATCCACAGTGATAAGACAGCCTCCTCTTGGGCTTTGTACAAATGACTCTCCCTAGCGGAGCTAACCTTTTCGGACTCTCTTGTTGAGTCAGTCTCCCTTTAGCCTCGATCTCGGGCTTTGTACGAGATACCAAGATCACTCTCTTGTTGAGTATAAAAGACTCTCTTGTTGAGTCAAACACCTTTTCGCCTCTGTATTGGGCTTTGTACAAGACATATAAGATCACTTTCTTGTTGAGTATAAAAAGGCTCTCTTATTGAGTCAATCTCCTTTTAGCCTCCATCTTGGGCTTTGTACAAGACATACACAAACACTCTCTTGTTGAGTATAAAAGACTCTCTTGTTGAGTCAAACCCCTTTAAGCCTCAATCTCGGGCTTCGTACGAGACAACAAAACACTCTCTTGTTGAGTATAAAAGACTCTCTTGTTGAGTCAATCACCTTTTTCATACTCTTTTGTTGAGTCGATCACTCTCTTGTTGAGTATAAAAGACTCTCTAGTTAAGTCAATCACCTTTTAGCCTCCGTCTTGGGCTTTGTAGAAGACATATCAAAACACTCTCTTGTTGAGTATAAAAGACTCTCTTGTTGAGTCAACTTCCTTTTAGCCTCAATCTTGGGCTTTGTACAAGACAGAAAGAACATTTTCCTCGGAAAAGTCAAACTTCTAGCCTCCGCTTAGGCTTTGTATAAGGAAAACCCCGGTTGAGCCAATCAACCTTTTAGCATCAAATTTGTGCCTTGCTCACAGCATACAAACATCAACAACTCCTCTTTAGAGATGACAAACTCTCTCTAACCCTTTAGCTTCACGTCTTGGGCTTTGAACAAGACACCAAAACACCTTTTTCCTCCCATAGAATAGGAGGAACTACGATCACTCTGATTTCCCTTTTTCATTAAACGGGAATACGTAGGCATAAGATTACAAAAAATCTTAGCGAGCATACTAATCAAAGGCCCAAATCCGGTACCCCCATATATATCAACCCAAAAGCACCAAGTCCTAACATCCTACCAAAAACCTCGCAAATGATCCAGACATTCTGATTTTAAAAAAATATAACCGAAGAGGGGCCCACATCTTAATTGCATTTGTAACCTAACATACCGTTGTTCAAACTCAGTATGCAAGCAGGGTTAATTGGAGACATCTATTTCCCTTCCTTAATCAGCTCAATAGGATAAAAATTGAATCGAGCTGTAGTACTCAAGCGATCGTGAATCAGGACCACAAAAATCGCGCTACATGCTTAACCAGAATTTCAATTGGTATCAGAGCAAGCATCCTGCTCTGTATCTGGGTGAGATTCAAGGACGATACTTTCTGGTTCGATGGATAAAAAGGAGGGATTCTAAATAGACCACCAATACTTGATGGTTCCAATTATGAATATTGGAAAATATGCATGGAGGCGTTCATCAAGTCAATGAATGGTAAAGCTTGGAAGTCTGTGGTTAAAGGGTGGGATCCACCTAAGATCAAAGACAGTGATGGGAAGCTCACTAATGAGCTAAAACCTGAGGAAGACTGGGATGATGAAGATGATAAAGTTACTCAAGGTAAATCTAAAGCATTGAATGCCATGTTCAATGGTGTGGGCAAGAAAATCTTCAGACTCATCAAAAATTGCATTATGGCAAAGGATTCCTGGGAAATATTGAAGACCGCTCATGAAGGAACCTCTCGTGTTAAATCCTCAAGACTTCAACTCCTCACCTCTAAGTTTGAGAATTTGAGAATGAAGGAAGATGAGAGTATTCAAGAATTTCATATGAATATTGTTGACATTGCCAATACTTCAAGTGACCTTGGAGAAAAGGTTCCAGAAGCATAGCTTGTCCAGAAGATTTTGAGGTCCCTTCCTAAAAAGTTTGACATGAAGGTGACAGCCATCGAAGAGGCTCAAGATATAAACACCTTGAAAGTGGATAAACTCATGGGTTCTCTACAAACTTTTGAAATGGGACTGAATGAAAAATCTGAGAAAAAGAAAAGCTTAGCCTTGGTGTCAGATCATGATGAAGGAAAGACTAACTCCAATGAAATGATGTCTAAGACTGTTATGTTTCTAGGAAAGTAGTATAGACATTTGCTGAAGGAAATGGAGGGAGAATCAAGATCGAATGCTAATCCTCAATCATTCAACAACTATAAAAGAAATAACCTTGGAATAAACTCTAAGTATGAAGAAAAGGATGACAAAGGAAAAGGGATCAAATGCTATGAGTGTGAGGGATATGAACATATCAGATATGAGTGACCTACCTTTCTAAAGAGAGAGAAGAAAGGACTCATTACATTCTGGTCTGAAGATGAGTCTGCAAGTAATCGAGAATCACCTAAACAAGTTTTTTCTCTTGCAGGAATATTTGATTCTGATATAGAATCAGAGATTGCAGATCTATCGTATAATGATCTAATCAAATCCTTCAAGGAGCTTTACAAGAGATGTGCTGAAATCTGCCAGCTAGGAGAAGGGCAACACAAGATTATTATGCTCCTTGAGGCTGAAAGAGAAAAACATCTTGGTGCTATCTCTGATCTTGAGAAGGAAGTTGTTGTGATAAACTCCAAGCTTGAAAATGTGACCAAAAATGTTAGGAAGCTCAACACCAGTTCTGATATACTAGATGAAATTCTTCAAGTTGGGAAGAATGCTGGAGATGTCAGAGGACTTGGCTACAATGAGCAAGAAAAGAAATCCAGAATGCAGTCTCAATCAGATCAAAAGAAAACAGATAATGTCAAATAGAATGTCTCAACATCATTATAGACATCGGAGGAGACAAGACTGGAAATGTCATCATTGTGGCAAGTATGGCCACATTAAACGCTATTGCTACAAGCTACATGGATATCCTAAAGGTAGGAGTGCTAGAAAGAGAATGAGTTCCAAGAATAAGTCAATAGCCCTGGTAGCCCATTCCTCTCAAGAGGAGTACACTGAAGAAAAGTGGTACTTCGATAGTGGATGTTCAAGACACATGAATGGGGTCGAGAACTATTTGGTGGATATAGAGCCTCATTCCTCCAACTATGTCACCTTTGGAGATGGATCCAAGGGAAAGATTAGAGGAGTCGGAAGATTGGATCATGCTGGGAATCCTAGACTGAACAATGTGCTGCTTGTCAAGGGATTAACTACAAATTTGATTAGCATCAGTCAGCTTTGTGACCAAGGTCTAAAGGTCAATTTCACAAAATCCGAATGTCGAGTTGTGGATGATAAAGATAGAGTTATCATGAAAGGTGTCAGATTAAGGAACGACAGTTATGTGTGGACTGCCTTGCAGATGGAGAAACATCGGAAACCATCCTCAGATCCGAACATTGGAAGATTAACCAAAATGACACATAGGAGAATGCAACTTCAGACTATCACAAGGATTGAGAATCTTCTTCAAAAGGCCTTCATGATTAGGGAAATTGCTGGAAATAGATGCTCTTATGCTGTCACAATAGATTCAATCATAGAAACCGATGAAACAAGTGATAAGAATGATTATCTTCAGACCATTGAATTGAAAGTGTTTTGCTATGGCATAATGTCATACTAGATGTCATGACATCCGACTGCGACATCTTGAACTCCTCAGGTGTTACAGAAGTACCCAAAAAAATTTGGAAGGACAAATTAGGGTTTTACTTTGTTTGTGGGAACACTATTCAAGGGTTCGTATGGTTTGAAAATAAATTCATCCAAAACCGCTTCAACAATACATACCCTCACTCTGCTCTAATCCTCTCGAACTCGTTCACCCTTCAAATTGAAGAACATGCATATCGTGTTTATGTGAAGACGTGTCAATAACAATCACCAACACGAGCAACCAAGAAGGACACTGCAGCGACATCTGATTCTAGGTCAAAACCTAAGGAGCTACACGCTGAAGATGTAATTGATGTTGCTCCGCTTGCTATCATGCCATGCAAAACGAAAAAACTTCCGATTAGAAGATCAAAAACTATCCCACCAGGTAACCCTTAGAATACCTCTGGTGCTTTCTTCAGTCCTAGGAAAGGAATATAAAGGTTCAACACAGATGAAAGGATTGATAAAATAGTAGAGAAACTCATAAGTCAGGGGGATAGAATGAGTGTTGTTGGAATCACCAGACCCCTTGCACATATTATGCCACCGAACTCACCTCTGGATCCGGATGTGACTAAGAGAAATGCTGACAAAAGAGGAGATGATGATGAAGTGTCATAAGGGAATCTGCACACACTTGCTGAATCTGTGGTTAAAAAATGTTGAGACAGATGATGAAACATCTTCATCCACACAAGGGGCTTCAAAACAGGTTGACAAAATTATTAATTTAGATGATTTGCCCTCTGATGATGAAGTCATAGCAACAAGCCTCAAGCCTAGTGTGTCTGAACAATTAAGAAGGAGGAAAGATAAAGGTGTAGACATCTCTAACAAGCAAACTTAGAAATCTGCAGTTGGACCTCATAGGCCCTGGAGCAAGGTTGTTGTTGGAACCAAGAAAAGGAAGGCAGAGTTGGAAAATGAATCAGACTATGATGGCACAAAGGATGGATAGAGTTTCATAAAGAAACCAGTCTCTAAGAAGATGGTTGTCACACGTCCTAAAGCTCCCATGGACAACATCTCCTTTCATGATGTTATAATTGTTAACAGGTGGAAGCATGTTTATCAGAGAAGAATCGCTGTGGAGAGAGAACTAGGACATAATGCCCTCTAGTGTGAAGAAGTAATGAATTTGATTAAAGAAGCTGGGTTGTTAAAGACTGTCTCTCACTTTGACTCATGCTATGAGCAGCCGGTTAAAGATTTTTTGTAAACATTCCAGAAGGATGCAATGATCGAAAGAATGAGGACTACTTAAAGGTGTATGTTAGGGGAAATGTTGTGACATTTTATCCTACTGAGATCAACAAGTACCTTGGCAGATCTGAATGTCCTCATGCTGAAATTGAAGATTTAGATGATCAAATTTGTAGGGAAATTACTGGGAACACTGTGGGGAATTGGCCCAGCAAAGAGAAACTGCCAGTTGGGAAGCTAAGTGTTAAATATGCCATTCTTCATAGAATTGGTACTGTGAACTGGGTCCCTACTAATCACACTTCAACTATTTCAACTGGGGTTGGAAAGTTTATCTATGTGGTTGGAAAAAGAAAGCCTTTTGATTTTGGTGAATATATCTTTGATCAAATTCTAAAACAAGTTGCCTCTTCAGCTGTTAAGTTTCCAATTTGCTTTCCATCACTCATCTGTGGAATAATTTTTCAATAATATCCGGGGATAACTTTATCTGGTGATGCTATCATGAGAAGGAAGCCACCTCTGACTTTACATCATAAGCTGTTTGCTGGCAAGCATGTCTCAGATATTGCCCCAACATCTACTCCAACATCTGCAGCTACATCCTCAGGGGAGGATACCATTGTTCAGCTGAAGTCAACCTACAAAGAGCTTGATGATATTATCAAGGTCAGCATTGCCAGAGAGGAGAAGCTAGAAAGATTGATACAAGCATTATCTGCTGAGCAGATTAAGGACACTGAAGTCAACACTGGAGATGCTGAGAAGACTGCTAAGGAGAACTGTGATGCAGGTGAAGAAGATGCTGATAATGGTTCTGGTGGAAGTACAGGAAAAGAAGATGATGATGAGGACACAGAAGATAACTTTTGATAGTTGTCTTTTCCTTTCTTTATTTTTTTGTTTTACTTGTGGTTGTGTAAGGGCTGAATGCCCAGGATAATTTTTACTTTGTTCGCTGTGTAATTTAATTACTATGAACTGTTTATTTGGTTTTGAGTTAGTCCTTCTGGCTTTGTCATATTGTGGCTAAAAAGGGGGAGAAATACTAACATCACTAACCACTGCTGATATTCTACTAACCACTAAGGGGGAGTAGATCTGTACTGCTTGCAGGAGATGCTGATTAAGGGGGAGACAAAGTTGTGTTTCCACTGCTGTTCTGATGATGGTCTCCCTGATATGCTTCAGGGAGACCGTCAGGGAGATTGCAGGTCAATTAAAGTTAATTTTAGCCAAAATCTTCCAAACGGGGAGATTGATGAGTCCAAGCCCTTGAGGTGGCATCAATTTTGGTAAAACAAACTTATCATAAAGATGTTAGATAAGATGTCTTGACATGATGAACTAACTGCAGGTTAAGATGTTAGACAAGATGGCATATCAAGAGGATTCGACATCTTTGTCTGTTACAGTTTTGGAATAACTGTATTTTTGTTCCAGGTGTGATTAGAATATGACTTAATCCCATGTGGCATCTAAGATTGAGGAATCAGAGATTCTGATTCTAAAAGGAATATGTGGTTTCCATGCAAGAAGACATTTTTGGAAACTTGGGATTGAAGAAAAGAATAGGTCGCAGATTCTGTGGAGCAGAATTGCGGCATTTTTTGAAGCCCAAATCCAGTTCTGTTTTGTAATATAAATAGGATGGATTTAACCTAGTATAGGTGTTGAATATTGCAACTATTATAGAGTACTAGGGTTTGTACTTTTGTGAGTCTCTCTTGTATTGTGTGAATACCAGAGAAGGACAGTTTATTGAGATGTAATATTTTCAGTCACTGTTGTGATTGGAAGGAAGTTGAGAAAGGTCTCATACCTAGGAATGTCTTAGCTAGAAATCTAGGAAGGGTAGTTTCTAGGTGCTAGGTTGTAAACGTTGGAGTTTAGCTTAGAACCAATTCTACTTAGTTGATTTCATTCCTGGCTTGGTAGCACCCAGACGTAGGTGTTGTTGATCATCGAACTGGGTTAACAATTTTTGTGTGTTATTTTCTTTCTGTCGTTTGTTTTTGTTCTTCCTTACTCCTTGTGAGAAGCAGAGATCAAGTGTCATGATATCCTGTCTAACATCTTAGTGATCTGCTTAACCAGAATTTCAGAATCTATAATAAATTCTCCTCTAGAAAAGTTTCTTCAATCCTAAGTTTCCTAAAGTGTCTCCACACTTAAAAATAACATCTTCAAATTATAATTAGAATCTCTGATTCTTCAATCTTGAACGCCGCCTAGGAAAAACAAATAGTCCTTAGATAATCTTAAATCTGGAATTAAAAATAGTAGTATTAAAAAACTGAAAAGTAATAGAGAAACATGTCGAATCATCATGATAGGACATCTTGTCAAACATCTTGATCTTTAGTTAGTTGTTCATGTTAGGACATATTGTCCAACATCTTGCTATCAAGTTAGTTTTACCAAAATTGATGCTAACCTCAAAGGCTTGGACTCATCAATCTCCCTCTTTGGCATATTTTGGCTAAAACTAACTAAATAAAACTTGCAGGCCGAAAAACAAAGTCTGAGGCCAAAAGTTAGAACATCATAACATCAGCAGCGGAAAAACTAAAGCCTCCCCTGCAATCAGTTCCTTCTTCTGCAAGCAATATATTAAGCCACTCCCCCTCAATGGCAGCAGCAGTCAGTGGTTAGTAGTGGTTAGTAAAGTTATTATTACTCCCCCTTTTTAGGCATAATATGACAAAGGCAGTTAGACTAACTAAATAACCAAGTAAAAACATAAGGGATTAAAGTACATAACAAGCACATAAAGTGCCAAAAAAATTATCCTGGGCATTAAGCCCTTACATAACCACACAAATTAAAAAGAAGACAACATTCAGATGTCATCTTCAGTTTCCTCATCATCCTCTTCCTCTTATCTAAGATCATTATCAGCCTCATCTTCAACATCATCAGCATCCACCTCATCTTCACCACCTGCATCCTTCTCAGCATCATTAGTATCGGCTTCAATACCCTTGTCTTGCTCAGCTGTCAAGGCTTGTATTAACTGTTCAAGTTTAGCCTTCCTAGTTGTACTTGACTTGATGATGGCATCAAGATCCCTGCAGGTCTTCTTCGGCTGGGAAATGGTATTCTCCTTGGAAGTTCCAGGAATAAATGTTGGCGCAGATGTTGAAACAATATCTGGGACATGACTCCCAACAAACAGCTTATAATGCAATATCAAGGGAGAACCCCTTTTCATTGCATAATCAGCAGTCACTAGTATACTAGGATGCTGCTCCAGAATTATACCACAAACGAGGGAAAGAAAGCATATAGGCAGCTTAATAGTAGTGGATGAAGCTTGCTTCAGAACTTGATCAAAGATATACATCCCAAAATCAAACTTTCTTCCTTTACCAACAATGTATATGAATTTCCCTTGCCCAGCAGATATGGTTGAAATATGGTTGGTAGGCACCCAGTTGACAATACTTATTCTATGCAGAATTGCATACTTCACACTGAGCTTCACAACTGAAAGCTTCCCCTTGCTTGGCCAATGCTTCAGAGTATTATAGGTGATCTCCTGACACACCTGATCATCACTATCTTCACACTCAGGTTGAGGGTCTTCTGATCTTCCCAAAAACCTGTTGATCAAAGTTGATGAAAATGTCACAACATTTCCTCTGACATATATTTTCCTATACTCTTCGCTGGTTGCATCATCACAGCCTTCAAGAATGTTCACTACAAATTTCTTGACCTGCTTCTCATAGCAGGACCCAAGTTTAGTGACTGTCTTCATCAGGCCTGCAACTTCAATCAACTTCAACACCTCTTGGAATTCTAGGACATTCTTCCCCATTTCTCTTTCCAAAACTACTCTTCTTTGGTATACATACGGCCACCTATCCATGTTTTCAGGAGCATGGAAGGAGAAGTTGTACAAGGGAGCTTTAGGAGGAGCAGCAATCCTTTTCTTAGAAGCTAGCTTCTTTACATGCATGTTGTCCTGGACATCTTCTGCAACAACATAGTCTTACTCAGTATCAGACTCAACCTTTCTCTTTTTTGACACAATAGCAACCTTGATCCAAGGTTTATATGGTCCAACCACAAATTTCTTAGATATCCTGGTAGGAGTGTTTTCAGCAGC
Organism: Lathyrus tuberosus; assembly: GCA_022829125.1. Classification (NCBI taxonomy): domain Eukaryota; kingdom Viridiplantae; phylum Streptophyta; class Magnoliopsida; order Fabales; family Fabaceae; genus Lathyrus; species Lathyrus tuberosus. The sequence continues at coordinate 11,819,650 of JALAZF010000158.1, forward strand.
CACACCCTTACCTTTTTTCCTCTTCAGTCTCTTGGACACACCAGGATGGAGGCTCTTGGCAATGATTTCATCATTAGAAGGCCAGTCATCAACATTAATAACCTGATCAGCATCCAACAGTACCCTGAGATTCTTCTAAAAATGGAGATGTTTCACCATCTGCTTCAACATCTCTTACCACAGAGTCAACAAGGGTGTGCAGATTCCTTTTAGACCATTCATGATCATCCCCTTCAATACTATCCTCATCAACATTATCCTCAGTCACTACCTCTTGTTCAGCAACAAGAGCAGAGGTAGTGGGAAGAATCTGAGCCAGGGTCTAGTAATTCCAGCAACATTCATCCTATCCCATAGATTTAAGACCTTACCCACTATTGTTTGGATCCTCTTATCTGTATCAAAAAATTATTTTTCTGTCCTAGGGTTAGAAAAAGCACTAGATGTATTTGAAGGATTACCTGTAGGAATGTTCTTAGATCTTTTTACGGGAAGTTTACCAGGCTTGCATGGCACCACAGTCAAAGGAGTAACATCCATGGCATCTTTAGCAGACGACTTCCCATACCTACCCCTAGCCGCTTATGAAGAAACATTTTCCTTCTTGACTATTCCTCTAGAAGAATGTTGTTGAGACATCTTGGAACACTTGAGAGCAGGATAAGATTTTTCTTCGAGCAGGAAGATAAAGCAGTTTGTGAGGAATGATGCAATATGATGAAAACATGCGTGAAAGCGGTTTAGGTAAATTTGAAATGATTTATTTTGAAACCATACATACCCTTGAATAACATTCCCACAAATTAATTTTTCCAAACCCTCAAGCAAGCAAAACCCTAATTTACCCCTTAACATATTGACTTGATTTTTGATACCACCAGAGAAGCTCAAGTTGTCACAGGATAATGTCACGACATCTTGTGTGACATTATGCCAAATCAACACCTATCTCATTCCTATGAACTGAGAGCAACTATCCCTTGTTGCTATGCTTTCAGTTTCCGTGGTTGAGTCATCAATGACAACATAAGCACACCTATTTCCTTTAAGATCATCAACCATTGAGTCCCTATGAGAAGTTCTAAAATCCTCGAGGTAGTCTGATGTTTCAACTTCTTGTGTGACATCTTGGTTAACTTTCCAATCAGTCATTCATCAATATTCAGATTTGAGGCAGGTTTCTGATGCTTCACATCATCTTTATTTGACATTGATGAGCACTTTGTCTCTAAAGTAGTCCACACATAGCAGTTATTTTTTGATTTGGCACCCTTCATGATAACTTTATCTTTATCATTCATAACCATACATTCAGATTGGGTAAAGTTAACCTTGAGACCTTGGTCACAAAGTTGACTAATACTGATCAAATTAGCAGTCACTCACTTGACAAGCAGAACATTATCAAGTCTAGGCTGCCCAACATGGTCCAATTTTCCAACCCCTTTAATTTTTCCTTTGGACCCATCTCCAAAGGTGACATAGTTGGAGGCATGTGATTCTATATCCACCAAAAAGTTTTTGACACCAGTCATGTGTCTCGAACAACCACTATAAAGTACCACCTCTATCCAGCAGAGGATCTTAGAGAAGAATAAGTTATTAGGGCCACAAAATCATTCTTGGGAATCCACTTCTTTCCTGCTTCACCAGCTTGCATCTTTCTGGGTTGTGAACCAGACTTGGGATAGCCATGTAACTTGTAGCAGTAAGGTTTAATATGACCATACTTACCACAATGATGACATTTCCAGTCCTGCTTCTTTTTGCTTTAAGGATTTTTCTGATGTTTGTGTTAATGTTGAGACATCCCTTTTGACATCTTCTAATTCTGTCTTCTTTTAGGCTGAGCAGAACTCAATGATGGCTCCTTTCTTTTGCTTATTACAACTTGGTCATTGTAACCAAGTCCTCTGATATCTCCAGCATCCCTCCCAAATTGAAGAATCTCGTCTAACACATCAGAACTGATGTTGAGCATTCTAACAGTTTTGGTCATATTGTCAAGTTTAGAGTTGAGAAATACAACTTCCTCCTTTAAATCAAAGATGTTGTCAAATGTGCTTCAATCTTTCAGCCTCAAAAGGAATGATAACACTTTGTTAATCCTCTCCTTGCTGACAAACTTCTGCACTTCTGGTGCACAACTCCCTGTAGGAGTTGGCCAGATCATTATATGAGAGTTCTCCAATATCTGATTCTCCATCAGAGTCAAATACCCCTGTAAGAGAAGAAACCTATTTAGGTGATTCTCTTTCACTTGCAGAATCATCTTCAAACCATGATGTAGACAAGTCTTTTTTCTCCTTCTTGAGAAAGGTAGGACACTCAGATTTAATGTGTTCAAAACCCTCACATTCATAGCACTTGATTCCTTTGCCTTTGCCAACTTTCTCTTCATTTTTGGACCTTCTTCCAAAATCCTTCCTTTTGTTGTTGTCGGATGATTTAGTCTTGACATTTGCTCTTGACTCCCCTTTCATCCTCTTCAGTAATTGATTGTACTGTTTTCCAAGAAGCACAATAACCTTAGACAATTCTTCCGTGGAATTTGTCTTACCTTCATCTTGATTAGGCACCAAAGCTAATATTTTCTTCTTCTTAGTTTTCTCACTCAAAGCCATTTTAAAAGCTTGTAGAGACCCCATGAGTTCATCCACCTTCGGGGTATTTATATCTTGAGCTTCTTCGATGGCAGTCACCTTCATGTCAAACTTCTTGGGAAGAGATCTTAGAATTTTTTGGACTAACTTGGCTTCTGAAATCTTTTCTCCAAGATCACTTGAAGTATTGGCAATTTCAACAATGTTCATATGAAAGTCTTGAATACTTTCATCCTCCTTCATCCTTAAGTTTTCAAACTTGGTGGTGAGAAGTTGAAGTCTTGAAGATTTCACCCTAGAAGTTCCTTCGTGTGTAGTCTTTAAAATTTCCCAAGCATCCTTGGTAACAGTACAATTCTTGATCAACCTGAATATATTCTTGTCAACATCATTGAACAAGGCATTCAAAGCATTGAAGTTACCTTGGGAAAGCTTGTCATCTTCATCGTCCCAGTCTTCCTCAGGCTTTAACACATTAGTAATCTTCCCTTCCTTATCTTTAGTCATTGGTGGATCCCACCCTTTGACCACACACTTCCAAGCTTTACCATCCATAGAATTGATGAAGTCCATCATCCGCACTTTCCAATGTTCATAATTGGATCCATCAAATATGGGTGGTCTATTTAATATTCCTCCTTATTTGTCCATTGAACCAGAAAGTAACTTCCCTGAATCTCACCCAGATGCAGAGCAGGATACCTGCTCTGATACCAATTGAAATTCTGGTAGCAGATCTCAGATGTCCTGAGAGATGTCGAGACACTTGATCTCTACTTCAAGTACAATGACAACAAGGAGCAGAATACAAATTGCAGAAAATAAACAAACACACAATGATTGTTAACCCAGTTCAGTGAAGAACAACACCTATATTTGGGGGCTACCAAGCCAGGAATAAAATCCACTAGATAGTATTAATTCTAAGCTACACACCACCGGTTTACAACTTATCACATAATCACTACCCGTGCTTAATTTCTACCTAAGACACTTCATAGGTATGAGACCCTTCTCAATTCCCTTTCAATCACAACAGTGATAGAAATTACAACTCAATGTAAACAGTCCAGCTCTAGTATCAACACGACACAAGAGAGTCTCACAAATACAAACCCTAAACTCACTAGGCAACAATGTATTTTTCCCCACCTTTTCCTAGGTTAAATCCATCTTATTTATAACCATAAACAAGACTGGATTTGGGCTTCAAAACGCAGCAATTCTGTTCCAAAGAATCTGCAACAAAGTCTCCTCTAGAAAAGTTTCTTCAATCCTAAGTTTCCTAAAGTGTCTCCACACTTAGAAACAACATCTTCAAATTATAATCAGAATCTCTGATTCCTCAATCTTGAACGCCACCTAGGAAAAACAAATAGTCCCAGAATAATCTGAAATCTGGAATTAAAAATAGCAGTATTAAAAACTAAAAATTAACATACAAAGATGTCTAATCATCATGATAGGACATCTTATCCAACATCTTGATCTTCAATTAGTTCTTCATGTTAGGACATCTTGTCTAACATCTTGTTGTCAAGTTAGTTTTACCAAAATTGATGCCAACCTCAATGGCTTGGAATCAACACGAAGGTCTCAGTCAACCCATCGACGAGACCACGAGGAGAATCCTCCTCGACAAGAGAATTCATCACAAATTTATGAACTTCACGAGGAGGAACCTCCTCGACACGAGGATTCAATATAAATATGTGGATACTCATCCCAAACTCATGAGCTTCACGAGGAAGTGCCTCCTCGACACAAGAACTTTAATGGAAACTCATGAACTTCGCGAGGAAGAGCCTCCTCGACATAAGAACTTCATCAGAAAGATCATAGCTCTACCGGTGGAAGTCATATTCACCGCCTAATAGTGGCATCGAAGCGATTTCCTACTCAAAACCTAGCTTTTCTAGCACAATACCCTTCTACCACCGGTGTTTGGAAATGGTGAAACCACCACCAAACACCAACGCCTGTCGAAACCCAACATGCATCCTAAAACAACCTACAACCTCCATTCTCTTTTATAAGCAAATTTTACATTTTAGGTTCATTGAATAAATGATGTATTTGGACTAAATATAGGCTAAATACATCAATTACTTAATGAATCTAAAAAGTCAAAGTTGCTTATAAAAGAGAATGGAGGGAGTACATTCTAGAACAGACCTACGTTCTAAAACTAGCATACAAAATGAAGATTAGATGAAGAATGCTTACTTGATTTGAAGAGTAGTTGATGTTGATCAGAAGAAAGTTGGTGATGGCGGCGGCAGACGGTGGAAAAATGCTGTGAAACTCGAAAGCAAGTAGAGAGAAGAGTGAACACGAAATGTAAAAATGGTCCCCCACTCTTTCTTATTTATAAACCAAATTCGGAGCATGGGTAGACGTGTCGCCGCCTAGCTTATGAGTACCCCTACTCATAGGCCATAATTAGACATTAAATGACTCTGACATGTGGCACCAGGAGAAGAAATGTTTTCTCTTCAAGTCCTATTGACTGTTGTCTCGAGGAGACGGAACGTTGTCTCCTCAAGTCCCGTCGATCGTTGCCTCGAGGAGGCAAAATTCCGTCCCTTCAAATCCTATCAACCACCCCTTGTCGAACACAGGTGACGAACCTCTGCGGCTATTCGCGTGTGTGACCCAGCGAAAATTGGAAACAGATTTACGAGCATCTTGACAACTTGCGGCCAAAGCCAAACGCTCAACACAAGCAAACACAACCATGTGTTAAACTCCCGACCACAGTCTCTGCGCGACGCATCGTCCTTGAGAGTAAAATTCCACGAGTTGTGAGAAAGGTTTCGTCCCCGTAGGCACGAACTCACGAAAAACGTCCACGATGGCCCTACTTCACACTCATGGATCCCAAATGAAGGGTCTTTTCGCACAGAGTTAATTTCCCCTCCTCGACGCACGAACTGACTCTAAGACATTGACCTTATGACTGGGGGCAACGACTTGGAAGGCTCCAGTTTTGGACTGGGCCTATAGCTGACCTAGCGTCGAGAACATCCCAATCCAGTCCAACGTTGAGGACGACCCAGAATGCTGGCCCAACCCGTTGGGGCTAGTAGAGACCATATTTCCCACGTGCTCCTCACCCAAGGACATGTCATCGGCTTGGTCTGCACACCTCGTGGAACCATTCTGCCATTCATAACGAGACAATCCACCCACCATCCAGAGAATGCAGAGCAGTTGACCCAGGACGATGAGCACGAGCTACTCATCCCTACCTTCACGTAGAAATCCTAGCAGTCATCCGTTGTGGGCTTGAACACAGCCCATAACGGAGACCATTGGGCCAGCGTCGGGGGCTCACTATTAAAACCCTCCTCTGCAGGAGGGTCAGGTATTATATTCTCTAGCTCTTTCTTGCTACCTATTCACCCGAACTGACTTAAACATCGTAGTATTTGCAAGTACACCCCCTCTCTTCACTAATCTTTCAAGTCCACTGACTTGCTGCCGGCCACCCACCTATTCTGATCGACATGTTATCCCTACCTTCACGTAGAAATCCTGGCAGTCATCCGTTGTGGGCATGAACATTCATCCCACAACAGAGACCATTGGCCCAGCATTGGGGGCTCACTATAAAAACCCTCATTTGCAGGAGGGTCAGGTATTCTATTCTCTAGATCTTTCTTACTACCTCTTCACCCGAACTGACTTAAACATCGTAGTATTTGCAGGTACACCCCCTCTCTTCCCTGATCGTAGTATTTGCAGGTGCACCTCTCTCTTCGCTGATCTCTTTAACTCTTAGAAGTCGAACTAAGAGTTAAAGAGAATAATAATATAGTTAAGAGCATCATAAGTGTTCAGGTATTACTTCCCAATCCTAGATAATAATCAGGATGAAAAATAAACAAAAAAATTAATAAAACACCCCAAGTGCCTCATAAGAAAAGAAAAAAAATCAACCTAAGAAGCTACCAAGATTATATCCTCAAACTTCTGGTTCACGGAGGTCTAAAGAGATCAAACTAGAAGATGGTAGTTAATAATCCACTTTTAGTGAATAATTATTATCCCATTTCATTTTTGTTTTGTGATGAATCTAATGTTTATTTATTAAGTTTTAGTGTTTTTAGCTTATCTTGCTTTGAGCACAATAGGTGCTCCTTTTGTAGTTTTCATGTGTGTGTTAACGAATTTCAAGGGAGTTTAAGGCAAGCTGAGTCATGACTGGTATGGACAGTGTCTGAAAGAAAGAGCTGAAAGCAAAACGAAAAGTTGCTAAAGATCACAAGAAGATAATGGCCAAGAGGATGAAATGTGTAAATTTCTAGGGCTTACGTGGCAAAATTGTGCTTGGAAGAAATATAAAATCAATTGGATAAGATCAATGGCATAAGAAGACAAAGGAGTAGTATGGTGGGGACCACCCCTGCAAAAGTGCACCATGCACACAAACATTGTGCCGCCTATACCATTGCGCCACTACCTGTTTTAGCAGCCTGCACTGGACGCCTTGTCGCACACCACTGTTTGTACCAAGATGCTTGTTCACGAAGAATGGATGGAAAAAGATAATATGTTGATTTGAATATGGCTAAACCTTTTTTGTATCAAAAGCCCATGATCTGAGGCCTACCACTTTTCACATCCACACTGGTTCCTATAAAAGCTGACCTTAGGAATTGAAGAAAGAGTTCCACACACTCACCGAGAAAGTAGTTTTAGAAGTATTTTAGTTTTATTCAGTGTGAGGTTTTGTGAGTAAAGAGAGAGTTCTTCTTCTCACCCAATCCTGTACTCATTGCTGAGAGCTAGCGTGACTGGAGACTTCACTTGTTGTTTATCCAACACAAGAGATCTCTATGTTACTATTAGGTTGTCATTTCTTTTACATCTTTTGTTTAAGTATGTTTCCTATTAGTTTCAGTTCAGTAGTTTGTATTAAGATCACTATGACTTAAACCCTTGTTTATTGAGCCATGTGAAGTTAATATAATGTTGCCTTTATGTTAAAATGATGTGATGTTAATGTCTTATTTTGTTATGTGTTTTTATGCTATAAATTTATTTCTTTGAATGATCAACTTAGAAAAAGATAAAAGCTTGTTATTGTGAGAGATCCAACAATAAGTGGATTTCATAACAAGAAGCTATGACCATAAAGGATTTTCAGAACATAAACCAGACGTATTTTAGGGTTATAAGTCAGATTTAGAGATTTGTTCCCTTGCTCTAGTAATGCATGTTTTGATGTTGTATAGATACACATATAGATCACGTTTCGACCTTTTGAGGCACGCCACATCTCATCATATACACATTCTGGCTACTATGCATATTAATGGATCATAGCTCAACATTCACTTTCTTGATTTAATCAAACCTTCACTTATTGCATTTAGTTATGTGTTGTGGACAATCTCAACTTGTTCTCAACTATTATTTTGTTACCTTACTCATGTTAGTTTTTAAACAAGAATATTTACAAAGTTTAATCTAAACCTCTTTCGCTCCCTATGGGTACATTATCCTTACTAATATCACTTGTTGCAGTTAAACATACAAGTATACTTTCATGTGACACCATAATAATTTTTTACGCACGAGAGTAGTCAACACCACATGTGCATAATAAAAGGAGAGCAATTGACCATCTAGTACATCTCTAAATGCCTAACCACTTGAGTGGCTCCCCTTGTCAATTAACTAGAGAATATGTAAGACCTGAAGCATGGACATGAACTCATTACCACGCGAAGCAAATTATCATAGACATTAAGTGATTAATCGTCAAAATTCCATGCAAAAAATAACTTTGTTCTACAATATACAAAAAGTACGAACCATAGAATCTCAGATCGATATTAGGTTTAAAGCGCCTGTTTTCCATATCCAAAACTATGAAACAACTTAAAAACCCTAAGATCGAACTTGGCAAAGCCCCCGACCATCCTACCCACTTAAAAATTATATAAGAATGGATAAAGTTATCTAACACAAAACAAATGGATGTTCCTCCGTCTCCATCTTCCTATCATACAAAACACATCCCAACACTATGACCCGACACTATTTGTCACTTAAGGAGATTATGTTTAGTTGGCCGCCTACTTTGAATTAACTGCCAAGAAAACACCACAACTTTAGAAGACTCACAACTCATCCAAAATTACAATGATCATAAAATAAATAAGGATTGATTTACTCAAAAGAATGTTTTATTTTTTGAAAAAAAATGGTTGATTTATGAAAATTGTTAAGAAAGTAAAAGCTTCATGAATGAAGCTTCAAGAGCGCATGCAGCACATAAAAAACTCCATGGGAGGTGCTTGAGGAAGAAGAAGATAAAAGTGAAGCGAAAGAGTTTGTTTTTGTGCTTAATGGAAAAAGAGATCAATAAAATCTTATATAGTCAAAAGAACAAGCTCTTCTAACTGAATTCTAACAACTAACAACCTCCAATAACAAACCAACTAAAACTTTACTAAAATAGAAAGTTTGCTTAACTAGCATATGAAAAACTGCCATAAAAAGAAAGTGTAGAAAAACTTGTAATTGGAAGGTAAAGGATTCAATATTTCAACAAACTCCCTCAAGCTTAAGCATGGTATATGTCTAGCATGCCAAGCTTGGAGATAAACTTTTGGAACTTGTTTGTGTCCAAAGGTTTTGTGAGCAAATCTGCCAATTGTTCTTATAAAGTTATTGGTAGCAGTACCCCTTCTTTGATCTTCTCTTTAACAAGATGACACTCAATCTCTAAGTGTTTTGTTCTTTCATGGAAAACATGGTTTGAAACTATGTGGATAACACTTTGATTATCATAATACAATGCTGGAAGTTTACAAAATGTAACATTAAGATCCTTTAAGATATAGAGAATCCAAATTAACTTACATGTGGCTGATCCAAAGAGCTTTATATTCAACTTCAGATGATTATCTAGCTATAGTTTGCCGCTTCTTAGCTTTCCAAGATACAAGGGATGATCCTAAGAAGAAGAAATATCATGATGTAAATCTCCTTGAATCAACACATCTAGCCCAATCTGCATCATTATATCCCATAATTTGAAAGCTTAAATTCCTTGGGAACATCAAACCTCTGCAAGGATTCCCTTTCAAATATCGTACCACTGTACATGCAACATGGTAATGTATTTGTCTAGGATTCTGCAAGAATTGACTCAATTGTTGTATTGCCAATGTGATGTCAGGCCTTGTATTGTTCAAGTACAATAATCTCCCAATGGTCTTCGATATATTGTGATATCTTAAAAAGGCTTGCTTTGGTCTTGGTACAGTTTGATGGATGGATTAAGAGGAGTATCTGCAGGTTTAGCTACAAGCAATCATGTGCCTTCCAACAAATCTAAGCAATACTTTCTATGCTATGACTATTCCTTCTTTTGAATATGCCACTTCAAGACCAAGGAAATATTTTAATTTCCTAAGATCCTTGATTTTGAAAGCATTGTGTAGGATTTGTTTGATTCAATCAAACTCTTGTAAAGATGTACCTGCCAGGATAACATCATCAACATAGACCAATAAAACTATGATATGATCATCCTGTCTCAATGTGAACATAGAATAATCTATGTTGACTATATGTACCCAATTTCAAGCAACAAGTTTGTAAGTTTTTCATACTACTTTCTACTAGCATACTTCAAACTATAGAGACTTTTGATTAACTTGCAAACTTGATTGGGTTTGGTGCATGTAATTCCTTGTGGAACACTCATCTAAACATCTTCCTCTAGATCACCATGCAAGAAAACATTATTGACATCTAACTGATGCAAAATCCAGTTCTTGATGGAGGATACTGCAAGCAACATCCTAATATTGGACATCTTAGCTACATGTGAAAATATATAACAATAATCCAGACCTTCCATTTGGTTGTACCCTTTTGCAACAATTTGTGTGCCTTGTACCTCTCAACCATGCCATCAGCTTTATGCTTTATTTTATAGACCTATCTGCTCCCAATAGGTGTGACATTAGGTGGTAAATATACCAGTTTCCAAGTTCCATTGATAGCTAGTGCTTCCAATTTAGAATTCATAACTTTCAACCAATTATCATCCTTACATGCTTCCTCATAAGGTTTTGGCTCATGATCAAGGCTAAAGGATAAGTTAAACGATTCATGATTAGGAGACAAAGACCTAAAAGAATGAAAAGATGAGATGGGATATGGAATACCTGAAGATGATGGCATTAGTTAATTGTTCAAAGAGCTGCATACATAATCCTTGAGGTTAACTTAAGGGTTTCTATTTATGATAGGTATGTGTGAGTTTGAGGTTCAATGGTGATGTTAGGTTCATTATGAGTTAGTGAAGTGTCAAGGTCATGATTCCTAAGTTCAGGGTAGTTAGTGTGAGGTTCAGACTCATTTGTCATGTGTGAGTTGTCATGGTTAAGATTGATAGAACTTTGTTCTTCACAAAGAATTGCGTCATGTTGTGAAGGGTTATTAGAAATAGGTGAGATTTATTCTGGTGGTTTTTCATAAGTAGAACAAGTATTGTATTTCCAATTGGAGGCATAAGGGAAAATATGTTCATAATAGATGACATTTCTAGAAATAAAAATGTCTTGGTTATTCATGCCTAAAAGAATAACCCCTTTGACACCTTGCTTGAAGTCTAAGAAAATTCATTTTCTTCCTCTATAGTCATGATTGGTTTTGTGTGATTGTAGGGTAGAAGCATGTGTCAAGGTGCCAAACACTTTTAAGTTGTGAAGATCATGGTCTTCCTTGAACAACATATAATATGGTGACTTGTTTTTTAGGACAGAGTTTGTCACTCTGTTCATAATGTACACAACAGGCTTAATTTCATATGACCAAAAGGACTTGGGAATGTTGGCTTGAAATATTAAAGGCTCTAGCAATGTTAAGAATATCTCGGTGTTTTATTTCCACTCTTCCATTTTATTCTGGTGACTTAACACAACTAGTTTGATGAGAAATTCCCTTGGAAGCATAAAATTGTGGCATAAGAAATTCAGGACCATTGTCACTTCTAATGGTCTTAACATGTGAATTGTATTGGGTCTCAACCATTTTGATGAAATCAATAACATTTTGTATGGTTTTTGACTTGTGTTTCATAAGAATTAGCCATGTATATCTACTGAAGTCATCCACATCAGTTAGGAAATAAGAATGATTAAAATTATATTTAATGGCTATGGGACCCCAAACATCAAAATGAACAATATCAAAAAGTTTCTTAGATTTATTGAAGCTTGAGTAATAAGGGATTCTTTTATGTTTAGTATAGTGACAAACATCACATGCTGCATTTTTATCAACAACAATAAAAGGTAAACTAGTATTAAGGATCTGCATTCTAGTAGGGGATAAGTGACCTAATCTAAAATGCCATAATGCATGATCAGGTGTGTTATATGTAGATGAATTGTAGGTGGCATTAGCTTCAGAATGTATCTCCTTAAGGATTAAGTGATACATTCCTTCAAAGCCCCACCAAAACCAATCATCTTTGTTGTGATGGGATCCTGAATAAAACAATGATTATGAGTGAAACTGGCTTTGAATTTGGATTGTTGACATAACTTGAAAACTGAAACTAAATTGACAGAAAAATCAGGTATGTAAAGAATACTGGTTATGATAAAAATAGGTGAAAACTTAACTGTGCCAACATGTCTAGCTATAGCATATTGGCCATTTGGAAGTCTAACATTTATAGGTTGAGCCTCATCTTGTGAATTGAACCAAGAACTTGATGAACACATATGATCACTTGCTCTTGAATCTATGATCCAGGATTCAAGTGGACACCCTTTGTGAGCAAAAGAATGAGACTTACCTTTTTCATTCACATGTGAGTGAACTGTGAATAAAGAGAAGCCAACTTAGTTAGAAGCTGCATGGTTGATACTTTGATTAATGATTGAATTGTGAAGCAAAAACACTAGTTTCTTATATTGATCTTGTGTAATAGCAGAAGAACCATTGTTAGAAAGGTATGTATAGTTAGCCATCTCATTATCATCATCATTTGTGGCTGTGTTATTGATCATATGACCCTTGCTAAAGTGTAGTGGAAAGCCATGTTTGCGATAGAAAACTTCAATTGTATGGCTTGTTCTACCACAATGAGTGCATACTTTGGACTTGGAAGAGGATGATGGTGCTAAAGAACTACCATATTTGGAATTGAATTTCTTGAATCCAAGTGCATTGATGAGAGCTTAAGAGTCTTCAACTAGTGCATAACTGTTTTTCCTCTCATATTGAAGCACCAAGGAAAACAATCTTGTTCATACCAGGTAAGGGATCTATGACTAAGATTTGAGATTTCACCATAGCAAAACTATCATTCAAGCTAGTGAGAAACCGAATGGCATTGAGCATTTTGGGGTTCTTTCGAGCTTTTCTCGTGGCTTCGCATGAACACCTGGTTGTGCAAGTGCAATTAGGGATCGTCATGTAGATTTCTAACTTTTCCAATAGAATTTTCAAGGTGGAATAGAATTCAGTCACAGACTTGAAATCTTGTTTAAGAGCATAAACTTCTTGTTGCAATTCTGCTATCCGAACAAGATCTCCTTGAGAGAACCTCTCCTTAAGATCATTCCAAACATCTATAGCATTTTCCATGAACACAATCGATTGAGCAATTGGCTCAAAAATAGAATTATGCAACCAAGAATGAACAAGCATGTTGCACCTGTTCCACGCGCGGAAGGATGAATCAAAATCATCTGTGGAAACTTGGATGAAACCATCAAAAAAATCAAACTTCAATTTTCCACCAAGAACCTACGCATTGATCTTGCCTAAGAATGGTAATTAGAACCTTCAAGAACTGGTGTAACTTTGACTCAGGAAGGTCCATCACTTGGAAGAACATAGTAAGGACTGGTTGGATCAGAAGTTGGTTCCGGTGGTAGAGTTCGTGGTGGAGCCATGGTAAAGAAAAAAAAACGAAAAATAACGGATCAAAAGAAGGAAGATGCAGGTAGATCGATAAAGACCTATGCTACCATGTTAAGAAAATAAAAGCTTCATGAATGAAACTTCAAGAGCGCATGCAACACATGAAAAATTCCATGGGAGGAGCTTGAGGAAGAAGAAGATAGAAATGAAGCAAATGAATTTGTTATTGTGCTTAACGACAAAAGAGATGAATGCAATCTTATATAGTCAAAAGAACAGGGTCTTCTAACTAAATTCTAACCACTAACAACCTCCAATAAGAAACTAACTAAAACTTTCCTAAAAAAAAAAGTTAGTTTAATTAACATATGAAAAACTGCCACGAAGGAAAGTGTAAAAAAAATTGTAATTGATTGCTTACATTAATACATAAATTTAAATAAATAATACTCCGTCTCATATTATAATAAAAAATGACTTTTTAGATACATTGAATAATTAATATATCTGATTTATATATAAGTCAGATACATTAATTATTCAATGTATTTAAAAAGTAATTTTTACTTATAATATGAGACGAAAGGTGTACTTCCATCAAGAGATTAAACCAGAAACCAAACGTTTACCTTCATTTAATTCAATTAGTATTGACAAGTTGAGCTACCCAGTCCACAAGTAGTTTAAAAATCATTAATTACTATTTTTAATTTTTATAACCTATTTATTCTATTATATTCAAAATTTAATATACTCCATTTATTTTATATTGAGTGTCATTTTATATTGGGCGTTATTTTTGAGTTTTTCACACTTTCCATAATTAATTGAGTTTTATTTAGTAAAATAATTCATTAATTGTCATTAATAGAATAGTTAGTTAAATTGAAATATAATAAATAATAATTGAGTTTCATTTAATAAAATAATTTTATTAATTATAATTAGTGAATTAGTCAATTAAGTTGAAATATAATAAGGGTAACGCTAACTAGGGATGGGAATAGGCTGAGCCAAGTTAGGCTTTGCCAAACCTGAGTCTGACCTGCTAAAAAATGCAAAGCCTAAGTCTGATCTGTAGTCTATCATAGACTTATTTTTAAGTCTAAGTCTGGTCTTTTCGAAGGCCTGATTGACCTATTAGCCTATTTAAAAAGTCTACTTCATTTGAACATCTGTAAATAAGAAATTCAACTAATGTTAAATAGACTAACAAGTTAAAAGATCAATGAGTTTAAATGTTTTTTTTCATTGTCTCGTTCAAGTTTTCTTATTAGCATAAGTTTGGTGATACTATTTGTTGAAGAGAACTTATGATAATAACTTATGACATTGTTTATAATGTTTGTTCAACTTATTTTCATATTTCTTCAAGATAACTAAGTTTTATTTTCGTATTTTAATTAAAAGTATAAAATAGAATATAATAATAATAAATTTATTAATTTTTTCTTAAATAGGTCAGGCTGATAGGTTTAAAAGGTTTTTCTTACAACCTGTGGCCTAGTCTCTTTAACTAAATAGGCTTATAGAAAAATCTAGGTCTTTTTTATTTAAGAAAAAGTCTGGCCTGACCTAAACCTATGTAAGTTAGGCCATAGATCCCTGTTAATTGGTCTGGCTTATTCTCAAACTTAATACTAACATATGCTCTAATGACATATGTTAAGAGTTAAATGTAAAAATCTTTTTTTTTTTAGAAATTGTGTATTGTTTTAATTAAGTGTTGTTAATTAATTTTGTTATTGATTTTTCAACACAAAATTTTCATTTTTAAATTTTTTAACATGTGTCCTTAGACCATGTCCAATTTGCCAGTTGATGAACCGTTGCTTCTTGAAGCACGTTGCAATTAATGAACCAATTTCTCTTAAAATATATATAGTGTGGGATTTAATATGGGATAAAATTGAATATGACCGAAATATTATAATTTAATGTGATGAAATACTAATATATGAGGTAAAATTGTGGAATCTAATATAAGTTTTTTAAAATTGTATTATTAGAATGAAAAATTGAATAAGTTGTTTTAAACTAATGTGGTTTAATGGTCTCAGAAGAAACTCAATAATAGATAGGACCATTGGAGATATTCTTAGGACACGTCTTAGCTTTACCCATATAATAAATAAGGGTACACATGTAAAAAATTATATTAATACTTTAAAGAGATAAATAATTTAGAAAATAATATTTAAAAAAAAGATGGAGGAGTATTTTTTAATGCAACATTACTTTTGTTTCTAATATCGCTCAATAAAAAATTATAATATTCCAGAACAAACTTAAAAATTTATTTAAATTTGAAGTGTTTATAAATTTTCTCAATTTTTATTAAAACAAAAACCTTAAACTACTTAAATTGAAAATGGACGGAGAAGTCAATTAAGATGAATAGATTTAGTAAATCCTCAACACAAGAGAATGTTGGTTTGACTCTCAATGTGTAAGAATTGTCCAATTGATAAGTAAATCGGTTCATATTTGACAATAATTTTGATTCAAATCTCCTTGTTTGAAGATTTTATTCATATCAGGTCTATTAAAATTTAAAAAATGCAATACACAAAAAGTTATTATATATATGTTTTAAAAAACTGAAATAATGGACGGAGAATATAAAGTTTTCACACACCATTTTTTGAGTTTCCAATTTCCACGAAGCTTGTTGGCGTCATTTATTACTTTGAAAAACACCATTCACCTGATAAAACAAGTAGTAGTAGTAGTTGAGTTGAGAGTTAAGTGAAAGTATCCACAATTTGACCAAACGTGTGTTACTGAGACAAGAACCATCGTATTCACACACACGTGGTTAATTCATAACCGGGTACCAAACGTGTCTTTATTATGCCTCCTCTCTATAAAACAGGTTGGTCAATTTATGGAGCATTGTGCACCATCTTCACAGCAACACTTCTTTTTCTTCATCTACTTTTCCTCCAACAAGGTTACCCTTTCTCATCCAATATTTTCTTCAGTTTTTGAATTTATTTTTTCTTAAATTTTAGAAATCGTAAATGTTTTGATTGTGACCTAATTGTTTGACTTGTTAATTTTTCAGTTCCTTTTGTCCTATACAAGGAATTCAAGCTCAAAGATGATTCAAATTTCATCTTCCAGTTACTTGCCTGAATTTGTAAGTACACAACACTACTAAGTGCATGTTTGAATTGTCTCTAATTGCAGAATCACGGTGAACCCTAAAACTTACCCTTTTTCTTTGAAAATAACAGGGAATGGAAGACCCTTGTTTGTTTCAAGAAATGGATTCATTTGCATTCAACTTTGATGATATTTCATACTTGAACACTTTCTCAGCAGCATCCACACCTGAGAGTACTAATTCCTCTCATAATTATAATAATAAGAGATTTCGTTCAGAAACCACCCAGAACAACTCTTTCCCCATTGAAAGTCCTGATCAATCTGTTGTCTCTGCAACACCACTAACAAAGGCTTCTTCATCTTCCAAAATAATTTCTTTTGACAATATGGATGCAAGGATTAAGAAGCCTAAAACCGAGTTTGGGTACAGCGAAAACTTGAATTTTGGAAGTGACTATGATAAACGAGATAACAAGGCTGCGACAGCGATAACAAACAGAAACCCGATCCAAGCACGAGATCATGTAATAGCTGAAAGAAAAAGAAGGCAAAAGCTTAATCAGAAATTCATTACTCTTTCCTCCATTCTTCCTGGACTCAAAAAGGTACTAATCATGTTATTCAATTATGAAAATTGGAAATATTATGTTGGGAAATAACCTTCCATAATTTCCCTCCTCCGTGAACTCAAAAATAGGCACTTGCGGAAACGTGAAAAATTAAGCAAAAATGACACAAAAAGATTTTAGCGTGGAAAACCTTCTCAATGTGAGAAAGGGAAAAACCACGGGACCCTTAGGCCTCTTAAAACATCCACTATAATAAAATGGGAATACAACAACTTCACCCTTAAGTGGAACTCTCTACAAAGTATCTCTCAATTTGTAAGGAACACTCTCACAAATTGGCTCACTATTTCTCTCACAAGGAAAAACTCTCTAAAACAATTTTCTCTCTTGAGCAAGGCTCTATTTCTCTTGCTTCTTGTTTCTCTTGTGGTTGTATTTTGAATGCTTGCTCTTGGTCCTATTTATAGGAGAAGCAAGCCAAAAGGTCTTACATGCATGAAGACACTTGTTCTTTGCCTTTCATGCAAGACACCAAGTGTCCTTTGCCTTTCATGCAAAACACCAAGTGTTATTTTCCTTTCATGCAAAACACCAAATGTTATTTTCCTTTCATGCAAAACACCAAATGGCTGGACCCCACATTTCTCCCCCTCCAGCCATAGGGGAATGTTCTGGGTTAGTTTGGAGTTGCTGCTAATCCAGCAACTTGTTTGCAGAGCTCTATCTTCTCTTTTGGAAGAGGTTTTGTCATTATGTCTGCCTCATTCTCATTGGTATGAATTTTCTCTACTTTCAACAATTTACTCTCCAACACATCGCGGATCCAGTGATACCTTACGTCAATGTGTTTTGACCTTGAATGGTATGTCGAGTTCTTGCTGAGATGGATTGCGCTCTGATTGTCACAATAGAGAACATAAGTTTCTTGATTCTGACCTAACTCTTGCATGAACTTCTTCATCCACATGATCTCCTTACAGCCTTCAGTAATTGCTATGTATTCAGCTTCTGTGGTACTCAAAGCAATGCACTTTTGTAATCGTGATTGCCATGAGATAGCTCCCCCTGCAAAAGTAATCAAATACCCGGAAATAGATTTTCTTGAATCTACATCCCCTGCCATGTCTGCATCTACATACCCAGTGAGTAATTGCTTTTCATTGCCAAAGCACAAACACTGTTTGGCAGTTCCTCTTAGATACCTCAGTATCCATTTCACAGCATTCCAATGCTCCTTTCCTGGATTTGACAGGAATCTACTTACTACTCCAACAGCATAAGCAATGTCTGGTCTTGTGCAAACCATTGCATACATAAGGCTACCCACAGCTGAAGAATAGGGCACCTTGCTCATTTCTTCTTTTTCTTCTTCATTGCTTGGACACTGTGTCTTACTGAGTTTCAGATGACCAGGTAGTGGGACATGTACAGGTTTAGCATTATGCATGTTGAACCTCTCAAGGACTTTCTTGATATAATCTTCTTGTGACATCCACAACATTCTTTTGGGACGATCTCGAATGATTTTCATTCCAAGAATCTTCTTTACTGCACCCAAATCTTTCATGGCAAAAGATTTGCTCAGTGCATTCTTTAGAGCATATATCTTTATCTTGTCTTTCCCAACAATAAGCATATCATCAACATACAACAAAAGTATGATGGATTCACCATTATCACATTTCTTCACAAACACACAGTGGTCTGCAGAAGTCTTTTCAAATTTATGTTGGGTCATGAAGAGTTCAAACTTTTTGTACCATTGCCTTGGAGCTTGCTTCAACCCATATAGACTTTTCTTCAAGCGACACACAAGATGTTCTTTGCCTGGTTCTGCAAATCCTTCGGGTTGCTCCATGTATATCTCTTCCTCCAAGTCTCCATGTAAGAATGCTGTTTTAACATCAAGTTGCTCTATCTCCAAGTCTAGTGTTGCAGCTAGACCAAGGATTGCTCTTATGGATGTCATCTTCACCACTGGTGAGAATATCTCTTCGAAGTCTATGCCTTTCTTCTGATGGCACCCCTTCACGACAATTCGTGCTTTGTATCTGGGGTTTGGGTTGTTCTCTTCAGACTTGAGTTTGAACACCCACTTATTTTTCAAAGCCCTTCTTCCCTTTGGTAATTTCACCAAGTCATATGTCTGGTTCTCATTCAGTGACTGTAATTCTTCTTGCATGGCTTGCATCCATTTGTCTTTGTCATCCGTCTCAATGGCTTCTATGAAGTTTTGAGGTTCTCCTTCATCGGTGAGAGTGACATACTCATCTGGGGAATATCTTCTTGATGGTTGTCTTACTCGCACGGATCTTCTCACTTGAGGTTCTTGGTCTCTCTGATCAGTATCTATCATTTGTTCTTCCTGCATTTCCTGATCTTCTTCTGTTTGGTCAGGTTGCTCCATATGATGGGGTTGTGCTGTCTGACCAGGTTCAATATCTCGTTGAGGAATCTCTCCCCCTGAGTTTTGTACCACAATGGTCTTTGACTTCTTAGATTGAATATCATTGATTGTTTGATCTTCATAAAATACCACATCTCTGCTTCGAACAATCTTCTTGTTTGCAGGATCCCACAGTCTAAAGCCAAGTTCATCTCTTGGAGAACCAAGGTATATACACTCCTTCGTCTTGGCATCGAGTTTTGCTCTTTCATCTTTAGGAATATGAACAAATGCCTTACACCCGAATACTTTCAATTGATCGTAAGAGGCTTTCTTTCCATACCATACTTCATTCGGTATCTCTCCATTTAACGGTCTTGAAGGAGACAAGTTTATTAGATCAATGGCAGTTCTCACTGCTTCACCCCAAAATGATTTGGGAAGTTTTGCATGAGAAAGCATGCTTCTGACTTTCTCTGCAATCGTTCTGTTCATTCTTTCAGCTACTCCATTCATTTGGGGAGTCTTCGGAGGTGTCCTCTCATGTCTTATCCCATGAGCTTTACAATATGCTTCAAATGGACCTAGGTATTCACCTCCATTGTCACTTCTTAAGCATTTCAACTTTCTTCCAGATGCTCGCTCTACAGAGGCGTGAAACTCCTTGAAAGCTTGTAGAACTTGATCTTTCTTCTTCAATGGATACACCCACACCTTTCTAGAGTGATCATCAATGAAGGTAACAAAGTATTGTGCGCCACCAAGAGACCTTTCAGATGTGGAGCAGACATCTGAGTGAACAAGATCTAGGATTTTCTTTCGTCTTCTTGCATCATCTGATCTTTGAAAAGATACTCTGTGTTGTTTGCCTGCTAGACAGTCTTCACATGATTCAAGTGGTTGTCCCTTGATATTTGAAAGATGATCTTTAGCAAGAATCTCTAAGCTTTTATCACTCATGTGGCCAAGTCGTTTATGCCACAATTCTTTGGTTGCATCTTGAGAAACATTAGTCTCTCCCTTGTTTATCTTTCCCTGCATGATGTACAGGGAGCCTTCCTTTTTGCCACGAGCAAGTGTCATGCTCCCTTTGCTAAGCTTCCATCTACCATCGCCGAACTGGTTTATCATCCCTAGGTTATCCAACTTTCCTGCTGATATAAGGTTTAGACGCATCTCTGGTACATGTCTTACTTCCTTCAACACAAGCTTATTTCCATTGTCTGTGATCATAGTCACTTCACCAATACCAACAATCTTGCTTGTGACGTGGTTTCCCATCTTCACCATACCAAAATCTCCTCTTTGGTATGATGAGAATAATTCTTCATGAGGTGTAACGTGGAAAGATGCTCCGGTGTCAATTATCCAAGTGCAATTATCGAATGCAACATTTAGATAGTTGACATCTCCAAAAAGGAAAATATCCTCGTTGTTCGAGGCTACTGCAGTTGTGGCTCCTTCTTCCTTATTCTTCTTTGGATTTATTAAATCTGGACGGACTTTTCCAGCCTGTTGATCTCTCTTCAAGAATCTGCACTCAGGTCTTCTATGGCCCGATTTGCCACAATAATAACAGCTTACTCTTGTGCGAGACTTGGATCTAGCTTGTGATCTCCCACGACCTCCTCTTTCATGATTCTTACTCCTTCCTCTGTTATCAACAATGTTGACTTCGAACTGGTTGTTGAAGCCTCTTTCCCTCCGTCTTGATTCTTCATTTAGCAAGGAATCTGTGACAGAATCCAAGACAAGTTTTCCGTCTGGAGCAGAGTTACTAAGAGTGACAACTAGAGTGTCCCAACTCTCAGGCAGAGAACTTAGGAGCAGAAGAGTTTGCAACTCATCATCTATCTTCATGTCAGCTTTCATCAGCTGGTTCACGATACCTTTGAAGGTATTCAAGTGCTCGATCATATTTAGGCCATCTGAGTACTCCAATTTCACCAGTCGTCTGACAAGGTGTGCTTTATTTCTCGGTGTCTTCTTTTGAATCAAGGATTCAAGTTTGGTCCACAACTCATACGCATTTGTATAAGTTGACACATGCTCGAATAGACTCCTATCTATGTATTTTCTGATCATGGCAACTGCCTTCCGATTTTGGAGCTCCCACTCGTTATCTTTCTTCTCCGTTGGCTTATCCTTTTGAGAGATTGGCTCATGCAAATCTTTGCAATATAGGTGGTCTTCCATCATCGGCTTCCAATAGGTATAATTATCAGCGGTCAGCTTGAACATATCTCCTTCATAACTGATAGAACCATCCATTTTTTAGAACACGGGAAAGTAGTTCTTTTAGCTAGGAGATTTTGTAAATAGTGTCGTACACGGGAAAAGTTACCGTGGTTTATGAATAGTGCAACTAGGAAGTTCCCAGGAAAGAGAGGTGGGTCAATATTGACGCGCTTAAATACCAAGTCTTTCCTTAGCCAGAACTTACAAAGACACACTTTCACAATACTACGATTTAATTCCAACAAGAATATTTCTTTTCTGATGTGAAAGATCAAACAATGTTGCAACCACAGAGCATACTAAGAACTTTCTTACGAGTACAACACCGTAGTTACCCAGAACTCACACAGAGCTTTGATACCACTGTTGGGAAATAACCTTCCATAATTTCCCTCCTCCGTGAACTCAAAAATAGGCACTTGCGAAAACGTGAAAAATTAAGCAAAAATGACACAAAAAGATTTTAGCGTGGAAAACCTTCTCAATGTGAGAAAGGGAAAAACCACGGGACCCTTAGGCCTCTTAAAACATCCACTATAATAAAATGGGAATACAACAACTTCACCCTTAAGTGGAACTCTCTACAAAGTATCTCTCAATTTGTAAGGAACACTCTCACAAATTGGCTCACTATTTCTCTCACAAGGAAAAACTCTCTAAAACAATTTTCTCTCTTGAGCAAGGCTCTATTTCTCTTGCTTCTTGTTTCTCTTGTGGTTGTATTTTGAATGCTTGCTCTTGGTCCTATTTATAGGAGAAGCAAGCCAAAAGGTCTTACATGCATGAAGACACTTGTTCTTTGCCTTTCATGCAAGACACCAAGTGTCCTTTGCCTTTCATGCAAAACACCAAGTGTTATTTTCCTTTCATGCAAAACACCAAATGTTATTTTCCTTTCATGCAAAACACCAAATGGCTGGACCCCACATATTATTAATATGTTTATTCTTATTATTATAATTCACAATGAATGATAATCAAAGTGTGCTTTTCATGCAGATGGACAAGACAACTATTTTGGAAGATGCTATAAATCATCTAAAGCAATTAAAAGAACGAGTGGAGAGTTTAGAGGAACAAGTAGCGGATAGAAAAGTCGAATCAGCAGTTTTCGTGAAGAGATCTATTCTCTTCGCGGATGATGCTAACAGCTCTTTCGACGAAAACTCAGACCAATCACTCCCAAAAATCGAAGCAAGAGTTTCTGGAAAAGACATGCTCATCAGAATCCACTGTCACAAACAAAGCGGCCGAATTCCTGCCGCAATACTCAACAAACTCCAAGAACATCATCTCACCATTCAGAGTAGTTCCGTTTTAACATTTGGAAGTAATTATATTGACATAACCATTGTTGCTGTGGTGAATAAAGAATATTGCTTGACGATAAAAGATCTGATAAAAAGCATAAATCAGGTTTTGAAGTAGTTCATTTGATTCAAAACATCAAGTTCAAGGCATCCAAATTTTCTGATGTGCAGGTAGGGGTGAAAGTAGGCCAGACCGATAACAGGGGCCTACAGGTTAGCCTACACAGGCTCAGGTCAGACTAAGCTATTTTTTTAAATAGAATAGGCCTAGGTTTTTTTATAAGTCTATTTAATTAAAAAGGCTAGGCCTCAGGCCATAAAAAATGCCTTTTAAGCCTAACAGGCCAGCCTATTTAAATAAATATGAATAATTTTTTTATTATCTTACGTTATATTTTGTAGTTTGAGTTAAAATACATAAATAAAAATTAGTTATTTTAGAGACCTTATGAAAATAACATTAAAACACCTTATGAACAATATTATTAGTTGTTTTCATAAATTATCTTAAACAAATAGTCTCACAAAACTTATAGGTGTGTTAAAATAAGTCAATGCAAACAAATTTTTAGTCTCCTTGATTTTTTAGTTTGTTAGTCTTTTTAAACATTATTTTAATTGCGTATTTATATATTTCTAAAATAATAGGCTTTTATGTAGGCTAACAGGCTAATCAGGCCTTAGAAAATGCCAGACTCAGACCTAAAAATAAGCCTATGACAGACTATAGGTCAGGCTTAAGCTTCAGTTTTTTTTGCAGGTCAAACTTAGGCTTGGCAAAGCCTAGCTCGGCCCAGTCTATTTTCACCCCTATGTGCTTGCTAATGAGTCATGACTATTTAGTCTAAATCAATGACCTTAGTTCATTACGGTTTTTTTTAGTTTTTAGTTTTAATTTCACAGTAATTTTCTTTTCCTTCTTTGGTCCATCAAATGCTAAGATCTTTTCCTTATTTTTTGCACTCTGGCATTTTCGGGACTCTGCAGTTTTTTTTTCTTCACACAAGAGGGATTTTTTTTTATAAGATTTGACTCTTCAGATTGATCTGTTTGATCCTTCTTTCACGTTTTGAAGATTGAATGACGATGTTGAGTGTTCTTATTTTAATACTGTTTCTTTTGCCTTTTTGTGGTGTATCAATTCTATATAAAATTCTTATGCTTATTGTTTGCGACTAAATGACAATTTGTTCATTTTCAAATATAGTATTGGATATTGTGAATTTTTTTTTACGTAAATACCCTTAATTTTGGAAATTTTTTTTTAAATAATTCATGTTTCAAAAATATTCTCAAAATACCCCCATTAAGGTTTTGGTTTGAACTATGTCGCTAATGGAATTGGCGACTCTCTTGTAGAGGTCTAACCATGTCGCCAATGCAACTGGAGACACCCTTTCAAGTCGTCAGTGCAATTTGCGACATAGTGTAATGCTTAAACCAAGTCGCCAATCCAAGTGGAGACACCTTTCAAACTGAAATTTTTCACTATAAATAGGGGTGTTAAGCTTGGTTTGTTCCACATCTCTTCTCACAACTTTGTTTTACTCATAAAATGTATCGTCGTCGTTGGGTGTTAAGCTTGGTTTGTTCCGATACATTTTATGAGTAAAAAAAGTTGTGAGAAGAGATGTGGAACAAACCAAGCTTAACACCCCTATTTATAGTGAAAAATTTCAGTTTGAAGGGTGTCTTCACTTGGATTGGCGATTTGGTTTAAGCATTACACTGTGTCGCCAATTGCACTGGCGACTTGGAAGGGTGTCTCCAGTTGCATTGGCGACATGGTTAGACATCTACAAGGGAGTCGTCAATTCCATTGGCGACATAGTTCAAACCAAAACCCTAATGAGGGCATTTTGGGAATATTTTTGAAACATGGGTTATTTAGGGAATTTTTTCCAAAATTAGGGGTATTTACGTAAAAAATTCGGATATTGTTGATTGTTTTGTTTTTTTTTAAATGATTTTTATAGTCTAACATAATTTTGTGAAAAAAAAATTTTCAAACAAAATTTTCATAAAAGTTTCAAATGAAAATTTGAGTTGAATAGTTATTCTTAAAATGTTATTTTAGGTATTTCATCATTTTATCGAAATTTTATTTATATATCAAAATTTTAAAAAATCACTTAATTTTGAAACTATTTCAAATAGTTTTTCATGAAAACCATTTTTAAAATACAACTTTTTTAAAAAATTAAAATTTTGATTATGTTTTGATCTTCAATAATGTATATTAATGTTATAGAAGGTTAAAATTATTCTTTTAATTTATAAAAAACAAATTTTAAAAAAACTTGTATTATTTAAAAAAATATTTTTGTAGAATCTATTTTTAAAAAAACAAAAAAAAATCTACTCTTTTAAAACTAAAACAAACTGGTTCAATATCTACACACATTTTTTAATGACGTTTAATGAATTCACAATTAATGGCATAAACTTTGTGTTTTTATATAATTTTGAAGATATCTCCTACATAATCATAAACGATCCGGAAATGCAGTATTTTAACAATAAATAATGTTTTTTATAAAAAAAGATGTTATTAATTACTTTAATATGGTACTTTATCGGTGAGAAAATTATACTTAGATTATTAAAATGACACTTATGCCCTCTTCTTGTAATAATAAAAAATCGTATGTATAAATGATATTTAACTACGTTTTTTCATGTCATTTGAATTTTTCGTTGGTATATGTTAACTCAAGAAACATTGGTGCATTTTTAAAACTATAGGAGGTGTCAATGTCATTTTAGTAAACTTCAGAGAAGGTGAGTGTAATTAATTTACATGATTTATTAGATATCTATAGATAAAATTTACAGATATTTAATTATTCGTTAATTCACATGGACAAATACAAATTTGACGGTTTTTATACATGCGAGTATACGTATGTGTTAATAATTGTTAAAATTATTGAAATATTATTTTGTTAAATAAAAAATTATTATTATTATTATGTTCTGTTAAACTAACTCAGTTAGTAGTTGTGCAAGGATATCAGATGCAGGGGCGAGGGTTCAAAAAAACGACGTCCCACTTATTCACTTTTAAAGGACGCTCAAGTCAGTAAGAGAGTAAAAAGTGAAGTTTGAAGGGGAAAGGGTGCTCAAATCAGTAAAAGAGTAACAAATGATGTTTGAAGTGGAAATGAATTTAATACATGTGAAGTGACGCACTTTCCTCTTTAAATACAGAAGGTGGTTGATAACTACACCGGTGTGAAACTGTGTTGGATGTGGTCATCCGTTGGATTGATCTGGGCGATTGCCATAGTATTCTCATCGTCGATTATAAATGATGTGGAAGAAAGAGGGTTTACTTGTTTTGCGCCTAGTAACTTGTTGTTGCGTAATCGGCTATTCGTCTTATGGGCCTTGTGGACGGTTTGAAACAATTGTCTCCCAAGCTCTTGTCTCGACTATGCAGGTAGAGGGTTTGTGACACGCCTCGTTGCTCGGCCATGGGATTCATCAATTTGATATCTTGAGTTCAATTTGATCATAACAACAGATGAAACCTTGATCTTCAACCACCAGCACTTGATCATTAGATGACATCTCAACTTTTCATTATCCAAACCAACAAGTCTTGAATAACACTTCTGATGAAGACTTCTCTTAAGAGTGTTGTCAACATCAAAATCAAATAGGTTGTTGTAAACGTTATACCTGTAAGTACCTAGATCCATATTCTCTCCATTTTTTATGATGACAACACATCTCTTAGGGGGTGGACAAAAAAAGAAACAAAGGTGATAGTTTAGATCAGTTAAACTCCCATTGACAAATATACAGAGTGCACCTTACTCCCCTTGATAATATATTTCTCTTTCTTTGACATTATCAAAAAGACTGGATAAATAGATAAACAAATACGATAGGTATTCAAGCACATAGATCAGCAAAACATGCACAAACAGTTAAAAAGGAAAAACATACATCATTAATCAAATATTAAATTTAAGTACAAAAAGTAGGTAAAATATACATGATTAAACACACTTAAAACGAGAAAAAAAAAAGTGATATAACTAATAGTTGTCAATGTTATCATTATTCTTGATTATGGATTTTCCCGATCCATTCTTCTTGATGATGGAAACATCGTTGGTTAACTTCTGAACTGTGGGAGTGTTCTCCTGAGTTATCACACTATATATACCACAAAGCTTAGCATAGCAGTCTTGAGAAGAAGCTTTGATTCTCTCATTGGATCTACCACAAAGCTTAACATGGAAATTTTGAGAATGAAATTCTTTAACTTGGTAGGACCTTCAATGGCGTAAGTTTCCCCTTGGTAAGGAAAATCAAACATCATTCCAAAAGCTTCTTAATGATTGCAAACTTCCACACCTTTTACAGATGAGATGGGAGTCATTCCTTCAAACTTGAGATTTTGGTATAATTGATAGACGAGTCTTGGATACATGTAATATGGTGCTTTGATAGCAAATCTCTTAGTAAGCATTAACTAATATTCCCGTAGGGTGTATACTCCCTAAGAAACGTAGCTTCCATGTTGATAAATTGTTTCACTTTGCAGTTGGACATATCTTTCTCTCCTTGAATCCTTGAAGGAGTTTTTTCCAAAGGAGACTTGCTTGAAGAATGATTTTTAGGGGGAAATCCTTGTTAGAGCCATAATCATGATAATAGTGGCAAGCGGTAGAAAATCACACTAGAAGGGAAGTGAGAAACAAATAATGGGATGCAAAAGAAGGAATGAGAGAGTACCTTTATATAGTAAAGCTTTTGAGTTTATTTTCGTAAAAAATACATGAAATTAATGGTGATTTTCCATGAAAAGAGATGATTGGAAAATCTTTCAAAACAAGTTCTCTAATCGATTACAACCAAGTCTTAATTAATTAAATCTTCAAAAAAGATTGAGATATGACAAGCTTCAATAATGAGAAGATTTGATATAATTTTAGAAGAGATATATTCTAATCTCGCTTGAAGAACTGGATGAGAAGTAAGCTATAATCGACTACTCCTTTGGTATAATCGATTATCATGACATTTTCATGCTTCCTTGCTTCTTTTGATCCTTGACATGAAATTGGACTCGCAATTTGCTTTTAGACCCTCGAAACTTCATAGGCACACCCTTTTAGCCTAGATATTCAATTTTTTCTCTATTATGTCTTAAAGACTCAAACAACTCAAAGACAAAAAATGTATGTTAGTGATAAAACCAAAATCACCAAGCATAAAAGGTCGTTTGTCTTATAATTTCTTTTGATTTCTCCAATTCAATTTTCTACCAAGCATTTTACCACAAAATCTCAAGAAACCTTGAGAAAACTCCCCCTCATGAGAGAACGACAAACCATCATCAAAAGTCTTTCTCTATGGATCGCTTGATATAGTTGGCTAAACATCATCTGGAGTGATACGATCACTAATAATCCTTAGACTCTAAAATCAACAGGATCCCCAAGTTTGTTAAGCACCACCATCAATGCCAACAAACAACTTGATTAACCAAGACTGTTAAGCACCACCATTAATGCCAACATAGAAAGTAAATGTTGAGCATTACCATCAATGATAACACCATTAAGCATGAATCATCATAAACACCACATTTCTTTTGTACACTCATAGTAAACACGTGCTTTGGGCATCTTTATCAAATTTGCAATGAGCAACTTCAAAGTTGTAAAGCCATTCCTGCAAAACAAAATTATGGTTTTCACCTTTGGTATCCAAATTTTTTTGGGTATTGATGCGTTACTTACTTTAAGAGGTCTACAGGTATTCCCTTTCAACCCTCTTAATTTAGCAAAGCAAAACAGCTCAACATGGACAAGCTTATTATAAAATATGGGATTTATCAGGTCTATACCCTACGCCCTTTTTTTAAAATATTTTTTTTGACTTGAAAGAATTAAATTCAACTTATCTTTCCCTTTAGTGAATTTCTCTAAGGTTTCACACAATTAGTAGCTTCAATTTTCTAAGATTTGCACAAATCACATTTAGCTAGTTTTAAGGATTCGCTTCTTAGGCTAGCAATTTCTTCACCAAGAATCCTATTCCTATTTTCTAAAACTTGATCTAATCCTTAAGATCGATAATGCGCATCTCTAATTTCTTATTTTATTTAACAAGCTTAACAATTAACTTAAACATTTGATTATGAGTGTTAGAAGTTACCTCATATCAATGAAAAGTATGATATTCCATCTCAGATCAATTTTGTTGTGGTATCAGAGCAGACAATACATATAAAATAAAATCTTTGAATCATGTCTGACGATGAAGGTTCTTCTGTGAAGGAATCTTCCATCAAAACAAACATTGAGAAAGACAAGTCCATCAACAATGGCGATGGAGTAGTTATTCGAAAAACCATCTCTCCATATGACATCATGTCTAATGATAATTCTGGGAGTTTGATAACACAGGTTCAATTAAATGGAGAAAACTATAACGAATTGGCTCGTTCACTTAGAACGACAATTCGAGCAAGAAAGAAATTTGGTTTTATTAATGGATCAATCAGTAAATCTGATGAGGAATCTTCAAATCTTGAAGATTTATGGACTAACAACTCCCTCTTGGTCTCTTGGATCATGAATACCATTGAACCTTCATTGCAATTAACTATGTCGCGCATGGAGGTAGCCATGGACCTTTGGGAAGACATTAAGGAGTGGTTCTCCATTGTTAATGGACCACATATTCAACAGCTCAAAGCAGAGCTCGTTGAATCCAAACAAAAATTACAGACCATTGTGACATGCTATGGAAAACTGAAGAAGTTGTGGGAAGAATTGACGAATTATTATCAGACCCCTGCATGCAAGTGTAGGATTTGCAAGTGCAATCTTAGTTCTGCGATGAAAAAGAAACTTGAAGAAGTGAAAATACATCAGTTCCTTATGGGACTAGATAACGCTCTCTAAGGAATAGTACAATCCAATCGTCTCGCTCAAGATCCTCTTCTTATATTGAAAAAAGTGTATGTAACACCAGTACAGGAGGAGTGGCTACCCACAATGACTCGTACGACCCAAGATCGCGGTGAGGTGATGGCTTTTGCAGTGCAATTGAACTTCAAACGTAAAGAAAAATTAGGAACGTGAACTCATTGCAAGCAAATTGGTAATGATTTAGATGGCTGCTTTTAGGTAATATGATATCCTGATTGGTGGGGAGATCGACAACGTGGACAGTTGAAGGGAGACGGGTATGGGAAACCAAAATAATATAATATTGTTTCTAACAACAAAAAACGTGGAGGACTTGTTAAGGCTCATGTAGCACAAGCAGAATCATCTAAAGGAGAGGTTGCTTCAGAAACATCAAGTTCTGATATTTTTTATCCCGACAATATTACTAGTGATCAATGGCAAGCATTGGTCAACCTTTTGAACAATGTAAATCTAGTTGCAACCGAGAAGCTAAGTGGTAAGTGTTCCTTTTTGCCATGGATCATTGATACAAGTGCATCACATCATATGACCGGTCAATTGGAATTCTTAACCAATGTGCACAATATTTTTGAGTGCCCTCTTGGACTACCAAAAAATGAAGAGACAATGGCGAAAAAGGATGGAATTGTGATGCTCAATGAAAGATAAAGATTATCGAATGTCTTATATGTGCCTAGTCTACTCTGTAATCTCATCTCAGTGTCGCTGTTGCTAAAAGATTCTAATTAAACTGTTAAATTTACTAACAAAGAGAGAGGGTATACTAAGAGAGAGGCTATATTATCTTAAAGGGATGGTCAAAGGAGTTGTAGTGAAAACAAATAAGGAAATTTCTTTGGACTTGTTACATCGCAGACTAGGACATGTATCTTTCAAGGCTCTTCAAATGTTTCCAAATGTTAGTTCTAGTGGAAACAATTATCTATGTACCCAATCATGTGAAATATGTCTTAGAGAAAAATAGTCTCGAGATACTTTTCACGTTAGTGAAAATAATGCAACTTCTGCATTTCATTTAATCTATTTTGATTTATGGGGGCTTTATCGCAACCCAACATTTTGTGGCGCTAGATATTTTTTAAATATTATTGATGACTACTCGAGAGCGGTGTGGATTTATCGTATTGTTGAAAAAACATAAGTCTCTAGATATCTTTGTCAATTCTTTGCAATGGTTGCTCGACAATCCAATAAATAAGTAAAGATTGTTCGTAGTGACAATGAGACCGAATTTACTTGCATGAAAACATATTTTCGTGACAATGGTATAATTCATGAAGCTTTATGTGTTGTGACACCACAACAAAATGGAAGAGGGGATCGCAAACATGGACATGTTCTCAATGTCGCTTGTGCTTTGCGCTTTCAAGCTCATTTTTCAATTCATTTTTGGGGTGAATGTGCCCTTGTTGCGTGTTATTTGATCAATCAGACTCCTACAAGGAACTTGGATGGTAAAACTCCTTTTAAACTCATGTATTATAAACATCATTCTCTTGAGCACCTCCGTGTCATTAGTTACCTAGCTTATGCATATAATGAACATCATAAGGGTGATAAATTTGCCGCTCGAAGTCAAAATTATGTATTTGTGGATTATCCTTATAGCACCAAGGAATGACGTATGTTCATTTGGAGCTAGGCGTTTTCTTTAACTCTAGAGATGTTTTTTTTTAAGTTAATGTCCATTTTCTACCGAAATTTTGTCTAAAAATGATCACATATTTCATGGTGCATCTTTCTATAATGTTGTTGAAGATGATTCTTTCCAGCATGCATGTTCATACTATACCTGGACTCCCTTCAACTCTAGTAGTTGAAGCTACAATATTACTTGATCAAGATGAGTCAAGTTTCATGCCATCAGCTGTTGAAACCAGCGAGGGACCACATGCTACTGATACTGTCAAAAATTTGGGACGTGGTTATCGTATCAAATTTCCTTCTACCAAGTTACAAGACTTTGTGACCAATACCATTTCTTAGACATGCCCCTCAAATTGTTCTATTACTTCCTCACTTCCTTCAGGTACACCCTATCCCTTAGCCAAGTATGTGAATTATGCTAACTTTTCACCACGACACATGCTTTTTTAGCTGTTGTTTCTGCAACTACAGAACCTCAAACCTTTTCTGAAGTTGTCAGAGATATTCAATGGTGAAATGCCATGCAGTTGGAAATTGAGGCTCTTGAAAATAATGGCACTTTGATAGTAGAAATGCTTCCTCAAAACAAAAAGGCTATTAGTAGCAAATGGGTGTATCAGATTAAATATCATTCAGATGTAAATATTGAACGTTATAATGCAAAACTTGTTATTATAGGGAACATCCAAGTTGAGGAGTTGGATTATCATGAAACCTTTGCTCTAGTGGTGAAAATGGTAACTGTAAGAACATTTCTCGCTGTTGCGGCTTCCAAGCGTTGAAAACTTCACCAAATGGACATTCACAACACCTTTTTACATGGTGAGCTTGATGAAGAAGTATATATGAAATTACCACTCAGTTTCAAGACCTCTACACCAAATCAGGTATGTCGCTTGCACAAATCTCTATATGGATTGAAATAGGAACCTTGATGTTGGTTTGCCAAACTCAAAAGCGCTCGGCTATGGAATGGTTTCACACAGTGCTACTCTAAATATTCTCTCTTTAATCTGTATTGTAACTATGTAGAGTTGTATGTGTTAATCTATGTGGATGATCTTATCATTTTTGGAAACAACAACAAAATAAGTAAGTCCTTCAAATAGTACTTGGACACATGCAATTCTAATGGGATTTTCTTGGCCTTGAGGTGGCTCGCAATTCCAATGGGATTTTCTTGTGTCAAAGGAAATATACACTTGACGTCATCACCGAAGTTGGGTTGTTAGGACCTAAACCAGTTGGTTTTCCCTTATATCAGAATCATCATCTTCCCTTAGCTACTATAACTCATCTTTCTAATCTGGATCGGTATCGAAGACTAGTAGGTCATTTGGTCTACTTAACTATAACTAGACCAGAACTTTCTTACTTTGTTCATATGTTGGCTCTATTTATGTAAAAACCTTTTGAAGATCATTGTAACGCAGCTTTCCGCGTTGTTCTCTATCTCAAGAGAAATCATGGCAAAGGTATTCTTCTTTAAGCTGATTATGATCTTCAAATTTATACCTGGTGTGACTCAGATTGGGTGGGATGCCTTTGACTAGGCGCTCTCTCACGGGATGGATTATTTTCCTAGGGAACTCTTCTATCTCTGGGAAAACCAAAAAGCAACAAATTATCTCATGTTCCTCGGCTGAGGCAGAATATCGTTCCATGGCTACTACCACATGTGAGCTCAAATGCTTAAAAGAACTCTCTCTCTTTCTCTCTCTCTCTCTCTCTCTCTCTTCGCCCTATGAAGATATAATGTGATAGCTAGTCAACATTGCATATAACTGTTAATCCAATATTCTAGGAGTGCATAAAACACATCAAAGTTGATTGTCACTTCTTACGTTCTCAAAGGTGAAGTAATAATGATGGTGATTTTAAAACTAGCAACTGAAATTCCCCATTACCACAACAATTTTTTTTTTTGATAGGCAAAATCAATAAAGTGAGATTAAGGAAATCTCACACCTTCATACAGGAACAGACTAAAATATGGAAAATCCCAAAGGAACCCAACAGGGCAGCCCTACAATATAAAATCTACAGGGAATTTGTTCCAATCATAAAAACTACAACACAGCCTATTACCCTTTCCAAACATCAACCAATACCAGGAAGTCGCAACAATTGCATAAAAAATAGACTCTACATTACAAACTTCATCCCTAAACAATATATTATTCCTAAATCTCCAAATATTCCAACAAGAGATACACCAAATAAAAAATATAAGATTCTCCTTACATCTACATAATTAGATATTACAATATATCTATGTTTGTTAGTCCTATCTTGATACCACATTAATTCAATTCGGTCGACTTATCCTATTATAATGTAGTGGCAGTAGAACCCTCTCAAAATATATCATAAACTCTGGTATTAATGGAAGCTATATACGTGCATACTAATAATACGTGCATACTAGAGATAAGGTTTGGCTTAGAGGGTTTTCTATATATTAATAGTGCAATAGGCATGTATAATAATAATATCATGATCCAATGACAATGTACCACATTAAATTTAGTCAACTTCTTTCATAAATAAAATTGATTTATCATTAAAATACAGCATTTTGGATACTTTAAAATTAGGTAGAATTATTTCTTCATAAAAAATCAGATATCCTGATTAACAATTTCACATCCGATAATATATAATTTGAACATATATTTATAAGTGGAGACAATTCTTATTCTATCCACCAGTTTTATAAGGTTAAATTAAACTCAATCATATTTCTCAATCCTTACTCTACCAACTAATTTTATAAAGTTGAATTACCCTCAGCTACATTTCTTAACCATCCAATGGTTTTGTATGGTTGAATTATCTTATTCATTTTTAAGTAATTAAACGTAAATATTAAGTAGTTGAAGATATGTATCCACACCAGTATCCAATAATAATAATCATAAAAAATTTATATAGATA
The DNA here is from genome assembly GCA_022829125.1 of Lathyrus tuberosus. Lineage (NCBI taxonomy): Eukaryota > Viridiplantae > Streptophyta > Magnoliopsida > Fabales > Fabaceae > Lathyrus > Lathyrus tuberosus. The sequence goes on from JALAZF010000158.1 coordinate 11,854,315, forward strand.
TGATACATCACAAAGGACAAAAGAAACAACATAAAAAATAAAAACAATCAACATCGTCATTCAATCTTCACAACGTGAAAGAGGGATCAAACAGATCAATCTCAAGTGTCAAATGTTATAAAAAAATCCCTCTTGTATGAAGAAAAAAAAAGGCAGAGTCCTGAAAATGCCAGAGTGCAAAAAATAAGGAAAACACCTTAGCATTTGATGGACCAAAGAAGAAAAAGAAAATTACTGTGAAAATAAAACTATAAGTTAAAAAAAAAAAAACCATGATGGAGTAAGGTCACTAGCTAGCACATCTGAAAATTTGGATGCCTTGAACTTGACTTTTTGAATCAAATGAGCTGCTTCAAAACCTGATTTATGCTTCTTATGAGTTCTTTTATCGTCAAACAATATTCTTTATTCACCTCGGCAACAATGGTTATGTCATTATACTTATTTCCAAATGGTAAAACGGAACTACTCTGAATGGTGAGATGATGTTTTTCGAGTTTGTTGAGTATTGCGGTCGATGTTTGGCTGCTTTGTTTGTGGCAGTGGATTCTGATGAGCATGTCTTTTCCAGAAACTCTTGCTTCGATTTTTGGGAGTGATTGGTCTGAGTTTTCTTCGAAAGAGGAGGAGCTATCATCATCAGCAAAGAGAATAGATCTCTTCACTAAAACTGCAGATTCGACTTTTGTATTGGCTACTTGTTCCTCTAAACTCTCCACTCGTCCTTTTAATTGCTTTAGATGATTTATAGCATCTTCCAAAATAGTTGCCTTGTCCATCTGCATGAAAAGCACACGTTGATTATTATTCATTCTGAATTATATTAATAAGAATAATGATAAATATTGCCAATTTTCATAATTGAATAACATGATTAGTACCTTTTTGAGTCCAGGAAGAATGGAGGAAAGAGCAATGAATTTCTGGTTCAGCTTTTGCCTTCTTTTTCTTTCAGCTATTACATGATCTCGTGCTTGGATCGGGTTTCTGTTTGTTATCGCTGTCGCAGCCTTGTTCTCTCGTTTATCATACTCACTTCCAAAATTCAAGTTTTCACCGTACCCATACTCGGTTTTAGGCTTCTTAATCCTTGCATCCATATTGTCAAAGGAAATTATTTTTGGAGATGATGAAGCCTTGAGTTGTAGCTTTGTTGGCGGTGTTGCAGAGGCAACAGATTGATCAGGACTTTCAATGGGGAAAGAGTTGTTTTGTGTGGTTTCGGAATGAAATCTCTTATTATTATTATTATGAGAGGAATTAGTACTCTCAGGTGTGGATGCCGATGAGAAAGTGTTGAAGTATGAAATATCATCGAAGTTGAATGCAAATGAATCCATTTCTTGAAACAAACTAGTGTCTTCCATTCCCTGTTAATTTCAAAGAAAAATTGTAAGTTCTATGGTTCACCATGATTCTGCAATTAGAGACAATTCAAACATGCACTTAGTTGTGTTGTGTACTTACAAATTCAGGCATGTAATTGGAAGACGAAATTTGAATCATCTTTGAGATTGAATTCCTAAATGTACTGAAAAAGTAACAAGTCAAACAATTAGGTCACAATCACAACATTTGCGATTTCTAAAATTAGAGAAAAATAATTCAAAAACTGCTGAAATATTGGAAGAGAAAGGGCTACCTTGGTGGAGGAAAAGTAGATGAAGAAAAAGAAGAAAGTGTGGTTTGTGAAGATGGTGCACAATGCTCCATAAATTGACCAACCTGTTTTATAGAGAGGAAGCATAATACTAAGACACGTTTGGTACCCGGTTCTCTATTAACCACGTGTGAATATGATGTCCAATTTTCTTGGGTGTATTCTTTTAATATGATGGTCCCACTCTTCACTAACAACTTTTATTGGTCAAAATGTGGGTACATTTTCTCGACTCTCAACTACTTGTTTCATGATCAAGAGAATATGATTACAAGCTAATAATTTAACCCAAGAAGCTTCGTAGAAATGGGTAACCCGGGGAGAAAATTTTAAAATATTAAATTGATAAATAATAATAGTTAATTTATTAAAATAAATTGTTAAAAGTTGTAATTTTTTAGAATTGAATTAAAGACTTTATTGTGATAAGGCGCGTGGTTATAAGGTGCAACCACTAGATCAACATACTTTTTCATAAAAAAGTTTGTTGCTATTGATATATAATGGTTCATAAATGGTCATGTTGGAATCAAATCAAACGTTGTTTCTCCACACCAATCGGTATAAGTTTTCTTATAAATAGATATACTTGTCAGCAATAAAAGGTATACAAAAATTATTTGTTTCAAGTGACAAAAAAAAATTATATCTAAGTCATTCTTTTATTTTTCTAGTGCACGAGAATAAATGAGAGAACTTTATTCTGTAAAATATCGTTGATTGATATGCTTAATGTGAATGTGCGATTCATGTTAAGGTTTCCGAAGTATCCTGAAGGGGATTCGCCGGTTAACCATTTTGCATTCAATTTGCATAAATTGGTGGGGGCGAATCGAACCTAAAGCTTAGTGTAAACACACGCTTTGAAATTATTTTGTGCAACTTTCATCGTACCGTCTTCATCATCTTCTTCTTGTTCATGTTTTGCAGCAGACCCCCAACACAAGATCTAACAATCTTTAGGTTTGATTATGATTTTTTGTGATTAATTTATGGTTGCAACTTTGATGGAGAAATAAATTCATTATCTCTTATTCATAATCATGGTGATAGGTACATAATAATTCTATTAAATTAATATATATATATATATATTCATATAATGTTTTAAATTCATGTAAAATATGTTGAAAATACTATTTATTTATGTTTAGTTTAACATATGGAATAAATTTATATATGCATGATTTATAAATTGTTCAAGTATGTGAATTTGAATAATTATGAATATGTTTGGTTTATGGTGTATACTTGAATATAAAATACATGTTAAATATTATTTTCAAATGTTAGAAATATCAAGGACATGTTTAAATTGCATTTTAGTTTTTTTTTTAAAATGATTTATCTTATATTATATGTGTATCATAATATGAAAGTATTATTTCTTGTTCATCTTGATATTAAAAGTAATTTTGGTATATTTTAGATTATTGTAATTTGACAAATATTTATGGAGAAAAGTTATAGAAAATATTAATGATGTGAATTCATTGTTTACTTTGTATTGTGATTTTTATTTGGATATACCATAGAACATTGTTAAATATGAAACATGAATTTATCACATAAAATTTGTTATGTATATTAGTTATGCAAGAAAATTATTTATTTTAAAATAATATAAATGAATTCTATGGTGTTGTATTTATATGGAGTTTATGAATTACATGTTTGAATTCATTTCATGAAATAAAAGTTAGTCATGACAAATTTGTTTAATCGTGGTTGTCGATTGCTATAAATGTTTAATGCATTAAACATATGTCGGATATATTTAAGTGGAAGTAAAACTTCAAATTAAAAGGTTAGCAAATAAAGAATGACATAAAATTTGTGTATATGACAAAATAAATGACAAAAGTGTCATGATGATAGTTTATCAAAAATATCAAGAATATATAACATATGTTGTATATGGAAATTGTACTAATATGAAAAAAGTATTATGATTTGAAGATAGATGGCAAATACTATCAAGAGTACATAAAGTAATCATATGCATGATTAGTTGAAAAATTGAATATTCGAAATTTATTAAAATTTGGAAAAATCTTGCAATTCTTTGATGAAAGTTTTGACAAAGATATGATGTCTTTGGATATAATTGAATACAATGAAGACATCATTAGGGATGTGGAACAAGCCAATATCTAATTAATCACCAATAGTGGAAACTCAACTCACACTTAATTAATGTTAAGTCTTGAGTTCAATAATGAAAGTACACTATTAGAGTGATTGAAGTACTTAATGATAGATACATCCCAAGGGGTAAAAGTACTTGGACCATAAGAATAAGTGTGGTAGGATGAGGTTTTTCTCTTAATGGACATATAGCATCTGTTTGCTGGAATGCATAATTATGCGTGCATTTCTGATATAGTCTACCTATATGAGAATGAAGAGGTGCCACTTCATAGAGTTCAAGGGCTTGACTCTTAAATTCTCATGAAAAGGATATGAGACACAAGGCCATATTAAATGTGTCATATTAATAATTCGATCAATGGTACCGAGATTTCATGTGTGAGTTATGCAGGCTTGTTCTAATGAATAATTGGTTCAAAGCTTGTCTACCAATCTATTCGGGGATGAGTGAAAACTTAACTTACTAAGTATTGGTTGAAATCGTAAGATACCTTTATCTGAAACCATGAAATTTCCTGAATAATGGATTTAGATATATTTTTGAAAATGTTGGGGGATTGTTGGAGAAATTTCCAAAATAAATGGCCAAAAGTTGCAACTCTCTAGAATTGAACCAAAGACCTTATTGTGATAAGGCGCGTAGTCATAAGATGCAACCACTAGATCAACACACCCTTTCATGAAAAAGTTTGTTGCTATTGATATACAATGGTTCATGAATGGTTATGTTGGAATCAAATGTAACGTTGTTTCTCCACACCAATCGGTACAAGTTTTCTTATAAATAGATATACTTGTCAACAATAAAAGATATACGAAAGTTATTTGTTTCAAGTGACAAAAAAAATTATATCTAAGTCATTCTTTTATTTTTCTAGTGCACGAGAATAAACGAGAAAACTTTATTCTGTAAAATGTCGTTGATTGATATGCTTAATGTGAATGTGAGATTCATGTTAAGGTTTCCAAAGTATCCTGAAGGGGATTCGCCGGTTAACCATTTTGCATTCAATTTGCCTAAATTGGTGGGGGTGAATCGTACCTAAAGCTTAGTGTAAAGACACGCTTTGGAATTATTTTGTACAACTTCATCGTACCATCTTCATCATCTTCTTCTGGTTCATATTTTGCAGTAGACCCCAACAAAAGATCTAACAGTAACACCAAATAAGATGGGTGAAAATTTATATTCATGTAGTCAATGCCAATTTTGAATCATCTCTCAATGTCTCTGCACCAACTGATCTAGCAAGACGGGTTAAAGGTTCCAGACTAGCGTTACTAACTTCAGAAGACATTGGTTTTTCGATTGAAGAAGCCTTAAGAAAATATTTCTTCATGTATGTGGATTGTGCCACATTCGTTTTCTCTATGATGTCATTTGTCAATCGCAGTCAAGAACCAAATTGCTTTAGAAGAGAATTTCTAGTTTTTTACCTGAACACCATTCTAAAACTCTCGATATTTGGATATATTTTCTCAAATCTACTATTCTATTGACCATAATTTCAAATAGGAGAGCTAGCTTAGGGCTCGTGAGTTATCAGCCAAATTTGGTGGCTAGACAATTTTGTTATAGTCAGTTCTTACCAAGGTCTCTATTCATCCATGCATAAAGAGGAAATCGATTTGGTCAACACCATAGTGCCTGAGAGGGACTATCAAGCATGTTTAGACTTTTTGAAGAATGGTGGTCATCATATCATCTTGATGTTTCTATGGATAACTCAACTCTGCTACAACATTTATCCGAGGATTTTTCTTTTCTCACTATGTCAAACAAGACATTAGAAAGCGCTTTTTTAGGCCTTAGACAACGCTTAAAAGCGCTGCCTAAGGTTGCGCTGTCGTAGGTAAAGACAACGCTTTTGATTTATGAAAAAGCGCTATCTAAAGTATACATTAGACAGCGCTTTTTTCGTAAAAAGCGCTCTCTAAAGTGGAGCTTTAGACAGCGCTTTTTCAAAAGCGCTGTCTAATGTATACGTATAAAATTTTAATGAATTTTTTTATATACCTTTAGAGAGTGCTTTTTCAAGAAAAAAAGTTGTCTAAAAGCCCCCTTTAGACAGCGCTTTTTAAAGCGCAGTCTAATGTATGCCTATAATTTTAGTTATCAATGTTTCTATACCTTTAGAGGGCGCTTTTTAGGAAAAGCGTTTTTATTTATGAACTATAGACAGCGCTTTTTCTAGAAAGCACTGTCTTTTCTCTACGTATAATTTTAATATTTTTTTTAAAAATCCCACTTTAACCATTTTTTTATGTAGAAACTTGTATAATTCAAGCCATTTCAATAAACCTGTATATTTCACATTTCCATTAACAATTTCTAGTATGGTTCATTAACCATTTCCACTAATCCCATAAATCACATAAACCATTTCCATTATAATTCAAGTTATTTACATTAACTATTCACAAAACTATACAATTACAATCCAAAAACACATAAAGGGCATAAACCATTCATAAAACTATACAATCCCATAAATTAAACCATTCACAAAACTATATATTCACATAATCCCATAATCCTATACCTTATATAGGATTCTTTTTTCAAAAAGGTATTCGCACAATTGCTCCTTAATTTCTTGCAATTTATCCTCCGTGTAATGAGAACACGCCTATTCATCAAAGTACTACATAACAAAACAAAATATGCATGATTTAGTTAAAAATAATAAATTATATGACATATCCGATAAATATTAAAATAAATCCTAAGTTATAAATCCATGCATACCGTAATAGGAACCTCTAATCGATCCATTCAAAGGAATCTCGTGTGTGTCGTCCTGGTTACTAGCCATTTGACCTGTAAGAAAGAAAAAAACAAAAATTAAATGACAAATATAAAAATCCATAATCCATTGAATGATATAAGCTATATATAACATGACAACTAATTAATATTATTGAATGATATAAGCTAAAATTTTATAACTAGTACCTTTTTCACTAACGTCTCTTTCTTTTCTTGGTTGGAATATGTTCTACCTGTCTCTTAACAACACGGACAGTTGGATTGATCCAAATACCCTCATTATGATCATTTCTTGTATATGATTCATTCGCTATAATATTTTCATCTTGATCATTTCTAGTAAATGATTCAATATCAACATCAATATCACCTTGATCTCCAATGTTTTCATCAATTACTTTGTTAGATAAAAGCAATATAGACCATTTTGTACTTGTCGGATCAGTGACATAGAACACTTGTTTAGCTTGAGAGGTTAGAATAAAAGGCTCATCTTTGTACCCCACCCTATTAAGATCCACTTGCAAAAATCCTTACTTATCCATTCGTACGCCATTATTATTTTCAACCCACTTGCAACGAAATATAGGAATCTGAAACTTCTCATAATCAAACACCCAAATGCTCTCGATGACCCCAAAATATGACAGATTTGCGAATTTGGGGTTTAAATCTTTCACACTTGAAATGTGCATTACTTCAGCTACCACGGTGACACCACTATTTTGCATAGTACTTTTATCATGTTCTTTGGTATAAAATGTGTATCCATTAATTGCGTATGCGCTATAAGAAAACACAACCAAACTTGGACCATATGCTAAACATCTCAACCTTTCTGTTATTGAAGCGGGATCTGAATAATACTTTGAATAAATATGATCCTTAAACCAAGGTATGAAACTTCGATTGTGCTCTCGTACTATCCAATTCTCATTTCTATTCGGATTTAAACCTCAGAGAACATCCTTGTGCATTTCAACATACGACTCAACCTCATTCTCATTGTGCAGAACGTACAAATGCACTTGATCCCGTTCGACCCTTGATACTGTCACAACTTCATTTCCAATTAACTTTTTTCCTTCTTTTTTTTCGACAATACGAGATTTGGGGAGTCCAATTGATTATACATTGGATAGATATTCAGTACAAAACTCAATCGCTTCTTCAACAATGTATCGTTCGGCAATACAACCCTCTGGTCGACTTCGGTTTTTCACATACCCTTTTAATATTCTCATATAACGTTCAGCAGGGTACATCCATCTCATATAAGCCGGTCCACACAATTGTGTCTCTTTCACCAGATGAACAACTAGATGAACCATTATGTCAAAAAACGAGGGAGGAAAAATCATTTCAATATCACACAAAGTAATAACTATTTCTTTTTGCAATGTTGGTAAGATCGCAGGATCGATCACCTTACTGCAAATTGACTTGAAGAAAAAACATAATTTAGTTATTGCGCTTCTTACTTTTTCTGGCAGAATAGAACGTATACCTATTGGTAGAAAATGTTCCATTATAACATGGCAGTCATGCGTCTTTAAACTCTTTAACTTGAGGTCTTTCATAGACACAAGTCTTCTAATATCTGAAGAGTATCCTTCTGGAACTTTAACTTCACTTAGAAACTTACACAATACCTTTTTCTCTTTTCTAGATAGAGTATAAGCAGCGGGTGGTAGATATGTTCGTGTTCCTTTCTTCATGGGCCCTAATTCATTTCTTATTCCCATCGCTACCAGGTCCTTTTTTGCTTTAAGGCCATCCTTAGACTTTCCTTGTATATTGAGTAACGTACTAATAACACTGTCAAATACAATTTTTTCAATATGCATAACATCGAGAAAATGTCTTACATACAACGACTTCCAATATGGCAGTTAAAAAAAATTGACCTCTTCTTCCACCCACTCTTGATAAGTGTATGTGCAAAAGGCTTTCCAAACTGAGTACTCACATCTTTCACCTTTTCAAAAATTTGATCACCTGTCAATATAGTTGGAGCTCTACCATGTTCTGCCTCTCCATTGAATGCTTTTCTCCACCCACGATAGTGGTGATTAGAATTTAAGAATCTACGATGACCGAGAAATACATTCTTCTGACCAAACTCCAATCGCGTCCAATCTATTTTATCTTCACAAATAGGACACGCACATTGACCTTTTATGCTGTACCCTGATAGATTTTTGTATGCTGGAAAATCATTAATTGTGCCAAACAACATCACCCTCAAGTTGAAACTTTCTTTCCTATACCCGTCATAAACCTCCACACCGTTCTCCCACAAAAACTTTAAATCTTCGATTAAGGGTGCCAAGTATACGTCTATGTCATTCCCTGGTTGTCTTGGCCCAGAAATTAACATAGATAACATCATGTACTTACGATTCATACATAGCCATGGAGGTAGGTTATAAATCATTATGATCACAGGCCAAGTGCTATGTGAGATACTTTGAAGACCGTGTGGGTTCATTCCATCAGTAGATAATGCCAAGCGAAGGTTTCTTGCTTCTTTTCCAAATTCAGGATAATCATCATCAATTTTCATCCACTGTGGTGAATCTGCCGGATGTCGAAACTTTCCATCAATAATTCTTTCATCTGCATGCCAAGTCAAGTGTCTTGAATCGGTCTCACTATGAAACATGCGTCTAAATCTCGGAATTATAGGAAAATGCCATAAGACTTTTGCTGGAGACAACTTTTACTTATATCGAGAGACACCGCATTTAGGACACTCATTTAACGATGCATACTCATTTCGAAACAAAACGCAATCGTTTGGACAAGCATGTATCTTATCATAGCTCATGCCAACAGAGCACAACATCTTTTTGGCCTCATATGTTCGATTGGGAAGAACATTATCCTCTGGAAGCATATCTTTCATAAGGGCCAATAACTCTGTGAAACTTTTATCCGACTATCCATTGCCCGCCTTTAAGTTGTACAACTTTAATACCGCAGACAATCTTGTGAATTTGGTGTAACCATTATATAACGGTTTCTCTGCATCGCTTACCAACCTCTCAAACATTTTGGGACAATCCTTAAGATCTTCTTCAAGTGCTTCTGAAATCTCTTCGACTCGATCAGAATCGTATGTATCTGTGCCATTGTCGTTTGAAGCATAGGTCGTATTATCCCCCGGTTCAACATTCCCGTTAATTTTCTCACCATGCAAATTCCAACATGTATAACTTCTATCAATTCCACTCCTCATTAAATGTGATGCCAACTAAACCGCGTCAACCCAACTCCCAAAACAACAACCCAAGCAAGGACATCTCATTCGACTGGGGTCTTTGGCATGCGCAACAGCAAACTTAACGAATTCCGATACCCCATTCTCGTACTCTTTCGACAATCGACTTGAAGACATCCATTTCTTATCCATAGTGATACTAATTAAACTAAACAAAAACAAAAACAAAAAATATTTACCTGTAGGGAAACGATCCGACTTTCACACTTTGATCACAAGTAACCCCTATATATAGCAAATTCAATAAGTTAGTAACTCCATCATATCAGTTCATTCAAAGCACTACTAATTACAGTGGCGAGAGAGAACAACTAATTACCTTTAGAGATGTAAACAACTTCTAGACCCACACAGTGTCCAGATAGGTTAGAATTACCAAGATCCCCCTGTACACGTATCATAAATGAAATATCATTAATTGACCAATTATGAGTCATAACTTGATAAGTGGCAACATGTAATCACAAACAAGCAACAATTAGAGGTAAACACCTACATAGTGGCCTCAAAAGTAAGTACTCTTTCTCAATATATATAGTCACTATATAATAGCAATGTTGTGATTGGTTATGGCCATATATTTCTGTTACAGGAACTTAACTTGGATGGTTTCATAACACAAGAGGTGGAATTCAAAGATATTAACAAGGCTTTTGATTATCTCCAACAAGGAAAGAGCATTCGTTGCACTATAAGGATGGATCATTAACAAACTACACAACATTTTCTTTTAATTAATCTCAAAACTATGTCTTTCTTTTATATCCAATATATGATAGTAAACTACATAATATATGATAGTAATCCATGATAGCAATGTTGCTTCTTTTATTTCCAATATATGATAAATCTCTCCATTTCTAAGTATTTGTCTCCATTTCTATGTATATGATAAATCCATGAAAGAATAAAATTATGCCAAACAATGTTAATGTATATCCAATGCTATGCCAAGCAATGTTGCTTCTGTTAATGATAAATTCATTTCTATGTATATGTATATCTCTCCATTACAGAATCAATGTTAATAACAATGTTAATAATAGAAGCAACAACAACATTCATCTTGATACATTTATGCCAAACATTCATTCTGATACAAAAAATAACAGAAGCAACAACAACAGAAACAGAACGACAACAACCATAACACAACGAGGGCAACAACAACAGAACGGTTTCAATGGTGACGGCAAGAATGAACGGCAACAACAACAACGACGATAAGAACAATGTAAGAAGCAAGAACAACAACAACAACAACGTACCTCTTCTTCGTTTTCATATTCTCCTTCACGAATGCAAGAATGAACGACGGCGACGGTGACGACAAGGGTTTTAGAACGATGGCAACGGTGACGGCAAAGGTTTCAGAATGACGGCAATGGCAAGGTTTCAGAATGCATGCAAGAACGATTGAAAGCAAGGGTTTCAGAACGCATGAAAGAAACGGTCGAGAGAAGAAAATGAAAAGAGGTTTCTGAAAATGAATAGAAATTGTTTTATAATTTAATTCATAATTGACCTTAGAAAGCGCTTTTCATAAAGCGCTTTCTTAAGTGCTACCTATAAGAGCGCTTTTCCGAAAGTGCTTTCTAAGGTTAATACCTATAGCAGTGCTTTTCCAAAAAGCGCTTTCTAAGGTGGCTTCCATTTAGGGCATTTAACAGCGCTTTTAAAAAGCACTTTCTAAAGGCTGTCTTTTACAGCTCTTTTTTTTAGCAAAATTTTTTTATTCTTTTTAGCAGCGCTTTTTGATAAAAGCGCTGTCTTTTTAGTGCTGTCTATTCCTATTTTTGGCGTAGTGTCTGTAGAAACAGATCAAGAATAAAAGTCAAGGTATGCACATAAAGGAGATTCGAGCTTTTCAACATTACTTCAAAATTATGTATGATCCTTGTAAACTTAGTTGAACTATCTTTAATGTGGCTCTTTCTTTAAAACAGAAAATTACTGACAAAATTTCAAAACTCAGTTTCTCTCCTTATGTAAAAAATAAATATGAGTTTGCCTTGGAATTTCATCTTCCCAAATTTTCACCACTATAAACTTATGAACTTGGATTAGCTTTTCAGTTGCCACCTCCAAAATGGTATTTTTGTGGATCTTTGGCAGCCTTAGAAAATGAGTTAAAAAAACAGCCTAGATAGTGACTTTGACTAAGTATCACATACACAATTATCCACGGCCTTTGAGAGTTGATCACGAACACGTTCAAGTCGATTTCACCATTCCAGAAGGTGAGATACAGGGCTCTCAAAACCTTACAAACCCTTCTTTTGCGTTCATATTGTTTACACATGTTGAAATTTCATAGCTCCAATTCTCATTCAAAAAGGTCCAAAAAAATAAAGAAGTTGATGTTAGACGAAGGCAGTTGATCTAGAAGGGGGGTTGAATAGATCACTTTTTTTAAATGCGAGTCGGTGCTAAACTTTGTTTTTAAAAATATTTTGTGGAAGCGGCCGAGGATAATTCGTCTACACGAACCGAGTTACTGAGAGGATCGGATATACGTAAGCCAAATGGAACGAATGGCTCGAAGAGAAAAATAGAATCACAACTTAACAATTAATCAATTTTCCAAAAGCACTTAATATGGTGCAATTTCCAATGAACAGTAAAAAATTAAACCAAACTTGACAATAGATCAAACACCTTGCAAGCGTTTAATTTATTGAGCAATTGGAGTACATAAAACCCCAAGCTTAACCTTCTATAATACTTGATGCAGAATTTTCACTAAACACAATCCAAAATGATTGTGCAGAGGTTTTCAAATTAATTTTCTGCACTAAACTATACCAGAATTTTTCGATCGATTGAACAATCACAAGCGTAAATAGTTTGAAATATAAATGAGATAAGGAAAGAGAAACGACACCAGGTTTGTTTAGGCATTTCCTCTTTCGTCCTCGCTTCGGGTACGTCTGCCCCCAATCCTAAAAAATAGAATTGAGATATCTATAACTTGTTTGCAAATGTTTTTACAAGAGAAAACTTAGTTATCCTAAACTCAAGAAGCTTTGTTGATGCAGATACTTTGTCTTCTCTTCCCTTGATTTGAGTCGAATTAAGTGTCTCGAACTTGTTGGAAGAACCTCCGTTTACCGTTACTAGATTGCAAGAACACACGGATCTTCAATCACCTTCACTCGGATGATTTTGATCCACACACAGTTCGATCCCCAATCCTTGTTGCACAATCCTCCAGTTAACGCTACTAGATCGATCAAACCCTCCGTTCTTCGATCACCTTTGCTCGGCTGAATTCAATGCACACAAGAACTGATCCAAAAACCCCCCAAATCCAATTGATCTCGGAGGACAAAATCCTAGAGGTTTTATTCAAGAATAAACCCACTGAAACACTCACCCCAAACCAAGATACAACTCTATGCTTTAGACGTTATCACTTCATGATTGAGAAAATCAATAAATATGATTATGTGTATTTGTTGAGAAAGGTGCAAGATGAAGATGAAAGTGATGAGACAAAAGTTTCAATTTATTTCTTTCACTTGTTCTTGTTGTTCATGTAAAAAAAGAGGAACCATGTATTTATATGATGCAAAGATCAATAACCAATCATAACAGCATTTTGAACATAGAAAAACTCAAAAAAATTTGTTACTAACAACGAGCGGTCGACCAAACACTTATTGAGGGTCAGCCTGTGATGACCTGTGAGCAATCTGCGCATGTTGGAAGACCATGCGTCAATCGCTACAGGGGCCATGCATCAATGAGAAAAGTGCATAATCAGAAATGCCAGTAGCATGCGTCGACCACAGGGTAAGTGTGCGCTTACCCGAGCGAAACACACATAATGCCAATACTTCATGAGTCGACCGGACCTCAGCTTAGGTCGACTCAAGCTTCAAAAACAATCAAAAACTGATTTTTCGACACATTTTCATCTATATAGGCACATTTTATGCATTCCTAATACTAATACCATGATCACACACATGTAAGGGATATGCAAGACTCCACCATATATTTGAACTCATGATTATGCAATGCAAAATTTGAATGCCTACACAAATGAGATGATACCATCCAAATTACAAACTATGAGCTAGTATACATTTTGACATCATTAAAATAAAGCTCAAATGAGAGACACATTGCCCTCACATACTCCCCCTTTTTGATGATTGTAAAATCTTCAGCTTGTTTTATAATTTGAATCTCATCATCCCCCTAAAGGTGTGAAGTCCTCTAGGATTCAACCTTGCTGGTTGTAGATGTCCTTCTCCCCCTTTGACAACATCAAAAAGAGAAAAAGACTATGGTCAAAGAATCTCATATCATATACCTATGGATACACTCAATAACTTGCAAACAAGATACATCAACATACATTCACATAGAATGATGATAATGCCGAAATTAGATGGATAAATAAGGAACAAGAAATGCATACATATAGACTCATAATACATTCCATAATTGATCAAATGTCAACATAATCCTAAACTAAACCAAGTACATAATCAAAATGCAGCAAATAATAGTTATACAAGCAAAAACTAAACATAACATGCATTAAACTAGGATCCTAATTCTCATGGTCTCCTCCCCCTAAAGTGGTGATCTCGTCCTCTGAAATGCTGGTCTTGAGGTTGAGGAAGAGGTTGTTTTTCCAACCGCTCATTCAGTTCCAATACATCCCGGTTGAGTGTGTTGATACCATTCGTCACACAGCGTGTCTGACCTTCAGCAGCAGTGTCCAACTTGTCAAAATAAGTCATGACAACAGTAGCAAACCTGTTGAATGTTTAATTTTGTGCCTCCAACAGGTTTGAGAGAGCCGTATACCTCTCTTTTTGTGTGTCATGAAACTTTCTTACTGCAGCTGCATTGATCGTAACATGTCGAGGATTTCCTCGTTGTTCTGTTGCGGTGGCTATGTAGGTGTAGAAATAGAATATTCGGGCTGGTGCCATTCATATTCTTCATGTTGTTGCCAGCCATGAACACTTCTTTGATTGTGAAATTTGTTGGATTTGAAGAGAGTAGTGGTAATGGGTTTTTAGGGTTTGAGAGTTTTTAAGGAGAGGAGAGGAGAGAAATGAAGAGACAATAGAATCAATGTATAATGATATGTTGTTGGAAAATGAAACATGCAAAGTAAATGGGTCAGAATTTTCATTATATGAAGCGGCATGCATCTTCCCGAGGAGAAAAAGAATCTGGGTTCGTCAGTGATGCGTCGACCTAAACAGGTCATGCGTCAGCGCACGCTGAACAAATTTAGACAATTTCAAAAGATTAACGTGATGCGTCAACCATAGGTCGGCCTGTGCTAACCTGCGCCCAAATATAATAAAAATTTACCTTTCTTGAGTCGACACATGCCATGTTTTGGTCGACTCAAACACACAATACATGGAAAAATGCCTATTTTGAGCAAAATATGCAACACGTAATAATAAATAACAAACCATACACATGCCAAACTTAAAAATGGATCAAAAATACATCTAATCATAAATTGATCATCAATTCAAACCACATTTTGGCCATAATAGTTCACAAACATAATTGATCAAGAATAGTAATTCTAAGAAGGAACGATATTACCTCCGACAATTGATGATGGATGCCCTCACATATAGCTTAATCTTATCACTTATTGTTAGTTAAAAGAGATAAAGACAAGCAAAGGAATAGAGCATGCAATTATATAATCAAACGCGATCTGAGATATCGAGAACACCAAGTTCCCTACGGATATTAAAGAAAGGCTCTGTCGCAAGAGGTTTAGTGAAAATGTCCGCAAGTTGATTCTTAGAATCAACATGCTCAAATACTACATCGCCTTTCTCTACATGATCCCTAAGAAAATGATGCCTTACTTCTATATGTTTTGTGCGAGAATATAATACTGGGTTTTTGGTTAGGTTATTGGCACTTGTATTATCACACAAAATAGGAATACGTTCAAGTTGAACATTGTAGTTGAGTAATTATTGCTTAAGCCACAAGACTTGAGCGCAACAACTACCGGCCGCAACGTATTCCGCCTCGGCTATTGACAAAGCAACGGAAACTTGCTTTTTGCTATGCCAACTCACTAGAAAATTTGAAAAAAAATGACAAGTACCACTTGTACTTTTCCTATCCGAATTCCAACCGGAAAAGTCAGAATCAGAATAGCTAACCAAAGAACAATCGCTTCCTTTGGAGTACCAAAGCCCATACTTTGGAGTACCGCATAGGTACCTAAGTATGTGCTTCACAGCTTTTAAATGAGACTCATTAGGACAACATTGGTACCTAGCACACATGCAGACACTAAACATGATATCTGGCCGTGATGCGGTAAGATAGAGGAGAGAGCCAATCATACCTCTATATCTCTTTACATCTACATCCTTACCATTTTCATCTCGACTCGAGTTGACACACGTAGGCCTCAAAGTGTCAATAGCCTTTGAGCTAGCCATGTCGAAGCGCTTGAGTAGCTTGAGACAATACTTCGTCTGGCTCACAAACGTCCCTTCATCAAGTTACTTGATTTGTAATCCGAGGAAATAGTTAAGCTCCCATATCATGCTCATCTCGAAATCTCCCTGCATTAACTTAGAAAACTCCTTGACCTTATTTGTGTTAGTAGAACCAAATATGATATCGTCTACATATACTTGTACTAAAATTTGGTGTTTTCCTTGACGTTTAATGAAAAGAGTTGTGTCAACCTTTCCTCTAGAGTACCCTTGATCAAGTAGAAATTTGCTAAGATGCTCATACCAAGCTCTAGGGGCTTGTTTGAGACCGTA
The DNA here is from genome assembly GCA_022829125.1 of Lathyrus tuberosus. Lineage (NCBI taxonomy): Eukaryota > Viridiplantae > Streptophyta > Magnoliopsida > Fabales > Fabaceae > Lathyrus > Lathyrus tuberosus. The sequence continues at coordinate 11,870,967 of JALAZF010000158.1, forward strand.
CAAAGCACGTTTTAATTTGTAAACGTGACCGGGATACTCATGGGACTCAAATCCATGAGGTTGGGCAACATAAACCTCTTCAATAATATAACTGTTAAGGAATGCACTTTTTACATCCATTTGAAATAATTTGAAGATTTTTCGCACATGCATAGGCAAGTAACAGACGTATAGCATCGAGTCGGGCAACAGGCGCATAAGTTTCCTCATAGTCTATGCTTTTCTCTTGGTTATACCCTTGCGCAACCAAGCGCACTTTATTTCTAGTTATAACTCCATTTTCGTCGAGCTTGTTCCTAAACACCCATCGAGTGCCGATTACTCGATGGCCTCGCGGAGGAGGGACAAGGTCCCAAACCCCATTTTTTTTAAATTGATTCAATTCCTCTTGCATTGACAAAAGCTAATGTTCATCGAGTAAGGCCTCTTTTGAGTTTTTAGGCTTAACTTGCGAAACGAAAGCGGAGTAATAACAGAAGTTACTTAGCTTGGAACGAGTTGTTACACCCTTTGAGATGTCACCGAGAATGTTGTCGATGGGATGGTCTTTGGAAGACTTCCAAGCTGGAGGAAGGTCATCTTTATTAGACGGATGATCTTCCTCATTCTTCACTGGTTGGTGATCTTTTTCCTCCTCAACATGCACTGCTTCAGGTTGATCAGTCCCTTTATCAGTGTCCTTGAGTATGTCTTCAGAAGATACACCTGCACCATGAAAAGAACTACCTTTTCCGACATTTTTCGGATAAGACTCATCAAAAGTAACATGAACCGACTCCTCAACAGTAAGTAACCTCTTATTTGTATACCCTATATGCCTTACTAGACTGAGAGTATCTAAGAAAAATACCCTCGTCGGCCTTAGCATCAAACTTACCAAGTTTCACTTTACCATTATTCAACACGAAACACTTACAACAAAAAAAGTTAAGGTGAGATACATTGGGCTTTCTCCCTTTTAAAATCTCATACGGTGTCTTGTTTAGAATAGGACGGATGAGCACCCTATTCAAAACGTAACAAGCCGTACTTATGGCGTCGACCCAAAAGTATTTTGGAAGTCCACTCTCATTGATCATAGTCCTTCCTAATTATTCCAAAATTCTGTTTTTACGTTCCACAAACCCGTTTTGTTGAGGGGTACGTGGTGCGGAAAAATTATGATCAATCCCATGGCTTTCACAAAATGCTTTAAAAAGATGATTTTCGAACTCACCCCCATGATCACTTCTAATTGATATAATGTTTGTGTTCAATTTGTTTTGGGATAACTTGGCAAATATTTCAAAATTCGAAAAGGTATCGCTCTTGCTTGCTAAGAAAATAGTCCAGCAAAATCGAGAAAAGTCATCGACTATCACAAAACCATTATAGTTACCACCTAGGCTTTTAATCCTAGATGGTCCAAAGAGGTCCATATGGAGGAGCTCAAGGGGTCTTGTAGTTGAAACAATGTTTTTAGATTTAAACGAGATCCTTGTTTGCTTCCCCATTTGACACGCATCACATAAGTGATCCTTTGTGAATTTGATTTTGGGCAAGCCGATCACTATGTCTTTAGAAACTATTTTATTAAGCAAATCAAAATTGACATGCGCCAACCGTCTATGCCATAACCATGAATCTTCACTCATGGTGACTAGACACTTGTCGCTACTCAACGATACCTCATTCAAGTCTAGCATATAGACGTTATTCACCCTCAAGCCTTTAAACACATCCTTTTTATCACTATTCTCAATTATACAACAATCCTTTGAAAAAGATACTTTATAGTCCTTGTCACATAATTGACTAATGCTTAAGAGGTTATGTTTAAGGCTCTCAACAAGAAGCACATCAGAGATAGTAGTAGATGAGGGGTTACCTACACTACCTTTGCCAAGTATTTGTCCGTTGTTGTTGTCTCCGTAGGTAACAAACCTCTTTTTCTTTGCCACAAAGTCGATGAAAAGAGATATGTCTCCTGTCATATGTCTTGAGCAGCCACTATCCAGAATCCATATTCTTTCCGTGGTCTCAAAACGTTGTACCTACATAGTCAATCAAGGGAAATAGGTACCCAATTCTTATTGGGTCCTTGGTTGTGAGTGAAAACATGATTACATTTGGGCAACCATTGATAAATGCCTTTAGGAACCAAAAGCCTCCTAAAGAGACACTTAGCAATGGTATGACCCCTTTTGTAACAATATAAACAAGTAAGGTTAACATGAGAATCACTTTTGCTAGGTTGATTTCTAATCACATAAGTATATTTTTGATATGGATTAATCATGCTTTTCTTAAAGTGTGATTTATCAATAGCAAAAGTCATTTTTGGTTCTAGAGCCTTGTCAAGCTTGGCCTTAAGAGTTCTAACCTCTTTTTGCCAAATATGACAAGTATCGCAACCAAAATTTAACCACTTACTTTTGTCTTCCACAACATCTACCTTTGTTACTTCCACCATGGACTTTTTTAGAGCCTATAATTCCTTTTCAGAATCGGATATCTTTTTCTCCAAATGAGAAAATATTTGTTTATTTGAAGCTAATCGTTTAAAGGCTTCATTGGCCTCATGGTGTAGAGTATCAAACGCACGTTGTAGTTCAGAATAGAACATTGAATTAGAGTTATCGTACTTAGAGTGTCTTACCTTTTTGTTCTTTTTTCTTTGGTGAGCGGAAAGGCAAAGGTTGACGGATTCTCCTTCGTCACTTGAACTTTCAGCACTAGATGATTCACTATCGCTTTCCCAAGCGATATAGGCTCTTCCAGGTTTAGATTATTTCTTCCCGTGACGACTTTTGTCCTTACCTTTGTCCTTCTTCAACAATGGACAGTCCGACTTATAGTGGCCGACTTTCCAACAGTTATAGCAAGAACCCTTAGTTTTCCCACTCTTTTTGTCTTCATCCTTGGAAGACTTTGATTGTTTAAGAAAGTTGATAAGGTTTTTCTCCGAATGTTGAATACCATTTTTCTTGATATAGCTATTGTATCACTTCACAAATAATCCCATGTATTCATTCAAATCATCTTCCTCGTCATCACTAGATTCACTCTCGCTTAGCTCATATGCAGAGAACTTTGAACTAGAAGTCTTTAGAGCTATCGACTTCTTTTCGGCTTCTTTGGTCTTGTTATTTTCCTTCTTCTCTCTTTTCTCAAATTGGTCTAAGCTTATGAGCATTTGCTCATGTTCCTCGAGTTTCCCAAACAATGTTGTGATGTCTAACGTCATTAGGTCATTGTCTTTTTTGATGGCGATCACATTTGGTTGCCAATCCCTAGTAAGACACCTCAAGATTTTGTTAGTAGCAACGTCATTGGAAATTGGCCTACCAAGTGAGTTAAGTTTATTGATTAAATGAGTGAACCTCTTTTGCATGTCAGCAATGGTTTCCCTTTGCTTTATATGAAAAAGGTCGAACTCTTGAGTCAATGTATTGATTCTAGCTAGCTTGACGTCGTTACTACCCTAATGGGAAACTTGTAACGCGTCCTACATAGCTTTAGCACTCGTACAATATGAAACTCTATAATATTCGTCAACTCCCAATGAGGAGATCAGAATATTTCTAGCCGTCCAATCGTAGTTGTAATTTTTCTCGTCTTCTTCATTCCATTGTGCTTCAGGCCTAGGTACTACCACATTATTCGCATCGGTCATGGTTATTTCCATTGGACCGTTTTGGATAACGCTCCATACCTTCATATCAATAGAATTGATGTGCACACGCATACAATCCTTCGAGTAACTATAATTCTCACCATTAAAAATAAGTGCTCTATTATAAGCCTCATTCGGTTCGTTTGACATTTTCTAAAAAGTTATACTTGAAGCACTAGAATTAACCGATGCTCTTGATACCACTTGTTAGACGAAGGCAATTGATCTAGAAGGGGGGGTTGAATAGATCACTTCTTTTTAAATGCGAGTCGGCGCTAAAATTTGCTTTTAAAAATATTTTGCGGAAGCGGCCGAGGATAATTCGTCTACATGAACCGAGTTACTGAGAGAATCGAAAATACGTAAGCCAAATGGAACAAAAGGCTCGAAGAGAAAAATAGAATCGCAACTCAACAATTAATCAATTTTCCAAAAGCACTTAATATGGTGCAATTTCCAATGAATAGTTAAAAATTAAACCAAACTTGACAATATATCAAACACCTTTAAAGCGTTCAATTTATCGAGCACTTGGAGTGCATAAAACCCCAAGCTTAACCTTTTATAATAGTTGATGTATAATTTTCACTAAACACAATCCAAAATGATTGTGCAGAGGTTTTCAAATTAATTTTCTGCACTAAACTATACCAGAATTTTTCGATCGATTGAACAATCACAAGAGTAAACAGTTCAAAATATAAATGAGATAAGGAAAGAGAAACAACACCAGGTTTGTTTAGGCAGTTCCCCTTTCGTCCTTGCTTCGGGTACCTCTGCCCCAAATTCTAAAAACTAGAATTGAGATATCTATAACTTGTTTGCAAATGTTTTTACAAGAGAAAACCTAGCTATCCCACACTCAAGAAACTTCGTTGATGCAGATACTTTGTCTTCTCTTCCCTTGATTTGAGTCAAATCAAGTGCCTCAAACTTGTTGGAAGAACTTTCGTTTACCGTTACTAGATTGCAGGAACACACAGGTCTTCAATCACCTTCACTCGGCTGATTCTGATCCACACACAGTTCGATCCTCAAACCTTGTTGCACAATCCTCCGATTAACGCTACTAGATCGACAAAACCCTCCGTTCTTCGATCACCTTCGCTTGGCTGAATTCAATGTACACATGATCTGATCCAAAAACCCGCAAATCCAATTGATCTGGAGGACAAAACTCTAGAGGTTTTATTTAAGAACAAACCCACTGAAACACTCACCCCAAACCAAGATACAACTCTATACTTTAAACGTTATCACTTCATGATGCAGAAAATCAACAAAAATGATTATGTGTGTTTGTTGAGAAAGGTACAAGATGAAGATGAAAGTGATGAGAGAAAAGTTTCAATGTATTTCTTTCACTTGTTCTTGTTGTTCATGTAAAAAAAAAAGAGGAACCATGTATTTATATGATGCAAAGATCAATAACCAATCATAACAACATTTTGAACATAGAAAAAATCATAAAAATTTGTTACTAACAACGAGCGGTTGACGAAACACTTAATGAAGGTCAGCCTACGCTGACCCATGAGCAATCTGTGTATGTTGGAAGACCATGCGTCGACCGCTACAGGGGACATGCGTCGATGCATGGCTGAGAAAAGTGCATAATCAGAAACGCCAGTAGCATGCGTCGACCGCAGGGTAGGTGTGCGCTTACCCGAGCGAAACACACATAATGTCAACACTTCATGAGTCGACCGGACCTCAGCTTAGGTCGTCTCAAGCTTCAAAAACACTCAAAATTAGATTTTTCGACACATTTTCATCTATATAGGCACAATTTATACATTCCTAATACTAATACCATGATCACACACATGTAAGGGATATGCAAGACTCCACCATATGTTTGAACTCATGATTATGCAATGCAAAATTTGAATGCCTACACTAATGAGATGATATCGTCCAAATTACAAACTATGAGCTAGTATACATTTTGACATCATTAAAATAAAGCTCAAATGAGAGACACCTTGCCCTCACAATTGAAATAATTGATGACAACGAGGAATCCATCCAACCAACCAAAAGAAGTAAAATAAGTGTATTTTCTAAACATTTGTTCTCTTTTATGACAATAGGTTTCTTTTCTTTATCCCTTCTTTATCCTTGTTCTTTTTTTTTCAGAGTCAAAAAAGAGGAAGTGGTTCCACTACTACTACTCCAAATTGAAGGAAGGCAAGAAAAGAAAAAATATATGCCGCTTTTGACAGTGAAGGGGCACAGTTTTAGACTAAACTCCAACCTTTATTAATGTATTTCATTTCTTTAGTCAATATATTCACTGTACTCATAATCATAAACATCTCAGTCTTATTTAAGAATTGAAGACAAGAAAAATGAAGATGATGCAAATGATGGGAGTGAAAGTTCTGAAGAAAGTACTGAGGTTTCCCATAGACCTATATCTCCCAAATATCATATTAAATTGCAAGATGATGTTGAGGCCTCAAAACTTCATCAAGCTAGGAATAAAAATATTCAAGCTCCTAAGGACAGTCCACCATAGAAATCAATAAGGAAACTTGCTATTAATATTAATGGCGAAGAAAATGAAGAAGAAGAAAGTGCCCAATTTACCAGAAAGAAAACAAATCGCCAAAGGAAACTCACTCCTATGAGCGTTCATAGAGTGAAGATTCAAGCCATGGCCACAGGATATCCAATGTACTTTAAGTTTCATTTAATCTTCTTTTTGATACACATTACACAATTTATATTATCGATCGATTTTTATCTTCTTTATACGAGACTCTTATTCATGTTATCCCCCCTCTAATAATCAATACTTCAGATGTTTATGATGCCCTAGAAAACTTGCTATCACAACAACCAACCACTTAAAATCCAGTCGAGAGACAATTGTTGGGTAATTAAAGGAAGTGGTTGAAGGTCAAAATCATGAATAATCAACTGGTCTAGAGGATCAAGACCCTGACCATCAATCAATTGGTTCAGACAACAATGTTCAAACGCCAAAAATCTAAGAGCATTTTGATTAACCACAAAAGGATCAATATGTTGGTCGAAAATAAGAGGATCAAGTCCAAAGGGAATTTCAAACTGCTATGCCTGGAAAAGAACAACCACAAGTCAGATTTCACCAGCATCCATTGAGCATCCTTTTTCGACTATGTCTACTTTAATTCACTCTACAATTGTCGATTCTTCATAAAAAAACTTCTGACACTTCTCTCAGTCGGGAAGAATTGAATGCTATAAAAGTGAGAAACCTTGTGGAGGCTTTGAAGAAGCTTCTGAGCAGTCGAAGTATTTTAGCTGAAAAATCTTCAAACTCTTAAACTGCTTCAGACAATGAGCCTTCTCGTAGCTTTATTGCTTTGTTAGTTCAACGACTAAAAGCAAAGGTTTTCGGTGTAGATATATTCCAGACCATTGAAGAAAACCCTTATGTTTTTTCAAATACCAGGACCTTCTTGAAACAACTTAACAGACCAGAATTACTTGATCCCACTGTCGTTTTTATCCTTGAGTTTGAACAATTCCTTGATCAACCTGCCCAAAATATTAAAAAAAAGTATGCTAGCAAGCTTAAGCAAAACATTGACGTTATGTCCCAAAAATGGACCCTAGTTGCTAAAAATCGAGGTCGAATAAATGAGCTGGAGGCACAGACTAAAGAAGATAAGGATCAACCACCAACTTAAAATGAAGAAATTTCAAAATAGACGAAATAGGTGGAGGTGCTACAACGAAAGATTGAAGAAGCACAACAAAAGAAAACGGAAATAAATAAATAAAAGTCAAAATTGGCTTATGTTGAAGAAAATTTGGTTCAGGAAGCCAACATTGGTCTTCAATATGTAGATGTTGCTTATGTGTTAGATGATGAAGTTCAAACCCTAAAGTCTGTAGATTCCATGAACGACACAAAGCCCAGACTTGCAACGAAACGTCTAGAAAAGATCAAGTCTCACTTTCCATTTTAACATTTTTTAATTCTTGTTCGGTGTTTGTGCAACTATTTGAATGATAATTTTCCATTTTGGTATTCTTTAATATTAACGCCATTTTAGCATTCTCTCTCCATATGGATTACTCTTATATTCTAATCTCATGTAGCATAGGCTTATAATTTTTTAAGTACTTTCCATTTATCTTCAGAATCCGACCTCCAGGGGTCAATTATTCAACTTTAAAAGTGAGGCGGTGCGAAAAATACCCAAGCGTACAGATGCTTGAAATACAACAGAGTTAGCATCAGAGTTTATTTTAAAAGGAAAAAGTCGATGAAACCCTAAATAACATAAAAATGGAAGGGCAGACAACATTACCCAACCATTGTTGTGGAGAAGCTCTGTTGAAGAAAGAGAGGAACGTCCCAGCAGTTATGGGGGGAGGATACAACAAATTATATGGAAATCCCTATGGATGCTCTATACGTTTGGAGTGATTTGGGAAGGGGTAGCGTTAATAGCGGTAAAAAAGTCTGTCTCGAATGAAGTAAAAAGGATCAAAACCCCAAGCAGAAATGAAGAGTCCAAAGGAAAATGAAAGAGAAAAATATTTCCTTGGGAAAAGTATCAATTTCTTTTATAGAAGTCCAATGGCATAAACAATGCATCCACTCAATGGAGTAACTGGCACGAGGAGTAGAAAAGCTCCTACGCATAAAGGACAAGTGTAAGAAAATGGGTTAGATTAGTTTTCCCCAGACCCCAGGAAAAGCATCATGAGTTGCATTAAATGCTACCTACGCACTCTTTCCACTAAACACTCAAGCTTTCATAATTGACTGACATTTTGACGTCTCTAAGGTCAATTAAGTGAAGCTTGGAGTCTCCCACTAATGCTCTGGCTACCCATGATACATTTGGCAACAAGGTGATGACTCACCCTTAATTAAGGGGTTCGCCTCCCATTAAAAAGGGGTGCCTTCAGCTGAGAGACTCGCCCCATGATTAAGGAACTCGCCTTCTATTAAAAATGGGAGCCTTCAGTTGAAGGACTCATCCATTGATTGAGGAGCTCACCTCCCATTAAAAAAAGTGCCTTCAGCTGAGGGACTCGCTCCAAACTGAGAGTTTCTTCTTCGTTAAAAGTTTTGCCTTAAGTTGAGGGACTCGTCCTTGTAGAAGGACTCATCCCAACGAAGAGACTCACCCTGACCAAAAACCTCAATGCAATGGGAGTCTAAAAACATTTCTTGTTGTACAAGTCCTCGTGCTTGAGGGACTATGTAGTGATATATTTGTGAGAACTCCAAATAAGGGCGACCCGCGAGCCCCTCCCCCATGAAGCATCACCCGGGTTTGGCCTTTCCGTGGCATGAGGGACTCACCCTCAGGAGAAATGTGTACAATACTATTTCCCAGGAACTGATCACATGGACAAAGTCATACCATGACTCCCTAGAAAGTAGGTAGTTAACAATTTCCCCCGGTCAAGGAGTTGCAGTTACCATCGGTTAGGATTTCCCGAGTCTTTGGCCCAAAGTACCTCAATAAATACCTCTTCCCTAGCGGGAGAAAGGACAGATCATAATACCTCCAGTAAACACACTTAATACATAGCCTCTTACCACCATAAATAATACCAAACATGGTCTCTCACCAACGCGAGTAAGCCCTAACCACCCTTAAATACAAAGGCTTATGAGTATCCCATATCCACGTAGGGATACCACACATTCATGTATTTTTTTACAAGTACAAGGTTATAACCGCTTCACACGGAATGTTGCGTATCACGTTGGGGACCGTCTGATTGATCTAGACGGTGCATGATGAGCTAGGTGTTGGGATCATCTATGCTCGAGAGCACGAATGTCCTCTTTTCTATTACATAGTCCTTGATAGCATTCGATCTTGGGCCTCCTTTATTGGACATTATGGGCGGCCCAAAACACTATTAAAGTGTATTATGCTTTATTAATGGATATGAATATTAGATGGTTACTTTATTTCTTTTAATTTTCTTTCGTTCTTGTTGAAATGATTATCCCTAATTAATGGTAGCAGTTAGAGGTGAGAATATAGCCTACCAACTAGCAGAGATCTATGACTTAGCTTACACAGGTCCAAGACAAACGAGACATTAATTTTAATTGAAAAGGCATTGGCTTTTTTAAAAGCTTAATTAGTTAAAATGACTAGGTCACATACCATACAAAAGCTTTTGAAATCTATAAGACTGACCAATTTAAATAAATACGAATAAATTTATTATTATTATTATTATTTGTACTTTCAATTAAATTACAAAATAAAGATAAGTTATCTCGAAATACTTGTGAAAATAGACAAAAAAATCTAATGATTAATGTCATAAGTTGTTTTCATAAGATCTCAAAAACAAATAGTCTCACAAAATTTATGTTATTAAATAATCTCAAATAAGTTAATACAAATATTTAATCTCCTTATTCTTCTAATTTATTAGTTATTTAAACATTAACTGAATTTTTTATTTACATATATTCAAATGAATCGACTTTTAAACCAAATATTTTAAAAAATAGACTCAACCGGCTTTTAAACCAAACATTTAAAAAAATCAGACTCAACCTTAAAATTAAATTTTTGATATATTACCAATTAGATTTAAACTTTGTATGACAAACTTGGGAAAGCCTAATTCAAATAAGTGTATTGTGGCACTCTAATAATAGTACAACCCTCTCAAAGTATACCCTAAACTTTGCTATAAATGGAAGCTGTATACTCGTATCCTGCTAATAATAATATTAAGTCATGTTCCTATGACAATATCTAGAGATAGGATTTGGCTTAGAGGGTTTTCTATATTAAATTGCAATAGGCATGTATAATAATCTCATGATCCAATGACAATGTAACACATTAAACTTAGTCAACTTCTTTCATATATAAAAATTGATTTATTGTTAAAATACAGCATTTTGTATAGTTAAAATTGAGTCAAATTAAGTTTTTTTAATAATAAATCAGATATCCTTGTGAACATTTGAAGAGACAAATCTCTTATATTGAAAGGATAATAATAAATGAAAATCTCTAATTCAAAAAATTTAACATAGCAATTTAGTGATTTATGCAGAAGCTAATTTAATAATTTATGCAGAAGCTAATTTAATCATCTATACGTTTATCGTCAAAAATATTAAAACTATTGAGCATATCTCATTCATTGTCAATTAGTTGAACGTGAATATTAAGTAGTTGAAGATATGTATTCACACGAGTATCCAATAACAATAATTTCACAAACAATAATCATAAGAATTTTTTATAGATATGATACATCACATAAGGACAAAAGAACATAAAAAATAAAAAATAAAACACTCAACATCGTCGTTGAATCTTCACAACGTGAAAGAGGGATTAAACAGATCAATCTCAAAGAGTCAAATCTTATAAAAAAATCCCGCTTGTGTGACGAAAAAAAGTTGCTGCAGAGAGTCCCGAGAATGCCACGGTGCAAAAAATATAGAAAATAAACACCTTAGCATTACCATCTCTTAAACTCTGCACACTAACAGCATGTTTGGATGAAAAATTTTAATAAAGAAAAATAATTTTTTAAGAGATTTTGAAATGATTTGATCAAAATCTATTGTTTAAATAAAAAATATGGAGAATTATTAAAATGTTGTAAATTTATGGAGTATTTTATTCATGTTAAATTTAAAGAATTTAAAATGACACCAAAAAATAAAGAATTTCAAATTGTTTTTTAACTCTATATAATATGAATGTTAAATTGTTTATTATTAATTTTTCAAATTTTACAAGATGGTCCTCATATTTTATGAAAATTTCAAATTCACCACCAAAATTTTTAAAAAATTGCAAATTAGTCCCTAATAATTTTCAAATTTTACAAATTAGTCCCTTCAAATTTTCAAAAATTACAAATTGGTCCCTATTTTTCATATTTTAAATATGATCAAAAAACTTTAAAAATTATGAAAATGACCCCAAATTTTTTATATTGAATCATTTTAATACTCCATCCAAACAAAAGAATTTAAAAATAAATAAATTTCAATTGAATCATTTGAATTACCTAAAATTTTAAATTCCCTAAAAATTTTAAAATTCCTCATCCAAACACACTCTAATATTTAGTCCAAATGATGGATCCAAATGAAAGGGCGAATAAGGATAAGAAAATTGCTGAGATATGAAAAAAAAACCATTAAAATCTAAAGTCATTTCTATTGACTTATTAGCATATGGTTGATGGTTTGAACTTGTTATTCAGGATCAAACGAGCTGCTTTAAAACCTGACTTATGCTTCTTATCAGATCTTTTATTGTCGAGCAATATTCTTTATTCATCTGCAACAAAAACCTATTCAATTAGCTAAAAATTTAAAAGAAAAAAATATATAGTTCAAACACTATGCTATGAATTTTACCTAAGCAACAATGGTTATGTCAATATAGTTACTTCCAAATGGTAAAACGGAACTAGTCTGAATGCTGAGATGATGTTTTTCTAGTTTATTAAGTATTGCGGTCACAATTTGGCCACGGTGTTTGTTACAGTGGATTCTGATGAGCATGTCTTTTCCAGAAACTCTTGCTTCGATTTTTGGGATTGATTGGTCTGAGTTTTCATCGAAAGAGGAGGAGCTATCATCATCGGCAAAGAGAATAGATCTCTTCACTAAAACTGCAGATTCGACTTTTGTATCGGCTAGTTGTTCCTCTAAACTCTTCACTCGTCCTTTTAATTGCTTTAGATGAATTATAGCATCTTCCAAAATAGTTGCCTTGTCCATCTGCATGAAAAGCACTCTTTGATTATTATTCATTCTGAATTATAGTAATAAGAATAAAGATAAATATTGCCAATTTTCATAATTGAATAACATGATTAGTACCTTTCTGAGTCCAGGAAGAATGGAGGAAAGAGCAATGAATTTCTGGTTCAGCTTTTGCCTTCTTTTTCTTTCAGCTATTACATGATCTCGTGCTTGGATCGGGTTTCTGTTTGTTATCGCTGTCGCAGCCTTGTTCTCTCGATTATCATACTCACTTCCAAAATTCAAGTTTTCACCGTACTCATACTCCGTTTTAGGCTTCTTAATCCTTGCATCCATATTGTGAAAAGAGATGATTTTGGAAGATGAAGAAGCCTTTGTTGGTGGTGTTGCAGAGACAACAGATTGATCAGGATTTTCTACCGGGAAATAGTTGTTTTGTGTGCTTTTCGAATGGTGTCTCTTATTGTTGAGATTATTAATATTATGAGAGGAATTAGTACTCTCAGGTTCGGATGCTGCTGAGAAAGTGTTCAAGTATGTAATATCATCAAAGTTGAATGCAAATGAATCCATTTCTTGAAACAAACAAGTGTCTTCCATTCCCTGTTATTTTCAAAGAAAAAGGATAAGTTATAGGGTTCACCGTGATTCTGCAGATAAAAACAATTCAAACATGCACTTAGTAGTGTTGTGTACTTTGATAGGATGTTATCCTATCAGCTCTATTCGAGTTAGAGCAACTCCAGAAAAGAAGGAAGAGATTAGAATCCAATATAAAATTGGGAAAAAATATTCGCTGCCTTTCATTCACGTATAAGAGGGTTATAAGGAAAAGGAAATCATTCTACCAAATTCCCTAGATTTCTGGATCACATGCCAACTGTTAACATGATTAAGTCATGTGGAAGCTTCTATTACATAATTAAAAGGAAAGGGAAAGTGACGGCAGCACTGTAGAAATTTTTCTTAGGTAAAGTCTTGCATCCAAATGGGTGGCTTGTTAGCCCTTTGACTCTTTCTCAATATTGGGCCCCCATCCTCATTAGGCCCAATAGCAGAATTTTGGTTTGAAGGGTGCTCTGAACCCGTATCATTACTCCGTTCTTCCCGACAACCTTGTCCTCAAGGTTGAACTCCGGGTAAGTTTCCTTGAGCATATCGACCTCTTCCCAAGTGGCTTCAACAGCAGGTAGTCCTACCCAATGAATCAATAACTGTTTGCACATTCCCGTAGGTGTTTGCAGTTCGCAAGCTCCGAGAACCTGAGCAGGTTGGAGGACAACCCGGGTGCCTATGACGGATGTATCCAGAGGAGGAGTGACCAATGGCGGATCTCCATAATATTTTTTGAGCTTGGAAACGTGAAAATCTGGGTGAATGCGAGCCGTGTCTGGTAATGCCAACTCATACGCAACTGTGCCAAGGCGCTGCAGAATTTGAAATGGTCCAAAATAGCGCTTTGAAAGCTTAGGTGAAGATCTTCCACAAACTGATATTTGTCGGTATGGTTGAAGACGAAGCCAAACCCAAGTACCAACTTCAAAAGAACGATACAACCACAAGTTCAGGCCAATGCGCAATAGGCCAATGCCCATCGACAAGATCGTTCTTTTGAAGAGATTAGAGCAACTCTTTGACGTTATCCTATAAGCTCTATTCGAGTTAGAGCAACTCCAGAAAAGAAGGAAGAGATTAGAATCCAATATAAAATTGGGAGAAAATATCCGCTGCCTTTCATTCACGTACAAGAGGGTTATAAGGAAAAGGAAATCATTCTAACAAATTCCCTAGATTTCCGGATCACATGCCAACTGTTAACATGATTAAGTCATGTGGAAGCTTCTATTACATAATAAAAGGAAAGGGAAAGTGACGGCAGCACTGTAGAAATTTTTCTTAGGTAAAGTCTTGCATCCAAATGGGTGTCTTTTTAGCCCTTTGACTTTTTCTCAATATTGGGCCCCCATCCTCATTAGGCCAAATAGCAGAATTTTGGTTTGAAGGGTGCTCTGAACCCGTATCATACTTACAAATTCAGGCACGTAACTGGAAGATGAAATTTGAATCATCTTTGGGCTTGAATTCCTTGTATAGGACAAAAGGAACTAAGAAATTAAAAAGTCATCCAATTAGGTCACAATCAAAACACTTGTGATTTCTAAAATTAGAGAAAAAGATTAATTCTAAAACCGAAGAAATTTGGGATGAGAAAGTGTTACCTTAGTGGAGGAAAAGTGGATGAAGAAAAAGAAGAAAGTGTTGTTGTTAATTTGTTTGTGAAGATGGTGCACAATGCTCCATAAATTGACCAACCTGTTTTATAGAGAGGAAGCATAATACTAAGACACGTTTGATATAGGGGTGTTCATGGTTCATAAACTGTACTGAACCTAACCACATTTATGGTTTGGTTCAGTTTACAATAACCACTTCAATAAAAATTCAGTTAACTGCTAAAATGATTTCAATTAAGTTTAAAACTAGTTTAGAACTGGTTAATATTTATAAACTAGTTTATAATCAGTTTGTAATTTTAAACTAATTATATATTTTGAACTCTTTTAAAACCAAATTTTAAGCCAATTTCATATTTTCGAAAAATACTCGACTTTTTTATATTTCTGAAAAATTCGATTTTTCATAATTCCGAAAAACTTGATTTTTTCGTATTTACGAAAACTCATTTTTTTTCATATTTCTGAAAAAAATCTCGATTTTTCCATATTTCCAAAAAAACTCTACTTTTTCATATTTTCGAAAAAACTCGATTTTTCGTATTTCAGAAAAAACTCGACTTTTTTATATTTCCAAAAAAACTCTATTTTTTTATATTTTCGAAAAAATTCGACTTTTTCGTATTTTCGAAAAAACTCGATTTTTTCGTATTTTCGAAAAAACTCAACTTTTTCATAGTTTCAAAAAAACTCGACTTTTCATATTTCCGAAAATATGTAATCATTTATTCATGTTTCATTAGTTCCATTTAATTGACCATTTCTTGCTCAAGTCAAGTTCTAAGCCATCGGTGATGTCGCCGAAGCCGCCGCCGACCCCTTGAATCCAACAACTTGTGGCCGGAAAATCCATCTTCGTTAGGCAATTGAAGACAAACAAATTGTTCTTTTTTTTTAAAGTAGTTACGTGACATATCGTGTAGTAGAATTCTTACCACTGGTATGTAATGGTGTGTAATATGCACAAAGTTCTTTCCCTAGTTTGTTACTTTTAGTTTTACGCATATTGAAGGAAACATATTCAGGTACTGTTTACATACAGCTTGAAAAAGAGTAATATAAATAAATAGCAACCCCTGGTAAGTAGTAACGCTATTACATTTTACTGAAATTAAATAGATTTTTTTCGGAAATACAAAAATAATCTAGTCTTTTTTGAAAATATGAAATGTCGAGTTTTTTCAAAAATAAGAAAAACTCGAGTTTTTACTGAAATACGAAAAAAATTTGATTAATTGTATTTCCGAAAAAAATTGATTTGTATTTAAAAAAAAATCGATTTTTCGGAAAATCGTTATTAGTTTTTTTTATTGTCAAGAAAAAAAATTATTTCCAGATATTTTCTAGAATTTTTTTTAATTTTTGAAAAATTTTTTTATTTTATTTTCAGTTTTTTTTTACTTTTAATTAATTTTTTATTCTTTTTATTAAAAACTAATTAATTTATATAATTAAATCAGTTTATAAGAGAAAATTGGTTCTGAACCAGTTTTAAACTGAATTTGAATTGTTTTAATTAAATAGTTCAGTTCATTAACCATTTACGTAGTTTAGTTTTTTTACAGTGAAATACAGCTTAATTTAAGTATACAATTCAGTTAATCATATTTTTAAACACTTCAGTTTGATACCCGTTTCTCTATTAACCACGTGTGAATCTGATGTCCCATTTTCTTGGGTGAATTTTTTTAATATGATAATGGCCCCCATTCTTCACTAACACTTTTTTTTGGGTCAAATTGTGGGTACATTTTCTCAACTCTCAACTACTTGTTTCATGACCAGGTGAATGGTGTTTTACAAAAAAAAAAAAAAAGTAATAATTGAACACAAGAATCTTTGTAGAAATTGGTAACCCAAAACATGACGGGTGAAACTTTACATTATATGCGGTCACTGATAGAAGAAAAAAAAGTTTTTTTTTTAAATTTATTGAATAATTTGTACATTTTATCTTAAATATGAATTAAATATATTAGTTATACAATATATTTGAATAAATATTTTTGAAAATAAAATGTTGTTCCTATTTTAAATAGATTTCAATTAAACTTCAAATTGTTACTGTGTAAGACACTTTTAGACTTAGTAAAGAGAGAAAGAGAGAATTAAGAATAATGATTATTATTATTAAATGTGAATATTAAAAAAAAATTAAAACTGAATTACAATTTTATATATATATATATATATATATATATATATATATATATATATATATATATATATATATATATATATATATATATATATATATATATGAAACGTATCATGTTTTTTTTTTTCATAGGCAATCATCAATAAAAAGAGATTAAGGAAATCTCAAACCAAAGTACAGGAAATACAACCGAAAATACGGGAAACCCCAAAATAACCCTACAAACCAACCCTATTACAAAAAATCTAAGGGAAATTTGGTCCATTCGTATAGGCTACAACACTGCCTGTTACACTTGCCAAAAACCAACCAATTCTAGGAAGTCGCAACAATTGCGTTAAAAATGGATTCGACATTACACACTTCGTCCCTAAACAATATATTATTCCTAAATCTCCAAATATTCCAACATGAAATAAACCAAAAGAATAGATAAATTCCTCTTTACATCTATCTTTTAACCTACGCAACCAGGCCAAAGCGTGGGAACGGCATTCCAAATCAGAAATCCAATCAATGCCAATCCAACCACACACCAAATTCCAAACCAAAACAGATTTATGACACATAAAAAAAAGGTGAGTAGAGTCTTCGTTAGTCCTGAAGCAAAACATACAAACCTTATCGTGGGGATTATCTAAAATGCCTCTTGCTACCAAATTCGAACGAGTTGGCAGCCTATCGATAACTAATCTCCAAGCAAAAACTTTGACTTTCATTGGAATAAACGACTTCTAAATAAAATCCAAAAGACGAACCGAATTATCATCAACCGAAACCAAAGCACCCTGCGAGGAAATGCTATCATAGAAGGACTTAACAGAAAACCCGTTACTATCGTCCAAATTCCAAAGCCATTTATCCTGGACATTGACCTGCAAGAGAATAGGTTCAACATACTGCAACAGCTCCTCCAAATCACTGTTCATATGCTGAGGATTGTTAGCAACTAAAGCAAAAACATTCCAGGTCCACTTCTCATCCACCCACTCACCCAATTCTGAGACAGTACAGGATTTACAGTTACAAATCTGAAACAAATTATTAAAGGAATCCTTTAAGGGCGTACCTCCACACCACACCGAATGCTCGAACAACACTCCCATCCCATTTCCCACTACAGCTTTAATATAGTCATTGAAAGAAGTCTGAGGAACAGGATTAGAAACAGGCAGAATATCCTTCAACCAAGCAGAATCAGAATGAATATTACCAATAACACTAAAAAGCTGAACTTTACGGCTTAAATTACCATACCTACTTGCGAGAATAGGACGCCAAATTTCATTGCCTTCATTACTAAACTTCCACAACCATTTAGCGAGAAGTGCTTTATTGAATAGACCAACATGTTTTATTCCGAGGCCACCGCAGCTTTTTGGTTTACAAACTGAATTCCAACTAGCCCAAGAAATACAACGACTGCTCGAGATACCCGCCCATAAGAAACTCCTTTGGATTGCTATGATGTCTTTCACAACCTTTTTAGGAACCTTAAAAAAGGAAAGGTGATGAATCAGAAGGTTCGCTAGCACTGTATTAATAAGGGTGACCCACCCTCCAATCGATAAATTATGCCCAATCCAATTGGATAATCTAGCACTCATATAGTCCACAACAGGCCACCAAAAAGAATTACTCCTATGGTTGCCTCCAACTCCATGGCCAAGAAATTTAAAAGGCAGAGAACCCGACTTACAATTTAGAAAGTTCTCAGCAGCAGCCAATAACTCTGGATCAATACCGACACCATACAGGCAGCTCTTAGAATAGTTAATCTTTAGACCAGAGGTAACTTTGAAACCTCGTAAAATAGACTTGAAGGCCCAGATATTCGAAATGGAACCATCCCCAAACAGAAGGGTATCATCCACAAACTTAATTATATTAACCAAAGCTGCATTACTGAATTTAAAGTCATTCAGAATATTTAGGGAAGAAGCTCTTCTCACTAAGCAAGCCAATCCCTCACCAACAATCGCAAACAAGAAAAGAGATAGGGGATCTCCTTGCTTTAATCCTCTCGTCGCCTTGAAATCTTTTGAAGGGCCACCGTTAATTAAGACCGAGAGATAACTATTGAACACTGAACCACGAATCCACTTCAACTAATTGGTACCAAACCCCATGTTAATCAACATTGATTCTATAAATCTCCAGTCCACACAATCGTAAGCTTGAGCAAAGTCCACCTTGAATAAAAGGCACTTCTTCTTTTTTCTTCTTGCAAACTCGATGGTTTCATTAGCCACAAGAACACCATCCAAGAGTTGACGACTTAGAATAAAAGTCGTTTGAGTAGGCGAAATCAACTTTCCTATCACAAAACTTAATCTTCTAGCAAGAATTTTAGAGATGATTTTTAGAACATAACCTATTAAGCAAATAGGTCTATAGTCTTCAAACTTTTGCGAGCTATCCACTTTAGGCACAAGGGAGAGGAAAGACGAAACAAACGCTTTATCCAACTTACCGGTGTGTAAGAAATTCAAAACGCATTTAATAATATCAGTTCCCACAATATCCCAACAAAATTTGAGGAACTTGAAGTTAAAACCATCATTTCTAGGACATTTGTTGCCTTCACTAGCAAAGACAGCAGCCTTAACATCTTCCTGCGAAAACTCAGAATCTAAGAACTCCTTGTCTTCCAGACAAAGAACAACAACACTGTCAAAGTTGCAGTGAGTTTTTAACCTACTCTGATCTTTAAATTTCTTCTCAAAAAAGTTGATAGCCTCATGCTTTATCAAGATAGGATCCTCCAACAGGGTACTCCCCACTTTTATAACAGAGATATTATTGGCCCTATACCTAGCTTTAAGAGAATCATGGAAATATCTCGTATTGTTATCACCATCACTCACCCGCTTACTTCTGGATTTTTGTTTAATCATCAACTCTTTGAGCTTGAGGTTTTTCCAAATATCGTCTTGAATCTCCAACCTCTCCTTTACAGTCACCTCATCTTGGCTGTTATCATTCTCCACCAATTTCAACTCAAACTCGTTTAAAATAGAGATGTTATCATCAATTTTCAAATCAAGCCAACCAAAAACATGGACATTCCACCACCTAAGATCACTTTTAAGAACTTTAAATTTATTCCATAAAGCCATACTAGGAGAACCCGAGACATCCACTGAATCCCAAGACTTTTTCACAAAATCTATAAAACCTTTATGCTCCAACCAACAGTTAAAGAACTGGAACGACTTCGGTCCCCAGTTTACAGACTTAGAATTCAACCACAATGGACGATGATCAGAAATGTCCCGATCGCCCACCCATTGACTCTTCAAATCCAATTTAGCAATAACTGCATCACTAACCAGATATCTGTCCAACCTACTACAGCCAAGCCCATTAGTATTAAACCAAGTATATTTACTTCCTACCACAGGCAAATCAATCAAATTCAGGTTTTCAATGAAAGAATTGAATTCCAGCATCTCACCATAATTAACACTACTCCTGCTCTTCCTCTCCTCTCTGACTTTTATAGCATTAAAGTCTCCGACTATAATCCAACCTCCATTAGGAAGCCGATTCTTAATGTCAATCAACTCCGACCAAAGTCTCCTTTTCTCAGATATTGCACATGCCGAGTAAACGTTTACAACATACAGATTTGTATTATTCCATATAAAGTGAATACCTAAATAACCTTTCCCTCTGAAGGTGGAACATGCGAAAGCCATGTCCTTATTCCAGATTGTAAGAATCCCACCGGATTGACCATCAGAGTTTGTCGCCGACCAATCGTAACTCGACGACCTCCAAATGCTTTTAACAATCCCATCATCTATATGTCTCAATTTGGTTTCTTGAAGTAAACACAAATCTGCCTTGCCCTTACTAAAAAATTGGGAGATCCTCCTTCTTTTTAGAGAACTACAACACCCTCGAACATTAAACGAAACTATATTCATTGACCACCTCTTTCAACACTCTTCTTATCTCTTTTAACTTATTTATCTTCATCGTCTAACTCCCTTATAATGCTTACAAAAGCTCCATCTTCGATGTCTCCCTCCACCCCTAACTGTTTCAAAGTGTACAAGACTTTAGAGGGAACTTCTTCTAAGGCCTTCTTACATCTATTATTCCCTCTAAGCACATCAGTATCTGTTAAAGATTCATTGCATCTTAGCGAGTTAGGACCATCTCTATCAAGAATAGCTCTCGGTCGAGAGGGTTTAGACTTTCTAATTGTATGAACAAAACTGGGAATAACTGGGAAATCAACCGCAGCATAGAGAAGGGAAGAGTAGTAAGATGGAGAGAAAGGAATTTTAACACTATCATAAACTTCGTGTAACAATTTCTTTTTCCTGTTTTTGTCCCATTTAGACGGCCCAATTAAGCCACCCGAAGGCCCAGAAATTGGATTTGAGCAATTCAGGTCCACTACCAACCCATTAAAAAAATCTCCATTTAATAAGTTACTACCCGCTACTGTCACGTCCTTGCACTTTTGAAAAGGGATTTCTTTAGACAATTCAACTTTATCTATCACCTCCGTACCCCCTATATCCACTTTGTCAGCACACAGGGTATGTTTCCCAACCAAAGGTCCAACTCCCAACATTAGATTTAAACGACAAGAATCCAATCCCACCACATGTTCATTTGGCTCGATATTAGCCCCTCCAACCTTGTCAGCTACCTCAAAAGTACCCCCAACTATAGATATGTCAACCGATCCTTCTACCCCTATACCTGACACATCCTTAACATGTGACATGTCGCAATCTCCAGCTAATTGCGTAGGTTTGCTAGACTCAACCACTTCCTCCTCAAAGGTATCACCCCAATCACTATCACCTTCATCAGATGAGACAACAAGGTCTGATGAAGAATACACTACATCCCCTTCATTATCCAGTGTTTGGTTAAACAACACCTTATTGTCGCAGAAGTCTTCGACCAAGGAAACTTGAAAGGATAAATTGTTACACATAACAACCACACTCTCGTTCAGTATTAAAGGCAGTTTAGTAATAACCTGGATACGAGCCACATCCAGGTTAGCCTTCTTAAGTGTAGCCTCATCGATTTGGTATAACTTACCTACCCCGATTACAATAGATTGAAACGTAGATAAATTCCAGGTTGCAAATGGGAGACCATAACACTTAATTCAAACGAGACGTTCACCATCGACCTCCTCCATAGACCATGGTTTTAGTGCAGAAAACCATTTGCCAAGATTATATTCAGTTTCACTAATAAAATCATCTAAACTTCCCTCATCAATCTCTTCAATTAGACATTTATTAGCTCCATATGGTGACACTTTAATGTTGAAGAACCCCTCTTCATGTAAAATCCTTTGGATATCAAATACATTTGTTCCTTTAGCCACTACACCAACCCTAGCTTTCTCAAACCTTACTTAATCCACATCCTCTAGGTTAACCTGCACCTTCGAAGGTCTATGGATCACCGGAATAAGGTTTTTCGGATTACCACCTGCCAAGGCTTGAGCAAAGGATCTCCCATCCGTCATCTTCCCTCTTCCTCCCCCTCCTGAGATGAAACCATGTCTTCTGCCAACCTGACTTCCAACCCCAGGCCCCAAAGTATTCTCTTCCCTTTGGAATCGAGGGACATTGACAAATAATTTCTTCCCCTTCAGAATAGTGTTATCAAGCTTAATCGCCATCATCTTAGGATCTTGAACCTTCTTGAACTTTGCCAATCCGAACCTCTTCCCACGTTTATCTCTTCTCGCCGACACAAAAACTACCGAAATCACCCCATAGACTTAGAACACCTCAAAGAGGTCTTTAGCACTCATCTCTTCAGGAAACTCAGTGACAAAGAAAGAAGTAGTTTTTTCGCCTATTGCTCCTTTGCCCTTGTTCTCCTTCCACACAGAAAATCTATAAACTTTTGGTTCCCTCCTCTTTCCACCTACCTTGACCCAAACCATCTTGAGAAGACCAAAAGACAAAACCCACTGAAACTGAGCGCACCTAACTTAAAAATAAAACAATCCAACCAAAAGTAATTGAACCAAAACACCGCTCCAAATGCACAACCAAACGACACCCTATGGTCACGAATGACTCAGTAAAACCCAGAAGAAACCAACTCCTTACCAAGGCCCCTAAGCCCTAAATCCAGGAATTTAAGTCGAAGATAAGGAAGAAGATCCCCCAGTATCTACTTCGTACAAAACGTAATCTCACACAGGTGCGAATAAGGAAAAATGGAGCACAAGAAAAGAGGAATGATTCAATGGAAAGATGAGATTTAAGATGATTAGGGTTGGGAACGAGACCGGAAAAGGGAAAAACTGGGTTAGAGAGAAGGAGGAGCCTCTCTCTCTTAACACATGAAACGTATCATGTGAGAATGTCATTTTTACGTGAGAACATAAGAATGTATCTAAATCATTAGATTTTAAAACAAATGGTGAAGATTATGTGTCAGTTTTTATTCTCTCTTCCATCATTTATTTTAATAATGAAGGAGGGAGAAAATTAAAAACCACACATAATCTCCACCATTTATTTTAAAATCTAATGATTCAGATTCATTCTCACGTTCTTACATAAAAATTGCATTCTCATAGGATATGAACCATATATATATATATATATATATATATATATATATATATATATATATATATTTATATATATATTTGAGCACCATGAGATTGGGGCACCAAATTTTTGAAAGAAGTAACTAGTTGTGCTTTTCGATCTTCCTTATCACCACACTAATCATCATTTGAATAACAAGTAATCTTAGCTTCTTTGCTTTTAGAATCTTGTGTAAATAAAATTCCATAGTTTGTCTATCCTTTTAAGTATCTCAGGATTCTTATTACAACCTTCATGTGTGACACCTTTGGTTCACTCATTTATCTGCTCACCAATCCAATTGAGAAACCTATATTAGGTCGACTGTTGAACACGTATCTCAGACATCCGATAATTTGTTTGAACAAAGTGACATCGACTTTTTCTTCCTCTTCATGCTTCTCCAGCTTCTAATTTCGTTCGACGGGTGAGGATGCAGGATTTGAGTCTTCCATCTAGAATCTCTTGAGTATCTATCTGACATACTTTCTTTGATGTAGCATCATACCTTGCTTTGACATTTGAAATTCCATGCCTAGGAAGTACGTCAACTTTCCTAGATCTGACATTTTAAATTCTTTCTTCATTAGCTATTTGAACTTCAAAAAGTTCTCCAAGTTATTTCCATTTACTAACAAGTTATTGACATATAAGCAGATGATTGTTATATCTTGTGCCACAACCTGAATATAGACACCATACTCAGATTTTCATTTGATGAATCCAATTCGACCAACTATGAGTCGATCTTCTTATTTCATGCCCTAGGTGCCTGCTTGAGGGCATATAACGCTTTGTTCAACCTGTATACTTTCCTTGCTTCGTCCTGTAGCACAAACCCAGGAGGTTGTGTGACACATACATCTAAGTGAAATGTCGACTAGCCTTGCTTACATGCCAAGGCTACCACTATCGAACAATATCCAATCTTGCTACTGGTGCATATACTTCAGAATAGTCGAGTCCTGCTCTCTGAAGAAATCCTCGAGCTACTAACTTGCCTTATGTATTGCTATCGACCCATCAACATTATGTTTCAACTTGAACACTCACTTCACTTCAATAGCTTTTTTATGTGTTGGAAATTCGACTAACTCCCATGTGTTGTTTCTTTCGATCATTTTTAACTCTTTGATCATATCTTCCTTCCATTGTTTATCATTGAAGGCCTCACTATAGTGGATTGGTTCAACACTTACAAGTAAAACGAAATGAACTAAATATCCATCTAGTGTGACTTCATCATCACCGACCACTTCACAGTTTTAAAGCCTTGTTGTGAGGTTCTCTGGTTCTTTGAGGTCTTTGGCTTGTGCTAGCCATACCCTCTCGATTGCCGGCTGCGACTTCGATGGTAACTGAAACATTATCGACTAGAATTTCTTCGTTCTCACTATTTTATTCATCAACTTCATAATCCCTCAATGGCTCATTAGTCCCTTACTTGAATTTCAATCCCAATAAGAATTCTCATCAATCACAATGTCTTGACTCATCATGATCTTATTGTTCATTAGGTTGAATGGCTTGTATGCTCCAATCTTATCATACCCTACTAGAATCATAGGTTCACTTTTATCATTAAGCTTCCTACTTTTTGTATCAGGAACATTCTTGTGGAAAATAGAGTCAAACACCATCAGATAACTCACTGGTGGTCGTTTTCCACTCCACACTTCTTCAGGAACCTTCTTCTTCAGCTTCTTGGTAGGGCACCTGTTCAGAATATAAACAATTATGGTGACAACTTCACCCCATAAGGACTTTGGCCAAAAAAATTTTCTTCATCATGCAGTTCACCATATCCAATATGGTATTGTTTCTTCTTTCTACTATTATATTATGTTGAGATGTGTAAGGATCAGTTTCCTCATGATCAATACCATGTTCTGCACATAACTCCACAAATATCTTGGATGTGTATTCGCCATTTCCATATGTTCGCAGAACCTTGATCTTCTTTTCACTCTAGTTTTTGACAAGCATCTTGAATCTCTCAAAGATTTCAAATACTTCGTACTTTCACTTTATCACAAAGATCCAAAGCTTTTGACTATACTAATAAAATATGAGACCCGTTTCCACCAATGGTAAGATCCTTGAACAGACCACATACATATGAATGTACTACTTCTAGTATGCAAGAGGACCTCATTGGCTTAGTTGAAACAAAAGACTTTCTGGATTGCTTCCCTACTGAGCAACCTTCATAGAGTTTGTCAGGCATTTCAAGACTCGGTATACCAGTTATCATGTCTTGAGTAATCAGTTGATTGAGTGACCTAAAGTTCAGATGGACAAATCTTAAATGCCACAACCAACTATTTTTATTGTCGACTATTATTTTTAGGCATTTTACCTCAATCGAATTGATCATGGTCTTAAATGTCCTATTCTTCGATAGAGGTGATTTTAAGATCAGATTATTTTGAGTGATAAATAGTTGCAAGGCTCCATCTTTCATAACCATTGAGAAACATTTTTCGACCCTTGTCCAACACTTAAAATATTTCACTTCATTCTAGGTACATATAGTACATATTTGATCATAGCTTTTGCTTCATTGATCCTTTGAATAACTATGTCGTAAGTACCTTCTGCTTCCAACGAGCTATTATCAGCAAGTTTGACCTTGCTCTTCTCCGACTCTTCGAAATCTTCTAACCACACCTTTTGACGAGTCGTGTGATTCGAACAGTCTGTGTCAAGAAACCAGATCTTGGTGTTGATATGCTCATCTACAAATGTAGCCATGACCAGCATGTCTTTAGAATCATTTGAAATTGGCATGTAAAGTTTACTCCTTCATTCTCACCTTTCTTGTACCATTAATTCTTGGCGAAGTGACCCCATTTTTCATAGTTATAGGATTTCACACCTTTTTTCTCTTCTTTGTCTTTCTTATAGGAGTTTCCTTCTCCTCTTTTTGAGGATTCATAAGGTCTATCACTGACCTTATGCTTTTGAGGGTTCAACCAAGATTTCTTGCTCTGAGTATTGTCTCATTGCCCTTGAACTTGTTGGAACCACCATGTTTCTCCCATGTTTGATCCTGTAGAGCTTGTATCGAATCTTGAACACCTTTCCTTTCGACAATCCTCATCTCATTGCCTCCAACAAACCAACCAAATCTTTCAATTTCAATGTTTCAAGATTGTTGGATTTTTGAATAACAATGATAACGTGATCAAACTGAGAAATCAATGTATGCATTACATTCTCAACTATCATCTTATCAGTAAGGGTTTCACCACAACCTTTCCTGACATGAACAAGCTTTTGTACCTTCGAAATATAGCCTGTGTCGCGGCTGGAAAATTACAGAGTCGCCATCATCCTTTATTTGTTCCTAATGAACAGGAAAATAGTTATAAAACCTAATATTAAGGGTGAGACACTAAGGTCCGAGAGTCAGCTAAGCGAGAGGAGGGTGTTAGGTACCACTCACCTCCGTTGTTCTCAACGGGAACCTTCTCTAATTCTAGAGTTAGCTATGTTTGCCTAAGGGAAGTTTTCTTATGTTATTTACTCTTGCTTAATTACTTATTTATAGGGAATTATGTTACTGATTTAATAAAAGGAAGATTTAATTAGGAAAGAGGACAAAGAAAGTTTTTTTTTGTTATTGTACCCGCCAGAGTATTACAACTTTGTGCCTACGTACGCTTAAGTAATATGAAGGATCAAAGTATCGTATTTCTTCTAGAAAAATGTTGTGTGTTTGTTTATTTTAATTTAGAAAAGATCTCAACGCATCGGGGGTAAAGAAAAGTTTGTTTTGAAAAAGTCTCAATGCACAAGGGCAGAGAAAGTAGTGTTTTGATGTGTTTGAATTGATTTTAGGTTTTAAGTTGATCATTGATTGATAAATCGTGACGCCAGCCAATTAATTTAAACTTCAAAATATAGTTTTAATTTGATTTCATATATACATAAGTAATTATTATTTTTATCATTTTTGGAATACTTGATTATTTTTTATGTTTTTATTTGATTTTTATATTTTCAATGATGATTAAAACTAAGCTCATATTAATCTAATTACATTTAATATTCTTTTTTTGTGATTTTGAATTCTTCCTAATAAATTAAATTAAATGTATCTTTTGTATTTTTATACTTTTATAACCTAAAGACATATTTTTAGTATTTTTAATTTATCTTGAAAATTAATTAACAAAAAAAAGGAAAAGATAATCATAATAGCTAAATTAAAAAAGGCTTAATTAGTGTCAATGTCCTTTAACTTAATTTTAATTTTTACTTTAGTCCATTATTTAATAAAGGTTGCATTTTAGTTCCTAAAAACTATTCCGTTAGTTAAGTTGGTCATTTCTGTTAAATATTATGAAAAAACGTTAAGTTGTGCATATGTGGTATGACAACATGGCAAGTGCGTGATCAATTTGGTAAAAAGGACTAAATTGAAACTTTATACATAGTTAAATTACCATATTAAAACTTTTTTATATTAATAGAATCTTGAATATAATGACATTAAACCATATTCTTGATACATTACTTATTCAAAGCAAGACATTAAACCAAAATGAATTAAGGTGTACACAGACACAACTACAAGAGCTTATTCTTCTTAGAACTTGAATTATCAATGGTGAAAACAATTTTTCCATGTTTAACAATTGTATAGCTGTTGTAGAGATCTGGTGCTTCACATGAAACAACTTTTTTCGTTTTATGAATTATCACAGTATAGCTTCCTTATGAATAAGGTATAACCTCTGCACCATAGGTTATGTGTTATCCAATTACTCTTTTCTCCTAATAGATTAAACAATTATGTAAGTTCCCAATAACATATTTCAATTCATTAGTATAAAATAATTGAAACAAACAAAAATGGAAAAGGGTGAATTCTTAAGAAATATAAAAATATTATGAAGAATTAATAATTTTATTAAGTGTTTTTTCAAACTGCAATAAAAACATGCCATGAGTAAATTTCAGCTAATGTACTATTTATCATTTGAAATTAAATAAGATTTTGTTGGATAAATGAGTACTACCAAGGCTACAAGACTCTTTAATTAAACAACATATTCGGTCTTCAAAACAGTATTTCACATATGCATTCATAGTTAGCAACATAATTCTAAGTTTGAATACACTTATAGTCCAACAATTCTACAAGTAACTGATAGGTTTATATTTCTAATCTGAATACAATTTTATACCACTTTATAAACATGCCAGTTGTAGGATATCTTTGAGCTCTAGTGGAAGAGTTTTACTGAGAATGAATTTGCAATATGTGAAAGAGTTTTACTGGTTCATTTCCAATGATAGACAATTTCCCTTAAAGAATAATAGGATTGACATCAATTGATCATATCTATTCAACATAGCTAATTTAACATAATTCAACAACAGAACCTGATTCAACATAACCAATTTAAATATCTATTTTACCTTTGTAGAAAAAGAAAAAAACTTTCCTCCATTTACAAACTTAAACATCTTACTGGCTTGTGCATAATATCAATTGAAAATAAATGGATTTGAGACCACGAACCTTCTGCTTCAGTTGTTCGCTGTTGGCATCAACATGAATGGATTTCTTCATGAATTTTTGAAATGTGGTTGTGTCCTTTAGGGGATCCTTTACCGATTTTGAAATGAACTCAGCCAGACCTTTTAGAATGGCGATCTCATCTTCTTTGGTGAAGACTCTCTGAAACATCTTCTCAGGGTCTTCACCGGTCATTTTTATGTCTCTGTCTCCATCCTTCTTGTCCTCTCTCTCTCTCTCTCTCTCTCTCTCTCTCATTTGCACGCTATGTTCCAGATCTAGGGTTACCTATTTCAGCAATTACCATTCACAATAATATATTTTAAATAATTAAAAAAAAGCCACTTCAGATAAATATATCCAATTAGACTGTCACGTCTGCAAAATTTAACGGTTTTTTACAAAATTGGATGGAAAGGACCAAATCAGTTAACGGGGGTGATTTTAAAGAACTAACCTGTAACGTTTTTTAGATAAGAGACTAAAATGAAACATTAAATTAAATTAAGGGACTAAAACGTGTATTAAGCCATTAAAAAACTTAAGCTAAATAAAATAAAATGAGTAAAACTCAACAATCTTAATTTTTTTTTTATAAGCATTCCATTAAAATGGGATTAAGAAAATCTCAAACCAGGATTACAACATCCAGCAAAAAAGGGGACAAAGTCCAAGACCCAACCCCAAAAGAATCCAACTAAAACTTACAGAAAATCAAAAGGAAGTTTAGACCATTCATATAGACTACAATTCCTCCTCAACAATCTTAATTAATTAACCAATTAAATCTAATGAAACATAATTGTTTTTTTTAATTTAAAACATGTTATGGTTCTTTAATTTAAAATAGCTTTTTTAGTTATGGATTAATTTAAAATAAATTTTAGTTATGTTTTTTTTTTTTTTTATAATTTAAATAAGGTTATATTGGACGATATTACTGTAAAAGAGTTTATGGAATTAATGTTAAAACGATTTATAATATTAGCTTAAAAAAAGATTTATGACGTTTGTTAAAATAAGGTTATTTATGACATTAGTTTTAAAAAAAAGTTTGTGATGTTTGTTAAAAAAAAAGTTATTTATGATATTAGTCTTAAAATAAGATTTGTGATATTAGTTTTTAAAAAAAAAAGATTTTGTTAAAAAATGCTTTAAAAGAAAAATTAATTTTTTAAGAATTGCTCCATGACATTAAAACGTGTTAAAAAATTGAGAGAAAAAAATGGAATTGAATTTTACAAATTGCTTCATGACATTAAAAGAAGGTTGATATATGATCTTAGATTGAATTGGTTTAGAACATCATTATGTGTTTTGAAATAGGTTATTACCTAGTACTAACATATATCCAAAAGCACACATGCATCATAAAAATAGAGTAAGACAACAAAGCACAACAAAAACCAAATTTTATTGCAAAGATATAAACATGAATGCAGTTCCTTTTTATTTCTCTTTCTTTCCCTTTTTGCCTCGAATTTCTTCTAACTCATCGTCTCATTTTTCTTTAGTTGTAAGGATTGCCTAATGGAAATTAGATTGCAGGGAGGGTTGAGGCTTAGATTAGGGTTGTATTGTTGTTGTTCTTCGATATGAAGAACTAGCAAGATACATGTGCGTCCGTACGGATAAATTTATTTGATACAATATATATTTTATTTAAATATACATGTAAATTTAAAATGAGTTATTTGATTATAAAATGAATAATAATAATATAAAATCAATTTTGACATTTGAAAATAAAAATTTTGGGCCTCGAATAAAGACAATTGTTAAATAAAAAAAAGGTATTTTACTGATAGTGATCCGTGAAAAAAATAGAAATTTTGACACTTGAAAATAACAATTTTGTGTCTCAAATAAAACAATTGTTAATTAAAATAAAATATGTATTTTGTTGATAGTGGTCTATGAGAAAAATAGAAATTTTGACATTTGAAAATAAGAATTTTATGTCTCAAATAAAGACAGTTGTTAAATAAAATGAATTAGGTATTTTGCTCATAATGGCCCTTGAGAAAAATAAAAAATTTTGACATTTAAAAATAAGAATTTTGTATCTCAAATAAAGACAATCGTTAGTTAAAATAGAACAAGTACTTTGCAGATAGTGACCCATGAGAAAAATAGAACTTTTGACATTTTAAAATAAGAATTATGTGTCTCAAATAAAGACAATTATTAATTACAATAATATATGTATTTTGCTGATAGTGACCCTTGAGAAAAATAAAAATAGGTATTTTGTTGACTTCTGGAGAGAGCAACAGAGTCCTTCAGATAGTTTAAAATAGTTTAAGGCAACTTGACCCTGACATGATTCACTATAAAGTAGATGAAAAGTCTGTCATCATAGGACATAAAGTCTTTACCTAATTCTTGTGGTCGAAAGTTTGTGAGAAGAAGATGAGACCTGACTTTGCCAATAGGAATGAGCTTTGCTGGATTAGTGGGTTGATAACAAGACGAAGAGATGTCATGGATGGAAATGAGCTTTTCAACAAAATTGTACGTGAAGCAAAACTGGTCTACAGTGATACCGATTTCAACACAGCCAATAGCCTTAGTAATAGAAGAAGGAGTTATGATAATAGGAACACCATAAAAACTAGAGCAGATGGAGCAACCATCATCACACACATAATCATACTTCCAAAACACTTTTACAAGGTTTGGATATATAGCTCCGTGCAGCATTGCATAGTAACCAGACCACATTTGAATATGCATGCTTAAGGTGATATTACGATCAGCAACCCTTAGGCGAGGAAGATTTGGACGTTTTTCATTAATAACCTCTATGATTTCTTCATTAACGTAGAAATTTTTAGTAAACATGGTGAGTGTGGGTGAAAAAGATGGAGAGGAAAATATGAGAGATGAAATTTTACGGGATGGGGAATGGGAATGAAATGACGAGATATAAATAGTAGGAAAGAACACTATTGATATGAGAGTAATTAAACTCGAGACACACAAAGCAATTAATGACGAACAAACAAGAAATAAATATTGCCATAATTTTCAAAACGAGTGACAAAAGGAAAAGTAAGAGACAAGGAAATAGATAGGTCGCGCTAAAGATTCTTGTTTCCAAAAAATAATATCCAAAAAAGATACTTAAGATAGTATACGATATTCAAAAGCTAACAACAGTCAATCAAATAAATAAGAGTATACCAAAAAGAATTCTGACAGGAAATAAAGAGAGAGTATTTTCACCTAATCCCAGGAATCTCTCATATATCCAATGTGTCACAATAGGTACTAGGCATAGTTGAGAACAAACAACTGTCTTATTTTGAGTTACACACTCTATACTGCCCTGACGACTCATTTATGAGATAAACTTCTCAGTTTCCAACGTACAGAAGCATTCTCAAAATAATACTCTGACTATGGATACTTCTAATGTATGAGAACTTCACTAATTAGAAGCCTCACAACTCAGAAGCCAACAAAGCACATCAAAGCCTTAGAAAGTAAAATAGAATTCTTGGACAGTCAAATAACATAAGTTTTGGTACATAAAATAGAAATGTTACTCTCAATTATTTGAAGTCTTTTAGCTGATTCTTCATCCATATTGTCTGAGGCCAGAAGACGAGGTTGTCACCCAGAAAATGGCAGTTTCCAGAAGTGCTTTTCCGTTCTAATCTATATCCAGCATAATATGCATCACAAAAACCTGATAGCTTGATTTCTAATGTTTACTTATACATCAAGCTAAGGTTAGATGTTCCTTTCAGATAACTTAGTGTAGCGCACGATTTTTGTCGATGACGCGGCCACCTTATCGTGGAATTTGGGTTTTCTCCTCAATGAAGAGGAGGAGGTGCTACTTTCTGATTTCTTATTTATCCCATTAAGCTGGAAGGAAAAGGGAAGCTATCTAAAACTAACCTTGCATGCGAATGTTTAACTAAACAAACGCTTAAAGAGATTCAGGGAGTCGGGGTCAGGTTATACAATGGGGAGTTGTCAGTTACCCATCCTATATGTGGTTATTCACAGGATGCTAGCTTTAGGTTCTACTTTGTACTTGATGGTGTTTATCCGTTAATGGGTTGGGAAAGCTTCTTGGGAAATATGAGAGAGATAGTGAGTTTTTGTTGATGTTCGGGTTTTTTCCCGATGTTTTTGGTAAGGTATTGGACCTAAGTTTTGATTGTTATGAAGGTACTGAACCTAGAGTTTTTGTTTAGTATGCTCGCTAAGATTTCACAATCTTATGCCTACGTATTCCCGTTTAAACGAAACAGGGAAATCAGAGCAATCGTAGTTCCTCCTATTCTAAGGGAGGAAACAGATATTTTGGTGTCTTGTTCAAAGCCCAAGTTTGAAGCTAAATGGTGTATTTGTATCTTGTTCAAAGCCCAAGATTGAAGCTAAAAGGTTTGACTGAGAGAGAACTTGCCACCTCTAAAGGGAGACATCTCGTCTGTTTATCACAACTGTTGGGTGACTGATTATAAAGGAGGATTACTTTAACTGGGATATGTGAATCCAGCAATGCCATAATTTCCATTATAGGGGATTTGTCCTGAAGGAGAAAACTTTAACTCAGTGTTGAGCAATGCCATTTTTCCTTAGGAGTCTTTCATGCTAAGAGATGGACAGTGGCATGGATGTAAATAATCCAGAGGCTTGCCACTTACAGCAATTAGATGAAAGAGAGGATTTACCAGGATAAAAGATGGACAACCACTCGGATATTTGAATCAACAAGTGTGCCTCTTATAGCAGTTATCGGGGATTAGGGTTTGTTTGGAATGTTTGTTTTGATAAGTGATAAACAAAGAAGTGACTTTCTACAGATAGATTTTGATTTCCTCTGAGGGGATGTTGGTTTTTGTGTGCCTTGATCAAAGCCCAAGGTTGAAGCTAAGAGGTTTATTGACTCCACTGGGGAAGTCCTTATACAAAGCCTAAGAGGAGGCTGGAAAAAGACCGACTCAACAAGAGAGTGTTTATCTGTCTTGTATAACGTCCAAGATTGAGGCTAAAAGAGACTGATTCTTTTGGGGATATCATTAT
Source organism: Lathyrus tuberosus (assembly GCA_022829125.1). Lineage (NCBI taxonomy): Eukaryota > Viridiplantae > Streptophyta > Magnoliopsida > Fabales > Fabaceae > Lathyrus > Lathyrus tuberosus. Next base: position 11,904,911 of record JALAZF010000158.1, read on the forward strand.
ACAAAGCCTAAGAGGAGGCTAAAAGTTTGACTTTTCTGGGGAAAATGTTATGTCTGTCTTGTATAAAGCCCAAGATTGAGGCTAAAAGGATTTTGACTCCGTCGGGGAGGGTTTGTATGTGTCTTCTACAAAGCCCAAGATTGAGGCTGGAAAGAAACTGACCCTGTGGGAAAGGAATCTTTATCTGTCTTGTACAAAGCCCAAGATTGAGGCTAAAAAAGGCTATACTGATTTGGCTGAGGATATTTTAGGTGTCTTGTACAAGGCCCAAGATTGAGGCTAAAAAGAGTTTGACTCTGCTGGAGAGTATTATCTGTTTTGTACAAAGCACAAGATTGAGGCTGAAAAAGAGTTTTGACTCTGCTTAGGAGATTTATATGATGTCTTGTACAAAGCCCAAGATTGAGGTTGAAAAGGGTTTGACTCAACAAGAGAGTGTTTTTATCTGTCCTGTACAAAGCCCAGGATTGGTGCTGAACAAGCTAGAGAAATCATTATACAAAGCCTAAGAGGAGGCTGACTTCTGCTAGGGGAAATCTTTATACCAAGCCTAAGAGGAAGCTGGAAAAGATTATCTTAACAAGAGAATGGATTTATTTGTCTTGTACAAAGCCCAAGATTGAGGCTAAAAGAGTAGACAGGTGCTTTAAGGGATGAGAATCAACTCTAAATGGTTTGATGTTTTGACACTAGAAAGTCTGCTCTAGCAAAGGATGACTAAGTTCTGTCTTATACCTTTAAGAGGTCTTCAGGGTCATTGTATTAAGCTCAAGAGAAGGCATGAGAACTCTTAAGAAGCTGGAGGGTCCTTGTACAAAGCCCAAGAGGAGACGGGGATACTTTTAGGAAGCCCGTGGGTCCAAACTTAAGAAGTGTTCAAGAAAAGTTTCACCGGGAATAATATTTTCTTTAGTGAACAGTTCTAGGATTTGAAGAAATTCAAGAGAAGTTTCACCGGGAATTAATCCTCTCTGGGGAAACTGAATTTCTTTGATAAGTTCTAATAGTGACAGTCTGTGAAAAGGTTCACCGAGAATACTGCATTTCTCTTTGTTCCATATTGTTTAAGCCCAAGAGAAGGCAAGACTGTATCTGGAAATCCTATGGGGATCTAGTTTTGAATGTATCAAAGAATGACCAACTGGCTTTACCTAGTTCTAGACCTAGTTGCCGGGGAAAACTCTAAATAGATATACTAGTATATATACAGTTGATATATGACAAGTATGTAAAAGGATATGAAAGAAGGACTTACAGTGGAGCAGCTTCCCACAATACAATTATATATATTAAAGCATGTAAAAGAAAACTGATAAAAACTTACAGGTGGGCAGGCTTCCATGTTGTATTATTAGTTGTTCAAAGAAATTAAAGAAAGTTTTGATAACAACTGTATATTTGAACCTAAATCAAAAGAGAAGTTGTTTTTGAAAAGATTGTTGGGGTTTATACTCAAAGAGAGGCCCAAGGTTTAACAGTGATCACACTGTTGTTTTGAAGATCGTATCAGGACTTATACAACGAATGAGGCCCAAAAAGGTTTTTATTTACAAAAGGGTTAGGTCTTACACTCTTTCAAGAGGCCCAAGAGTTTATTTTATACAAAAATATGGGGCTTACAACTCAAGGAGAGGCCCAGATGAAAATAATGACCACACCGTTATTTTAAGAATCGCGTCGGGACTTATACAATGACTAAGGCCCAAAAAGGTTTATGTACAAAAGGGTTGGGTCTTACACTCTTTCAAGAGACCTAAGAGTTTTTTAAAAAATAAAGATGGGACTTACAACACGAGGGGAGGCCCAGGTTATTTTGTTTTGAACTGGCGATCGCGCCGAGATTTTCTAAAACACAGTGGGACTTATACAATGACTGATGCCCAAAAAGGTTTTGATTAAGAAAGGGATTGGGTCTTACACTCTATTAGAGGCCCAAGAGTTTGAAAATTTAAAATCGAGAGAAAACCCTAATTTTAAATAAAAATGTTATTTTTCAAAGGAAATTAAATGAAAAAATGATATAAAATACCAAATATATTCAAAAATAAGTTGAACACTTTGAAAAATATTTTGAAAAATCATGTTTAATTACATGAGAGTTTGAAATTAAATTGGTTTTGAAAGATCAAAGTGGGAATTCTATTAAAAAATGTTTAAAAACAAATAAAATGAAATTAATCACAAAACTTCTAACTATATTAAATAAATAATATAAATTGGATTTCTTTGTAAAATAAAATATTTAAACATTTTAGTGAATTTTGAGAAAAAGAATCAATTCAAAAACATAAATATCCAGAGAGAAATTAATTTTTTAATCAATTAACAAAAATAACTAAAATTCAAAATTTTGAATTATGGCGCCAAGTACACTTGGTTCTTGCCCGCGCCCTCTGTTTTTTCAGATTTGCATTTTCTCACTTTTCTCCATGATTTCTCAATGGTTTTGCACGATTCAAACACCAATCTTGTTAGTTTTTGAACAAGGATCACAACCATATCGATTAATTGCATTTATATTAAGTATTGAGTGAGAAATCAGAAGAAAACCTCAAGAACCCTAATTTCAGCATGAACACAATGAAATTCCATACACGATTGATTCATGGCAATTGATTGAGGGTTATCACTCTATATACATGTAGGAACAAGATGGTAACTCACACATTCATTTATGATGCATGAAACATAGAGTTTGAAGGGTTCATGCTTACCTCTTGCAGCTGGTGATCGAGTTTGGTGATGGAGGTGTTACAGCTAGATTTCAATGATCTGGACAACTTCCTTAGGTGCCAAGGAGTGTGTTTGAATGCTTGGAATGGATGGAAATGATCTGGAACTAGTTGTGGTATCTCAACTACAAATTTGTCAAGAACTTGAGCAATTGGCTAGTGATTTTTTGAATTTGATGTTCCAGATGTGATTTTGTGTTATGGATCACTCATACATGATGTTTATGAGGTGTGTGTGTGATTGGTTTGGTTGGAATTGCTCTCAAACTCAAAACTCGATAGTGACTTGAGTTAGAAGGCAAAATTGGAGTGAAAGGGAGATTTTGGGGAAAGCATCAATTTGGGTGCTTTGGTGTACTCAAACTGATCACATTTAAGGTCTATTTATAGTGTGTCAAGTTTGTTTTGCAAGCAACAGTGTGTGACAACTACAGCAACCCTTTGGCCAATTGTGATCAAATGGAATCTCAAGTCTCCTCTAGCCATTGACTTGAGGTTAGAGCACAGGCCTAAGGTTCTTTGGTTCAGGGATAAGTCTTAATTGAACTTGGATAACATTGTCTTGATGAATTCCACCTCTATGCATCAGTTAAATGCTTTGAGACAAAATTAAATATTTGAAGCATCTTAAATTCTAGGGATGACATGCCTAAACATAGATTCATGGACTTGTGAGGCTGATGAATCAGTGTTTGTCCCTTGGTTATTCCCCCTTGAGGTGTGAAGATGAATAAACATGCTTGAATTTGCCCAAATTGATCAATTCGAGCACTAAGGCACAAATCTGCCTTGCAAAAATAGTTTGCAGCAAGGCATGTTGCAGCTGTCATAATCTCTAGCTCAGGTGGAGTTTTCTCATGTTCTTGGGCTCATTGGAAAGCTCTCATATGATACAGCACATGTGTGATCATAGTTTGTCTTGAAACTATTTGGATCCAATTGAAAAAACCTCATGAACATTGATGTTCAAGGCCGGTAACTTAGGCAGATTTTCACTAAGTGTTGGAAAAGTGTCATTTTCATGTTTTCAGCCACTTTGATCACTCCATAACTAAAAATCCATGAAGAATTGGAGCTTGATGTAGTTGAAGCTTTTGTAGAGTGTAGCAAGACCTACAAATCCAGCTTTAGATCACCCAAAATGGTTGCTTGGATCTCAAGTTATGGTCCTTGGAAGTTGGGTACCCTAGCCACTTTGTTCCATAACTTAGAAAAATTCTAAGTTTTTTTATGGTTACCCCTTTACCAAGTTAACTCACTTTCTTTGATTTTTCTTGATGAATGATGATTCAAATCATATATTAACATTGTTTTAGGGTTAAGGAACATTGTTTGACCAAAACTCCAAAAAGTCAAACTTGGATTTTTGTACAGTTGACTTTTTCATCAGATGAAATTTTGACTTTGGGATCCTTTTGTGAAATCAATCCTTGGGCTCGATTAAACTTCATGGATGGCCTCCAAGGGTATTTAGGAATGTCTTGGAGCCCTCCCCAAGGTTTGAGATCAAGCGTAGGTCAACAGTCAAGGGTAGGGTTGACTTTTTCCATCACAAACCCTAATATGTGATCAGATGGTATTGAGCTCTTGTAGCTTATGACTTGAGCTCTTTGAGTCAATAAAATCTTGTAAACATGTCAATATAATGTTTTTGAGGTCTTTGAAGTTCATTTTGAAACTTCAAGCTATGCCTCACTTCACTAGTTAACTCAAGGATTGAATTAGGTCAAAACCCTAATTCCTGATTTTTTGCTAGATGGATCTTCAAGGTGATTTTATCATTGTGGATGGGACCTTGAGATCCTTTTGAGCTTATTGGACCATACATTGAGGCATTGGCTCATGCCCTGATGGAAATTTTTCATCTGGGGACCCTGGTCGACCAAACCCTAATTTGGTGACACAGGCAATCCTGAGGCTTGATCCACTTGGTATATCGCAACGTTGTGCTCAATTCTTGGAATGGGAGACCTCTTGGTCCTCCATGTATGTTTGAGAGGTTAGACAAGTTGAAGATCATGTCAATTCTTGATTGATCTTTTGTCTAAATGCTCTAAGAGAGGTTTAAACCCTAATCTTTAATTGTAAAGAATGCCTAACAATCCCTGAGGAGATTGATGAGGAATGAAAGTACATCCATATTGTGGTAATGATCTTCACAATGATGGGAAATCTTGGTGGTCAAAATTTGGGGTATGACAGATGCCCCTATTTAAACTTCTTGGATCCGAAGGTGTGAATGGCGAAGGTGTTAGGGCATTCAGGGTGCAAGAGGATTAAATATCGGAATACCCAAAATTTTGATGGTGGTTATGAATGGCACCTTGCTCATCCATCTTCTTTTGCTAAGCAATGATACTTAGAAAAGGTAAAAACTTCCCCTCGATCCTGGTCTTCATCCAAGGGTCTGGTCTCAGTTTCTGAAATAAACTTCCCCTCAATCCTGGTCTTCAGCCAAGGAACTGGTCTCAGTTTTTGAAATAAACTTCCCCTCGATCCTGGTCTTCAGCCAAGGAACTGGTCTCAGTTTATTTTGTCAATAAACTTTCTTGACAAGGAACGCTAGTTGTTAGCGGTTTTCCTCAAACTTCTCGCCGAATTTTCCTGGGGAGATGCCATTTGATGGGAAAAAGTTTTGATGTCAGACTCGCTGGGGAACCCATTCGTCTGAGTTGTAGAGTTGTACAAACTTCTCTGTTGGAGATGCCATATGTTGGCTCTACTGGGGTAAACGAGTCTCTTGAGAGACTGCTTCCTGCTTGGGGATATTACATCATACTTTTCCTCTAGATATCCTCGGATAAATGCCATGTGATGTGATCTAATTTTGAGGTGCTGATGACTTCATTAACATTGACTTTCTGAAGAGGAAAACCAATGTGTTGCTGAGAGTCTTTAGTTGCGAGGCATCTCTCGGGATTTTCCTTAATTTGGAAAAGCGAAGATATCATCTTCAAAGGTGAAGAGTGATGTTTATCGAATGTCCTCATGCCTTTCAGAGGTTCAAGTTATCAAAGTGGTCGAGGACCATCTCCATCCTAGAAATAAACTGGGGAGAGATTGCTCAAATGATTCACTTTCTGGCGAGGAAAGGACTAACAACTTGATTGACAAGAGGACCTTACCACTTAGAGTTAAGACTGGCTAGAGTGATAGTGATGCAATATGAATATGAATTCAAATCAATAATGCATGATGTATGTATGTTTATGCTGACAAAACTGACACGACTTACAGACTAGTGGATGAACATGACTGGATACTCGGCCATTACAGTGGATGAAAAGTATCACTGGTTCAAGATAGCAATTCTGCCTTGCTTAGGAGAGATAGTCCCTGTGGGGAAAACGTTGGTCAGGCTTAGGAGATAAGTGTTAGAACAAGATTTGGTTATGCGCTAATACCTCTGAGTTTTGATGATACCAAACAAGTCTGTTTGTATGAACAATTTTATAAGGCTAATGTTTGTTACTTTTGAGAATCTAACAAATAGGTTATGCTTCTGTTAAATGGTGAGGACATAATGCTAAAAGAATATACTTCGCCTACACACTACGCTTAAAGTGCTAAAAAGCAGAAATTGGCAAGACTCTGATAAAATATGGATAGAGAACAAGTTCTGAAGATCTGAAGACAAAAGGTTTTGATTGAACGAAGTCCAGATTCTGAAGGTTTTCGCTCTCTGATAAAGGTTCTGAAGATCTAACTATAGTCTCTACTTATGCTTCAACTAAATACTATCTGAAGCCTCTGAAGATATGAAGACAATTTTGTTAGTAAACAAGGTTCTGAAGATCAAATGCTCTGAAGACTCAAAGATTTAAAGATCTTAAGAACCCAACTATGTTTTCCCTTCTTACTCATGCTCGCAGAAGCCTCTGAAGTTAAGAAGACTAGAAGACTAAGCAAACGAAGCTCAAACGAAGATATCTTGGTATCTATGCAAAAGTTTAAATGAAAATATCTCGATAACAGTGCAACGGTACAAACGAAGATACACTGACAAGACAGGAAGGTTTTATCTGTCCTCACGCTTCTACCAAACCGCCATCAAAAGTCATGATTACTTTACAACAATTATTTTTGCTCGGCTATAAATGGACTTGAAGACTCAAAGAATGATAACAACTTCACCGATCAAAATGCTCTATTCTTGCTATTATCATTCAAAAATCAATTTTCTGTTGTGTAAAATAGTTTACATATTCAGCTTATACTAGAAGCAATACTTTGTAAACAAAACTCTTTTTCAAACTTCTGTTTGAAGATCCTTGAGAAAAACCTAGTGAGGTTAGAATTATTGAGAAGTCTAGGACTAGTGAGAGTCTTAGAGGTTGTTCCTTAAGAGAAACCAGTGTGGTTAGATCTCTTGAGAAGTCTAGAACTTGAGAGTGTTAGAGATTGTTGTTAGTCACCAGCATCTTGGATTGTGCATTGTATTAATCTGTTTGATTAGTGGATTAAGACCTCGATTGAGAGAGGCGAAATCACCTTGGCGAGTGGACTAGATTAACTTGAGGAATTCTCAAGTGAACTAGTATAAACATACAGAGTTATCTCTTTCAAGCTTCATTATTTCTATCATTCATAAGTTTAAGAGTTGTTAAAAGAAAAAGGGGTTAGTTGAAAAGAAAAGAATTTTATTTTGGGAAACCAATTCAAACCCCCCCTTTCTTGTGTTTTTCATGCCTTCAATAAGAACTCGGCCGGGGATATCAGATGGAATAATCGCATCTAACACAGCTGATCCTTCATTCAGGTGTATTGGTTTTTAGAAGGAGTACTTTGATTATGCACTTTGAAGCTTAATCGCCTTTGGAGTAGCGATTGATGTTCTTTCGATGTTCAATAGTCAAAAGAAATTTCCATCTTTATTTTAAAAGCAGAACAAATTTTGACAAGTAAATTCATTTTTGTTTTATTTCAGGAATCGTTGATAATATTAAAAACATCATCCTGTAAAGCTAAAATAAATAAGAATTGCAAACAAAAGCACTAGGTCTCAAATTTTATTGATAGGATGGAAATCAGCCAAGCGCGTGATTCCATAGAGTATTTACAAAGTTAGAAAATGGTAATTTAAGGGAAAAGGGCTACATTGAAACATAACGACCGTTATCCTTCTACCAACTTTGAATTCTGGACATCCCGAGCTTCTGTCGAACATGACCTTGACTGGAGTTTTCCTGATGGATGACATTACTGCTGAGGATTTAGCCTTGTCGGACATAGTTACTTGCCATTAATCCCTAATTTTTGCCTGGATTGTGCTTTGAGATTTCCAATCCATCGGGATGATTTTTGATTACGTCTCTAATTTTTGCCTGGACCGCTCTTTCGGGTTTTCAATCCACCGAGACGTATTTTTTTAGGCGAAGTATTTCTTGACTACATCAACATTCATGGGGTAGGAGAATTCTTCTCCGTCCATGGTTGCGAGTCTCAAGGCGCCGCCTGAGAAGGCTTTCTTGACCACATATGGGCCATCATAATTCAGAGTCCATTTGCCCCGGGAATAAGTGAGAAATGAGTGTATCTTCTTGAGCACAAGGTCTCCTTTTCTGAAAACGCGAGATCTGACCTTTTTGTCAAATGCCTTCTTCATTCTTTGCTGATACAACTGACTGTGGCACAGAGCTGTTATTCGCTTTTCTTCGATTAGGTTCAGTTCGTCGTGCCGACTTTGACACCATTCAGTTTCTGTAGCTTAACTTCCATCAATACCCGGATTGATGGGATCTCTACTTCTATGGGAAGCACTGCCTCCATGCCATATACTAGAGAAAAAGGGGTTGCCCCTGTTGAAGTGCAGATAGATGTGCGATAACCGTGAAGAGCAAAGGGTAGCATCTCATGCCAGTCTTTGTAGGTTACAACCATCTTTTGAACGATCTTTTTGATGTTCTTGTTAGCCGCTTCTACCGCTCAGTTCATCTTAGGTCGGTAGGGAGATGAGTTATGGTGTTCGATCTTGAACTCAGCACATAACTCCTTCATCATCTTGTTATTCAAGTTGGATCCATTATCAGTAATGATCTGGGTTGGAACACCATAATGGTAGATGATATTGCTCTTGATAATCGGACCACCACTGTCAGGTTACATTGGTGTATGACGCTGATTTGACCCACTTGGTGAAGTAGTCAATGGCTACCAGGATGAACCGATGTCAGTTTGAAGCTTTGGGTTCGATCTCGCCAATCATGTAAATTCCCCATTGTAGCGAGCGATTTTGGACGCTGTTCTTAAGCGTTGGTCGCTCTCTGCAGTTGAGCTTAAACTACAGGTCGATTCATTTTTTATCCTATTGTGAGCTGAATAAGGAAGGGAAATAGATGTCTCCAATTAACCCTGCTTGCATACTGAGTTTAAACAGCGGTCTGTTAGGTTACGAATGCTATCAATGTGGGGGGGCCTTTGTACTGGTTATTTGTATTTTTGCCAATACTGATTTCTTTCTTTTTATCTGGGCAGACGGTTTCTGGCGGGGAACAAGGATTAGGATGTTAGAACTGATGCTTTTTGAATTACTGCTTTTAATTGATGGAGATATGGGATTTGGGTTTTTGTTTAGTGTGCTCGCTAAGATCTTTTCTTTCGATCTTATGCCTATGTATTCCCGTTTACCGAAACAGGGAAATCAGAGCGTTCGTAGTTCCTCCTATTCTATGGGACGAAATGGTTGTTTTTGGTGTCTTGTTCAAAGCCCAAGACGTGAAGCGAAAGGTGTTTGTATCCTGTTCAAAGCCCAAGATATGAAGCTGAAGGGTCTATTTGTATCTTGTTCGAAGCCCATGATATGAAGCTAAAAGGTGCTGACCTTAGAGAGAATTTGTCATCTCTAAAGAGGGTATGTTTGTCACAACTGTTTATAAAGGAGAATTACTTTAACCGGGATATGTGAATCCGACAATGCCATAATTTCCTTTATAGGGGGTTTTAACCTGCAGGAGAAGACTTTAACTCAGTGTAGAGCAATGCTATCTTTCCTTAGGAATTTCTCATGCTAAAAGAAGGACAGTGGCATGGATGTAGATGATCCAGAGGCTTGCCGCTTACAGCGATTAGATGAAGAGGAAGGAGTTGTTGATGTTTGTGTACTGTGAACGGGGCACAGCTTTTATGCTAAAAGGTTAATTGGATTAACCAGTGGTTTTCTTATACAAAGCCTAAGAGGAGGCTATTATGTGTCTCGTACAAATCCCGAGAGAGAGGCTAAAAGGTTTTGACTCAAGGATGGAATCTTTTGGTATCTCGTATAAAGCCCGAGATGGAGGCTATTTGACTCAACTAGAGAGTTTTTGTATCTCGTACGAAGCCCGAGATAGAGGTTGTTGTTTATTTGGCTCAATAAGAACCTTTTTGTATCTCGTATAAAGCCCGAGATGGAGGCGAAAGGGGGATTGACTCAACGAGGGAGTCTCTTATGTGTCTCGTACAAAGCCCGAGAGAGAGGCTAAATGTTGTCTCAGTTAAGTGACAGGTCCAGTATACTGATTTTAAAGAGAAAATCAGTTCTTATAAGAGTAATGTTGTACTCGAGGATTTGATTCAAGGATCCGTGATATTTCCTTTTCTTTGAGGAAACGGGAAATCCGAAGGGTATTGAGACTGTCCGAGTCTATGGGTTTCCTTCCTATTTAACGAAGGGGTCACTTGAGAATGTCTTTGAGACTCAAGGAGATTAGACCGTCCAAGTCTGGAGTTTTATCTTTCGTACTATGCTTTGAGAAACAGTAGTAGACTCTATGAAAGGACGGTTCTATGAAGATGATTAAGTTCTGTTCCTATACCTCTAGGAGGTCGTCGGGACAATTTGTACGAAGCCCAAGAGGAGGCTGGAAACTTTTAAGCAGCCGACGGGTCCTTGTACTAAGCCCAAGAGGAGGCTATCATTCCCGGAGGAAGAGATCATTATACAAAGCCTAAGAGGAGGTTGTGAATACTTCTAAGAAGCCATAGGGTCCTTGTACTAAGCCCAAGAGGAGGCGGGGATGCTTTTAGGAAGCCTGTGGGTCCTTGTACGATGCCCAAGAGGAGGCCGATGCTTTTAAGAAGCCCGTGGGTCCCCAAACCCCGAGAAATTCAAGGCAATGCTATTCACCGAGAATAGATCAAAGTCAGGAAAGTTCGAGAATTTGGAAGAAACTCAAAGATGCCATTCACGGAGAATACATTCATCTCTGGGAGTAGAGTTTCTTGACAATTCCTAATGAGGACAGCCTGAGAGAAGACTGTGTCTGGTGATCCTATTGGGGATCTAGTTGTCTATTTCTATGACTAAACGAAACGGCGTCACTTAGTTCTAGACGTAGTTGCCGGGGAAACTCGAAATATCTATACTATTATTACACAGTAGATATGAGTTTATGAAAGGAGACTTACAGTGAGCAGCCCCACAATACAGTTTATAATATGAAAGCAGTAAATGAAAGCGATAACCACTTACTCGGTTGTAGTGCTTCCATGCTGTTTGGTTAGTTGTTCAACAAAGAAAGAATAAAAACAACAGTATATTCAAAATCAAAGGAGAAAGTGCTTTGAAAAAGAAAGATTTGGGGCTTACAGCTCAAGGAGAGGCCCAGGGTTTTATCAGTGAGCGCACTGTTATTTTTGTACAGAGGGACTTATACAAGTGACTGAGGCCTGAAAAGGTTTTCTGTACAAAGGGATGGGTCTTACACTCAATTAAGAGGCCCAAAAGGTTTTAAAGAAAAAGAGTGGGGCTTATAACACGAGGGTAGGCCCAGATGATTTTTCCGTTAAAAAATGGCGATCGCGCCGAGGTTTTCTTTTAACGCAGAGGGACTTATACAATAAGTGAGGCCCAAAATGTTTTGGTTAAAAGGGGATTGGGTCTTACACTCTATTAGAGGCCCAAAAGTTTTGAATGGGTCTTATAGCTCAAGGAGAGGCCCAGAAGGTTATTTTTCAAAAGGCGATGATCGTGCCGTTTAATTGAAAATGTACAGAGGGACTTATACAACGGATGAGGCCCAAAATATTTCTGTACAATTGGGTTGGGTCTTACACTCTCTCAAGAGGCCCAAAGTGATTTGAAAATGATTTATGAGGGTTGAATTAATCCAAAAACCCTAATTTGTTTTCAAAAATGTATTTAATTGAATAAAAATTCAATTAAAAATGATCAAAATTGTTTAACATATGAAAAACAAATTGTGATTTTGGATTAATGCTTCAAAAATTAAGTATTGACCTACAAAATAATTAGAAAGCATTAAAAGTTGCAAAATCAATGTAGAAAAAATATTTAAAATGTCAAAAATAATTAAAATATTAATTCTTTGCAAAAATATCAATTATATGAAATAAATAATATTTTTGGGATTTTTTGATAAAATAAAATATTTTAACATTTTTGTGAATTATTAAAAAAAGAATCAACTCAAAATCATTAAAACTCAGAGAGAAATTAATTTTTGAATCAATTAAATAAAATCACAAAATTCAAATATTTGAATTTGTGAAAAAGGCGCCAAGAACACAAGCAAGAACACGCGCGTTTTTCTGGGTTTGGCTGATTTGCGTTTTCTATCCAATCTCACTGAATACGTAATCATATCATGCAATCGACATATCATTATACTCGTCTCAACCTCACGATCATGTCTATAACACTTAATTTCATTTAAATTAAACATAAAACATGAAATCACGAAGAAATCTCAAGAACCCTAATTTCTGCATGAAGGCTAGGATTTTTGATACACGATTCAAACAATGCAATTAATTGAGGGAAAACATTCCATGCATGATTATGAACATATGGCCAAATTATTGTGCGAGGAAATATGCATAGATTGAGAGATGACCAAGTATGTGCTTACCACTAGGCCGTGACAGCAAGTGCAATGTGATTTTTGATTTTGAGGTGTTACAGATGAGTGGTGATGATCTGAACAGCTTCCCTACACCCTATGGAGTGTGTTTGAATGCTTGGACTTGATTGAAATTGGCTGGAACGATTTGTGGTACCTCAACTGCAACTTGATTGAAAATTTGAGCAACCAGCTGGTGATTTTGTGAAATTGGTGTTTCAGAAGTGATCTAAGTTTTGATCAGCTCATATGTGATGTATGTGAGGTGTGTGAGTGATTGGTTTGATTGGAATTGCTATCAAACTCAAAACCCGATAGCTACCTTGCTAAGAAAGGCATTTTTGCCAAGAGAAAGAGATTTTGAGGAAAGCATCTGTTAGATGGCTTTGGTGTACTCAAACTGATTACAATTGAGCTCTATTTATAGTAGAGCAAGTTTGTTTTGCAAGGAATAGTGAATGGCAGCTGGTAAGTAGGTTTGGCCAATGTTGGCAAATGAAAATCCAAGTCTCCTCTAGCCATTGACTAGAGGTTAGGGCACATAGCTTTGGTTCCCTTGGTCTTGGATAAGTCTTGACTGATTTTAGATGAGAATGGCTCAGTCCATGCCACCTTGATGCTTCCATTGAATGCTTCAATCCAAATTTGGAGTCTTGTTCCTATTTTGGCCATTCTAGGTTCAACATGCTATTTCTTGTTCCATGGACTTTGGAGGCTTGGCTCAGTGATTGTCCCCTTTAGATTCAATCCTCAGATGTGTCCAAGTGGATAGGAGCATTTGAATTTGGCTGATTTTGGCAAATCGAGCAAAGTTGCAAATTCTGCCTTGCCTTTGACAGATTTCAGCAAGGCAACTTTCCAATGTCATATCTCATGACTCAAATGGAATTTGGCAATGTTCTTGGCCATTTTGGAAAGCCCTTACATGATATAACAACTGTTTGAACAAGTTTGGTTTTGATCTCTTTTGATTCCAAGTGAAAAATCCCTCTACATTTGGTAAAAAGTGAAGCAAAATATGACTTAGTGAAATTTTCACTAAGTGTTGGAACAAAGTGTGATTTCTTGTTTTTGATCACTCCATAACTCAAAATCCTTAATGAATTGGCCTTAGGTCTAGTTGAAGTTTTTGTAGAGGGTAATGAGGGCTACAAATCCATCTTTGGATGAGAAAAAATAGCCATGTGGTTTAGGAGTTATGATCCTCCAAAGTTAGTGTATTAGTGGTACTTTTTCCATAACTTAGAAAAATTTCTAAGTTTTATGGTTACCCCTTTTACAAGTTATCCAACTTTTCTTGATTTTTCTTGATGAATGATGATTCAAATCATACATTAACATCATTTTAGGGTTAAAAATCCATTTTGGTGAAAAATCTCAAAAAGTCAAAGTTGACTTTTGTGCACAGTTGACTTTTTATCAGATGAATTCCAAACTGTGCCATTCTTCAGGAAATCATGTCCTTGACCTAAATAAAACTTGATGGACATGTTCCATGGGTGTCATAGGGTGTATTGGGGCATGTCCTAGGGTTTGGGAGCATGTCCTGGTCAAAAGTCAAAGTTACAGTTGATTTTCCTCGCGAAACCCTAATTGTGGTGCAGATGAAAATGAGACTTGTTGCTCAAGCTTCCTAGATCAATCCATTGTCCCAAATGGATCAATATAGTTTATTAGAGACCCTCAAATCCTCTCTTGAGGTCTTGGTTCATGATTTTCCCCAAAAGTCAACTTAGGGGTGAATTAGGTCAAGAAACCCTAATTCCTGATTTTTGATGAATGCATCCCCTGAGGTCAAATTGACTTGATGATTGGGTCCATGAGGTTCCATGGAGTACATTAGGTTGTGTTTTGGATCTTTGGCTTGTGTCCAGATGAAATTTTTCATCTGGAGGCCCTGGTCGACCAAAACCCTAATTTGGTGATACTGGCGATCTTGAGACTTGATCCACCTAAAAGGGAGCAGCCTTGTGCTTAATCCTTGAAGTGGGAGTCCTTTTGATCCACTGTGGATATTTGAGAGGTTAGACAAGTTGAAGATCATGTCATTCCTTGATTGATCCTTTGTCTAAAGCTCTGAGAGGGCTTGAAACCCTAATTTTGATTGTAGTGGATGCTCACCCATTTTTGGGGAGACTGATGAAGTATGATGGTTCCTCCATATTGTGATGATGATTTGCACAATGATGGGAAATCTAAGTGGTCAAAATTTGGGGTATGACACCCATATGGAAAAAGGCCATGGGGAAGAAAGAACTTTGAGATGTGTAGGCGGTACATGGATTTTGTCTGAGTATATCTGACACTTGTGAGACCTCCTCATGTACTTGTAGTAATTGGTTTCCATGTTCAACCAATAGTATCCTGCTCTCAAAATTTTTCTTGCCATTGTATGTCCATTGGCATGAGTGCCAAAGGATCCTTCGTGAATTTCTTTTATCAGCATGTCTGCTTCTGGTCTTTTTATACATCGAAGCAAGACCATGTCAAGGTTTCTCTTATAGAGTGTATCACTGCTCAGGAAAAAGCTACCTGATAGCCTTCTATGGGTCTTTTTGTCTTTTCTGGATGCCCCAGGCGGGTACTCTTGTTTCTGAAGGAAGCATTTGATATCATGATACCAAGGTTTGTCGTCTATGACTGCTTCAATTGCGAAGATGTAACCGGCCGGCTCAAGGCGCATTATGTCAATCTTAGGTATGTCATTCCATTGACCTACACTAATCATGGAAGAGAGAGTGGCTAATGCATCAGCCATGTGATTCTCTTCACGAGGGATATGGTGAAACTCGATTCTGTTGAAGAATGGTAACATCCTTCACGCGTAGTCTTTGTAAGGAATCAATCCTGATTGGTATGTCTTCCAATCTCCTTTGATTTGATTAATAACCAGGGCTGAGTCTCCATACACATCCAAGTTTTTGATCCTTAAGTCGATCGCTTCTTCGAGACCCATGATACAAGCTTTGTATTCGACCTCGTTGTTTGTGCACTTGAACATCACTCGGGCGGTGAAAGGAATATGGGTACCCTGAGGTGTTATGATGATTGCCCCAATTTCATTTCCATAATGATCTACAGCTCCGTCAAAGATTAGTCCCAATTGGGAACCTGGTTTTGGCCCTTCACTGGGTAGCGGTTCATCGCAGTATTTCATTTTCAGATACATGACATCTTTGTCGGGAAGTTAAATCCGACTGATTCTTGATCGTCAATCGGTTGATGAGCCAAATGATCAGCTAAAATACTACCTTTGACGGCTTTCTGAGCATGGTACTCGATGTCGTATTCTGATAACAACATCTACCAACGGGCTATCCTTCCCGTGAGAGAAGGATTTTCAAAGACATACTTGATTGGATCCATTTCGGAGATTAACCAAGTAGTGTGACAAATCATATACTGGTGAAGACGTTTGGCTGCCCAAGCCAGAGCACAGCAAGTTTTCTCAAGCATAGTGTACCGAGTCTCGCAGTCGGTGAATTTCTTGCTCAAATAATAGATGGCTGATTCTTTCCTTTTGGTTTTGTCTTGTTGGCCAAGTACACAACCCATTGAGTCTTCCAAGACTGTTAGGTAGATGATCAGTGGCCTTCCTTCCATAATAGGTGATAGAATTGGTGGATTCAAAAGGTGTTCCTTAATATTGTCGAAGGCGGTTTGGCAGTCTTCTGTCCATACGCAATCCTGATTCTTTTTTAGTAATTTGAAGATATATAAATCTGGAAATGTAATTCAAACGTCCCAGGAATCCCCTGACTTGTTTTTCAGTCTTTGGAGAAGGCATTTCTTGAATGGCCTTGACCTTGTCAGGATCAACCTCAATTCCTTTCTGGCTGACGATGAACCCTAAAAGTTTCCCTGAACGGACACCGAATGTGCACTTGTTGGGATTCAAGCGGAGTTTGTACTTCCTCAGACGCTCGAATTGCTTTGACAGGTGGGTCACATGCTCCTCTATTGTCTTAGATTTGGCAATCATATCATCGACATACACTTCTATTTCTTTGTGTATCATGTCAGGAAATAGAGTAGTCATGGCCCTTTGATAGGTTGCCCTGGCATTTTTCAAACCGAACGACATTACCTTGTAATAAAAGGTGCCCCATGGGGTGATGAATGAAGTTTTCTCCATGTCTTCCGGCGCCATTTTTATCTGAATATAGCCCGAGAATCCATCCATGAAGGAGAATACTTTGAATTTTGTTATATTGTCTACCAGCATGTCTATGTACGGTAGGGGGAGGTCATCCTTTATACTGGCTTTGTTCAGATCCCTGTAATCTACACATATTCTAACTTTTTCGTCCTTTTTTGGAACTGGTACTATGTTGGCTAGCCATTGAGGATACTCTGATGTGGAGAGGAAACCCGCGTCAATTTGTTTTTGCACTTTCTTTTTGATTTTGATGGCCATGTATGGGTGAGTCCTTCTCAACCTTTGTTTTACTGGTGGACATTCTGCTCTTAACGGTAGTTAATGTTCCACGATGCTGGTATCCAACCCTGGCATATCCTAATAGGACCAAGCGAATACATTGGGAAACTCTTTGAGAAGTTTTATCAAGTCTTCTTTGACATTCGGAATGAGCAATTCCCCAATCTTGACTTCTTTTCTCTCTTCTTCTGACCCCAAGTTGACCGTTTCCAACGGCTCTTTGTGAGGTTCAATGGACCTTTCCTCTTGTCTGAGCAATCAGGAGATCTCTTCTGGAATTTCTTCGTCATTTTCTTCTTCAGCCTCAAATACTGGGAACTCAAAGTTGGGAGAAGACATTGGATCATATGTTTCAATGGGGTTTAAAACAAGCAATCTGCACGACGTGGTGATTGTTTTTAGAAGAGATAGAGAGAATGCAAGAGTGTGTGCAGTGTGTTTTCTGAAAAATGCTTGTTTTTATTATTTGAGTTGTTTTTAGGATTACCATTTTCTAAAAAAGTGAAAAGAGAAAACAACATTAAATACGAAAACTACAGAACGACGTTATTTTATTTATAATCTTATCGATTCTTGAAACTACAGCCCTATAAAACAAAACTCTGTTGCTTTGGCAAAGTGAAGAGAGACATTTACCGAAAGTGAGCCCTATCAAAACATCAGTTTCACCTGGGTAGGGTGAAATGTTAAGACAAAGACGGCAATTACTTAGACTTATGGACAACTTTAGGAACATTGACAGTAACCCATTGGCGGCGAACTCCTGTGTGAATCACAAAGTCTGGTACCTTCCTTCTTAGCTTGTCTTCAGAAATGACATTGATTTCTGATGGAGCAGGATCGTTGGAGTCTGTCTCCCAGGCAGAGTTGTCGTAGACGAACTCTTCTGTTGTATCTTGCTCAGTGTTTGTACTCTCAGGTGGATCTCCCCATCCAGTGGGCTGGATGTCTTCGAGCCTGTTACGAGAGCTTTCAAGAGCAGTGTACTTGACCAAGAAGTCACACTTGCCACTCAGTTGTCCTAAGGTGTCCCAAACTTCTTTGGAACTGGAGGAGTCATCCCTTTCGATGACGTTGACCTTAGGAAAAGCATAGTTAAGGAACTCTTGTCCTGCATTCTTTGCAAATTCATCATTATACGGGATATCTTTAGAATGCCCTGAGTAATGATCCCATGATTCGGTGGGGACGCATGCATTCTTTTCAGTGATGCTCAGCTAATATGCATCATTGGGTTGACTCTTTTGCCCCAAGTCTCCTGGGTACGGCTGCCAGATAGGCAAGCCATCCATTGGGCCATAATAGTCATAGTCAAAGTTGTCTTTCATTAGAGTATCCTCCTCTAATGAGTTTGGTGGAGCACGACATCCTTCCAGATCACAATCTCCGTATATTATTTTGACTTCTGATCTTGGTATATATCTCGGACTCTGTGCGGGATAGCAAAATGGAGTAAGCACCTCTCCCTGATACATATAACTGTCTTCGTTAAGATAGGACTTCCATTCCTTATCTGTATCAGAGGAATCACCCTCGTTGATGGGTTGCACTTCTTGAGACACCGAGTGAAGGAAACCTCCACTGTGGAAGAAGTCTTGAATGGGATGAAAACTTTCATCGTTAGTAGCAATCTAGGTACAGGTTGAGGAAAAGCCAAGACCCTTCTTTTTTTTGTTATTAGTAAGAATGACAAGCCGTCACCATCCTTTTGCATTGTTATTTTTTATCAATTTGAGAGCATCTTTGTACGGGGAAATCGATGTTCCTTTTTCTTATTGGTTGTCATTGCTCACCGAAAGTGCTTGGAACTGGGTTCCAACAACCTCCTCTGGTTCTACACAAGTGGACAACGATAAGTTGCTCACGATTAAGGCTTGCTCTCCACAGACTGTGACCAGTTTGTCATTCTTGACGAACTTCAGCTTCTGGTGAAGTGTCCAAGTGACTGCCCCTAGGGGTGTACGCGGGTTGGGTTGGATCGGATTTGGCCTAACCCGTTACCCAACCCGTTCAAACTTCAATGGGTTGGGTTCATCATCCAACCCGCAATTTCATTGTTAAAACCGACCCGAACCGACCCGTTCATTTATGGGTTGGGGTTCGCGGGTTGTGTTTCAAATTAAAAAAAATTATGATTTTTGTCAATTTAAAAAAATGTAACACAACTCAATACAATCATACTCATTTATAACACTCAAATTCGATGAAACACATCATATAATATCTAATAAAATTCATCAACACGACATAACACTTGATGTTAATATAAAATTTTATAAGTCACGTTATTTCCATTAAATTTGTAAGTTAGAAATGATTCAAAAAAATATAAGAAACACATTTAATATTAGAATTACGTAAACTCATTCGTCTAGTAATATTATTAGTGGAGAATAATTTTTTTTTAAAATTATGGTTATTAGTGAGATATTAGTTTTATATTTTTATTTAAAATAAAAATAAAAATAATAAAAAATTACTAAAGTCTCATCAATGGGTTGGGTCAATGGGTCTGTGGGTTGCAAACCTCAAACCTGATACCCAACCCAAAACTATACGGGTTGTTATGGGTTGGGTTGGGTATACCCGTAAATGAATGGGTTTGGATAATTTATGGGTTGGGTTGGTTTGGGTCAATGGGTTCGTGGGTCGACCCACACCCATGAACACCCCTAACTGCCCCAGCCTCATGTATCCAAGGTTTTCCTAGCAAACAGGTGTATGCTGCCCGGATGTCCATGACCTGGAAAGTAACTTGGAAAGTGTGAGGACCGATAGTTATGGGAAGGTCGACTTCGCCGATAACTGTTTTTCGGGATCCGTCAAATGCTTTGACGATGATCTCACTGCCCCTCATCGGAGATCCTTGAAATGATAGTCGCATTAGAGTAGATTTTGGCGTAACATTCAGAGCTGATCCGGTGTCTACCAGTACACTAGCTAAAGCATCGTCTTGGCAGTTGACTGCAATATTTAGTGCCATGTTGTCATTCTGGCCCTCTTCCGGCAGCTCTTCATCACTAAATCCTAAGTTTTTGCAAGAAGTGATGTTGGAGATGATGCTGTCGAATTGTCTTATCGTTACATCTTGTTCTACAAAGGCTTGCTCTAAGACTTTCTGTAGAGCCTCTCTGTGGGCTTCGAAACTGAGTAAAAGAGATAGCACAGAGATTTTTGAAGGAGTTTGCAACGGTTGATCAACAATGTTGTACTCACTCTTCTGGATGAGCTTCAGCATCTTATCGTTGTTCTTTGAAAGGTCGGGATCACTAGATTGACCGACTGGTTGACTAGGAACTTCTGTTTGAGGTTCCTTTTCTTTGGTGGGTTCTCCAATTCCTCGGTTGAAGATTCGACCGCTCCGTGTTACTCGACTGATGTTTGCAATATTCACGACGGAGGGTATTGGAGTTTCCTTCCCATTCTCAATTGTTGTTGCACCGTATTTGTAAGGTATAACCTTATTGGATTTGTACGGTACTGGTCCTGGAAGATAGATAACTACAGGAGCCTTTTGATTTTTCTGACCGTCGTAGTTGGCTTTAAGAGGAACTCTTGGTTCATGGAGTAAAGGGATTATGGCGCATACATCTTTGTAAGTTTCTCATTTAGGGATTAAGACAACTTCTTTGCCTCGATTGGGAAAATAGTTTGACATTATGTTAACTGGACCAGAGCTTGAACATGGTCGAATCTCTTTGTGGTCCAACTGACTTTGAAGGGCTGCTCGCACGAGGTAGCATCCTTGGTTATCCTCTGAAAAAACTCTACAGCGCTCATAGTTGTGTGGTGGCACCCGGCCACGTCTGCTTTGTATGCAGTGTAACCTCACTAGATCTATTTCCATTGATCGAACATCTTGATTTTGATGCCTAGTAGAGTTCCTGTTAATCATACTGACTTGTTGTGTGTCTTCATCTAGATAGATCGGAAGCCACCAGTGGTTCAACAAGTGTTGCAGTGTTCTTTGAATAAGTGCACATCCTTGGTTATCTCCACGACATACTTTACAGGTCTGATAATCATGTGAAGTCAGAAAACCGAGCTGGACTTGCTTAGCGTGTAATTCCACCAAGCTGGTATTCATCAAGCGAATATCAAATATTTGAATCATATTAACTTGATAATGACTTCTATCATGGTAATCCTGAATCCATCCAAGATCCATCTGTTGCTAGAGGGCCTCTTGTACAAAAGAGCATCCCTGATTGTTTACCGAGCAAATCACACAGGAATAGTAGTTGTGTCGTGGCAGGTCATGATGCTGGCCTTGCCTGGAGTGCATTGCCACTAAGTTGACATTCATCGCACGGATGTCGTGGTTTTGAACGATGTTGGAATTTGTATAAGTCATGTTGACCTCACGGATTTGGTGATATTGGATCCATCCGAGATCCATCTGTTCCTGTAGAGCTGATTGCACCACAAAACATCCTTGATTGTTTTTAGAGCAGATATCACACTGGTGATAATTATGAGATGGTACATGACCGTATCCTCTCTGTCTGCAATGCAATTTGACCAGGTTGGTTCCTAATAAGAGTACATCATGAATTTGATAGCTGTGGTTAGACTCTTCCTCTATCAAATTGACTGCAGCCTTCTCGTGTTGAGGCAACAGGTTTATCTGAACATTTGGATTTGTATCCTTGAAGGATAAGACCCCGTCCCTGACAAGCTTTTGTACATCAGACTTGAAGCTGAGACAGTTTTCTATGTTATGCCCTGGTCCTCCTTGATGGTAAGGGCAGGTCTGATCCACTTTGAAACAAAAAGGCGGATTTTCCAGTATTGTAAGAGGAGACCTGGTTTGGACATGCCCCTTGACCAGTAAGAGTGGAAATAGTTCTGTGTATAACATCGGTATAGGGTCGAACCCTGGTGGTCGGGTTGTACGGTTGTTATTGTTGTACGGTGGACGAGCCTGTTGAAGAGGCTGTTGTGTCCTTTGCTGATATTGTTGTTGATTCGGTTGGCTCTGAGCAACCTGAGATTGATACGTCGGAACAGGCGCATGGTTGATAGCAGGAGTTACAGCTGCTACTGGTTGGTACCGTCACCTTTGCTTTTCGAGAGAGATATTACCTATATCTTGCTCTTTTTTATTAGGGAAAGCACTACCTTATCTTTGGGTACTGTTTGATGGTCCGGTATCTTTGACCAGACGTCCTTCTCAGACTACTTCTTCAAGACGAACTCCCATGTTTACCATTTCAGTAAAGTCGCTGGGTGCACTGGCGACCATTCGATCGTAGTAGAATGAGCTCAAGGTTTTCAAGAATATTTTTGTCATCTCTTTTTCCCAAGGGGTGGACAAATCTGGGTGACAATTTCACGCCATCTCTGAGCATATTCCTTAAAGGTTTCTTTGTCCTTCTGCGACATGGCTCTGAGTTGATCTCTATCTGGTGCCATGTCCAGGTTATACTTATACTGCTGAACAAAGGCAGCACCAAGATCTCTGAAAGTGACGATCTTAGTGCGGTTTAAACCCATGTACCATTTGAGTGCGGCACCAGTTAAACTATCTTGGAAGTAGTGGATCAGTAGCTGTTAATTCTAGGTCTGAGTTGACATCTTTCGAGCGTACACCACCAAATGACTTTGAGGGCAAGAGTTGCCCTTGTATTTTTCAAATTCGGGCACCTTGAATTTGTGCGGAATTTTCAAATTGGGAACCAAACAAAGGTCTGCGGCATCCTTTCCAAATAAATCCTAACCACGAATGGCATGCAGTTCCTTCTGCATCTCCAGGAATTATTCCTGGAACTCATTAATTCTGTCGTACATACTTTCGTTTCCACCAGAGGGTATCTCTAGAATCAGTCCTTCTGGGAAAGTGTGTACCACGGGTAGTGGTATAGTCATTACGGCAGTGACTCTTGGTGCTTACCTATCCCAAAGTTTGTAACCTTCAGGAGTTACTGTCATGCCCCTTGCATCTTTCCTTTCCTGAAGTTTGTAACCTTCAGGCCCAGCGGTTCCTGCTGCAGTTTCCAGATCTTCCGTGATCGGCGGAATATATCCTTCCGGGATATAGTTGAGTGGCATGCCCCAGGGACGATCTTTAGGCATGTTGTACCGAGGATCATACTTCTCCACTATGGGCGTAGATGTGATCTCTGAGATCAAAATCCTTTTTTGTTGTATCTGAGCTGCTGTCAGAGATTGCATGTCACTGTGAAGTTTCCTCAGATCTTCTTTCAGAGCATCGATTTCTTCTCTCAGCTCTCCATTCTCTTCCTCGAGATCATCCATTTTCTTTTGTTGATTGGCCCGAGTATTGTATGAACGAGACAGTTTGACTCTAGAATCGAGACACAGACGTGAGATTCGTAGGTAAGAAGAATGCGTTACGTGAGAATGATGAATGATATGCAATAATTATATTTTAATTTTTTTTGTTTAATCAAAAGAAACTTCAACAATTGGATTGCAAATATCATACAGTGGGGAGACCCCGTTTTATTGAATTCAAAGATTGCAGAAATGGAAATACAGTAATTTATAAAGTGCTGCAAAAGAAAATGTCTAAACTTTTGGATCCTGAGTCCTCTCTGAAGAGAGCTCAGGTGCTGGTTCTGGTATTTTCCTTTTCTTTGACCGGGGCTCTTGAGCCGTTGTCGGGTTGTCAATCCTTTACCAAGTGAAAGGAGCGAGAAAATTCCTTTGGTCTTCTTGATTTTCTACAGCATGTTGCTCTAAAATCTCGATCAGAGCATCTTTTTCTTTTAACAGTTGCAGTATTTTGGTACACTCCACATTCAGAATGTGGTACTTGTTCTTCCAAGATTTATTCTCCCTTTGAACTTTGTTGAGAGTGACCTGGAGTTTTTCCATATCAGACATAAAATAAAGGACAGACTCCTTTAACAGAAGAACTTCTTGACGAGGGTATGGCATCCTCAGCTTAAGAGCTCTAGCTTGTATCCATTGGAGATAAGGTTCCACAGAGACACAGTCTGGTTTTCCTAGAGACTTTCTTCCTTTCCTGTGAACATATTTCCAGGCATGCACTATTTCTGTCTTTAGTGCCCTGTCATTTTCTCCTTCCTCGAAGAAAAGACCTTCCAGATGAACAATACAAGGGATATGTCTCATCGGGTATCCGAATTGACGACGAACTAAACCTGGATGATATTTGATTCCTCCTTTAGTTCCTATGAAGGGTACATTAGGTAAATTTCCACAGCGGTCAATGATCCTTATCCCATCATAGATTCGATTGTACCAATCGATGTCAGAGTTGGTAAGAGACATGATTCTCTGTGACCAACGTAGAGTACTCTTATGATCCTAAAAAGCAGCATACTTAGGTAAATGGGAAGTGAACCATTTGTATAGCAGGGGTACACAGTATGTGATTATTCCTCTGCTGTATAAATTCCTTAAGTGTATAGAATGATAAGCATCTACGAGCAAGGTTGGTATGGGGTTTCCAATAAAAAGTATCTTAATGGCATTGATATCAACAAAGTTATCAATGTAGGGAAATAGAAATAACCCGTAGGTGAGCAGAACAAAGACGCTCTCGAAAGCAATTACGTTCCCTATACTAGCAAAGTACAGAGCCTTCTTTACCAAAAACTTGGCTGGTAAACCTTGGATTCCACCCTTAATGGTCATGTGAGTCCTGACTTCTGACTCGTCCAAATAGATTGCTCTTGCAATGGTTTGATCCTTTGGAATTTCTTCCAGTCTAGAAAAGGGAACTTCGTCAGTGATGGGTAAATCAGTCAGGTGAGAGTACTCCTCCAGTGTTGGTGCTAGTTGATAATCCGGGAATGTGAAACAGTGATGGACCGGATCATAGAACTGGATCAGCATAGACATGATTCTTTCAATTACATGGACCCTTAACAGAGACAACAGTCCTCCGTACTTAGCTCTGAAAGCATCAGGGTTGGTGATCATCCTTGCCAACCCTCTTAAATCCTCTAGTTTTGGAACCTTGAAGGTGTACTTATGCGTCTTCCTTCTACCGAAATCAATAATGCAATTTTTCTCTCTGATATTTGAAATCATTGTCTTAGTTTAATTAGAAAAAGAGAGACTAGAAAAGAAGATTTTTCTTTGTTTAAAAGTTTTTTTAATGAAATGAATGCATGAATGCATCACAGAAAAACATAGAAAAAACATGGGCTCAAAGGTTCAGCGTCACGAGCATGGAGTCATGGCTCTACCCATTACCAAAGGTTGTACTATGGTGAATTTTTGTACCTGTCCTCAAAAACATTGACCCCCTTGGGATAACAACAGCAGGCGGGTTCACCCGAGCGAGCTGTAGTATCTTAGGGTAATCTCAAATGAGGGTAGTATCGCGTGACAACTATTTCCGATAGCTTCCGCACTATAAAATAGTCACATGGTCTCAGTCTACTAAATCCTCAGTTTCATGGATACCACAATTAAACAATCTGCTTTTGCAACCGAAGTCACTAGACATTGAATCCGCAAAGGGTATCTCCACTGATTCGATGGTCTATCAGGATCGCTTATTCGGGAATCACTCCCTGTAAGACCACCCGTCTATGCCATCACTTATCTTAGGTATCACTCAGTCCCATTAGCAGAAAAATAAACACGGATATCGAGTAGGAAAAGCGATATATATATATATATATATATATATATATATATATATA
Source organism: Lathyrus tuberosus (assembly GCA_022829125.1). NCBI lineage: Eukaryota > Viridiplantae > Streptophyta > Magnoliopsida > Fabales > Fabaceae > Lathyrus > Lathyrus tuberosus. The sequence continues at coordinate 11,930,565 of JALAZF010000158.1, forward strand.
TATATATTAATTCCTAAAACTAACATCTTAGACCTCTTAAGAGCTATAATCCTAGTCCTATACAAATGAAATGACTCTCCAGCAGAGTCGCCATTTCTCTATAGCGCGCGATTTTTATCAGTGACGCGACCACCTTATCGCGGAATTTGGGTTTTCTCCTCAATGAAGAGGAGGGGGGTGCTACTTTCTAATTTCTTATTTATCCCATGAAGCTGGAAGGGAAAGGGAAGCTATCTAAAACTAACCTTGCAACCGAATGTTTAACTGAACAAACGCTTAAAGAGATTCGGGGAGTCGGGGTCAGGTTATACAATGGGGAGTTGTCAGTTACCCATCCTATATGTGGTTATCCACATGATGTTAGCTTTAGGTTCTACTTTGTACTTGATGGTGTTTATCCGTTAATGGGTTGGGAAAGTTTCTTGGGAAATATGAGAGAGATAGTGAGTTTTTGTTGATGTTCGGGTTTTTTCCCGATGTTTTTGGTAAGGTATTGGACCTAAGTTTTTATTGTTATGCAGGCACTGGACATAGATTTTTTGTTTAGTATGCTTGCTAAGATTTTGCAATCTTATGCCTACGTATTCCTGTTTAAACGAAACAGGGAAATCAGAGCAATCGTAGTTCCTCCTATTCTAAGGGAGGAAACAGATATTTTAATGTCTTTTTCAAGCCCAAGATTGAAGCTAAATAGAGTATTTGTGTATTGTTCAAAGCCCAAGATTGAAGCTAAAAGGTTTGACTGAGAGAGAACTTGTCACCTCTAAAAGGATACATCTCGTCTGTTTATCATAACTGTTGGGTGACTGATTATAAAGGAGGATTACTTTAACTGGGACTTGTGAACCCAACAATGCCATAATTTCCTTTATAGGGTATTTGTCCTGAAGGAGAAAATTTTAACCAAGTGTTGAGCAATGCCATTTTTCCTTAGGAGTCTTTCATGCAAAGAGAGGGACAGCGGCATGGATGTAAATAATCTAGAGGCTTGCCACTTATAACAATTAGATGAAAGAGAGGATTTACCAGGATAAAAGATGGATAACCACTCGGATATTTGAATCAATAAGTGTGCCTCTTATAGCAGTTATCGGGGATTAGGGTTTGTTTGGAATGTCTGTTTTGATAAGTGATAAATAGAGAAGTGACTTCCTATAGAGAGATTTTGATTTCCTCTGAGGGGATGTTGGTTTTTGTGTACCTTGATCAAAGCCCAAGGTTGAAGCTAAGAGGTTGATTGACTCCATTGGGGAAGTCCTTATACAAAGCCTAAGAGGAGGCTGGAAAAAGACCGACTCAACAAGAAAATGTTTATCTGTCTTGTATAACGCCCAAGATTGAGGCTAAAAGAGACTGATTCTTTTGGGGATATCATTATACAAAGCCTATGAGGAGGCTAAAAGTTTGACTTTTATGGGGAAAATGTTCTGTCTGTCTTGTACAAAGCCCAAGATTGAGGCTAAAAGGATTTTGACTCCGTCGGGGAGGGTTTGTATGTGTCTTGTAAAAAGCCCAAGATTGAGGCTGGAAAGAAACTGACCCTGTGGGAAAGGAATCTTTATCTGTCTTGCATAAAGCCCAAGATTGAGGCTAAAAGAGGCTTTACTGATTTGGCTGAGGATATTTTAGGTGTCTTGTACAAAGCCCAAGATTGAGGCTAAAAATAGTTTGACTTTGCTGGAGAGTATTATCTGTCTTGTACGAAGCCCAAGATTGAGGCTGAAAAAGAGTTTTGACTCTGCTTAGGAGATTTATATGGTGTCTTGTACAAAGCCCAAGATTGAGGCTGAAAAGGGTTTGACTCAACAAGAGAGTGTTTTTATCTGTCCTGTACAAAGCCCAGGATTGTGGCTGAACAAGCTGGAGAAATCATTTTACAAAGCCTAAGACGAGGTTGACTTCTGCTAGGAGAAATCTTTATACCAAGCCTAAGAGGAGGCTGGAAAAGATTATCTCAACAAGAGAATGATTTTATCTGTCTTGTACAAAGCCCAAGATTGAGGCTAAAAGGGTTGACTCAACAAGAGAGTACTGAAAGGTGATTGACTCAACAAGAGAGTCTGAAAAAGCTATCGACTCAACAAGAGAGTCTGAAAAGGTTAGCTCTGCTGGGGAAAATCATTGTACAAAGCCCAAGAGGAGGCTGGCTATGCTGAGGAAAGGAAAGATCATTATACAAAGCCTAAGAGGAGGCTATCTTTGGCGGGAATTATTGGGATTCCGAGGCAGGTCCAAACGGGGAATCAACTCTTGCTGAGGGTTACAACAAAGTTGAGGTATCAGATACCTTGAGGTTCTGATAGTGTTATACTGATGATAAACTGACCCTGGCTAGGGATTTTTAGGAGAGAGACTGGATTTTAGAACCCAGCTGGAGATTGATCCAAAATGATCGGGGTTTCTCCTATGTTTGTAGGGAACTTGAGAATGTCTTTGAGACTCAAGAGGAGATTGAGACTGTCCAAGTCTACTAGTGAGGAAGAGTTTACCTTTGTGCGATGCCCAAGAGTAGGCATGTGTTTTAAGGGATGAGAATCAACTCTAAATGGTTTGATGTTTTGACACTAGAAAGACTACTCTAGCAAAGGATGACTAAGTTATGTCTTACACCTTTAAGAGGTCTTCAGGGTCCTTGTATTAAGCCCAAGAGAAGGCATGAGAACTTCTAAGAAGCCGGAGGGTCCTTGTACAATGCCCAAGAGGAGGCGGGATGCTTTTAGGAAGCCCGTGGGTCTAAACTTAAGAAGAGTTCAAGAAAAGTTTCACCGGGAATAATCTTTTCTTTAGTGAACAGTTATAGGGTTTGAAGAAATTCAAGAGAAGTTTCACCGAAAATTAATCCTCTCTAGGGAAACTGAATTTCTTTGACAAGTTCTAATAGTGACAGTCTGAGAAAAAGTTCACCGAGAATACTGCCGCTCTTTGTTCCATATTGTTTAAGCCCAAGAGAAGGCAATACTGTATCTGGAAATCCTATGGGGATCTAGTTTTGAATGTATCAAAGAGTGACCAACTGGCTTTACCTAGTTCTAGACCTAGTTGCTAGGGAAAACTCTAAATAGATATACTAGTATATATACAGTTGATATATGACAAGTATGTAAAAGGATATGAAAGAAGGACTTACAGGGGAGCAGCTTCCCACAATACAATTATATATATATTAAAGCATGTAAAAGAAAACTGATAAAAACTTACAGGTGGGCAAGCTTCCATGCTGTATTGTTAGTTGTTCAAAGAAATTAAAGAAAGTTTTGATAACAACTGTATATTTGAACCTAAATCAAAAGATAAGTTGTTTTTGAAAAGATTGTTGGGGCTTATACTCAAAGAGAGGCCCAAAGTTTAACAGTGATCGCACCGTTGTTTTGAAGATCGTATCGGGACTTATACAATGACTGAGGCCAAAAAAGGTTTTTATTTACAAAAGGGTTAGGTCTTACACTCTTTCAAGAGGCCCAAGAGTTTATTTTATACAAAAGATGGGGCTTACAACTCAAGGAGAGGCCCAGATGAAAACAACGATCGCACCGTTATTTTAAAAATCGCGTCGGGACTTATACAATGACTAAGGCCCAAAAAGCTTTATGTACAAAACGGTTGGGTCTCACACTCTTTCAAGAGGCCCAAGAGTTTTTTAAAAAGTAAAGATGGGACTTACAACACGAGGGGAGGCCCAGGTTATTTTGTTTTGAACTGGCGATTGCGCCGGGATTTTCTAAAACACAGTGGGACTTATACAATGACTGAGGCCCAAAAAGGTTTTGATTAAGAAAGGGATTGGGTCTTACACTCGATTAGAGGCCCAAGAGTTTGAAAATTTATAATCGAGAGAAAACCCTAATTTTAAATAAAAATGTTATTTTTCAAAGGAAATTAAATGAAAAAATGATATAAAATACCAAATATATTCAAAAATAAGTTGTACACTTTGAAAAATATTTTGAAAAATCATGTTTAATTACATGAGAGTTTGAAATTCAATTGGTTTTGAAAGATCAAAGTGGGAATTCCATTTAAAAATGTTTAAAAACAAATAAAATGAAATTAATCACAAAAATTCTAACTATATTAAATAAATAATATAAATTGGATTTTTTTGTAAAATAAAATATTTAAACATTTTAGTGAATTTTGAGAAAAAAAATCAATTCAAAAACATAAATATTCAGAGAGAAATTAATTTTTGATTCAATTAACAAAAATAACTAAAATTCAAAATTTTGAATCATGGCGCCAAGAACACTTGGTTCTTTCCCGCGCCCTCTTTTTTTTCAGATTTACGTTTTCTCACTTTTCTCCATGATTACTCAATGGTTTTGCATGATTCAAACACCAATCTGGTTCGTTTTTAATCAAGGATCACAACCATATAGATTAATTGCATTTATATTAAGTATTGAGTGAGAAATCAGAAGAAAACCTCAAGAACCCTAATTTCAGCATGAACACAATGAAATTCCATACATGATTGATTCATGACAATTGATTGAGGGTTATCACTCATATACATGAAGGAACAAGATGGTAACTCACAAATTCATTTATGATGCATGAAACATAGAGTTTGAAGGGTTCATGCTTACCTCTTGCAGCTGGTGATCGAGTTTGGTGATGAAGGTGTTACAACTAGGTTCCAATGATCTGGACAGTTTCCTTAGGTGCCAAGGAGTGTGTTTGAATGCTTGGAATGGATGGAAATGATCTGGAACTGGTTGTGGTACCGCAACTGCAAATCTGTCAAGAACTTGAGCAACTGGCTGGTGATTTTGTGAATTTGGTGTTCCAGATGTGATTTTGTGTTATGGATCACTCAAACATGATATTTATGAGGTGTGTGTGTGTGTGTGTGTGTGATTGGTTTGGTTGGAATTGCTCTCAAACTCAAAACCCGATAGTGACTTGAGTTAGAAGGTAAAATTCGAGTGAAAGGGAGATTTTGAGGAAATCATCAGTCTGGGTGCTTTGGTGTACTTAAACTGATCACATTTAAGGTCTATTTATAGTGTGTCAAGTTTGTTTTGCAAGCAACAGTGTGTGGCAACTGCAGCAGCCCTTTGGCCAATTGTGATCAAATGGAATCTCAAGTTTCCTCTAGCCATTGACTTGAGGTTAGAGCACAAGCCTAAGGTTCTTTGGTTCAGGGATAAGTCTTAACTGAACTTGGATAACATTGTCTTGATGAATGCCACCTCTATGCATCAGTTAAATGCTTTGAGACAAAATTGAATATTTGAAGCATCTTGAATTCTAGGGATGACATGCCTAAACATAGATTCATGGACTTGTGAGGCTGGTGAATCAATGTTTGTCCCTTGGTTGTTCCCCCTTGAGGTGTGCAGATGGATTAACATGCTTGAATTTTCCCAAATTGATCAATTCGAGCACTAAGGCACAAATCTGTCTTGCAAAAACAGTTTACAGCAAGGCATGTTGTAGCTGTCATAACCTCTAGCTCAGGTGGAGTTTTCTCATGTTCTTGGGCTCATTGGAAAGCTCTCATATGATACAACACATGTGTGATCATAGTTTGTCTTGAAACTATTTGGATCCAATTGAAAAAACCTCATGAACATTGATGTTCAAGGCTGGTAACTTAGGCAGATTTTCACTAAGTGTTGGAAAAGTGTCATTTTCATGTTTTCAGCCACTTTGATCACTCCATAACTAAAAATCCATGAAGAATTGGAGCTTGATGTAGTTGAATCTTTTGTAGAGTGTAGCAATACCTACAAATCCAGCTTTAGATCACCCAAAATGGTTGCTTGGATCTCAAGTTATGGTCCTTGGAAGTTGGGTACCGTTGCCACTTTGTTCCATAACTTAGAAAAATTCTAAGTTTTTTATGGTTACTCCTTAAACAAGTTAACTCACTTTCTTTGATTTTTCTTGATGAATGATGATTCAAATCACATATTAACATTGTTTTAGGGTTAAGGAACATTGTTTGACCAAAAATTCAAAAAGTCAAACTTGGATTTTTGTATAGTTGGCTTTTTTATCAGATGAAATTTTGACTTTGGGATCCTTTTGTGAAATCAATCCTTGGGCTCGATTAAACTTCATGGATGACCTCCAAGGGTATTTAGGAATGTCTTGGACCCCTCCCAAAGTTTTGTGATCAAGGGTAGGTCAACAGTCAAGGGCAGGGTTGACTTTTCCAATCAGAAACCCTAATTTGTGATCAGATGGTTTTGAGCTCTTATGGCTTATGATTTGAGCTCTTTGAGACAATCAAATCTTGTAAACATGTTAATATAATGTATTTGAGGTCTTTTAAGTTCATTTTGAAACTTCAAGCCATGCCTCACTTCACTAGTTAACTCAAGGGTTGAATTAGGTCAAAACCCTAATTCCTGATTTTTTGCTAGATGGACCTTCAAGGTAATTTTGCCTTTGTGGATGGGACCTTGAGATCCTTTTGAGCTTATTGGACCATACATTGAGGCATTGGCTCATGCCCTGATGGAAATTTTTCATCTGGGGACCCTGGTCGACCAAACCCTAATTTGGTGACCCAGGCAATCCTGAGGCTTAATCCACTTGGTATATTGCAACCATGTGCTCAATTCTTGATGTGGAATACCTCTTGGTCCTCTATGGATGTTTGAGAGGTTAGACAAGTTGAAGATCATGTCAATTCTTGATTGATCTTTTGTCTAAATGCTCCGAGAGAGGTTAAAACCCTAATCTTTGAATGTAAAGAATGCCTAACTATCCCTAAGGAGATTGATGAGGAATGAAAGTACATCCATATTGTGGTAATGATCTTCACGATGATGGGAAATCTTGGTGGTCAAAATTTGGGGTATGACACTTAGGAATCTCTTAACAGCAGTTAGGTGAGTTTTCCTTGGATCTGATTGAAATCGAGCACAGAGACATACATTGTGTAGCGTGCGATTTTTGTCGGTGACACGACCACCTTATTGACATTTTGGTATTTCCTCACCGCAATGGTTGGGATTGGGTGCTACTTTATGATTTCTTATTTATCCTATGAAGCAGGAAAGGAAAGGGAAGCTAACTAAAACTAACCTTGCACGTAAATGTTTTACTGAACAAATGCTTAAGAGATTGGGGAGTTCGGGGTCAGGTTATACAATGGGGAGTTGTCAATTACCCATCCTATATGTGGTTATCCACACGTCATTAGCAATTTCTATATTATTTTCTATTTACTTTTCCTACTTACTAGTGTTTGTCTGTTGATTGGAAAAGTTTCTCCTTTGGTAATGTTTGAGAGAGAGAGAGTTTTTTTTTTGTTGATTTTAGGTTTGTTCTGATGTTTTTGGTAAGGTACTAGACGTAAAGTTTTTGATTGGCGTGTGAAGGTACTGGACCTAAAGTTTTTTATTGGTTTGCTCGCTAAGATTTCGCAATCTTATGCCTACGTATTCTTGTTAAAGAAAAAATAGGGAAATCAGAGCAATCGTAGTTTCTCCTATTCTATGGGAGGAAAGAGATGTTTGGTGTCTTGTTCAAAGCCCAAGATTAAAGCTAAAGGAGTATTTGTGTCTTGTTTAAAGCCCAAGATTGAAGCTAAAAGGTTTTGACTGAGAGAGAATTTGTCATCTCTAAAGGGAGGCATCTCGTCTGTTCATCACAGTTGTTGGGTGACTGATTATAAAGGAGAATTACTTTAACTAGGATATGAGAATACATCAATGCCGTAAGTTCCTTTATAGGGGTGTTGTCCTGAAGGAGGAGACTTTAACTCAGTGTTAAGCAATGCCATTTTTCCTTAGGAATCTTTCATGCTAAGAGATGGACACTGGCGTGGATGTAAATAATCCAAAGGCTTGCCACTTATAACATTTAGATGAAGGAAAGGATTTACCAGGATAAGAGATGGACTACAACTTGGATATTTGAATCAACAAGTGTGCCACTTACAACAGTTATCTGAGATTAAGGTTTATTTTAAATGTCTGTTTTGATGTGTGATATACAGAGAAATATCTTCCTACAAAGAGGTTTTTGATTTCCTCTAAGGGGATTTTGTTTTTTTTTCTTGTATGTGCATTGATCAAAGCCCAAGGTTGAAGCTAAGAGGTTGATTGACTCCACTAGGGAGGTCCTTATACAAAGCCTAAGAGGAGGCTGTAAAAGAATGACTCAATAAGAGAGTGTTTATCTGTCTTGTATGAAGCCTAAAAAGATCTTGACTCTTTTGGGGAATATCATTATATAAAGCCTAAGAAGAGGCTGAAGGTTGACTTTTTCGAGGAAATATTTATGTGTCTTGTACAAAGCCCAAGATTGAGGATGAAAAGGGAAACTGACTCTATTGATGAGAGGTTTTATCTGTCCTGTACAAAGCCCAAGATTGAGGCTGAAAAGAGAGATTGACTCTGCTTAGGGAGATTAATTCCCAGAGCCTAAAAGAAGGCTGGGAGGAATTGACCATGCTGGGAAGATATTTATCCAGAGCTTAAGAGAAGGTTTAGAAGATTTTGGCTTTGCTGGAGAAAGTTTATATATGTCTTGTACGAAGCCCAAGATTGAGGTTGAAAGGAGATGACTCGGCTGAGGATATTTCAGGTGTCTTGTACAAAGCCCAAGATTGAGGCGGAAAGGAGATGTGTAACACCCCACTTTCCCAATTTGAAATAAAATACTAAATAATACTTTAAAATCAGAGTTTTTCACCAAGAGTGGAATGTCACATCATCAAAACCAATATAAGCTCTTTATTGTATTAAATTAACTAAAGAATCAGCGAAAATAATCATTTAGTTTGAAATTCACGGCCATCTGCCCAAATGCACCAATAGTTCCTTAAAACAAGGTTCTCCATAAAATAATTCAATAAAATGGAATACGTAACAAAGAATGTAATAAAATTAAAGCAACTACAAAAATATCTCAACATCCCGTGTTACGTATCAGAGCACTCCTATAGACTCGAACAGGCAACACGAACATCCAAGCAACCTAAGTACCTGGGTTATCTATACTTCCGAAGAAGCACAGACACAACAACAACAAAGGGGTGAGAAATCACATTCAATATATAATGGTGAATAAATACATGATAAGAAGGTAGCATTCACATATATAAATCAACAACACACCAACACGACCTACTGTCCAACATCATCAGCAACATCAATTAATAATGTAATGCAACACGACACCATGCACGCGGGTACCGACTCGTTGGTTCATTCAATCGAACCCCGAATAGATCACATACACCTCTACTTGGCAATGATCTATCCCCCACCATTCTCCATATAGGAGTACGGATGAATCACATACACTCCTCCTGAGCAACGATCCATTCCCACCATCACCATGAAGATGCATGACGTATGATGCATAATAAAACATGTATAATATCAGAAACACATGTACACGATCCTCCTGATCATACCTTAACATAACATCAACACCATAATTACATAATTGTTTCACGCACACCAAACATCTAATTATTAATTAATTCCTTAAAATTATTAAAATTATTATTTCCATCACCAATGTTTTTATTTCTCAGCACCTGGCACCTATTCCCAACCTCTCAAACCAAAAGAAACCAAATCGGACGCGAAAACGGGAAAGAAATCTCGAAACAGTAAAATTCTGCAACTTCGTTGTCCATACGCGTATTGCCCCATGCCATACGCGTATTGCCAGCTCGCTCGCCCAACCCATACGCGTATTGACTCCCTTCATACGAGTATTCCCTCATAATTCCCAAGTCCCTACGCGTATTGCCTTATGCCGTACGCGTACGGACAAAGACGTCTTCTCACTGAATTTCCCAAATTCCAACACCATACGCGTATTGCCCTCCTATTATGAATACTACCTAACTCCCATACGCGTATTGCTGCGTATCATGCCATTCCATACGCGTATCGCCTTACCTGATACGCGTATCGCCAGATTTATTACGCAAATCACCAGAAGCCTCACTATTCTGTATTCTGCTACGATTTCTCCACTTCTTCACTTCCTACCAGTCCTATAATCGTTTCTACATTGATTTTAGGTCCAATTTTCATCTTCACACTTGTATTTAGAATTACTACAGGTATTATAAGTCTATAATCTCAAATCGTTCTCCTAACTCGAGTCAAAATCAACAGGTCTGCAACATATGTTCATACAACAGCAACAACCACAACAATTCATGAAATACATATCAATTCATACACGATTTTCAAAATCACAACTGACATATACAACAATCATCAATTCAATAGTTTTGCATACAAATGCCTACGGGGTTAAGGACTCCCCACTACCCTATCATGAATATATCACCAATATTAAACCCGTTTCTCCCCCCTTTACCTCGAATTCTTGCTTGATTCCTGCGAAAATTGGTGAAGATCTTTGCCTTAGCACACTCTTGTTCCTCCTCTCCTTAGCTTTTTTCTCTTTCTATCTCTAAAATTCTGATTATTCTAAACCTTTACCAATTTCCACTAATTAATCTCCAATTACCAAACTACCCTCACTAATCCCATTAACCCAATATCTACTTAATTATATTAGGTCTCATTTTACTAAATAATCTTAATAATAATAACCATAATGATAATATTAATAATAATAATAATAATATTTCCATATTACTAACATTACCCCCCCCCCCACGCACTCAAACACGCACCCTAAACAAGGCCAACAATTAAAATAATACCAGACGATTAAATAATTAAAAATGGGGTGTTACAACTCTCCCCCACTTAAATTATTTTTGTCCTCGAAAATTACCTGATGGAAACAAATCTGGATACGACTCTCGCATCCTGCTTTCCAATTCCCAGGTCAGACTGCCTCCTGCAGCACCTCCCCAAGCTACCCTCACCAGAGGTATCTCCTTTCCTCTGAGTTGTTTCATCTTACGATCCTTGATCCTCAACTGCATCGTCTCTACTGTAAGATTCTCCCTGATCTGAACTTCGTCTCTCTGAATCACATGAGACAGATCTGAAACATACTCCCGAAGTTGCGACACATGAAACACGTCATGCAAGTTCGAAAGTTCCAGTGGTAAGGCCACTCTGTAGGCCACTGCACCAACTCTCTGCAAGATCTGATACGGTCCAATAAACTTAGGATCCAACTTCTTAGATTTCAAAGCACGGCCCACACCGGTCACTGGGTTAACTCTTAGGAGTACGTGATCACCTTCACTGAATTCCAATTCCTTCCTTCAATTATCGTGATAACTTTTCTGCCTACTCTAAGACGCTTTCATCTTCTCATGGATCATTTGAATTGACTCAGTAGTCTGCTGCACAATCTCTGGTCCAAGCACCATATTCTCACCTGTCTCATACCAACACAGAGGTGTCCTACACTTCTGTCCATACAAAGCTTCAAAAGGTGCCATTCTGATGCTAGAATGGAGACTGTTATTATACGTGAACTCAATCAATGGCAAATGGGTATCCAACGCACCACCTTTTTCCAATACGCAGGCTCTCAGCAAATCCTCTAACGACTGAATAGTCCTCTCTGACTGACCATCGGTCTGTGGATGGTAAGTTGAGCTCAACTTCAATTTAGAACCCAAGGCTTCCTGCAGACTCCTCCAAAATTCTGAAGTAAACCTCGGATCTCTATCCGACACTATGCTCGACGGAACACCATGTAACTTTACAATTATCCTGATATAAATTTCTGCCAGCTTCGACAACGGAAAACTGATGTTAATTGGTATAAAATGTGCGGACTTTGTAAGTCGATCCACCACTACCCAAATAGCATCAAAGCCTCTCACCGTATTTGGCAAACCAATCACAAAATCCATAGCAATACTGTCCCATTTCCATTCAGGAATCTCAAACGGTTGCATCAATCCCGAAGGCTTTTGGTGCTCTACTTTTGACTTCTGACATGTCAAACAAGCGTAGACAAACTGAGCTATGTCCCTCTTCATACCGAACCACCAAAACAACTCCTTCAAATCATGGTACATCTTTGTAGCTCCCGGATGAATACTCAAGCTACTCCGATGACTTTCCTCCAAGATTGCCTTCTTCAATTCCTCATTATCCGGTACACAAATCCTGCCCCGGAATCTCAACGCACCAACATTATCCACCTTAAAGTCACTATCAGGACCATCTCCTCCTGTAGGCATCAAGTCCACTAATTTCACATCCAGTTTCTGATTTTCCTTAATTACATCCAAAAAGTCATTATTCACTTTCAGCATACCCAATCTAATACTTCCCGATGTAGTTTCACAAACCATACTCAAATCTCTGAACTGTTCAATCAATTCCATTTCCTTCACCATTAACACAGACATATGGATTGTCTTCCAACTCAGAGCATCTGCCATAACATTAGCTTTTCCCGGATGGTAACTCAAATTAAAGTCATAGTCTTTCAAGAATTCTAACCATCTTCTCTGCCTCATGTTCAATTCCTTCTGATCGAACAAATATTTCAAACTCTTGTGATCACTAAATACTTCAAATCTTGACCCATACAAATAATGCCTCCAGATTTTTAACACGAACACCACTACAGCTAATTCAAGATCATGAGTGGGATAGTTCCTCTCATGCACCCTCAACTATCTTGAAGCATAAGCCACTACCTTGCCATCTTGCATTAACACACCGCATAATCCCATCTTAGACGCATCACAATACACTACGAAAGAATCATTTGGACTTGGTAAAATCAACACTGGTGTCGTAGTCAGTTTCTTCTTCAGTTCCTCAAAACTTTCCTCACAAGCAGCATCCCAGACAAAAGCTTGATTCTTCCTGGTTAATTGAGTCAATGGCAACGCCAATTTAGAAAACCCTTCAATGAATCTTCTATAGTAACCTACTAAACCCAAAAAGCTTCTAATCTCTGTTGCGGTCTTCAGAGTTTCCCACTGAAGTACTGCACTTACTTTAGAGGGATCCACCGCTATACCATCACCAGAAATCACATGACCCAAGAAACTCACGGTCTTCAACCAAAATTCACACTTCGAGAACTTTGCAAACAATTCATTATCTTTCAACACCTGCAATGCAATTCTCAAGTGACCTGCATGCTCTTCGTCAGACTTAGAATAAATCAGTATATCATCAATAAATACCACAATAAACTGATCCAGATAAGAATGAAAAATACGATTCATATATTCCATAAATACACCCGACGCGTTAGACACTCCGAAAGGCATCACTGCATATTCGTAATGTCTGTAGCGAGTCCTGAAAGCAGTCTTCTGAATATCACCTTCCTTTACTCTAATCTGATGGTAACCCGACCTCAGATCAATTTTACTGAAGACTCGAGCTCCTACCAGCTGGTCCATTAAGTCATCAATCCTCGGAAATGGATACTTATTTTTAATGGTTACTTTATTCAACTGACGGTAATCAATGCATAGACGCATACTACCATCCTTCTTTTTCACCAACAACACTGGAGCTCCCCACGGTGACACACTTGGTCTTATAAACTTCTTATCGAGCAATTCCCCGACTTGAGACTTCAACTCTGCCAACTCTGATGCAGACATCCTGTACGGTGCCATAGAGATAGGTCTGGTACCCGGTATAAGATCAATAGCAAATTCAACTTCCCTTGTCGGAGGCAACTCTGTGATGTCATCCGGGAACACTTCTGGAAATTCATTAACCACTGGCAATTCATTAACTGAAGTCTTGCTTTCAATAGACAACGAGGCAAATACTGCAAGCAGCTTCGTTTCATCTTCCAACAACGCCCTCAACTCCTTACTAGATAGCGAATCTGCTAATGCTTCCTCTTCAGGAGTAAGAAACAGTAACATCTTCCTGAAGCAGTCAATATAAACGCTATTGAACTCCAACCAGTTCATTCCCAAAATAACATCAAGATTACTGAGTGGCAAACAAATCAAGTCCACTCTGAAATCTCTACTAAACACGATCAGCAGACACTTCAAACACACCAAAGAAGTAACCACGGAACCAATAGATGGAGTTTCAATCATCATCCTCTGCTCTAGAGTAGATGGTACAATCCCTAATCTCTTCACACAGTCAACAGAAATAAACAAGTGCGTTGCACCCGTGTCAATGATAGCAATCAAAGGAACATCATTAATAAAGCAAGTACCTTTGACGGAACGCTCCTCCTCAGTGGGTTGGGCTCCCACCAAGGCAAACACTTTCCCACCAGATTGAGACGCTTGAGACTTCTTCGGCTTCTCACAGTGAGTACTGATGTGACCCTTCTCCCCACAATTATAACAAGTAGGCATAGTGGCTCTGCAATCTGCTATAACATGACCTGCCTTGCCACATTTGAAACACTTCTTCACCTTATTATGACAGTTGTTAGCACGGTGACCCGCGCCACCACATCTGAAGCACTTGAGAGTATCAGTACCTGCTCCCTTCTCCTTTGGCTTCTTTCCCACATCAGTTTTCTGTTTCCCCTTATCAGCTGGAGCACTGCAAGGAGTTCCTCCAAATCTCTGCTTATTTTTCTTCTCATTCACAACTTTGTAATGAGCAATTCTGGCCCTGTTGTCATTATCATAAATCCTGCTTCTGCTTACCAGCTCTGGATAGTTTCTTATCTTCTAACAAGCAATTCCCAATTTGATCTCGGGACGCAGCCCATTCTTAAACTTCAAACACTTCGAAGTCATAGCTTCTTCAGTATTGTAATGAGCACAATACTGAACTAGCTCCTCAAACTTAGCAGCATACTCAGCAACGGTCTTATCCCCCTGCTTCAGCTCCAAAAATTCCACCTCTTTCGCACTACGAATGTCTTCCAAATAATACTTTTCCAGAAACTCAGCTTGAAACACAACCCAAGTAATCTCAGTACCTGCAGCTTCCAATCTCTGACGACTGTTGTCCCACCAAGCCTCAGCCTCTCCTTCCAGCATATGAGTACCAAACCGTACCTTCTGAGCATCACTGCACTCCATGGTCCTGAAGATCTTCTCCACAGCCTTCAGCCATTTCTGTGCAGCCTCTAGGTCCAAGATACCTCCCTCATATGTAGGCGGCTTGTTGCTCTGAAACTGTGTTAAGTCACGAAACTGAGCACCTCCACCCTGGTTGGCATTCTCTACAGCTTGTGTCATGGCTTGCATAGCAGCAGCAAGAGCAGCATCATTCCTTCCTGCCATACTGGACAACAATCATCACAAGGTCAGAACACACAAACAACTCCTATGCTAAGGACAGACTCAACTACTATACCTGGCCGGACGGACTGACCTGCTCTGATACCAATTGTAACACCCCACTTTCCCAATTTGAAATAAAATACTAAATAATACTTTAAAATTAGAGTTTTTCACCAAGAGTGGAATGTCACGTCATCAAAACTAATATAAGCTCTTTATTGTATTAAATTAACTAAAGAATCAGCGGGAATAATCATTTAGTTTCAAATTCACGGCCATCTGCCCAAATGCACCAATAGTTCCTTAAAACAAGGTTCTCCATAAAATAATTCAATAAAATGGAATACGTAACAAAGAATGTAATAAAATTAAAGCAACTACAAAAATATCCCAACATCCCGTGTTACGTATTAGAGCACTCCTATAGACTCGAACAGGCAACACGAACATCCAAGCAACCTAAGTACCTGGGTTATTTGTACTTCCGAAGAAGCACAAACACAACAACAACAAAGGGGTGAGAAATCACATTCAATATATAACGGTGAATAAATACATGATAAGAAGGTAGCATTCACATATATAAATCAACAACACACCAACACGACCTACTGTCCAACATCATCAGCAACGTCAATTAATAATGTAATGCGACACGACACCATGCATGCGGTACCGACTCGTTGGTTCATTCAATCGAACCCCGGATAGATCACATACACCTCTACTTGGCAATGATCTATCCCCCACCATTCTCCATATAGGAGTACGGATGAATCGCATACACTCATCTTGAGCAACGATCCATTCCCACCAATCACCATGAAGATGCATGACGTATGATGCACAATAACACATGTATAATATCAGAAACACATGTACACGATCCTCCTAATCACACCTTAACATAACATCAACACCATCATTACATAATTGTTTCATGCACACCAAACATCTAATTATTAATTAATTCCTTAAAATTATTAAAATTATTATTTCCATCACCAATGTTTTATTTCTCAGCACCTGGCACCTATTCCCAACCTCTCAAACTAAAAGAAACCAAATCAGACGCGAAAACGGGAAAGAAATTGCGAAACGGTAAAATTCTGCAACTTCCCTGTCCATACGCGTATTGCCAGCTCACTCGCCCAACCCATACGCGTATTGACTCCCTTCATACGCGTATTACCTCACAATGCCCAAGTCCCTACGCGTATTGCCTTATGCCGTACGCGTACGGACAAAGACTTCTTCTCGCTGAATTTCCCAAATTCCAACACCATACGCGTATTGCCCTCATATTACGCGTACTACCTAACTCCCATACGCGTATTGCTGCGTATCATGTCATTCCATACGCGTATCGCCTTACCTGATATGCGTATCGCCAGATCTATTACGCAAATCACCAGAAGCCTCACTATTCTGCATTCGGCTACGATTTCTCCACTTCTTCACTTCCTACCAGTCCTATAATCGTTTCTACATTGATTTTAGGTCCAATTTTCATCTTCACACTTGTATTTAGAATTACTACAGGTATTATAAGTCTATAATCTCAAATCGTTCTCCTAACTCGAGTCAAAATCAACATGTCTGCAACATATGTTCATACAACAGCAACAACCACAACAATTCATGAAATACATATCAATTCATACACGATTTTCAGAATCACAACAGACATATACAACAATCATCAATTCAACAGTTTTGCATACAAATGCCTACGGGGTTAAGGACTCCCCACTACCCTATCATGAATATATCACCAATATTAAACCCGTTTCTCCCCCCTTACCTCGAATTCTTGCTTGATTCCTGCGAAAATTGGTGAAGATCTTTGCCCTAGCACACCCTTGTTCTTCCTCTCCTTAGCTTTTTTCTCTTTCTATCTCTAAAATTATGATTATTCTAAACCTTTACCAATTTCCACTAATTAATCTCCAATTACCAAACTACCCTCACTAATCCCATTAACCCAATATCTACTTAATTATATTAGGTCTCATTTTACTAAATAATCTTAATAATAATAATAATAACCATAATGATAATATTAATAATAATAATAATAATAATAATAATATTTCCATATTACTAACATTACCCCCCCCCCCCCCCCATGCACACAAACACGCACCCTAAACAAGGCCAACAATTAAAATAATACCAGACCATTAAATAATTAAAAATGGGGTGTTACAAGATGACTCAGCTGAGGATATTTCAGGTGTCTTGTACAAAACCCAAGATTGAGGCTGAAAAGAGATTGACTCAACAAGAGAGTGTTTTTTATCTCACTCAACAAGAGAGTGTTTTTTATTTGACTCAACAAGAGAGTGTTTTTGTCTGTCTCGTACAAAGCCCAAGATTGAGGCTAAAAGATTAACTCAACAAGAGAGTGTTTTTTAGGCTAACTCTGCTGAGGAAAATCATTATACAAAGCCTAAGAGGAGGCTATCTTCTGCTGAGGTTTATTGAGATCCAAAGACAGGTCCAAAGTGGGGAATCCACTCTTGCTGAGGATTACAGAAGAGTTGAGGTATTAGATGCCTTGTGGTTCTGATTTGGGATAATGTTATACTGATGATAAGCTGACCCTAGCTGGGGAAATTTAGGATGAAAGATTGAGTTTTAGAACCTATAAGGGTTTTAACTCTACTGGAGATTGATTAAATGATCAAGGTTTCTCTTGTGTTTGTAGGGAACTTGAGAATGTCTTTGAGATCCAAGAGGAGGTTAGACTGTCCAAGTCTACTGGTATAAAAGGTTTATATTTTTATGATGCCCAAGAGGAGGCTGGTGCTTTAAGGGATGAGAATCAACCCTAAATTGGTCTTAGGTTTTACCTCTTTGGAAAGACTGCTCTAACAAAGGATGACTAAGTTTTGTCCTATACCTTTAAGAGGTCTTCAGGGTCCTTGTATTAAGCCCAAGAGAAGGCATGAGAACTTCTAAGAAGCCTAAGGGTCCTTGGACAAAGCCCAAGAGGAGGCGGGGATGCTTTTAGGAAGCCTGTGGGTCCAAACCTAAGAAAAGTCCAAGAAATGTTTCACCGGGAATTAATCCTTTAGAGAACAGTTCTAGGGTTTGAAGAAATTCAAGAGAGGTTTCACCGGGAATTAATCCTCTCTGGGGAATTGAATTTCTTTAACAATTTTCTAATAGTGACAGTCTGAGAAAAGTTTCACCGGGAATAATGCCTTTCTCTTTGTTCCATATTGTATAAGCCCAAGAGGAGGCAAGACTGTATCTGGAAATTCCTATGGGGGACTAGTTTTGATTGTGTTGAAAGAGTGACCACTGACTTTATCTAATCCTAAACCTAATTGTCGGGGAAAACTCTAAGCAGACATATACAAGCATATATATACATTACTAAACTAAGGTGCGGTTGTAATTTATTTGTTTATTGAATACAAATTATCTGTATATAATAACGGTGGATAAACCAGCCTTGCTGATTATCTGTATATAACAATTATTGATAAATCAACCGTGATGATACCATCAAGCTTTCATATGTTCGAACCTCAGCGCCATCATATATATTATTCCTTTTATGTTAAAGCGCGCCTTTTCTTTTTTATTTAATTTTAATTAAAAAAATTAAAAGTTATGACTACGGTTGTTTATATACACTATTGTGATATATTTTGTATGTTTTTTTAATTTTTAATTCTAAATATAACTTTGGCGCTTTAATATGAAATATCATTATGAAAATAATATATCATAATGGTTTATATTGTTGACCGTCGCAGTAGCTTTTCAATATTCTCCAAGCTAGTTAGTTGCATTGTCTCTTCAGTATCCTTTTTTCCATTAAAAATAGAAACCAGACGAAACATTACACGATTTCAACCCTAAACCCTAACGTTCAATACTGTGAAACAATACACGATTTCAATTAAAGCTTGCATCATCAATATCCATTTGTTGTCATTTTCGTCATCATCGTCACAATCATGAAGAAAATAGAAGATTACGCACCTACCAACACCATCGTCATCATCGTCACCGTCGAGAAGGAAGATAACAACAACATCGTCGTTGTCGTAAGGAAGGAAGACAACAACAACACCAACACTAACATCGTTTACTTCGTCGTCACATTTAGGGTACGTAAAATATTTTCCCCATGCATCTAAAGTAAACTCTTTTGCCATTGTTGTTCATGTTGTTGTTGTTTTTGAACTTAGATGTCGACCTTGTCGAGTTCTTCATCAGAAACCAGAGAATAAACTCAAACAAATGAAAGGTTAGCCATTGAAACTCAAACAACTGAAAGTCAAACGAAAAGATCACAAAGAGGTTTCACAATGATGCCCCAATTCACATCAGTCCGCAACTTATCTGGTGTAAAAATTCTGATCGAGTTTGATTCGCACTACAGATTAGTGGATTTTCCACATTACGCTACTTTTAGGAGTTATGTTGCATTCCTTGCACGTAGCAAAGTCAGTATACTGATTGATGATTGGAGAGAAGTGGATGTTAATGTCAAAGACAACATATGGACAGACGTTAAGGTATTTCATACTATAATTTTCTTATATTTGATATCACTACCTATAGTTTCTAATTCATACTTATATATTGATTTAATGTAGTTGAATTTCGAGTTTACCGATGACTCCAAATTGAAAAGAAAGTGGATAACTTATGTAGGTGTTCGTTGGAGGGGATTTAAGTCACGGCTCATAGCTGACTACATTATGAAGCCTAAGAGCGGTCTTCAACCTCCATGGATTCGATATAGTTTTTTATCGAAGAATATGTGGCACAAGTTTGCGAAGAAACGCCGTTCTGAGGAATTCAAGGTTAATACTAGTCTTATGTAACCTATAATGTTATGCTAATAGGTTATAGATACTAATCATACACATTTGGCACTATGTTAATAACAGGCTAAAAGCGAAGTAGGAATTCAGAACAAGACGAAAAACATGTACCCCCATAGATTGTCTCGTGGGGGTTACAGGAAACTTGAGAAGAAGATAATGCAGGAAAAACAACAAGAAGGAGGAGATGGTGACATTCCATCTCTACCTTCAAGACATGAGAAATGGAAGAGGGCTCGATTAAGACCTAATGGAGAGTACACCTCTGAGGCTTCAAGAGTAGTTGCTGAGAAAATTATAAATATATGTTTTGTTTAAATGTGTTTGCTTATGTAAGTTGCTCATGAGTTGTTATTTAAATGCGTTTGCTTATGTAAGTTGCTCATGAGTTGTTATTTAAATGTGTTTGCTTATGTAAGTTGCTCATGTTGTGTAGGATAATTTGGTTGTGGTGGCCCGTGAAGGTACATTTGTCCGGAAGCACGACATGACATATTAGTCGAAGCTATCGGAACAGCTGAGCATGGAGGCCGTGTCTGTGGTGTTGGAGATGGTGTCGGCTTGAGGTCATACTTTAGACCTCAAAGAAGAAGCATCGAAACGGCTGAATTTCTTGCTCAACGACAAAAGATTGAGAATGTTGAGAAGCAATTGGCAGAGCAAAGGAGGCTGTTTGAAGAGGAGAGGGAAAAAAGGGAGAAAGAAGTGGAAAAGTTAAAAGAGTTGTATTCGGTATGTGTCGTAAATCGTGCTTATTTTTGTATGATATATATTGCATGTTCTAATTGAATATATTGTGCTTATTTTTGTTTTATGTTCTAATTGAATGTTATGATGTAGAGATTAAGTGAAAACCTCGAACAACGAACTAATAATGAAGATCATCGTTGCATTGGTGATGATCAAACTCCAAGTAGAAGGGTCGTAAATCACGCTTCTACAAAAGGAAGTAATTGTACAACCCCTCCACCCTGTAGATAACCGCAATGGGATATTGGACCCTAGTCCAAATGAAATAACAAGTTTATACTTGTCCATTTCAACAACAGACATTGCGCAAGCTCTCCCGTTAGAACATTGCCCGAAATTGGATTTAGTGTATTACACTCCTGAAGATGTGAGGGATTTTCTCACAGGATTTAAGTGGCTTGACATAGCTATTTTGCAAGTTTGGTGCACGTAAGTATATAGTCGAATATACATGTCATTATAGAACATTATAATTTTTTGTATTTTCTCCCTTAGTTTATTCATTTTCTTTGACCATTTAGGTACATTTACCATGTTTGTATTGAATAAATCAAGTACCTATTGAATCTTGGATCCAAGTTTTATTGCTTGGGCGTATAATGATAAAAATATCAGAGAAAATTACTTGAAAAGCCGGCTAAATGACGGAGGAAAAGAATGTTACCTTGCACCATTCCTCTGTGGGTTAGTATTGTTGTAATTTATTTCTATATTCTATATTTAGTTTTGTTTTAGTAACAACTATATATATATATATATATATATATATATATATATATATATATATATATATATATATATATATATATATATATATATATATATATATATATATATATATATATATATATATATATATATTCTCGTGTTCATTCAGTGGTCATTGGCAATTGATCATAATATCATTTAGGACAAATACGGTGGCATTACTGTGTTCCTTGCACGATCCACTCCACAAACCAATGAAAGATCTTGTATTAACGTAAGTGTCTTTGTTTAATAATATCATTTTCTTTGGCATTAATTGTAATTAGTTTATCATGTAATATGTTTAATTCAATTTTCAATGTGCAGTATTGTTGAGCAAGTTAATATAATGAATAATGTTAGGAAAAAGCCCACATACCTTGCTCCTAAAGTAAGTGGCCCGATTACCTGTTTATTTCATTTACATTCATGCATGTGTGGTTGTATTCATGTTTTTATATTCATGTAATTTGTAGACGAGGAAACGACGCGGGAGTTACGAGTGTGGGTATTTTACCATGAAACACATGTTAAACACTTTCCTTGCCGGCATTGTTGATTCATGGGATACGGTATATATGCCATAAAATGTTTACATATATTAATATATAAGTTGACTATTGAATTATAATCATGCATGATCTTCAATTTTTTGCTCTTATGTAGATGTTTAACGATGAAACCTCATTCCCCGTTGAGGACTTTGTGGATCTTCGTAAACGTTGGGCGTATATCCACAATGCGCTTAAGGGTTCTGCTCCTACTGTTTGATATATCAACAACATTTTTTGATGCACATATTTTTGGCTTTTGATGCACATAATGTGAACAATGGTTTAGGCTTTTGATGCACATAATGAAATCAATAATTTTGGCTTTTGATGCACATAATGTGAACAATAGTTTAGGCTTTTGATGCACATAATGAAATCAATAATTTTGGCTTTTGATTTAAACAATGTTAGCAATTTAAATCTCTGATTCATTTAGCTTTTGATGTAAATTTCTTTTGATGTAAATTCTCTGATTCATTTATAAGGATAAAATATAGGAAGAATTGTGTTTGATGCACATATTGTGCTTGCATGTAAACAGAAGCTGTTTTGACAGGATAAAATATTGGAATAATTTGATAAGCAGATAAATTTTATATTTAAAACAGGTTGTTCTTGGCAGCGATTATAAACCTATATGTAGTTGTATGTCAAACGCTAATATAAATAAAAAATGTTGTTGCTGAGAATCGAACCAGATCACAGTTTAGTTATATCACAACGGTTGAGCAAACTAACCGTTGTGAAATGGTGCGCGCATACTGGAATACAACAACGGTCCCAGGACCGTCATTGTACGTACCTCATATACAACAACACTCTACATAACAACGCCTTCGCCCCCGTCATTATATGTCATTTCCAACCGTTGTTAAATGGGTTTTTCGTAGTAGTGATATAGATGAACTATATACTGTATGTAAAAGAGGGTAGGAGGACTTACAGGTGAGCAAGCTTCCAGCACAAACAAATATATATATATATACATATATACATATATATATATATATATATATATATGTGCAAGTATGTAAAAGAAAGCTGTTTAAAACTTACAGGTGAGCAAGCTTCCATTGTAACAGTTGTATGGTTAGTTGTTCAAGAAATTAAAGAAAGTTTTGATAACAACTATGAGTTTGAACCTAAATCAAAAGGGAAAGTTGTTTTGAAAAAATTGGGGCTTACACTTAAGGAGAGTCCCAAAGAATTGTTTATTTACAAATGGATGAGTCTTACAACTCAAAGAGAGGCCTAAGAGTTTATTTTTGTATAAGAGATGGGACTTACAACTCAAATAGAGGCCCAAATGAAAAATAATGATCACACTGGTATTTTGAGAATCGTACCGGGACTTATACAATGACTGAGGCCCAATGAGGTTTATGTACAAAGAGATGGGTCTTACAACTCAAGGAGAGGCCCAGGGTGTTTGAAAAAGAAAGAAAATGGGACTTACAACACAAGGGTAGGCCCAGATGATTTTTGTTTTGAAATGGTAATCGCGCCGAGATTTCCAAAAACGTGTCGGGACTTATACAATGACTGAGGCCCAAATTATTTTGTATTTACAAGGGATGGGTCTTACACTCTATTAGAGACCCAAAGTGTATTTAAAAAGAAAAGAGAATGAGACTTATAATTCAGGGAGAGGCCTAATGAATGAGAGTGATTGCACAGTCATTTTAAGTATCACAGAGGGACTTATACAATGACTGAGGTCCAAAAGGTTTTTTGTACAACAAGGGATGGGACTTACACTCTATTAGAGGCCCAAAGTGTATATGTGAAGTTTGAAAAATCAAAATTTTGAGAAAACCCTAATTTTGAATTTAAAATGTATAATTTTAAAAGGAAATTAAATAAAAAATGATATAAAATACCAAATATATTCAAAAACAAGTTGTATACTTTGAAAACTATTTTGAAAATTCATGTTTAATCATATGAAAGCTTGAAATTCAATTAGTTTTGAAAAATCAAAGTGGGAATTTCATTTAAAAATGTTTAAAAACAATAAAAATGAAATTAATTACAAAAATTCTAACTATATTTAATAAATAATACAAATTGGATTTTTTTGTAAAATAAAATATTTAAACATTTTTGTGAATTATTGAGAAAAAAAATCAATTTAAAAACACAAATATTCAAAGAGAAATTAATTTTTGAATCAATTAAACAAAATAAAAAAAATTCAAATATTTAAAAATTTGAAAAAGGGCGCCAACGGTCAAATGAAGAACACGCGCGCCCTGTTTTCTGCAGATTTGCGTTTTCTCACTTTTCTCCATGATTACTCAATGGTTTTGCATGATTCAAGTACCAATCTTGTTCGTTTTTGAACAAGGATCACAACCATATAGATTAATTGCATTTATATTAAGTATGGAGAAAAAAATCAATGGAAAACCTCAAGAACCCTAATTTCAGCATGAACACAATGAAATTCTCTCCACGATTGATTCATGGCAATTGATTGAGCGTTATCACTCTACATACATGCATAAACAAGATGGTAACTCAAAAATTCAATCATGATGCATGGATCATATAGTTTGAAGGGTTCAGGCTTACCTCTTGCAGCTGGTGATCGAGCTTGATGATGGAGGTGTTGTAGATAGGTTCCAATGATCTGGACAACATCCTTAGGTGTCAAGAAGTGTGTTTGAATGCTTGAAGTGGATTGGAATGAGTTGGAACTGGTTGTGGTACCTCAACTGCAACTCTGTCAAGAACTTGAGCAATTGGCTGGTGATTTTGTGAATTTGATGTTCCAGATGTTGTGTTATTATTTAGATCACTCACATATGATGTTTATAAGGGGTGTGTGTGTGATTGGTTTGGTTGGAATCACTCTCAATCTCAAAACCCGATAGTGACTTGAGTTAGAAGGAAAAATTGGAGTGAAAGGGAGATTTTGAGTAAAGCATAAGTTTGGGTGCTTTGGTGTACTCAAACTGATAAAAAATGAGCTCTATTTATAGTAGAGCAAGTTTGTTTTGGCTGCAATAATGAATGGCAGCTGCAGCAGGTCTGTGGCAAATTGTGATCAAATGGAATCTCAAGTCTCCTCTAGCCACTGACTTGAGGTTAGAGCACAGGCTATGAGTTCTCTGGTTCAGGGATAAGGCTTGACTGAACTTGGATAACATTGTCTTGATGAATGCCACCTCTATGCATCAGTTAAATGCTTGGAAACAAAATTGACCATTTGGAAGAATCTTGAACTCTAGGAGTGTCATGCCTAAACATAGATCCATGGACTTGTGAGGCTGGTGGATCAGTGTTTATCCCTTGGTTGTTCCCCTTGAGGTGTGCAGATAGATAACCATGCTTGTTATTGCACAAATTGATCAATTCGAGCAACAATGAACAAATCTGCCTTGCAAAAATCAGGGAAAAATGCCATTTTTAATGGATCTTATCTTCTTGCTCAAGTTGAGTTATGAGAGGCTCTTGTACTTTTTAAAGAGCCCTCATATGGTACTATCCATGTATGATCATAGTTTATCTTGAAACTATTTGGATCCAGCTGAAAAAACCCATGAACTTTGATGTTCAGGGCTGGTAACTTAGGCAGATTTTTACTAAGTGTTGGAAAAATGTCATTTTCTTCATTTTTGTCATTTTGATCACTCCATAACTTAAAATCCATGAAGAATTGGAGTTTGATGTAGTTGAAGCTTTTTTAGAATGTAGGAAGACCTACAAATCAAGCTTTGGATCACTCAAAATGGATGCTTGGATCACAAGTTATGATCCTTGGAAGTTGGTACCAAAATCATTCAAATTTAATAACTTAGAAAAATTTTCAATTTTTCAAGATTACCCCTTTTACAAGTTATCTTGGTTTCTTGATCAATTCTTGTTCAAATGACATTATATGTTATATTTTATAGAAATATGAATCATAAGGATCATTTTTTGCCAAAAAGTCATGTTTTGACTTTTGGCTCTAGAGCGGTTCGACGCGTAAAACCCTAATTCCTGACTTTTGGGAAATGCATCCTCTGAGGGTAATTTAGCTTTGCAAATGGATTTTTAGGGTTATTTTGAGCATATTGAGTCACATGTTGAAGTCTTGGCTCATCCCCTTGTGAAAATCTCACTCTGGAGGTCCCAGTCGTCCAAACCTTAATTTGGCGACATTGGGTGTTTCGAGGCTCAAACCACTTGGAATGTGGCAACTTTGTGCTTGATTCTTGATGTGGGAGTCCTCTTGATCCCTTATGGGTGTTTAAGAGGTTAGACAAGTTGAAGATCATGTCATTTCTTGATTGATCCTTTGTCTAAGTGCTTTGAGAGGGCTCGAAACCCTAATTCTTGATTATGGTGAATGCTCACCCCTCTTTGAGGAGATTGATGAGGCATGATGGCACATCCATATTGTGGTAATGATCCTCACAATGATGGGAAATCTTGGTGGTCAAAATTTGGGATATGACACACTGAATAAAGTATATGGACGAGAAGTAGACAGATAGAGAAGAGAGCCTATCATACCATGATAGAGCTTCTAATAAACCTTTTTACTTACGTCGTCTTTCTCCATAATGCATGTAGGATGCATGAGAGTATTTGCTGGTTTGCTATCTGACATGTCAAATTTCTTCAGGAGCTCTTTTGTGTACATGCTTTGATGAATGAACGTGACTTCTGGAGTTTGATTTATTTGTATTCCCATAAATTTCTTTAGCATTTACATTAGACTCATTTCAAACTTTGTCTGCATTAGCTTAGAAAATTATTGGCACACTGATGGATTAGCAGAACCAAAAATTTTATCGTCTACATAAATTTGGCATATCGTCAGATCGTTTCCAAAGTTCTTACAGAAAAGAGTAGTGTCCACTTGACCTCTGGTAAAGTCATTTTCTAGAAGAAAATAACTTAGTCTTTCATACCAAGCTCTGGGAGCTTGTTTCATACCATACAATGACTTTTTAATTTTAAAAACATGTTCTGGAAACTTGACGTTTTCAAAACCTAGAGGTTGGTGAACATATACTTCTTCAGAAATGTATCCATTCAAAAACGCTCTCTTGACATCAATTTGATATAAGATAATATTATGATTAAGAGCAAAAGAAATTAAAAGACGGATATATTCTAACCTGGCGACTGGAGCAAAGGTTTCATTATAGTCAATACCTTCTTGTTGACTGTAATCTTGTGCAACCAATCATGCTTTATTTTTTACTACTTCTCCTTTCTCATTTAATTTTTTTTCTTTTGAATACTCACTTGGTTCCAATAACATGAGTTCCCTTTGGCTTGGGTACCAGATCCCAAAAATCATTTATGGAGAACTTATTTAGCTCTTCTTGCATTGCCAGAATCCATTTATTGTCCTAAAGTGCTTCATCACACGAGGTTGGATCTATCAGAGACACCAATCTCAGAAGCATTTCCTCAGTTTGTTTGAAGGTGGGTCTTGTTCTGACAAGTTCAGCTTTGTCTCCAAGAATCAATTCTTCAGAAATAGTTTGTCTATTCCTTTTCCTTTTCTGAGCTGGAGGACACTCAGTTGATTCTGATGTATTTTTATCAGTGTTGTTTGAATCTTTATCCTCAGAGTCTTTTTCCCTTTCTTTAGAGCCTACAAGTGTTATTTCTAGATCTGCAAAATTCTCAACTAGCTTTGACTTTTCTGAGTTAAGCTTATCGTCGAATCTAACATGGATTGACTCTTCCATAACACGTGTATCTATATTGTATACTCTATAGCCCTTAAAGCGTTATGAGTATCCCAACATAATACATTTTTGTGCTTTAGAGCCAAACTTGTTCAAATTCTCTTTAGTGTTCATAATTAAACAAGAGCATCCAAAAGGATGGAAATAAGAAATGTTGGGCTTTCTTCCCTTACACAATTCATAAGGAGTCTTTTATAAAATAGGTATGATAGAGATCCTATTCTGAATGTAACACGCTGTATTCACAGCTTCTTCCCAAAAGTGCTTAGCCACATTAGTTTCGTTGATCTTGGTTTTGGCCATCTCTTGCAACGTCCTATTCTTCCTTTCTACAACTCCATTCTGCTATGGAGTTCTAGGCGGGATAAATCACAAAATATGTCATTAGAGTCAAATAACTCTTCAAACCAATAATTCTCAGACTCGCCACCATGATCACTTCTGACTCTAAGTATCTTAGAATCAAACTCATTTTGCACTTTAGAACAGAAACTAGTAAACAAAGAATGCTACTCATTCTTGTGCCTTAGGAATTTTACCCATGTCCAACGACTGTAATCATCCATGATGACAAGTCCATACTTCTTACCATTGACGGACGCTATTTTTCACAGGACCAAACAAGTCAATGTGTAGAAGCTCCAATGGTCTAGAGGTGGAAACAACATTTTTAGATTTGAAATATGTTTTGGAAAAATTTCCTTTCTGACATGCTTCACAGAGAGCATCTGAAGTAAAATTCAGCTTAGGCAGACCTCTGAGTAACTCAAGTTTATTTAGCTGAGAAATCCTCCTCATACTAATATGACCCAAGCGTCTATGCCACACCCACTGCTCTTCATTAACAGACATTAAACAGTTAACATCTTGGTTTTTAAGATCGTAAAGCTTTATCTTGTAAATGTTGTTTTTCCTCTTTCCAGTGAAGAGAATTGTGTCATTTTTCTGACTAACAGCTTTACACGTTTGTTGATTAAAGATAATGTCATAACCATTATCACTTAATTGACTTATGGATAACAAGTTATGCATTAGAACCTCAACATAAAGTACATTAGATATAGAAGGAAGAGATCTGTTACCAACTGTTCCAGATCCTTTTATTCTTCCTTTCTGGTTTCCTCCGAAACAATTTCTCTTCTAAATCAGAATCTGCTTCATCTTTTGGAGGAATCTTCTCATCAGAAATTCTAACTCTATCCATCAGCGTTATACTAGCTAGCTCTTTTTCTGTGTCGTCTTCAGAGGAAACATATCATGTTTTTATCGGCTCTTTCTTCTTTCTTTTCAAGGATTTCTTCTTAAGCTTATCCTTCTTGAGGTAGGAAACTTAATCTTGTAATAAACTGGCTCATTATACTCATGGGGGTGACTACTTTACTGCCATAAGTAAACTTGAATCTATCATCAGTTCATTTAGCCCTTTGAATTTGTTGCTATGATTCTTCTTCCAGAGAAGATTAACCATTATAGACAGTAGTGACATCACATCTTCATATTCATCGGAATTTTATTTTGAGATCTTGATCTCTTCAGCTAGAAGAGCTCTGATTGGCTCAAATTTTCTTTCAGTTTTGAGTGTAAAAAATTTTCCTCTCTTCGGAGGTTCATCTTGTTCTAGCTCAATCTCATTATTTCTCAAAGAACTCATCAGTTCCTCTAGAGAAGTGTTTTTCAGATCTTTTGCAAGCTTGAGAGCAGTCACCATAGGCTTCCATTTGAGTGGAAAGCTTCTGATGCTTTTCTTCACGTGATCTGACATTGAGTAACATTGTTCAGAACCCTAAGTTCTACAACCGAGGTTTGAAATCTTGAGAACATGATCTCGACAGTTTTATCTTCCTCCATCTTGAAGACTTCATATTTCTAAATCAAGGCAAGAGCCTTGGTCTCCTTAATCTTGATTATTTTCTTCAAGGGTCATTATGAGAAAGTCAATTAAATTTGGTTGAGTCTCTGTTTGTGGTCTTCTCATACTCGGTATAAGAAATAACATTCAGCAAGATAGTTCTTGCTTTATGGTGATTCTTATAATCCTCTTTCTACTAATCATACAAAATTCTACTATTAAGCTTCTTGCCAGTGTCATCAGTGGAATATACGTAGCCATCAACTACCATATCCAAAGATCAATATCATAACTTAGAAAGAAACTTTCTAGTCAATCTTTCCAATATTCAAACTATTCATCAACAGGATGGGAGATTTAGCATTGCTTGTCTCTATTATTAGAGACTGAAGCAACAGGAGATGGTGTAGAATCTACCATAGTGTTTCTAAAATCTCATATGGATCTTTATCTGACACGGTTAAGTGTTTAGTAACTATCAATAACAGAATCATAGCACTGATATCGATTGAAGGTGCAAGAAACACAAGAAATGGGGGTTTAAATTGGGTTGCTTCAAACACAATTATTTTTATCCCGGTTCACTATTAACTAAGTTACTCCAGTCTACCCGCCAAGGTGATTTCTCCTTCAATAAGGACTTAATCAACTAATCTTGAAAGATTACAAATAGTTCGTCTAAGTGTTTAGAAAAACATCTTAGCCCTCTCAAGTATACAGAATAACACTTAGTCACTTGTGGAAACATTAATTCAAAGTGATTACAGAACCCTCAACAAGTCTAACTGACATTGTCGCAAACCACAATGGATAACTGCCACTGTCTTCTTGAGACTTCTAACTAAACTCTAGTCTCTCAAGGAATTATCAATAACTTTGATTACAAGTGTGTATACAAGGATGCTTCTACAAAAGCATATTACACAAAGTTTAAAGCACAATAACACAACAGTGTTAATAGCAAGATATGAACAAAAGTTCCTTGCTAATTTACAAAACTATATTCCAATTCTTCCAATTTAGTATAACTCACACGAGATTTGTGCAGCATTTTAGTATGAGTTTTGTATAGCTGACTGCTAACATTCCAATTCTTCCAAGTCTTCCTTTTATAGTTGAAAATAGATTCGTTGGAGGGTAGAATGAGAAATAGAAAATCTAGTTGTTTTTTTCCCAACGGTCGTTATGGAAGTGTTAGACAACTTCGTATCAAAGGATTGTCCTTGTGTCACTTTAGCAGGGTAGTGGTCAGTGTACTTTGTACTTTTATGCTTATCATCTCACGCAAACTATTTTTGATCTTTATCTTTTATTCTTCAGAGGCTTTTGATATATGTTGATGAAGCGTGTTATAGAAGGATCAAAACTTGAGTCTTCAGAACCTAAGTCTTCAGAACTTCAGAACTTAAGTCTTCAGAGTCTTTAAAACTTGATTATTAGAACTTTAGAACTTAAGTGTTCAGAGTCTTCAGAACTTGATTATCAGAGTCTTCAGAACTTGAGTCTCCAGAGTCAAAGATATAGAAGATCTCCAGAACTATCATACCAAATCATGATCAGAAGCTCTAGTACTAACGTTCTTTCGAACCGTTGTATCAGAAGCATTCCATAATCTTGACTTGAATTTGTAAAAACCATATGTTTTCTTCTAGAGTGTCGAGTTCAGAGCCTGATGAGTCACACGTCTTTCTATCAGAGTCAGAACCTATTTAAACAAAAGCTACACACTTGAGAGAAAAACATTAGAGTATGAAATTATTCTCTATAATAACATGTAAAGTTATCATCAAAAGTTGAGGTCAGATGCAGAACCAAAACCTGTTCTTACAATAAAGTCTTATGAGTATCCCATATCCATGTAGGGATACCACACACTCATGTACATTTTTACAAGTATAAGGTTATAACCGCTACACGTGAAACACGATGTATCACGTTGGGGACCGTCTGGTTGATCTTGATGGTGCATGATGAACTAGGTGTTGGGATATTCTAAGTCCGAGAGCACGCAGGTTCTCTTTTCTATTGTGTATGCATTAATTAGATTCGATCTTGGGCCTTCTGGGTAGCCAAGAACACTATTAATGTGCATTATGGCTCATTAACGGATATTCTTTTAATTTTTTTTCTTTCTTGTCGAATGATTACCCTAATTAATTGTGTTTATAACTTAGCATGCCCAGGTCCAAGCCAAACAATGCTTTTATTTTATTTGAAAAGACATAGGCTTTTTTTAAAAGCTTAATTAGTTAAAAATGTTAGGTTACATACCATACAAAAACTTTTGAAACCTATCTGATCGACCAATTAAATAAATACGAATAAATTTATTATTATTATTATTATTATTATTATTATTATATTGTAATTTATACTTTGAACTAAATTACAAAAATAAAAATAAAGATAAGTTATCTTGAAGAATTTGTGAAAATAGGTTGAAAAATCTAATGATTAATGTTATAAGTTATTTTTATAAGTTCTCAAAAACAAATAGTCTCGCAAAATTTAAGCTGTTAGGTAATCTCGAATAAGTCAATACGAAAAATATCTAGTTTTACTGTTTTTCTAAATTAGTTGAATTACTTATTTAGATATATTCAAATAAAATATAAATCAATTAATCATTAAAAAAATAGACTTAATCTTAAAAATAAATTTTTGACATATTACAAATCAGATTTAAACTTTCAATTTTTTTTATGACACTCTTAAACTTGAAAAGGCCTAATTCAAATAAGTTTATTGTGGCACCCTAATAATAGTAGAATCCTCTCAAAATATATCCTAAACTTTGCTATAAATGGAAGCTATATACTCGTATTGTGGAATTTGGATCGAACTCTAGAAGAAGCATGCCGTCGAAGTTGGATCACATGCTGCTGTCGAAAAATAATGCATGATTGTAGTCGAAGATTGTTCTAACATGTATTAGTTAATATTGCTAGGTTTGTTAGCATATTGAATTGGGCCTTGTGTTAAGGATCCAATTGGTTAAGTTAGCTTGTACCCTAAGTTAGCTTGTAATGGGTATTTTGTTAAAGGCCCATTAGTTTAGTGTGCTAGGTTTTATTATAAATAGCATGCTAGTCTCTCATTCTAGAGTGTGACAAAACCTAGAAAGAGTGAGAGTGGTTAGTTTGTTATTCTTGTATACTTGTAATCCTTGTTTTAAGGAGAAAGGAAAGAATAACAGTTTTATAACCAATCCTTGTTGTTTTTACTCTTGTTTTTCTTTGTTAACCCTAACCCTTGTGGGTTTCTTGACTGATCAAGGAACCAATTATACTTTGTTTCTAAGGTATCCGATTCACAACAAATTGGTGTGGTGAGCGTGGAGAAGATGCCTTCAACAAAGTATGAGATCGAGAAGTTCACCGGAGTGAACGACTTCGGTCTGTGGCGCTTGAAGATGAAAGCCCTACTGGTTCAGCAGAGTTTATTTGGAAGCGTTGAAGGGAATGGCAGCCATGTATGTTGCGTTAACGGAAAAAGAAAAGACTACCATGATCGAGAAAGCACACAACGCAATATTGTTGAGCCTTGGTGATAAGGTTCTTCGACAGGTATCAAAAGAGACGACGGCGGAGGGATTATGGACGAAGCTGGAAAGTTTGTATATGACCAAATCCTTGGTGAATCGTCTTTACCTGAAGCAAGCCTTGTATTCGTTCAAGATGAATGAAGAAAAGGTTTTGGCTGAGCAGTTGGATTCTTTCAACAAACTGATTCTTGATCTTGAAAACATTGATGTGAAGATTGATGATGAAGATCAAGCATTGTTGTTGTTGTGTGCTTTGCCCAAATCGCATGCTCACTTCAAAGAAACTCTCTTGTATGGAAGAGAGTCCCTGACCTTTGAAGAAGTTCAAGCAGCCTTGTACTCTAAGGACCTGAACGAACGAAAGGAGCATAAACCTTCGACGGTTGGTGAAGGTTTGGCAGTTAAGGGAAAATTCTTGCGAAAGGATGGTAGGTTCGACAAGAAGAAAGGTAAAAGTCAGCAGAAGTCTTCTAGTGGCGAAACATCTGGTTTTCGATGTTATCACTGTAAGAAGGAGGGTCACACAAGAAAAGTGTGCCCTGAACGCCTAAAAGATCATGGAGGTAAGGATAATGGCAATGCAGCCATTGTTCAAGA
The DNA here is from genome assembly GCA_022829125.1 of Lathyrus tuberosus. Lineage (NCBI taxonomy): Eukaryota > Viridiplantae > Streptophyta > Magnoliopsida > Fabales > Fabaceae > Lathyrus > Lathyrus tuberosus. The sequence goes on from JALAZF010000158.1 coordinate 11,964,261, forward strand.
TGACTTCGACTCATCTGATGCTCTTGTAGTTTCAAGCGACGACTCAAGAAAAGAGTGGATTATGGATTCTGGATGTACTTGGCACATGACTCCAAACAAGAATGTGTTTGAAGAATTATGTGATCAAGATGGAGGATCAGTGCTGCTGGGAAACAACAAAGCTTGCAAAATTGCAGGTATTGGATCCGTGAGATTCAAGCTCCATGATGAGTCAATAAGATTATTGACTGAAGTTAGGTATATACCTGACTTGAAGAGAAATTTAATTTCTCTTGGTGAATTCGACAGAAAGGGATATGTTTTCAAAGGAGAGCAAGGTACCCTGATAGTCATGAAAGGGTCGAAGGAAGTCTTGAGAGGCGTGAAAAACCAAGGCTTGTATACCCTGGAGGCTGAGGTTGTAAGTGGTTCGACAAATGTTGTATCCACGAAACCTATGTCGAAGACAGAGTTATGGCACATGAGATTGGGCCATGTCAGCGAAAGAGGCCTAGTCGAATTGGGGAAGCAGAACCTGCTAGGTGGTGACAAAGTCAAAAAGTTGGAGTTTTGTGAATCTTGTGTATTTGGTAAATCCTGTAGGGCGAAGTTCAACAAAGGCAAGCAAAGAACACATGGATCCCTTGATTACATTCATGCTGATATTTGGGGGCCTGCAAGGAATCCTTCACACTCAGGTGCAAGGTATTTTCTATCCATTGTTGATGACTATTCCAGAAAGCTATGGGTATTCATTCAGAAGACGAAGGATGAAACTTTTGAGAATTTCAAAAGTTGGAAGATTCTGGTCGAAACTCAAACTGGCAGAAAGGTTAAGAGGTTGAGAACTGACAATGGCCTTGAGTTCTGCAACAAAGCGTTCGACAGTTACTGTGTTGAGTCTGGGATTGCAAGGCATAAGACTGTAGCAGGTACTCCTCAACAAAATGGCTTAGCTGAGAGATTCAATCGAACAATCCTTGAAAGGGTTAGATGCATGTTGGTTAGTACTGGAATGAAGAAGGTGTTTTGGGCTGAAGCTGTTTCGACAGCTGCATATCTGATAAATAGATGTCCTTCGACTGCATTAGATATGAAGACACCTGAAGAAGTTTGGTCGGGAAATCCACCTAGTCTCGACAGACTGAGAGTATTTGGCTGTGTGGCCTATGCTCACATTAGGCAAGACAAGGTCGAACCTAGAGCTCTGAAGTGCATGTTCATGGGATACCCTGAAGGAGTCAAAGCTTATAGGCTATGGTGCCTAGAGCCAGGTCACAGGAGGTGTATCACCAGTTGAGATGTAGTTTTCAATGAAGCTGAGATGGCTTTCAAGAAAACTGATGTTGCTGACGAAGAGCTGGAACAGGGAGAGATTCCTGTTGAGGTGGAGCATGTTGATGCTGAAGTGCGTACCCCAGATGAAGTCGAAGACGAAACAGAAGATGTTGTCGAAGATGAGGAAACTGATAATGACTACCTGTTAGCAAGAGACAGGTCGAGAAGAGTCATCAAGCCATCTCAGAGACTTGGGTATGCAGATCTTATAGCTTATGCCTTAATCTCTGCAAGTGAGGTTCTCGACGAAGAACCTAGAGACTATAAGGAAGTTTTGAGGAGTCGAAAGAAGACTGAATGGCTGAAAGCCATGGATGACGAGATGAAATCTCTTCATGATAACTACACATGGGAACTGATACAGAAACCTGCTGGAGCCAGGTTAGTCAGCTGTAAATGGATCTTCAAAGTCAAGGAAGGAATCGAAGGAGTGGCGTCGAAAAGATACAAGGCAAGGTTGGTTGCTAGGGGGTTCACTCAGAAAGAAGGTGTCGATTTCAATGATGTGTTCTCGCCTGTTGTGAAGCACGGGTCCATTCGAATGTTGCTTGCCATGGTGGCACAGTTCGATCTTGAACTGGAACAGATGGATGTGAAGACTGCATTCTTGTATGGTGACCTAGATATAACGATCCTGATGAGGCAACCTGAAGGGTATGTCGAAAAGGGGAAGGAAGATTATGTGTGCAAGCTGAAGAGATCTTTATATGGACTGAAACAATCTCCTCGACAGTGGAATAGGAGATTCAACAAGTTCATGGCACGCATAAGTTTCATCAGAAGTCAGTTCGACCACTGTGTTTACTTCAGATTTCGACCGGGTAATTCATTTGTTATTTTGTTGCTTTATGTTGATGATATTCTAATAGCAAGCAACAATGTCGAAGAGGTAATGAGAGTGAAGGCTGAACTCAGTAAGGAGTTCGAAATGAAGGATCTGGGAGCTGCGTCCAGGATTCTTGGGATTGACATCCGAAGAGATAGAAAGCAGTCGAAATTATGCTTATATCAAGAGGCATACCTACGGAAGATTCTCGAAAAGTATGGTATGTCGAATTCAAAGCCTGTTGTAACTCCGATAAACCCTCAATTCAAGCTGAGTATAGATCAGTGTCCCAGTACTGATGTCGAAAGAACTTATATGAATAGCATTCCATATGCTAATATAGTTGGTTCTTTGATGTATGCTATGGTCTGTACAAGACCTGACATAGCATATGCAGTGAGTCTTGTGAGCAGGTACATGTCGAATCCTGGAAAGGCTCACTGGCAAGCATTGAAGTGGATTTTAAGGTACATAAAAGGGTCTCTGAATAGAGTCCTAATTTATGGTGGAGCCTTGGGTGAAGATAGTAAAGCAGCAGTCGAAGGATTTGTTGACTCTGATTATGCAGGTTGTATGGATTCCAGAAAATCTATTTCTGGATATGTTTTCACAATGTTTGGCACAACAATCAGTTGGAAAGCGACGCTCCAGAAGGTTGTTGCCTTATCAACCACTGAAGCTGAATATATTGCCCTTACTGAAGCTGTGAAGGAAGCATTGTGGCTTGAAGGATTTGCAAAGGAGCTAAAACTTCAAGGTCGAAGTATCACTGTTAAATGTGATAGTCAAAGTGCAATACACCTGTCGAAGAACTCAACCTATCATGAGCGAACCAAGCACATTGATGTGAGACTGCATTTCGTCAGAGGGGTAATCGAGCGTGGAGAAGTCCAAGTGCTGAAGGTTTCGACAGATCATAATGCTGCTGATATGATCACCAAGACATTGTCAAGTTGCAAGTTTTTCCACTGTATGCAATTGATAAAGCTGCATGAAGAAAGCTAGTTTGTTTTCTTGTTGTTAGAGTTAGATCCAAGGTGGAGATTTGTGGAATTTGGATCGAACTCTAGAAGAAGCATGCCGTCGAAGTTGGATCACATGCTGCTGTCGAAAAATAATGCATGATTGTAGTCAAAGATTGTTCTAACATGTATTAGTTAATATTGCTAGGTTTGTTAGCATATTGAATTGGGTCTTGTGTTAAGGATCCAATTGGTTAAGTTAGCTTGTACCCTAAGTTAGCTTGTAATGGGTATTTTGTTAAAGGCCCATTAGTTTAGTGTGCTAGGTTTTATTATAAATAGCATGCTAGTCTCTCATTCTAGAGTGTGACAAAACCTAGAAAGAGTGAGAGTGGTTAGTTTGTTATTCTTGTATACTTGTAATCCTTGTTTTAAGGAGAAAGGAAAGAATAACAGTTTTATAACCAATCCTTGTTGTTTTTACTCTTGTTTTTCTTTGTTAACCCTAACCCTTGTGGGTTTCTTGACTGATCAAGGAATCAATTATACTTTGTTTCTAAGGTATCCGATTCACAACACGTATCCTACTAATAATAATATTAAGCCATGATCCTAGGACAATATCTAGAGATAGGATTTGGCTTAGAGGGTTTTCTATACTAAATTGCAATAAGTATGTATAATAATCTCATGATCCAATGACAATGTACCACATTATAGTTAACTTCTTTCATATATAAAAATTGATTTATTGTTAAAATACATCATTTTGTATAGTTTAAAATCACATCAAATTAATTTTTTGATAATAAATCAGATATCCTTGTGCACATTAGAAGAGACAAGTCTTTTAAATTGAAAGGATAATAATAAATGAAAATCTCTAATTCAAAAAATTTAACACAGCAATTTAGTCATTTATGCAGAAGCTATTTAATCATTTATGCATTTATCGTGAAAAATATTAAAAATATAGAGCTTATCTCATTCATTGGCAATTAATTAAACTTAGATATAAAGTAGTTGAGGATATGTATTCACACGAGTATCCAATAATAATAATAATATCACAAAAAATAATCATAATAATTTTGTATAGATATGATACATCACAAAAGGACAAAAGAACATAAAATAATAAAATACTCAACATCGTCATTCAATCTTCACAACGTGAAAGAGGGATCAAACAGATCAATCTCAAGAGTCAAATCATATAAAAAAATCCCTCTTGTGTGAAGAAAAAAATTGCTGCAGAGTCCCGAGAATGCCACGGTGCAAAAAATATAGAAAACAAACACCTTAGCATTATCATCTCTTAAACTGTGCACACTAAGATTCAGCAAATGGTTGATGGTTTGAACTTGTTATTTATGATCAAACGAGCTGCTTCAAAACCTGACTTATGCTTCTTATCAGATCTTTTATTGTCGAGCAATATTCTTTATTCATCTGCAACAAAAACCTATTCAATTAGCTAAAAATTTAAAAGAAAAAAATATATAGTTCAAACACTATGCTATGAATTTTACCTGAGCAACAATGGTTATGTCAATATAATTACTTCCAAATGGTAAAACGGAACTACTCTGAATGCTGAGATGATGTTTTTCTAGTTTATTAAGTATTGCGGTCACAATTTGGCCGCGGTGTTTGTTACAGTGGATTCTGATGAGCATGTCTTTTCCAGAAATTCTTGCTTCGATTTTTGGGAGTGATTGGTCTGAGTTTTCGTCGAAAGAACAATTATCATCCTCGGCGAAGAGAATAGATCTCTTCACAAAAACTGCGGATTCGACTTTTGTATCGGCTACTTGTTCCTCTAAACTCTCCACTCGTCCTTTTAATTGCTTTAGATGATTTATAGCATCTTCCAAAATAGTTGCCTTGTCCATCTGCATGAAAAGCACACATTGAATTGTAGTAATAAGAATAAATATATTAATAATATTCCCAATTTTCATAATCCTAAGGTGTATAACTAATAAATCAGTACCTTTTTGAGTCCAGGAAGAATGGAGGAAAGAGTAATGAATTTCTGATTAAGCTTTTGCCTTCGTTTTCTTTCAGCTATAACATGATCTCGTGCTTGGATTGGGTTTCTGTTTGTTATCGCTGTCGCAGCCTTGTTCTCTGCTCTATCATAGTCACTTCCAAAATTCAAGCTTTCACCGTACCCAGACTCGGTTTTAGGCTTCTTTATCCTTGCATCCATATTGTCAAAGGAGATTATTTTGGAAGATGATGAAGCCTTGAGTTGGAGCTTTGTTGGTGGTGTTGCAGAGGCAACAGATTGATCTGGACTTTCTACTGGGAAATAGCTGTTTTGTGTGCTTTCCGAATGGAGTCTCTTATTGTTGTGATTATTAATATTATGAGAGGAATTAGTACTCTCAAGTTTGGATGCTGCTGAGAAAGAGTTGATGTATGAAATATCATCAAAGTTGAATGCAAATGAATCCATTTCTTGAAACAAACAAGTGTCTTCCATTCCCTGTTCATTTCAAAGAAAAATGGTAAGTTCTAGGGTTCACCATGTTTCTGCAGTTAAAAACAATTCAAACATGCACTTTGAGTTTAGAGTGTTGTGTACTTACAAATTCAGGCAAGTATTTGGACGATGAAATTTGAATCATCTTTGAGCTTGAATTCCTTGTATAGGAGAAAACGAACTGAAAAATTAATAAGTCAAACAATTAGGCCACAATCAAAACATTTACGGTTTCTTAAATTTAAGAAAAAATTAATTCAAAACCCGATGAAATATTGGATGAGAAAGGGTTACCTTGGTGAGGAAAAGTAGATGAAGAAAAAGAAGAAAGTGTTGTTGTGAAGATGGTGCACAATGATCCATAAATTGCCCAACATGTGTTTTATAGAGAGGAAGCATAATAGTAAGACACGTTTAGTACCCGGTTATGTATTAACCACGTGTGAATATGATATCCTATTTTCTTGGGTGTATTTTTTTATTATGATGATGGCTCCACTCTTCACTAACAACTTTTTTTGGTCAAATTGTGGGTACATTTTCTCAATTCTCAACTACTTGTTTCATGATCAGGTGAATATGATGTTTTACATAATAATTTGAATTTTTTTTTAAATAACTATTTTTTTTTTTAATTTCAAAATTATCATATATTCAAAAAAAAAAAACCAAATAACCATAATTCAAAAATAAAAATTTGCACACAAGAGCATGTGCCATACCATTTAGTGCATGCATTTATTTTTTTCACATAGGCGCCAAGCAAGATGACGCATGCATATAGTGACAGACAAAATCGTAGGTAAAAGTCAATTTACCGTAGATATAGTCTGAAACACTTATACCAACGGCACATTAACGTAGGTAAAAGTCTATTTTTATCACATATAATTTGTTGGACGTACAGTAAAGTTTCAGGCTATACCTACGGTAAATTGATTTTTACTTATGGTTTTGTGTGTCACTATATGCATGTGTCATCTTGCTTGGCGCCTATGTGAAAAAATGAATGCATGCGTCATACCATTTGGCGCATGCTTTTGTGTACAAATTTTTATTTTTGAAACATGGTTACTTTGGTTTTTTTTAATATATAGTTATTTTAGAATTTCTTTTGAAAAACATAATTATTTAAAAGAATTTCAAATTATTTAACTCAAGAAGCTTCGTAGAAATTGGTAACCCCATGTATGATGGGTGAAAATTTATATTCTATACTCTCAATGTTAGAAAAAAGATTATGTTTTTAAATTTATTGAATAATTTATATATTTTATCTTAAATATAAATCTATTATATTAATTCATTATAAGAAAAAACGTTTAATTAGGGATTAAATCCTTTACTTGTAAAAAAAAACACTTCACAAAATAAAAATTTGTGAGGGGATAAATCCTCTAACTAAACAGGTCATCACAAATTATTAGTGAAAGATCTGACATATCGCTATTTAGTTTGGAGCTAAACTCCTCACAAGACCTGATCCTTAAATTTTCTCTTACTGACACGCAAACGTAAGCGCATACTAAGTGGAGTATTGTGTCAATATTTTACAATGTATTAAGCCCCTGACAAAGCAATCTATGTTTGCTATTTGTGAGGGATTTAATCCCTTGTAGTGTGTCAGTATTTTGATACTAGGCCAATTATTTTTTTAATAAAATAAGTTTTAGTATTTGTGAGGGGTTAAAAAATATATTATAAATATATTATTATAAATATATTAATATAATTATAATAAAATAACATCAATATAATAAATAAATAAATAAAATAATTAAATAAAAATATTTTTAAATTTTGTAAAATTAAATTTAAATAAAATTATAAAATTAAATAATTCATGATTAAAATTATATTAAAAATAAATAGTCACCATATTCACCAAAGTTAAATTTAAAAATACATATTAAAATTTCATATTCAAGCATTTTAATTATCTTCAAGAGGAAATTAGTGGATATGAGTGGGAATGTAGAAAAATCATGCGTAGATAGTAATTCAGTGAAAGATCCAGATATGGGTGAAGTAGAATGCATAGGTGGTGGAGTAGAATGCATAGGCGGATGAGCCCCCTGACTTGAAAATGACATAGGAATAAACATAGATGAATCAGGAACCTCTTCTACAATGAACCTAGAGCGGCGAATCTTACCTTTACCCTTTTCCTCAGTTCGGGGTGGCAGTTTTTTATATTTTGAAAGAAAAACATAAAACAATAAATATATCAAAATAAGTGTAATATTAATTAAAGCAAATATTACACAATAGCTTATTACACAAGAGTACTATTACACAATACATATTATTCAAATTATTCATCATTGTAATCTTCATTGTCTTCATTAGATATGATATTATTGTGTTCAGAATCTCTTGACTCTTCTTGCTCTTCTTCCACGGGATTTGTTGACAACTAGTTGCATCAACTTGTTGACCCTCAACTACAGTATCACACAAACTTGTAATCTCCTCAAATTCAATTACCCCATTAACTGGCGAGATCTTATCATCTTGGTATGCAACATCTTCCATTTCACTGTCTGTTTTAATATGACCCATTGGGATAGACTTGATTATAACACACCATCCTCGTTTATGTGGTTGAATTGAAAGATAAGGTACGTAATAAACTTACCTAACATTATGTACCAGTATGAAAGAGTCATATTATTTGTACTTTCTATGCATTCGAACCTCAACAGTGATATTTTTTTTATCTATTTTTGTTCCTCTGGAAGATGGATCACACTAGCCACAATAAAACATGATAACTTTATTTTTCGAGTCCATATAATCTACTCCAACTCTTAAATATGTGTAATAATACCATAGAAGTCGTCCTCCCCACCCTCTGTAACTCCTTTTACGACTACACCATTGTTAATTATTTTCTTCCCTTTTGTCCATGTTTGAGTGTAAAATTTATATCTGTTTTTAAAGTATGTGTGCCATTCATCTGCGCGTTGATGAGTTCCTTCGGTCAAATGGATTATTTCAGGACTTGGTGCAACAATGCATGATAAATGTTGCTTGAACCATTCAGGAAAATATACATGTCTTTAACCAATCGATAGTGGTTCACTCATGCTTTAAAAATAATATGTATTAAATACCCTAATTAGGTTAGAGAAGCTGCCAAGTATTAACCATATATATATATATATATATATATATATATAAATATATATATATATATATATATATATATATATATATATATACTTACTCAAGATATGGTTGAACTTCAACGCACTTAATCAACACATGAACATGATAAGGTGAATTGACTTTCTAGTCAATGCACACTCGTCTTTCCAGAAGGACAGTCGGGAGAACAAAAAACTGATAAGGTGAATTGACTTCTTTCACTAAATTGAACTTCGTTCCTTATGATTCTTGGAGTCAACATTATATGATTGAAATATTGAGAGAAAAAATGTGTTGTTTCTCGATGCAAGTAATTCATCTATATTCATCTCTCAACTCTTGCCTTATTTTTCACCGATCGCTTTGAATCACCCATGAATCATTCAGATGGATACATCAATCTATATTGAACAGGTCCACCAAGGTAAGCTTCATAAGCAAGATGCACAGGGAGATGCTTCATAGAATCAAATAAACCTGGCGAAAATATTTGTTTCAACTTGTAGAGAATGATAGGAATTTTTTCGTTTCAATTTAATCATGTTGTCTACACTTAAAGTTGACGCACAAATGTCTTTAAAAATTGACTGATCGCATTTAGTGAATTAAGCACATGCTTGGGAAGAAAGCTGAATGCAATTGGAAGCAATCGTTCCATGAAAACATGACAACTGTGACTTTTCATTCCATGCAACTTTCCAGTTTTGGCGTCAACACATTTTTCTAAGTTAGAAGAATGACCATCATGCATCCTCAACTCATTTAACCATCGACAAACTGCTTTTGCTTCTTGGGGAGTAAGAGTGTAACAAGCCTTGGGTTTTAATAATTTTCGATTTGGTTGAGGTTTCAACTCCAAGTCTTTTTTATTACACAAAAGTTTCAAGTCCTTTCTAGCCTTCTCACTATCTTTTGTCTTTCCCTGGATATCCATCACCGTGTTAAATACATTATCAAAAAAATTCTTCTCAATGTGCATAACATCAAGATTATGTGGCAACAAATTATTCTTCCAATATGGGAGGTCCTAAAAAATACTTTTTTTTTGTCCAATTATGTGTATCCTCATATCCTTGAATCTTGCATGCTTTACCATTATCTGTGAAAACAAAATGCAATTTATTGATAAACAAGTCATTAAAACAAATGGGGCCCCTACAAAGCTCGTCCATTTGCCTTGGGCGGAGCAAAAGACGCATTATTATTTAGAAAATAATAAATTACTTTGAACTAGAAATCATCTCAGGAATCTCGATTGTCTTCTAATTATTGAGTTATATCCTATAAGCAGGGACACACCAAGTTGGGTATCTCTACATCTTTTTCATCAATTGCTGCCACTTGATCTTCACTTCGGAACCCAGCACTGTGGAAAATTTCTTGGAGAGTACAGGGCTTCTTCTGATGAGTCTTCTGAACTACTTCATTAGCTGGTTTGTAACCAAGCCCGAATCGATCCTTCTTCTCAGGTATTTCCAACAACTTACCCCAACCCGTTGAATATCCGTATTTAATCAAATCTGAAACATTTCTCCATGACGAGACTTACTTTTCCTTCTTTGGAACATCTTGTTTTTAACTGACTGCCGTAATTTCCAAGGCTTCGAAAGTTATTTCAAGAGTTTCTCCATCTGCCTCTATATATCTGAACGATGAGAGATGACTGATAAACATGTCTTCCTCACCCTCAATGATTATCAACTTGTCACCTATTACGAACTTTAGCTTTTGGTGAAGTGTGGAAGTGACGGTGCCTGCAACGTAGATCTAGGGTCGTCCCAGAAGATAACTGTAAGATGTGTTTATGTCCATCACCTAGAAAGTGGTCATAAAATTATGTGGACCAACCAATATTGGTAGATCTACCTCTCCGATCATTTTTTTCTTTGAACTGTCAAAACCTCTAACGATTAGTGTACTGGTCTTCATGAAAGTCCTTTCAGCATTCAGCTTCATGAGAGTGTTCTTGGGCATGACATTCAAAGATGAACCTGTATCAACTAGGACTCTTGATAGGATACTGTCTTAGAATTTGTTTGATGTGTGCAGGGATTTATTATGGGCTTTCTCTTCTAGAGGTAATTCGTCACTACTGAAACCTAGGCAACTGCCATCAACGATATTAGCGACTACTCCATCAAATTGGTCCATTGTTATGTCCTTGGTGACATGTGCCTCATTTAGGATCTTCAATATAGCTCCCCTATGAGCATCAGAACTTGGTAATAGAGATAATATAGAGATATTAGAAGGTGTTTGGCATAGCTGGACCACCACCTTATAGTCACTCTTCCTAATAAGCCTAAAAAATTCTTCCACCTCCTCTTGGGGTACATTCTTCTCAGAAGATCCTTCTTCAGAACTTATGGCATGTTTTCCCTTTAAACATTCTGGGATGCTTTTCTTGAGTGGTTGTTCGGGAGTGAACATTCTTCTACTACGAGTCATACCTCTGATACCAACTATGTTAGTAACTTCCAGCTCTAGTACTAATGGTTTCTCTCTCACGTATGTCGTGGCGTTATAATTCTAGGGTACAGACTTAGTTCTTTCATAAGAAAATGGCGCAGAAACATGGAAGATAATGGGGTCTTCTGACTTTACTGGGATTTGGATCGATCTTTGAACCAGAATTTGAAATGGTATTGGAACTGGTATCTGAATTGGCATCTTAGAAAACATTGGAACAAGTATTTGGAACGATGTCGCAGTCTCCATTCTTTGATAAGGGATCTTAAAAGGTATATGCCCATAAGATTCTATAGCTGAAATATCCTCTACTTTCCTCAAGTATCCAATTTGAACCAAACCTTGGTCCATCATTTGTTGAAGACACCTTCTTATCTTTTCACATTTATCTGGATTGAGTAGACAACCTTTGTAATCAGCGTGCAATGTAACGCCCCAGTCAATTTTGTCTTTTTAATTAATTGAGTCGTTTTGAGTATTTTATTATTATATTATTTTATTTCTGACTTTTATGTGAAAATATGTTATTTTTCATCGTGATTATATTTTATCGCGTTTTGGGAGCGTTTGCGAGATATTTGAGTGTAGGGGTATTTTGGTCATTTTACTTTATTTTTTTAAGTTAAGAATATAATAGAAATAGAAATATAGAAAAATAGAAAGGAAAGAAAAAGAGAAGAAGAAAAGTAGAGAGAAAGAAGAAATCAATCTCCCGACTTTATCAAACACGATTAAATCGGGTAAGGGTGCGAAACTCGATTATACTATGTTTGTGTATGATTATGTATGTGTGTGCTTGTATGTTTTCTTGTCTTTACATAGCTTTTGAATTCTAGGTTGGAAATGAGAAATATGTTGAGAAATCGATGTTTTCGCGGTTGGAAATCGACGTAAATGTGGTAGAATGCTTGTTGCCATGATTAGATTAGGTTCTGATTGATATATGTTGATTTGGAAATGTTTTGGTTGAAAAAAAATCATTTTGGGTTATGTGACAGCGCTGCAGAATTTTTGAGTTTTCGCAGGTTTGCCTAGCGAACTAGTTAGCGAAGGTCAGCGAAGGTTCGCTAACGTTGTTCGTCAAGCGAAGGTGGTAGTGAATGCTCGCTAGAGGGTTCGCCTAGCGAACTTTGTATGTTTTTGGTTCTGGTTGGTTCTGTCTTGGTTTGCCAAGGGGTTCGCCTAGCGAACTTTGTGTCTGTTTTTAGCTGATAGTGGGTTTGCTGGACATTCGCCTAGCGAAGGTGGTAGCGAATGCTCGCTAGAGGGTTCGCCTAGCGAACATGGCTGTTTGTGCAATTTTGTTTTCTTACTAACTTTTGATCTGTGGTTCGGTTTGAGGCTTGGTTTAATGCGTTAGAAAGCTTATAAAATGTTCTTGCTTATGATGATGGTTTTGAGATTGTTGGCCGATTAAGTTAGGTCGGTAATTAGAAAATATGTTATTTTGTCGACTTTTGCCGTTTTAATTGTGTGAACTTGATGTGTATATGCAATATGCTGTTGGTGTGGATATTGTATGACCTGTGTACTGTTGTGTGATGAAATTGCATGAAATACATATTGTGATGATGATTGGTGGCCTTAGGGAAAGAAAATGCAATGTGTGATAATTGATGATATATGCATGATTATGGATGTGTATATGTGTGCATTTTAAATGTCATGAGTCATTGTATGCCAAGCATCATGATATGCATTCTTATGACGTCATGAGCGACGGATTGATTCCAGAGGGAATCCGCTATAACATCGTGCGCCTTAAAAATAAGAGGACTAAAAGCGATCTGATCGGATCGTGCGCCTTAAAAATAAGAGGACCGAAAGCGATGATTATAGACGATCGTGTGCCCATGTGGGGTGTGAGCGATCGGGTCGTGTGCCTGTGTGGGGTGTGAGCGATCCATAAACGTTGTGTGCCCGTGTGGGGTGTGAGCGACGGGGAACATCGTATGCCCAACGGGGAGTTACACTAAGTAACGAGCGATGGTTCCAGCAGAGTTCCTGAGTAAACTAGTGATGAGAAATGTTGGAAGTCGGTACCGCATATGCATTGCATAGAGTCGTTGTGTCGGTCTCTGTGCATTTGCATATATCATGGATTAATTGTGTATGAAATTTTGAATGTGATTGATGAGATGGAATATGTATAATTGTATTGATGATGAGTGTATTGTGTATGACTGATGTGCATTGGTATTGGATACCTGAGAATTGTACTGTGTTGTGTTGTATTTGATTGTGGTGCATTTGTGGTGAGAATATTTTACTTGTGCATTTCTGTGTTAATATATAATTATATGCAACTGTATTATGATTGTGTTTCTCACCCTTCTGCTGGTTTATAATGCTCTATGAGGCATTGCATATTAGAGTTGCTGGAGGTCTTTTGGTGAAGCTTAGGTCTTCATTCTTTTGTCGGTCGGCTCTGATATGTAGCACCGGGTAGTCGGGGTGATCGTGTGTGATTATTTTGTACTATGTATATGTATCTTTTGGATTGTACATGTATGATTGTATTTGGCAGACAAACCTTTCATGATATATATATATATATATATGAGATTTCAGTACAGATTTTCCACTTTTATTCTGTATTTGAATTGTGGGTAGTAGGAACCAAGTTCCTCTGTTAATTGCTACCTGATTGTTGCATATCTTTATGGGCAGGTTTATGTGTATTTTGTTTCAAATTGATGCGACCCCCTCGGTCTATGCCGTGAATTTGTAAATATACTCTGATGAAATTTTGAATTTTATTTATCGCTTTAATAGCTTGGGGGTATAGATTGGGGTGTTACATTAAGTGGTATCAGAGCCAGTCTGTGTCAGTTCGTGTCTGGTTGTGTCAGTCCTTGTCGGTGTGGCGTTTGGGGTGAGCTGTTTGTTTAACCATAGTTTCTGTTATTGGAAATGAACAGAATATGGCTGGTAGGAATGATGCTGCTTTGGCTGCTGCGATGCAAGCAATGGCTCGGGTTGTGCAGGGTGCACCTAATGCTGCTGGTAATGATGAGTTCAGGAAGAACAAACCGCCTGTCTTTAAAGGGATACATGATCCTGATGGTGCACAGATTTGGTTGAAAGAGATTGAAAGGATTTTCCGAGTTATGGATTGTGTTGAGGACAGTAAGGTGAGACTGGGAACTCACATGTTACAGGAAGAAGCGGATGACTAGTGGGTTAGTACTCGTCAGGTGTTGGAAGCTAGGGATGAAGAAGTTACTTGGGAATTATTTAGCCGGGAGTTTCTGAGGAAGTATTTTCCCGAAGATGTAAGAGGAAAGAAGGAAATTGAGTTCTTGGAATTGAAACAAGGTAATATGTCTGTTGTTGATTATACTGCTAAGTTTGTGGAGCTTGTGCAGTTTTATCCTCATTATGCTGAAGCGACTGCAGAGTTTTCTAAGTGTGTGAAGTATGAGAGCGGATTGCGTCCTGAGATTAAGCAGGCAATCGGTTATCAAAGGATAAGACAGTTTTCTGATTTGGTGGAATGTTGTAGGATTTATGAAAAGGATAGTAAGGCTCGTTCTACTCACTATAAGAGTGTGAGTGACAGAAAAGGGAAGCAACAGTTCTGTAGTGGTCCGTATGTAACACCAGCTGATAAGGGTAAACAAATGGGTACTTTTGATCGAAGGTCAAGTGGTGGAGGTATGTCTGGTCCTCTGAGGTGTTATAGGTGTGGTGATTTGGGGCATCGTCAGTTTGAGTGCAGGAAAGATATGAGGAAGTGTACCAATTGTGGAGGTGTAGGACATGTAGCGGCTGAGTGCAAAAGGAAGAATGTGGCGAAGTGTTTCAACTGTGGTGACCCTGGTCATATTAGCACAAAGTGTTCGAAACCGAAGCAAGTTCCATCTGGTGGGAAAGTTTTTGCATTGGCAGGGACTCAGACTACTATCGCCTTTAGTTGCTATTATTGATACTGGAGCGACTCATTCGTTTATTTCGTCTGAGTGCGTTAAGCGTTTGAATCTTGTGTTGTCTTTGATGGATGGTGAGATGGTTATTGATACTCCAGCAATGGGGTCAGTAACTACTTCTTTGGTTTGTTTAAGTTGTCCTTTGACCATTTATGGTAAAGACTTTGAGATGGATTTAGTGTGTTTTCCGTTGGAGGGGTTAGATGTGGTTCTGGGAATGAATTGGTTGCAATTCAATCGGGTTTATATTGATTGTTATCATAAGTTAGTAAGATTTTCTTCTCTTGAGGAAGACGAA
The DNA here is from genome assembly GCA_022829125.1 of Lathyrus tuberosus. Lineage (NCBI taxonomy): Eukaryota > Viridiplantae > Streptophyta > Magnoliopsida > Fabales > Fabaceae > Lathyrus > Lathyrus tuberosus. Next base: position 11,979,703 of record JALAZF010000158.1, read on the forward strand.
GACTCGAGTTTCTTATCTACCAAAGAGTTGAAGAAACTTTTGGCGGATGAAGCTCTGTTTTTTGGGTTGTTTGCATCGTTGACTGTGGATAGTCAAGTGTCGCTTGATGTGTTTCCTGTTGTGTGTGAATTTCCGAAAGTGTTTCCTGAGGATATTTCAGATGTGCCGCCAGAGAGAGGGGTGGAGTTTTCGATAGATCTAGTTCCTGGTACTAGACCTGTTTCTATGACACCTTATTGTATGTCGGCATCTGAGTTGGTAGAGTTGAAGAAGCAATTGAATGAATTGTTGGAGAAGAGGTTTGTGAGGCCAAGTGTTTCTCCTTGGGGTGCTCCAGTTTTATTGGTGAAAAAGAAAGATGGAAGTATGCGATTGTGTATTGATTATCGCCAGTTGAATAAGGTGACGATTAAGAATAAGTATCCTCTTCCGAGAATTAATGATTTGATGGATCAGTTGGTTGGTGCTTGTGTGTTCAGTAAGATTGACTTGAGGTCGGGGTATCATCAGATTAGGGTGAAAGAGGAAGATATTCAGAAGACGGCTTTTAGGACACGTTACGGTCATTATGAATATTCTGTGATGCCATTCGGGGTTTCTAATGCGCCAGGTGTGTTTATGGAGTACATGAATCATATTTCCACGAGCATTTGGATCGATTTGTTGTTGTGTTTATTGATGACATATTGATTTATTCTAAGTCTCGGGAGGAGCACGCGGAGCATTTGCGTATTTTTTTGCAGGTTTTGAAGGAAAAAAGCTTTTTGCCAAATTGTCCAAGTGTGAATTTTGGTTGTCGGAGGTGAGTTTTCTTGGACACGTAATTTCAGGTAATAGTATTATTGTGGATCCATCTAAAGTAGAAGCAGTTCTACAATGGGAGGCTCCGAGATCTGTTACTGAAATTCGAAGCTTTTTGGGTTTGGCCGGATATTATCGAAGGTTCATTGAAGGTTTCTCTAAGCTAGCACTTCCTTTGACCCATTTGACTTGTAAAAGGCAAGCGTTCATTTGGGATATTCGGTGTGAGGAAAGTTTTAATGAGCTGAAGAGAAGATTGACGACTGCTCCGATTCTGATTTTTCCGAATCCTACTGAACCATTTGTGGTGTATTGTGATGCGTCTTTGATTGGTCTAGGTGGGGTGCTAATGCAAGACGGTAAGGACGTGGCGTATGCTTCGAGGCAGTTGAGAGTGCATGAGAAGAATTACCCTACGCATGACTTGGAGTTAGCGGCTGTGGTGTTTGTATTGAAAATTTGGAGGCATTATCTTTTTGGTGTGAGGTTTGAAGTCTTTAGTGATCACAAAAGTTTGAAATATCTGTTTGATCAGAAGGAGTTGAATATAAGGCAACGAAGATGGTTGGAATTTTTGAAGGACTACGACTTTGGCTTGAATTACCATCCTGGTAAGGCTAATGTGGTAGCCGATGCGTTGAGTCGAAAATCGTTGCATATGTCCGCTGTAATGGTTAAGGAGTGAGAGCTTTTGGAATCGTTTAGAGATTTGAGTTTGGTATGTGAAGTGACGTCGGATAGTGTGAGGCTGGGTATGTTGAAGGTTACTAATGATTTTCTGATGACGGTAAGTGAGAAACAGAAGTTGGATGTGAAATTGGTTGATTTGATGTTGGTTGGCAGAAAAGATGCGAGTGGTGATTTTCAAGTGGATGTTAATGGTGTGTTGAGGTTCCGTGGGCGAATTTGTATTCCGGACGATTCGGATTTAAAACGGATGATTTTGGAAGAAGGACATCGGAGTAATTTGAGTATACATCCGGGAGCGAACAAGATGTACCAAGATTTGAAAAAGATTTTCTGGTGGTCTGGATTGAAAAGAGATGTGGCTCAGTTTGTGTATGCTTGTTTGGCGTGCCAGAAGTCGAAAGTGGAACATCAGAGGCCTAGTGGTTTGTTGCAAACGTTGGATATTCCGGAATGGAAATGGGATAGCATTTCTATGGATTTTGTAACGGGGTTGCCGAATAGTCAGCGAGGGCATAATGCTATTTGGGTGGTTGTGGACAGACTGACTAAATCGGCTCATTTCATTCCGATTGCCATCATTTTTTCTTTGGAGCGGTTAGCTGAGATTTATATCAGTATGATTGTGAAGTTTTATGGGGTTCCGTTAAGTATTATTTCGGATCGAGATCCAAGGTTTACCTCGAGATTTTGGGAATGTTTACAGAAGACGTTGGGTTCTAAATTGAGGTTGAGCTCGGCTTATCATCCGCAGATGGATGGGCAGACGGAGAGAACGATTCAGTCTTTGGAAGATTTGTTGCGAGCGTGTGTTTTGGAACAAGGTGGTGCGTGGGATAATTATCTTGCGTTGGTGGAATTCACGTATAATAACAGTTTCCATTCTAGTATTGGAATGGCACCGTTTGAAGCATTGTATGGACGAAGATGTCGAACACCGTTGTGTTGGCACGAATCTGGTGAGAGTTCGGTGGTTGGGCCCGAATTGATTCAACAGACTACAGACAAGGTGAAGCTTATTCGTGAGAAATTGAAGGCTTCTCAAAGTAGGCAAAAGAGTTATCATGATCGTAGAAGGAAAGATCTCGAGTTTCAAGAGGGCGATCATGTATTTTTGAGAGTTACGCCGGTAACGGGTGTTGGTCGTGCATTGAAGTCGAAGAAACTTACTTCTCGATTTATTGGTCCTTACCAGATATCTGCGAGAGTGGGTGTTGTGGCTTATCGGGTGGCGTTGCCGCCGAATCTGTCGAATTTGCATGATGTGTTCCATGTTTCACAGCTTCGGAAGTATATTCCGGATCCGTCGCATGTGATTCCGATGGATGAGGTTGAGGTAAGGGAGAACCTTACGGTCGAGGCTTTACCGGTGAGTATTTTGGATCGCGAGGTGAAGCGGTTAAGGGGCAAGGATATTGCACTTGTGAAGGTAGCGTGGAGAGGCGCTGCTGAGGGCAATTTGACTTGGGAGTTGGAGAGTCGGATGCGGGAGTCGTATCCAGAGTTGTTCGTCTCAGGTAATATTTTCGAGGACGAAAATTTCTAAGTGGGGGAGAGTTGTAACGCCCCAGTCAGTTTTGTCAGTTTTGTCTTTTTAATTAATTGAGTCGTTTTGAGTATTTTATTATTATATTATTTTATTTCTGACTTTTATGTGAAAATATGTTATTTTTCATCGTGATTATATTTTATCGCGTTTTGGGAGCGTTTGCGAGATATTTGAGTGTAGGGGTATTTTGGTCATTTTGCTTTATTTTTTTAAGTTAAGAATATAATAGAAATAGAAAGAGAGAAAAATAGAAAGGAAAGAAAAAGAGAAGAAGAAAAGTAGAGAGAAAGAATAAATCAATCTTCCGACTTTATAAAACACGATTAAATCGGGTAAGGGTGCGAAACTCGATTATACTATGTTTGTGTATGATTATGTATGTGTGTGCTTGTATGTTTTCTTGTCTTTACATAGCTTTTGAGTTCTAGGTTGGAAATGAGAAATATGTTGAGAAATCGATGTTTTCGCGGTTGGAAATCGACGTAAATGTGGTAGAATGCTTGTTGCCATGATTAGATTAGGTTCTGATTGATATATGTTGATTTGGAATGTTTTGGTTGAAAAAATATCATTTTGGGTTATGTAACAGCGCTGCAGAATTTCAGAGTTTTCGCAGGTTCGCCTAGCGAACCAGTTAGCGAAGGTCAGCGAAGGTTCACTAACGTTGTTCGCCAAGCGAAGGTGGTAGCGAATGCTCGCTAGAGGGTTCGCCTAGCGAACTTTGTATGTTTTTGGTTCTAGTTGGTTCTGCCTTGGTTCGCCAAGGGGTTCGCCTAGCGAACTTTGTGTCTGTTTTTAGCTGATAGTGGGTTCGCTGGACATTCGCCTAGCGAAGCTGGTAGCGAATGCTCGCTAGAGGGTTCGCCTAGCGAACATGGCTGTTTGTGCAATTTTGTTTTCTTACTAACTTTTGATCTGTGGTTCAGTTTGAGGGGTGGTTTGATGCGTTAGAAAGCTTATAAAATGTTCTTGCTTATGATGATGGTTTTGAGATTGTTGGCCGATTAAATTAGGTCAGGAATTAGAAAATATGTTGTTTTGTCGACTTTTGCTGTTTTAATTGTGTGAACTTGATGTGTATATGCAATATGCTGTTGGTGTGGATATTGTATGACCTGTGTACTGTTGTGTGATGAAAATGTATGAAATACATATTGTGATGATGATTGGTGGCCTTAGGGCAAGAAAATGCAATGTGTGGTAATTGATGATATATGCATGATTATGGATGTGTATATGTGTGCATTTTAAATGTCATGAGTCATTGTATGCCAAGCATCATGATATGCATTCTTGCGACGTTGTGAGCGACAGATTAATTCCAGAGGGAATCCGCTATAACATCGTGTGCCTTAAAAATAAGAGGGCTGAAAGCGATCTGATCGGATCGTGCGACTTAAAAATAAGAGGACCGAAAGCGATGATTATAGACTATCATGTGCCCATGTGGGGTGTAAGCGATCGGGTCGTGTGCCCGTATGGGGTGTGAGCGATCCATAAACGTCGTGTGCCCGTGTGGGGTGTGAGCGACGGGGAACATCGTATGCCCGACGGGGAGTTACACTAAGTAACGAACGATGGTTCCAGCAGAGTTCCTGAGTGAACTAGTGATGAGAAATGTTGGAAGTCGGTACCGCATATGCATTGCATTGAGTCGTTGTGTCAGTCTCTGTGCATTTGCATAAATCATGGATTAATTGTGTATGGAATTGTGAATGTGATTGATGAGATGGAATATGTATAATTGTATTGATGATGAGTGTATTGTGTATGAATAATGTGCATTGGTATTGGATACCTGAGAATTGTACTGTGTTGTGTTGTACTTGATTATGGTGCATTTGTGGTGAGAATATTTTACTTGTGCATTTCTGTGTTAATATATAATTATATGCAACTGTATTATGATTGTGTTTCTCACCCTTCTGCTGGTTTATAATGCTCTATGAGGCATTGCAGATTAGAGTTGCTGGAGGTTTTTTTGTGAAGCTTAGGTCTTCATTCTTTTTCCCGTCGGCTCTGATATGTAGCACCGGGTAGTCGGGGTGATCGAGTGTGATTATTTTGTATTATGTATATGTATCTTTTGGATTGTACATGTATGATTGTATTTGGCAGACAAACCTTTCATGATATATATATATATGAGATTTCAGTACAGATTTTCCGATTTTATTCAGTATTTGAATTGTGGGTAGTAGGAACCAAGTTCCTCTGTTAATTGCTACCTGATTGTTGCATATCTTTATGGGCAGGTTTATGTGTATTTTGTTTCAAATTGATGCGACCCCCCTCGGTCTATGCAGTGAATTTGTAAATATACTCTGATGAAATTTTGAATTTTATTTATCGCTTTAATAGCTTGGGGGTATAGATTACGGGTGTTACATGCAACTCTTTGAAAAACTCATAGCCAATCAAAGTTTCATGTATATTGGTCATATGGATTTTTACTTGGTCTACTCTCTTGATCAGGACGTCATTTTTTAACCATTCAATGGCATTGATAGTCGGGCCGGCGTGCCCCAATAAAGGATTATCTTTTACGGTCAGATTTTTTGGAGTGAATGTAATAATCTTGCGATTAATCAGATCTTGTACTTTGAATTTGAGGGCCAGACATTTTTCGGTAGTATGCCTCAGTGACCCAGCATGGAAGTTACATCTAGCATTGGCATCGTAGCCTCGAAGAAGAGGTATTGGTGGAGGTGCTAGAGGTTTAGGCTCTACCAATCCTCTTTGAATTAAATAGGGCAGGATGTAGGTATACGTCGTAGGTATAGGTTCGAAGTCCTTCCTGGCCTCTGTTGATCCCTTCGAGGATACCCATTCTATTATTGTTGATTTCGCGGAGGCGGTACCCCAGGCTGTTGGGCTTAAGGCGTAGGATATGCCTGTGGTGGACACTGATTAGGAGATGTTGTAGCTATATAAGGATTGTAAGGTATCTAAGAATACCTATCTATCATGATAGCGCTGGTCTCACTTTTCTTCAGATTATTGTTAACGGAATACGTCTTATTACTATGTTGAGTAGAGGATGATTTTCCAATCTTACCATTCTTCAAGCCATTCTCAATTCTTTCCCCAATTATTACCAGGTCAGCAAATTTGATAGAAATCGATACCGCCATTTTCTTGTAATATGGGCCATCCAGGGTGCCCATGAACATGTCAACTAGTTCATTGTCCAAAAGCAAAGGTTGCACGCGAGAAGCTAGTTTCCTCCATCTTTGAGTGTACTCCTTGAAGGATTCATTACCCTCTTGAGACTGATTTTGCAGTTACATATAATTTGGAGCCATGTCCACATTGTACTAGTATTGTCTTAGGAAGGATTTAACAAGGTCCTCCTAAGTCTTAACATGAGTCCTCTCTAACTGCATATACCAATTTAAGGATGCCCCACTTAGACTGTCTTGAAAAGTATGCATCATCAACTTCTCATTTTCCGCATAAGCATCCATCTTTCTAATAAACATTCGAATGTGACTTTTAGGACAATTGACGCCCTTGTACTTTTCAAAATCTGGTGCTTTGAACTTCGGAGGTATGACCACGTCAGATACTAGGCACATTTCCAAAGCATCAACTCTAAAGATATTGAAACCTTCAACAACCCTCAACCTTTCTTCGACAACTTTATACTTATCATCGTCCCTTGGTTCTTTAACAATAGTGACCGGGTGAGCAACTGGTTTATTCTCAGAGATAGTTCTCATGGGTAATATGTATTTGCGTAGGACGTGATGCCCCACTAGGTATAGGCGGAGGAACAGGTCTTTCATTCGCTTTCAACCGAGCAGCTTCAACTTTGACACGTTGGATATTTATGACAAACCCTAACATAGGGTTATTGTCCCCGAGTGGAGGGATGGAAGTGGAAGTATCCCTTCTGTTCTTTGTCTCCTCATTTCTGGCCATCATGTTAGTAATGGCGCGAGTCAATTGATTGATCTTATCTTTAATCTCTTCCACATTCCCTTTAACAACATCTACGTCTCCTCTGAGAGAGGCCTGATTTTTCTCACGTTGTTCCATAGCCTTTTGCGGTGGGCTCGAGTTTGATAAGGCGGTCGGAAAGTCAGGTTGTCGCGTTCGATGATTCTGAGAGAATATGAGAGAAAATAATTTTTTATTTCTTTTTATGCATGTATGAATGCATGAGTATGTATTCAAAAATATTTATTTAGAGGAATATTAATCATCTATTGATTGCAAGCAAGCTAAGAATACTAGAAATTCAAATACTTTATTTATTTTATAATTTTTGAAGAAAATAGCAAGGAAACCCCCCAAATTTGTTCATACAAATTGACAACCATTACAATGGAGAAAATCTAACAACGTTTCCCAATTCTAGCCCTAAACTTGTCCATCATGCGACGAAACAACTTGAGAAAGTCACAGATATCCTTCTTAGGCTTGAATACGTTCATCATGTCTACAATAACCTTTATACTTCGGGGAATCTCGTCAATTAGGTCATTGGATAATATGACCAGCTTCAAGTATTTCTCCCTGTGATACTCAGCCTTCCTTTGAAGCTCTATCATAACAACCTTGTCTTCCTTGATTGTGCCAGACATTGTCTAGTTTTTCTCTTCCATATAAGTGCCCCATGTTATCATGGGCTTCATGGACTTCTTCCAAAAGCTTTAGATACCTCTTGAAGCTCATGTAGTATTTAATTAATTTTTTAATCAATTAATTATTTTAATTAAAAAAATTAAAAATAAAATAAAAAAGAGGATACGCCAACGTCAGATAAGTTGGATCCCCTTTGAAGAAGTAAGAGTAGTGCGAGTAGGAACCAGTTGAATTTAGTTTGCTCTACTGTAGACGTCATTTGAATTTGTTTGTCCAATTGAAGGCGCCAATTCATCTAACTTATCTACCAAAATGATAAATAGGGGTGCCAATTCAATCGACTTGAACTCTTTACACTATTTTTTTTTAAACATGAGTAGTTTAGAAAATAGTGTAAAAACATAATTATTTAAATATTTTTGTTGAAAATTTTGGTTATTTTAAAAAAAATTTACAATTTTCCATATTGCATATTATATGGCAATATGTGTATAATAATAAATAATCTCATGATCCAATGACAACTTACCACATTATAGTTAGTCAACTTCTTCTATAAACAAAAATTGATTTGTTGTGAATTACAGCATGTCGGATCGGTTATAATTATGTAGAGGCTAATTAATGATTTATATAATGTGAATTAATTAAACGTGAACCAAAAGTGGTTGAAGATATTATGCATCCACACGAATCTAATACTATATTGTTTTCTTGGATTACAATCCAATACTATATCCGAAGGAAAATAAGCTGTTATCTAGTGACAAACAATAACAATAGGAAATTTATTTTAAATGGGTCCATCACAAAACAACAATACAACCAATATTAAAATAAACACACTCAACCTTATCTTTCAATCTTCAAAACGTGAAAGAGGGATAAAAACTCAATCAATTAGTCAAATTTTATACCCACTCTTTTTCATAAAATATCTCATTTAATTTGTTTTTCTGTTTTAAGATAATTGTCTATTATAATATCAATATAATATTTATTATTAATTTTTATTAATATATTCTTAATTATTATATTTTATTTTATTTAACTACGCTATTAACTATAATTAATAAGGATATTTTAGTAAATAATATTAATTTTATCATTAAAACCAATCTATATAATTATTTTTTAAAGAACCACACATTATTTAAATATGACACTTTTATGAAATAGATGGAGTATAAAAACCCTTTTGTCTGAAGAAAAGAAATAGCTGCAGAGTTTTGAAAATGTCATTGGCACATAAAAAAGGAAAATACCTTAACATTATCATCTCTTGAACTCTGATATTTAGATTCCAAATCATGGATAAAAAAAGAAAAAGGAAATCACTTATATTAAAACTTTAAAAACCTTAGCATTATAGGCTACTTGTTTTGGTAAATTCTTCACTAGTTCTTTTAAATGCTTTAGATGATTTATGACATCTTTTAGCAAGGTGATTTTCGGCAAACACCTTAGGGTTTCCAAGGAGACCATCCTGTCGAGATGATTTAAACTCTTAATCATCGGATTACAGACCAAATCGGTGGGAGTAGCTACAGATTAAAGAGAACTTGAATTTCTAGGGTTTGTGATGGGGCGTGGGCGTGGTTTGCCGAGGAAAAAGGTGGCGATGACTCCACCAACGAGAGTAAGAGTTTTCTCGCCAGGAGCAAACTCTAACAAGAAACATTTCAACCCTAGTAACATGTGGGAATAATTTTCATTGGAGATACCCGTGTTAGAGACAATAGTGGAAGAATAAATAGAGATGGATGAACAAAAGGAAGAAGAAACCCAGGAACAACCACAATCATGGGTGGATGTCATAAATGGTAATAGGTTGCCCACTAATGGTATATAAATCGCTTACACTGTGCCACTGATTATGATTGGTGAAGTAGATGTCATGATTGAAGAGCAAGTTGTGGGTTTTGAGAAATTTGGGAGAATGCACTCATAATGTATGCCCTAGGAGACGGATTTTCCATGAATGCGGTAAGAAAATTCATGGAACTTTGTTACATTACCATAATTATATTACAATGAAGAAGGGTACTTCCTCATTCGATTTAGGTCAAAAGAAGATTGGGATGTTGTCCTTATAAGGGGGTCATACACTATATACAAGAAACCAATGCATCTACATGAATGGACACCTATCTTTACTTTGAAGGATGATGTAATAAGAATCCTGCCAATATGGGTTATCTTCCCCTAACAACTATTGATATATTGGGGGATACAAAAGCATAGGTAAAATAGAAAGTGAAATTGGGAAACCTTTCTTAACAGATGAGTACAAAAAAAAAACTGAAAGTGTCATATACTCGAGTCTTGATTGAGGTGGATGTTACCATAAAGCTCAAAAATCAGATCACAATTAGAGATCCACAAGGAGCAAAACCGACATAACATGTGGACTATGAGTGGAGACCACCGTTCTGTAGCACATGTAACAAAGTTGGGCATGAGTGCAAAACAAAGGAGGAAATACCAAAAAGAGTACAAGAAAAGGAGCAAACATGGAAGGCCAAAAAAGATAACAATGTGACTACAACCACTATAAAGCAGGAATAGAGCAACAAGAACAGGGAGAATGAAAATGAGAAGATAAAAGAAGGGGAAGATGAAGAAGAAAATGGGACACAAGTGAGGTCTATAAGAAAAAATAGAGGAAAAGTCCCCATGTTCAAGAACCAGAGACTTGACTGCACAAATTGTTTTGAGGCTCTTAGAGTTGGAGAATGCTCTGAAGGGTTTGAAAACAAAGTCCATGAGTCTAAGCTGGAATGTGAGAGGGCCCAATAAGAAGGAAATAAGTATTGAGGTAGGATCCCACCTCAGAAAGCTACAGGTAAACTGTACTGTTTTACTAGAGACTAGAGTCAAAATAAAGAATGTTGAGCATACTAAAAAGAAATTAGGGACTAATTGGAGTTTTGTTGACAACTACATTAAACATGATAAATGTAGGATATGGCTGATGTGGAAACCTAGCCATTCAATTGTGAAACCAATTTGTATGTCTGAACAGGTTATTCATAGTGAGATGTACAAGATAGATGAAACCTTCTCCCATCACCTTTATGTGGTTTATGCACACAATCAAAGGATTAAGAGACAAACTTTGTGGGATGACATCAAGGAAAGAGGTTGGATAATAAAGGGGCTTTGGATGATTATAGCAGATTTTAACAATGTCTTAAAGGTCATTAATAAAATAGGAGACAATGAGGTTCAGATGGCTGAATTTTTAGACTTGGAAGGGATGATGGAGGAAATTGGGCTTTATGATCATAAGACTAAGGGTAGCTACTTCACCTGGTCCAATAAGCACACTAATGAGATGATATACTCTAGAATTGATAGATTTACTTGCAATGTAGAGTGGCACCTAAAATACCATGACAATGAGATAGAAATACTCAACCCTCACATATCTGACCACTTTCCCTTGAGGGTTATTCTAATGCAAACTCTTAAGGATGGGGCAAAGGAATAAGCCTAGATTCAAGTTTTTGAATTGTGTTACTGAAAACCTGATTTCATGTGTCTAGCTAGAGATAGCTGGAGACATGAGGAAACAGGGAGACCAATGTAAAATCTTTGGAGGAAGCTTATGAGGCTTCAACCAAGATTGAGAACACTGAATAAACAGGTAACAATATGAGTGAAGAACATTCAAGATAGTGGAAGTAAGTTGGAACAAGCCCAAAAGGTGTTAGTAGGGGATCTTTTTAACCAGGAGTATATTCAAAATGTGAAGTTTTAAACTGAGGAAATCCTAAAAAACATAGAGCTTGAAGAGAAAATCTTAATGCAAAATCCAAGATTGATTACATCAAGCTAGATGATGGCAACAATGTGTATTTTTATGCTAACCTAAAGGATAAAAATAAGCAAACCATTGCATAGTTTGGAGGATAACCAAGGGAATAACCTGACAGAGTTCAAAGATATAGAGAAGGAAGTGCTTAGATTTTATGGGGAGTTGATTGGTTCCTCTTCAAATCAGTTGCTACAAGTTGACATTGATGGAATTAGAAGGGGGGGCTCAACTTAATAGAGAGTTGTCATACCCTAAACTTTGACCCCCTCATTTTAATTATTTTCGTTCATCTGACTACATTTTCACTTTGCATAAAATTGGTGTACGAGAAATTTTGGTATGTTCATTTTAATTTTTCGAACACTTCGATACCGATCGATTTTATCGTTTTTTAACCGGTTTTAGTTTCAATTTTAATTAATTTTATTTTTTAATTAATCGGGTTATAATAAACTTAATTTTTATTAGTTTCTTTATTATATTTGATTTATTTATTATATTATTTGAATATTATTTATATATAATATAAACTTGTTTATTATTTTTACACTACTAGTCACCCTCCTATACAAAAAACTACACGCCTCCCACCCTTCTTTCTATTTCTCATCATATTTTTCTTCTTCCCACTTGACATCACATACCACTTTTTCATATTTTCATAATTTTTTAGGATAAAATTTTTAACAAACTATCATTTTTTGGATACAATTTCAAACCTTCATCATTCATTTTTTATACAATTTCAAATATCAACATCATCTCTAACCATTTTGTCTAACTTCATCATCATCTTCAATATTCACTTCTCATTTTCAAACAATACACATACTATATCATTTTTTTTCACAAATTTCTCATCACCATCATCATTTAATTTACAATTTTGAAAACTTGTTGATTTAAATTTTCAACTATCATCATTCCATTCAGAATTTCCCAATTTCATCATTCAAAAACCATCATCAATCTTTGAAATTTTTGCCACAATATTTAGCTTCCAACCAATATTTTTGCTATAAAAGAGACACACACTTCACTTCATTGCACACACCAAAACATCAATTACACTTCTTACTCCCTCACTTTCTTTGTTATTTTCTTTTGCTGCTACTTTAGTTTCTTATCACATTTCACACAAATTCACACTTTCTGCACAATCGCGGACGGAGGAAATCTACGAAATCAATGTAGACAGATGGAGATTTTCGCGAGAAATAATGAGCTTCAAGAGGTAAGTTTTTGACATTTCCTCTTTTAATCCTGCAGAAATACGTATTTTCTCTTTCTATTTTATTTGTTATTTTTTCTATTATTAATAAAGTTAGGTTTTAAATATGAGATTGGGCATTGCCCATCTATCAAGCATGAGTCCATTAAAATTGCTTTCATACACCCTTAATTTAATTCAATTCCTGGCCCAATCCATGTTTAATTAATTTTCTTTATTAGTTTAATTTAATTAATTAGAATTTGATATTAAAATTAATTCTTGATTTTTGACTAATTGTGATTAATTTTAACTTTAGGATATTAATGTTATTTTCGAAAATTAGAGTATATCTTTAGCATTTTTTGCTTTGATTTTATTTCTCTGTGACTATTTGATTCAAACTTAATGATATGTGGATATCTCTGATTTTTTCTCTGACAGCACGATGTTTTTCCGTGTATATTTTATATTACATGATGTTTTTTTCCATGAATGATTCTCTGGTTTCACGATGTTCTGTTGTGTATATTTTCAACTGCCATGATGTTTTTCCATGATTTTCACGATGATTTTCCGTGAATGTTTGTATCTTTACACGATGTTCTTCTATGTATATTTTTATCTCCACGATGCTTTGCCGTGGATGTTCATTTATTTCGTGATTCTTTGCCACGTATGCATGTTCCCTTAGGATCTCTTAGTTCAAACTTAATTTTTGATTAAGTTTGAAGTAAGGTAGACATTAGGATGTTCATCAAAGCATGATAACATAAGGGCAGAATTTCCCTTCAAAACTCAACCTTAGGTCTATCTTTGTATGAAAACATTAGGTTAGATTTCCCCTCTTAATCAAACCTTTCCTCTCGCTACCGTGCGATCAAAATTTCATTTCTGTAGTTCGCGCCCCTTAGGGGTGAACTACGACCACTCTGATTTCTTAAGATCCCATTGAGAATATGTAGGCATAAGATCGTGAGATCTTAGCGAGCAACCTTTTCTTTTTTTATCTTTCTTTACCTCCTACGCTTTCCCGGATATTCATATTCATATTTCCATATCTCTTATCAAATATTTTATCTCGCCTCCGTGCAATCAAGATCTTCTCCTTACATCTGATACTTTCCCGGATATTCCTTTTTTTTACCTTCTCTTTTCATCCGACGTTTTCCCGGATATATCACTCTTCTCTATTTCCCCTTTTCTCTTTACATTCGACGTTTTCCCGGATATTCATCTCTTCAACTTCTCTTTTCATCCGGCGCTTTCCAAGATATTCATACAAGGACCCGTTGCCTCCTCTTGGGCTTCATACAAGGACCCTCTTGGGCTTCATACAAGCATCATATCCATAGCCTCCTCTTGGGATTCATACAAGGACTCTCAGACTTCTTAAAAGTATCACAAATAATAGGACCCTCCCTTTTACAACCTTTAATCTCTTCACTTTTTCAATCAATCCTCACAAGTTTTGCTTTCAAGCTTTTCCCTTTCGTTGTCTTGGTTCTTAAAAACCCAACAACTCGTAGTCCCCGAGCAACAAATTTCCTTCAAGCTTTTCCTGTATTTCCGAACTACGAACGCTCTGATTTCTCTTTTGAGAATACGTAGGCACAAGGTCTCAACCCTTGACGAGTACTTTTCTTTATTTTTCATCCTTTTTTCAATTTTTTACAAATTTCCTTTTTCATATATTTTACAAAAACAACAAAAACATTTCTCACTCTCTTCATCTCTCAAAAGCAATAAACTTCCCTAAATAATAGCAAATAATTCAACTAATAGCACAGATATATACAAGAGGTTATCATAGAGTACTACGAATGCTTAGGGTGTTAATAGCTTCCCTTAGTAAAACCAACCCCCGAATCATTTTCTCTTTATTTGCATTTTGTTTTTTTAACATTTGCATTCTTGAAGGGTTTATTTAGATTTTTTCCCTTTCCTTTAAAGCTTCATAGGATAAATATAAAAGTTCACATGTGGCAACGATGGTGGTTCACAAAAATCGCGCTACAGAAAAATGGCGACTCTGCTAGGAATATCCCCTAAGAGTGTTAGGCATATCTTGTATATATTTGTGATTATTATTTGCTTAGTTTTTTTTATATTATTTTTGCTTGCTGTTTTATTTGCTATATTTTGCTCGAGAATGTGATTAATCCACATGAGGTGATATATGTCCTATCTTGGACTTGAGAGCATAAATTAAGATATGAGGTGGTATAATCAAGGAGGCTTATAGGGAGTGAATCTCGAACAAGCTAACTTGAAAACCCTCCAAATCAATCGAGGTACCCTTTTGGAATTACTAATGTTGATCGAGATTGTGTCATGAATACATTACTTTTTTCAACTGGGAACCCGTGAAATTGAGGAGTAGAGTAAACCCTTTAACCATTTAGCATTTATAGGAAGTAGTGCGGTGACTATCGGGAATAGTTGATACGCGATACTACACTCATATGAAATTCATCTTAAGGATATTACAACTCTCATTAGTCAGTCGGTGTGCTGGAAATATCCTAAAGAGGGATCAGTGATTTTGGGAACCTTGTTAGAACCCGTTCTACAAGTACAAAAGAGATTCATAGTACTTACCTTTGGGATGGGTAGACCCATGGCTCCATGCTCGCGACGTCAAACCTTTGAACCCCATATGTTTTTAAATTTTGCTTGTGTTTATACATCCATGAATTCTTTAAACTTTTTCAATTCTTTCAAATCTTTGATCCTATTGCATGAGAACTGTATCCTATGTTGCATAAGCATTGCATATCATTTGCATTCCTTGCATTATTCATACATACGTCCAGGTTGTCCATCAATTCATTCCAACTGTCTATCTTTCAGTCATCTGTAAGTCGTCAAACTGATTCCTCATCACCGATACGGGACTGAGCTAGCGTCAGACGCAAAATGTCAGAATAAGAAGTGCTCAACGCAGAGATCGTAATGGAAATTGACGATCTAAAGTCAAGCATGACTAATTTGACGGAGATGCTCTAGGTCCTAATTACTAGAGTGGAGCCACCTCAGAGGGCTGTCATCCAGGAAATTGGAAGTGCTGCTGTGGAGCCTCAACCTGTTCAGATGCCACCATCTATATGGCCAAAATTTGGTTTGCCTCACAACTTTTCTCCACCACAGATCGCTACCACTATGGTTGGTCAAGCTTCAAGACCAGGGTTCCAAGCTCCTATCTTCTCAGAATCCAGACCAGTGGTACATAATGCTAGAGCTCCCTATGAGAATCCTAACTTTGATTACAATGTTAGTGCTCAAAGTGAGGACAATGTAGATGTTGAACCTGAAGATGTCAACGAACAATATCAGACATTGGAGAAGAGACTCATATCCGTGGAAGGAAACAACTTCTTCAGTATTGATGCAGACAACATGTGTCTTTTGTCTAACCTTGTTATGTCTGCCAAATTTAATACTCCTAAGTTTATAAAGTACAAAGGTGACTCCTGCCCAAAGGCCCACTTGGTTATGTACTTCAGGAAGATGACTGCCTACACCAATAACCAGAAGTTACTCATCCATTATTTTCAAGACAGCTTAAGTGGAGCTTCACTCAAATGGTACATGAACCTTGAACGAAACAACGTCCATTGCTTTCAAGACCTTGCCAATGCTTTTATGAATCAATACAAGTACAACATGGACATGACTCTAGATCATCGTCAACTCTAGAACATGACACAGAATGAGAAACAATCTTTCAAAGAGTATGCTCAACGGTGGAGAGAGTTAAATTCTCAAATCGAACCTCTTCAGCAGAGAAGGAACTTACTCAAATGTTCTTGGCCACTTTGTCTTCATTATTTTGGGAAAACATGATTGACAGTGTCTCATCAAGCTTCACAGACTTTGTCACCATTGGCCAAAGACTCGAAGAAGGCATCAAGAGTGGGAAGGTATCTAAAGCTACTGAATCTTCCAACTCTGCAGAGAAACCCTATGGGAACTTCCAAAAGAAGAGGGAAGATCAGACCAATTCTGTCTTGACTAAGCACAGGAGACCTCATCACAGACCTAAGCATCCCAATCAAGCTCATATTGCTGCTGTCACTCCTGTGTTTGCTACTCAACCACCTTAAGCTCCTCAATGCCTAACTGTGGGGCAATACTAAACCGCAATAGAACTCAATTTGATCCTATTCCTGTGACATACACTGAATTGTATCCGACCATGGTTCAAAAAGTATGGATTACCACTATGGCTCTACATCCTCCTACAAATCCACTTCCACCTGGATTCAGATCTGACCTTCATTGCGCATTCCATGAAGGAGTTGCAGGCCATGATTTGGAAAATTGCTATGCACTAAAGGCTAGAGTGCGGGATTTGATCAAGGACAGGCTCCTTAGCTTTCATGATACCAATCCTAATGTCCAGTGCATTCCTCTGCCAGAACATAGGAAGTGAAGCGTCAATTAACTTTAGCCCGGCTACTCCTCAAAGACAGGACAACTCATCCTTGTGTTTGATTAGTCACTAGGCTTTGTTTCTTTATATTTTGCATTTTCCTTGTTTGTATCATATTTATTTGCTTTCAAACTTGTTTATCTTTAAATTTCAATTTTAATGAAATGAGCATGTACAGTATTTTGATAAAAACCATCTGTTTATTCGCATCTTTATGCCTTCTCTTTCAAAAAATATATATATACACCTTTTATTCAAATTTTTTATTATGAAAATATTTGTGGGAGGATGATGAAAACGTGATACCCATAATCGTTGTTGGTATGCTTTAGAATAAACTTTGTTAACGATGTAAGGCATTTTTTCAATTCCCAAACACAGGAGATATAAGGAAGATAATCCCTCGTCAACCCATTTGAGCCTTAAAGTAGGAGTTTCTTTGCTTTACAAAAAACCCCCAATCTTAACCAGGGGTAGGGTAGTTCTCAGTTTAACTTGGTTGTGCATTCAATTACAAAAAGCTTCATGCAAGAAGCCTTTCAACAAAAGGTTTACATATAACAAGAAGGCGTCGAAGATGCTTTTCAAATGATGGTCGCAAATTAAGTGGACGAATGTTGTGCAAATTGTTCCCAAAGTGATCAATAAAAAAGGATCGTTCAGTGAGTCCCTTTCAAGGCAAAAGCTAAGAAAGATGGGAAGCTCATACATACAACAAGCAGGTGTCGAAGATGCCTTTCAAATAAAAAGCCAATGATCGTCCGCCGTAATCATTAAATCAGTCAGT
This sequence comes from Lathyrus tuberosus, assembly GCA_022829125.1. Lineage (NCBI taxonomy): Eukaryota > Viridiplantae > Streptophyta > Magnoliopsida > Fabales > Fabaceae > Lathyrus > Lathyrus tuberosus. The sequence continues at coordinate 11,997,582 of JALAZF010000158.1, forward strand.
CACTTTCTCTCCAAGAAGAAAGTTCAAAAGAAAAAGCCCGCTAAGTCAAAACCTATGAAGGAGACTTAGGAAAAAACTAGGGCATCCCGCTGACTATAAAAGAACTAGTTCAGGCAAAAGTTAGGGATAACACAGAGAAGAGGTCCTTAAATCCTCGATCCTCTAAAGGTCCACAAGGACAAAAACAACTAAATATTGTAAAGAATCAGCAGCTGTCGTCTCAAGACTTCTGGACCATCTTCAAAACTATCATCAATACAATTCCAAAACTTTTGGAACCTGAATACATAATCTGAGTTTAACTGAGCATAGGACTGAAGAACATCATGAAGTTGGGGTGGGTACAAATAAACTTTGAGCCTTTATCCTTTTTTTTCATAAACCGTGAACCAGGCCACGTTATAACCCTCAAAAGACCTAATTGAAGTGAGGTTATTTTGAAAGTATACTATAGCAAGGTTGCGTAAACTGACTCCAAAATCATTTTTTGCAAATCATTTATTTTGGTATCATACCTCTGTTTTACTTTTCATTCTGAATTTTTTAAACCACCGTGTTTTTAAACCAACAATTCATATTGCTTTGCATTTTCTAAACAATGATTTTATTTTCAAAAAAATTTGCATGAACTTTACTTTAAAATTGCCATGTTTAAATAAACACTTTTTGATTGCAAACTAGTTTTCCACTCAAGGAATTTTCAAAATGGTTTAGAAACTTGGTCAGTGATAATATCAGGGGCAAGTCCCTTCCAGATCCTATTAAGAACCAGTTCAAGATTTGTTCAGTGCAAGTCCTTCTCAGGATTGGTTTATTCAGAAAAACTTTCAAGACTCATTATTGGGGCAATCCTTCTGAGGATACAACATACAATCATTATCATTCAAACTTAAGCAATGATCAGTTCATCTACAACAATAAACAAGTATGGGGAAATTTACCTAAAGAAATCCCCAAGCAACTCTCCAACCTTCCTCCAAGGATTATCAACTTGATACAATTTATCACTATGGCAAACAGCATCAACAAACAGCATCTTCAGTCCCAAAGCAATAGTAGTGATATCCGTGTTGAGTAATCAGTCTTCCAGTCTTCTTCACTCCCCAAAAGAGTATAAACTTGTTGATTGTCACTCCCCAAAAGAGTATAAACTTGTTGATTTATCACTCCTCAAAGAGTCTAAACTTGTTGTCAGCATTTTCATACATCATTTAGCAAGAGTGTTTCATCCTCATTTACGTTCATCAGAGATCGTGTTGTTATCAACATCTTACCTTGTGTTCAAAGTCCAACTTACTTGGCACCTACCAAACATATACTTTTATGTCTTATCTGACGTTCCACCAGATTTGACTGTGTCTATCAGATTATTCTTTCGAATATGTCTATCTGTTCTGATGCTTTTCCAGAACTCTCTTTGTGTTCATCTGATGTTCTTCCGGATATGTCTCTTTATTTTGAAGTTCTTCCAAAACTTCTTCCGATGTTCTTCCAGATATGTCTCATATTGTTTTGATGTTCTTCCAAAACTAATCCGATGTTTTTTCAAAATCTTTTGTGTCTATCCGATGTTCTTCCGGATATGTCTCTTTGTTTTGAAGTATTTCCAAAACTCCTTCCGATGTTTTTACGAATATGTCTCTTTGTTTTGAAGTTCTTCCAAAACTCCTTCTGATGTTTTTCCAGATATGTCTATTTCATTTTGATACTTTTCTAGAACTCTCTTTTGTGTCTATCCGATTATTCTCCCGGGTATGTCTTCCATTCTGATGATCTTCCAAAACTCCTTTCATGTATATCTCATGCTCTTCCAGATATGTCTCTTTATTTTGAAGTTTTTCCAAAACTCATTTTGATGTTCTTCCAGATATGTCTGATGTTTTGACGTTCTTCCAAAACCTGTTCCCGTACATTCAATGTTTTTCTGGATATCATTCATATATCTTCGAGTTGGTCAACAACTCAATCCAATGCTTTTTTGGATGTCTTCTAAAAAATCTCCGAATTAGTTTCCATCCCATCCAATGTTTTTCTGGATAATTATGATATATTTCCAGAGTGTTGCATTCAATACTCTTATGAATGTCTCTGATGTATTCCTCTTTCATCCAATGCTTTTCTGGATGTCTTCTAAAAAATCTCTGAATTAGTTTCTATCCGATCTAATGTTTTTCTAGATGTCTCTGATGTGTTTTCCATAATGTGTCACTTCTTTTTGCATCTGATGTTTTTCTGGATGTCTGTTCCAGGGTTTGTCCTTCTTTTTCCAAGTATTATAGGATACTCCTTGTCACCCTGACAAATTTCCACAATATCTTGTATCCCCAGTGAAACTCTGTCTTATTGGTCTGTCTTCTATGGTATTACTCCCACAGTGTTCAAAGTCTTTCATTCATTACATATCATTTCATCTGCATTCGTGGTCAAAATTCTAGGTACTCTGATATTTAATCCTCTTATACCTCAAATATTTTAAAGCCTCTTCTATCCATACCTTCAAGTCCAAGAAGATTAAATAGGGGCATCTGTCATACCATAAATTTTGACTCCCTCATTTTAATTATTTTCGTTCATCTGACTGCATTTTCACTTTGCATCATCTGCATAGCATATCATCATCATCTCTAACAATTTTGTCTAACTTCATCATCATTTTCAATATTCACTTTTCATTTTCAAACAATACACATACTATATCATTTTTTTGCACAACTTTCTCATAACCATCATCATTCAATTTACAATTTTTCAAACTTGTTGATTTAATTTTCCAACTATCATCATTCCATTCACAATTTTCAAATTTCATCATTCAAAAAGCATCATCAATCTTTGAAATTTTTGCCAGAATACTTAGCTTCCAAGCAATATTTTTGCTATAAAAGAGACACACACTTCTCTTCAATACACACACCAAAACATCAATTCCACTTCTTACTCCCTCACTTTCTTTGTTATTTTCTTTTGCTGCTACTTTAGTTTCTTATCACATTTCACACAAATTCACACTTTCTGCACAATCGCAGACGGAGAAAATCTACGAAATCAACGTAGACGGAGGAAGATTTTCGTGAGAAATAATGAGCTTCAAGAGGTAAGTTTTTTACTTTTCCTCATTTAATCCTGCAGAAATATGTATTTCTTCTTTCTATTTTATTTGTTATTTTTTCTATTATTAATAAAGTTAGGTTTTAAATATGAGATTGGGCATTGCCCATCTATCAAGCATGAGCCCATTAAAATTGCTTTCATACACCCTTAATTTAATTCAATTCCTGAGCCAATCTATGTTTAATTAATTTTCTTTATTAGTTTAATTTAATTAATTAGAATTTGATATTAAAATTAATTCTTGATTTTTGACTAATTGTGAATAATTGTAACTTTAGGATATTAATGTTATTTTAAAAAATTAGAGTATATTGTTAGCATTTTTTGTTTTGATTTTATTTCTCTATGACTATTTGATTCAAACTTAATAATATGTGGATATCTCTGATTTTTTCTCTGACATCACAATGCTTTTCCGGGTATATTTTATATTACATGATATTTTTTTCCATGATGATTCTATGGTTTCACGATGTTCTGCCGTGTATATTTTAAATTGTCATGATGTTTTTCCATGATTTTCCGTGAATGTTTATATCTTTACACGATGTTCTTCTGTGTATGTTTTATCTCCACGATGCTTTGCCGTGTATGTTCATTTATTCCGTGATGATTTGCTACGTATGCATGGTCCCTTAGGATCTCTTAGTTCAAACTTAATTTTTGATTAAGTTTAAAGTAAGGTAGACATTAGTGTAAGACCCTAATTTTTGACCCCTAAGATTCCACATATCATTCACATCTCATTTTGCATCTTATACCACAAACAAGATCATGCTTTGGGTCCTCGATCCCTCTCTTCTTTGGGTTTATGCCTTGCAGGGATCTCCGAGCATCAGTGCCTTTCTTATTTGCCTTTATTTGCTTATGTTTACTAACCTTTAATCAAAATCCAAAAATATGTTTGTTTCCCATTTACTAACTTTTTCAGGAAGAGAATCAAGGATATCAAACAGTCCCTCAGCTCGAATGAATTTCATCTGAACAAAGTCAAAGTTGATATGCAAACAATTCAAAATTCATATGATCGAGAGTTTCAAAGATTTAATTGATTATTATTCAAGAGACTTCAAGGTTCATGTGTTTATTTCCATGCCTTCTTTGACAAGCAAGAAAAATCGAGCCTGAGCCAAGACAACACATTAAAAAGCCATTTTTCTCATTTTTTCATTGTGTTAATCGATTAAACTAATTGCACTGTGAAATGGTTAATCGATTAACATGTGCAATTTTTGAAAAAAATGTGCCAAATTCAAATTCTGCAGCAATTAGCACCAATTTTCATCATTTTGATCACATGTGGAGTATTCTAGACCATCTCATTTTAATTCCCTACATCACTTTGATCATTTCCTACCATACACCTTCACTAATCACCACTCTCTTATAAATTTTCCTCCAAATTCAAATTCCAAGCCTAATTTTCATTTACAAACCAAACTCCAATCCACCAAATTTTCCAAGCCTAAACTATATAAATAGAGTCTCCATTTCATTCATTCTTCAAGATTTTGAGAGCCAAATTCACCTTGCTAAAATTTCATTCAAGCTTTTGAGAGCCAAAGAACCTCTTGCAATTTCTCTCCCCAACTACCAAATTCACCAAAGCTCACATTTCTTCTTTTGAAAGTTAACAAGAATTCACATTGATTCTTGTTCAACTTTGAGCTAAACCTTCATCCAAACTTGTTTTCATCATCAATTTCAGTAGATCAAGACTTTGGAGTTTGGATCTTGGAGTAATTTGAAGCAATTTTCAGATTTGGAGTGGTAATCTCATTTTCCACCATTGTTGTTCTTGATTCATCTTCCACAACGTAGATCCTTTGTTGATCTTGTTTGCTTGATCTTTGGATCTTACAATTTGTGTTGATTACTGGTCTTTGCTGTTGTTTTACTCAAAATTTCGTGCACAATTGCATCCTTAATCATGAGGTGTTTGAATAAATGATTGATCAAGGATTATGCAATTTTCAAACTGATTTTCTGCTGTTTTTACAGTGTTAATCGATTAACCAAAACATGCACGAATTGGTTAATCGATTAACAGTTGAATTCTGCGCAAAAAATTGGAAGTTTACATTGGTTAATCGATTAACATAATTAAACTGTGAGTTGGTTAATCGATTAACCAACATCCAGAATGTGAAAAATGCTTGTTTTTTGGACTGTTTTGGTTTTTTTTTGCCATTTTCTTCCCTTTCCTTTGTTCTTAGCCTTAGATCACATGTTTTTATGGTTTAATTTAGCTTTCTCTTCATCTATTTCTCTTTTATTTGGATCGATGAAAGTCTTATGGATCATTAGAATTTATTTGTCGAATTCTTGATCAAGACGAGATCGTTACTTTCTTTTCTTTTCCTGCGGTATTGCTTTCGGATGACGATCTACATATCGTTCATCAAGCATGCATTTGCACAATGAGCTATTGACCGGCCTCATTGTAGGGTAATTACTCCATAAATTACTCGGCTATTGCTTAACATAGCGCAACATTATGTCCCGTATCGGAAAATAACTCAATGTTGATTGATCTTTTGTATTAGGTTCAAAATCTATGAAGCTTGTTGTTGTAGAGGCTTTGATTCTATCAATCTTCTAACAAGTCTTCATTAACCTTGACCTAAGTACACTATTCAATCATTATTGATCACTTACTCTAACAATTAACAACTAATTACTAACTTCTAACTTATTTACAATTCCTTCTCGCTCCCTATCTCTCTTTTACTTTTATGCAATTTTTCCTTTGTCCGTTGGACACATGTTTATGCTTCCGCATATTTTTCCTTTGTCCGTTGGACACATGTTTATGTTTCCGCAATTTTTTCTTTGTCCGTTGGACACATGTTTATGCTTATGCCTTTTTCTCTTTGTCTTCTTGGACCAAAAACATTAATAAAGGCCAAAACCTCTAAAAAACTTATGCTTCTAATCTTGGACTATGGTTACTATCCTTTGCAATGGACATGGAATTTTACACCTAGACCTAGTACTTCGATGCTATTCTTGAATCCATGGACTTAGAACTTGGACATCCAATGCAATTCTTGGAACCTTGGACTTAGAACTAGGACCTTTTCCCTTTGCTTTGGAATTATGGTTCGAAGACTATGAAGCTTACTTGTGTGGTTAGGCTATTCTTATCCTTAGCTTTTACTTCATGCTTTAGGATAGTCACTTCTTCTCCACCCATTCTTCAATTTTCAAAACTCTCTCCCTTTTTCAAAACTTTCTTGATTTCAAACTATCACCTCTTTCATAATCAAACCTTGACTTTGTCAAGTGATTTTACTCTTTTCTTTTCATTTCTTAACAAATGCTAAACTACATAAGCATATTTACATATTTTTCAAAAGACTTAAAAAAATATCAAACTCATCACTCTCTTTTTGTGCCCTCGTGAACTTTTTCCTTTAACTTTTTCATAAGTTTAGACATGATTCACTTCTTTAAGCAGAATTATTCGTTTGGAAATGACAACTTGTCTTTACATTTAAAATCAACCAAAACAAACAATTTTCATTCTTTGTACCACGAACTACGGGGTTTTGATCCTACATTGCACATCGTGGGTACGTAGGCATGAGGCGACAAGTCTCTCCAAACATAAAAATCTTAAAAACAATTTCTCTTCTTATCTCCTCAATCACTTTTCAAGCAAACTTTTTCAGACCAAAAGCGGTAGATATTTCAAAGGGCTCCTATAGAGTACTATAGACGTTTTGGGTGCTAACACCTTCCCATTGTGTAACCAACCCCCCTTATCCAGTCTCTCTTCACTTGTTCTTGTTTAGAGCTTGTGTAGGTTTTGTTCTCTCTTTTTCCTTTCCTTTTTGGATAAAATAAAAGTGCGGTGGCGACTCTTGCTTTTCGAGTTAAGTTAATCAATAGCTTACACTCATGATTTTGCCGCTACAATTAGGATGTTCATCCAAGCCTGATAACATTAGGGTTGAATTTCCCTTCAAAACTGAACCTTAGGTCTATCTTTGCATGACAACATTAGGTTAGACTTCCCCTCTTAATCAAACCTTTCCTCTCGCCACCGTGCGATCAAACTTTCCTTTATATAGTTCGCAAACCTTAGGGGTAAACTACGACCGCTCTGATTTCTCAAGATCCCGTTGAGAATACGTAGGCATAAGATCGTGAGATCTTAGCAAGCAACCTTTTCGTTTTTTATCTTTCTTTACCTCCGACGCTTTCTCGGATATTCATATTCATATTTCCATATCTCTTATCAAATCTTTTCTCTTGCCTCCGTGCAATTAAGATCTTCTCTTTACATGCGATGTTTTCTCGGATATTCCTTTTTTTTACTTTCTCTTTTCATCCGACGTTTTCCCGGATATTTCACTCTTCTTTGTTTCCCTTTTTTCTCTTTACATCAAACATTTTCTCAGATATTCATCTCTCCAACTTATCTTTCCATCCTACGCTTTCCCGGATATTCATACAAGGACCCATTGTCTCCTCTTGGGCTTCCTACAAGGACCCTTAGCCTCCTCTTGGGCTTCATACAAAGACCCTATTGGGCTTCATACAAGCATCATATTCATAGCCTCCTCTTAGGCTTCATACAAGGACCCTCAAGCTTCTTAAAAGCATCACAAATAATAGGAACCTCCCTTTTACAACCTTTAATCTCTTCACTTTTTCAATCAATCCTCACAAGCTTTACTTTCAAGCTTTTCCCTTTCGTTGTCTTGGTTCTTAAAAACCCAACAACTCGTAGTCCCCGAGCTACAAATTTCCTTCAAGCTTTTCCCATATTTTCGAACTATGAACGCTCTGATTTCTCTTTTGAGAATACGTAGGCACAAGGTCTCAACCCTTGGCGAGTACTTTTTTTCTTTTTCATCCTCTTTTCCATTTTTTACAAATTTCCCTTTCTTCATATATTTTACAAAAACAACAAAAACATTTTTTGCTCTCTTCCTTTCTCAAAAGCAATAAACTTCCCCAAATAATAGCATATAATTCAACTAATATATAGCACAAATATATACAAGAGGTTCCCGTAGAGTACTACAAATGCTTAGGGTGTTAATAGCTTCCCTTTGTATAACCAACCCCCGATTCCAATTCTCTTTATTTGCATTTTGTTTTTTTAACATTTGACTTCTTGCAGGGATTATTTAGATTTTCCCCTTCCTTTAAAGCTTCATTGGATAAATATAAAAGTTCACTTGTGGCAACGATGGCGGTTCACGAAAATTGCGCTACAAGAGCATCAAGAAAGGTTGACCCGACCAGTCACTAAAATAAAGATTTGGAAAGCCCTGCAAGGTATAGATAACAACAAAGCTCATGGTATTGATGGTTTTAATGTTAAGTTCATTAAAAAAAGCTGGCCAACAATCAAAAGTGATGTGACCCATGCAGTAATGGAGTTGTTCAATGACAATAAGATATATGTAGCCACCAACTGTGCTTTAATCACCTTGATATCTAAAACCAAGGAAGCAAGAACTACGAAGGAGTTGAGACCAATAGCCTGATGCACTACCCTCTATAAAATTATATCCAAAATCTTATCAAATAGGCTCAGCAAATTGATAAATGTTATAGTGGATGACAGTCAGTATGCCTTGTCCCAGGTAGGAATATTCATGACAATATCATAATTGCTCATGAGTTACTTAGAGGATACAATAGAAATCATATCTTCCCAAGATGCAAAGTGCAAATGGATTTACAAAAAGTGTATGACACTGTGGAATGGAAAGTCCTAGAAACCATATTGAGAGAAATGAACTTCCCTGGAAGATTTATCAGGTGGATTATGGTGTATTTCAGTACAATTTCGTACAGATACACAATTAATGGCCAAGTGAGAAGGATCTTAAAGGTTAGGGGGGGACTCAATAGGGGGATCGTATGCCTCCTCTCCACTTTGTGTTGATCATGTAGTATCTCCATAGAATTTTAGCGAGGTTGTAGGAAAATCCAAACTACAACTATCATCCCAAGTGTGCAAAGTTAAAAATAACAAATATATGTTTTGCAGATGACTTACTAATGTTCTCTAGAGGGGATGACACCTCAGTGTAAATCATGATGAGAGTTTTCAAACACTTTTCAGACTCAACTAGGCTAAAAGCAAACCCTGCTAAGTGCAAGGTGTATTTTGGGGGAATCAATTTGCAAGAACAATGGAAAATCAAGGTTGCAAATAGGTTTGATGAGGGGTAAATCCCCTTCAAATATCTTGGAGTCCCTCTCACTAGTAGAAGGCTCGGCATCAAATAATGTCAACCTATGATAGAAAAAATCGTTGTAAAGATTAAACATTGCACAATAAAACTTTTCAGTTATGTAGGAAGGTGCTAACTGGTCAGGAGTGTACTTTTTGCAGTGACTTCTTATTGGATGGAAGTTTTCCACTTTCCCAAGAAATTAAACAAGCAATTTGAGTCAATTTGAAAAATGTTCCTTTTGAGTAAAGAGGCTCGTAGTAGGAAGGCCCCTGCGGCATGGAACAAGCAGTGTGATCCAAATAATGCAGGTGGAATGAACATTACATCCTTGTTAGAATGGAACCAAACAACAATGCTTAAGCTCCTTTGGAATCTGCAAGCAAAAGCTGACAAACTCTAGGTCAAATGGGTTGATGAATATTATGTAATAGCACGAAACATAATGCATTGGCAAGTTCTAGCCAACTGCTCTTGGATGGTTAAGAGGATTTTGAAGTGCATGGATCTGGTTTACCAAGATCGTGACTGAGAGGAGTTTGTAAAGAAAGGACAATACATAACAGCTGCTATGTGCGAGAAGATAAGAGGGGATAAGGAACAAGTTAACTGAAGAAGAATTATGTTTACTAACTCTGCTAGGCATATGGAAAGATTTATTTTGTGGTTGACACTCATGGAGGGACTACCTACGAAAGACAAACTTCGTAAATTTGGAGTGAGGACTGATGATGGTTGTCTGTCATGTGGATGAAACAATCAGCCATATTTTCTTTGATTGCAAGGTTACAAGCAAAATCTAAAATAAAATTATGTGTATGGTTGGATTCAATAAAAAGAGTAAAAACTGGGCAAGGGAAAAAATTGGCTTTTGTGTGAAACGACGAAACTATTTGCTCTCTTTGAAAGGCAAGAAATGACTTAGTATTCTGGCAGGTGCAAATGGAGGTTGACATCACAACAACCATTAAGATGAACATTGTGATGAAATGTAACATGTACAAGCAACTAAATAAACATGCTAAGCACTACGCTAAACAAGGGAAAAGAGAGCGCTTTTTTTGGCCTATGACAGCGCTTAAAAGCGCTGTCTAAGGCTGCGCTGTCGTAGTTAAAGACATCACTTTTTTATTTATGAAAAAGCGCTCTCTAAAAGGGGGACTTTAGACAGCGCTTTCAAAAGCGCTGTCTAATGTATACGTTTAAAATTTTAAAGAATTTTTTTATATAGTTTAGAGAGCGCTTTTTTATTCAAAAGCGCTCTATAAATGGGGACTTTAGACAGCGCTTTTGAAAGCGCTGTCTAATGTATACGTATAATGATTTTTTTTATATACCTTCAGAGAGTGTTTTTTCCTTAAAAGCGCTCTCTAAAGAGAGACTTTAGACAGCGTTTTTCAAAGCGCTGTCTAATGTATACCTTTAGACAACGTTTTTTTCTCAGAAGCGCTGTCTTTTGTCTACGTATAATTTTCAAGATTTTTTTAAAAAATCTCATTTTAACCATTTTTTTTATGCAGCAACCTGTATAATTCACATTTCCATAAACCTGTATAATTCACATTTCAATAAACCAGTATGGATACGCATTTCCATTAACAAATTCTATTTCAAAACTAGAATTTACATTAATGCAGAATTTACATTTCAATAAACTAGAATTTACATTCACAAAACTATACATTCAAGAAAGAATTCTTCTTGCAATAAAGAATTCGCACAATTCCTCCTTAGTATCTTGCAATTGTTTCCTCGTGTAATAAGGACACGCCATATCATCAAAATACTACATAACAAAACAAAATACGCATTATTTAGTTAAAAATAATAAATTATATGACATATCCGATAAATATTAAAATAATTCCTAAGTTATAAAACCATGCATACCGTAATAGGAATCTCCAATTGTCCCATTTGAAGGATTTCTCTCATGAACCTCAAAACGAAGTACCCGCAGTCTATGCCATTACGCTGACGAGGCGTAACTCCCCAAAATTTGCCTTCTTGTTTTTAGCTAATTGGCTTATGTTTCTTTGCATTTCTTGCATTTGCATTGCGAATAGCATTGGTTCTTAGCATGGGATCAAGGTACTTGGTCCATATTCTCAAGTCTCCAGCTTCAATATGGTTTGAGGGGTTCATCATATCTTCTTAGGGTCAAGCATGGCAAAGGATTTCAAGTGATTCTTTCCCTCCTATCCAGAGGAACCAATTAGGGTTTTGGCTCAGAGGACTTCTTGGAGGGCTTGGTGTGTTCAAGCATGGTGTCATGAGGCCTTTATGCTCATAAGTGTTCATAAATGAGGGTTTGGTTGGTGATTCATTGTGGAGGATGTTCAGTGGATCAGTTGCTTGTGAACTAAGCAAAAGTCAACTGTAAAGGAGAAAGTCAACTGTGGAATTTTGAGGTTCTTTTCATGGTTTTCAAGGTCTCACATCCTCATATGGCCTTCAATTGTCAAGATTCATGCCATTCATCAAGAATCAAGGGTTTGTGCAAAAGTTACTAAATTTGGAAAGTGACCTATAATGAGAACTTTCCATTTTTGGCAGTTTTTTCACCACATTCAACTTGACTTTTCATCATCAAGGAAGCTCCAAATGGATTTTCCTCCAACATGAAAGTTGAAGATCTTTCTCTCCCATTTCCAAAAAGTACTAGCTTGTCTCCATATCATTTGTGGTTCTCAAGTTATGGTCAAAACAATGCAAGGTGCATTTCATGGATTTCTTATATGTCAAATTTTCCACCATTTGCATTTTCACTCAAAAGGACTTGTAATGTTCCCAATTGCTTCATGTCTCATTACAACATCAAAATACAAGTCAAGAGGATCATTTTTGGCCTTTGAATCAATTCATTCCATGACTTATTTCTCACTTATTTCACATTATGCAAAATTGCAAATGGATTCAAATCTCATGAACCAAGTCATTACAAGGCCCAAGTACAATTCAGAGGTGATCAATAAGTAAATTAGAGGTGAATCATGCTGATTACATGGCTCTTGCACGTGTGGTTTAGTGGATGCAACTCAAAATGCAAATTTGAAAAATTCATCCAAATCTCATTAACAAAGGTTTAATTACTTGCTAATCACAATTAGTGGACTAATGGAGAGTATATAAGCTTACTCATGCCTCCAAAATTAGGTCATGCATTCATTTTGGCTCAGAATCCATTTTTCACTCCACACTTTCTCTTCTTCGATTCTCCCTCTCCACAAGGTTTTCTTGAGAAATTCTTTCATATTCTTGATCAGTGAAGAGAGTAGAACAAGAATCAACCATCATTTTGAGCTGAGAGCAAGGTTTTCACCAAGTTCAGTTCAAGAGGATCCAAGTTCAAACCTCAAGATCTAGCACGATTCCAAGCTCTAGTTGCATTTATTTTGCAATTAGAGGTTCCAAGGAGTAGATCTGCAGCTTCCAGAGGGTTTTCTTGGTGTATTTCAAGTTCTACAAGGTTCAGGTTGGTGAATTTTTCATGCTCATAGAACTTGAATTTTAAGTGTGCATAATGATCTGTGATGTGTGCTGAGCATGATGATCTATTTTATTTTAAGTTTGGACGTGTATTATGAGAGTATTTGGTGATTTCAGTTTTGGATCCAAACTTTCTTTCGTTCGATTTGCTTCGTATGTTGATTGTTTGTTGAAATGAGCATGATATTTGTGATCCTCATGTTTTTCTGATTAAAATGGAATACTCATTTGTCATTTTTGGAAAAGTTTGGTGTTGGTGCTCACCGGAGGAGACGACCGGAGCTAGGGCTCCGGCGTCTGGTTTTATTTCCGGCCAGTGGAGGTTTTTGTGAGGAAGACGCAATCACCACCGTCCGTCATTTTGATCCATTGGTTCACAGCTTGTCACGTTTTTTTTTATTTCTGAGTTTATTTTTAATGTTTGTGTGTTTGTTACCCCATGGTTATTATTGTGTGCGTGCTATCATGTCCTCTCATCTTGCATACTATTTGATTATTTGACTGATTGTGATGCGTTGATTGAATCATGTGGATATTATTTTGATAGCGCATTAAAAGGTATGTGCTTATCACGTGGGGTTTGTATGTTGTTCTGATTGCTTTGATGTGTGTGTGTTTACTTGATTATGGTGTGCTCTTAATCTGAACCGTTGATCATGACTACATTTTATTTGGATTGACTAAGTGGTGAGCGTATGATTGATCATATGGTGTGTGTGAGTCTTCTGAGTTGACTGGGTTCCATTGTTCATCTTTGACCTTCGTTGGTGGACCATTGGCCTTGGGCCTTGCTTTTTGCACCCTTCCCTTAAGCCCATGTCTATTTTCCAACGTGTTTTTGTTGCTGTATGCACCCCCTTGGTTTTCTATTTTCTTTTTATTTCATTTAATTGTTGCATTTGCATCATAATTTTTAAAATCATTTTTATGCATTCAAAAATTATGAAAAAAATCATGAAGCTTGTTTTTAGTTTTATAAAATTTTTTCAAATTTTATTCTCTTATTTTATTTTATTTTTGGCACCTGAATTAATTAATTGTTTAATTTCTTTATGGTTTGTCTCATTTGTGCACACTTCTACTTGTAGAATTTATTTCTCATCATCTATACATGATCTTGAACTCATTCTTTTTGCATTGTTTCACCAACATGTTGAGGTTCCTAAAAAAATTTTTAAAACTTTTTCATATTGCATTTTGGTCCCTCTCTTTTGCATATTGAGTCATGTTTCCTATGTGGTCTTTGCCTATTTGTTTGAGGTACTTAACATGTGAATTTTTGTGAGATCTTTTGGCATGTGATTAGTATCTGACTTAGGTCATTTGTGTTCTGATTTCACAATTTTTGAATGTCATTTGATGCATGTTTGATTATTTGTGCTTAAGTGAATTATGCATGACTATATCTTGACACCTCTTTGCACAAGTTGACTTGCCTTGTCCATTTGCTTGAGTTTCTTGCTGGTTCTTTGTATGTGCTTTTGATATGATGTCTACCCCTGGTTGAGGTCCTTTGGGACTTAATTTTGCACTTTGTGGATCTTGTTTGGTGTTGCCTAAGTGTTGGAACTTTGAGCTTACTTTTGTGGACTTGCTTTAGTGCATATTGATCCATGTTTTGATCTTCTCTTGCATATGTGGATTGTTGATGATAATATGATCTTGGTTCTAACCTTCTTTCATATTCATCTTGCCTCTCTCATTTCATTTTGATATGAAGTCCATGTGTGCTTAATTGTGCATTTCATTCAAATATGCTTGCATCTTTTCATGTTTATCTTTGTATGCTTACTTGAGTGGTTTTGCAATGATTTTTGAGACTTGTTTGATGATATGAGTTGGACATTTATGATATGATGTGCTTGCTTCAATTTATTGTATCTCATCTTTTCCTTTTCTTTCTTCTTCTTCTCTTTCACTCTCTTCCTCCCATGGATCTCAAGACTTGTTTAAGTCTTGGATTCTCTCCCTTTAGGGCTACCTAGTCCAACCTAATTTTTGATTAAGCTTGGAGTAGGATTAGTATTAGGCTTTAGGTAGTCGTCTCTCCTAAGCCTCATTAACCATAGGACATCCATGCATGATAACATTAGGACTCTTAGTTTCCCTTTAGAGTTTCCTTTGTGTCGTCTCTCTTCTCATCTCAGAACTTCTTCAAAACACGTAATAAAAGTTAACGTGTATTGCGCTTGAGCCTTCTATGTGGGAAGTGGGGATTGAGGGGCTTCCTCTCATTCTTCTAGGATACCTAGTGTACGTCCTGTTGGGGATGATGCGCGAAGTATTCGTTCCTATATTTGAGACTTGGGTTCAATGCAAGTTACGAAACAACTCAAAAGACACTTCTGTCTAAAAAAAACACAAAACAAATTCAAATCTTTTTATCCTTCGGGATTGTTGGGTTTCAAACTTCTTTTTTTCAGAAAAGAGCTCGTCGCTCACATAAAAAACACTTACCCATCCGTGGTCGTACCCACGAACTACGTCAGCTCTGATTCCTCTCTCTCATCCGATTGAGGATACGTAGGCACAAGACAACGATTGTCTTGGCGAGCAACCTTCCCCCACAGTTCCTGTCCGAACTACGTTAACTCTGACTTTCCCATTGCACTGAGGGAGTACGTAGGCCTAGGACAATGATACCGTCCTATCGAGTCACTTCTTTTTTTTCTTTTCTTCTTCGTTTCTCCGTTCTTTCCGCTCTCGTTTCTCCTCCGGTCCAGTAGCAGTGGAGCTCCAGACGATGACACCCTTTAATGCAGACAACAAGCATGGATCCCATCGAGTACGATGGACGTGTTGGGTGCTAACACCTTCCCTTCACGTAACCGACTCCCGTACCCGTTTCTCTTGGTCGTGAGACCATGTTCTTTCCCTTCTCTTCAGGTTTATGCAGTGTTTCCTTTCCCTCTCTTGGGATAAATACACATTGCTGGCGACTCTGTGTTTTCCGCGCCACTCTCGCGTTTGTATCGTTGGATACGAATCTTTCGGGAGCGACACGAGGGCACTACACATAGACAAACAAATAAGAAATAATATATAGATGTTTTATGTTATCAAGTAGCATCACTAATAAGCAATATTGTGAAAATTAATATACCTCCACTTTGACCCATGTAATATTGGTTGATCTAGCCCGTGCTACTCGAGTCTCTCTTTGTGCACGGTATAGTAGTATAGCTCTATAAAAGAAAAACGTAAACTTAGAACAATGTCACAGAAATAATTAAATATACAAATACACACGAATATTTCGAACAATCTAACTTACGTGTCAACCACATCCTTCATATTTTGATATGTGGACCAATCAGTATCCAATGAATTAAGATAATAGACCACTTCTGTTATAGGATTAATGGCAACCAACAACCAGTGTCCACTGTAAAATATAACAAAAGTTTAGATGGATAATTTCTACGCAAAAGATACAAATTAAAGATTAGAATGAAATTAGAATGAAAATCTTACCCGTTTCCAGTATTATACGGTAAAAGAAACAGACTTTCTGTGTTGCTGGCCATAAATCGCTCAAGTAAGTGGTCTCTTACTTCAATTGCATTCATACCAATTCTCGGTGCATTAACAAGGCTGCAAGAGAAGAAACAAAATCTGTTTGACAATTCCGTCCCCCGCATGAATTTTTCATACAGGCACTTTAAATAAAAACATAGTAAACATTAGACTATTTTCATTGAAATGTGTAAATAAATTGTTCAACTAAATAAATAATAGATTGATTGGAGTACCAGATGTATGAATGCATAACACCGATGCCTAATTCAGTATGCTTGAATATCTGCTCCATGTCCTCTTTTCTGATTATCTCGGAATGCGGAAATCCAAAAACACCTTCGACCATTTCTATTTGACGAATAGCACCATCCATCAAATCTGACATTGTCATAAATGTTTCTAGACACGACTGAAAGCGAGCTCTTTTTTCCTGCACGGTCCTTGTAGGAGCTTTTTTCATGCCGGTCTGTTGTGAAGCATGAGCAGGAACCTAACAATCATATAAGTTAGGTAAAGTAGAAAATCATGAAACTTTTGAATTCGGATAATAGAATAACACTTAAAAGCTACCTCTCTGTGTGATTCAACAGACTCGTTTTGCCGCAAAACCCCTTTATTCTTAGCTGCGGGTTTTGTAGGAGTCTAACATTACCATGTAAAAAAAATGTAAGTAATGGTTCAGAATGATTTTCATAATCGTTCAGAATTGACATTTGAATACTAAGAGATTCGTAATGGTTTTCAACATACCTCATCACCTATGGAAATGAGGTCTAACGGCCATGCAACAAACGAACCTATTGCATCCCGTAGCAATGTAACCTCTGAAACCGAGTCAGGTATGGGTAGTACCGCATCCGTATCTAAAGCGATATCAACCGACACTTTCAGATATCCATTAGGGAGCGGTTGATGGTGAAGTAACGCTCCCACAAGGTTATGCACTATTCCCTTGCCAACCATGCGATAAGTCGGTAACGACAAATACAGCTGGCAAGATGAAATGCCCTGAAGCAATAATAAATATGTAACTGTTAATATGTATAAAGGTCAATTAAAATAAATGTGTTAATTTAATTAAAATAAATATGTGATAATTACCTCGGGAATTTTATTTGGAGAATTGATACTAGCTTTGTCACTAGTATCTTTCAAATCGGAACCGCGCTTTTCCGCCTCATATCTCTCTTTATCCTGTTGCAATTCACGGACTTGCGCTTGTAGTGCCATCAAAGTTTGCATGACTTCTTGGTTGCTGGGATTTTTTCTCTTTGGTTGCTTATATAGGGAAGATGGAGTCACATCAAATCCTTTACCTCTCACCCGACCGGGATACTCAGGAACATTTAGTACTCGACTAAGAATGCTCCTGCAATCATCCTCATCTGTGGGTAAGGATTTAGATAGATTCTCCTGAAATTCATTGACAAATCGAAAATTATTAGTGGGGATTAAAAATTAATTATATTTTAATAAAATTTCGATTAACTTTGAGACATAATGTTATACTTACACATTTGTCATAAACATGCTGAACATCTTCTCTAACAGCTCCATCCTTACCCACGCGATCTTCCTTCCACAAAACATGGTCCGGAAGTGATGATTCTTCACTTTTAGACTCTTCTAACTACACATTTAGTTAAATAATAAGTTCATCAATTATAACACAATAATACAATTAATAAAATCATAGCATTAATATATACTTACCAATTTTTGTTGTAACCGTGCATATCCCAAAAGCCCTTTTCTGTATGGATACACGGGTTTTGATACTCTTTCGCGATTAATGGCACTCAATTTCTGGATAAAAAATTTTAAGTCATATCAAAACAAACTAATGAAACAAATATATAATACAATCAATAGACATGACAAGATAACATTACATTGAATTCTTCGGTTTTCCGTTTGTCTACAAAAATGCCCCATTCTTCCGGTGTAATCACATCCGCATACAACGGTGGAAGTTCTGCTTCAACAAAATTTTTGTCCTCATCCCTAAGATATTTGTTTGATAATAAGGCTCTAAACCCTCTGTGTCTCTTTCCGGCCAATTGAAGACAATACTTTTTCCGGCTTTCTTCAATATTAAAGGACCTCTACGAAAAAACATACACATATAAACATAAAATGTGTTAGTATAAGTAAATTAAAGACTTAATCGTCAACAAAAATCTAATAACATCAATCATATTTGGTAAGTACCTGTATCTCAGTCCATATCTTTTCTTTACCGGTATCCAACGATTTACTCCTCCAATTATCACTAGTGATTGGAATGTGCTGACGGACAAGTGAACCAATGTATGAAGACAACATTGAACCGTTAGGCTCAACTAGTTGGTTCTCGTCACTCCAATGTACATCAAATTTCGTCCCTTTATCTCTAGCGCGGATGATTGACTTCATAATGGTTTTTCCTCATTTTATTTCATGTTCTACTTTCGAAGCTTCATTCTGAGCTTCATGTGTATCATGTGTCTCGTGCGTATCTTCCTGGTTACTAGACATTTTACCTGTAAGAAAGAAAAAAACAAAAATTAAATGACAAAATATTCAGTACAAAACTCAATCGCTTCTTCAACAATGTCTAAAATTTTGAACTGATGTTTTAAACTACATTATGCAGATTTCAATAATGCATTGTACTACCCTGGCACTTATTTTATAAGTAATGAAAAACTTAAGCTTATGAAATTATACTACACTCCACATAAGTTTAAAATAATATATAAAATGTTATAAGTTATTTTGATAAAATCTTTTAAATATAAAAATATCAATTAACGATTTTTAAAATGGTGCCTGGTTTTTGTGTTAGAATGAGTATGAAACACCAACACCAACATCAACAAATACTACACCAGAAATATCAACAACATCTAACAGGGAGAACAAACCAAGTATTAGAACCATACATCATCACCAACAATAACACCAACACTACAAGCAGAACAACAGAACTACAGAACAACATACCATACCATACCATCATTTTTCACACGAATACCATACCATCAAAAAACTAAACATCAACAACAGAACAACAGAACAACATACAATGAAACTTCACGAAAGCAATGAATCTTAATGAAGCAAGAACAACAAGAAGAACAATGAAACTTAATGATGCAAGAACAACGTACCTCTTCTTCGTTTCGTCTTCAATGGCAGTGAAACTTCACGTCTGACAATGGCAAGAACAACAATGAAACTTCACGAAAGCAATGGCAGAGAAGAACGACGACAATGGCGAATGGGTTTCAGGAGAGAAGAAAGATAGCAAGGGTTTTCTAAAACGCGCGGTCGAGAGAAGAATATGAATAAAAGTTTCAAAAAATGAAATGAAATGTAACCATTATTTTAATTCATAAATTACCTTAGAGGGCGCTTATAAAGCGCTTTCTAAAATTGGAGAATTTAATTACCTTAGAGGGCGCTTTCCTAAAAGCGCTTTCTAAGGTTAACCTTTAGACAGCGTTTTTCTAAAGCGCTTTCTAAATTATTATCTATAGCAGCGCTTTCCAGAAAGCGCTTTCTAAGGTGGCTACCATTTAGGGCATTTAACAGCGTTTTTGAAAAGCGCTTTCTAAAGGCTATCTATTACAGCGCTTTTTTTTAGCGAAATTTTTTAAAGACCTATAGCAACGCTTTGTCTAAAAAGCGTTGTCTTTGTTGCGCTGTCTTTGTCCAGTTTTGGCGTAATGAAGATCGAAACTTTGATTGTTGTTTAGGTAGTTTGGTTTGTTTGTTTTCTTAAAGTGAGATTAACTCCGCCTAGATCTGATAGGATGGATTTGTATTAACTTGTTTTTTTTAAATAAAGTTCTTTCTCTCTAAAAAAAATAGTTTTCTTTTCCATTTGCATACAAAGCACACATTGATTATTCATTGTGAAGTATAGTAATAATAATAAAGATATTAAATAAAATTTATAATTTTCATACTTGAATTCCATAGAATTGGAAAGAAAATGTAAGAATGAAGAATCAATGAGATAACTAAAGAAATATAAGGGAATGTCACGTGTGTAAGAGAGAGACCAACTTCTCTAATGTTTTTGCACTTTTTTTGCATCTGCATCATTTCCTTCAAACATGCATCTCTTTATCAACATACATCTACTCAACATTTACTCAGCATAAAGGGACAACTGAGAATCCTCACGCTGCCTCCTACGTCCTTCACTAAAATATATTGATATAATAGTGTAATGTGGTTCATTAATGAATATGAATGTTCATATTATTAATTTATTTTCATTATTGTTTTTCTTTTCCTAGTTAATGGTTAGCCTTAATTAATAGTAGCAGTAGAAACCTCCATCACAATAAAATTAATTTTTTTAAAACCAAAATTTTGTGCAATGTAGTTTTTTTAATTAATTTTTTTTAAGAAATTTGAAAAATGATAGAATAAATATATAAGTGTGTCATTATTAGTCAAAACTATACATTTGTTCAATAGAAATTTTAAAATTAAAATAGAGGATTTGATCATACTTTTGACTTAATAGGCCCATATATGGTCGGGTGATCTTATGTTATTCCAGTTTTACAGGAAAGCAAAAGCAAATTGATTGAATTTGATTTACCAATCCCCTTTTTCTTTTCTTTTTTTATTTGACTTGATAAAAAAAGCCCATTCTTTATTTCCCACTTGCTTTATTTCCCACTTGCTTTATTTCAAAGACTTGCCCATCAATTTTGAAACTAAAAGACTGCAATTGTGAAAATTCATATAGTACTTACTAACTACTATATGCTTTCTTTATTGATACAATGGAATTTCTTAATATTATTTTCTGAAATTCCACGTGAAATTTTGTAAATATATTTAATACTAGCATATAGTATTATTTGTTTGTAATTTGGTAAATAGATTTAATACGGAAATAATGTTATTTATTTGGAGTTGATGTTCGTAACTATTTCTTTTACAAAAACTTTTTTAAATAGACGAAACAAAAATCGTTATTAAAAACTTTCAGACGAATCCAAATTTAATTATATATTTCTTAATTGAATGTATATTTAAAAATTCAAATAAATTAAATGATCATATAAACAATACTAGTTTGCAACTAAATGATGGAATTTCTTAGAAATATATATATTAAATATAGATAGATATTGGAGAACTCAAAATAGAAATATTTAAAAAAAAGAAGATGCAATTAATATTTTTTAATTAAAGAAATGCAACATTTATAATATAAGAAAATAAAATGTAGTGGAAAATTGATTTTTTCCCTATCTTCTAATTCTGTCACATCCTTATTCTTGGAGCAATTTTGCTCCAAAATTTTACTTTTTCAACTAAACAAACAATTTTGACCGATTTAGTTGATAAATCTTCCACTATCTTTCACTTCAACCATGCTTTGAACCAGTTTTCACTCTCTTTGGTTTCAAACCAACCAACCCAATTCCACCTTTTCAACTTTACTCTTTTACCAATGTCTCATCACATCCAATTTTTTTTCATCACATCACTTTTTTTTTTCTTTTTCTTCTCACTTTTCTCTTTTTGAAATTCATCTCTCTCTCTCTCTCTCTCTCTCTCTCTCTCTCTTACGAAAATGCTCCATTTCTCTTTCTTCCAACTTCTTTTTTGAACACAAATCTCACTCTCATCTATCTTGCAAACAAAAATAAAAAATATAGATCAAAGTGAAATCAAGAAGGAGAAAAAGGGTACCTGTCATATCCAAAATTTGTTCCACAATTTCCTTTATTCACCTCTTCAAAGTATTGCATCATTTCCCCATCCCTACATGCATATAATCACGTAATTCACACCTTGCTCGTGAATTTCACAACTTTTAAAATTTTCCCCCAAAATTAACTCACGGTCTCATCACTACTCACTCATATACTCACAAAAAATATCTCTAAAGGTTCACACGAGTTTCCCTCAAGCCTTAATACCCTCCTATAAAACCATACTCCTAATTGTTTCTCTTGACACATATTTCAATCCTTAAACTCTGAAGAAACATTCCGCAAATTCTCTACCACTACCCCAACAAAACTGCTAAAGCTCTTCTTCGGAGTCTCTCAAGATTTTCATTAAAGCCTTGAGCAAGTTGTGCCTAGCCCCTTACTCCTGCATCATTTTCCATAACCGAGCGGTTTGAAGAAGAAGTTGAAGAAGGAAAAACATCATATAACAAAGGAAATAAGGAGAACAATGAAACTGACTCACCTAAAGGTGGTTGCTCGCTGGAGTTCTCACCGAAAACCTGGAAATTCCAGGTTCCGGTGAGGCCTTATTTTCTTTAATTTCCTTTAATTTTCCATGTCGATTTACGCTTCTCCTTGCATATTTATTATTTTCCTACTTCCAATTAATGTAATTAGCTTGTAGTTGTGAAGAATATTGGATTGGGGATTTTAGGGTTTATGTTGGGGGAAGGTTCGATTGGCATAATTCATGTTTGATCTGGCTGTTTTTAGTTCAAATTAGTATTCAAGAGAGAAAGTTGAGAGGGGTTCGTGTTTTCAATTTTTTATTTCAACGCATTTTTGAAAATTAGAAAAAATCAGGGATAAACATTCAAAGTGTTCATCCCTTTACTCTTCATATTTCATGTTTTGATCTAAAAAAATGTTTGAGAGGTGGTGTTTATGTGTTTGCGTTCAGAGATAGTAAGAGAGAGAAATTTCGTTGATGAGAGAGAAGGGAAAAAGAAAATGATGAGCATGTGCTCCACTTCCTCTTTTGATTCCGTCTCTATCACCTTTCATCTCACGTGGCGCTTTGTGAGCCCACATATGCACTGTCTATGGTAATTAACCAGGGGTCCCTGTATAGGTACCCCCACCTTAATATCACGCACCTGAATCAACATTCATGATTGAGCCACTTCTTTGACTCATTGGCCTCCTGGACTAGGCTTAGCGCCCTTGGGCTTGCTGGCCCTGGGCCAAGTTGTTTTCCACACCTCATGTTTTTTTACTATGTTTTTTATTGTGTTGTTTTTTTGGTTTCCTTTTTGGTGAGCCTAAATCAATTTCCTTTTACTTATTCATCGCATATCATTGTTTTCTATTAGTTGATTAATATAATCATTTCATAAATTAAATCAATATTTTCAAAATAAAAACTCTTGAGGAACATTAAGCTTTTTCAAAGTCAAATCCAAAATCTTACACTACCAAAATCAAACCTTTTTATCAAAACAACTCGAATCAAAACACTTTATCAACATCAAGTTCATTTACAAGCAAATGAAAGTCACCTAACGTAATCATCCCAAACATTTTTTATAAATTGGATGAAAAAGGACTAGTTTGGTGTATGCCACTCTTTTCTCCGGACGTTTGGACATGAGTCGTATAGCTTGACTATTCAAATATTCGTGATCTTCTTAAAACTTAATAAATCGATCAAATTCAACTCGTCTACTTCATGGATGAAAAAGGAATAATTTGGTGTATACCTCTTTCTTCCCCGAGTACCTGAATACGAGTTGTATAACTTGACCATTCGAGTGCTCGTCATCCTTAAGGAATTCTGACCCGATTTGTACCAAACCTCTTTTACAATCAAAATCTTGAAGCAAATCTCATTTTCATAACAATCGGATGAAAAAGGACTAATTGGGTGTATGCCTTTTTCTTCCCCGAGTATTTGAGTACAAGCTGCATAGCTTAACCATTAAAGTATTTGTTTTCCATTCAAAATAAAATAATTAACCTAATTTAGTTCACTCTTCGATAAATGAAAAAGGAAAAATTAGGTGGATGCATGTTTTTCCCCAAGTATTCGGATACGAGCCGTATAGCTCGACCATTCAGATACTTGTCTTCCCTTAAAGAACCGTGGCTTAATTCGACTCACAAATATTATAATAAAACTAGTTGTAAAAGGTTTAATTGAGCGTATGCCTCTTTCCTCTGTGAATATTTAGATACGAGTCGTATAGCTCGACCATCCGAGTACTCGTCATCCGCCTAAAAATAATACAACCAATCAAACTTGTCATTTTTCATCCCCGCGCAATCAAAATTTTGTTCACAAATGGAGAATGTTTTATCCATTCTACCGCGATACAAACAAACGTTTAAGTCGCCCCCGTACGAGCATAAAGCAACATTTAACCACTAGAATGCGACCTAAACATTCGTTCTTTAAAATCAACCAATAATTATGTGGTTTTTCTACAAAGAACTACATAGCTTTGAGTTCTCCATTGTACCTGGGGATACGTAGGAGCGAGATTCAACGTCTTGCCAAGAACTATAATAAAAAAATCAAAAATACATTTGTATTTCTAGAACTACATAGCATTGGATTCCTCATCGCACCCGAGGATACGTAGGAGCAAGACTCACAATCTTGTCAAGCACTCTAATAAATAAATTATTTTTAGTCCTTTTCTTTTTCCTTCCAAACATTTAATAATTAGAAGAAGCAAGTAACAAAAGCTAACATTTATTCGCAAGACTAACTAAATAGTTCTCGTTGAATACAACAGATGTGAGGGGTATTAATACTTTTCCCTCGCATAACCGACTCTTGAACCCGTATTTGGTTGTAACTACCTTTCTTTTTATTTTGGGGTTTTATTGATATTTTACATTTCCTTTTGGAATAAATAAACTTTGTTGGCGACTCTGTTATCATCTCGAGTGTGCGAACGCCCATGGTGTTTTTCGTTCCGTGACAGTTAGCGACTCTGCAAGGGAAATCTCCAACAAGAGAGTCAAGCCTAGTTTAGTTTGATTTGAGATGAATGTTAGCATTATTTATTTGTAATCTTCTACATTCTTTTAATAATTGTATCTTATGTGGTATTATTGTTTTTTGCTTATCTATTGTGGATTGGATTCTCTGGTCTATGTCATTTTTTGTGGAAGGCTCTATACCCGGATCCGATAAGTTGGTGGTTGTATAGTATTGAACTGCGAGATGTATTCCTCACTGGGTTGGTACGAACACCCCACCTAAAGTATAACCTCTTGGAGGTATCACTACTATAAAAATACCTTTGGTAACACTAACTTAAAACGATCTTACATTAATCATGGTAATACCTCATTTTTTTGACGAGTTTTGGTTTTTTTATATATATGAAAATTCATTTCATTAAGGTTAAAAAAATCAATTGTGCTAATACATTCATGAAGTAGCAGGGTTCGAATCCCAGCTCCAACAATTTTCTACTTTTTCGTTACAATGAGTGTTGTTCTTATAATATGATATACATATTAAAATTAAATACCTATCATTACAGTTGGTAATGTCAACCGTTGTGAAAATAATTACATTTCATCTTGTTTTTGAATAAGGCCCTGGTGAAATTGTTTACCCATATATAAGCGAATTAACTCTCGCTTCTTTACCGTATCGGCGTATCTGTCATAGCGAAACCTTATCACACATTTTCTCTCTTTTTTGTCATTATCTTTCCTATTCTAAAGTATAACCTCAATCTTGTTCTTCATACAAAAAGGTATTCTTCTTCTTCCTTATTCTCTCATTTTCGTGTATGTTGTTGTTATGTTTCACATGATTTTAACATTACTTTTGTCTTGTTCGAGAGTTTAAGGGTTTTTTTTTGTTGTTGTATGTTTCACATGATTTTCATATTATTTACTTCGGTTTCATATGTTTTGTTGTTGGTTTGGATATGCTTTAGGATTAGGTTTTGAAAAAGGGTTTCTCTTCCCTACGACCACTTTGAGCCCATCTAGATATATCCTTATCTCAGATTTCAGAGCCTTCTCTCAGATTTCAAATCCTTCTCTCAACAGGAATCAAGATCAAGCTAGTGGGAGAAAACTTGTCCAAAATATTGAGGCTTCAAAGGAGGTTATTGATATGATGAATTTATTGTTCAACAAAGCCAATGAAGCTTAAGCTGTTAGGGATCACATTATTGTTGTTGAACCATTTAGTAAAATAAGCTATAAGAAGATTCTTATCATGAATCTTATCCCTGAAAAGATAAGGAAGGTAGAGGCTATTGTGAAGGACCTAATGAATCAGGATGCAACTGATTCTGAATCAAATGAAGACCTTAAGAACTGCACGAATTCAACTAGGCATGAAGATTGAAGATTGCCCTTCATGTATCCAACTGATTGTAATGTGTCAAAGTATGATCAGGCTAATATGGGTTCATGTATTCAATTGATTTTAAAATTGAAGTGTGGAACACAAAGCTATTACTAATTCAGGTATTATTACCGGTAAAAATTTAGCTTGATAAATCAATGTATCACCTAGTTGGCATGCCTTAATTTAGAAAGTGTTTGAGTCATTGTAACAATTGTGCGCGCCAATTGTTTGTGTTATTGTGTGAGTGAAAATAATAGAATTATTGTGGAATGCATTTTTTAGTTAAAAGCCATTGTCTTTAGTTATCTAGATGATATGATGTATATGTTAATCATGAATTAATGATTGCCTTTGATCTAATACATTTTTTTGGTATTATACGATTCACATATGCGTGTTGCTAGACGATAAGCTTTGATCTAGAGGGGTTTTTTTTTTGCCAAAATGGTTTTCAAAAGTTTTATGGCACAACGGAAACAACCTGAATCGAATCGTCTAACCAAACCTACTATCGAAAAGCTCGGATATACATAAAGGTACACAATTGAATGATAATGAACATAAATTTTTCAACAACGATTAATCACAACACAATCAAATGATAAGCTATACGTAAAGCTTATTTCCAATGATAAGAAAACAAACAAAAACACAACATTGTAATTTATCGAACACCTTGTGTGCAATCGATATCGTTTGGAAATTTACTTTGTTTTATTGATCTTAAAATAAATCACAATCAACCGGATTATGATTCTATCAACAAAACCTAATTCGAAAATATGACCAAAAATAATTTCCAATTGAATTCATCAAACAACCAATGAATTCAATAATTTGTAAATAAAAAAAACTAAAGAGAGATAGAGAGGGAGAGAGAGAAGGATTTCTTTAGGCTGTTCCCCAATCGACCTCGCTATGGGTACGTCTACCCTCATTTTGAAATCAAATTGAGATACTTGCAATTAAACTTACTTTGCAAAAAGTGTATATACAAGAGATGAAGAACTCTAGCCCTACAAACCCTATGGATTGTTGTTGATTCTACCACCTCCAAAATCCTTGATCAAAGATTGATCATGTAACCAAAAATGTCGCTTCAGTTCACCAATTCTTGCTACTTCCTTGCAAGGAACCACCTTGTCCCAAGGATTTCACACGGTCTAATTAATTCTAATCGTACACTTGTTAAACCCAAGATTTACCAACACGGTCCACCGTCTCACGCTACTCCCATGCAAGGAACCACCTTGTCCCAAGGCTTTCACTCGATCAGATCCGAATTACGTAACCTTGTACAAAACCATCAAATCCTCAATAATCTTGAAGGAAAACCCCATCTAGATTTTCTTATTTGAAATACTCAAAGAACTCAACCCAATATTCTCGGTACACCAACCTAATTAGACGTTATCAAACCTAATCTAGATGGTCACCCAATCAAAAAATGATTATGTGTAGTTAGATTTTTTGTATGCATAGAAGAGAGTTTAAAGATGATGAGTATGTTATGAAATTCTGGTTTAGTATAGGTTTTACACTAGAACCTTACTTGAAGAAGGTGCATGTATCAGTATATATGTGTATGTAAGATATGAAGCAAAGGGCATGTATGAGGAATTGAAAGGAAAACAAATTTTTCAAAATTTTTAGTCTATAGGTCAACCTATGAAGGTCTCTAGTAGATCTATAAAGGTCTCAGGTCGACGTATTTGAAGTGACCTATAGACAGTGACTACATACTTTATTATTGAAGGATCAGTGTCGACCTAAGTGGCTTATGTGTCGACCTATGCTGAAGCAAAAACTTCTATAGGTCGATAATAATACGATTTTACACTACATATTTGGCTCGATTTACATTGAATTATTTAATCATTTTCATTTATTTACATGTTATTTCGCAAGTGTTAAGCTTATTTCCAGGTATTTTATCTCAAGTGACTTGTATAAGAAAAGAAGAGAAAAGAGAAGAAAATAAGGCATTTGACAGCAAAAACTAGATTTTGCATTTAGGGCGCATAGCGACCGTCATGGTACATTAAGTAGTGACCCTCCTCACATGACTATGGCGACCGACACAAGCATAATTCCCAGAATTCAAGTTTAAGTTACGTGGACCACTCAACGGTATCAATTCAACTCAAACCCCGTTCAACAAGTCTTCAGAAAGTATCGGCCACTAACTTCCACTGGAGATTTTCTCTCCTTGTTTCACGACAACTACTGAAGGCTATATATGGAAGCAGTTTTCTACACGGGCTCTCTCTCTCTCTCTCTCTCTCTCTCTCTCTCTCTCTCTCTCGATACCTAGTTTATGCCATTTTCTGCAGTCGAAGTTTTTGATTCCCTTTCCTTTGTTCTTCCACTTTTTGTTTTCTCAGTACTTAAAAAGCAATAGCTTCCTACACCGGGGGGCTATTGGACTTTAGTTAGTATTTATTTCACTTTAAGTTTTATTGTTCGACCAAGCGAATCCTGCCGGCTTGTGGAGGATCGTGTAATCAAGAATTCATTTTTTTCAGGTTTTTACTCAATTAATATAATTTCCCTTTACTTTTAAATATCATGTCTGCATTAATGTTTTATCGTTTATGTTTGTGTATGTTTGTTAAAATGTCCAGCTAAATTATTTATATCGGTATGTAATTAAGTCGATCGGAAAGGGGTCCGATCGATCGTAGGTAAACTATGACACTTTAATTCTTTGGTTCCAATTTCTTATTTTAATTTACTTTTGTTACGAGAGTAAGAAAGTAACGAAGGTTACGATCAATAAAACGGGAGTTTGAGATTTTAACCGGATAGCTGAAACTGGGCATTGGTTTTAAATACAGCGAGAGCGCTTTAAAATCAATTAGGACTTATTAATTTTCAAAAAGTATTTTTAAATTCAAATGGGCTAGCGAGAGCAGATATTCTGATTTAGGAGTATAGTCAGAGTCAATAACACGAGAGTGTGAGGTAAAGACTTTTAAATTGGTATTTTTCTATTGAAAACTATTTTGACTTATAAGCCGACGATCTGTTGGATCCCCGTTGATTGATGAGTTACATACCGATATTCCGTTATACTTTAATCAAATCTAAATTCTAGTTTACTTTTAGTTTCCTGTTTGCACCTTAACATAAGAATCATCAGCCTTAGCTAAACATAGTAACAACTCGATGGCACTAGTTTGATTATCGGTCCCTGTGGGTTCGATATCTTTTAAAACTACGCGATTAGACTGTGCGCTTGCAGTTAGTAACCCCGATAGACTCATAAAGTCGCGATCAAGTTTGTGGCGCCGTTGCCGGGGACTGATTTAGTCAATAGTGCGATTCTTTTGTTGCACCGTATAGACTAAGGCAACAAATACCCTAATTTTCCGGTTGTATGCCAAGTACTCGCTCAAAAGGTGAAGACCTAACGCAACCGACAGACAAACCTGAACGTCTTCTCAGCGTAAGACAACGAATCAGAGAATAATGTTTAGAACACGAAATTCCTTTTCCAGACTCAGAATCTGAATCTAAACCTGAAACTAAACCAGACATGGCCGACGGACCTCAGAACCGTCCTCTTAAGTACTATGCCATTCCTTCGCAAGCTGGACCACATAACAACATCGCTGTCCCTGCCATAGAGGCAAATAACTTGGAGCTAAAACCTTCATTGTTGTCAACTGTACAACATAACCAATTTTCTGGTGGTCCCACGGAGGACCCAAACTTACATTTGTCAGTGTTCTTGCAATATGCAGACACAGTGAAAGCAAATGGTGTCAACCCCGAAGCAATAAGACTACGTATTTTCCCTTTCTCATTAAGAGATAGAGCTAGAGCTTGGCTCCAGTCTCTACCGTCCAACTCTGTCACTACATGGGATGAGTTGAAGAAGGTATTCTTAGCACGATATTTCCCACCAAGCAAGACGGCTATGCTGAGAGCCCAAATCAATGGATTCAAACAAAAGGACAACGAAACTCTTTTTGAAGCATGGGAAAGATACAAGGACATGATGAGGCTTTGTCCAAATAATGGTCTAGAAGAATGGTTGATCATCCATACCTTTTACAATGGTCTCTTGTATAACACAAGAATAACAATAGACACTGCCGCGGGTGGCACACTGATGGATAAACCTAACGCATAGGCTCATGCACTTATCGAAAGTATGGCTCAAAATCACTATCACTGGGGAAGTGAAAGAACCTCTGTAGAGAAACCTCCAACGAAAAGCGAGATGTACGAAATAAGTGGCCTTGACCAAGTGAATGCTAAGGTAGATGCTCTTACTCAAAAGGTGGAAAGTTTGACCCTAACACCTACAGCCACTGTGGCTGCCATAGCTCCAAATTGCGAGTTATGCGGAGTTCCTAGGCACGCTGCCCCTGAATGTCAAATTTTAACAGGAGTTTCCATGGACCAAGTGAATTATGCTCAGGGAAACCCTTACTCAAACACCTACAACCCAGGTTGGAGAAACCATCCAAACCTTTCGTACAAAAACAACAACGCTTTGTATGCACCTGGACAAGCACCTGTTGTACCGCCGGGTTATCAAAAGGATGCCGTAGCTGCTCCTAATGTTCCTAGAAAGTATAACCTTGAAACAATGATGGAGAACTTCATTGCTGCATAAGCTCAACAAAATAAGGAGTTCCTTAACCAAAATGTTCACACTAGTGAGCAAATTAAACAATTAGCCAACAAGGTTGACGCTCTAGCCACTCACAACAAAATGTTAGAAACACAAATCTCATAAGTGGCCCAACAACAGGCAGTTACCGCTGCCCCAGGTGGTAATCTTCCAGGACAAACTCAACCTAATCCGAAGGGACATGCAAATGCTATAACACTTCGGAGTGGAACAGAACTAGAAGGACCTACTGACCCAAGGATCGAAAATCCAGCCATGTATCAAAAGCCTAGTAAGGAGTCTGAAAAGGAAGACGAACCAAAGGAAAACGAAAGAGAGAATAATGGTAAAGAGGCCGAAGAGAAAGAAGAACCATATCTTCCTCCACCACCTTATAAACCACCTATCCCGTATCCTCAAAGATTCTCTAAATCTAAAAACATAGGGCAGTTTAAGAAATTCGTTGAACTTCTGAAACAATTGAACGTTACAATACCCTTTAAAGAGGTAATCACACAAATGCCCTCCTATGCTAAGTTCTTAAAAGAAATTTTATCTAATAAGAAAAAGCTCGAGGATACTGAAACCGTTATGCTTACTGCAGAGTGTAGCGCTATAATCCAAAACAACATGCCTCCTAAGCTAAAAGACCCTGGTAGTTTTTCTATACCATGTGTGATTGGAAAGTTTGTCATAGACAAAGCCCTGTGCGACTTAGGAGCCAGCATTAGCTTAATGCCCTTATCTATTTGTAAAAGGCTCAACATGGGAGAACTGAGACCAACAAAAATGTATGTACAACTAGTTGATCGTTTAGTGAAATTTCCTCTAGGTATGCTAGAAAACGTTCCACTGCGCATAGGACAATTCTACATCCCTACAGATTTCATAATTATGGACATTAAGGAAGACTCAAACATCCCTATCATTTTAGGAAGACCATTCCTAGCCACAGCCGGAGCCATCATAGATGTGAAAAAAGGAAAACTAACTTTTAAGGTTGGTGAAGAAAAGGTAGAATTTATCCTCTCACAATTCTTCAAGGCACCTGCTATAGAAGATTTGTGATGTTTCATGGATGTTATTGATGAATGCGTTAAAGAAACGGAGAAACAACAAAATACGTATTCTGAAGTACTTAAAATTCCAATGCCACGAATTTTTGAAGATGATAATTGGCGAGGGGAATACCAAGATAATAATCTAAGTGAATATCTCGCACTCACTCCTGACCCTATGCCTTGCCCAAAGAAACCAGCTGTAGAACTGAAAACACTACCCAAAGATTTAAGGTATGAATTCCTAGATACGGAACTCGAACGACCAGTTATAGTCAACGCAGATTTAGGACAAATAGAAACTGAAAAATTATTACATGTCCTGAGAAAATACCCAACTGCCTTAGGCTATAACATCTTAGATTTAAAAGGAATAAGTCCCTCTATCTGTACGCATCGCATCATGCTTGAGGAAGACTGTAAGACCTCTAGAAAACATCAAAGGAGAATCAATCCCATTCTGAGTGATGTCGTTAAGAAAGAAGTGCAAAAGCTGATAGAAGCAAGAATCATATACCCAATATTCGATAGTGAATGGGTTAGCCCAGTTCACGTTGTACCCAAGAAAAGAGGTGTTACAGTCATCAATAATGAAAAAGGAGAATTCGTAGCACAACGTACTCAAACCGGATGGAGAATGTGTATCGACTATAGGAAACTAAACAAAGCCACTCGTAAAGATCATTTCCCTTTACCCTTCATAGATCAAATGCTTGAACGTCTGGCTAAGCACTCCCATTTTTGCTATTTAGACGGATATTCAGGATTTTCCAAATTCCTATCCATCCCGATGACCGAGAAAAGACTACTTTCACATGTCCCTATGGTACTTTTGCCTACCGGCCATTGCCTTTCGGATTATGTAACGCACCTGCAACATTCCAGAGATGCATGATGTCCATCTTCTCTGATTTCTTAGATGGTATGATGGAAGTCTTTATGGACGGTTTCTCTGTCTGTGGAGAAAGTTTTGAAGGATGTCTATCAAACCTCGAAATGGTGCTTGAACGATGCGTAAGTGTCAACCTAGTGCTCAATTGGGAAAAATGCCATTTCATGGTCCGACAAGGAATTGTACTTGGACATATAGTATCCAATAAGGGGATTGAAGTCGATGAGGCAAAAATCGAAGTAATAGAAAATCTCCAACCGCCGAAAACCGTTAGAGAAACAAGAAGCTTTCTAGGACACGCCGGTTTTTATCGGTGTTTCATTAAAGATTTCTCTAAGATAACCAAGCCTCTAACTGAGTTGTTGATGAAAGACGCTGAATTCGTCTTTGATGACAAATGCTTAGACGCATTTCGAACGCTTAAGAAAACGTTAATATTAGTGCCCATTATAAAACCCCCAGATTGGAATGAACGATTCGAGATTATCTACGACGCGAGTGATTACGCTGTGGGTGCAGTCTTAGGACAAAGAAAGGACAAAAAGCTGCACGCAATTTACTACGCTAGTAGAACCTTAGATCATGCACAAATGAACTATGCTACCACAGAAAAGGAACTTTTGGCCATCGTGTTTGCTCTGGATAAATTTCGTTCTTACCTAGTAGGAGCGAAAATAATTATCTATACCGATCACGCCGCAATTAGGTACCTATTAAGTAAAAAAGACGCCAAACCAAGGCTTCTGAGGTGGATTCTGCTCCTACAAGAATTTGATTTGGAAATCAAAGATAAGAAAGGCACATAAAATGTAGTAGCTGACCACCTGTCGAGAATGGAAAATATCCAACCTGAACAAGTACCTATTAATGACGATTTCCCTTATGAAAGACTCTTAGCCCAGTTAGAGAGTAATACAATTGAACAATCTCTGACTTATAATGATACAAAAACTAATGAAGTTATAGAGTCTGTTTACACTAAAACCATGCTGCCATGGTATGTTGATTTTGTTAACTATCTAGCAGCTGGAGTACTACCACCTGATCTAACCTATCAACAAAAGAAGAAATTCTTCCATGACCTAAAACACTATTATTGGGATGAACCACTGCTCTTCAAGCGGGGCGCCGATGGAATTTTCCGTCGTTGTG
Source organism: Lathyrus tuberosus (assembly GCA_022829125.1). Classification (NCBI taxonomy): domain Eukaryota; kingdom Viridiplantae; phylum Streptophyta; class Magnoliopsida; order Fabales; family Fabaceae; genus Lathyrus; species Lathyrus tuberosus. The sequence continues at coordinate 12,031,701 of JALAZF010000158.1, forward strand.
TACCCGAAGATGAGGTGGAAGATATAATTTCTCACTGTCATTCCGCCCCATATGGTGGGCACACGAGCACTTCAAAGACTTGTGCTAAGATCTTGCAAGCTGGCCTCTTTTGGCCTACTCTATGGAAAGACGTCCATATCGCAGTTATAAATTGCGACCGGTGCCAACGCACTGGCAATATCTCTAGACGCGATGAAATGCCTCAAAAGGGCATTCTAGAAGTAGAAGTCTTTGACGTGTGGGGAATAGACTTCATGGGACCATTTCCGTCCTCTTTTGGTAATAAATACATACTCGTTGAGGTTGATTATGTTTTAAAATGGATCGAGGCTGTAGCCGTCCCAACAAATGACACACGAGTAGTGACTAAGCTTTTTAAGAATATAATTTTTCCTAGATTCGGTGTTCCAAGACTAGTAATCAGTGATGGAGGTTCCCACTTTATCTTAAAAATCTTTGAGAAACTTCTATCAAAATATGGAGTCAAACACCGTGTAGCGACACCTTACCACCCCCAAACGAGTGGGCAAGTTGAGGTCTCAAATAGAGAAATTAAACATATCTTAGAAAAGACCGTTGCCACCTCTAGGAAAGATTGGTATTCTAAACTACACGAAGCTTTGTGGGCTTATAGGACAGCTTATAAAACTCCCATAGGAACCACGCCATTAAAGCTAGTTTATGGCATATCTTGTCACCTGCCGGTAGAAATAGAACATAAGGCCTATTGGGCTATCAAAACCATTAATTTAAATTATACCGCTGCGGAAGAAAAGAGAATTCTAGATTTACATGAGCTAGAAGAACTTAGATTAGACGCTTACGAGAATGCCCGAATATACAAAGAAAGAACAAAAAAATGGCATGACAAACGTATAGCAAGGAAAGAATTTAATGTAGGATACAATGTACTTTTGTTTAATTCTAGACTTAAATTCTTCCCAGGCAAACTCCGTTCTAGGTGGTCTGGTCCCTTTGATGTAACTAAAGTCCTGTTAAGCGGTGCAGTTGAAATAAAAGGTAGATCTAGTGAATCGTTTATTGTAAATGGGTAACGTTTGAGACACTATCATTGCGTAGACAATAGAGATTTTTTTACTGGTCTAAAACTGACAAAAATACCTGTAGTACCCTTAAGCTGATATTCCTGATAAATTGCGTCGAGCTCCCGACATTAAATGAAGCGCTACGTGGGAGGCAACCCACGAAATTTCTTTTGTTTATTACTTCGTTTTTATTTATTTAAATCATTTACCTTATTTTATTTTCAATTTTTTTATTTATTTTTATTTTCATTTTTATCCAAATTTACTTCACTAACAAATGCGGTATTTTCAATTATTTTAAAAATAAGTGCTGATTGTCTTACCTTATGTTTCCAGGACTTTATTTTTTCTACCTTCTTCCTTCTTCACTGATTTCATTCTTTCTACTAACTTTAAAAGATGGATAATGAAGATACCATGGTTGTGCTATTCAAGGACGCTGCCCAATGGCACCGTTACGAGGCTCTTTCTCTTAGACCTATGGCTTTAACCAAATTCCCCCATGGACCTACCATGACTGCTTTAGGAATAGGTGACAACATAGATTTTATGTTTAACTAAATAGGTTGGGAGGGTTTTGCTAGGAAGAAGCACTCGACTTACCATAGGTTAACTCTTGAATTTTTGAGCTCACTGTCCTATGACCCTAACTATGGCATGGGATTTAATAGGGGTAGGATAACCTTTAGGCTGTTTGGGTACACTTGCCGTTTTAACAACCGAGAAATCGCAGAACTGCTGGATTTCCCCAATGGCCCTGACGTTTTCTCTATGGCACAAGAAGATTTGCTTATGGAAAATGAACTTAACTTTTTCTGGGGTAGTATTTCAGGACGACCACATCATGACCCGCACCCTATGGTGTCCACTGATATTCATAATCCAGCTATCAAATATTTCCATATGATCTTAGCCTTTACCCTCTTTGGAAAATATGAGAATGACACCCTAGTATTCAGAGATGAGCTCTTTATCTTGTTTTGTGTGTTCCAATCTCGACCTGTTACTGGGCTACCTTTATGCTTGACAACCTCCATAGGATTGCTCAAGCTGATCATGGTCCCATTCTAATAGGTGGCTTAGTGACCAAAATTACTGACGCGATGGGATTTAGGACACGTCTCTCTCGAGTAAACCCTTTAGGAGGATATAGGCCCATGAACATCACCTTCTGTTTCAACAGAGGATTAATAGGAAACCTTGGACCACACCATTTCCAACTGCTGATTAACAATGAGGTTGTACCCCACTTTACATTGCCTGACCAGGAACGGACTAGTGTGCACAACCGCCATAATTGGCTGTATGATTTGGACGGACCACAATTTGAGAAGGAATTTGATGGCTATACCTCCGAGATTGAAATAGATCCCAAAACACCTCCACATTACCATGATTTTCCAGAACACCCTATTAATGATGCTAATAACATTCCACCTGCCAACATTCATGCCATATTGGAAGCCTTCCGTACAGAACTCAATGGCATGCGAGACGAGTTCCGTACTATCCGTCTTGATGTCATTGGTTTAAGGGACATTATTGTCGAGCAGCTGGATCATCTGAACCAAGCAGTGGAGACTCTGAGACGCCATATTGGCTGACTTTAATTCTTTTGACATTTACCACATTTTCTTTACTTTTAACTTCAGTTTTTCATCTGCTATTTTTGGTTTTTAATTGAACTTACTGGTGCTCCATGTGTTTGCATCTGCTACTGCTAATGATAATTTTTGGATACTGAATTACTTTACTTCAGTTATTGGATATTTATTTCACTGTTATTTATCTCTATTTTTATTATCTGCAGCAATATTATTTGTTTTTTTACTATTCTGCTGTGTTTGGAGCCTTAAATAAATTTCCATTCCATTATTATTACTTTACTATTGAAAACTGAAGTGTTTTGTGCAGTATTATGCTTTTATTATGCTGATCGTTACTGGTTTAAATTAAAATTTTAAATTTTCTGAGTTTCTGGTGTATGACGACCGTAACACTCCTGTGACGCCCGTCACAGGCATAACAAGGGTGACGACCGTCAGTTCATCTGTGGCGACCGTCACCGAATAAAACCTGCTATCTGCTATATTCGTACCAGAACCACTCAAAACCTTTCTTCTCCCCTCCTTCTACAACAGTTCCACTTACCATTCATCACCATCCACACCATAACTCCATACCACTCAGCAATGTTCAAAATCTCCATTTATTGTGCCACTAATTCACCCACTCACCACATTTTTCTCTATTAAAACACAGTAAATTCACTCCACACTCACAATCCCACCTCTGTTCCGTAAACAAACCACATTCTAAAACCAAAAACTCTTGCATGCACAATGGCTCAACAACCAGACCTTTCACATATAATTTTTCGTGATGGCCAAGCTAGAGAATTTCAAAGAGAGAAGTACATCAAGTTCCACAAACGATCAATCCAACCGACACGCTATCTTGACATTTCCTATCTAGAAGAGCTTGGCTTGTTAGAGGGGGTCAAATGGATGCTTCTCAACTCAGGTTTAACACACCTGTGCACCCAGAACCTCCCGACTTATGAAGTGCTAACCTTGGAGTTCCTCAGCTCTTTTTCCTACAACACCCCCTCTGATGATGCACAATATCTCTCCGGCTCAGCTTCATTTAGAATGTTTAACAAAAAATATTCTTTGACGCAACACGAGCTGGGCAACATGCTAAATTTTCCACAAGGAGACGCTGTACAGTATCGTATCCCGCATGATCCAAACTGGCCGAACATAGCATTCGGGGTGTGGAAAAGCTTAACAGGTGAAAGCATTACAAGCTGGGAGGGACTTAATGCCTCACTCATCCATAACCCAGCCATTCGCTATTATCAACGTGTCTTAGGCCACACTATCTTCGGGAGGGTAAACAACCACAAGGTAAACTCCAAGGAGCTTTTCTTCATGCACTGTGTATTCACGCCCATCCGGTCAATGCCATCTCGTTTCTTCTTGCACACATTCAGGCTAGTGCGAGAGGTTCTACTCCTTTCTGTTTTGGAGGAATAATTACTTCTATAGCACTGGCTTTGAATTTGGAAGACAAGCTTTCTCACTTACCATCTTTACCGACTGAATATCTGGATTTAGAATACTGCCGCAATGCACATCTGATTAAAGCCAGAGAGGATAGGAAATACAACCTTATGGTAAGGAACAAGGTGGTTCGTAGAATTGTTTTGCCTTGCCCTGCTCGTACAAATCCACAGAGGATGACAATTTGGATCTTTGATTTAGATGCCCCTGAGCCTAATGAGGCTGCACCCGAAGGTCAGCCTGATGATGAGTATGCTGATATGGAACAGGGTGCATCCGAGGAAGACATTGTGCAGCCTTCAAGCTCATCCTCCCGACATCGTCGAAGAAGTGTCCGCGCCCCCGCTATTAATGATGACATTCTCGCGTCCATTATGCAAAGGAATGAGTTGGATGCACAGCGAGACCAGAGACACCAGACGCAGCATGCTGACATGATGGGTCTCCTGCACCAAATCCAACAAGACCAGCGCGACCAAGGCGAAAGAATGGAGCGAAGGATGTCAAGCATCATAGATGAGATGGGCGCCTTGACTATGCGAGTGGATGGCTTGCGTTATTACATCTATCATGTGGATTTACCTCATCAGTTTGGACCAGATGGACGTGGGAGAACACGAGGCAGATCGCGAGGACCCCAGTAGTTTGTTTTCTATTTTTTGTTTTGTTTGTTCCTTTCTTTCTACACTATTTCAAAACATTGAGGACAATGTTAGATTCGGTGTGGGAGAGGAAACATTCGTTGTAGTTTATTTTCTAGTTTATGCTCTTATTTCCTTTTCTCAACTTTAATGTACTTCCCAGCTAATATATGCTATGTTTTCCGTGTTATTTAATTCCCCACTTTATTTAGCCATAACAACAAAAAATTTCCTTTACGATTCGACACATAACTTGACACGCCCTTAGAGTATATAGGTTGTTAGAAACCGGAGAAAGAATCAACAAAATTGATACCTGTTGTACCCCAAATTTTACCCTCTGGTTCTGATCGTTTGCATATCCTTTTCATTGGTCTCTGTTTTCGCATTTTTAGTAAACATATCAATAATCATGCATTTTTCGTTAGAGTTTAATTTGTTTTTTTTTACTAACTATTTTCAATTATCTTTTTTATTATTTTTAGTTTTGTTATTATTATTTCTTTATTATTATTATTATTATTAGTTTTCTTATCATTATTAGTTTTATTATTATTAGTTTTATTATTACTAAGCTTTATTATTAGTTTTGTTATTATTATTTCTTTTTTATTATTATTATTAATTTTATTATTATTAATTTTATTATTATTAGTTTTATTATCATTATTAGTTTTATTATTATTAGTTTTATTATTACTAAGCTTTATTATTATTATTATTATTATTATTATTACTTTTATTTTGTTTATCTTCATGGCAAGTGGGGACCACTACAATACAAACACTTCACATGGATTGCCAACTTGGATTTATCAATGGCCAAAAAGCATTCTTACACTTCACTTATCAATGGCCAAAAATCATTCTCATAAAGTCACATGGATTGCCAACTTGGATTTATCAATGGCCAAAAAGCATTTTTACACTTCACTTATCAATGACCAATAATCATTCTCATAAAGTCACATGGATTGCCAACTTGGATTTATCAATGGCCAAAAAGCATTCTTACACTTCAATTATCAATGGCCAAGAATCATTCTCATAAATTCACATGGATTGCCACATCAACACTCCCACTTTATTCACACTATAAATAAGATCTCTCATTCTCTCATTTTGAACACACCAGATTCACCCCACACAAAGGCTGAATACTCTCTTAATTTTCTCCCTCAATTTTCTCCCACAAAGGCTGAATACTCTCTTAATTTTCTCCCTCAATTATTCTTGCAAATTTTTTGGAGAGAAGGCTCGTCTTCATTTTTCCATAACTCGTGTCATTGAAGAGGCAGTGGACCGTCTCCACTAGGTAACATTCACCTCTTTTATTTCTCCGTTTTCAAAGTACCGTGATCATTTATCTATGTTGTTATCAAGTTCATTAGCATGTTAATATTTTTCTGGAAAAAGTATTGTAATATCCTATAATTTTTGTTTGGTTTTATTATGAATGATGTTTAAAAGATAAGATAAAAATTCAAAAAGACAAAAAACATGTTTCATCACCATCCTTTTATTATTTCATACTATTTTTATTTTATTTTCCATTTATTTCTTAATTTTGTTTCTCTAGTTTTTATTTTAGGAGCACTTTGAATTTTTAGTTTCAATTTATCATGTTATTTCTTGAATTCATAACTTTTTCTTTCGAATTTTGTTTTGATTTTTATTTTTCGCTTACGATCTTTGTTTCGATTTTTAGGGCCAATGATATTACAAAATCATGACTTAGTTGATTTATGCAAAATGACTAAAAAGTCTTGATATGTATGAGGCTCATTTCTTTATTTTTGTTGATTAATGAAAGTCGAATATCAAAAGATTATCGATCCTCCGATTAAATCTTGATCAAGACGAGACTAACTTTATTCTTCATTTCGAGTCCATTTTCTTTACTTTAGGCCGATGACATTGTACAAATCTTGACTTTGATTATTTCAAATCAATAAAGTCTTGATAAATATGAGGCCACTTTTTACTTATTTTTATTGGTCGACGAAAGTAAAAAATCTAAGATTATCGATTTATCGATTTAAATCTTGATTAAGACGAGACCAGCCTTATTTTTTTCATTCCGGTTTCATTATCTTTATTTTGGTCGATGACATAACAAACTTCATGGTTTGGTTGACTTCATTGAATCAACAAAACCTTGATCAATATGAGACCACTTTCTCTTTATTTCAGTTTCATTCACTTTTTAGTCGATGAATGTCAAGAATCATTGATTATCGATTCCTCGATTAAATCATGATTAGGACGAGACTAATTCTATTTCGTGTTCTTAGCAAGCAAACATACCATAACACAAACTTAGCAAGAGGTTCCTGTAGAGTACTACAGATACTTAGGGTGCTAATACTTTCCCTTTGTATAACCAACCCCCGAACCTTAGATCTCCCCCCTTTAGGTTTTTTAACGATCTTGAACCTTTCCTTTGGATAAATCAAAGACGGTTGTAAAAGAAAATGATGCAAGTTAAGTAATAGCTTGTTATCCGATTTTCACCGCAACAGAAATGGCGACTTCACTGGGGAATCAGTTAGACCTATTGCTGGTCCTTTCTTAAGTGGGTTAAGCCAATCTTGTTTTTATGTTATTCATGTTTGCTTATTTACTTGTATATGCTTATGTATGTCATATTTGCTTATATACTTGTATCTTTGTTCTTGCTTTATTATCCTGTTTATTTTGGGTTATCATGGTATCTATGAGTGAGATAAGTCCTAACCCGGACTTGAGAGAACACATATGTTTAGGAACCGTGGACATAGTCAAGGGAACTTCGAGGGAGAAATCCCAAAGGAGGAAACTTGAAGTCCACACTCAGTTGAGGCCCTCTTGGAGGTGGTAAATGTTGAACGAGCAATCGTGAATGCGTTACTACTTTCGACCTAGGAGCCAGAGATACTGATGACCTTTAGTTATCCCTTTTCCCCACCTGGCCTATTTAGGATGTAGTGCGATGATTATGAGGGAGTAATCCTAAATGATTGCTATGCGATACTACGCTCAGACGAGACTCTCTTGAGGATTTTATCGATCACCGAGCAATTGGGTAGTTGATAAAATCCGAAAGATGGGTTGTCGACTCTGGGAACTCTTTAGAACCTTGCTCTGCAGATACAAGAACCCTAGTACACACCCTGTGGTTGGTTCTTTACCCTGACTTCATGTTGTGATCTCGAACCCTTGATCCTATTGCATGTGTTTTCGCTTCCTGTTTGCATTGCATTGCATATAATTTGCATCTTTGCATGATTCATTGCATATGTCTGTCTGCCCAGTTACTCATTTCCAGTTGTCTCCATCTTCCAGTGTCATTTGTGAGTCATCAAGCTGATTCCTCGACACCGATACATGACTAGAGCTAACATCAGATGCAGAATGTCGAGAACAACCCTCTGCCAGGGCAAGTGAAGCTTCAGTCGACTTCAGCTCAGCTACTTTTCGAAGACAGGACAACTCATACTTGTAGTTGAATAGTCATTAGACCTTGTTTCTTATTGTTTGCATTTTCCTTTGTTTTGTACTAGCTGTTTGCTTCCAAATTATGTTTGTACTTTCATGTTAATAAAATAAGAATTTGCAACATTTTGATTCAATTCATTTGTTTTTGCTATTTACTTCTTAATGCTTTCTGTTTCAAGAAAAATAAAAAAATTCTCTTTTCCACTTCCTTTTTGATTACGCAAAGATTGGATGGAGGATGATGAAAACGTTATACCCATAATTGCTGTTGGTATGATTTTAAATCAAAACTTTGCTGACGATGTAAGGCATTGTTTCAGTTCCCCAAACACTGGAGAAATAAGGAGGTTAACCCCTCTTTAACCCCTTCGAGCCTAGAAGTAGGAGTTTCGTTCTTTACAAATAAAAACCCGCAATTTTAACCTGGGGTAGGGTAGTTCTCAGTTAACTGGGTTGTACATTCAATTACAAGAGCAGCATTCAAGACGCCTCTCAACAAAGTTCACAAATGTTCCTTCGCACACAACAAGCAAGTGTCGAAGATGTCTTTCAAGTCAAACGCCAATGATGATTCACTGTAATCCTTAAGCCAGACAGTCACTATAAAAAAAGAGAAAAAAAAAAGAAAAGAAGAAAGAACAAGCTTGTATGACAACCAAAAGTTGTAAGGAAGCAGTGATCACCATCTCAAGTCCATTGAATTTTGAACCATCATCGTTATCATCAGTGCAATTCCTAACTCATGGGAATTTGAGTGCATAGTTTGAGTTAACTGAGCATAGGACTGAAGTTCATCACGTAGATTGGGTGGGTACAAATAAACTTTGAGCCTTTATCCTTTGTTTCTTAAACCGTGAACCATGCCATGTTACAACCCTCGAAAGGCCTAATTGAAGCAAGGTCATTTTGAAAGCATACTACAACAAGGTTGCGTAAATTGACTCCAAAAGATCTTTGCAGGTCACCTATTTTGGGTATTACACCCTTTGCTTAAACGTTTCACTTTAATGTCTTGAACCCCCGTGTTCTGACCAGTATCCCATATACTTTGTACCTCTTTCAAAATGATTTTGATTTCAAAAGTTGCATGAAATTTGCATTTACCATGTTTGTACAAATACTTTTGTTTGCAAACTAGCTTTCTTCTTAAGGAATTTTCAAACAATTGAGAAACTTGGTCGGTGATCCAATCAGGGGCAAGTTCCTTCCATATCCTGTTGAGAATCAGTTCAAGATTTGAGGTTTAATGGCGACTTCTCAAAATTGGTTTATACATAAGATTTTTCAAGACTCATACTGGGGCAAGCTTTCCCAGTGTACAGTAAAACAATTATTTTCAAGACTCATACTGGGGCAAGCTTTCCCAGTGTACAGTAAAACAATCATGTTCAAGACCCAGACTGCGGCAAGCTTTCCAAGAGCACCATGAAACAGTCATTTCCAGAATCAATCAAGCCGAAGCAATGATCAGCTCATCTACAATAATCAGCTAATCTGGGGCAGTTTACTTGAAGAATCCCCAAGCAGCTCTCCATCCTTCTTTACAAGGATCATCACTAGATACAGTTTATTAGTGTGGCAAAGATGTGTTCAGCAATAGCATCCCTAGTCCCCAAGCAGAATAACAGTGATCTCTGTGTTGAGGAATCAGTCTTCCAGTCTTGTATTCTTTCTCAAGAGTCGAGCGGTGTCGTCAGCATCTGCATTTGCATTTGATCATATATCATCTGCATGATTATCTACCATATGCATAACATAAGTGTTTTATCCTCATTTGCATTTCTCCTGAGGTCGTGTCGTTATCCATGTCTTACCTTGTGGTCAAAGTCCAACTTACTTGGCGCCTACCAAAACGTTACCTTTCCTTTCATTCAGTGCCATTCCTGAATGCTGTCATTCTCTTGCGTATCTAATCTTGTTGATAGATGTTGGTCTTCTCTCATTCCAGTGCTATTCCTGGATCTCTATATTCTCTCACTCCAGTGTCATTCCTGGATGTCTGTCTCTTGTGATCTCCAGTGCCATTCCTGGATGCCTGTCTCTTGTGATCTCCAGTGCCATTCCTGGATATCTTGTTCCCCTTGTTTCTCCCAGTGCTATTCCTGGAATTTTTGCCTCTCTTTTGTAATCCTCATCAAATTTGCTTGGATATCTTTCAGTGTCATTCCTGAAAGTCTTTTTTGTCCATTCAGTGCCATTCCTGGATGAGTTTTCTCCTTTGCATTCAGTGTCATTCCTGGATGTCTTTCTCACTATCATTCGATACCATTCCTGAATATAGTGATCTACCTTTACTTTCAGTGCCATTCCTGAAAGTTCATAGTTATCCAATGCTTTCTTGGATTTCACCTTTGTTCACATTCATTCAATGCTGTCTTGAATACTGTGGTTCCTTTTGTCCAATGCTTTCTTGGATTTCTATCTTGTTCACTTTCATTTGATGCCTTCTCAGATATTATGAGTTATACCTTTCATCTAAAGTCATTATTGGATGACTGGTGTTTTTTTTTACATTCAATGTCATTCTTGAATGTAATCTTTGTTCACTCATCTAAAGCCATTATTAGATATTATGATTTACACCTTTCATTCAATGCCATTATTGGGTGGCTGGTTTCTTTGCATTCAATGCCATTCTTGAATGTAATCTTTGTCCACTTTTATCTAAAGCTATTATTAGATATTATGATTTATACCTTTAATCCAAAGCCATTATTGGGTGACTGGTTCCTTTGCATTCAATACCATTCTTGAATGTAGTCTTTGTTCACACTCATCTAAAGCCATTATTAGATATTGTAAGTTATACCTTTCATTCAAAGCCGTTATTGGATGTCTGGTTTCTTTACCATCCAATGCCTTTCCGGATGTGTCTCTCTTTCTGATGTTTTTTCCAGGTCGGGTCTTTGTTCACTTTATCTAAAGCCGTTATTAGATATTGTGATCTATACCTTTCATTCAAAGCCAGTATTGGATGTCCGGTTTCTCTACCATCTGATGCCTATCCGGATGTGTCTCTCTTTCTGATATTTTTCAGATAGAGTCTTTGCTCACTTTATCTAAAACCGTTATTAGATATTGTGATTTATACCTTTTGTTCAAAGCCATTATTGGATGACTGGTTTCTTTGCATTCAAAGCCATTCTTGAATGTAGTCTCTGTTCACATTCATCTAAAGCCATTATTAGATATTATGATTTGTACCCTTCATTCACAGCCATTATTGGATGACTGGTTTTTTTTTTGCCATCTGATGTTTTTCCGGATGTGTCTTTCTCTGTCCTTTCTGGTTTTTCTTGAAGATCCCGTTTGAACTCTTCAGTATAAGAAAATCCTAGAAAATCTTTTATTGGTGTCTATCCTTTTATTCCAAATTGATCCCCAAGGGAGATCATGTCTTCTTTCTGGTTCCATGCCCAGTAAAGAGTGTACTTTCATTTTCCCAGTGTCGTCCGGTCACCTATAAACCTGTCGTCCATCTCCTTGGACTTTTCCCTAGTGGAGAGCCCCTCTCTGGCTCCCATCCCCAGTGAGGGCCTGTAGGACTTCCTCTTTATTTTTCTATCCCCGGTGCATCCTTAGAGTCTCCCCAGTGAGTCTATCGTTGGACAGTCTGTATCCCCAATGAGTCTTTCTCGTGAATGCTAACCTTATCCTTCCCCAGTAAGCTTACCTGTGGTGGATTGCTCTTCATCCTTGGTGTCTTGTTTGTCTGCATTCTTGCACTATCATATCATCATACTATAAGTTTATGGCATGTCAGCATTTGCATGTCTACTGCTTGTCCTTAGCATCTGCATTCCATCTAAGGGCAAAATTTTCGGTTTTCTATATTTAAATACCTTTCACCTTGATGCACCAAGGATTTCCATTCCCCGTGCCATCCGGTAAAGTTATTTAAATAGGGGCAACTGTTGTACCCCAAATTTTACCCTCTGGTTCTGATCGTTTGCATATCCTTTTCATTGGTCTCTGTTTTAGCATTTTTAGTAAACATATCAATAATCATGCATTTTTCGTTAGAGTTTAATTTGTTTAATTTGTTTTTTTTACTAACTATTTTCAATTATCTTTTTTAATATTTTTAGTTTTGTTATTATTATTTCTTTATTATTATTATTATTATTATTATTATTAATTTTATTATTATTAGTTTTATTATCATTATTAGTTTTATTATTATTAGTTTTATTATTACTAAGCTTTATTATTAGCTTTATTATTAGTTTTGTTATTATTATTTCTTTTTTATTATTATTATTATTATCAATTTTATTATTATTAGTTTTATTATCATTATTAGTTTTATTATTATTAGTTTTATTATTACTAAGCTTTATTATTATTATTACTTTTATTTTGTTTATCTTCATGGTAAGTGGGGACCACTACAATACAAACACTTCACATGGATTGCCAACTTGGATTTATCAATGGCCAAAAAGCATTCTCACACTTCACTTATCAATGGCCAAGAATCATTCTCATAAAGTCACATGGATTGCCAACTTGGATTTATCAATGGCCAAAAAGCATTCTTACACTTCACTTATCAATGGCCAAGAATAATTCTCATAAAGTCACATGGATTGCCAACTTGGATTTATCAATGGCCAAAAAGCATTCTTACACTTCAATTATCAATGGTCAAGAATCATTCTCATAAAGTCACATGGATTGCCACATCAACACTCCCACTTTATTCACACTATAAATAAGATCTCATTCTCTCATTTTGAACACACCAGATTCACCCCACACAAAGGCTGAATACTCTCTTAATTTTCTCCCTCAATTATTCTTGAAAATTTTCTGGAGAGAAGGCTCGTCTTCATTTTTCCATAACTCGTGTCATTGAAGAGGCAGTGGACCGTCTCCACTAGGTAACATTCACCTCTTTTATTTCTCCGTTTTCAAAGTACCATGATCATTTATCTATGCTGTTATCAAGTTCATTAGCATGTTAATATTTTTCTGGAAAAAGTATTGTAATATCCTATAATTTTTGTTTGGTTTTATTATGAATGATGTTTAAAAGATAAGATAAAAATTCAAAAAGTCAAAAAACATGCTTCATCACCACCCTTTTATTATTTCATACTATTTTTATTTTATTTTCCATTTATTTCTTAATTTTGTTTCTCTAGTTTATATTTTAGGAGCACTTTGAATTTTTAGTTTCAATTTATCATGTTATTTCTTGAATTCATAACTTTTTCTTTCGAATTTTGTTTTGATTTTTATTTTTTGTTTACGATCTTTATTTCGATTTTTAGGGCCAATGATATTACAAAATCATGACTTAGTTGATTTATGCAAAATGACTAAAAAGTCTTGATATGTATGAGGCTCATTTCTTTATTTTTGTTGATCAATGAACGTCGAATATCAAAAGATTATCGATTCTCCGATTAAATCTTGATCAAGATGAGACTAACTTTATTCTTCATTTCGAGTCCATTTTCTTTACTTTAGGCCGATGACATTGCAAAAATCTTGACTTTGATTATTTCAAATCAATAAAGTCTTGATAAATATGAGGCCACTTTTTACTTATTTTTATTGGTCGATGAAAGTAAAAAATCTAAGATTATCGATTTATCGATTTAAATCTTGATTAAGACGAGACCAACCTTATTTTTTTCATTCCGGTTTCATTATCTTTATTTTGGTCGATGACATAACAAACTTCATGGTTTGGTTGACTTCATTGAATCAACAAAACCTTGATCAATATGAGACCACTTTCTCTTTATTTCAGTTTCATTCACTTTTTTGTCGATGAAAGTCAAGAATCATTGATTATCGATTCCTCGATTAAATCATGATTAGGACGAGGCTAATTCTATTTCGTGTTCTTAGCAAGCAAACATAACATAACACAAACTTAGCAAGAGGTTCCTGTAGAGTACTACAGATACTTAGGGTGCTAATACCTTCCCTTTGTATAACCAACCCCCGAACCTTAGATCTCCCCCCTTTAGGTTTTTTAACGATCTTGAACCTTTCCTTTGGATAAATCAAAGACGGTTGTAAAAGAAAATGATGCAAGTTAAGTAATAGCTTGTTATCCGATTTTCACCGCAACAATACCGTCTTGACACCCTAGACCTCTCATATTTGCGTTATCAGTTTGAGTACCCATTATACCGAGACCTTAAGCTTTAGTTCTAAATTAGCCCCAAGTAGTTTATATCAGCAATCATTACCGTCCTAAGCACAAACTACGTGGAGAGCCGATGCAAATAAGTGATTGATGCCTAAAGTTGCAAAAATTCAAAAATTTCAAGCTTTTGTCTGTGGAAATAAAATGAAAATGCAGAATGCAAGATATGCAAAAGGTGATAGAAATATGTGTTAGTTGGTTCAGAGGTACCTGGTACTGAACTCGGTAGGGCGACCTACAGTTCGATCCCCCACAACTTGCAACAGGTATATAAAGGGTTACCACACTTATGTACCAGACCCCGTGTTTAAAGGATCAAAATCACTAACAGGCTGCTCTACTATGTGCGTGTAAGGGCAAAGGGCTTAATGTGATTGCGTCGGAATGAAAGCGGGTGAAATAGAAACAAGAAGCATTAGGTTGAGCTATAGTAGAATGATTCGGACTGGTTTGTATAGGGGGTCTATGATCATGCTTTATGTTTTGTGTCATGAATGTATCTTTAGTGTTTGATTGAGTATCTGGGCCACACAACCGCGTATGATTCGGAAATGTGTCAGGTGTGTGTGTAGGATCAATGCTTTCGAAATGATTATTTGCTTGAGGACAAGCAAAGGTTCAAGTGTAGGGGAGTTTGATAATACGATTTTACACTACATATTTGCCTCGATTTACGTTGAATTATATAATCGTTTTCGTTTATTTACATGTTATTTCGCAAGTGTTAATCTTATTTCCAGGTATTTTATCTAAAGTGACTTGTATAAGAAAAGAAGAGAAAAGAGAAGTAAAGAGAAGAAAATAAGGCATTTGACAGCAAAAACCAGATTTTTCACTCAGGGCGCATGGCGACCGTCACAGGTCCATGGCGACCGTCATGGTACTTTAAGTAGTGACCCTCATCACATGACTATGGCAACCGACACAAGCATAATTCCCATAATTCAAGTTTAAGTTACGTAGACCACTCAACGGTATCAATTCAACTCAAACCACATTCAAAAAGTCTTCAGAAAGTATCGGCCACTAACTTCCACTGGAGATTTTCTCTGCTTGTTTCACGACAACTACTGAAGGCTATATATGGAAGCAGTTTTCTACATGGTCGCTCTCTCTCTCGATTCCTAGTTTATGCCATTTTCTGCAGTCGAAGTTTTTGATTCCCTTTCCTTTGTTCTTCCACTTTTTGTTTTCTCAGTACTTAAAAAGCAATAGCTTCCTACACCGGGGGGCTATTGCACTTTAGTTAGTAGTTATTTCACTTTAAGTTTTATTGTTCGACCAAGCGAATCCTGCGGGCTTGTGGAGGATCGTGTAATTAAGAATTCATTGTTTTCAGGTTTTTACTCAATTAATATAATTGCCCTTTACTTTTAAATATCATGTCTGCATTAATGTTTTATCATTTATGTTTGTGCATGTCTATTAAAATGCCAGGCTAAATTATTTATGTCGGTATGTAATTAAGTCGATCGGAAAGGGGTCCCATCAATGGTAGGTAAACTTTGACACTTTAATTCTCTGGTTCCAATTTCTTATTTTAATTGACTTTTGTTACGAGAGTAAGAAAGTAACGAAGGTTACGATCAATAAAACGAGAGTTTGAGATTTTAACCGGATAGCTGAAACTGGGCATTGGTTTTAAATATAGCGAGAGCGCTTTATAATCAATTAGGACTTATTAATTTTCAAAAAGTATTTTTAAATACAAATGGGTTAGCGAGAGCAGACATTCTGATTTAGGAGTATAGTCAGAGTAAATAACACGAGAGTGTGAGGTAAAAACTTTTAAACTGGTATTTTTCTACTGAAAACTATTTTGACTAATAAGCCGACGATCTGTTGAATCCCCATTGATTGATGAGTTACGTACCGATATTCCGTTATACTTTAATCAAATCTAAATTCTAGTTTACTTTTAGTTTCCCGTTTGCACCTTAACATAAGAATCATCAGCCTTAGATAAACATAGTAACAACCCGATAGCACTAGTTTGATTATCGGTCCCTGTGGGTTCGATATCTTTTATAACTACGCGATTAAACTGTGCGCTTGCAGTTAGTAACCCCGATAGACTCATAAAGTCGCGATCAGTCGACCTAAACACGTATGTGTTGGCCTATGCAGTAGTTTTCACACTAGAAACTCAATTTTTAATGCATGGATCTTGCCTAAGTCATTTCTTAACATGTTTATATGCACCCTAATGCTAAGATGAACAATGCATATCTAGAATTTGGTTGATACCGTCGAATGTACAAAAACGCTAAAGTTCATCCTAGTTTTGACATCATTCAAAAATGGAAAGATGCACTCAGTATATATATATATATATATATATATATATATATATAAACAAGTAATTTCACCACGGTTTCTAAATCATCCTGTGTTTATATGTTGAACCCTAAACTTTTCACAACGATTATTTAACACAATTGCGTTGATAGGTAGCACGCATTTTTATTTTCTACAACGGGCACTAGATCGTGATTGTAAGTAACACATATACAATCACATGATACTTAACAATAGCTGGTCCACCGTGATTGTATATCTTTGCCGACCGTGATTGTATGTGTTTTGCGTAGTAGTTTATTGTTGTTTAACAAGTATTCGTTACGGCGATAATATCTTCAAGCAGGTTCGTGACTTTGGGACCTTTTTGGAACCTTGGAGTCGATGGTTGTGTAGTATCAGCTTATGAGATGCATGCCTCGTGGGGTTGATACGAAAACCTAACCTAGAAGAGATCATCTTGAGGGTATTACTGTCTAATGAGTATTTATTAAGGCAACGATATTTTCAAAAGGATCTATGACTCTAGGAACTCGAACCTATAGAGCCTACTTGTGGGGAATTATTTATCTGAAGCTTTGCATTGCATTACATTTTCATAACAAAATATTTAGCATATGCATTTTTTGTTTTTAGGGAATCTAAAGGCTATAAGGGTTGTAAGCATTCAATAAGTATCGGGTCAATGATGACTTCTCGGTAAGTGTACCGACAATGTTGCAGTAATAATAAAGATCGAATCCACATGAACTCCTATTTAACAAGACAAAATTATGCAATGCAAAAATAAAATAAAGTATTCATACAGAATTATGAAAGCAGTTAGGTTGTGTATAGAATCCCCTATTTCTCTATTGTTGATGTTCGAGGCATTACATGAATGATATTGATACTATAATCCCAAGCCGAATTAACAAAACCGCTATAACCAATCCCTTGCGGTATAACTCCCTAATCACGACTCATAATTTTTTATCCCTAGTCTACCAGCGTAAGAAGGATTAGGTAATGCAACAGAGTGTTAATTCACTAGCCACTACTCGGGGTCCCCTGTCCCTATTCAACCATCGTAAGCACAACAATTGCCCTAGGTCCAACAAATAGACTAATGGTAAATATTCCATATGTTCCCAAAATCAGATTAAAAGTGTATCTCACATAAAAAACATTACGAACAAGAAGCATTTGAATAGAATTACAGGTCAAAATACTCCTGCAGTATCAAATCAAACATATGTCCCAAAAATATAAAATAGGTTCATCAAACACAACCCAAGCCAGAGAGATTTAACTACTCATAATTCAAAATAGAATACCAAAAATAATTAAGAAGGTTTGCATAAGAATTTCCTTGAAGGATTGGTCTCCAATGTCTCTAAATGCTCTTAGAAAACACTTCTGGTACTGTCAAACTTGTACTTTCTATGTAGAATTTCGTAACCCTTGAAAATGTTCACAAAGTCCTCTTAAAAAGCCTTCAAAGTGAATAAAACGCGTCAAAAAAGCCAAGAAAATGGGGCCATCGCGTGGGTGATGACCTGCATTGCACGCGATGCAGCTGATACATACCTATCACGCGTACGATTCTGTGTGATGCTGCGCGTGATTTTTCCAGTAAATGCACGTTTTTTCTCCATTTTTCACTTGATTTTTCACTAAGTCCTATTTCTTCACACTTAGCTATTTTTTCTCATTCTTTGGCCTTTATTCTTCATTTTTGGTCATCCTCTTTAAATTTTGTTGATCCATTTCTTCGACCGAATTTATCCAATGACAGACTGTCATCACAACCCCAAACTTGAATCGATACTTGTCCTCAAGTAACTCGCCTGCAACTTCACATTTCAATAGAAAACAAGTTTCACAATAACACTTGAAAAGTATCATATGATTTTTTCTTTACCTGACCATTGTTCTAGCTTCCAACTTCCATCCGACAAATTCGAAAAATGTCCTCAAACTTTAACTAGTACTCAACCTGTCTCTCAGCTCACCTTGACTCACTTAATGGATAAGGTAATCTCTCAATCAACATGCAAAATAGTTTATACTTAGCTTGATCATTTTCAAATTTAATTCATCAAAGAAATCAAAACACACACATTTGAGGGTTTTTTTGGTTGTATCTTGGCTTATATTTGGGTAGGATATTTTTGAGAAAGTAGGTTTAAACATTTGGAGAAAGTAGGTTTAAACATCACACCCCTTTGTTCCTTCTTGATAGTACTAGAGATTTTTATTTTGTGGTCCTTATCATGCACTTTTGCATTATTTTAATCACTTTTTTATGACGAAGCTTCTTTTTTCCACTTCTTATTTTCTCAAAATTTTGAATTTTTTTACCAATTTTCTCTAGTACCCCAACCCCAAACTTAAAACTTTGCTAACTTCCAAGAGCAACCCTAAACTTAATCTTTTTTATACTGCTTAAGAACTGAAATTCTACTTAACTCCAAAGAGAGGGTGGAAAGTTAAGATCTTTCAAGTAATACGACTAAAAATTAAAGCTAAGACACCGAAAAAGGTTAAACTCTAAGTGGTTTGCAAAGGATGTACCTATTACTACAAGGTGGTTACAAAGGCTCAAAATTATAAACAAACAACTGGCTTAGTTTGTGTCAATCAAACTAGACAAACTTAATTAGAAATAGATCAAACCTGATAAAATAATAATGCATGGATACACTCAATAAAAAAGAAATAGATTAAACCTAACAACAACCCTAACCAACACAAAAGAACATCTACGATAAAAACAACAACAACAACAACAAGCAGAGAAATCCGTAAAAAAAAGGCTAGAGTAACCATACAAGACCAGCTGAAGAACCATCGGTACCACAAAAAATACCAACAAGAACACAACTAATGAAGGTTGAAATCACTCACCCCTATTGGTTTAGAAAAAAGAAAGGTTTCTCCAGACAGGCCGAAAAGAGACATAAGTTGTCCACTGACCTACCAAGATATCATTTCTCTGTTGTCAATGGAGGATGAGTTTCCACGCTCCGCCCTAAGAAAATATTTTGTTTTTCAAACAAACAAAATGTATTTATTTATTTTCAAATATTCATATTTCTTTTTTTCATAGCATCAAAATCAAATAATTAAGTTAAATACAACATTCAACATAAATTAATTATATAATTTTTTTTTAGTTTTTAAAATCTAAATTCTAAATATTAAAGCATCAAAATAAAAATTTCAAATTTCTTATAGAATATTTGTGTCACATCCATAAATGCATTATCTTCAAATAATCAAATTCTTTGAAAGTAAAAAACTAAAATCCTACATACAAAAATCACATTTTTTATCACAAGTTATTTAAAATTACTGCATTTTGTTGCCAAAATATATATTTAAACATAATAAATACAAAAATATTTAATAATTTTGAGTAATTCCAATGAATGCATGTAGGACTGTTTAAAAAGACCTTTGAACCGAATTGAACTATTAAATCGGAGTGAAATTAACTTTAAAAAGTTCAAACAATTATTTGGTTAGTAAATCAAACCATGTCGCTGAATCAATTCTATAACTGAACTAAATAAAAAATAAACGGAGTTGAAATTGAAATCGAACTCAAAAATTAAACCAAAATTGCTAAAAATATGTTTAATAAAAAAATCGAAAAAATGTATAATAGTTCGGTTCTTTAACAAATGATTTGGTTTGAGAAAAATTGTCTTCTAACGATTTTGTACAGCTCGAAATTCTAAACCGTTATACCAAATCAACAATTTTGGTTCTATTCAATTCTCGATAAATTAAGACAATTCGATTGTAACAATTTACCATAGTTCAGATATATTCGATTCGATTTTCTAACTAAACTATATTACACTGGTTGGCGAACGAGCATGCCCTCCCCGTTTAGCCTCGTCTACAAAAGCCCACCAAAAAAATGGAGCGCACCTAAATTCTTGGACCGCCGCCTTGCAAAAAAATGAGTGCGGAGCGAGGTAGACCATCGAGCATTACAATTTTAAGTCTAAAAATTATAAAATTTTATATTATTGTTCGTGTTCTCAAAAACCCGCAAAAACATATAATGAAACAAGAAAGTCATATTAGAGGACACGCAAACCTAAAACTTTGATTCGCCATAAAATAAAATCGGGTAAAATGTCCAACAAATCGAACTCATTTTACCACCGCTACTACGAACTTAACAGCCTAAATGCAGGAGTGAAGCACATGCCGTATCATTTCCTCCACCACATCCCGTTTATAAATTTCTTATGATTGTTTTTTTAAGACAAATAGGGATATATATATATATAATGAAGGCCAAAGTGAAGAGTCAAGAGGGGGAACCTCCAAGGAAAAGTCCAAGATACAAGAAGTATGAAAATCAAAATAACAAAGACAAATAAAGGGAAACATATCAAAATGAAACTCACACCACCCCGGGAAACTAGGACTGTTGAGAATAATAAGTCAAATGTGAGTTGGAGTCCCACATTGTTTAT
Organism: Lathyrus tuberosus; assembly: GCA_022829125.1. Classification (NCBI taxonomy): domain Eukaryota; kingdom Viridiplantae; phylum Streptophyta; class Magnoliopsida; order Fabales; family Fabaceae; genus Lathyrus; species Lathyrus tuberosus. The sequence goes on from JALAZF010000158.1 coordinate 12,052,872, forward strand.
AAATGTGAAGATTTGAACATTTATAAGTGGGAGAACCTGCACACTTATCACCTTAAGGTTTTGGATGAATATGTCATGTCTCTCTCATTTGTGTTACTCTTAACCCAATGTTGATGTTCCTTCTCATGACCTAACAAATGGTATCACAAGCATTTTGTTCGAGTAAAGGGACCGGCATACTTGTATCGAAATGTTCAGGAAGAGGTATCCCGTTGAAATTGAAATGTCCGGGAAAGAGGTGTCAACTGCAGTACAAGTGTATATGGACAAAATAGTTTCCACTTGAGGGGGAGTATTGTGGACTCACACTTGAGGAGGAGTGTTGATAATAATAAGTCAAGTGTGAGTTGTAGTCCTAAATTGGTTATAAATATGTGTCGCTCCCGGAATTTTCATCCAAGTATAAACGCGAAAGTGGCACCAAAACAGAGTCGCCAGCAATGTGTATTTATCCCAAGAGAGGGAAAGGAAACACCGCGTAAACCTGAAGGAAAGGATAGAGCATGGTCTTGCGACCAAGAGAATTGGATTCAAGAGTCGGTTACGCGAGAGGAAGGTATTAGCACCCCCTCGCGTCCATTGTACCCGATGGGATCCACGCTTGCTGCTTCAATCAAAGGGCGTAAGGAAAGGATACTTGAAAAGGAACTGCTAGATGGAGAACTGGAAAAGGAAAGGAGAGAGAAAGAGAAACAAATGTAGGGAAAATAAAAGAAGTGCTCGAATGGGCCCTACCCCACTGCCTACGTATCTCATCAGGAACATGAGAATCAGAGCGACGTAGTTCCCCTAACTAGGGATGGATTGTTTGTGTTTTTTAAGGAACGACAAACGTTCTAGCTCAGGTGTTGCAGGCTCGCTGGTCCGAGTGCGTTACCATCTTGCAAGAGAACGAGTAGGAGCACGTTCGTACGCTAAGAGTGAATGAGGTGAGAAAAGAATTCCCGAAGGAAAGACGTTATTATTTGTTTGAAGTTTTTTAGAAAGAAGTGTTATTTGTTTGCATATGATAGTGTATCTAAATCTTAATCATTGGAATGTGTACATCCTCACATTCCAAGATGGAATGAGTAAAAAAATACACTAAGTGTGAAGAAGACCCTCAAATTTAGTTCCAATTATTAAGGTTCGAACACACTAGCATACTTGTATTTATTAAGTGTTTTTGTTAATTATGAAATGAAGAATTGTTTTTCTTTATTTGTATCTTCAACAAGTATTGCATTTAAGTCCCTCATACAAGATCAAATGTTTAACACATTGACCCAAGATGGGCCATATGCTACACATTCTAAGATTATAAGAGAAGACCCCTTATAATATTTTCTTTATATGAAAGGCCTAAATGCAATAAGTGCCTAACTTTACTAGATATTTTGAATTTTCTTTGAGATGAGAAGATGAAAGACTCAAGTGGGAGAGAAAGGTGAAAATTAAGGGGAGACTAAGACACACCCTAGTGTTAGCATGCTTGGAGATCCTATGGTTAATGTGGTTTAAAGAACACTATCCTAAAAAGGAGAAGAAGAGCAAAAGAAGCAACTTACTTCCAAGATGGAAGTTAAGTTGATCTTAGAGAGGGATGAAGAGAGTTATTCAAGGAAAGCATATAAATGCTTAAAAGAGATAAAGGAAGAGATTGTATGTGGGTGCACATCCACACACATGACTTACCGATAGCCCCTAAAAATGTTAGCAAAGCAAATGTATATGAAAGCAAAAGTGAAGGAAATAAGGCAATTAATAAAAGTTAGAATTAAAATGCTAACTAAAAAAGGGAAGATTAAATTCTAAGGAAAAAACTTGAGATTAAATCTAAAATTAATCCTAAAATTAGTTCAAGTTGATTCTAAAGAAGATTAACCTAAAGTTATTTCAAGTTAAATCTAATCTAATTCTAAAATTAACCTAAAGGTATATCTAGAATTAAAACTAATATTAATCCTAAAATTAATTCCAATTATTTCTAACTAAAAAACTAACTCTCACTAATCAAATTCTAAAATTAAATCTAATTACTAAAAGTGAGTTAACCAAAAATTAGGATTAAGAACTAACATCAAAACCAAGATTTAATTCTAATTCTCTAATCAAAATCTAATTTCTAAAATATAAATCCAAAATTAGTTTCTACATCTAAAACAATTAATGGGCAATTAAGCCAAAAAATCAATTAGTGAACTAGTAACCAAAACAATTTGGAAATGATTAAGCAAAAATCGATTATGGAGATTAAGTAAAAAAAGTGATCATTCAACAACATTATCCAAAACCTAATCTAATGGGCCACAATTAATGTCAATGTTAAACCAAGTAAAAATGTCAATTAAAGTCAATATTAACACCTAATTCAAACAAACTCTAAGTTGCGAATTAATTCTAAAATTCAATTCTAAGATTAATACCTAGTCAATTAACCATTAATCAATTATTAATCAATATCAAACCAATTAAACTCAAACTACTAAACCTAATTATCTAAAATGTTTAAACTAAAAGCCAATGTAACAGGGGGTGCAATGAGCAGTTTATATGTTGGAAATGAAATGTTAGGCCCAAGAAATCATGGAGCAGGCAGGTGGGAGGTGCAAAGAGTGAAAAAGGAGGTGTGGTTAGGAAAAAAGAGAATCAGTCACAGGCTAACAAAACCCGACCCAAGTTACCATGGACAACATGTTTGTTTTTAAAAGCAACTCTAATTTAATCAATAGAAAAAACTCTCACTCTCTCCTGCTTGCCGTCGTTCTCTTCTTCTCCAACGTCCACCCCCGTTCCGTCGCTCACATCGTCGACGCAACCCTACAAGTCGTCTTCGTCGCCGATCTCCTCTTAACAACATCTCCGTCTTCAACACGAAAAACACGCCGGTGCGCCTCCTCCCCTCATCTTCTTCTCCGTCTTCAACGTACCCCGCCGGCCGTTCACAATTCCGGCGTCATCTCCTTTCGCGACCTCACAAAGCATCGTCATTCTCAACTCGCTCGTCCTTCTCCGTACCAAATTCCCTGCGCCGGGCGTATCTCCGGCGGCGGCGGAGTGATTCTTTATTCAATCCGTCATCAGTTCTCTCAATCCTCACAGAGTACACACGATCTTCGCAACTCTTCTACACTATCTCACCGAGAACGAAACAAATACCGCATATTAACAGAAAGAGAAAACCGCAAATTCGCAAATGAACATCAAATCGGAAGTTACACAACACACGTCACAAATTGAGATTGGATCGAAATCGACGTACCTACCAGAGAGAGTCCGGTGCTTCTTCAATTTGCAAACGAACTGGTGTGAACTGAAACTTCAAAGATGATTCGAATGGGAATTGATGAGGTGATGGTGTTTTTTCCGGTTGATTTGTGTGTGATGAGAATGGAAGAAGTTGCAGAGAATTGGTTGAAGAAGATGAAGATTGGAGGAATGAGAATTGAGAAAGTGGTGCCGAATGAAGAAGTTGAAGTGTGGAAGAAGAAGAGAAGACTGAAGAATGAAGGTAATGCCGGTTTTATAGCAGAAATCGGATGAGGGCAAATTGGTATTTTCACACTGAAATTCAGTTAGAGTTTGTAAGAGGTTTTTGAATCAGTTAGTTTTTCTATTATTGTTGGTTAGAATTTGGTTAGTGGAAATGTTAGAAGTTAGGAATTGTTGCTGTTGACAGTTAGATTGTGAAACTGATGTGGATTCTGTTATAGGTTTTTGTTGAAATTTTTCTGTTAGGAAGATCTTAGGGGAGGAGTTAGAGATGGTTTAGAAAATTATTATTTCTGTTATTGGTAGTAAGGTTTGGTTGCTTCTCTAGTGTAGATTTTGGTTGTAGAAAATATGAATTCTAATGTAACTGAAATGTTGTGGGATTATGAAGAGTTTTTGGTAATGATAATTTTCTATTGTGAATTTTTCCAATGAATTTTCTTTGTATATATTGTTGCTGCTAATTCATGAAGCAGAGATATAACTTTGGGGAATAAGAGTTGTGACAGTTGGTGAATTTCTTTTTTTGTGGAAAATTCGGTTATGTTGTATTTTTGTTATTTTTGCCTGTGCGATTTTAGAAATATATTCATGTAAGAGCTGACTCGGTAGAGACTAGAAAGAGTTTAACAGATGATCATCCTAAGAAAAAGGTTGAACTGATTTCCCGGTTAGATGATTGAGATAATGAGAACCATCTTCTTCTTCATCCAGTAGCTGAAGTGATTGCTCACCCCCAATACTTTTGACAACACGTGATGGCAGAGGTGAATCAAAACCATTTTGTATCATTTGATTCAAACACCATTTCAGTCAAATCAATCGCTTGGTTAATGCCAGTGCTTAATTTTCTCAGATCTTCACGCAGGATATCAAGTGCAGCCATCAATGCTTTGATGCGCATCACCTTGTTTGAACCAACAAAACCTTCAGCATAAGTGCTTTCTGAATCTCTTGGTACCTTCTGTTGAGTTGTACGGTAACTAGCTTTTGTTTCGACAATAGGAATTGAATTTAAATTGGGCCTTGAATTAAATGCAGTAATGGATGTTTGCAAAGTGAATTGAGATGGATTTAAATTAAATGGCTTGAATTTGTCTAGGAGATGGATTTAAAGAGTATGATTTATTTGAAATGGGTTAAGCAAATGGACAATTAAAAGGAATATGGACCAAGGGATCAAAATGTGGGTTTTGAACCTAAAGATGGATATGGATACTTGGAAGACTTAAGGATATGCTTTATTGGAAAAATGGATAACATGGATTATGAACTAAATTGAATAAAATGGATATCCAACATGGTTATAGGTTTTGGATGTGGATGATGAAATAGATAGCACTATTTGGATTTGAAACCATGGATTTAAGATTGAAAAATGGATTTGACTTTGGATATGAATATTAAAATGGACAATTGGACTAAAAATGGATATTAGGAATTGGATAATGGTTTAAAAAGGATGTGGATATTTGGATATTAATGGATTTAAAAGTGGATTATAAGTGGAATTTGGAATTTATGGAAATGGTATCAGAATGGTTATGGGTTAGCAAAAAGGATCCATGTATCTCGAATTCCAAGTAAGTCACCTGATCAATCTCAACACATTCAATCCACATCAAGCTTCAGATCCAGTACAAACTCGTGTCCTTAATGGCTCCCCATCTTCAATCAATAAACTCAGTCGAATCGAACACATGTAATTCTAACCAATGATTTTCAGTTGACGACTGTCCACAAATTCAACCCTGAATGAGGAACCTTGATTCACCTTGCATGCACACTGATGAAATAAATGTCCAGAACAGAGGAGGAACCAAACCCTGATTCATACCTAAGAAAACCTGACCCAACACCTCTGATGAATCCTTTAACATAAGAAAACCCCAGGCTCTTGATGTACACTGATAATCTTCTGAATACGGAAAGCTCAAACCAAAGGAGGATGCCTTGATTACACGTCTTAGGAACCCAATGCAAATGAGGGAATGAGTTATGACCTAATGGAAAATGCAGATGCTTGCCAAACAAAAGCCAGAAAAAGTTAGGGCAAATTTTGGGGTGCTACAGCTGCCCCTATTCAATCAACTTGGACCTGAAAGGATGATAGCAACTGCTTTCAGACATTCAAGGTACAAGGTGATTGAATACAAAAAGAACCGCAAAATTTGCACTCTGTGGAGAAACAATAATACTGGAGCCCATTCACACTTTGCAAAGGAATATGACGGAAAGACAACATACCCAGCGAACCACATCGTCAAAGGGGTTTGACGGAAAGAAGAATGAAACCTGACTGAAGGAACACATTGTCATAGGGATGACAGAAAGAAAATCACAAAACGAAGTACATTGTCATAGGGATGACAGGAAGACGACTCGACCACAGGAAACACATTGTCATAGGGATGACAGGAAGACGACTCGACCAAACGAAGCACCTTGTCATAGGGATGACAGGAAGAATAACCTGACTGAAGATAACCCACTGTCATAGGGATGACAGGGAGAAAATGCCACCGTAGGGACACATTGTCATGGGGATGACAGAAAGACGACTGAAGAAAACACATTGTCATGGGGATGACAGAAAGAAAATTCGACCAAGGGACACATCGTCAAAGGGTTGACGGGAAGAAGACTCGATCGAAGGAAGCACATTGTCATGGGGATGACTGAAAGAAAACCTGACTTGGGATAACCCACTGTCATAGGGATGACAGGGAGAAAATGCCAGCATAGGAAACACATTGTCATAGGGATGACAGAAAGACGACTGAAGAAAACACATTGTCATGGGGCTGACAGAAAGAAAATTCGACCAAGGGACACATCGTCAAAGGGTTGACGGGAAGAAGACTCGATCGAAGGAAGCACATTGTCATAGTGATGACAGAAAAAAGACTCGACACCCGACCGAAAGGATACATCGTCAAAGAAATTTGACGGCAGGAAGACTCAACCAAAGGAAACACGTTGTCAGAGGGATGACAGAAAGAAAATGAAACCCAAAGAAAACCCGAACCGAAGGGACACGTTGTCATAGGGATGACAGAAAGAAAACCTGACTTAGGGAGCACATTGTCATAGGGATGACAGAAAGAAAACCATACGCAGAAACACATCATCAAAGGGGTTTGATGGAAAGGAAACCTGACCGAAATGTCGTCATCAAGGGGTTGATGGACAAAGACTAGTCGAGTAAGATCGACGTATGATCTACCACCCAAAAGAAAGGTAATCGGCTGGGTTGATTGTAATGTCTGTTGGGGATATGTCACCGTCTTGACTATGAGTTGATTCGGGCTTTCGCGCAAGGTACCAGATCTGGCTTATGCTTCGCATGCATATGTTTGAATTTTCTTTCTATGGCGTAATGCTCCATACGAAATGGAAATGCTACGCGATTTGAGGATGCAATGATCATTATATGCAAAAATGCTGACGCATGCTCAGGCAACTGAGAAAAGAAGGATGTGCCCAGTACAAATGAACTTTGTTGGCCAAGACAGGTGAAACCTGATGGTGATTGTTTTTTCAAAGGCGAAATCTTTCTAGGTACCAATAGGGATTGGATTTTGTATGAAGTGCCAATAGGAATTGGACTTCAGGTTTGAAGGGAACGCCAAAAGGGATAGGGGTTCAGGTTTTTTTGAAAGATGCCAACAAAGTGGACTGTGGATGAAGGTGAGCAAGGTTGGGCTGCGGCTTTTCTGTTTGGTTTTACAAGGCTTCATGAAATGTTATGCTGACGATATGCGATGATGATTATGCAATGATGCTTATGCAATGCAACAGGACCACTCCAGCAAAATAAATGCTGAAGAGATGAGGCCAACTCCGCGGGGGATAACAAACTGAACCGTCTTCAGTGTCATAACTGCTCGAGATCCCGACCAAACCTCCATTCTGCAGGAAAGTATGAATAACAAACTTCAGATGGAGGAAACATCCCAGGAATCTTGCCGAAGAAAAGTGCCAATGACAATCGACCTTTGACTTGCCGGGGAACGATAACCACCACCCAAAAATATGCTTGGGGGACAAAGGTTGATGATGTCAGCCCTGCTAGGGAACAACATCGGACTTACTCCTCTGTTGCAATTTGTCTTCTACCCTTACTCTGTTGGGGAAACGGAAACAAATTTACCGTAAACTAGGGAAGCATAAACCCAACACTCTGTACAGGAATATGAACTCTTTCTGAAGAGCAACAAACTTCACCAACCTGGATAGGGGAGAGCGAACTCCTGAAATCTTGCTGGGGAGAATGATTCACAATTTCCATAATGCTCTGCTGAGAGTGACAATACTTCAGCTATCTCTTCCGAGGAGAGAAACTCTACTGGGGACATCATGTGTCAGCTATCAACATGAACCCTGCTGATGTGATATGACCCAAAAGAAATGCCCCGATGCAGCATAACCTGTAAATGAACATGTCTTCAGGATGTCTAGTGAAGATCCAACATATATTGCCCCAGACTGTGATTTACCGTTCTCCGGAGAGAATAACTTTTTGTGCTCTTAGGGTGACCTGCCCCAGCTTTGAAATGATTTGCGCCCCTGACTGGCTGATATGTGAAGGAGTACCTTTAACTGATCTTTGAGAGATTTGTTGAATCTCGACTTGATTGCCCCAGATTCTCAACATAATTGCCCCAGATTAACCGAACGGCTAAGATATTTCACAATGTAACTGCCCCAGATCGACAACTTCTGAGCACGAATTGCCGTGAAAGCACACACCCAACATAATCACTTGATAACACATCCCCTGTCACACTCATCCCCGGAGTTTTCAAGCATCTCACCTTGGCGGGATCAAAATTCTCGACTGATGTTCACTGTGTAAGCCTTACTGGTGTCAAGTACATGTAAGTGAGCAGAAAATATTTATTCCAAGAATGAAGATTATAATGCAACACGTATATTAATCTCGAATTTTTTTTTTTGAAAAGATATCGCCAACACCTGTGAACAAGTCACTGGTTAAGGTACGACACAAAAAATTTTAAATGGAAAATAGCCTGCACATGCAATACCAACCAAGGTCTTTTAGCACAACTCATGGGAGTCAGGAACGCTATCTTATTGAAATACGCCTTTAGAATAAACCCTGTTTCAATTAGGAATTTTGAGGGTTGTAACGTGGCCTGGTTCGCGGTTTAAGAAAGAAAGGACATATAGCTCAACATTTTGTTTGTACCCACCCCTTCTCCTTGATGTTCTCCAGTCCTACGTTCAGCTAACTCGACACAAGCGCTCACCTTTCCAAAAGGTTATGAACGGTATGACGATGGTTAAGGAACCCACACGGTTTACAGAGTGACATTCACCCCTTTTTGCCTTTGGTGTCTGTGGTCACACGACTTGTTCTTTGCTCGAGGATTTTTCTTTTGTAATCCTTTTCGCTTTTCGTTTTTTTGTTTTTGAAATCCCTGATTTTTGCCTGGACTGATTCCTTTTGAATTTTTCGATTTTGAAGTCCAGCGGGATGCCCTAACTTTTGCCTAAGTCACTTGTTTTCAAGTCTTGACTTAGCGGGCTTTTCTCTTTTTTTTTTCTTTTCTTTTTTTTTTGTTTTTTTGAACAAATCGTGTAACTCAGGTTTGTCTTGACTTGTAAGGGGTTGTGACCGTCTCACTCTTCGGTTGGTGAGGGATAACCGTAGGTGTAATTGATCCTTAGATGCACATTTTTTTTGAAATTTGAACGCTTAGTCAACTTAACTGACACCTACCCTGCCCCAGGTTAAGATTGAGGTTTTTTCATTTTCAGAAATAAACTCCTACTTCTAGGCTGAACAGGGTTTGACAAAGGTTTCACTCCCTTATATCTCCGGTGTTTAGGAATTTGAAATAATGCCTGTACATCCTCAACAGGGTTTTGTTCAAAGGCATACAACCAAAGACTGTGCGTTTTTACTCATCATCCTTCCTCCAAGAGTTTAAACAAGAAAGTTGGCATTGCAGTGCATACAAACATTAAATGAGTGAATACGATGAACTTTTTGAGAAAAACATATTTATTGCATTAAAATCATCATTCAAGAACAAACAAGTTTATTACATGCAAACATTAACCAGTAATGAAAATTACAAATGAACATGCAGTAAAGAAAATTGATATTTGCCATTGCTGAGGAGACTTGGCTCCGTCTGGACTGATTGCTTTAGGAGATGTCTTTGTGGTCTCAAGTGCTCACTTGAGAAGCTTCAGTTAACGTACAGACCGTCTTCAGTGAAAATGATAAGCCCAACGTCAATGAGATCTTGCACCTTATGCCTGAACACCTTACACTCTTCAAGGATATGCCCCTGTGTCCCTGAGTGGTACTCGCATCTAACACTCTTGTCATAATTTGGAGGAAGGGGAAATGGAACAGGAGCAACCTTCTCCAGCTGAATCAAAGAGTCTTGAAGTAAACAATCAAGCAAGTAACTGTAAGGAATGGTAATGGGATCAAACTTTCTCTCCTGCCTTCTGAATCTTTGTTGTCTTCTCTGGGAGCTAGTTTGTTGTCGATATCGACTTGTGCCTTCTTCTCGTTCGGGTGCTTTCATCCTCAAACTTGGCTTGAGAGTAGGCAGCAAATGAGGACTAGAATATTCCGAAACCATAGGTTGCAAGAAATGCCCCTGAATTGATGTAGCTTTAGGAGAGACAACAGGGATATCCACTTCTTTTGCAACAACAGGAGTAAGACCACCTTGTACGGTTACGCCGCCCGACGTGAATTCAATTGCTTTCAAGTCAATCAGATCCTGGACCACATGATGAAAGGCTTTACATTTTTCCACATTATGCCCCGGCGCACCAGAGTGAAAATCGCAATGGGCATTTGCATCGTAATCGAATGGGAGCTTTCCACGAGGAGGATTTGTCGTCCGAAGTCCAACCAATTGGAGCTGAAGTAAATACCTCAACAGCTAAGCATAAGACATAGGAATCGGATTAAAGATTCTGTCAGCTTTCTTCGACTTTGGTGGGTACTTCTTAGCCTCGAGGTTGTCTTGGGAGACGAGAGGTAACTGCTGATGAAGAAATTCCGGAAACCTAGGTTGTGCAGAAAATCCGTGCGGTAAATCACTCTTTGGGATAGATCCCACAGGCAATTGTGGAATGCCAATTTCTGCTGCAGCCTCAGGCATTGGATTATCATCTTTTTTGAGCACATTTCTCACAACTTCCATGACCAGACTCATCTGAGTCTTCAGTTGGTTGACCTCTTCCTTCAGCACTTTCTGGTCTTGGATCAGAGCTTGCATGTCCCACATAAACTCCCCCATTTGGCTTCGCATTAACCTCAACTCTGCTTGAATCAGATCCATGGTCAACTTCCGAATGGCTTGAGCAGTTAAGTCTACAATTCCGAAGAAAACCACACCAGAATAAGAATAACTAAGCCTCGAACACCTGCTATGCAAATGATTATGAAATGCAATGTTATGAATGCAATAAGACATGGGATCAAAGCTTCCATATAATCTGAATAACCATTGTGCTGTGCTGATGACTGAATAAGTTCAAAGGTCTGCTCTGAAGAGAATACCGGAATAACTAGAATAACCAGAATACCAAGCTGATAAGTCTACACTGATAGGAAATCCAGAATACCGGGTATGTTGAAGGTCAAGGTTACCTGCAAACCTGTAAACAACCCGCCCCTCTCACATGAGGGTACTAGGATGTTCAGTATCTCGGGCTCTCAGGTCGAGAAATGATGATACGTTCACCATTTCTGGTTAGGCATCATCATCAATCGAGGAGGCCTCAACTGATTCTCCAAAACGAAAGGTCATCAGCTTCTGGCACTAAGGTCGAGAAGCAATAGTACATTCATCCCTCGGGGTACAGTATTATCGCCAATCGAGGAGTGCCTCCACTGATTCTCTTTCAAAAAGGATATCCTATAGCAAGTTCCCAGCATTGGGTCCTCGGATCGAGAATGTGCAATGGGTTTGCCACAGAATATGGTCTGCCACTGTCACATCTCGGGAGGAGTGCCACAACTGAGTCCTCGGGGAAACGGTCACCAGAGTCGACAGCTCTCTAGATCAACATCCTGAAATGTGCAAGATACGCACATCGGAACATGTCCCAAGATAGCCTCGTCTGGCTGTGAATTTTGTGATTACCCAACGTACACAGATGGTACGTAGGTCCCACTACTCTCCACTCTAAATCTAAGTGTGCACTCGAGCCTTGGTAATGGGCTCATCTCTCAGAAATCCCATCCCGCCAAACAGAAAACAGCAGCACAGTCCAGCATAATAATGATTTGTAATGCAGTAAATGCAGTAATATGCAGTAATACAGTAAATAACTATACAGTGAAATAGTAAATACAGCACAACAGTAAACACCCAATGAAAGAAAGCAGGCAAACGCTAGGATTGACTCGCTTAGGATGGACCAGCAATAGGTCAACCTCTCCCCAGCAGAGTCGCCAGCTGTCGCTCCCGGGATTTTCATCCAAGTACAAACGCGAAAGTGGCACCGAAACAGAGTCGCCAGCAATATGTATTTATCCCAAGAGAGGGAAAGGAAACACCGTGCAAACCTGAAGGAAAGGATAGAGCATGGTCTTGCGACCAAGAGAATTGGATTCGGGAGTCGGTTACGCGAGAGGAAGGTATTAGCACCCTCTCGCGTCCATCGTACCCGATGGGATCCACGCTTGCTACTTCAATCAAAGGGCGTAAGGAAAGGATACTGGAAAAGGAACTGCTAGATGGAGAACTGGAAAAGGAAAGGAGAGAGAAAGAGAAACAAATGTAGGGAAAATAAAAGAAGTGCTCGAATGGGCCCTACCCCACTGCCTACGTATCTCATCGGGAACATGAGAATCAGAGCGACGTAGTTCCCTTAACTAGGGATGGATTGTTTATGTTTTTTAAGGAACGGAAAACGTTCTAGCTCAGGTGCTGCAGGCTCGCTGGTCCGAGTGCATTACCATCTTGCAAGAGAACGAGTAGGAGCACGTTCGTACGCTAAGAGTGAATGAGGTGAGAAAAGAATTCCCGAAGGAAATACGTTATTATTTGTTTGAAGTTTTTTAGAAAGAAGTGTTATTTGTTTGCATATGATAGTGTATCTAAATCTTAATCATTGGAATATGTACATCCTCACATTCCAATATGGAATGAGTAAGAAAATACACTAAGTGTGAAGAAGACCCTCACATTTAGTTCCAATTATTAAGGTTCGAACACACTAGCATACTTGTATTTATTAAGTGTTTTTGTTAATTATGAAATGAAGAATTGTTTTTCTTTATTTGTATCTTCAACAAGTATTGCATTTAAGTCCCTCATACAAGATCAAATGTTTAACACATTGACCCAAGATGGGCCATATGCTACACATTCTAAGATTATAAGAGAAGACCCCTTATAATCTTTTCTTTATGAAAGGCCTAAATGCAATAAGTGCCTACCTTTATTAGATATTTTGAATTTTCTTTGAGATGAGAAGATGAAAGACTCAAGTGGGAGAGAAAGGTGAAAACTAAGGGGAGACTAAGACACACCCTAGTGTTAGCATGCTTGGAGATCCTATGGTTAATGTGGTTTAAAGAACACTATCCTAAAAAGGAGAAGAAGAGCAAAAGAAGCAACTTACTTCCAAGATGGAAGTTAAGTTGATCTTAGAGAGGGATGAAAAGAGTTATTCAAGGAAAGCATATAAATGCTTAAAAGAGATAAAGGAAGAGATTGTTTGTGGGAGCACATCCACACACATGACTTACCGATAGCCCCTGAAAATGTTAGCAAAGCAAATGTATATGAAAGCAAAAGTGAAGGAAATAAGGCAATTAATCAAAGTTAGAATTAAAATGCTAACTAAAAAAGGGAAGATTAAATTCTAAGGAAAAAAGTTAACTTGAGATTAAATCTAAAATTAATCCTAAAATTAGTTTAAGTTGATTCTAAAGAAGATTAACCTAAAGTTATTTCAAGTTAAATCTAATCTAATTCTAAAATTAACCTAAAGTTATATCTAGAATTAAAACTAATATTAATCCTAAAATTAATTCCAATTATTTCTAACTAAAAAACTAACTCTCACTAATCAAATTCTAAAATTAAATCTAATTAATATAAGTGAGTTAACCAAAAATTAGGATTAAGAACTAACATCAAAGATTTAATTCTAATTCTCTAATCAAAATCTAATTTCTAAAATATAAATCCAAAATTAGTTTCTACATCTAAAACAATTAATGGGCAATTAAGCCAAAAAATCAATTAGTGAACTAGTAAGCAAAACAATTTGGAAATGATTAAGCAAAAATCGATTATGGAGATTAAGTAAAAAAAGTGATCATTCAACAACATTATCCAAAACCTAATCTAATGGGTCACAATTAATGTCAATGTTAAACCAAGTAAAAATGTCAATTAAAGTCAATATTAACACCTAATTCAAACAAACTCTAAGTTGTGAATTAATTCTAAAATTCAATTCTAAGATTAATACCTAGTCAATTAACCATTAATCAATTATTAATCAATATCAAACCTATTAAACTCAAACTACTAAACCTAATTATCTAAAATGTTTAAACTAAAAGCCAATGTAACAGGGGGTGCAATGAGCAGTTTATGGGTTGGAAATGAAATGTTAGGCCCAAGAAATCATGGAGCAGGCAGGTCGGAGGTGCAAAGAGTGAAATAGGAGGTGTGGTTAGGAAAAAAGAGAATCAGTCCCAGGCTAACAAAACCCGGCACAAGTTACCATGTACAACATGTTTGTTTTTAAAAGGAACCCTAATTTAATCAACAGAAAAAACTCTCACTCTCTCCTGCTCGCCGTCTTTCTCTTCTCCTCCAACGTCCACCCCCGTTCTGTCGCTCACATCGTCGGTGCAACCCTACAAGTCGTCTTCGTCGCCGATCTCCTCTTAACAACATCTACGTCTTCAACACGAAAAACACGCCGGCGCGCCTCCTCCCCTCATCTTCTTCTCCGTCTTCAATGTACCCCGCCGGCTGTTCACAATTCCGGCGTCATCTCCTTTCGCGACCTCACAAAGCATCATCGTTCTCAACTCACTCGTCCTTCTCCGCACCAAATTCGCTGCGCCGTGGCGTATCGTCGGCCGCGGCGGAGTGATTCTTTATTCAATCCGTCATCAGTTCTCTCAATCCTCACAGAGTACACACGATCTTCGCAACTCTTCTACACTATCTCACCGAGAACGAAACAAATACCGCATATTAACAGAAAGAGAAAACCGCAAATCCGCAAATGAACATCAAATCGGAAGTTACACAACACACGTCACAAATTGAGATTGGATCGAAATTGATGTACCTACCGGAGAGAGTCCGGTGCTTCTTCAATTTGCAAACGAACTGGTGTGAACTGAAACTTCAGGTATATGTAATTTTGACTTCGATTCTTCTGCTTTTTTCAGATCTTCTACTACTTCTTCCTTTTTCTTTTTGCTGCGGATGAATTTTGTTTTTGAACGTCGTTGACGTTGATTTTGCTTCGAAACTGCACTCGTTGTTGCTGTGAACGTTGTGCTGCAAATTGATGTTGATGTTGAACTTTGCAGTTGTGAGTGAACTTGTGTTAGAAGAGGTTGAAGATTGTTGAAGCTGGAGAATGTTCTTGAAGCGCGAATACGAACTGAGCAGAAACAAAAACTGTTGCGAATTGGAATTGACGAATGGTGGAAATCAGAGAGAATGATGCAAGATGATTCGAATGGGAATTGATGAGGTGATGGTGTTTTTGCCGGTTGATTTGTGTGTGATGAGAATGGAAGAAGTTGCAGAGAATTGGTTGAAGAAGATGAAGATTGGAGGAAATAGAATTGAGAAAGTGGTGCCGAATGAAGAAGTTGAAGTGTGGAAGAAGAAGAGAAGACTGAAGAATGAAGGTAATACCGATTTTATAGCAGAAATCGGATGAGGGCAAATTGGTATTTTCACACTGAAATTCAGTTAGAGTTTGTTAGAGGTTTTTGAATCAGTTAGTTTTTCTGTTATTGTTGGTTAGAATTTGGTTAGTGGAAATGTTAGAAGTTAGGAATTGTTGCTGTTGACAGTTAGATTGTGAAACTGATGTGGATTCTGTTATAGGTTTTTGTTGAAATTTTTCTGTTAGGAAGATCTTACGGGAGGAGTTAGAGATGGTTTAGAAAATTATTATTTCTGTTATTGGTAGTAAGGTTTGGTTGCTTCTCTGGTGTAGATTTTGGTTGTAGAAAATATGAATTCTGATGTAACTAAAATGTTGTGGGATTATGAAGAGTTTTTGGTAATGATAATTTTCTGTTGTGAATTTTTCCAATGAATTTTCTTTGTATATATTGTTGCTGCTAATTCATGAAGCAGAGATATAACTTTGGGGAATAAGAGTTGTGACAGTTGGTGAATTTCTTTTTTTGTGGAAAATTCGGTTATGTTGTATTTTTGTTATTTTTGCCTGTGCGATTTTAGAAATATATTCATGTAAGAGCTGACTCGCTAGAGACTGGAAAAAGTTTAACAGATGATCATCCTGAGAAAAAGGTTGAACTGATTTCCCGGTTAGATGATTGAGATAATGAGAACCATCTTCTTCTTCATCCAGTAGCTGAAGTGATTGCTCACCCCCAATACTTTTGACAACACGTGGTGGCAGAGGCGAATCAAAACCATTTTGTATCATTTGATTCAAACACCATTTCAGTCAAATCAACCGCTTGGTTAATGCCAATGCTTAATTTTCTCAGATCTTCACGCAGGATATCAGGTGCAGCCATCAATGCTTTGATGCGCATCACCTTGTTTGAACCAACAAAACCTTCAGCATAAGTGCTTTCTGAATCTCTTGGTACCTTCTGTTGAGTTGTACGGTAACTAGCTTTTGTTTGGACAATAGGAATTGAATTTAAATTGGGCCTTGAATTGAATGGAGTAATGGATGTTTGCAAAGTGAATTGAGATGGATTTAAATTAAATGGCTTGAATTTGTCTAGGAGATGGATTTAAAGAGTATGATTTATTTGAAATGGGTTAAGCAAATGGACAATTAAAAGGAATATGGACCAAGGGATCAAAATGTGGGTTTTGAACCTAAAGATGGATATGGATACTTGGAAGACTTAAGGATATGCTTTATTGGAAAAATGGATAACATGGATTATGAACTAAATTGAATAAAATGGATATCCAACATGGTTATAGGTTTTGGATGTGGATGATGAAATAGATAGCACTATTTGGATTTGAAGCCATGGATTTAAGATTGAAAAATGGATTTGACTTTGGATATGAATATTAAAATGGACAATTGGACTAAAAATGGATATTAGGAATTGGATAATGGTTTAAAAAGGATGTGGATATTTGGATATTAATGGATTTAAAAGTGGATTATAAGTGGAATTTGGAATTTATGGAAATGGTATCAGAATGGTTATGGGTTAGCAAAAAGGATCCATGTATCTCGAATTCCAAGTAAGTCACCTGATCAATCTCAACACATTCAATCCACATCAAGCTTCAGATCCAGTACAAACTCGTGTCCTTAATGGCTCCCCATCTTCAATCAATAAACTCAGTCGAATCGAACACATGTAATTCTAACCAATGATTTTCAGTTGACGACTATCCACAAATTCAACCCTGAATGAGGAACCTTGATTCACCTTGCATGCACACTGATGAAATAAATGTCCTGAACAGAGGAGGAACCAAACCCTGATTCATACCTAAGAAAACCTGACCCAACGCCTTTGATGAATCCTTTAACATAAGAAAACCCCAGGCTCTTGATGTACACTGATAATCTTCTGAATACGGAAAGCTCAAACCAAAGGAGGATGCCTTGATCACACGTCTTAGGAACCCAATGCAAATGAGGGAATGAGTTATGACCTAATGGAAAATGCAGATGATTGCGAAACAAAAGCCAGAAAAAGTTAGGGCAAATTTTGGGGTGCTACAATATGGAGACTTGAGCATTTATAAATGTGGAGACTTGAGCATTTATATGTAGCCAGGTACCAATTATTAATTGGCAGTATAGGAAGATAATGTTAGCTACTCATATGGAGACAGAGTAAGATCATATAAAATCAATCTTAGTTGGCAATGACGTTTAACAACAATTTGGTGTACATGGGCTTCTAAGTTTGTTGAACAATTTGGCGCCTAATCATATAAAATTCAAATTTATAAAGAATCTTTTATTACTTACAATCATAGAAGCTACTAAGTTTGTTGCCTCGGATGTAAAATCTCCAGATCGCTTCTGCCGAGCCATCAACCATGCCTCGTATCGTTTTATTTCTGGAGGCTCACCTACTAAACTTTCATCACCGTTGGCCTCTTCAATCATTATTTTCCTCCTCTCTTCCATTATGTTTGCCTTAAGCTTTTCGTAACCACCACGAGACAAAATATGAGGATGGATATTCTTTGATGCATGCATCTTTCCTTTTAGCCTTTTCTCCTATTACAAATAAATCACATTAAATTAAACGTTAAAACCAAACCAATTTAGATAACAAAAATAAATCTATAAATTTAACTAACTTGAAAGTCTTCTTTTTTTCGAGTCTCGACAAACAAATCCCAATCTTCTTGTTTGATGAATGTATACTTTTCAAACTGCGTTGTATTTCCATCCTTATCGCCTTTACCAAATATATAGACATTTGAGAGCAATGTCTTAAATTGCTTCAACTTTTCCCCCATAGAAACAAACCAATGCTTCCTAAATTTATCATCCGTGGGGCAAGTGAACTTATCCTACAAAACATAAGAAGTGTTAGAACTTATTCTACAAAACATAAGAAGTGTTAGCAATGAAACAGTTATAGAAAATAAATTATAAAGAGTTAATTAAAGTTGCATACTGTAATATCATCCCACATCGTGTCCTTCAAGTTTTCGCTTATCTTTTTCCATTTCTTTTCATTTAAACTAACCTTGCTACGTGAAATGAACGGCAAATAACTCTTAAACTTTGCAACGTACTGACCAATAGGTTGGAAAGTATCCGGATCAAAATCAATGTGGTATTTCTCACCATCACGGAGTTTCGCAATGAAACGTAGCAATGTTGTCGCACCTTTACTCTTCTTTTTTTTTGGAGAAGAAGTCACGCCTTTAGTCTTGCTTTTTTTTGGAGAAGAGCTAGATGGCTTATCTATGATGTCTGTTTAGAGAGAAAAATGATCAGTCATAATAAAGAAAATATCAGTAGGAGCATGTAGTACTTTCAACAGTCATTATATTTTTTAAAAATCACACCTTTAGCCTTCTTTTTTTTTGGAGAAGAAGTCACGCCTTTAGTCTTCCTTTTTTTTGGAGAAGAAGAGCTAGATGGTTTATCCGTCTTGTCTGTTCAGAGAGAAAAACAATCAGCCATGACAAAGTTATACTTCCAGTTTAGGTCACATGCTTCAACCAACAAGATATAATTTAAAAAAAAAACAATGGCAGAGTAACCGAAAACTCACGAGCTAAATTCTCCGTATCCTTACCAACCTCTTAGTGTTCAATGAAGTGCTACTAGAAGCAGCTTTGTTTGTGGCAGCATTATTTGTATAGAACAACACAACACAATCAACATTCTGTAGAAAAAACTGCTTTTAAAACTACAAAATCCACAAGCAAAAAAACCATTCAAACTGCTTTTAAATAGTCACACCTTTGGCCTTCTGTTTATTTGGAGATGTCACACCTTTGGCCTTTTTTTTTTTGGAGAAGAGCTTGATGCTTTACCCATAATGTCTGTTTATAGAGAAAAGAAAATTTATCAGTGAAAATAGATATATGATCATGTTCATGGAACCAATATCAATTTGTGCTAAATTATACTTTTGTTAGCTATGGAATTAAAGATAATATGTGAGAGGAGTGGCAAAATATTTCCCTACAGCGATCATTAGTGGAAGAAGCCATGACAGGTCTAATTCGATGAAATAATGTAATACATCTTTCTTTTTATATAGCGATCTATGTCCTAGTAACATACTCATAACTGTTTAATTTCTGTTCTGTCTCTTGTTCTTCTCACTGCCAATTTCTCTGTTGTAAAGTTGTTACCTTCGCGCTTGGCTGTTGTTTATTATTTTTTTAGAGGAATATGTAGTGTTGTTATACGAACTCATTTCCGCCGGCAAGAGAATTCCTTCCTATGATCGATGAGGTGAAAATTATATTTCTAAACCAATAATTGATGACTTATATTCATTTTATCACAAGAATAAAAGAAATTCATGATGAGATGTTTTCATGCAGGTTTTTAA
This sequence comes from Lathyrus tuberosus, assembly GCA_022829125.1. Lineage (NCBI taxonomy): Eukaryota > Viridiplantae > Streptophyta > Magnoliopsida > Fabales > Fabaceae > Lathyrus > Lathyrus tuberosus. Next base: position 12,072,607 of record JALAZF010000158.1, read on the forward strand.
AACTCTCATCGAGATTACTAAAGATATAGAAGGCGCAAAAGTTGAAAATCACAAGTTTTCCGCTTCTGTACATTACCGTAATGTAGAAGAGAATGTAAGGATTATCAATTTCCCCAACCATGAAGACTTGATTATTGATCTCATACAATTTCAAATCTCATTTGATGTTTTGATTACTTACCCTATTTTGAATCGATTGTAGAATTGGACAATGATATGTTCTATTCATAATTTTTGAACTTTTTAATTTTTATGAATATATATTGGAGATGATAAAACTGATGAAGATGCATTTAAAGTACTGATTTATGTAGCTTAAATTAACATTTTCTATTTTTTTTCTCTTTAATCTACAAACAGGTTATTATTCTATAATAATTTTTTTAATGTGTTTAGACTCTGAGGGATAGCAGTAATTTCCAAATTCTCAACTAACATTTCAAATACTGACACCATTATTTCTCATAGCTAACAATGTCACACTTCCAAATTCTCAATTAACCAATTCTACACTAGTTGTTTTTATAATTAACTAACTTTTAATTCAAGTTTACACAATTAACACTCTAGTTTAATACCACTAACAACCATGCTAACATTTGCAGTCTGAATATTTGTGTAACTATCTTGCTGATGAGGGGATCTTCTTTTAATGAAGAGAATCTGCTTAATTCAGTACTACATGAGATTTTGTTGGAACAATCTAAGAAAATTTTAGAAATTATACGAAGAGAAAGACAGATAAAGCAACCATGTGTGCAGGAATTGCTAAAAATTTCATTATTGCATTGTATAGATCCAACAAAATACAGATAAAATCCAAATGTTATTTATTAGTTGCTATTATCCTCCAAAATCCCTTCCTGATGATCATAACGTATGGCATAAACATCATCAACTTCATTTTCATCATTAAAAGAAGGCCTTCGTGTTGAAAAAGAAGTATTGTTATCAATGTCTAGAGTTGAATCTTCATTTTCATCACTATAATTCGTGTTTCTTTGGAGGACAACAGACCACCTACTATTTGAGGGATCCTTTACATAAAATACTTGTATTGCTTGTTCTGCCATGATGAACTGTTCTTCCTTATATCCCACCTTATCTAAGTCCACCAATGTAAATCCTAATTCCTCAGTTTGTACACCATTGTTACTATTAACCCACTTACATTTGAAAATAGGAACTTTAAACTTCACATAATTGAGCTCCTAAATCTCTTCTATAACAACAAAGTAAGCTATGGATGCTAAGATGGGATTTTTATCTTTTGAACTAGAGAAGTGCATTGAAGAAGCCATTACCATTACCCTGCTATTTTGCATGGTACTATTATCATCCTGTGATTTTGTACAAAAGGAAAATTTATTTATATCGTACCCACTCCAACATAAGACATTAAAGCTAGGCTCATATGCTAGAAACTTTAATGTATCTGAAGCATTATTATCATTCATAATCTTGGTTTTAAACCATTTTGAGAATGTTCTGTTATGCTCTTTCAACACCCATTTTTCAGACATTCGAGGGTTTTTGGCTTTGACCACGGTTTTATGTGTACTCAAGTATGGCTGAACCTCGTCAGTGTTATTTAATATATACAAATGAGCTTGAAAAACTTCCCTTTCAGCCATATGCTTAATCTTTAGACGTGTACCCTTACCGTTACATCTTTCGTCGTGACGAGACTTGGGTAATCCTACAGGTTTTGCATCTGACAAATACTCTGTACAAAACTCAACGGCTTCTTCTGTGATGTACCTTTCAACAATAGACGCCTCAGGACAATAATGATTCTTCACAGAGCCTTTCAATATCTTCATGTATCATTCAAAAGGATACATCCATCTTAAATAAACAGGGCCACACACTTTAATCTCTCTAACTAGATGGACTATTAAGTTAACCATGACGTCAAAAAATGAAGGAGGAAAAAACATCTCCAACTGACACAATATAATAATAGACTCGTTCTCCATCTCATCCAATTTATCAGGGTCAATCACTTTGTTACATATATCATTAAAGAAAAAGCACAATCTAGTTATGGCATGTCGGGCATTTTTGGGCAAGATGCCACGAATAGCCACAGGTAGTAGTTGTTGCATCAAAATGTGGCAATCGTGAGATTTTAAGCCAATTAGTTTGGGATCTTGTATTGACACGAGACTTTTGACATTTGAAGAGTAGCCATTTGGCACTTTCACACCATGTAGACACTCACAAAATCTTATTTTCTCTTCTTTTGACAATGTATGGCATGCCGGGGGTAGATACATTTTGTTGCCTCTTGGTTGTGAAGCCAACTCCTCTCTTATTTTAATTTTAACCATATCTAAACGAGAGTTTAAACCATCCTTTGTCTTACCTTGAATGTTGAGAAGTGTTCCGATTACACTATCACACACATTTTTCTCCACGTGCATTACATCAATACAATGTCTTACATCAAGACTAGACCAATATGGAAGGTCAAAGAACACTGACTTCTTCTTCCATATATTATTATTCACAACTTTTTTCTGTTTTTTTCCAAAACTAACACTTATGTTCCTCACCCGATGATAGACTTCTTCTCAAGTTAAGGCCTTCGGGGCAACTTCATACTCTTGATATCCATTAAAAGCCTTTTTCAATCTTCGATACGGGTGGTTATGTTTAAGAAATCTTCGATGTCCATGATAAAGAGTTTTCTTTCCCTTCTCCAATTGATGGTAGCAAGTATCTTTTTCACATATAGGACATGCTCTATGCCCCTTAACTTTATAACCAGACAAGTTACCATAAGCTGGAAAGTCATTGATGGTGCAAAATAACATGGCCCGCAAATTGAAAGTTTCATTTGAAAAACTATCAAACACGTTAACTCCTTCATCCCACAACTTTCTTAAGTCATCAATTAAGGGACTTAGATAGACATCTATGTCATTTCCAGGCTGTTTTGGTCCGAAATCATCATAGATAACATAACATGTTTCCTCTTCATGCACAACCAAGGAGATAAGTTGTAAATAATCAAGAGAACAGGCCATGAACTATGGTTACTACTTAAACTACCATATGGATTCATGCCATCAGTAGAAAGTCAAATCCTAAGGTTTCGTGGTTCATTGCCAAAGTCTGGAAATAAGGTATCAACCTTCCATTGCAAAGAATCGGCCGAATGCCGAATTTTTCCATCACACTTCCTCTCTTCTGCATGCCATCTAATATTCTTCGCATCATTAAAATTCGCAAACAATTGCTTAAACCTTGGAATAATTGGAAGGTACCATAACACCTTTGCTGGAGGACCCTTTGTGGTTACATCACAACCTTCATCATCACCCTTCTTCTTATATCGTGATGTTATACACTTGGGACACTTTTCCTTCTCTTCATTATCCTTCCAATACAATATGCAATCATTAGGGAATGCGTGTATTTTATTATACTCTATACCCATCGGACATAATACCTTTTTTGCGTCATACGCACGGCTCGGCAACGTGTTATCATCTGGAAGCATTTCTTTCAAAAACCCCAGCAACTGTGTGAAGCTTTTATCAGACCAATTATTAATAGATTTCAAATTGAATAATCTTAAGACGGCCGACAATCATGTGAAGTTTTTACAATTTGAATACAAAGGAATTTCGTTGTCATTGTGAAGAGTATCATGTATGTGTGCTCGTTGAAAAGACTCTTCTCCAATATCGCGAATCATTTCTTCTAGACGATCACCCATCTCTATATCAAACTCTTCTCTTACGGAGGCCCTTGGCGCATCAGACAATTCACCATGCCATATCCACTTCGTATAATTTTTACAAATTCCATTGACTATTAGATGATCCCATACGATGTTAGCATCTAAAGGTGCAATATTTACACACTTGGCGCACGGACAATGAAATCGTCCATTACTTCTGGGAAGATTAGTTTCGGAAAATGTCAAAAACTCTAACACTCCTTTTTTATACTCTTCACTTAAGCGATTTTTCTGCATCCAACTACGATCCATAGCTACGAAGAGAAGAGAAAGAACATAGTTTAAGAAATCTATGAAAACAAGCTGTATAATTGAATAATGCATGTTTCATTATCTAGGAAATTTATTTTTCCTTCTCAACTCACAGGGCTGAGTACTTAATTGTGATTTAAAATAAACCAAGGGACTAATGGATATTCAAATCAGCCATCTTCAAGTTTAGGTTTGTAGTGATACTCGGATACAATTAAATTCATCAGCACTGTAAATTTATGTATGAAGAAACTCTTCATTTTGTTTGATATTTTGTAGGGTTATGTGGTGCAAAAGTGTCATCCGTAACCTTCAGGACTTTGGTTATATATCTGTCTTACTGTTTATATTATCAGTAACCTTACACAATGTTTTATATATGTTATGTTAGTCATATCTTTTGTGGTGTTTTATATATTTTTAACATTTATTGATTTTATAGACACTTTATAGTGTTTTGACCTTTTCAGTTTTCATTATATAACACGGTATAATTCATCAAATAAAACAGCTCAGTAAAAAAATTATTGATTTACATTTACTGATTTTCAATAGTGATATGATTTAACATGTTTGTGTTTTGGTTGAGTTAGGATTCCTTAAAAATGTTATCTTATGAGATAAATTTAAGGTTTACATGATTTTCAATAGTAATATGCTCTAATTTGCTACACATTCATATAGATAACATTAATATATATATTTAAGGTTTACAATGATTTAACATTTAATGATTTTCTATGGTAATATGGTCTAATTTGCTACACATTCATATAGATAACATATTCATGTAGATAACATATAGACAACATTTAATGATTTAACATTAATATATATGGTCTAATTTACAATGATTTAACATTAATATATATTTAGTAATATGTTATCTTATGAAATAGATTTAAGGTTTACAATGATTTAACATTTATTGATTTTCAAGACACTTTATAGTGTTTTGACCATTTCAATTTTCATTATATAACACAATTTCAGTTTTCATTATATAACACAGTCTAATTCATCAAATAAAACAGTTCAGTAAAAAAAATTACTTACTAACGGTTTAGTTCGGTTCTAAATAACAGTCGGTTTGCCAAACGATTAATTCGGTTCTGTCTATTTTAAATAAATTGTAACAGGTAAACAACAACAAAGTAAAGTTAAGGTCAAGACTAGGGATGACTAACCTTGATATATAGCTATCTTTGTAAAAACCAGGATGATATATTGCTTCACTAGTCTTTAGTCTTTGATATATGTCTACAACACCAAGAATTAAGATACATAAGTAAATGTTATAACCCTGCAACATGGATGTTGCAAAACTCTGTGGCATGGATGACCATCAATGTAAATGTTTCCACCACGAGAAATCTATATAAAGAAGATATGCAGCAACAAATATAAGTTTTGAGGATAATACCTACTTAGAAGCATTAATCTATTGTACCGTCAAGCAGGCAGCAGATATAGTCTTCTAAATCAGTTGGACATTTTGTTTTTTTTTTATCAAATTGGACATTTTGTTATGATTTGGAAATAACATCTACTTAGTTATTGTTATGACATTACCAGCCGCATTTTCGCCAAATATAAAAGTTTATAGATAATTTCTCTAACACGAGTCCAACTGCAATTTAAAATCATATTCGGTGCTACATAGAAAGAAATCGATAAAGAAGAAAAATATCAACTTCAAATCTAAACCATTTCAAAAAGCTAAATTTGGTCATTTTCATCTTAAATCAGAATGTGAATAAAGTGGTGAAAAACATGAATTCAAAACTAAGCAAGGCAGCTATCAATCCAGGCATTGCAAAAGGTTAGGTTTCAGGAGATCTTTACCATACACCAGCTAGACTAGCTTGTCCACATCAAGCTTGGAACCTCAACTAGAACCAACCGCCCCTGAAAATTACAAATCACATAGGGATCAAGCAAAAGCAAAAAAAAATTCTGTAATACCAATAGTTGCATTTTTATACACTACTAACTCTATCATTTCAATTTTAATCAACACGGTTTAGTTCAGGTGTAGCGGTCCATTCTAATCCAGAACATTAGAGAGTAAGCATACATAGTGGTGAAATTTCAAACCACAACACGATTAGTTCAGCACTATCAAAACTCACTCCATAATTCATACATTAAGTGATTGTATAGTATATCCTTAGAAAAACACAATAGTGAAATGGAAGTTGAGCCTAAAAATGTGGTTCAGATAAAATTCAAACCTTAGCCATAAAAGTTTGGACACATGTTTCAAGTGTTGCAATGTCTGAAGAGGTTTTTTAAAGGAACCTATTGGTTGAGATTAAGAAGAGTTGTTTATGTCCAAAACACTCTAAAGACTTGCTGCAGAGTTTAAGATTTGGCAATATAGTAGTAATCCATGCCATTGCCAAGGAAATTATAGGCTTGGATTAGAAACCTATGACTTTTTTTAACAAAAGGCAGCTATGTGTTTTTTGAATTTATTTAATCAAAATAAAAAGAAACTAAATTACAAAGTTGGAAAATTAAGCCAAATTCAAAACAAACAAGAGGGCATATACAACAACATATCATATCATATGACAGTCTGAATAATGATGATCTAAAGACATGAAGGAAGAATAAAAGAAACTACAATTGTGACGTCCGCTAAGATTTAAGCATCACTGAAAACATTTCCTGATCAGTCTATATACAATTTATTCACCACAATTAGACACTTAATTTCAAATGTACAATATTACTAGAAGAAAATAGGGTCATTAGCATGGTTTTTTATTTGACATAGAAACAGGGGACACTGTATACCCAACGCGAACACGATAAATAATAAACTAGAGCAATTATTTACCTCGAAAGAAATCGTTTCAGTTGGTTCAGCAGCAAAGACGAGATACTAATATCTTATCAAACGGTTTCCCCTATGTGCACACAAATACCGAAATGTTAAAACAGGACCGACAACAATTAATTTGACAACTTTGAATTACAACACATACCAATAAGAAAGACCTAGAGCTCTGTTATAAAAAAAATCTTATACCATTCATATGTACAATATTACTAGAAGAAAATAGGGTCATTAGCATGGTTTTTTATTTGACATAGAAACAGGGGACACTGTATACCCAACGCGAACACGATAAATAATAAACTAGAGTAATTATTTACCTCGAAAGAAATCGTTTCAGCTGGTTCAGCAACAAAGACGAGATACTAATGTCTTATCAAACAGTTGCCCTATGTGCACACAAATACCAAAACGTTAAAACAGGACCAAAATGCAACAATTATTTTGACAACTTTTGACTTACAACACATACAAGGAAAGATAGGGATGGTGCAAATTAATACAAAAAATTTCTACCTGCTCAGAGGGGGAGGATACCTAGGCTTTGCTCGGTCTTCAATCTCGCGATATTCAATCTACACTGCATCAATAGAACATATCAATGGGAATCCAGTTCATTTTTTTTCATCATTCAACATCAAATACAGCATAAATTTAAACTCTAATTGTAAAAAGAAAGACAAACCAATTAGTCGGGTTTTTCGCCGTGCATGTCGTCATCGAGATGTGATAATGGTCGTGCGATGATGAGAGATGACAAGGGTTCCTATGTGTGACAATGGTCGTGCGACAATGGAGGTTTGTACATCCGATGAGATGAAGGAAATGGAGCTCGGCAATGAGAGGAACGAGACGATGATTGAAACGTTGAAATCGCGATGATTGAAACGATGAAATGGAAACCACATCGATTTTACAGTGATTCATATTAACCCAGAAAGCAGATTTGGATTTTGGATGATTAGGGTTTTCACTTTTAAGAACGATGATTGAAAGAGGATGAAAGAAACGATGAAATGGAGTTCGGCAATGAGATGAACTCGCGATGATTGAAACGATGAAATCGCGAAGATTGAAACCCAGAAAAGGAACGATGAAATCGCGAAGATTGAAACCCAGAAAAGGAAACGATGAACAGAAACGAGAAATGGGTTTAGAGAGAAAAAGGGTTTAGAGAGAAATGGGTTTAGAGAGAAAAAGGGTTTAAGTTATTTCAGTAATTAAATTTGATATGTTGATAAGTGTTTTTTATTATTTTAGTTACAAAATATTAATTAATCAATTTACACCCATTAATTTATTTACTTCAATAAATATATCACTTAATAAAAGTTAGTTTGGTTTATTAATATGCTTAATGTTAATATTGAGAGTTATTAAATTAAATAATTATTTTTCAGCCAATCTTAATTTACACTTGTTTTTCCTATAACGGGAGTAATAGAGATATTGTTATAGCAATGATTTTAATTTATGATAATAATATTTTCAATTTACACCCTTTTTTTTTAAATAGAGTGTCTATTGTCACGTACTGCTACTATAAATGACATTTTATTTACAAGTTTGCCACTGCGTTTATTATTTACACCCGTTTTCAGTATAATGGATGTAAATTTTAAAATTATATTCGTCACATTGCACTAGTGCACAGACCTATCACCTTAAGGTTTTGGGGGAATATGTGATGTCTCTCTCAATTGTGTGTTGCTCTTAGCTCAATGTTGGTGCTCTTCCTCATGACCCAACATGCCCAACTACACACCACAAAGAGTATCGAAACCGAAAACCTACCAACAAAAGAAACGAACTAGATCCAGACCACAAACCCACCATCAATGGTAAAAGAGCCCCACAAGCACCTCTGAAACCACTAACTAATGGAGGAGCAAGATCTGACCACTTAAACTGCTATTGGCTCAAACAAAGGATAAGGTTCAGAAGTCAATCTGAATAGGAGAGAAAGTTCAATGATGACCTATTAAAAAACAAATTCTAGGCCAAATAAATACTCTTATCAATTCTTATTGATTATTGATTAAAAGAGAAAGTCAAGAAGAGTGATTAAAAGAGAATAAAGAGAATCCAGAGAGGAAGAGAAAAAAATCACAAGTGAAGTTGTTGAAGAGAAAATAAATGAATTTATATGAAGATGAAGATGAAGTTTGTTAGGAGTTTTTTTGTGAAAATTCTATTACGAATTTCTGTTATCAATTTTTTTTGTAGCAGTTATGGAATCACTCATCTTTTCTATTCAATTTTACTGCTATGCCTTATGTATGCCTTATGTAATTGAATTCTTCAATTTTTCTGAAGTATTTCAATCCGTTTTATGTGCTTCTTTTCCTGTTATGAAATTGGTTGTAATAACTTCCTCACTGATCATTGTTAATAACTGTGGACCTCTTAAAATGGATATTGGTTTGGTTTGGTTAAAATGGATTATCGGAATTTGATTTTATAATTATCCTGCACCTGCGTTTCACTTTCTCTAGTATGCTCTCTTTTCACTGCGTTAAAACTTGTTGCACCTCCTATGTACTTTTGAGTTTTGGAATTGTAGTTTACATGAATTGGACAATTAAGGTTGAATGTGGATTTAAATTGAATTTTGACTTGAATTTGAAATGGACTTTAGGCAAACCAAATGGACTTGGGATTGAATTAAAACATATATGGATTGAGAAAATGGGTAGTTGGATATTGAAATGAATCTAAAATGGTTTTAAATGTGGATAAGAGTGGTTTTGGAATTTGAATGAATAAATGAATTGGATTTTTTTGGATATGGAAATGGAAATTGGAATGAAATTTAATATGTTTTGAAAGGAATTGGATTTAGTTTTAACAAATGGACATTTAGGTAATTGGTTTAGACTTGGATTTGGATATAGTCTAATGGTTTGAAAATGGATATGTGACTTGGATTTTGAAGTTTGGATTATGGTTTGGAAATGGATATTGATGAGAACTTGAATAATGTTGTAACTTTATAATGAACATGAAAGAGATCGAATGAACTTGGATGGTGATGAATGAACACTTGAATATTGAAAACTTGAATAATGATGATGGATATCTTAAATTCCAAGTAACTTGTATATCAAAAAATCCACATGAATCTTCTTTCCAAACTTATCATGCTTAAGTCTTGATCCAATTGATTAATTTGAACGCAAATTAGAATTCGTGACATTATGTAGTCCCTTGAATGAATGCTTCCATATAATGAATCCAAATCAAATCTCACTTCTTAATGAATCTAGATCAAACCTCACTTCTTAATGAAACCCTTAACCTCGTCCTTAAATCCATACTAACTTGCACTACAAGCAACAAGAAACAAGTAACAAGCAATGGATATGACAACAATGCCTTGATCACAATATGGGTCCACAATTTGATCTCTTGCACCATGACCCAATGCTTTGCAGTTCAGTCCATAGATATCTCGCCTTTATGGCCAATGGCCTCAACACAAAAGCAATGTGTCGCTCCCAGGATTTTCATCCAGGTACAAACGCGAAAGTGGCGCGGAAAACAGAGTCGCCAGCCGTGTAAATTTATCCCAAGAGAGGGAAAGGGAACACCACATAAACCTGAGGAAGAGGGGAAAGGAATGGTCATCGCAACCATTGCTTGGGTTTGGGAGTCGGTTATGCGAGGGGAAGGTGTTAGCACCCCACGCGTCCATCGTACTCGATGGGATCCACGCTTGTTGTCTAATCTAAGGGTGAGTTATCCTGAAATCTATGGCTGCACTAAAACGGGGAAGGGGAAAACAAAGACAAACTCGGTAGGACGTCGTCGTCCTAGGCCTACGTACCCCCTTTGTGCAATGGGGAATTCAGAGTCAACGTAGTTCGGACCAAGTTCTTTTTGTGTTTTTTATGAGCGACGTTAAGCTCGCGTTCGGCAGTTAGGGTCGATGCCTGTTTGCGACTCAGACGGAAAGTAACGTGCCCTTTTTGAAAATAGCCTTTAGTTTGACGATCCCGAAGGATAAAAAGGTTTGAAGTTTGTTTGTATTTTTAAGGACAGAAGTGACTTGAGTTAGTTCATAACTCAACTTGAACCAAAGTCTATGGCACGGGAACGAATGCATCGCATGGTCGTCCCCAATGGGACGTATGCTCAACACTCTAGAAGAGAGAAGGGGGACCCCTCAATCTTCATTTCCTATGTTTAAGGCTTGTGTGCAAGGCGAGTTGACTTTATTTAAGTATCTTAGAGATGTTTTGAGATGAGAAGAGGGACTCAAAAGAAAAGAAAAAAACACTAAGGGGGAAATCTATCCTAATGTTATCGTGCAAAGATGGCCCTATGGGGAGGTTTGGAGGGAGACTATCCTATGGGATTTAGTCCTAATATTTTCATGCAAATGTGGCCCTAAGGGGAGGTTTGACAGCAACCTAAGCCTAAAGAAAAGAAAGGATGAGAGAAAGAAAGAATGAGGGTGGACATGGATAACTATCCACACCCTCAAATAACTTACCTCAGCCCCTGCATAAAAGGTTAGTACAAACAGATATAAGTGACAATAAGACAAATGAAACCCAAACAAATCACAAACCAAAGAGAAATGATTATAAACCAAATGAAACTCAACCAAGACAGAATGTGGATGACCTAAACATGAATTATGAAGTCAAAGAAGCAAACCCAAATGATGGCACAAGTGCCTTCTCAAACAAGTACTCAGACATGATCAAGGATGTGCATAAAGGAAAACCGCAAACAAAGAGCAATCAAACAATTGGCAAACCAACTTCAGAAATTACCAAATTAATTCTCAAAACACCTCAACCAGTGGCAAACAACATGTCAAAATTCCCAAGATAGGTCACTCAAACAATTATGCAAATTCATATGAGAAATATGAACTAACATGCAAAAGAAAGGGACTAAAATGCAATATGAAATGATTTTAAAAATTAGAGAAAAATGTTTTAATGAACTTCAATATGTTGAGGAAATAATGAAAAAAGAATGGACTTAAAATGTTTTATGGGTGATGAGAAATAAATTCTACAATGCAAAGTGTACAAAATGAAACAAATTCAAAAAGAAATTATTCAAATAATTAATTCAGATGCTAAAACTAAAATAAAATGATAAAATAAAATTTGAGAAAATTTTATAAAATGCTAAACATGACTCATGAATTTTTTGGTAATTTTTTAATGCACAAAACTATTTTTAATAATAAAAAATGAGAAACAAACAATTAAATAAAATAAAAACAATGAAATATGCAAGGGGGTGGGTTTAGCAAGCAGTACACGTTAAAAATGACAAACGGGCTTAAGTGAGGGGTGTGAATAGAGGGCCCAATCCAAGAATCAATCAGAAAAACAAAAATAATAACATGTGAACCTAGTCCACCACGTTGACTCCATATGAGCCCTTGGATCAATCTAACGCATGACATCAGTCAACCAAAATAAAAAGCAACCATGATGAGCGTTCAGGATCACAAGACACACCATAAACACGTACACACGCGCACCCTAAATTATCAGAAAATAAAAAATCACACGTGAGGGGCACATGAAATCATTAATGCGTTGGCAAACATCTAACCACATGATTCATCCTACGCCTCAGATTGAGCCAACAAAACCAATTTTAATTAAGATGAGAGGACATGATGCAAGGCACATGATAATAATCGTGGACTATCACACATTCAAACAATAAAATAAAAACAAAATTAAAAGATGTGGCACGCTGTGGACCACACGATGAAGGCCATGGACGGTCACGATTGCGTCTTCCCCATGGAAACCCTAGCCTCGCCGGTGATCAAGCTAGACGCCGGAGCCCTAGCTCCGGTAGTCACGTCCGGCCACCTGCAACCAAAAACTCACCAGAACACGCAAACGAATATACCTTATTGACCAGAATTTCACCAGGATCAATAATATCACACTATTTTTCACAAACAATCAACACAAAGAGAAAATCGAACAAAATAAAGTATGGTTCAAAACTTTAAAACTCAACATACAAACAATCTAAACGTTCAAACTCAAAACAAAATATATCAGCATGCTCAGTACACATCACAGATCATTATGTACGTTTAAAAATAGAGTTTTAGGATCATGAAAAGTATCACTAACCTGGGATTATGCAACACGTATTCTTTGCTGTTAGGTTCAAATGATGATTGCTTCGTGCTATATGGATCCCAAGGGTTCAGATGGTGAAAGAAGTTTTGGAAAAACTCTTATGGATTATGAGATTCGAAGCAATGAAGGATTAGGGTTGAAATTTTGTTCTCCACAAAATCACGTGTCCCCCTCTCACCAGTGCATGAGTTAGCTTAAATATATTAGGTTAATCCACTGATTGGCATTTGGGCCTTGTTAATTCCTCACTTAATGAGTTTAGAGTGATTTTGGAAATTTGCATAATGTGAAATACACCCTCCTCCATGCATGTACACCCAAGCATTCTATGATGGATCACTTATATTACAATTGCTAATCACACCTGTATGGAATTTGGGCCTTGAGATGTCTTGGTATATGAATTTTCAATGATCTTGCAATTTTTCAAAATGGGAAATAATTGATGAATTTGTCATGGAATCCCTTAGTTCAAAGGCCAAAAATGATCCTTATGGAATATACTTTGATGTTATAATGTACCTTGAAGCAATGGAACCAAATATAGGTCACTATGTCCCAAAATGCAAAAGTTGTGAAAATGGAACCATGAGAAAACCCAAAAAACCACTTTGCCTTCTTTTGATCATAACTTGAGTTTCACAAATGATATTGAAATTCTGGCACAGATATCAGATGTCCTACGCAGATGTTGAGACACTGATATCCAACACAATGAACAAGATAACAATAAAAATAGCAGTGCAGAAAGTAAATAACACAGTGATATGTTTACCCAGTTCGGTCTAACACACCTACTCTGGGGGCTACCAAGCCAGGGACGAAATCAATATACGATAGTATCAATTCACAGATCATACAAACACCGGATAATCTACTCACTTAATCACTACCCTTCCTATTACTTCTACCTAAGACTCACCTAGGTATGAGGCCCTCCTCAAATCCCTCTACAACCACAACCCGTGATTGGTACCTTTCCACACAAGAAACAAAAACGAAAGAAACACTTTCAAGACACACAATCCTCAATACTTCACAGCTTATGAGAGTTGACACACAAGAAACTCAATGCTTAAAAGCTTATGAGTACCTTGACAGAACTTACTACACAAAAATCAGTCCTTATACTGTTATCAAAATGATACCAGTTAGGCTCACAAATTACACTCGAAACCCCTAAAAACACAAGTAAGTTCCACACCTAAAACTAGGTTTACATCAGTCAATATATAGCAATTAATCTGGACTGAATTGGGCTTCAAAAATGCAGCAAATAGACTGCTCACAAATCTGCAAAAATAACTCCAACAAAATAGGTCTTCAATCCAAAGTTTCCTATTATGTCTCCATAATTAGAAACAATAGCAAATCCGAAAACCACCAAATAACCACAATCCAAAAATGCTTTGGATGCCACATAGGATAACCAAATATTCACAGAATATTCAGTAACAATTCCCACAAACAGAATATGCATTAAAACTGAATCCACAACGCGATGTCCTATGAGCTGGTATGGGACATCTTCATCCGACATGTTGAAAGCAGCCACTTAGAACATTAAGATTCAACATCTTGCTGCTATAATAGTTTTAGCAAAATAAATGCCAACCACAAAAGCACAGAAATAACAATATCCCCTTTTGGCTTATTTTAGCTAAAACTACACACACGCAAAAACTTGTAAAGAAGCACAAAACAGCAAAAAAAAAATCCATATATCAGACAGCAGCGAAAACACCAACAACACACAGTAAAAACATCCAGCAAAAACATTCAGCATAGCAGCACTCCCCTTCATCTGCATACAACACTCAGTACAGCAAACAACTCATCATAGCAGCATAGGAAAAAAAACTCCCCCTCAACAGCAGCAACATTCTACATTCTCCCCCTCAACTACTGCAGCAACACAAGCACACAAGCCCTCCACACAACATACTACTCCCCCTTTTTAGCCATAAATATGACAAAGGCAAGTAGAACAAGTTAAGATAAAAATAAACCAGAGTAAACTGCATCAGCGAGTAGATGCACACCACATCACATGCCCAAATGTCATGCACAAACTTCAGCATTTTCCCTTCTTTCATACACTGTACTACCAGAACCTCCTTTAGTCTTTTCAATCTGGCAGCCAGAAGGAACATTGATTGCTATAGTTCTTCATGAATGCACACCCCAAGTCTGCTCCTCAGGTTTTCAAACTGAACTGCATCCAGAGCCTTGGTAAATATGTCAGCAAGCTAATTTTCTGTGCTCACATGCTCAAGAGTTATGACTTTGTCCTCCACAAGTTCTCTGATGAAGTGATGCCTGATATCAATGTGCTTAGTCCTGCTGTATTGAATGGGATTTTTGGAAATATTAATAGCACTCAGGTTGTCACAAAATAGTGTCATGACATCTTGTGTGACATTAAACTCAGATAACATCTGCTTTATCCATACCAGTTGAGCACAACTACTACCAGCTGCTATGTACTCAACTTCAGCAGTAGAAAGGGATACTGAATTCTGCTTCTTGCTAAACCATGAAATAAGATTATTTCCCAAAAAGAAACATCCTCAAGAGGTACTTTTCCTGTCGTCAGCACTTCCAGCCCAATCAGCATCACAATAGCCTAATAAAATGGGACTTGAGTCATAGGAGTAAAGCAACCCATAATCACATGTACCACTCACATACTTCAGAATTCTCTTCACTTGATTGATGTGACTGACCTTGGGTTCTACTTGATATCTCGTACACACACCAACAGCAAAAGTTATGTCTGGCCTACTTGCTGTAAGATACAGCAGACTGCCAATCATACTTCTATACAGACTTTGTTCAACATTCACTCGCTTTTCATCTTTGGATAACTTCAAGTGAGTAGGAGCAGGAGTCCTCTTATGCTTGGAATTATCCAGTCCAAACTTCTTCACAATGTTCCTCGCATATTTGCTCTGACAAATAAAAATGGAGTCTTCCATCTGCTTGACTTGTAATCCAAGAAAGTAGGTCAATTCACCCACCAAGCTCATCTCAAATTCAGACTGCATTTGAGTGACAAAATGTTGGACTATTTCATCCGACATCCCGCCAAACACAATATCATCTACATAAATCTGAGCAATCATTAGTTTCCCATCCTTCTCCTTGACAAAAAGAGTTTTATCAATACCACCCTTCCTGTACCCATTGTTAACTAAGAACTCAATCAGTCTTTCATACCAAGCTCGTGGAGCTTGTTTCAGCCCATACAAAGCCTTCTTCAGCTTGTAAACATGATCAGGAAAGTTTGGATCCACAAACCCTTTAGGCTGCTCAACATAGACCTCCTCATTAAGATAGCCATTCAGAAAGGCACTCTTGACATCCATTTGAAACAATCTGAATTTCAACAAACATGCCACTCCTAGCAACAATCTGATGGATTCCAATCGAGCCACAGGCGCAAATGTTTCATCGAAGTCTGCTCCTTCAATATGTGTGTATCCTTGAGCAACTAATCTAGCTTTGTTCCTGGTAACAACTCCTTGCTCATCAGACTTATTCTTATAAACCCATTTTGTTCCAATCACATTTATTCCTGCTGGTCGTGGTACCAGTTCCCAAACTTCATTCCTCTTGAACTGACAAAGTTCATCTTGCATAACACTTATCCAGAACTCATCTGTCAATGCTTCTTTGACATTCTTTGGTTCAATCTTTGAAACAAAGCATGCATTTGACACAGTCTCCCTCGTTCTGGTTCTTACACTTTCATTCAGATCACCAATAATCAATTCCTTAGGGTGATCCTTCTGAATCCTTATAGAGGGTCCCCGGTTAGCATCCTCTACCTCTTCATTCTCAGGTCTAGTGTTGGTTTCTTGAGCACTATCTTCTACAGACTCAATGTCTTGAGAGATTTCATTGTTCATGGGCAGACATGCTCCAACATCATCTGGGACATCGTCATCTTTGCCAGAGTCATCAACCACCACATTTATGGATTCCATCATCACCTGAGTTCTGGAATTAAATACCCTATATGCTTTACTATTTGTAGAGTATCCCAAAAATATTCCTTCCTCACTCTTAGGATCCATCTTTCGCCTTTGCTCACGATCCGCTAAGATATAGCACTTACTACCAAACACATGGAAATACTTCACATTTGGCTTTCTACCTTTCCATAGCTCATAAAGAGTGACAAAAGTACCTGATCTGATAGTCACCCTATTGTGTATATAGCAAGCAGTATTCATGGCTTCAGCCCAAAAATGATATGGAAGCTTTTTGGCATGAATCATGACTCTTGCACACTCTTGTATAGTCCTGTTCTTGCGTTTCACCACACCATTCTGCTGAGGAGTGATTGGTGATGAGAATTCATGAGTGATTCCCTCAGATAAGCAGAACTCTTCAAACCTGCTATTTTCGAACTCTTTCCCATGGTCACTTCTGATTCTAGCAACACCACAATCCTTTTCCCGTTGAATCCTTTGACACAACTCTTTGAAGGCTGCAAATACTTCAGACTTTTCTCTGATGAAACTTATCCAAGTGAACCTGGAGTAATCATATACTACAACATAGGCATACTTCTTCCCACCAAGACTTTCAACCTGCATAGGTCCCATTAAGTCCATGTGAAGAAGTTCCAGAACTCTAGAAGTTGTGGTAAGATGTTGAAGCCTCTTGTGTGACACCCTTGTTTGCTTCCCAACTTGACATTCACCACATATTTTATCCTCATCAATCTTCAGCTTGGGAATACCTCTAACAGCTTCACTTGACATAACTTTCTTCATCCCTTTCAGGTGTAAATGACCCAATTTCTGATGCCACAGTTTGGTTTCATCTTCCTTTGACATCAAGCAAGTAGACATACTTTCAGGTTCTTGAGGATTCCACAGATAGCAGTTATCCTTAGACCTGGTTCCCTTCATAATAACTTCATCTTTCTCATTGGTTACTAGACATTCAGATTTGGTGAAATTTACTTTGAGGCCTACATCACACAGTTGGCTTATACTGATTAAATTTGCAGTCAGCCCTTTGAAAAATAGAACACGATCCAGATTTGGTTGTCCTGTGTAGTCCAGCTTTCTAACCCCTTTTATTTCCCCCTTTGATCCATCCCCAAAGGTGACATAATTGGTGGGGTGGGGCCTGATATCTGACAAGAACTTCTTCACACCAGTCATGTGTCTTGAACAACCACTGTCAAAGTACCAATCTTCTCTTGCAGATGCTCTAAGAGAGGTATGTGCTATGAGACCAGCCATCATTTGTCTAGGAATCCATTTTCTCTTCACTTTACCCCAACTCTGTCCTTTATTTTGTTGCTGAGCGGTTTTGGGATAGCCGTGCAGCTTGTAGCAAAAGGGCTTTAAGTGACCAATCTTTCCACAGTAATGGCATCTCCATGGTTTATACTTTGATCTACAAACTCTTTTCTGATGCTTCATCTGATGTTGAAACATGTGATTTGACATCCTCACTTCTTGCTTTATTTTCTGAGGAACAAACTTCAATACAAGCTTCTTGGAAGTCTCTGCTTGATTTTTAAAACCAAGGCCTTGCATATTTCCAGCTTCTTTCCCATTCTGAAGGATCTCATCCAGCTGCGTGGTACCATTGTTCAACATTCTTATATATTTGGTCATATTGTCAAGTTTTGACTTTTGCCATTCAACCTCCTCCTTCAGATCAGCAATGGTTGATAGATGTTCTTCCTTCTCAGCTTCTAGTTGAGCTATCAGAATCTTCTGTTCCAATATTATCTGGCACCTTTCTTTATTCTTGATACACAATTCTGAAAACCCTGTGAATACTTCTTCCTTAGTGAGTTCTCCAACATAGGATTCTTTGTCAGAGTCAGATTCACAAGTAGTTTCTCCATCAGCCTTACAGATTCCAGTCAAAGCTATCACCAATTTTGCTGATTCTTCTTCAACATCACTCTCAGACTCTCCTTCTGACCAAGACACTGATAGTCCCTTCTTCTGCCTTTTGAGATACATGGGACACTCAGTCTTTATGTGTCCATATCCCTCACATTCAAAGCACTTAACTCTCTTCCCTTGATTGGAGTCTTCTTCAGTTCTGGATCTTCTGCCTCCATCCTGGTTCTTACTGATGTTGAGTGACTTGTTCTGAGCATTTGCTCTCGACTTCCAGTCAATCCTTTTCAACACTTTGTTAAATTGTTTTCCAAGTAGTACCAGATCTTTAGACACCCCTTCATCTCTGACCAGGTCACCTTCATCTTCTGAGTCACCAGTTTTTGACACAAAAGCTATGCTCTTCTTCTTTTCAGACTTTTCACTGATCCCTAATTCGAATGTTTGAAGAGATCCCACCAGTTCATCCACTTTTATCTTGTCTATATCCAGAGCCTCCTCTATAGCAGTCACTTTCATGTCAAATCTCTTAGGTAGAGATCTGAGAATCTTTCTGACCAGTTTGCTGTCAGACATCTTTTCACCTAGGGCACTAGAGGCATTAGCTATCTCAATAATGTTCATATGAAAATGATGGATGCTCACATCCTCTTTCATCTTCAAACTCTCAAACTTGCTAGTGAGAAGTTGAAGTTTGGACATCTTCACCTTTGAAGTCCCTTCATGAGCAACCTTCAAGACTTCCCTTGCCTCTTTAGCAATGGTGCAGTGTTCAATCAACCTGAAGATATTCTTGTTAACACCATTGAACAATGCATTGATGGCTTTAGAATTCCCTATGGACCCTTTGTAATATACATCATCCCAGACTTCCTCTTCTTTCACCACATCAGTAGGGGTACCTTTTTCACCTTTAACCTTAGGGGGCTTCCATCCTTTTATAACAGCTTTCCATGCTTGATCATCCATGGATTTGATGAAAGCTATCATCCTTGGTTTCCAATAGTCATAGTTGGAACCATCAAGCAGAGGTGGTTTGTTCAGAAATCCTCCATCCTTGTCCATTGTACCAGAAAGTACCTTCCCTGAATCTCACCCAGAACCAAAAAAGGGTGCAAGCTCTTGATGCCAATTGAAATTCTGGCACAAATATCAGATGTCCTACGCAGATGTTGAGACACTGATATCCAACACAATGAACAAGATAACAATAAAAATAGCAGTGCAGAAAGTAAATAACACAGTGATATGTTTACCCAGTTCGGTCTAACACACCTACTCTGGGGGCTACCAAGCCAGGGACGAAATCAATATACGATAGTATCAATTCACAGATCATACAAACACCGGATAATCTGCTCACTTAATCACTACCCTTCTTATGACTTCTACCTAAGACTCACCTAGATATGAGGCCCTCCTCAAATCCCTCTACAACCACAACCCGTGATTGGTACCTTTCCACACAAGAAACAAAAACGAAAGACACACTTTCAAGACACACAATCCTCAATACTTCACAGCTTATGAGAATTGACACACAAGAAACTCAATGCTTAAAAACTTATGAGTACCTTGACAGAACTTACAACACAAAAATCAGTCCTTATACTGTTATCAAAATGATACCAGTTAGGCTCACAAATTACACTCGAAAACCCTAAAAACAGAAGTAAGTTCCACACCTAAAACTAGGTTTACATCAGTCAATATATAGCAATTAATCTGGACTGAATTGGGCTTCAAAAACGCAGCAAATAGACTGCTCACAAATCTTCAAAAATAACTCCAACAAAATAGGTCTTCAATCCAAAGTTTCCTATTATGTCTCCATAATTAGAAACAGCAGTAAATCCGAAAACCACCAAATAACCACAATCCAAAAATGCATTGGATGCCACATAGGATAACCAAATATTCACAGAATATTCAGTAACAATTCCCACAAACAGAATCTGCATTAAAACTAAATCCACAACGCGATGTCCTATGAGCTGGTATGGGACATCTTCATTCGACATGTTGAAAGCAGCCACTTAGAACATTAAGATTCAACATCTTGCTGCTATAATAGTTTTAACAAAATAAATGCCAACAACAAAAGCACAGAAATAACAGATATGGAGACCATCTAGTACTTGTTGGAAAGGGGAGAAAAAGATCTTCAACTTTCATGTTTCAGGAAAATTCACTTGAAGCTTCTTTGATGATGAAAAGTCAAGATGAATGTAGTGCAAAGGCTTGCCAAAAATGGAAACTTTCAAATTATAGGTCCTTTCCATATTTAGTAATTTTTGTACCAACCCTTGATTCTTGATAAATGGTATGAAACTTGACTCTTGAAGACCATATGAGGATGCGAGACCTTGAGAACCTTGAAGAGAACCTCAAACTTTCACAGTTGACTTCCCCTCTCACTGTTGACTTTTCCTCAATTCACCTGATTCCCAATCCATTGGCCAATTGAACTTCTCATGAACCAAACTGACGGACAATCTTCCATTCCTAGATACTTAGGGACCCAAGGAATACCATGGAATCAAGTCTTGCCCAAAAAATCAGAAATAAACTAACTTTATAGCAAACCCTAATTTTGGTACCCTCAGTCTAGGAGGAAATAACACAGTCTCCAAATCCAAATTCCTCTGAATATGATGTGTATCCTCTCCAACAAAGATAAGATATGCCATTTGGTGATGATAAAAACCCAAGAAGCTTGCCCATTGGAGCGATAAACCCAAGATTCTCAAAACCCTAATTTCTGCACTGGTTAGGAGAGAGTGAGCCACTTGAGATCTCTTGGACAATATAAGGACTCTTGCTTGACCCTTTGAAGAACATCTTCTCCTCTTGAACTGCCTCAGGCACCTTGACCCCATGCTAAGAACCAATGATATGCACACATGATAATGTAAAAATGAAATGAAACCTAAGCCAGTTAGTACTAAAGGTAGGAGAGCAAATTTTGGGGTGCTACAGCTGCCCCTATTCAATCAACTTGGTCCTGAAGGCATGATAGCGACGGCTCTCAGACATTCCAGGATGCACGGGGATTGAATACCGAAAGAGCCACGAAAATTTGCTAATGGTGAGAATAACGAAATGGAGCGTGCTGAAAAATAAGGAGTATGACCTCAACCATACCCACAAAAATAAGACGAATACGACCTCAATCGTGCCCGCAAGGGAAGACTGACCTCAATCAGTCTACCCACAAGGAAAATATGAATATGACCTCAATCGCACCCTCAAAACGAATACAACCTCAATTGTACCCACAAAGGAAGACTGACCTCAATCACTCTACCCACAAAGAAAACATGAATACGACCTCAATCGCATCCACAAAACGAATACAACCTCAATTGTACCCTCAAAGGAAGACTGACCTCGATCACTCTTCCCACAAAGAAAATACGAATACGACCTCAATCGTACCCACAAAACAAATATAACCTCAATTGTACCCTCAAAGGAAGACTGACCTTGATCACTCTACCCACAAAGAAAATATGAATACGACCTCAATCGCACCCACAAAACGAATACAACCTCAATTGTATCCGTAAAGGAAGACTGACCTCGATCACTCTACCCACAAGGAAAATATGAATACGACCTTAATCGCACCCACAAAACGAATACAACCTCAATTGTATCCGCAAAGGATAACCAACATAAAGTGGACTTCGCTGGGGATAACGTGAAACAAAACTTCTGGTTTAAACCATCCCTACTGAGAAAAGGAAATTGACAAACAAAATATGTCAAGCGAGAACTGAATACCAGGCGAGAACTGGATTTCACAAAAGAGAAAGGCCAAACAAAGGCAAACTTCTAACGGACTCTCGATCCACAGATAAGATGACTCCTCTGGGGAAAGGAGAAGTCTAAATAAAAGATTCTTCCGGGGAGCACAAGTATGAGGAACGCATCCCTCCAAAATCTCCTGAGTTATGCCATCTCTGCTGAGGAAGAGAACATGCAAGGAAAGTATCAAACCTGGCTTATGCTTCGAATGCGAATGTTTGAATTTTGCCGTAATGCTCCACACGAAGTGGAAATGCTACGCGTTTGAGGATGCAATGCAAATGCTTATGATATGCAAAAGGGGTCCCTCCAGCAAAATAAATGCTGGAGAGAAAAGATCAATTCAGCTTGGGATGACAAAAATAAATTGTCCTCTAAATCCAAGAACTCTGCTGAGAAGGACCACGCTGACCAACCCTTTGGATCAACAACTTCTACTGGGGATGAAATCCCAAAAGAACATCCACACTACCGGGGGTTACACATGTCCTTTACTGAAGGTGACATCGAACCTGAGATTCCTCCTCTGCTGGGGGAGTTGAGAATGAATGCCGATAACGGAACCGGAAGTCTGTTACCGAGGATTGCCAATAACAGATGGGCTTAGGACCTGCTGGGGGATGCCAGCCCATAATACCATCCTGCTTGGGGATACTGCTGAACCTAGCCTGCTGATGGGGAGAATGACTTTACTCTCGCCTTGCTGGGGGATTAGAACATACCGTTGTCGGTGGTAGCACATTTCCTGACTGGCCGGGGAAAGTGGACACCCCTGATTCTGTGGGGGAGTCAACGTCTTGATCTTGAGAAAATATTCCCCAAGTCTCCTGCTGGGGATGCAACAACATCAACTTCTGATTATTTGCTGAGAAAGTGATAAATCAATAACAACTATATAGCTGGGGAATTAATCCTCTATACTCTGCTGAGGAAGATAATCCTCGACACTCTGGCTAGGGAAAGTAACAACCTGCTGAGGAGAATGAAGTTTCAATGTTGAGGGGAGTAGCTCTACTGGGGAGAAACCCTGCTACCCTGCTGGGGATTAGAGCATGTCGTTGCTGACGGAACTACACTTCCTGACCTCTTGAGGAAAGTGATTACCGGGATCCGTGGGGAAAATAAAGTCTTTTCAAAGACATCCAACACACCTCCTGCTGGAGATACAACCACACCCACCTCGGAGCAATCCACTTTAAACTGCTTGCTGGGGGGAATGAGTTCTGCTGAGGATGATGAACTTTCAGTGTTGGGGAGAGTAACGCTACTGGGGAAAAACAAACTTGTTACCCAGCCTGACCTGTCTCTATGGTCATAAACGGCTCTTTGAATTCTCCACTTGCCCCAGACCACCAGGTCTAATCGAAGAAACCATCTCAAGAGGATTTTATAGAAGACCGGGTGTTCAACATGCCCCGGGTCTTCAAACTCTTAGAGATTTATCGCATCTCGACATAACTGCCCCAGACTGCACAATCTATGAAGTAACTTGCCTCAAAAGGATTTGCAATGACCTGAAATACTCTACCTCAGTATTTTGAACCTTGAAGAGGTTCTCTCGATTAACCGTCTTCAGGATTGGATAACTTCTCATGCTCTAGAGATGGCCTGCCCCAAGTCTTGAAGGAACTTTTCCCTTGACTGATCTTATAGAGATTTGTCAAATCGACCTGATTGCCCCTGTTTGGCTGCTTTAGGGAGAGCTTTCAGCGTGACTGCTCCAGATTGGCTGCATCTTATCACCATTTATCGGGAACCCCCAGGCTGCGCACCGTCTCTTGGCCACATGCCCCTTGACATGGCTGTCCTTCGGAGTTTTCACCATCTTAACTTGGCGTGATTGAGCTTCTCGACTGACGTTCATCGTGTAAGCTTCTTTGATATCAAACACATGCAAGCGTAAAATGTTTATTATGAGAATGACAATTCTAATGCAACACTCGTGTTAACCTTGAAGTTTCATTGAAAATGTGTCGCCAAGCCTTGTGAACGAATCACTAAATGGGATGCGACATTGATTTTTGAATGGAAAATAATACGCACATGCAATACCAACAAAACCTTATTAGCACAACTCATTGGAGTCAGGAATGCTATCTCGCTGCAATACGCCCTCAGAATAAACCCTGTTTCAATTAGGACTTTTAAGAGTTGTAACGTGGCCTGGTTCGCGGTTTTAGAAAAAAGGATTTATGGCTCAAAATTTATCGGTGCCCACCCACTCTTCGCGATGTTCTCCAGTCCTACGTTCAGCTAATCTGACACAAGCGCTCATCTCTCAAAAGGTTATTGAATGATAGAAGGATGGAAGGATCCCACACAGTTTTTTGGAATGACAATCACCCCTTTCGTCTCTGGTGTCTGTAGTCACACGACTTGTTCTTTATCGAGGATTTTTCTTTTGATCTTTTCTTTTTGTTTTTTGCCCTTTTTTTTTATTTCCCTGATTTTGCCTGGACTAATTCTTTTGAGTTTTTTCGATTTTGAAGTCCAGCGGGATGCCCTAACTTTTGCCTAAGTCGCTTATTTTCAAGTTTCGACTTAGCGGGCTTTCTTTCTTTTATTCTTTTTTTTTTTTAACAAAGCGTGTGACATTGGTTGTCTTACTTGCTTGAAAGGGTTATGACTGCCTCACTCCTTGATAGTTGAGGGATAACCATTGTGGTTTCACATCTCTTGACCTCTTGACGGTGGGATAGAAGGTAATGGATCCTCAGATGCACACTCTCTTTGAAATTTGAACGCTCGGTCAAACTAACTGACGCCTACCCTGCCCCTGGGCTATATGAGGGTTTTTTCTACAAAAGAAACTCCTACTTCAAGGCTCAAAGGGGTTAACGAGGGTCTATCTCCCTTATATCTCCAGTGTTTGGGGATTTGAAACAATTCCTGTACATCATCAACAGGGTTCTATCCCAAAAGCACACCCCTAGAGATTTTTGCGTTTTCATCTCATCATCCTCCCTCAAGAGTTCTAGACAAGAAAATTGGTATTGCAGTGCATATAAACATTTAAGAGTGAACACAAATGGATTACTTCAAGAAAAACATGCTTATTGTATTATGATTGTCATTCATAAAACAAACAAGTTTCTACATGCAGGCAATGTTTAAACAAACAAATGAAAGCTACATATGGAAATGCAGTAAAGAAACAGGAAATCGCCATCGTTGAGGAGACTCGGCTCTATCTGGACTTATTATTTCTGACAACATACTCGCAGTCTGAGTGTTTACTCGGGAGGCTTCAGTTGATTGACTTCCTCTTTCAGCATTTTCTAGTCTTGAGTCAGAGCTTGCATTTTCCCTATGAACTGCCCCATTTGGCTCTGTACTTCCCTCGGCTCTGCTTGAATTTGTTCCATGATCAACTTCTGAATGGCTTGAGGAGTTGAGTCTGTGCTTCGGAGAGAACCATATCAGGACAAGAGTAACCAGCCTCGAACACTTGTTATGCACAATGATTATGAATATGCAAATGCTAATGAACATGTTTGAACATTTGCACGGCGATCCACCCCTTGATTCCAGTTTAACAACAAGATAGAACAGGACTTCTGCTCATGCATTAAAAAAAACAGAGGATAACCAAATGTCGACAATCACAACCCAAGATAAGAAGTCTGAACACAATAATCATAGATCCCAACCAACAAGCCTGGTGGTGATCCAAATACAATAAAAGAGAAAGAGAAACTACGGCATGTCATCAAAGTCCGCAAGTGCCAACCCCCTCATCCATTATGCTCTTTGCTCCAGTCTTGAATTTCCTTGAACAACTTTTTAGTGTCAGGATGCTTCGGTCTCTGAATTAGCTCTTGAATGAGAACATCCCTCCTATGCATGATCCCTTTCAAGTATCGGCGATGCAACTCCCAAGCGTCTTCTCCAAAAACACCATCCATGCTAGGACCCTCATTTCTAGGTCTCTTCACTTCAGCTTGGGTCTTCAGTTCCTCTATGGATGCTACGGCTTCATTGAGTCGATCTTCGACTACTTGTCTCTGGAATACCCCTGATAAGCTCTCGGCATCTTTTTTCTTAAGCTGCAACTTCAACTGATCAATCTGAACTAGATAATCGTCTTCCTTTCGCTTATTATCAGCCATTGCAGTGTCTCGGTGAGCATTGAACTTGTGAATTTTTAACAAAGCCTTGGCCAATTCCTCCTTCCTAGATTTGAGAACCTTGCTGATACCCTCTAGAGCTTGGTTTATCCTTTATCTGGCTGTGACCTCGTCGGATAGCTCCTTCTCTGTCTTAGCGAAAAGCTCTGTCTTTAACTTGGCGACATAAACAGCTTCACCCCGCTCATGTTTCAACTGGTAGATCTCTCTCTGTAGCTCACTGTTCTCTTCTCGCAGCTTTCCTTTTTCAGCCCATAACTTATTAAACTTCTCTATCTCAACTGTGGTAGGAGGCTCAATCAACAAGGGGTAAGATGGTGGTTCTTTGGAGAATGGGAAAAGTTCCTTCTCTACCCTTTTCTGAATCCAATCTTCGTACGCAGGAAATGCTTTGTTGTTGCTCTTCCCAAAAGAAGTCTTCCCCTTCTTATGACGATCTTCCCAAGTATTTGCAACTTCTTTTAACAGTTCTGGATTGATTTCCCCACTTGGATATAAAGATTCTTGGACCTCCTCGTCTCTTGGTGGCTCTTTCAAGGCATACCAGAATTGCTTAATAGCAAGAATAGGGTTATAGTTAATTCCCCCTTTCCTTCCTATTAGAGGCACATTCGGGAGACCTCCACAACTGATCATGATATCTTGGCCCAACAAGTCACGGTTAACCCAAATTAGATTATCTGCCCTCAAGCCCATCAATCGTTTGGACCAATCCAATGTTCCTTGAGTATCTACATATGCCCCAGATTTGGGAAGACGAACAGCAAACCATTTGTAGAAGACTGGCGCACAACAATTGAGGGGTCCTCCCCTCTTCTTCTCGTTCTTATAATGCACTGAATAATACAGATCTCCAAGCAAAGTAGGTACCGGGTTCTTCATGGTAAATATCCGGACAGCGTGCATGTCCACAAAATCCTTCATATTTGGGAACAACACTGTTCCATAGACACACATAGCCAAGATGGCGTTGAAAACTGTCCAACATCTAGCCTTAACATACACAGCAGCCTGTTCTATCAAAAATTTCACATGAAAACCTTTACACCCTCCCTTACTGGCAACGTTGTTTTTCAACAAAGATGGATCCAAATGCAAAGCTTCGGAAACCTTTCCCAAATCAGGAAGTTCTTCAAAAGGATAGAAATGAGCCTCTTCTTTAATAGAAACATCCAGAATGAGAGAAAATTCCTCCAATGTCGGAGCCAAAAGATAATCAGTGAATATAAAACAACGCAGGTGAGGGTCATAGAATTGCACCAGAGTGTGCAAAGCCCTATACTCGTATTCAGTGATGTTGCGAGCAAAATTTAGAATTCTCCCATACTCTCCTCTAAAGTCTGCCAATACCCCAGGTTCTGCCATAGACACAATCTTGTGAACAGTATCCAGAAAAAGTGATGGGAACTTGTACACTATGATGTTCTTTCTCTTCTCAGTACTCATCCTTAATAGTCTTCAAAAACTAGAATCAAAGTTAGGATGCAGCCCTGCAAATGAATAAACATGTTAGGATGCAAAATGATGATGCAGATCCACACATGGGATCAAGGATGCCACATAGACTGGACAACTATTGCACTGAACAACTGTATAATCTCAAAGATCTGCCCAAATACCCAGAATACCAGAATAACCATAGTGCCACACTGCTAAATCCGCTGATCAAAAAACCGGGTATGTTGAAGGTCAAGGTTACCTGCAAACCTGTAAACACCCTGCCCTCTCACATGTGGGTACTAGAAAGCCGAGAATGCTCAATATCACAGGCACTCAGGTTGAGAAATGATGATACGTTCACCATTCCTGGTTTGGCATCATCACCAATCGAGGAGGCCTCAACTGATTCCCCTCAAAAGAAAACATCCTATGGCAAGTCCTCAGTTTCAGCACTGAGGTCGAGAAGCAATAGTAATTCATCCCTCGGGGTACAGTACTATCTCCAATCGAGGAGTGCTTCCACTGATTCTTTTCAAAAAGGAAACCCTATAGCAAGTTCCTAGCATTGGGTCCTCGGATCGACATGTGTAATGGGTTTGCCATTTCTGGTATGCCATTATCACGTCTCGGGAGGAGTTCCGTTACTGAGTCCTCGGGAATGGCCGCCAGAGTCGACAGTTTTCCAAGTTACATTCAATCATCTGCACCAATGCGCAGGATAGAACATTACCAAGGAAAACCTCGTCTGAATATGAAGTTTTCATGTATACTACGTCTGGCCAAATGCCACACAAGACACACTACTTGCCACGCTAATCCTACGTGTACGCTCAAGCCTGGGTATTGGGCTTATCTCTCAGAACTCCCAACCCACCAAACAGAAGAACAGTGCAGCAAATGTTAATAATATGCAATGCAGAAAATGCGGTAAAAATAAAATACAACAAATAAAGCAAAACAAAAACAAAAACACCCAAAGAGAACAAAAAGAAGCAAGGGCTAGGATAGACTCGCTAAAGGGGATGGATAAGCATAGGTCAACCAGATTCCCCAGCAGAGTCGCCAGCTGTCGCTCCCAGTATTTTCATCCAGGTACAAACGCGAAAGTGGCGCGGAACACAGAGTCGCCAGCTGTTTATATTTATCCCACGAGAGGGAAAGGGAACACCACATAAACCTGAGGAAGAGGGGAAAGGAATGGTCATCGCAACCATTGCCTGGGTTCGGGAGTCGGTTATGCGAGGGGAAGGTGTTAGCACCCCACGCGTCCATCGTACTCGATGGGATCCACACTTGTTGTCTAATCTAAGGGTGAGTTATCCTGAAATCTATGGCTGCACTAAAACGGGGAAGGGGAAAACAAAGACAGACTCGGTAGGACGTCGTCGTCCTAGGCCTACGTACCCCCTTTGTGTAATGGGGAATTCAGAGTCAACGTAGTTCGGACCAAGTTCTTTTTGTGTTTTTGATGAGCGACATTAAGCTCGCGTCCGACAGTTAGGGTCGATGCCTGTTTGCGACTCAGACGGAAAGTAACGTGCCCTTTTTGAAAATAGCCTTTAGTTTGACGATCCCGAAGGATAAAAAGGTTTGAAGTTTGTTTGTATTTTTTAGGACAGAAGTGACTTGAGTTAGTTCATAACTCAACTTGAACCAAAGTCTATGGCATGGGAACGAATGCGTCGCATGGTCGTCCCCAATGGGACGTATGCTCAACACTCTAGAAGAGAGAAGAGGGACCCCTCAATCTTCATTTCCTATGTTTAAGGCTTGTGTGCAAGGCGAGTTGACCTTATTTAAGTATCTTAGAGATGTTTTGAGATAAGAAGAGGGACTCAAAAGAAAAGTAAAAAACACTAAGGGGGAAATCTATCCTAATGTTATCATGCAAAGATGGCCCTATGGGGAGGTTTGGAGGGAGACTATCCTATGGGATTTAGTCCTAATGTTTTCATGCAAATGTATCCCTAAGGGGAGGTTTGACAACAACCTAAGCCTAAAGAAAAGAAAGGATGAGAGAAAGAAAGAATGAGGGTGGACATGGATAACTATCCACATCCTCAAATAACTTACCTCAGCCCCTGCATAAAAGGTTAGTACAAACAGATATAAGTGACAATAAGACAAATGAAACCCAAACAAATCACAAACCAAAGAGAAATGATTATAAACCAAATGAAACTCAACCAAGACAGAATGTGGATGACCTAAACATGAATTATGAAGTCAAAGAAGCAAACCCAAATGATGGCACAAGTGCCTTCTCAAACAAGTACTCAGACATGATCAAGGATGTGCATAAAGGAAAACCGCAAACAAAGAGCAATCAAACAATTGGCAAACCAACTTCAGAAATTACCAAATTAATTCTCAAAACACCTCAACCAGTGGCAAACAACATGTCAAAAGCCCATGGCAAAATTTCCAAGATAGGTCACTCAAACAATTATGCAAATTCAAATGAGAAATATGAACTAACATGCAAAAGAAAGGGACTAAAATGCAATATGAAATGATTTTAAAAATGAGAGAAAAATGTTTTAATGAACTTCAATATGTTGAGGAAATAATGAAAAAAGAATGGACTTAAAATGTTTTATGGGTGATGAGAAATAAATTCTACAATGCAAAGTGTGCAAAATGAAACAAATTCAAAAAGAAATTATTCAAATAATTAATTCAGATGCTAAAAATAAAATAAAATGATAAAATAAAATTTGAGAAAATTTTATAAAATGCTAAACATGACTCATGAATTTTCTGGTAATTTTTTAATGCACAAAACTATTTTTAATAATAAAAAATGAGAAACAAACAATTAAATAAAATAAAAACAATGAAATATGATAGGGGGTGGGTTTAGCAAGCAGTCCACCTTAAAAATGACAAACGGGCTTAAGTGGGGGGTGTGAATAGAGGGCCCAATCCAAGAATCCATCAGAAAAACAAAAACAATAACATGTGAACCCAGTCCACCATGTTGACTCCATATGAGCCCTTGGATCAATCTAACGCATGCCATCAGTCAACCAAAACAAAAAGCAACCATGATGAGCGTTCAGGATCACAAGACACACCATAAACACGTACACACACACACCCTAAATTATCAGAAAATAAAAAATCACACGTGAAGGGCACATGAAATCCTTAATGCGTTGGCAAACATCTAACCACATGATTCATCCTACGCCTCAGATTGAGTCAACAAAACCAATTTTAATTAAGATGAAAGGACATGATGCAAGGCGCATGATAATAATTGTGGACTATCACACATTCAAACAATAAAATAAAAACAAAATTAAAAGATGTGGCACGCTGTGGACCACACGATGAAGGCCATGGACGGTCAGATTGCGTCTTCCCCATGGAAACCCTAGCCTCGCCGGCGATCAAGCCAGACGCCGGAGCCCTAGCTCCGGTCGTCACGTCCGGCCACCTGCAACCAAAAACTCACCAAAACACGCAAACGAATATACCTTCTTGACCAGAATTTCACCAGGATCAATAATATCACACTATTTTTCACAAACAATCAACACAAAGAGCAAATCGAACGAAGTAAAGTATGGCTCAAAACATTAAAACTCAACATACAAAAAATCTAAACGTCCAAACTCAAAACAAAATATATCAGCATGCTCAGTACACATCACAGTTCATTATGCACGTTTAAAAATAGAGTTTTAGGATCATGAAAAGTATCACTAACCTGGGATTATGCAACACGTATTCTTTGCTGTTAGGTTTAAATGATGATTGCTTCGTGCTCTATAGATCCCAAGGGTTCAGATGGTGAAAGAAGTTTTGGAAAAACTCTTGTGGATTGTGAGATTCGAAGCAATGAAGGATTGGGGTTGAAAGTTTTGTTCTCCTCAAAATCACGTGTCCCCCTCTCACCAGTGCATGAGTTAGCTTAAATATATTAGGTTAATCCACTGATTGGCATTTGGGCCTTGTTAATTCCTCACTTAATGAGTTTAGAGTGATTTTGGAAATTTGCATAATGTGAAATACACCCTCCTCCATGCATGTACACCCAAGCATTCTATGATGGATCACTTATATTACAATTGCTAATAACACCTGTATGGAATTTGGGCCTTAAGATGTCTTGGTTTATGGATTTTCAATGATCTTGCAATTTTGCATAATGGGAAATAAGTGATGAATTTGTCATGGAATCCCTTAGTTCAAAGGCCAAAAATGACCCTTATGGAATGTACTTTGATGTTATAATGTGCCTTGAAACAATGGAACCAAATATAGGTCACTATGTCCCAAAGTGCAAAAGTTGTGAAAATGGAATCATGAGAAAACCCTTAAAACCACTTTGCCTTCTTTTGATCATAACTTGAGTTTCACAAATGATATGGAGACCATCTAGTACTTGTTGGAAAGGGGAGAAAAAGATCTTCAACTTTCATGTTTCAGGAAAATTCACTTGAAGCTTCTTTGATGATGAAAAGTCAAGATGAATGTAGTGCAAAGGCTTGCCAAAAATGGAAACTTTCAAATTATAGGTCCTTTCCATATTTAGTAACACTTTTGTACCAACCCTTGATTCTTGATAAATGGTATGAAACTTGACTCTTGAAGACCATATGAGGATGCGAGACCTTGAGAACCTTGAAGAAAACCTCAAACTTTCATAGTTGACTTTCCCTCTGACTGTTGACTTTTCCCCAATTCTCCTGATTCCCAATCCATTGGCCAATTGAACTTCTCATGAACCAAACTGATGGACAATCTTCCATTCCAAGATACTTAGGGACCCAAGGAATACCATGGAATCAAGTCTTGCCCAAAAAATCAGAAATAAACTGACTTTATAGCAAACCCTAATTTTGGTACCCTCAGTCTAGGAGGAAATATCACAGTCTCCAAATCCAAATTCCTCTGAATATGATGTGTATCCTCTCTAACAAAGATAAGATATGCCATTTGGTGATGATAAAAACCCAAGAAGCTTGCCCATTGGAGCGATAAACCCAAGATTCTCAAAACCCTAATTTCTGCACTGGTTAGGAGAGAGTGAGCCACTTGAGATCTCTTGGACAATATAAGGACTCTTGCTTGACCCTTTGAAGAACATCTTCTCCTCTTGAACTGCCTCAGGCACCTTGACCCCATGCTAAGAACCAATGATATGCACACATGATAATGTAAAAATGAAATGAAACCTAAGCCAGTTAGTACTAAAGGTAGGAGAGCAAATTTTGGGGTGCTACACAATGCCCTGAGGAAACCTTGAAGATGAAGATAAGACATGAAGTGTAGAAAGAAACACAACCACCAACATGTCCTTGACATGAAAACCCTAATCCAATGAACCTCAATTGATGAAAGTTCACAAGCTCAACCATGAATAAGAACCCTAATTCACCTTGGGATGCACACCGATAATGATGAAATGACTTGAGTTGTTGAAGAACCAAAACCCTAGTCCATAGCAGGTCAGTTGAATCAATGATGAAACCCTAAGCACCTGATGCTTTTGAAAAATATTGAAGCAGGTGACATTGAGGAATCTTGAAAAAGATGATATTGTGTATTGATGAACCCTTGATAATAAGATCATGTGAATTCAAAACCTCTTGCTTCAACTTGAGTGCAAGAACCTCAAAGCATATAGAAAACCTTGGCTCAGATAACCTCTTGATCCCATGTCCTAGGAGCTCTTACAAGTAAATGATTGTGATGTCATGACCTAATGGAAATGCTTATAAAAGTGAAGCAAACACCAATTAGGGTTAGCAAGAAGAGGGAAAATTTTGGGGTGCAACATGGTGGCATAGTGTTGGCAGTCATATGTTGAGGCGATTCACCCTGTTGTTTCATTTGTTGAGAGAATTTGTAAACTTCTTCTTGTTGAGCATCCATGTGAAGATAGTTGTAGAGAACAAGGGTTTAGGTTTAAAGGGATGAAGTGTGGGGAGTGAAGTAGCATAGTGTGTGAGAGTGAGAAGAGTAAATATATACAACAAATATATGAAATCATTACTATGCATTAAAAAATGAACAAGAGGGAGAGTAATAAATAGTAATGATGATTTTAAAACCTAATCTCAAGACATTCCATCACTAGAAGTGTCGCTTCAACCGGTAACCTATGATTTAAAATAGACATGTGTCTAAGCAGATCATAGCCACATGTTTGAAAATACGCGGTTTAATGTTCTCAGAGTCAAGAATACAAAGAGGTTTCTAACTTGAGATATTTCTGACCAATACATCTTCTAACTTGTAGAAGTATCATTGAAAAGAAAGATTAAAAGAAAAAAAATATTTGCACAAGTTAGAATCATATTTTTAGAGAAAGAGTTGAACACATTAGAAGAAGAATTCATTCTGGACAAAGTTCCATTTTTAAATGTTTCAGAATGAATAAATATCTATCTTCAGCCAAGGGTTTTGTGAAGATATCAGTCCACTAGTGGTCTGTATCTATGAATTTTAAAATAATAATCCCTTTCTGAACACAGTCTCTAATGAAATGGTGTTTGATTTCTATGTATTTAGCTCTAGAGTGTAAAATAGGATTCTTACTTAGGTAAATTGCAGCTGTGTTATCACAAAAGATAGGGATGTTACTCTCATATATCTTGAAGTCTTCAAGTTGATTTTTCATCCAAAGCATCTGAGTGCTGAAAAGTGATGCTGAGATATATTCTGCTTTAGCAATTGATAGAGAAATGGTTGATTTCCTTTTGCTTACCCACGAGACGAGGTTGTCACCTAGAAACTGACAGTTTCCCGAAGTACTTTTACGTTCTAATCTATCTCCGGCATAATCTGTATCACAGAAACCCGATAGCTTGTATTATGATGTTTTCTTATACATCAAGCCAAGGTTAGATGTTCCCTTCAGATACCTTAGGATTCTCTTAACATCTGTTAAGTGAGTTTCCCTTGGATGTGATTGAAAACTAGCACAAAGACATACACTGAATAAAATATATGGACGAGAAGCAGTCAGATAAAGAAGAGAGCCTATCAAACCACGATAGAGCTTCTGACAAACCTTTTTACTTACCTCATCTTTCCCCATAATGCATGTAGGATGCATAGGAGTCTTTGCTGGTTTACTATCTGTCATATCAAATTTCTTTAGGAGCTCTTTTGTGTATTTGCTTTGATGAATATACGTGGCTTTTGGAGTTTGATTTATTTGTATTCCCATAAATTATTTTAGCTCTTGCATCAGGCTCATTTCGAACTTTGCCTGCATTAGCTTAGAAAACTCTTGACAAACAGATGGATTAGCAGAACCAAAAATTATTTCATCTACATATATTTGGCATATCATTAGATTGTTTCTAATGTTTTTACAGAAGAGAGTAGTGTCCACTTTGCCTCTGGTAAAGTCGTTTTCTAAAAGAAAAGAACTTAGTCTATCATACCAAGCTCTGGGAGCTTGTTTCAGACCATACAATGACTTTTTAAGTTTAAAAACATGTTCTGGAAACTTGATGTTTTCAAAACCTGGAGGTTGGTGGACATATACTTCTTCAGAAATGTATCCATTTAGAAACGCGCTTTTGACATCCATTTGATATAGGATTGAACCATTATTAATAGCAAAAGAAATAAAAAGACTGATAGATTCTAACCTTGCGACTGGAGCAAAGATTTCATTGTAGTCAATGCCTTCTTGTTGACTGTAACCTTGTGCAACCAGTTGTGCTTGGTTTCTGACAACTTCTCATTTCTCATTCAATTTTTTTTGAACACCCACTTAGTTCCAATAACATGAGTCCCCTTGGGCTTTGGTACTAGATCCCAAACATCATTTCTGGATAACTAATTTAACTCTTCTTTCATTTCCAGAATCCATTCATTGTCCTGAAGTGCTTCTTCACAAGATATTGGTTCTATCAGAGACACCAATCCCAAGAGCATTTCCTCAATTTGTTTGAATGTGGTTCTTATTTTGACAGGTTCAGCTTTGTCTTCCAAAATCAATTCTTCATAAATTGTTTGTCTATGCATTTTCGTTTTCTGAGCTGGTGGACATTCAGTTACTTCTGATGTATCTTTATCAGCGTCCTTTGAGTCTTTATCCTCAGAGTCTTTTACCTTTTATCCAGAACCTACAAGGGTTATTTCTAGATCTGCAAAAATCTCAACTAGCTTTGACTTTTCTGTGTCAAGCTTATTGTCGAATCTAATGTGGATTGACTCTTCCATAATACGTTTTTCTGTATTGTATACTCTGTAGCCCTTAGAGAGTTCTGAGTATCCCAACATACTACACTTTTGTGCTTTAGAGTCAAACTTGTTAAGATTCTCGTTAGTATTTAGAATAAAACAAGAGCATCCAAACGAATGGAAATAAGAAATGTTGGGGTTTCTTCCTTTACACAGTTCATAAGGAGTCTTTTCCAAAATAGGTCTGATAGAGATGCTATTTTGAATGTAACATGTTGTATTCACGGCTTCTTCCCAAAAGTGCTTAGCGACATTAGTTTCGTTGATCATGGTTCTGGCCATCTCTTGCAATGTCTTATTCTTTCTTTCTACAACTCCATTTTGTTGCGGAGTTCTAGGGCAGGAGAAATCATGGGATATGCCATTAGAGTCAAATTACTCTTCAAGCCACTTATTCTCAAACTCACCACCATGATCATTTCTGACTCTAATGATCTTAGAGTCAAACACATTTTTCACTTTAGAACAGAAACTAGTAAACACGTAATGCGACTCATTCTTGTGCCTTAGAAATTTTACCCATATCCAACGACTGTAGTCGTCTACGATGACAAGTCCATACTTCTTACCATTGACTGACGCTATTTTTACTGGACCAAACAAATAAATATGTAGAAGCTCCAAAGGTCTAGAGGTAGAAACAATATTTTTAGTTTTGAAATATGTTTTGGAAAACTTGCCTTTTTGACATGCTTCACAGAGAGCATCTGAAGTAAACTTCAGCTTAGGCAGGCCTCTGACTAACTCAAGTTTATTTAGCAGAGAAATCCTCATCTTGCTAATATGACCCAATCGTCTATGCCACAGTCATTTCTCTTCGTTAACAGACATTAAGCATTTAACATCTTGATTTTTAAGATCAGAAACCTTTATTTTGTAAATGTTGTTTTTCCTCTTTCCAGTGAAGAGAACTGTGCCATCTTTCCGACTAACAGCCTTGCACGTTTTTTGATTAAAAATAATGTCATAACTGTTATCACTTAATTGACTTATGGATAACAAAGTATGCATTAGACCCTCAACATAAAGTATATTAGATATAGAAGGAAGAGATCCATTACCAAATGTTCCAGATCCTTTGATTCTTCCTTTCTGGTTTCCTCCGAAACCTACGTATCTAGAATCTTTAAGTTCCGGGCTTTGGAACATATGCTTTCTTCCCGTCATCTGCAACATATACTATTTTATCTTTTGGTCCCTATAATCTTTTGGGTCCTATTGTATTAGTTTTCCCAGAGTTTCTAACAACCTTGGGTTTTCGTGCAGCATTAAATTTTTGTGTCTGTACTGGTTTATAGTGATAAGAGAAGGGAGATTTTGGTTTGTTTTCTTGAAGTGGGATATGATCATCATTGTCAGAATCATAACCAATTCCTCTCCTCCCATTGTGACTAACACCATAGATCATGGAAGTCATTCTGCTTCTGTATATGCTATTGTCCAAGAAATTTTGAAATGCCTTATCATATTTACATAAGATGGTTTCAGAAGACGAAGAAGCTTTAGAAAGAGTTTCTTCAAGTTTTAAACATTTTTTTAAGAAAAACATTTTCTTTTTCCAAAACAAGATTGTTATCCTTTTGTTTAGAAACTTCTTTCTCTAGCTTAATACACTTTTCAACTTCAGATTCATGAGCCTTTTTCAGATCCTTGAATTTGCGTTAAAGTTTCTGATACCTATTCAGAGATTCTGACAAACATAGTTCTAAATCAGCACGAGAAAATTCAAAAAATACCTCTTCTGAGTCAGACTCTATTCCGGTTGTGTTTCCTTTAGATGTGGTAGCCATGAATGCTATGTTGGCATGCTCCTCTTCAGAATCAGATTCTGATACTTCAAAGTCAGAGTCATCCCATATTGCCATGAGACCTTTCTTCTTGCCTTTGAACACATCCTTCTTGAAACTTTCTTTTCTAGAGCTTTCTTTCTTAAGCTTTGGACATACATTTTTGGAGTTTTTGGGGTCCTTGCATTCATAACAGGTTACTTCTTTGCTTGTTCTACCTTTTGAAGATGAATCTAGACGATCTCTTCAATTTCTGGACCTTTAGAAGTTGTTTTTTCTTTTCTTCTAGATTTGTATAATTCTTCTGGAGAGAAGGGATAATTCATCTCCGTCATCACAATCTTCTTCGTCAGAATCGTCTACTTCTTCTTCCTCATCTTGGAAGGTTTTTTCTTTTCTGACTTGTTTCTTTCTGATCTAGATCTTAGAGCGACATATTTGCCTTTTTTCAGAGGCTCCTCTTCCTCTAACTCTATTTCATGACTTTTGAGTGAGCTAACCAACTCTTCAAGGCTTATGGTGTTCAGATACTTAGACAACTTTAGTGCAGTAACTATTGGTCTCCATTTCTTGAGGAGGCATCTTATGATCTTTTTGACATGATCTGCTGTAGAGTAACCTTTGTCCAGAACTTTAAGTCCTGCTACTAAGGTTTGAAATCTTGAGAACCTAGTCTCAATAGTTTCGTCGTCTTCCATCTTGAAGGCCTCATATTTCTGGACTAATTCCAGAGCCTTAGTTTCCTTGACTTGAGTATTTCCTTCATGTGTCATTCTCAACGAGACAAAAATATCCTTTGTTGTATCTCTGTTAGTAATCTTTTCATATTCATTATAAGAGATAATGTTGAGAAGGATAGTTCTGGCTTTGTGGTGATTCTTGAACTCACGCTTTTGTTCATCATTCATTCTGTTTTTGGGAATGGGGATACCAATCACAGATGCAGGTATTTCATAGCCATTTGTGACAATGTCCCATAGATCGTCATCATAGCCTAGAAAGAAACTTTCTATTCAATCGTTCCAGTAGTCAATTTTCTCTCCGTCGAAGATAGGAGGCTTATCATTGTAACTATCTATCTCGTTTGTGTTTGCAACAGCCATAGAGTATTTTTCTCACACTAGATCTCTCTACACGGTTAAGTGTTTGACTGAAAAATCAATAACAGAGTCGAAGCTCTGATACCAATTAAAGGTAGAGAGAAACATAAGAAAATGGGTTAGAATTTGGGCTTTCAAAATTTTTTCAGAGAAATGCTTAACACGCACACAAACAATGTATATAAACCATGAAAGAAAGTGACATGTTTGGTTTATACAAGTTTTCCTATAACGAGGCTACGTCTTGTCCACCTTCCAAGGTGATTTTGTCTTCAATAAGGACTTAATCCACTAATCTTGAAAGATTACAAAAAGTTCATCTAAGTGTTAGAAAACTCCTTAGCCGTCTCAGACTAAGACTTAGTCACTTGAGGAAAAATAATATCAAAGAATATACAATGGAAAGTGTTTACAATAGTGCTTCTAAAAAGCGAATGAAAAAATTTAAAAACAATACACAAATATGAACAACAACTCTTGTGTTTGAGAATATTGAGACTTAGTGTTTTTACTCTTGCAGTGTTTTTTGTTGTTGTATCGTTATTGATGCAATGAGGTAGTGACTCCTTTATATAGACTTGTTGGTAGAACGTTAGAGGGTACAAATGT
Organism: Lathyrus tuberosus; assembly: GCA_022829125.1. Taxonomy (NCBI): domain Eukaryota; kingdom Viridiplantae; phylum Streptophyta; class Magnoliopsida; order Fabales; family Fabaceae; genus Lathyrus; species Lathyrus tuberosus. The sequence goes on from JALAZF010000158.1 coordinate 12,112,555, forward strand.
CACTATCAGTGCCAGCTGCCATAACGGTAATCTGAAGTTTGTGGGAGACATGAGAAGTAAAGTCTCACAAACATTCTTTAACAATTTTGGGGCACAATCAAATATTTCCAATTTAGGATTGTATTGTTGTACAAATTCTTTCAACACAAGTTTTGTCTTGATCTTATCTTCTGATGTAAAGTGATGATGAGTCCAGAATCTAAACGTGATGTCAAGTATCAGAGTCTTCAGAGTCAGAAGCTGTCTTCAGTCAAGTCTTCTTAGAATGATTCTGTCAGAGCCAGAAGCTTGATTTTCAGCAGAGAGTGGACATGTCTTCAGAAATCATAAACTTTGACTCCAGAGCTAGAAGCGAAGCTTATCTGAGAAGCACTCAACTTTCATTTTCTTTAGAGGCATTCCGCATTCATCAGAACTGCTGATGTTTCTTCAGATGCAGTTGAAGTAGTTTCTTGAGGCGTGCCCGAATTGATTATGATGATATTTCTAGAGAGTTTATCCAAAATCAGAGTGAGCTTTGTATCTACACACTTTAGAAAATTATTAGAGTACAAAATTGTTACCTATAAAATATATGCATTGTTATCATCAAAACTAGAGATGATATACAGAACCAAAATCTTGTTCTAGCAGTTGTGAATATCTTGGTCAGGTACAAAAGCAGCTTGGTTCCTGTCAACAAAACTATCAAAAACCTTACTTATTATAGTAGTTAGGACTTTGAATATGATCTTATAGATGGTACTACTACAAAAAATAGGTCTATAATCCTTAATATTATTTTCCTCCATACTCTTAGGGGTGAGGGTCACCAAGGTGTAATTAAAACCCTTGTAGATGCTTCCATTGCTAAAGTAACCCTGTACAACATTAATCACATCATACTTTACCACATGCCAAGCTTTCTTAAAGAAATAAGCCCCATATCCATCCAGCCCTGGAGATTCCAAATCACCTATGCCATTAAGAGTTTTGGTCGTTATTAAGCTGGGGGCCATTTCTCGCGACATTAATGTTAATGCCATCCAACAAATTGCCTCCTTTGTTCATTGTAGCGGTGAAAATTGAGATTAAGCTATTGATTAACTTAACTCGCAAAGCAAGAGGCGCCACCGCTCTTTATTGTTTTTAAAGGAATGAGAAAAGAACAAATAAAACCCACAGAAGTTTTAAAACAAAACTAATAAAACAAAGAGATAAGGGTACGGGGGTTGGTTATGCGAAGGGAAGGTGTTAGCACCCCTCACATCTATAGTACTCTATAGAAAAGTGTGTTTGGCTTAAAAAGGATGTTGTTTGTAAAAGATTGGGCAGATGAGGAAAAGAAACATTTTTTAAGATTTTTGTTTGATAAGATTTCCTGAGCCTCGTGCCTACGTACCAACAAAGTGCAATGGAGGATCAAAACCTCGTAGTTCGTGGTACAAATCAAAAGTGTTTGTTTTGGTTGATTTTAAATGAATATAAATTTCTTCGTATTCGATTTGAAAACTCAACTTACTACCCATAATTAATGAGGAAGGAGCATTTGCATCATCTTGAGATGGATGATTTTTGCTCGGATTGAAATCAAGAAGTCTATCACTCAACATCTAAGTGGAAAATGTCATCACTTTTCTACATTATTGTGGAAGTATAGGAGTTACATCACTACAAAAATATAACTAATGACTATCCTTAAGAAAAGGTTTAAAAGGAAAATGTGCACAAAAGCACAAAAGATTTGAATGAGTTTTGTGTTTTTTCAGTCTTTTGAAATTATTTTGATATGCTTAAGATGTCTTAGCATTTATTTAAGAAAAAGGTTTTGAAAATCACTTAACAAAGTCATGGTCTATTGAGGAAGTGATTCGAGTTTGAAAACAAGAAGATTTTGAAAAAGGAAGAAGATTGTGAAAATTAGAGATGGGGAGGAGATGAAGATACTATCTTAATTTCATTAAGTAAATAGAAAGAAATAAATGGTCTCACTGTAAGGTAGCCTAATAGGAAGCCATGTGTGTGCATTGTGAACTAACCAGGATATAGCAAGCATTTGACATAAGTCTAGCAAACTTCCCTTCCTTTGGATTAAGCCACAAGCAACAAGTAAGCACGAAATAAGACTATCATCAAATGAAATAAGAAATTAAGCCATAAGGTCAAAGCTATGTATTAGAGCCAAGTCTTCAAAAGTAATCCAAAGGTATCAAGTATCAAGTGAATGAACCAAGGTCTCAGAACAGTCCAATAGCATAGAGAAAAGTAACCAAAGTCCATGGGTCCAAAAGTTAAACTCCAAGTCAAGCTAAAGATAGTGACCATTAGTCCAAAGATTAGAGAACCAAGTTTTTTAGGGTTTTTCCTTTATTAATGTCTTTAAAAGCAAAAGAAAATGCCCAAGTGGACAAAGGAAAAAGAAGCATAAACATAAACAATATGAAATGTAATGCTAAAAATAAAGGCATAAAAGTAAATGGCAAGAAATTAAATGACAAGAAAATTAAAGTGCAATAAATTAAATTGCATTAAATTAAAGTTAGTACAATAATAATCTTATTTTAACGTTAGTGTTAATGAACCGATTCAGAACAAATTCAGCGCTATGTTAAGTAATCGCCGACGGACTCATTAAGAAGTCAATATTATACGAGGCCGATCAATAACAATTTATGTACCATACATGTTAGAGATATGATAGAAACCATACTCCTAAAACATGTAGCACGTGTAAAAACGAAGGAGGGATCAAGCACTAAGGCAAGGAGATTGGTCCATTACATCAATCATTCTTCATGATAACTTAAGACAAATTATGCATCAATCCAAAGTACCTCAAATGATCCATGATCAATTGGAAGGTAGATTTGAAATGATGAAAGTTCATCATGAATATATACAAACTTCATGAATAATATGGATCCTAAATCATCCAATAGATCAAGAGAAAAGAAAGAGATGAAGATGAAGAGAGAGAAAACCCAAATTGAACCACAACTTTGATCAAGTTATCATCAAGGTTAACCACCTATCTGAAGGTGTGAAAAACGCAAGAAAGGGGGAGTTTGAATTGGTTTTTCAAAATAATTGTTTCTTTTGAGATTCTCTCTTTAAAAACTTTTTCCCTTTTTCTAAAGAACAACGGCTTAGTTAAACAACAAGATATACACACGTTATGTTTATACTAGTTCACTTGAGAATCTCTCAAGTTAGTCTAGTCCACCCGCCAACGTGATTTTGCCTCTCTCAACGAGGTCTTAATCCACTATTCAATAAAATAGTACACTGCACGAGCAACACAGCTGGTGACTAACAACAACCTCTAGAACTCACACGTTCTAGACTTCTCAAGTAATCCAACCACACAGGTCTTACTCAAGGCACAACCTCTAAGACACACGTCCTAGACTTCTCAAGAGATCTAATCACTAAGGCTCTCTTAAGGAATATAACTTTAAGTTTAAACACAATGAGTTTACAAAGAATTGCTTCTTATCAAGCTGATAAAGTAAACACGCTTTTAGACCAGAAATGACTTAAGAAAGAATGGAGTTGGAAGGTATTGTCGTTGTTCGCATGTGTATCTTTCTTCAAGTATTTGAGCTTCCTTTTATAGCTGAGTGAAAAGAGCCGTTGAAATGAAATCATGATAGCTAAGTAGGCTTACGACTTGGAAGCGTGAGGACAGGTACAAAATCTTCTGCATGCAGCGCATCCTGTCTGTGTCAGATTGTCTTGTTTGTATTTTGCACAGTCTTCGAGAATTTTAACATTGTAATGTGGTACAGATGTACAATGTGGTAGTTTTTCTCGGCTTCTCAACATCAGAGGCTTTTTGTGAGCGTGAGTTAGAAGGGAAAACATTGTATGGTTCTTGTGATTATCAAGTCTTTGAATCATCAGCTCTGCGCTTCCAGAATCTTCAGAACTTGTCTTTTGAACCTTGTTCTCTTAAATCCACTTTCTTCGTATCCAAAGGCTTCTGATGTTAATTTTCATGAAGCATGAGAGGAATCTTTATAGCAGAACATCTGATGCTTCAAGTCTTCCGTTGGCTGAAGAAGACCATTAGGAATCAGTCATCAGAACTTCAGTACTTGGTCTTTAAGAGCGTTATCCTTTTTTGCTTTAAGTCTTCTGAATCTTCAGAGCCTGTCTTCGGAGTCTTCAGAACTTCTTGTGAGGCTTCAGAAATTTTGACTTTGTTTCATCAGAACCCTTGTCTCATCTTCGAGTTGAGTTTTGTTCTTTGAAGCATATTACATTGAGCATTGCGCTAAATTACGGAAGCATAACCTGTTTGCTAGGTTCTCACACATAACAACATTAGTTGCACAAAATTGTTCATACAAATATTTATCTGTTATCATCAAAACTTAGAGATAACATTGCAGAACCAAATCTTGTTCTCACAATCTCCCCCTTTTTTATGATGACAAAACTATATAATTTGATGACACAATTTTGATAGATATAATTCAGGGAAGATGAAAAGGTTTTTAGGATAGCTTATCCTTTTTATGAAGTGCTCCCTCTGAGTATTAGACTAAGGTTCTTGTTAGGGCTCCCCCTGACTTCATTAACCTTTTGAGTCTTTCTTCATCATCAGAATTCTGAGTTATCTGCACAGAGAAGAAAAAATACAGAGAAACAATCTAATAGAGATGACAAATTTATCTGTTAGCATGTAAGCAACATTGTTTTCAGAGAATGACTATTGAATCAAAATTATCACATTCATATTACTTTCTCCCCCTTTTTGTCATGAATCAAAAAGATAAACATAGGGTAGACCAAGAGTGAAAAACAAAGAACGAAAGCTTAAAAGAAGAACATAAGTTTATTTGCTGTCAGAGGACAGTTTGCCCCAGATTTTCTTTATCATGATCTGAAGATTTTCATTGACAGTATCTTGCTTGTCAAACCTTTCTCTGAAGTTGTTATGTTATGTTCTAATTTCATCAATGGCGTCTCCCAGACGCTTGATAATAGGATCAGAGGTGGAAGCAATCATAGCACTTTCTTTAGCTCTTTCAGCCTCTGCAGCTTCTCGTGCCTTTCTAGCAGCTTGTTCTTCTGCTTCTTTAGCAGCTTTTTCTCCAGCTTCTTTCTGCTTAGCAGCTAAGAACTTGAGTACTCTGACTCTTGCTTCAGCTTGTGCTCTCTCCTTAGCTTTTTCTAGTTCAGCAGTTATGGTTGTGTTTGAGAAACTTACAATTCTTGTAAGTTCCATGTCTAGCCATTTTTGAAAACTTTGACAAGCACTCTCAAGTTCCATGAGCTTTGTGCTTGTACAAAGTTCCTCTCTTAACCTAGCAAACTTCTCAATTGCTTTGTCATGAAATTGACTTGTACATTCTTCAAATGAAGTTGGAGGTGGATTATTGTAGACAACCAGAGCGAGGTTGGATTTATCAGAGTTGGTTTCAGATAATGGTTGCTGAGATAAGTTAATCTCAGTAGCAGCAGGTTCAGGTGGTTGTTGTTGATTGTTAGGAGAGGTGACTTCTAGATTGTCAGAGTTCATGAGGTTTTCTGGTAAGATAATTTCTAGAGACTCATAGGAGGTTCCTTCGGGGCTAGATTCAGTAATGGGAGCTAGAGATTCAGAGATTTAGTTTGTTGGTTCTAGTTTATTTGGCTGAATTGTTGAGGGAGTTGTTGTTGAAACAATCTCGGACAGGATTGGGGTAGTTATTGAAGGGCTGTTGGTTGATTGATTAGTGGTTGGTAAAGGAATAGAGAAATATGGATTGGTATAGACTGATGAATCAGGATTTGATCTTGAACTTGTACCCTCGAGGATTTTTGATCTTTTACTTCTTTTCCGTTTCTGAGGCTTAGAAATGATGGTAGTATGCTTTCTTTTCCTTTTAGGAGACTCCATAAGAGTTGGTTCGGAGTTGGTTCACAGACATCATATCCTCGTGCCTTTACTCCATCTATGTATACAACTAATTCCTCACGTTGGTAACTTCTATGATAGGTAGGATAACCCTGCACCATGACCCTTCATTTGCTTAAATCATCAGAGATGATGAAAGGATTTACCTTTACTTTATTGATTATTTTCATTTTCTTAAGAGTTGTGGTTAGATCTTCTGTGTATTTGACTTCTGTAACCAGAGTGTCTATTATACCACTTTCATAGAAGATGTCTGAAAGCATTCTTCCAAAAGGAATGTATCTTGGTATATCATTTCTGTATCCACCAGTTGTCCTCATTTTTGTTACCATGTCTCTCAGATAGTAAAATAGGATAGAGGGTAGACACATTCTTTCTTTGGTGATCAGATAGTAAAACATGTATTTTATGTTGGCGTTGAAGAAATCTGTAGCATGTGATGAGGGCCTAGGATTGATGCATCCAAGAATGATTTTGTGCCAGATTTTTAAGTATGCATGGAAATCTTCTCTCTTGTACTCCTTTTTGCTTAGTTGATAGTTGGCGTAGATGATTGGGTTGATCCTCTTTTTCACAAATGAAGATTTATTGTTCATCCCATATATTCTCTTGTTCTTCATAAACTCCAGATTGTAAAGATCGGCAATGGATTTTTCAGTGATGACGATCTTTCTTCCCAGGACATAGGAGACAACATGGATCTTGTCACAGACAGCTTGTCTCCAGAAATCTTTTACAAGTGCTTCAAAAACTGGTCCTTTGAGCCTATCAAAGTAATTGGTCCATTCTTGAGATTCTACTTCTTCGATTAGATTGAATCCATTTTTGGCAAGATTTTGGAAATCTACATGCATTTCCTTGAGTACAGTTAGGTTTTCAAGATTGCAGGTGACAGAAGCTTCTTTTTGGGTAATGTGTTCTTCGCTTATTTGGGAAGAATGAGATGGAGATGAAGCGACCATTTGATTGGTTAGAGATGTTGTTGAGGATGGCCCGGTCGAGGGAGTTGACATTCTTCTTGATGATTCTTTAAATTCTTGTGAGAACTTGATGGCTTCTTCTTGCATTGGGGTCATCATTTTGAGCAATTGAGAGGAAGAGTAGAGATTTAGGGTTTTGGTGATGAACGAGAGTGATATAGTGTTTTGAGAAGTTGAAGAATGAAGTTTGGAATGTTCCCAAGAAAGATTTGAGATAATCTAGGTTACATCTATTTTCTAATAGATTAAGGGGTTCTGGTATTTATGAGATTGTGAGGTACTTGAGTGGACAAACACGTAAGGAAATAGGAGAATAAATGTGATAAAGTTGAGTCAATCTCGAGGGAAATGCTGTTTATTTAATTTAAATAGTTAAAGTGACTTAATTTTATTTAAATCACATGCAAAAATAATTTTTCCGAGAATATGACATGTCACAAAATTATCAGAACTTGAGATGCGTTAAGAAAGTGGTTCTGATGAAAAATGCTTTTCTCATGAGGTTCTGAAAATATTTTATTCTGAACAGTATTTCATATTCAGGTGTTTTAAAATAATTAGAAATCTATCTTCAGCTAAGGGTTTTGTGAAAATGTCAGCCCACTGATGGTCTGTATCAATGAATTTTAAGCATAGAGTTCCCTTCTGAACATAGTCCCTAATAAAGTGATGTTTTATTTCTATGTGTTTAGCCCTAGAATGCAAAATTGGATTTTTACTTAAGCAGATAGCAGTAGTATTATCACAGAAGATAGGAATGTTACTCTCATATATCTGATAGTCTTCCAGCTGATTTTTCATCCATAGCATTTGAGTACTGCATAGGGAGGCTGATATGTATTCTACTTCAGCTGTTGAGAGAGCAATTGTAGATTGTCTCTTGCTTGACATGAGATTAAATTGCTTCCTAAGAACTGACAGTTCCCTGATGTGCTCTTTCTTTCTAATCTGTCTCCCGCATAGTCTGCATCGCAGTAACCAGAAAGAGTATACTCTGATGTTTTCTTATACATCAGGCCAAGGTTAGTTGTTCGTTTCAGATACCTTAGATCTTGCTTGACAGTGGTTAAATGTGATTCTCTTGGATCTGATTGGAATCTAGCACATAGATGTACGCTGAATAATATATCAGGTCTAGAAGCAGTTAAATATAAGAGAGAACCTATCATACCACGATAGAGTTTTTGAAAAACCTTAACTCCTATTTCTTCCTTTCCCATGACACATGTTGGATGCATTGGTGTTTGAGCAATGTTGCAATCCATCATATTGAACTTCTTCAGAAGTTCTTTTGTGTACATGGTTTGATGAATGTAAGTGGCCTTTGATCTTTGATCAATTTGAATTCCAAGGAAGAACTTTAGTTCTCCCATGAGACTCATTTCAAATTCGGCCTGCATTAACTTTGAAAATTCTTGACATAGAGAAGAGTTAGCAGAACCAAAAATAATGTCATCAACATAGATTTGAACAATGAGAATGTCATTCTTATATGTCTTGCAGAAAAGTGTTGTGTCAACCTTTCCTCTGGTGAAATTGTTTTCTAGTAAAAACTTGCATAATCTTTCATACCAAGCTCTGGGAGCTTGTTTTAGACCATAGAGTGATTTTTTAATTTTAAAACCAAAGTCTGATTTTTCTGAATTTTCAAAACTAGGAGGTTGTTTGACATAAACTTCTTCTGATATATAGGCATTTAAGAATGCGTTCTTAACATCCATTTGATAGAGAGTGATTTCATGATTTACTAAAAAGGATATTAACAATCATATTGCTTCAAGTCTTGCAACTGGAGAAAATGTTTCGTTGTAGTCAATTCCTTCCTGTTGACTGTATCCTTGAGAAACAAGTCGTGCTTTGTTTCTGACAACTTCTCCTTTCTCATTTAGCTTGTTCCTAAATACCCACTTGGTTCCTATGACATGAACATTCTTGGGTTTAGGAACTAGATCCCAAACATCATTTTTGGAGAACTGGTTAAGTTTTTCTTCCATAGCCAGAACTCAGTCTTTGTCCATGAGAGCTTCTTCAATTGTAGTTGGTTCTATCAACGACACTAGTCCTACAAGTGTTTCTTCTGATGGTCTAAAGGCTGATCTGGTTCTGATAGGAGCATCTTTGTTTCCCAGAATTAGTTCCTCAGGATGGGATGTGGACAATCTTCTTCTTCGTTGAGATGGGGTAGTTGGAGTTACTTCAGTAGTTTCTGGTGTAGGATCTTGCTGTTCTTTGACTTCCTCTACCTTTTCCTTAGATTCAGAGAATCTGATTTCTAAATCTGCAAGTTTCCTAACTAGCTCTGACTTTTCTGAGTCAGGCTTGTCATTGAATCTAACATGAATGGATTCCTCCACAATTTTTGATTCTGTGTTGTAAACTCTGTGGCCTTTCGAACGTTCAAAGTATCCCAACAATAGACACTTCTGTGCTTTGAATCAACCTTGCTAAGATTTTCTTTAGTGTTAAGCATAAAACAGACACATCCAAACGGATGAAAATAAGAAATGTTGGGTAATTTATTCTTCCATAATTCATATGGATTTTTATTCAAGATAGGTCTTATAGAGATCCTATTTTGAATATAGCATGCTGTGTTGATTGCTTCTGCCCAAAAATGTTTAGCTATGTCAGTTTCTTGGATCATGGTGCGAGCCATTTCTTGCAAAGTTCGATTCTTTCTTTCTACAACTCCGTTTTGTTGTGGAGTTCTAGGGCAAGAAAGTCGTGAGATATTCCATGTGAATCAAAAAGTTTCTCAATGTTTTTATTTTCAAATTCTCCACCATGATCACTCCTTACTCTGACTATTTTACAATTTTTCTCATTTTGTACTTGAGTGCAGAAGGAATCAAACAAAGAATGTGATTCATCCTTGTGTTTTAAGAATTTTACCCATGTCCATCTGTTGTAGTCATCAACGATGACTAGTCCATATTCCTTACCATTGAGAGAGGTCATTTTTACAGGACAAAACAGATCAATGTGAAGAAGTTCCAACGGTCTGGAGGTGGAAACAACATTTTTAGCTTTGAAAGAGGTTTTTGAAAACTTTCCTTTCTGACATGCTTCACAAAGAGCGTCTAAAGAATATTTCAGATTTGGCAAGCCTCTAACAAGACCAAGCTTGTTAAGCTGGGAGATTCTTCTCAGACTGACATGGCCAAGACGTCTGTGCCAGACCCATTGCTCTTCGTTTACAAAAAGAACACATTTTACATTTTGATGTTTTAAATCAGATAACTTAATTTTGTAAGTGTTGTTTTTCCTCTTTTCATTGAATAGGACATATCCATCCTTCTGACTTACCGCTTTACAAGATGTTTGATTAAAAATGAGATCATAACCACTGTCGCTAAGTTAGCTTATTGAAAAAAGATTATCCGTTAGACCTTCTACTAACAAAACATTTTTAATGGAAGGAAGCTTACCATTTCCAACGGTTCCGGAGCCAATGATTCTTCCTTTCTGATTTCCTCCGAAATCGACAACGCCTCGAGGTTTAAGTTTCAAATCTTGGAACATAAGCCTTTCTCCCGTCATGTGTCGCGAGCATCCACTGTCCAGGTACCATGACTGGTGTTTCAATGGAGCTATTAAGGATATCTGCAACATAAATTATCTTTTTTTTAGGTACCCATTTTGTGGGTCCTTTCACATTAGTTTTTCTGAAGGTTCTGACCCCTTTAGACTTCCTTACGTTAGCAAAACGGTGTGGAGTTTGTGCATAGTGTTTGTGTTTAGAGTACTTCTTTAGTGGATGTGTTCGTGTAATATTCGATTTTGAACCTTTTGGTTCTGAATGTTTAAGATTAGTACCAGAGGGAGTAAACTGTTTGGACAGAGGTATTATTTTGATGTTTTTGGTTTCATCATATGGTTGAGATGGTCCTGAATATCCTAGACCTCTGCTACCATTTCTACTGACTCCTTAGATCAGTGAAGCCATTTTGCTTCTATCTACGCTTTTGGCAAGAAAGTTTTTAAATGCGTCATCATATTTTTCTTCTTTACTAGTGTTAGTTGAGTTTGAGACCATTTCTTCTTCTACCATAGATAATTTACATTTCAGGACAGAATTTGAGTTTTCTAAGACAAATATTTTCTCATTTTGCTCTGAGATGATTTTCTTATTTTTAGTAAGATCTTCTGAAGAAACTATAAAACTTTTTTTCAGGATTTTGGATTTGCATTGAAGATTTTGATATCTTTTTATAAGTTCAGTTAATCCTAATTCAAGTTCAGAACGCGATAAGGAAGAAAGTACCTCTTTTTCATCGTCGAAGTTTGATAGTTCTTCCTCTGACGAGTTACTTCTGGTTTCTTCCATGAATGCCATGTTGACCCGACTTTCATCAGCTTCATCTTCAGATTCTGAGTCATCCCATGTTGCCATGAGACCCTTTTTGGTTTTCCTAGGTCTTTCTTCTTTCATGGCCTTTGGACAGTCATATTTGAGATGTCCAGGTTCTTTGCATTCAAAACACGTAACATCTTTTCCATAGTTTCTTCTTTGACCAGATGTAGATTCGAATCTTCTCCTTGGTCCTTCTATACTTCCAAAGTTAACTTATCTTCCTTGATATGAGTGATATATCGTCTTCTTCTGAATCATCTTCAGATTCTTCCATCTCTTTTTCTGCTTGATACACTTTCTTCTTTTCTGGCTTTTCTTTTAGTGCAATGGATTTGTTTTTCTTCTGAGGTTCATCTCCTTGAAGCTCTATTTCATGACTTCTTAAAGAACTGATAAGTTCTTCAAGACTGATATTATTCAAATCCTTTGCAACTTTCAAGGCAGTCACCATTGGTCTCCATTTTGCTGGAAGACTTCTGATGATTTTCTTGACATGATCAGCAGTAGAATAGCCTTTATTTAGAACTCTGAGTCCGGCAACAAGCATTTGAAACCTTGAGAACATGGTTTCAACAGACTCATCTTCTTCCATTTTAAAGACTTCATATTTCTGGATTAGCGCAAGAGCCTTTGTCTCCTTGACTTGAGCATTTCCTTCGTGAGTCATACGAAGAGAGTCAAAGATGGATTTTTCAGTTTCTTTGTTTGTGATTTTCTCATACTCAGTATAAAAAATTGCGTTCAACAGAATAGTTCTTGCTTTGTGATGATTTTTGTAGGTTTTCTTCTGAGCATCTGTAAACTCATTTCTTTCAATCTTTTTACCTACAGAATCTACTGGATGACTGTAGCCATCAAGTACTAGATCCCATAGATCTAGATCAAATGATAAGAAATAAATTTCAATTCTATCTTTCCAATAGTTAAACTTTTCACCGTCAAAGATAGGAGGTTTTGCAGTGTAAGATTCTCTTTCAATGACATTTGTTTCAGAAGTTGTTGGTGGTGGTGTAGTCATTGTTTTTCACACTAGGATCGGTACTGAACACTGTTAAGTGCTTGATAAAAATTCAATCTTTTTATCACTTCAGAACCGGGGATCTGATGCCAATTGAAGGTGTGAAAAAACGCAAGAAAGGGGGGGTTTGAATTGATTTTTCAAAATAATTGTTTTTTTTGAGATTCTTTCTTTAAAAACTTTTTCCCTTTTTCTAAAGAACAACGGCTTAGTTAAACAACAAGATATAAACACGTTATGTTTATACTAGTTCACTTGAGAATCTATCAAGTTAGTCTAGTCCACCCGCCAAGGTGATTTTGCCTCTCTCAACGAGGTCTTAATCTACTATTCAACAAAATAGTACACTGCACGAGCAACACAGCTGGTGACTAACAACAACCTCTAGAACTCACACGTTCTAGACTTCTCAAGTAATCCAACCACACAGGTCTTACTCAAGGCACAACCTCTAAGACACACGTCCTAGACTTCTCAAGAGATCTAATCACTAAGACTCTCTTAAGGAATATAACTTTAAGTTTAAACACAATGAGTTTACAGAGAATTGCTTCTTATCAAGCTGATAACGTAAACACGCTTTTAGACCAGAAATGACTTAAGAAAGAATGGAGTTGGAAGGTATTGTCGTTGTTCGCATGTGTATCTTTCTTCAAGTCTTTGAGATTCCTTTTATAGCTGAGTGAAAAGAGCCGTTGAAATGAAATCATGATAGGTAAGTAGGCTTACGGCTCGGAAGCGTGAGGACAGGTATAAAATCTTCTGCATGCAGCGCGTCCTGCCTGTGTCAGATTGTCTTGTTTGTATTTCACACAGTCTTCGAGAATTTTAACGTTGTAATGTGGTACAGCTGTACATTGTGGCAGTTTTTCTTGGCTTCTCAACATCAGAGGCTTTTTTTGAGCGTGAGTAAGAAGGGAAAACATTGTATGGTTCTTGTGATTATCAAGTCTTTGAATCATCAGCTCTGCGCTTCCAGAATCTTCAGAACTTGTCTTTTGAACCTTGTTCTCTTAAATCCACTTTCTTCATATCCAGAGGCTTCTGATGTTAATTTTGATGAAGCATGAGTGGAATCTTTATAGCAGAACATCTGATGCTTCAAGTCTTCCGTTGATTGAAGAAGTCCATTAGGAATCAGTCTTTAGAACTTCAGTACTTGGTCTTTAAGAGTGTTATCCTTTTCTGCTTTAAGTCTTCCGAATCTTCAGAGCCTGTCTTCGGAGTCTTCAGAACTTCTTGTGAGGCTTCAGCAATTTTGACTTTGTTTCATCAGAACCCTTGTCTCATCTTCGAGTTGAGTTCTGTTCTTCGAAGCATCTTACATTGAGCATTGGGCTAAATTACGGAAGCAGAACCTGTTTGCTAGGTTCTCACACATAACAACATTAGTTGCCCAAAATTGTTCATACAAATATTTATCTATTATCATCAAAACTTAGAGATAATATTGCAGAACCAAATCTTGTTCTCACACTATCTTGGTGGATTAGGGTTTTTAAACCTATCAACACCCAAGGTCCATTGATATTGATGAACCTTATGACCAAATGAGCCATGATTCAAGGCAACCAGAAGTCAACAATATTAGAAACATCAAAGCAATTAAATAAAACAACAAAATGATTTTTAAATGAAAAGTAAAAGAGAAAATACATAAAGTGCTTCAAAACACCAAATAAATGGCCAAAAAAATTATGGAAAGTCAGAAATAACTCAAGTAACATAAAAAAATTTTGCGAATTTTAAAATACCTAAAACTATTTCTAAATCAATTAAAATGCTTGAAACAAATGAAATTTAATGAAAACTAGTAAATCATAAAATAAAATTCTAAAAAAATAAAATAAGGTGTAAAATAATAAAAGATAATTTTAGAAAATTTTTGGGAGTTTTTGAAATAAAATCCGATGAGAAATGATTTTTTAAAAGAAAAACAAAATAAAATTAAATTAAAACAAATAAAAGAAATTCAAAAATGCGTGGACCCTTGGATTAGATTTCATTAATCCAGGTGGCAGATTTGATGGATCTGAACAGAAGGTCCACCATGGACCTCAAATGAAATAAACACAAGATCCAATTTAAAACATCCAATCAAATTAAAACAAATGGCGCACTATAATTGGTCAAAACCTTTAAAACAAACTCAGGTCACCTGAGAGCACATCCAATCATCTTCTCCGATGGCTTCGCATCAAAGTTTTGGCAAATGGAATAGTTAGGTCATGAGACCTATGGCATTATGATCGTTTCATCAGTGCGAACTCAACCATGTGTTTCACTCTCTTTTATTGAAAGTGAGCACAAAGAATTTGAAGACAAACTAAATTAAAATCAGCATACGATGAATTGAAACAAACTAAAGCAAGAAATAGAATCAGAGGACCATAAGCAACACAATAGCATTTGATTTAAGTAAAAAATGGTGCTCTAAACTACCTTGTCCAAGTATGATCTCAAGTGATTGGAAACATGACTTGGTTAAGGCGCTTCAGTGAGTCTTAAGCTTTGATTTTTGTTGCTTTAGCTTCAGGAGATGGCAAGGAAGCTAACTGAAGCAAGAAATTGCTCTGAAAGAGATTGAAAAGGAAACACGATCTCTGAAGTTTTTGAGAGACTTTGGAGTTTCAAGAGGGCTTCTGGAGGCTCCCAAAGCTTGGTTTTCAATGTAAATGAGTCCCTTGTTTATTGGAGGAGTGTATGCAGCTTATACGTGTGAAGGTTTGTTGCAATTCGTGTGAATCATGAGCAAGCGATGTGTGACCAAAACTTGAGTAGAAAGTATTCAAAACACAACACATTCTTCTTGATTTTAGGTCATTTTACATCTTTGTACATCACTTAACATCATCAGGCCTTAAACATGTGCATACATTGGCCTCAAGTTGAGAATTAGAGTGAAATGCAAAACTGATTTCAAGCAATTTTCAATTGCAAATGGCCATTTTCAAAACCATGTGAAATCATGTACACTTGACCATTGATTCTCATTCTTTTTTTCCAAATGATCACATCATAACATAGAGTACAATGTGAAAAGAAAGTATTGATTTGGACACCTAATTAAAAAGTTATGAACTGGTAAACTCAGCACCACGACCTATAATTAGAGGTGAAAATCACTTGATGCATAATGTCTTCAAACTTTTCATGACTTTCCAAGCATAATTGGTCTTTGATCCTTGAAACAAACTTGTAGAGGGCATCAAATATGATAATTGAAAAAAAGAACCACCCACAAAAGTTGAAAATTGGGAGAGTTATGATCTTTGGAAGTTAGGAAAATAACACTTGAATTTAGGTCAAATTTCACTAAGTCCACAAAGTGACCTCTAATGTTTCCAAACATTTGACGATCTTCCAAACATAATTGGCTCTTGACTTGTGAAGAGATCTTGTAAAGGATGTCAAGAAGATCATTTACCCAAGGAAGCACTCAAAAATGTTTAAAAATGAGTGACTTGTGATATTTTGAACTTGGACTTGAAACGTTGACTTTTTCAGTCAAAGTACTTTGAATGATCTTGCAACCTTTGAACTTTTCTTGCATTTCAAGGTACATTGATGATTATGTGAACTCAAAATGATGTACTCTTGAATGTCCTTTGATTAAACTTACAATGTCTTGAGGAAACTTGTTGATGAAGACATGGAAATAAACACATGAACCATTGATGTTTCATGAGAAACAAGCTATCAAACTTTGAAATATCTTTGATCAAATGAAGTTGAATGATGCTTAAGACCCCATGTTTTGAGATTAGAGGCCAGGCTTTGATTAATAGCCTTTGAAAATCAATGGTTGACCACACTTTGACTTGAGGACCTCAAACCCTAGCTGAGGAGACAATCACTTGATACTCTTGATTCCAAACCCTACCTTGCAAATGAAATGAAAGGGACAAGACATATTTTTTATTTATTTTGATTAATGGTTAGTGAATTATTGACCAGTGCGTCTTCATGCACATTCTTCTACTATTATACTTAGGCATTTCTTGAGTTTATTATAATAGTTTTACTATTTTAGTGAGTTTTCATATTGAAGTTTGTTTCCAGCTTTATTCTATTTTTGCACCTTATTTTCAGCATTAACAGTTATTTGATACATGTTCACTGTGCTGACCATAACTTGAGCTACGAGAATCAAATTGATGCGTTCACTACGCCAAAAATGTGTTTTCGCATCGCAACAAAGACAACGCTTTCTGGCAGAAGCGCAGCTATATGTTTCGCTAATCACAAAAATAAAAAACGAAAGAAAAAAGCGCTGCTAAATGGGTGACATAAGACATCGCTTTTTAAAAGCGCTGCTAAAGCCCTAAGGCAGCTGAACTTTAAAAAGCGTTTATGAAAAGCGCTGCTAAATGTGGGACATAAGGCAGCGCTTTTAAAAAGCGTTGCTAAAGGGTTTTCGTACAACACGCTTTAGCCAGCGCTTTTAGAAAGCGCTGCTAAAGGCCTTTCATTTTTCCCACATTAGAAAGCGCTTTTACTTCAAAAGCGCTGCTAAAGGATTAACATAAGAAAGTGCTTTCTAAAAGCGCTGCTAAAGGTGTTTTAAAATATTAAAATTAAAACAAATTCTGCAAACGACTAGTACTGTTTCATTACGACCGTTTCTATTTTCGCCCTAGCGACTATTATTTCTCTTCTTCCTCCATTTTTTCTGCAAACGAACGAAACCACGTCGTCCGCCGTCGTTCTGCAAACAAAATCCGTCGTGGCTTTACTCCGTTTATGGCTTCCCTCCGTCGTTTCTGCTTACTCACACCGTCGTCCGCCATTGTTGATTGTTTCTTTGAGGTTTTTACTCTCCTTTTTCTGGTTTTCTCTCCATTAATGAAAATGTCTAATATTCTCCATTGTATACTGTTTCTCTGCTGTTTCTGTGAGATAAATTTGGTGTATTATTAGTTGTTGATGTTAGGTTTTCATTTTTTGATTTGTAGGAGTTAGTTAGTGATTAATTGGAAAAGTGATTAATTAGAAAAGTGATTAATTAGTAGAAGTTAGTATAGTAATTATTGTGTAAAATGTGATTAATTTGTAGAAGTTAGTTTAATGATTAATTTGTAAAATAGTAGAAGTTAGTTTAATGTGTAAAATTTGTAGAATAGTAGAAGTTAGTTTAATGTGTAAAATTTATAGAATAGTGATTAATTAGAAAATTCAAGGTAGTTAAGAGTGTTGTAGAAGTTAGATTGTTGAGGTTGTTATAGGGCTATTTGTAAAGTTAAAGTGAAAATTTTAGTGATGTAAGAATTTGGTTGTTATTGAAAATGATAATGAAATTAGTAGTTAAGTGAACTAGTGATTGAATTTATTTTGAGAGATGATTAAAAATGATAAATAGTGATTGAATTGTTACTTGAACTTAAGCGTTGAAGTTGTTTTTTTTTACAATGTTGAGTTGAAACTATACCATGCTATTTGATTTAATGATGATGTTTACTAAATTTGTTTCTTGAAATTTTGACTTGTTATATGTGGTATACACCATCACTTACTAACTTACGTTCATTTGCTATAGGGGTTACTTGTGAAGAGTGAATTCAGATCATTTTCAAGAATCTTACACTTTGTGGTTCAGTCCAGAAGTTGCTAACTTCTATATAGATAGGTACGTAGTTGTTCTTTTGTTTTTGTTTTGCTTACTTAGTAAAATCATGGATAAAAAATGGATGTTGTTCAATCGATTGTCGAAAGAGTACAAGAATGGGGTATCAGAATTAGTTAAGTTTGTTGTTGAACACGCCAAAGACCCAAGTCGAATCACATGTCCTTGCTTGAGTTGCTGTTTTGGGCATCGGATTGACGCGGGTCAGATGGAGTCGCATTTAAAGAGGCATGGAATTTATCGAAGTTATATAAGTTGGACACTTCATGGTGAGAAAAGTAACAGGAATGTTGAACCGGGGGATAATACGACCTATGCTTCAAACGACAATGCCACAGATACATACGATTGTGATCGAGTCGAAGAGATTGCAGAAGCACTTGAAGAAGATCTTCAGGATTGTCCCAAAATGTTTGAGAGGTTGGTAAGCGATGCATAGAAACCGTTGTATAAGGTTTGAACTAAATTCACAAGATTATCTGCGGTATTAAATTTGTACAACTTAAAGGCGGGTAATGGATGGTCGGATAAAAGTTTCACAGAGTTATTAGCCCTTATGAAAGATATGCTTCCGGAGGATAATGTTCTTCCCAATCGAACATATGAGGCCAAAAAGATGTTGTGCTCTATTGGCATGAGCTATGATAAGATACATGCCTGTCCAAACGATTGCGTTTTGTTTCGAAATGAGTATGCATCGTTAAATGAGTGTCCTAAATGCGGTGTCTCTCGATATAAGAAAAAGTTGTCTCTAGCATAAGTCTTGTGGTATTTAATTATAATTCCGAGATTTAGACGCAAGTTTCGTAGTGAAACCGATGCAAGAAACTTGACTTGGCATGCAGATGAAAGAATTATAGATGGAAAGTTTCGACATCCGGCAGATTCACCACAGTGGACGAAAATTGATAATGATTATCCTGAATTTGGAGAAGAAGCAAGAAACCTTCGCTTGGCATTATCTACTGATCGAATGAACCCACACAATTGTGTGGACCAGCTTATATGAGATGGATGTACCCTGCGGAATGGTATATGAAAATATTAAAAGGGTATGTGAAAAATTGAAGTCGACCAGAGGGTTGTATTATTGAATGATACATTGTTGAAGAAGCGATTGAGTTTTGTACTGAATATTGTTCCAACGTTCAATCCATTGGACTTCCCAAATCTCACATCGTTGAAAAAAAAACAAAAAAAGTTAATTGGAAATAAAATTGTGATCGTATCAAGGGCTGAACGGGAGCAAGTGCATTTGTATGTTCTGCACATTGACAATGAGGTTGAACCGTATGTTGAAATGCACAAGGATTTTCTCCGAGGTTTAAATCCGAATAGAAATGAAAATTGGATAGTACGAGAGCACAATCGAAGTTTCATACCATGGTTTAAGGATCACATTTATTCAAAGTTTTGTGTAGATCCCGCTTCAATATCAGAAAGGTTGAGATGTTTAGCATATGGTCCAAGTTTGCATGTGTTTTTTTATAGCGCATACGCAATTAATGGATACACGTTTTATACCAAAGAACAAGATGACAAAAGTACAATGAAAAATAGTGGTGTCACCTTGGTAGCTGAAGCAATGCACATTTCAAGTGTGAAAGACTTAAATCCCACATATGCAAGTATGTCATATTTTGGGGTTATCGAGCGCATTTGGGTTTTTGATTATGTGAAGTTTCAGATTCCTATCTTTGGTTGCAAGTGGGTTGAAAATAATAGCGGCATACGAATGGATAAGTCAGACGAGCCTTTTATTCTATCCTCTCAAGGTAGACAAGTGTTCTATGTCACTAACCCGACAAGTACGAAATGGTCTATAATGCTTTTATCTAACAAAGTAATTGATGATAACATTGGAGATCAAGGTGATATTGTTGGAGCGAATGCATCATATATTATAAGTGATCAAGATGAGACTGTTGGAGCGAGTGAATCATATATTAGAAATGATCATAATGAGGGAATTTGGATCAATCCATCCATCTGTGTTGTTAAGAGACAAGTAGATCATCTTCCTACCCGGAAAAGAAAGAGACGTTAATAAAGAGGTAATAGTAAAATTACATATTCTGTAATGTATTTTTCATATTTGAGAATGATTATGGATTATGGATTATAGAGATAGATTTATATGTTTGTCATGTGTTTGTCATTTCATATTTGATTATGGATCTTGGATTTATATGTCTGTCGTGTGTTTGTCATTTCATATTTGATTATGGATTATATTATGTTCAACTGATTATGGATTATGGATTATGGATTATGGATTTATATGTGTTTTTCTTTATTATAGGTAAAATGGCTACTAATGAGGAGAACTCGCACGATACTTCCAAGAATGATCCAAAAGAATCAGTTCAAGATGCGGAAGGAGATATTTCAAGAGGAATAACAATCATGAAAGGAGTTATTCATGCTAGAGACAAGGGAATAAAATACGACGTTCATTGGAATGAAACAGGTCAACTAATTGAGCCTAATGGCGCAATGTTGACTAGTTACATTGGTGCACTTGTCTGTTCACTAGTTCCTATTACTTGTGACAATTGGCGAAATCCACAGTTGAAACCCACCAAAGATAAAATATGGAGTGGGATACAGGTATTATATGTGATGTTATTTGTTATGTTTATCGATTATATTTTTAAACTAATTATACTGACACAGTTTATTTGTTATTGTAGAGATCTTTTAACATTGGTGACGAGAAGCAAACATATTGTCTTCAATTAGCCGGAAAAATACATAGAGAGTTCCGAGCATTTTTATCCAACAATTTTCTGAGGGATGCCCAAGGACAGTTTGTTGAAGCGGAATGCCCGAAGAAATATGCGGACTTGATTGCCCCAGAAGAATGGGACACTTTTGTCGCCAAACGAAGAACAGAAAAATTCCACATAATCTTAATTTAATTTATCATGAACATTGTCTTGTATTCATATAGTTATTACATGTGTTCTGATATGACTTATAATTGTTTATGCAGGTTGTGAGTGACGTTAATCGTCAAAGAGCCTCGAAACCCGCGTATCCATACAAGAAAGGACGTTTAGGATATGCACGCTTGGAACAAAAAATCGTAAGTATATATAATTGCTATGGTCTTTTTGTATTATTATTAATCCTAATTCTTGACTTAATGTGTAGCTTGAAGAGGGGAAAAGTGAAGAAACATTTGTTCCGGAGCATGTTTTATGGAAGGTTGCCCGTTTGGGAAAGGATGGAGTTGTAACCGAAGGTGTTCAACAAGTTTTCGAAAATTGTGTAAGTATACAACATGTTTTTTGGAAGGTTGTCCATGTTTAGTTAGATATAAAGTTCTTGTTTATCTAATATATTTATGCATGGCTCTAATATTGAATTTTAGGAGACTCTATCTCAGTCCTTAACTGGCACGGAAGACCAGGATTGTAGGAGCATACTGAGTCGAGTATTAAATGTTCCTGAGTATTCTGGTCGCGTGAGGGGTAAGGGATTTGGAGTCACTCTATCTACCTTCTATAAGCGTTCAAAGACAAAATATCCTAGCAATAGAGAGGTGATGGAAATGTTGGAAGAATTGAGAGCTCAAGTTCGTGAACTGCAACAGGATAAAGAAAGATACATGTCGGAAAGGCGCGGTTCAGAATTTAAAGATGCTAGTGACAAGGCCAGCATCAATTATCAACAAAAAATTCCGGAGGTAATTATATTTATTAAATTAGTACAATTTTTTATATTGACATCATTGGACAATAACAATTTCGTATTATTTTTGTTTTGTTTAGGGCATTTCACCTTGTCAACTATATTTATCGGCACCGACACATCGAATGGTTGGCAAGGGAAAAATGCATAACACTCCCGGAGACGTCCTTCACACTAGACCGCTCCCTGCTGGATATTTGAAGGTTTCGATTGATATTGCTTTAGAGTGGGATGCGGTACTACCTATACCTAACGAAGCATCAGATGCAACATTGGTGGGGGACGCAATAGGGTCGTATGTTGCATGGCCGTCAAACTCATCGTCATAGATTACTCGGTATGTTAAAAACCATTATTAACCTTTTAGTTTTCATTGCATATAACTTATGATATGCTTAATTTTACCTACATTTAGTTTACATGACATTGTTAGACTCCTTCAAAATCCAAATCAAAAGACAAAGGGATTGTGCGGCAAACCGAGTCGGTTGCATCACAAAAAGAGGTACAATGATATATATGCATCGAAAATGTTAATTCTGTGATCCGAATTCAAAAGCTTCATGATTACTAAGTTTATGACTTATATAATTTTCAGATTCCTACACAAGAGGTGCAACAAGGGATCAAGAACAAGAAGCCAGTAGTCGCCAAGGCAAAAAAAACATCTATTTCTCGATTTCGCTTGTGCTTGAAACAATTCTAGGCACAACGGATTTGATAGAAGGTGGTATCCGTGAAATACCTATGGAAGCAGGTATTTTTGGGTTTGCCTATTCAGAAACAATTTCTAAAGAAGACTTTGATCAGATATTTACGCATTCTGAATTAGGCGTCGCTGTTATTAATTCATACATCAGGTAATGCATTGATTTTATTTATTTAATTGATCAATTTATTTACTCATTTCAATGAATATTATAATGTTAATTATAATAACATATTTATTATAGTCCGTTTTTATTTCAAGTTCTTGTATGAAAAATTGATGCTCCAGCGTCAATTGACTGAAAGATACTCCTTCTTGGCACCCAACAGTGTCAATGCAAATTTAATCACTCGAACTCCATATGAGGTCAAATATCACCTAGTGCGTGCATTTATGACCAGCATTGATACAAAGAAGTTGTATCTTTTAGCGTATAATACTGGCCATGGGTAAGATTTTCATCCTAACTTCCTTTATTATAATTTTTCGCTTTTTTAAGTTGTGTATAACATTTCCATCTATTCTTTTGTTTTATTTTACAGTGGACACTTGGTTGTTGCTTGCGATTAATCCGATAAAAGAAATTGTCCATTATCTTGGTTCGCTAGAGGGTGATTGCACAAAATACCCGGAGATGAAGAGTATGATTGATACGTAAGTGATGCAATTATTCTAAATATTCGCGTGTGTATTTCTTTATTTATGTGAGATTGTTCTAACTATTCATTTATAATATGTTAGATCCATAAAAATATTCCGATCACAATGACAAGCTCGGGTACCAAAGTCCAGAGCAAACAACATTATGTGGATTAGAGTGGAGGTATAATTTGATATTATAATAGTAATGCTACTTGATAAGACAATTCATCTATGAAACTTATTAATACTTCTTTTTTCTATGTGTAGTGTCCTCGGCAACGTAATGGTATCGATTGTGGTTATTTTGTCATGAGATTCATGAAAGAAATTATTCTTTTGGAACACATAGAGATTCCAACCATGGTATGAATTTATTTTAAGATTTATTATCGGATATTTCATCTAATTAATTACTTTTAACTAAATCTTGCATATTATGTAAAATGTAGTTTTTTGATGAATTCAAGTGTGCCACCTACACGAAAGACAAATTGGAAGAAATAAAGGAGGATTGGTGTCAATACATGGTTGAAATGAGAATTTGTTAGTTTTAGAAATCATGTTAGGTTTATGGAAGGTGTTGTATATATAGGTGATGGATATGGTGTATAAGTTTTCGAATTGGTGTATGGAATTGGTGTTGTATAGTTTGTATTGAGTTATATATATGTAATGTTTATTTTGGTGTTGTATATATAATAGTTTTTACCATTTATGTGTTGAAGTTTTATCGTATAAAGGTCTATTGTTGAATTATAATGCTATAAGGCCTATGTGTTGACATATAATGGTATCAAAGGCCATGTGATGAATGGTTATGAATTCTGATAAATTATACAGGTTTAAATTATACAGGTTTGAATTATATAGGTTTAATAATTGATTTTTCAAAAAAAAACTTTTAAAAAGCTTTTTAATAAAAGACAGCGCTTTCTAAAAAAAGCGCTGCCTAAAGGGGTGTAATGACGTATACATAAGACAATGCTTTTAAAGCGCTGCTAAAGGTGGGCATATGAAAGCGCTTTTCTTTAGAAAAGCGCTGCCTAAAGTGGGACCTTTAGCAACGCTTTATAAAGCGCTGCTAAAGGGGGACATACAAAAGCGCTTTTCTTTGGAAAAGCGCTGCATAAAGGGGGGACTACGAAAGCGCTGCCTAAAGGGGGGACTACGAAAGCGCTTTTCTGTGGAAAAGCGCTGCTATAGGGATCCTTAGGGGGACCTAAAACAGCGCTTTTTAAAGGAAAAAAGTGTTGTCCTTACCTTTAGCAGCGCCAGCTTTGGAAGCGCTGCTAAAGGCAAAAAAAAGCGCTGCTAAAGGTCTTCTTTGGAGTAGTGGTTCTTATAGGCGTTGGAAAGCTAAGACAAAGAGCTACACATTTTGTGTTGAAGCCAAAAGCTGATTCGAAGTGCAAAAATATCAAATAATTCGTTGAAGTTTCATACTTTAGAGAGTAACTAGTTGTGGGCCAGTTTTGGGCCAGTTTTTAGGTTTTTCAATCTGTTTGGAATTAGAATTACGAATCCTTATTTTCTATAAAGTGATCAGCAGTGGTACGGTAGCTTTTACACAATATTCACGATTTTTCTTTGCTTTGCACGATTGCAATAGAGAACTAATTCTCAAGGGCAAAATCCTACTGTACGGTTTCGTCCCTTTGAGGTTATTATAATATCAATTTAATTTTGATTCCTTTCAATTCTTTTCTATGAAGTCATTTGCTTAATTTTATTACTTTCGTTTGCTTAATTCAATTACTGTTCATAGGATAGAATTGATTAAATTTGATTGTATGCATATTCCTAATTTTAATCGCGTGTTAACTTAGCTTCACCTAATCTTTAATCCGTCATGCTTTATGCGGTAAACAGGAACATAATTCATATGATATTGATTGCGCTTGTCTAATTAGTCTCATAATTGAATAGGATCGAATTCGCTTAGGGATTGATGTTATCGTAACCGATGATAAGTCGGAACCCGAATCAGTAGGATTAGCCGTTTTAGCTTAATTGATAATCACTTATTTTCTCTTGTTTTCTAAATCGAAATTGAAATACACCATAGAATTTTTCTTTAGTTGGTTAATTCAATACAATAATCCTTGTGATACGACTCGAGCCATTTTCGCTAAACTACCATTTTCAAAAGTACTCGTTTTGATCTATGTGCGACAGCGGATAAATTATAAACCAAATAAATACAGAAATGTAAAAAGATATACAAAGAGGCGCTTGATGATCTCTGAAAAGGCAAGCCCAAAGGTGAAAGGGTTAGGAGACAACCAAGTTTGTGATCTTGAGGCATTGCAAAGATGTAAATGAGGTGGGATCTTAGGGGTCAAAATTAGGGTATTGTAGCGCGAATTTTTGGACGTGGTTGCGAAGCACTATCGCTTTTGGGGTACTACAATTCGATTCATTTTTTATCCTATTAAAGCTGATGAAGGAAGGGAAATAGATGTCTCCAATTAACCTTGCTTGCATACCGAGTTTAAACAGATGACTGTTGGTTTACAGATGCTATTGAGATTGTGGGTCTCTCTTAAGTTATTTTGTTAAAATAGTTCCTGGGCGATTGATGGGAGTTTAAGACTGATGCTTTTTGATTGATATGTGAAGGTATGGGATTTGAGACTTTGGATTAGTGTGCTCGCTAAGATTTTTCTTTCAATCTTATGCCTACGTATTTCCGTTTACCGAAACAGGGAAATCAGAGCGATCGTAGTTCCTCCTATTCTATGGGAGGAAATGGTGTTTTGGTGTCTTGTTCAAAGCCCAAGACGTGAAGCTGAAAAGGTGGTTTATATCTTGTTCAAAGCCCAAGATTTGAAGCTGAAAGGTCTATTTGTATCTTGTTCGAAGCCCAAGATGTGAAGCTAAAAAGGTGTTGTCTTTAGAGAGAATTTGTCATCTCTAAAGGGGGTCTGTTTGTCAAGACTGTTGGGTGACTGACTATAAAGGAGGATTACTTTAACCGGGATATGTGAATCCAAGCAATGCCATAATTTCCTTTATAAGGGGTTTTAACCTAAAGGAGAAGACTTTAACTCAGTGTAGAGCAATGCTATCTTTCCTTAGGAATTTCTCATGCTAAAAGAAGGACAATGGTGTGGATGTAAATAATCCAGAGGCTTGCCGCTTACAGTGATTAGATGAAAGGAGTTGTTGATGTTTGTATCCTGTGAACGAGGCACAGTTTTGATGCTAAAAGGTTGATTGACTCAACCGGGGTTTTCCTTATACAAAGCCTAAGAGGAGTCTATTGGCCCAACAAGAGGGTGTTTTTATGTGTCTTGTACGAAGCCCAAGACGGAGGCTAAAGGTTTGACTCAACAAGAGAGTCTTTTATACTCAACAAGAGAGTGCTTTGTATCCCGTACGAAGCCCGAGATGGAGGCTAAAAGGTTGACTCAACAAGAGAGTCTTTTATACTCAACAAGAGAGTGTTTTTGTATCTCGTACGAAGCCCGAGAGGGAGGCTAAAAGGATTATTGACTCAATAAGAGAGTCTTTTTGTATCTCGTACAAAGCCCGAGATATAGGCTAAAAGGATTGCTATTTTAGTTGAGTGACAGGTCCAGTAGGTTTAAAAGAGAAAATCAGTTCTTATAAAGAGACTGATTAAAGGTAAGGCT
This sequence comes from Lathyrus tuberosus, assembly GCA_022829125.1. Classification (NCBI taxonomy): domain Eukaryota; kingdom Viridiplantae; phylum Streptophyta; class Magnoliopsida; order Fabales; family Fabaceae; genus Lathyrus; species Lathyrus tuberosus. The sequence goes on from JALAZF010000158.1 coordinate 12,139,096, forward strand.
ATGCTTTGGGATTGATCAGAGGATCAGGATTATTTCCTGTTCTTTAAGGAAATGGGGAATCCAGGGGGTATTGGAGACTGTCCGAGTCTACTAGTGTTTTTTCCCTACTTGAGAATGCCTTCGAGACTCAAGGAGATTAGACTGTCCAAGTTTAGAGTTTTATCTTTTGTACTATGCTTAAAGAAACAGTAGTAGTACGTTCACGGTAGAAAGATCTAGACTCTTTGAAAGACTGTTCTATCAAGATGACTAATTTCTATTCCTATACCTCTAGAAGGTCGTCGGGACAATTTGTACGAAGCCCAAGAGGAGTCTGGAAACTTTTAAGAAGCCGAGGGACAACTTGTACGAAGCCCAAGAGGAGGCTCTATTCCCGAAGGAAGAATCCTTATACGAAGCCTAAGAGGAGGCTGTGAATACTTCTAAGAAGCCGTAGGGTCCTTGTACAATGCCCAAGAGGAGGCGGGGATGCTTTTAGGAAGCCTGTGGGTCCCCAAACCCCGAGAAATTCAAGACAGGCTATTCACAGATGAATAGATCAAGCCAGGAAAGCCCGAGAATTTGGAGGAAACTCAAGAGATGCCATTCATGGAGAAAAAATCATCTCTGAGGAGTAGAGTTTCTTTGACAATTTCTAAGAGTGACGGTCTGAGAAAGGGTTCACCGAGAATGCTGCCTTTCACGTCTCCATATTATTTAACCCCAAGAGGAGGGAAGACTGTGTCTGGTAATCCTATGGGGGATCTAGTTTTGTCTATTTAAGAGTGACCAACAGGGCTTAGTGCTAGACGTAGTTGCCGGGGAAACTCTAAATATCTATACTAGTATTACACAGTTGATATGAGTTTATGAAAGAAGACTTACAGTGAAACAGCCCCACAATACAGTTTATATGTATATGAAAGCGAATAAAGAAAGCTTATAAACACTTACTCGGTTGTAGAGCTTCCATGCTGTTTGGTTAGTTGTTTAACAAATAAAGATTGAAAATAACAGTATATTCAAAATTAAAGGAGAAAGTATTTTGAAAAGGTGTTGGGGCTTACAGCTCAAGGAGAGGCCCAAGGTTTATCAGTGATCGCACTGTCGTTTTGTACAGAGGGATTTATACAAGTGACTAAGGCCCAAGAAATTTTTTGTACAAGGGGATGCGTCTTACACTCTCTCAAGAGGCCCAAGTGTTCAAAGAAAAAGAATGGGGCTTACAATACGAGGGTAGGCCCAGATGATTGGTTTTTTTATTGGCAATCGCACCGAGGTTTTCTATTAACGTAGGGGGACTTATACAATGTATGAGGCCCAAAGAGTTTTGGTTAAAAGTGGATATGGTCTTACACTCTAATAGAGGCCCAAAAGATTTATTTTGGTACAAGTGATGGGGCTTACAACTCAAGGAGAGGCCCAGGGTCATTTGTTTGAAAATGGCGATCGCGCCGAGATTTTTGAAAACGCGGTGGGTATTAAACAATGCATTGAGGCCCAAAATGGTTTGGTTTTCAAAGGGGGGTTGGGTCTTACACTCTAATAGAGGTCCAAAAGATTTTGAATGGGTCTTATAGCTCGAGGAGAGGCCCAGGGTTTTTTTTTCAACGGACGATGATCGCGTCGAACTTTTTGAAATACAACGGGACTTATACAATAAGTGAGGCCCAAAATAGATTTGTATTTACAAAGGATTGTGTCTTACACTCTATTAGAGGCCCAAAATTGTTTGAAATTGTTTGATAAGGGTGAAAATCAAAGAAACCCTAATTTGTTATTCTTTAAAAGTAAATATTTAAAAAAAATCAAATAAAATACCAAATAAGTTTGAATAAACCATTTGTGATTTTTGTTTAAGGTTTAATAAATGAGGGATTAATCACAAGGTTAAATAAAATTCACTTGGTTTTGATTTTCAAAGTAAATATTCACTTTTAAAATGTTTAAAAACATTAAAAAGGAATTTATTCACAAAAATACTAATTATATTAAATAAATAATATAAACTTAATTTTTTCGTGGAATAAAATATTTCAACATTTTTGTGATTTTTTGGCAAAAAGAACCTATAAAAAATAATTAAAATTGAAAGAGTTATTAATTTTCCAATTAATTAATAAAACATAAAATATTGGAAAAAATAACAAAAATGTGAGAAAACACAAAATGGCATGGGTGGGGTTTGAACCCACGACCTCAAGGTTATAGGGCACGCGCCTTACCACTGGGGTGGTGATACATCCATTGCTTGAAGTGAAACCACAAATATACAAGGCATGCCTTGTTTTCTATGCCTGGTCAAGGCAAGGATAGGCAAGTTTTGCCAAAAAACGGGAAGGTCCATAACTTTCTCATTTCTTAATGGTTGGGGACAAAATTTATATGCATCTGGCCTAGAATTTCACAAGGAATCCAATGGTGGTGGTAATTTTTTCAGATCATACTCCGTCCTCAAAACCCGATAGTGGTTTTGAAAAAGGCTTACAATTGCATTTTCTATGCTACACTTTGATATAGGCATGAATTACATGATGAATTGGTTCAAACACAACATATATAACATGTATGAGGTGTGTATGATCAGTGGACTTAAAAACAATGCATATTTTGGAAAGTTCAAGTCATGATGCTTACCTCTTTTTGAGCTTTTGGAGTTTTCTGTGCAATCTGCCAAGCTTCTTGTTCCAGAAATGGTTTGATGCTTTGGACACTCTCAAATGATCCCTTAGAAGCTTTGAGGATGGTTGGAATCAGCTGGAACCTGCAAAAACACAAACTGGCCCTTTCTTGCAAAAGGGGTTAAAATGACCAAAATAACAACTCTCTCAAATAATGTTCCAGAAGGGGGGAACCATTTGGGACAGTTCAAGGATGTTATTTGGAGTGTGTTTGAGGTTTTATCTAGTTTGGAAAGTGACTGAATCAAGACATGGCTTGAAAAATGCACAAAAGGCCTATTTTGAGGTTTTGAGAGGTGACTTTGTGATTTTGGTGTTACAGGTCACTTGTGATAGTTTGGATCACCTACATATGATGTTTATGATGTGTTAGGATCATGAGTTGTGATGGGAATGCTCTCTAACTCAAAAACTCAGAGTTACCTTGCTAAAGAAGGCATTTTGGCCTAAAGAGAGGGATTTTGAGGAAAGCATATGTTTGATGCCTTTGGTGTACTCAAACTGAGCACAAATGAGCTCTATTTATAGTAGAGTAAGTTTGTTTTGGAATCAATAGTGAATGGCAACTGCAGCAGAGGTTTGGCCAATGGTTGCACTTTAGAATCCAAGTCTCCTCTAGCCATTGACAAGAAGTTAGGGCACAGGGTTATGGTTCCCTTGGTTTTGGATAAGTCTTGACTGAATTCAGTTGCAAATGGCTCAGTCCATGCCACCTTGGTGTATACATTGAATGCTCCAATCCAAAATTGGAGACTTGTCCCTCTTTTAGGCAATTCTAGGTTTGGCATGCTACTTCTTGTTCCAAGGACTTTGGAGGCTTGGCTCAGTGTTTGTCCCCTTTAGATTTGATCCTCAGATGTGTCCAAAGTGATGACAAGGCTTGGAATTATCTGATTTTGCCAAATCGAGTAAAACTGCAAAATTCTGCCTAGCCTTTGCAGTTTTCAGCAAGGCATATTGCCATTGTCATATCTCTTGGCCCAAGTGGAATTTGGTGATGTTCTTGGCCATTTTGGAAAGCCCTCATATGATACAACAACTGTTTGATCATATTTGGTTTTGATACCTTTTGGATCCAAGTGAAAAATCCCCCTACATTTGGAAAAAAGTGAAGGCAGATTCTGACTTGGTGAAAATTTCATTAAGTGTTGGAAAAAGTGACATTTTAACTTTTTGTGATTTTGATCATTCCATAACTCAAAATCCATGAGGAATTTGGAGGGAGGTCAGTTTTAAGCTTTTGTAGAGGGTAATGAGATCTACAAATCAAGCTTTGGATGGGGAAAAATGGATTTGTGGTTTAGGAGTTACGATCCTCCAAAGTTGGTACCCTTGCCACTTTGTTCATAACTTAGAAAATTTTCTAAGTTTTTATGGTTACCCCTTTTACAAGTTATCCCACTTTTCTTGATTTTTCTTGATGAATGATGATTCAAATCACACATTAACATCATTTTAGGGTTAAAAACCATTTTTGTGAAAAATCTCAAAAAGTCAAAGTTGACTTTTGTGCACAGTTGATTTTTTATTAGATGAATTCCAAACTGTCCGATCCTTTAGGAAATCTTGTCCTTGACCTAAATCAAACTTGATGGACATGTTCCATGGGTGTTATAGGGTATATTGAACCATGTCCTAGGGTTTGGGAGCATGTCCTGGTCAAAAGTCAAAGATACAGTTGACTTTTCTCGCGAAACCCTAACTGTGGTACTGATGAAATTGAGACTTGCTGCTCAAGCTTCCTGGATCAATCCATTGTTACAAATGGATCAATGTGGTATGTTAGAGACCCTCAAATCCTATCTTGAGGTCTTGGCTCATGATTTGTCCAAAAAGTCAACTTAGGGGTGAATTAGGTTAAGAAACCCTAATTCCTGATTTTTGATGTATGCATCCCCTGAGGTTAAATTGACTTGATGCTTGGGCCCATGAGGTTCCATGGAGTATTTTAGGATATGCTTTGAAGCATTGGCTCATGCCCAGAGGAAAATTTTCATCTAGAGGCCCTGGTCGACCAAACCCTAATTTGGTGACACTGGCGATCTTGAGGCTTGATCCACCTGGAAGGGAGCAGCCTTGTGCTTAATCCTTAAAGTGGGAGTACTCTTGATCCCTTGTGGATATTTTAGAGGCTAGACAAGTTGAAGATCATGTCATTTCTTGATTGATCCTTTGTCTAAAAGCTCTGAGAGGGCTGGTAACCCTAAATTTGATTATAGTGGATGCTCACCCATCTTTGGGAAGACTGATGAGGTATGATGGTTCCTCCATATTGTGATGATGATTTTCATAATGATGGGAAATCTTAGTGGTCAAAATTTGGGGTATGACAAATGCCCCTATTTAATCTTCTTGGACCCGAAGGTGTGAATGGCGAAGGTATTCGGGCATTCGGGGTGCAAGAGGATTAAATATCGGAATACCCGAAATTTTGATGGTGGTTAAGAATGGTAGCTTGCGCAACCTTCTTCTTTTGCTAAGCAATGATGCTTAGAAAAGGTAAAAAACTTCCCCTCGATCCCGGTTTCCTACCAAGGAACTGGTCTTAGTTTCTGATGTAAACTTCCCCTCGATCCTGGTCTCCTACCAAGGAACTGGTCTAAGTTTCTAAAGTAAACTTCCCCTCGATCCTGGTTTCCTACCAAGGAACTGGTCTAAGTTTCTGAAGTAAACTTCCCATCGATCCTGGTTTCCTACCAAGGAACTGGTCTTAGTTTCTGATGTAAACTTCCCCTCAATCCTGGTTTTCTACCAAGAAACTGGTCTAAGTTTCTGAAGTAAACTTCCCCTCGATCCTGGTTTCCTACCAAGGAACTGGTCTTAGTTTCTTTTGTCAATAAACTTTTTGATAAGGGACACTATTCATAGTGATTTTCCTCAAACTTCTCGCCAAATTTTCCTGGAGAGATGCCATTTGATAGAAAATTTTTTGATGTCAGAGTTGCTGGGGAACCCAGTCGTCTGAGTTGTAGAGGTGTACAAACTTATCTGTTTGAAGATGCTATTTGCCGACTCTACTGGGGAAAATAAGTCTCTTGAGAGACTGCTTTCACGCTTTGGGATATTGCATCATACTTTTCTCGGGATCTTCCCGGAGAAACGCCATATGATGTGATCCAATTTTGAGGTGCTGATGACCTTTTCATCAGCGGTTTTTTTTCGGAGAAAAACCGCTGTATTGCCGAATATCTGCTTAAGAGGGTTCCTCTAGGGATTTTCCTTAAACCGGGAAAGCAAAAATATCATCTTCAATGGCGAAGAGTGACATTGGTTGAAGGTTCTCTGGTCTTTCAAAGGTTTAAGTTATCAAAGTGGTCAAGGGCCAATTCTGATCCAGAACTAAACTGGAGGAGAGAGATTATTCAGACGCAACCTTTCTTGACGAGGAAAGAACTGACAACTCGATTGAGAGGACTGTTATCACTAGGGGACAAGATCGACGGGAGTGATAGTGATGCAATATGAATATGCTAAAAAAACTGACGCGCCATACAGACTAATAGATGAACATGACTAGATACTCAGCCATCGCGGGGCGAAGAAGTACCGCTGGTTCAAGATAGCAATTCTGCCTTGCTTAGGAGAAACGGTCCCTGTTGGGAGCGACGCTGGTCGAGCTTAGGAGATGAGAACTCGGCCGAAGAGGTCAGATGGAGCATTCACATCTCACATAGTTGATCCTTCATTCAAGCATACTGGTTTAGAAGGAGTACTTTGATTCTGCACTTTGAGGCTCGAACACCTTTGGAGAAGCGATCGATGTTCTTTCGATGTTCAACCGTCAAAAGAAATTGCCATCTTTATTTTAAAAGCAGAGAAATTTTAACAAGTAAATTCATTTTTGTTTTATTTCAAGAATCGTTAATCATGTTAAAAACATCATTCTGTAAAGCTAAAACAAATATGAATTGCAAATAAAAGCACAAGGGCTCAAATTTTATTGATAGGATGGAAATCAGCCAAACGCGTGATTCCATAGAGCATTTACAAAGTTTGAAAATGGTAATTTACAGGGAAAATGGGCTACGTTGAAACATAACGACCAATATCCTTCTACCAACTTTGAATTCTGGGCATCTTGGGCTTCTGTCGATGATGACCTTAACTGGAGCTTTCTTGACGGATGATGTAACTGCTGCCGAGGGACTTGCCCCTTTGTCGAAAGTAGTTACTTACCATTATCCCTAATTTTTGCCTGGATTGTACTTTGAGATTTCCAATCCACCGGGATGATTTTTTATCATGTCTCTAATTTTTTCCTGGACCGCCCTTTCGGGTTTTCAATCCACCGAGACGTTTTTTTATGTGAAGTATTTCTTGACTACGTCAACATTTGTGGGGTAGGCAAATTCCTCTCCGTCCATGGTTGCAAGTCTCAAGGCACCGTCTGAGAGAGTTTTCTTGACCACATAGGGGCCGTCATAATTCGGAGTCCATTTGCCCCAGGAATCAGTGAGAAATGATTGTATCTTTTTTAGCACAAGGTCACCTTTTCTGAAGACGCGAGGTCAGTCCTTTTTGTCAAATGCCATATTTATTCTTTGCTGATACAATTGACCGTGGTATAGTGTCGTTATTCGTTTCTCTTTGATTAGGTTGAGTTCATCGTGTCGACTTTGACACCATTAAGCTTCTGTAAGCTTAGCTTCCATCAATACCCGGATTGATGGGATCTCTACTTCTATGGGAAGCACTGCTTCCATGCCATATACTAGAGAGAAAGGGGTTGCCCCTGTTGAAGTGCGAACAGATGTGCGATAACCGTGAAGATCAAAGGGTAGCATCTCGTGCCAATCTTTGTAGGTTACAACCATCTTTTGAACAATCTTCTTGATGTTCTTGTTAGCCGCTTCTACCGCTCCGTTCATCTTTGGTCGGTAGGGAGATGAGTTATGGTGTTTGATCTTGAACTCTGCGCACAACTCTTTCATCATCTTTTTGTTCAAGTTAGATCCATTATCTGTAATGATCTGGCTCGGAACACCATAACGGCAGATGATATTGTTTTTGATAAATTGGACCACCACTTGTCGGGTTACATTGGCGTACGACGCTGCTTCGACCCACTTAGTGAAGTAATCAATGGCTACCAGAATGAACCGATGTCTGTTTGTAGCTTTGGGCTCAATCAAGCCAATCATGTCGATTCCCCATATGGAGAAAGGCCATGGGGAAGAAAGAACTTTGAGATGTGTTGGCGGTACATGAATTTTGTCGGAGTATATCTGACACTTGTGACACTTCCTCATGTACTTGTAGCAGTCGGATTCCATTGTCAACCAATAGTACCCTGCTCTCTGAATTTTTCTCGCCATTGTGTGTCCGTTGGCATGAGTGCCAAAGGACCCTTCATGAATTTCTTTTATCAGAATGTCTGCTTCTGGTCTGTCTACACATCGGAGCAAGACCATGTCAAAATTTCTCTTATAGAGTGTATCACCGCTCAGGAAGAAACTGCCTGCCAACCTTATGAGGGTTTTCTTGTCCTTCCTTAGTGCCCCAGGTGGGTACTCTTGTTTCTGAAGGAAGCATTTGATATCGTGATACCAAGGTTTGTCGTCTATGACTGCTTCAATCGTGAAGATGTAAGCGGGCCGTTCAAGGTGTATTATGTCGATCTTAGGTATGTCATTCCATTGAACTACACTAATCATGGAAGAGAGAGTGGCTAAAGCATCAGCCAGGTGATTCTCCTCACGAGGGATGTGATGAAACTCAACTCTGTTGAAGAAGGGTAGCAACCTTCTCGCGTAGTCTTTGTAAGGAATCAATCCTGATTGGTATGTGTTCCAATCTCCTTTAATCTGATTGATAACCAAGATTGAGTCGCCGTATACATCCAAGTTCTTAATCCTTAAGTCAACCGCTTCCTCGAGACCCATAATACAAGCTTCGTATTCGGCCTCGTTGTTTGTGCACTTGAATGTCAGTCTGGCGGTGAAAGGAATGTGGGTACCCTGAGGGGTTACAATGATTGCCCTAATTCCGTTTCCGTAATGATTGACAGCTCCTTCAAAGATAAGCCCCCATTGGGAACCTGGTTCTGGCCCTTCACTGGGTAGCGGTTCATCGCAATATTTCATTTTCAAATACATGACATCTTCGTATGGGAAGTCAAACCCAATTGATTCTTGATCGTCAATCAGTTGATGAGCCAAATGATCGGCTAAAATACTCCCCTTAACGGCTTTTTGAGCATGGTGCTCTATGTCATATTCTGACAGCAACATCTGCCAACGGGCAATCCTTCCCGTGAGAGCGGGCTTTTCGAAGACATACTTGATCGGATCCATCTCGGAAATCAACCAAGTAGTGTGACGAATCATGTACTGGCGCAGACGTTTGGCTGCCCAAGCCAAAGTGCAACAAGTTTTCTCAAGCATAGTATACCGAGTCTCGCAGTCGGTGAATTTCTTGCTTAAATAGTAGATGGCAGACTCTTTCCGTTTGGTTTCGTCTTGTTGGCCAAGTACACAGCTCATGGAGTCTTCCAGGACGGTGAGGTAGATAATCAGTGGCCTTCCTTCCACTGGAGGTGATAAAATCAGAGGGTTCAACAGGTATTCCTTAATATTGTCGAAGGCAGTTTGACAGTCTTCTGTCTAAACGCAGTCCTGATTCTTTTTAAGTAATTTGAAAATCGGCGCACATGTCGCGGTCATGAGGAATATGAATCTGGAGATGTAGTTCAAACGTCCCAGGAATCCTCTGACTTGTTTTTGAGTTTTCAGAGAAGGCATTTCTTGAATGGCCTTGACCTTGTCAGGATCAACCTCAATTCCTTTCTGGCTGACGATGAACCCTAAAAGTTTTCCTGAATGGAAACCGAAGGTGCATTTGTTGGGATTCAAGCGGAGTTTGTACTTTCTCAACCGCTCGAATAGCTTTGACATATGGGTCACATGCTCCTCTTCTGTCTTAGATTTGGCAATCATATCGTCGACATATACCTCGATTTATTTGTGTATCATGTCATGAAAACGAGTAGTCATGGCCCTTTGATAGGTTGCCCCGGCGTTCTTCAAACCGAACGACATTACCTTGTAACAAAAGGTACCCCATGGGGTAATGAACGAAGTTTTCTCCATGTCTTTCGGCGCCATTTTGATCTGGTTATAGCCCGAGAATCCATCCATGAATGAGAAAACTTTGAACTTTGCTGTACTGTCAACCTGCATGTCAATGTGTGGTAAAGGAAAGTCGTCCTTTGGACTAGCCTTGTTTAGATCTCTGTAATCCACACACATTCAGACTTTTCCATCCTTTTTTGGAAAGGGTACGATGTTGGCTAACCATTGAGGATATTCAGATGTGGCGAGGAAACCCGCGTCAATCTGTTTCTGTACCTCCTCTTTGATTTTGATGGCCATGTCCGGGTGAGTCCGTCTCAACCTCTGTTTTACTGGCCGACATTCCGACCTCAACGGTAAATGATGTTCCACGATGCTGGTATCCAACCCTGGCATATCCTGATAGGACCAAGCGAATACATCGGGGAATTATTTGAGAAGCTTTACCAAACCCTCTCTGGCAGTTGGACTGAGCAGTGCCCCAATCCTGATTTCTTTTCTCTCTTTTTTCGAACCTAAGTTTACCGTTTCCAATGGCTCTTTATGAGGTTCAAAGGACCTTTCCTCCTGTCTGAGTAATCAGGAGATCTCTTCTGGAATTTCGTCGTCATTTTCTTCTTCAGCCTCAAATACCGGGAACTCAAAGTTGGGAGAAGGCATCGGATCGTATGTTTCAACGGGGTTTAAAACAAGCAATCTGCATGACGTGATGATTTGTGTTTAGAAGAGATAGAGAGAATGCAAAAGTGTGTGCAGTGTATTTCTTTTACTGCTTATTTTTATTATTAAGTTGCTTTTTAGGATTACCATTTTCTGAAAAACGAAAAGAGAAAACAACAATTTATTCGGAAATTACAGAACGACGTTAGTTTATTAATGAACAAGTCGATTCTTGAAACTACAACCCTATAAAACAAAACTCTGCCGCTTTGGGAAAAACGAAGGGGGAAATTTACAAAAAGTGAGCCCTATCAAAACATCTGTTTTACCTGGGCAGGGTGAAAGGTTAAAGACGGCAATTACTTTGACTTATGAACAATCTTCGGAACATCGATAGCAACCCATTGGCCGCGAACTCCTCGGTGAATCACAAATTCTGGCACTTTCCTTGATTTGTCTTCAGAAATAACGCTGATTTCTGGTGGAGCAGGATCATTGGAATCTGTCTCCCAAGCAGAGTTGTCGTAGGAGGATTCCTCTGTTGCATTTTGCATAGCATTGGTGCTCTCAGGTAGATCTCCCCATCTAGTTGGCTGGATGTCTTCGAGATTGATACGAGAGCTTTCGGGAGCAGTGTACTTGACCATATAGTCGTATTTCCCACTTGGTTGTCCCAAGGTGTCCCACACTTCTTTGGAACTGTATGAGTCATCCTTCTCGATGACGTTGACCTCTGGAAAAACATAGTTGATGAATTCAAGTCCTGCAAATGTTGCAAATTCATCGTCGTACTGGACGTTTTCTGAATGACCTGATTGTTGATCCCATGACATGGTGGGGACACAGGTATTCTTTTTAATGATGCTCAGCTGATTTTCATTGATCGGCTGATTTCCTTGCCCCAAGTCTCCTGGATACGGTTGCCACATTGGCAGGCCATCCATCAGGCCATAATAGTTGTGGTCAAAGTTGTCCTTCATCAGAGTGTCTTCCTCTAATGAATTTGGCGGAGCACGGCATCCTTCAGGATCACAATCTTCGTATATCATTTCGACATCTGATCTCGGTATAAATCTCGAACTCTGTGTAGGAAAGCAAAAGGGTGTAGGCACCTCTTCCTGAGACGTATAACCATCCTGGTTAAGATAGGACTCCCATTCTTCCTCCATATCAGAGGAATCATCTTTATTTATGGTATGCACTTCTTGAGGCACTGGGTGAAGGAAACCTCCATTGTGGAAGAAGTATTGAATAGGATGAAGACTTTCATTGCTGGTAGAAGCTGTTTGGGTACAGGTTACGGAAAAACCAAGACCCTTCTTTGCTTTATTGTCAGTAGGAATGACTAGTTGTCCCCATCCTGTTGTATTGGTACTCTCAACCGCTTTGATAGCATCTTTGTATGAGGAAATGGAAGTTCCCCCTTCGGATTGATTGTCCTTGCTCACCGAAAGCGCTTGGAAGTGAGTCCCAACAACCTCCTCGGATTATACACAAGTAGATGATGATAAGTTACTCACGAGCAAGGCTTGTTCTCCACAGACCGTGACGAGCTGGTTGTTCTGGACGAACTTTAACTTTTGGTGGAGGGTCGAGGTGACCGCCCCAGCCTGATGTATCCAAGTTCTTCCAAATAAACAACTGTACCTTGCCCGGATGTCCATGACCTGGAAAGCGACTTGGAAAGTGTGAGGACCAATAGTTATGGGAACGTCGACTTCGCCGATAACCATTTTTCTGGACCCGTCAAATGCTTTGACGACGACCTCACTGATTCTCATCGGGGGTCCTTTGAAGGATAATTACATCAAAGTGGACTTCGACATAACATTCAGGACTGACCCTGTGTCTACCAGTACGCTAGCTAAAGCATCGCCCTGGCAGCTGACATGATATTGAGCGCCATGTTATGACGGCGACCCTCTTCAGGTAATTCCTCATCACTAAATCCCAAGTTATTGCATGAAGTGATGTTAGAGACAATACTATCGAACTGTCTGATTGTTACATCCTGTTCTACAAAGGCTTGCTCCAAGACTTTCTGTAGAGCCTCCCTGTGCGCTTTTGAACTGAGTAAAAGTGACAGCACAGAGATCTTTGAAGGAGTTTGTAATAGCTGATCAACAATGTTGTATTCACTCCTTTGGATGAGCTTCAGCATCTCATCGTTGTTTTTTCGAAAGGTCGGGATTACTGGATTGACCGATCGGTGGATTGGGAACTTCTGTCTGAGGTTCCTTTTCTTTGTTAAATTCTCTAACTCCTCGGTTGAAGATTCGACCACTCCGTGTTACTCGACTAATGTCTGCAATATTCACAACGGAGGGTAATGGGATTTCCTTTCCATTCTCAACTGTTGTTTGACCGTATTTGTAAGGGATAACCTTAGTTGATTCATATGGTAATGGTCCCGGTAGATAGATGACTATGGGAGCCTTCTGATTTTTCTGACCATCGTAAGCAATTTCGATCCGTTCCTGGTTGGGAACTATCGATTCGTCAAGTAGAGGGATGATGGTACAAACATCCCTAACCTTCTGACGATCAGAGATTACGACAACATCCTTAATTTGGTCAACGAGGTAGTCTGACCCCCAGTTGATTGGTCCGGAACCCAGATATGGGCGAATCTCTCTACGATCCACCTGACCCTGAAGAGCTGCTCGCACAAGGTAGCATCCTTGGTTACTTTCCGAACAGACTCTACAACGTTCATAGTTGTGTGGTGGCACCTGGCCACGCCCGTTTTGAATACAATGTAACCTCACTAGGTTAGTTTCCACAGATCGAACGTCCCGACTTTAATGCCGAGTAGGGTTCTCGTTGGTAATACTAATTTGCTAGGTGTCTTCATCCATATAGATTGGAAGCCACCAGTGATTCAACAAGTGCTGAAGGGTTTCCTGGACAAGGGTACAACCTTGATAGTTTTTGCAACCCGCCCTACAGCTCTGATAATCATGTGATACCAGGAACCCGAGTCGGACCTGTTTAGCATGTAACTCCACCAGGCTGGTATTCATCAAGCGAATATCGAAGATTTGAATCATGTTGATCTGATAGGGATTCCTATCATGGTATTCCTGGATCCATCCAAGATCCATCTGACGCTGGAGGGCCTCTTGTACAAAAGAGCATCCCTGTTTGTTTACCGAGCGAGTCAGACATGAACCGTAATTATGTCGCGGCAGATTATGATACTGGCTTTGCCTGGAATGCATCGCCACCAAGTTGACGTTCATTGCACAGATGTCGTGGTTCTGAATGATGTTAGAATTCGTGTAAACCATGTTAACTCCATGAACTCAGTGCTCTTGGATCCATCCGAGATCTATCTATTCCTATAGAGCTGATTGCATCACAGAACATCCTCGAATGCTTTTAGAGCAGATATCACACTGGTGATAGTTATGAGGTGGCACATGGCCATATCCACTCTGTCTACAATGCATCTTGACCAGATTGGTCCTTAACAAGAGTACATCATGAATTTGATAGACGTTGTTAGTCTTTCCCTCTATCAAATTGACTGTAGCTTTCTCGTGTTGAGGCTGCGGGTTTGTGAGAACATTAGGATTTGTATCCTTGAAAGATAAGACCCCGCTCCTAACAAGCTTTTGTACGTCGGATTTGAAATTGAGACAGTTCTCTATGTTATGCCCTGGTCCTCCTTGATGGTAAGGGCAAGTCTGATCCACCTTAAACCAAAAAGGCGGATTTTCTGGTACTGTAAGAGGGGACTTAGTCTGGACATGCCCCTTAGCCCATAGTAACGGAAATAGTTCTAAGTACAATACGAGTATAGGATCAAATCCTGGTGGCCGCGTTGTACGGTTGTTATTGTATGGAGGATGAGCCTGCTGAAAAGGCTGTTGAGTCCTTTGCTGATTAGGTTGGCTTTGCGCAACCTGAGGTTGATACGTAGAAATAGGCGCAGGATTGATAGCAGGAGTCACAGCCACTACTGGCTGATAACGTCGCCTTTGCTTTCCGAGAGAGATATTCCCAATATCTTGCTCTTTTTTCTTAGGGAGAGTACTACCGTATCTCTTTGTACTACTTGATGATCCAGTGTCTTTGACTAGACGTCCTTCTCGGACGGCTTCCTCAAGACGAACTCCCATATAAACCATCTCGGTGAAGTCATTGGGCGTACTGGCAACCATTCTGTCGTAATAAAATGAGCTTAAGGTCTTTAAAAAGATCTTTGTCATCTCTTTTTCCTCAAGAGGTGGACAAATTTGAGCGGCAATTTCACGCCATCTCTGAGCGTATTCCTTAAAGGTTTCTTTGTCCTTTTGTGACATTGATCTTAGTTGATCTCTGCCGTCTGCCATGTCCAGATTGTATTTATATTTTTGGACGAAGGAAGTGCCAAGATCTCTGAAAGTGCTAATCGTAGCACGGTTTAAACCCATGTACCATTTTAGGGCGGCACCGGTTAAACTATCCTGAAAGTAATGAATCAGTAAATCCTGATTCTCTGTCTGAGTTGACATTCGCCGAGCGTACATCACCAAGTGAATCTGAGGGCAAGAGTTACCCTTGTACTTTTCAAAGTCGGGCACCTGGAATTTGTGCGGGACTTTCACATTATGGACCAAACAGAGGTCTGCGGCGTCCTTTCCAAATAAAACCTGACCGCGAAGGGCCTGCAGTTCTTTCTGCATTCCCAGGAACTGTTCCTGGAACTCATTCATTCTTTCGAACATGTTGTCATTTCCACCAGAAGCTATCTGTGGAATCTGTCCTTCTGGGACAGTAAGTACCACGGGCGATGGTATATCATTATGGCCGAGACTCTCGGTGCCTCTTGAAGTTTGTAACCTTCAGGAGTTGCTGTCATGCCCCTGGCATCTTCGCTTTCCCGAAGTTAGTAACCTTCAGGCCCAGCGGTTCCTGCTGCGGTTCCCTGATCCTCATTGATCGGCGGAACATATCCTTCCGGGATATAGTTAAGTGGCATGTCCCAGGGACGATCTTTTGGCATTTTGTACCTAGGATCAGACTTCTCCACTATGGGCGTTAAGGTGATCTCCGAGATCATAGTCCTTTGTAGTTGAGCTTCTGCCATAGCTTGCATGTCGTTATAAAGCTTTCTCATATCCTCTCTCAGAGCGTCGATCTCTTCTCTCAACTCTCTGTTCTCTTCCTCGAGATCATCCATCTTTTTCTGACGATTGGTCTAAGTATTGTACGAATGAGACAATTTGACTCTAGAACTGAGACACAAACGTGAGATTCGTAGGTAAGAAGAATACGTGACGTGAGAATGATGAATGCAATGATATTAATTGTTTTTTTTGTTTAATCAAAATAAACTTCGACAATTAGATTGCAAATATCAAACAGTGGGGAAACCCCGTTTTATTGAATTCAAAGGATTGCGAAAATAGAAATATAGTAGATTACAAGGTGCGAAAACAGAAACCTAAGCTAAGGGGTCCCGAGTCCTCTCTGGGGAGAAACCGGGTGCTGATTCTGGTACTTTTCTTTTCTAGGACCGGGGCTCTTGGGCCGTTGTCGAGTTGTCATTCCTTTGCCAAGTGAAAAGAACGAGCAAATTCCTTTGGTCATCCTGATTATCCACAACATGTTACTCCAAAATCTCAATCAGAGCATCCTTATCTTTTAGCAGTCGTTGTATTTTGGTACACTCTACATTGAGGGTGCGGTACTTGTTCTTCCAGGACCTCCTCTCCTGTTGAACTTTGTTGAGAGTAACCTAAAGTTTTTCCGTTTCAGTCATGAAGTACATGACAGATACCCTCGGCGTTAGAACTCCGTGACGAGGATAAGGCATCTTTAGCTTGAGAGCTCTAGTTTGTACCCAGTGGAGATAAGGCTCCACCGAGACACGGTTCGGTTTTCCTAGAGACTCTCGTCTTTTCTTATGAACATGTTTCCAAGCGTGCACTATTTCCATCTTTAGCACCCTGTCATTTTCTCCTTCTTTGAAGAAAAGACCTTCCAGATGAGCATTACGCGGGACATGCCTCATCGGGTATCCGAATTGACGACGAACCAATACTGGATGGTAGTTGATTCCTCCCTTAGTTCCTATGAGGGGTTCTTTGGGGAAGTTTCCACAACGATCAATGATCCTGATCCCGTCATAAATCCTATTGCACCAATCTATATCAGAGTTGGTAAGAGACATGACTTTTTGCGACCAACACAAGGCACTCTTATGATCCCAAAACGCAGCAGACTTGGGTAAATGGGAGATAAATCATTTGTATAGCAGTGGTACACAGCATGTGATCATCCCTCCGCTGTACAAATTTCCTAAGTGTACAGAATGATACGCGTCCGCGAGCAAAGTTGGCACAGGGTTTCCAATGAGAAAAATCTTAATGGCGTTGATATCGACGAAGTTATTAATGTTGGGAAACAGAAATAACCCGTAAGTGAGTAAGACAAAGATGCTTTCAAAAGCAGTCATGTTCCCTATACTAGCAAATACAGAGCCTTCTTTGTCAGGAACTGGGCTGGCAAACCTGGGAGCCCACTCTTGGTGGTCATGTGAGTCTTGATTTCTGACTCATCCAAATAGATTGCTCTTGCAATGGTCTGATCCTTTGGAATTTCTTCCAGTCTAGAAAATGGAGCTCGATCAGTAATGTGTAGATCAGTTAGGTGAGAATACTTCTCCAGCGTTGGTGTGAGCTGGTAATCCGAGAATGTGAAACAGTGACAGACCGGTTCGTAAAACTGAATGACTGCCACCATGATTCCTTCAATCACATGGACTCTTAACAGAGGTAGCAGACCTCCGTACTTGGCTATGAAAGGTTCAGGGTTAGTGATCATCTTCGCTAATCCTCTCATATCTTCTAGTTTTGGAACCCTGAAGGTATACTTATGAGTTCTCCTTCTACCAAAATCCATGAGCTCAATCTTTTTCTCTGACATTTGCAATCATTGTCTTAGTTTAATTTGAAAAAGAGAGACTAGAAGAGAAAATTTT
This sequence comes from Lathyrus tuberosus, assembly GCA_022829125.1. NCBI lineage: Eukaryota > Viridiplantae > Streptophyta > Magnoliopsida > Fabales > Fabaceae > Lathyrus > Lathyrus tuberosus. Next base: position 12,156,456 of record JALAZF010000158.1, read on the forward strand.
TCTTTGATGTAATGTTTTTTTAGATGAATGCATGAATGCAACACACAAAAACATAGAAAAAACATGGGGTCAAAGGGTCGGTGTCATGAAGTCAAGGCTCTACCCCCCCCAAAGGTTTATACTAGTGATTTTTGTACCTGTCTCTCAAAATCATCAGTTCTTGTCGAGAAAACACCAGCGGGGCGGGAACCGTGCTAGGTGATGTTTTTCAAAGAACCATCAGAAGAGGGTAGTATCACGTGACAACCATTTCCAATAGTTTCCGCACTACTAAAAGAGGTTTTGCCTAGGTGTATACTCAATCTTTCCACATGCGGCATCACACAGATTCCCATTAGCAGAAAAATAAACACAGATATCAATTAGGAAAAGCAATATATATATTTGTCCTAAAGTTCTATACTTTAAAGAGCTATGAATCCTATGTTCCTGACAAAAATGGCTCCCCGGCGGAGTCGCCATTCTGTGGCACCTTCCCAGCTTTACAGGTTTTTGACCTAAGATCCTAGTGAAGTCAACAAAAATCCTATCCCAGTGAAATCTCCAAAGAAAGAAAGAAAGAAAAGAAAAGACCCCACGGTGGGCGCCACTTTTCCGTGGCACTTTTTAAGGTTTCTTCTTAAGAGATGAGAAGAGAACAAGATCTCGTTGTCCCCAGTGAAGTCGCCATTTTTCCTGTAGCACAAATTTTTGGGCGTGGTTGCGAAGCACTATCGCTTTTGGGGTACTACAGTTTGATTCATTTTTTATCCTATTGAAGCTGATGAAGGAAGGGAAATAGATGTCTCCAATTAACCCTGCTTGCATACTGAGTTTAAACATATGACTGTTGGTTTACAGATGCTATTGAGATTATGGGTCTCTCTTAAGTTATTTTGTTAAAATAGTGCCTGGGCGATTGGTGGGAGTTTAAGATTGATGCTTTTCGATTGATATGTGAAGGTATGGGATTTGGGACTTTGTATTAGTGAGCTCGCTAAGATTTTTCTTTCAATCTTATGCCTACGTATTCCCGTTTACTGAAACAGGGAAATCAGAGCGATCGTAGTTCCTCCTATTCTATGGGAGGAAATGGTGTTTTGGTGTCTTGTTCAAAGCCCAAGACATGAAGCTGAAAAGGTGATTTATATCTTGTTCAACGCCCAAGATGTGAAGCTGAAAAGGTCTATTTGTATCTTGTTCGAACCCCAAGATGTGAAGCTAAAAAGGTGTTGTCTTTAGAGAGAATTTATCATCTCTAAAGGGGGTCTATTTGTCACGACTGTTGGGTGACTGACTATAAAGTAGGATTACTTTAACCGGGATATGTGAATCCTAGCAATGCCATAATTTCCTTTATAGGGGGTTTTAACCCGAAGGAGAAGACTTTAACTTAGTGTAGAGCAATGCTCTATTTCCTTAGGAATTTCTCATGCTAAAAGAAGGATAGTGGCGTGGATGTAAATAATCCAGAGGCTTGCCGCTTACAGCGATTAGATGAGAGGAGTTGTTGATGTTTGTATCCTGTGAACGAGGCACAATTTTGATGCTAAAAGGTTGATTGACTCAACCGGGGTTTTCCTTATACAAAGCCTAAGAGGACGCTATTGGCCCAACAAGAGGGTGTTTTTATGTGTCTTGTACAAAGCCCAACACAGAGGCTAAAGGTTTGACTCAACAAGAGAGTCTTCTATACTCAACAAGAGAGTGCTTTGTATCTCGTACGAAGCCCGGGATGGAGGCTAAAAGGTTGACTCAACAAGAGAGTCTTTTATACTCAACAAGAGAGTGTTTTTGTATCTCGTACGAAGCCCGAGAGGGAGGCTAAAAGGATTATTGACTCAACAAGAGAGTCTTTTTGTATCTCGTACAAAGCCCGAGATAGAGGCTAAAAGGATTGCTGTTTCAGTTGAGTGACAGGTACAGTAGGTTGGTTAAAAGAGAAAATCAGTTCTTATAAAGAGACTGATTAAAGGTAAGGTTATGCTTTGGGATTGATCAGAGGATCAGGGTTATTTCCTGTTCTTTAAGGTAATGGGGAATCCAGAGGGTATTGGAGACTGTTCGAGTCTACTTGTGTTTTTTCCCAACTTGAGAATGCCTTCGAGACTCAAGGAGATTAGACTGTCCAAGTCTAGAGTTTTATCTTTTGTACTATGCTTAAAGAAACAGTAGTAGTACGTTCACGGTAGAAAGATCTAAACTCTTTGAAATAATGTTCTATCAAGATGACTAATTTCTATTCCTATACCTCTAGGAGGTCGTCGAGACAATTTGTATGAAGCCTAAGAGGAGGCTGGAAACTTTTAAGAAGCCGAGGGACAATTTGTACGAAGCCGTAGGGTCCTTGTACAACACCCAAGAGGAGGCGGGGATGCTTTTAGGAAGCCTGTGGGTCCCCAAACCCCGAGATATTCAAGACAGGCTATTCACAGAGAATAGATCAAGCCAGGAAAGTCCGAGAATTTGGAAGAAACTCAAGAGATGCCATTCACGGAGAAAAGATCATCTCTGGGGAGTAGAGTTTCTTTGACAATTTCTAAGAGTGACAGTCTGAGAAAGGGTTCACCGAGAATGCTGCTTTTCACGTCTCCATATTGTTTAACCCCAAGAGGAGGGAAGACTGTGTCTGGTAATCCTATGGGGGATCTAGTTTTGTCTATTTAAGAGTGACCAATGGGCTTAGTGCTAGACGTAGTTTTTGGGGAAACTCTAATTATCTATACTAGTATTACACAGTTGATATGAGTTTATGAAAGAAGACTTACAGTGAAACAGCCCCACAATACAGTTTATATGTATATGAAAGCGGATAAAGAAAGCATATAAACACTTACTCGGTTGTAGAGCTTCCTTGTTATTTGGTTAGTTGTTCAACAAAGAAAGATTGAAAACAACAGTATATTCACAATTAAAGGAGAAAGTATTTTGAAAAGGTGTTGGGGCTTACAGCTCAAGGAGAGGCCCAAGTTTTATTAGTGATCGCACTGTCGTTTTGTACAGAGGGATTTATTAAAGTGACTGAGGCCCAAGAAATTTTCTGTATAAGGGGATGGGTCTTACACTCTCTCAAGAGGCCCAAGTGTTCAAAGAAAAAGAATGGGGCTTACAACACGAGGGTAGGCACAAATGATTGGTTTTTTTATTGGCGATCATGTAGCACCCCAAAATTTGCCCTACCTTTTTCTGGCTTGTGTTTCGCGATCATCTGCATTTTTCAATAGGTCATAACTCATAATCATATCATTGCACTGGTCTTCTAAGACATGAGATCAGAGCGTTTCTTTAAATAAGGATTTTCTATTTGCAAGAGTCTGAAGTCTGGTCCTTGTAATATTCTTATTCAAAGGATTTATCAGTGGTGTTGGGTCAGGTTTTCTTGGGTGTTAATCAGGATTGGGTTCTTTCTATGTTCAGGACATTTATTTCATTAGGGTGCATTCAAGGATTACACGCGTTCAAGTCGACTGGGCTTATTGATTGAGGATTGGGAGCCATTAAGGACACATATTTGTTTTGAATCTGAAGCTTGATGTGGATTGAATGTGTTAAGATTGATCATGTGATTTACTTGGAAATTGAGATACCATCCACTTTATAAACCATTAAGCCAATTTCTAGACCTTTTTATCTTGTCCACATTTTTATTTTTTTATCCAAATTCTCATTCTAAATTCCTCCCATTGTCAAATCCAATTTTTATCTAAATGCCCATTTTAGTCCATTTCCTTGAACAAACCATTTTATCCATTTCACTTTTAATCTCAATATCCACTTTCATTTTAAACCATTTTTCCACTCTTAGAAACCACCTTCCTAAATCCATTAATTTCCAAATATCCACTTTTATTTTCTCAATAATTCCCATATCCAAAGTTATCCATTTGTTTTATCCATTTCCATTTTTTATCTTTTTAATTCCAAATATCCATATCCATGTTGTTCAAAATCCATTTTTAACCATTGAATCCATTGTCCATTTTCACTTTTCATTATGCAATTGTCCACTTTTTAGATATCCATGTCCATATTTTATTCATTTTTAAACCCAAAATTCCTAAATTCATATTCTAATCCATTTTATTCAAAACTACTTTCTCAATATTCATTAAAACTCTAAGGCCAATTCAAAGAGTCCATTTTTTTAGCAGTACAAATAATAGCAGAAAATAAAGGACCATAGCAGTAATTTTGCGCAGGAATTGAGTTTCACAGAAAAATTCAAAACATTATTACACTTGAGAAAAACCAAGAAAAGCAGAAAAATCAGAAAACTCTCACAAAGCTCTTCCTAATTGGAATAACAAAACCAGTCCCTAACCAAATTCCTCTAACAAGATTCAATCTCAACTCTTCATTTCTTGTAACTAACTCTGGAATCAAGGGCCCTGATCAATTGTTCCTGTAACAAACTTTTCACAAGTTTTTCTGCTGCTATATAACTAAGGAACCATCATCTTCAAAGGAGATTCTTGATTCTGCACAGTTTTTCACAATTCTTCATCACGCATCACCTTCAACAATTCTCCACTCTCTGCGTGATCTCTCATTATCTTCAAAAGTTCTGCAGCTGTTTCACCATCTTCAATCAACTTGCAACCAAACTTCATCAACTCCGCAACTTTTCAATTCATCCACTTCAATGTAGAACAAACTTCTTGAATTCATCTTCATCACCAAAAATCACGACATTCACAAGCTTTAACCGTGGCCTTCGATTCACTCTAATCCATTCAAACCTGCAAGTTCACATCATCCCCATAGGAATCACAAAGCAAATCGCAGAAAGGAAGAAGAAGAATCCAAGAGTGCATTCGCAAACGAAAACAGCGCGTAGAGGAAAAGGCAAGATTGAAAGTAAGAACGAGAAAATACACATACAGAAGAAGCAGAAGAGGCGAATCGGAGTAGAGGAGAAGGAGTTCGAGAGCAAAACGTAAAGCACGGAACAAATTTCATACCTGAATTGAAGCGCCATCGGAGCGACTCCGATAGGTATTACGAATCTCTTTCTCTCTGTTGTTTTTTCTTGATTTTGTTTGTGAGCAATTGGTGATGTTGATTGTGCTGCGAGTGAGCTTGTTTTGTGAGAGCATCGGAAGGTTGGGAGGTTGAGCTCCAACGTGACATTTGTTTTGTTTCTTCCGGTGAGATGTTGTTTTCGAGCAGCGACCATCGTCGAGATAGAGAGGAGTAGCTTGAGAGCAATACGATTAATTTCGCGTAGCTTGAATTCTAATTTATTTTTTCTCTGTTGCGAACTCGTGAGTGAGGTGAGGTGCGAACGGTGTCGTCGGAGAAGCTTGGATGAAGGTGGAGAGAACGGAGAAGAAAGAATCGTTGATGGTGGATTCACGAGCAGAACGGCGACGGAACGACGATGAAGGTTTGATTGGATGTTGAAGAAGAAGGAAATGTGACAGAAGCGGAGAGGAGACGACGAAGGGTGTTGAAGGCGGCGTGGCGGAATGTTGAGTCCTGTGAAGAACTTTGAGAGGCAGAAGTGTGTCTGATGGCGGTGAGGTTTGTTGAAGGTGAAGGATGAGTTCCGGCGAAGATGAGGAGGTACGGCGGTGTGTTGAGTGAAAGAGAGAGTGACTACTGAGTCCTCTAGGGTTTTTTCTTAAAACCAATTATGCTTCAATCGGACCGGGCCTAGGCCCATGTTATTTTCTTATTCACACCCTTTTTCTTTCTTTCACACCCCCGCTTGTATAAGACCTTTGGCCTAAGGCTGCCAGGCCTATGCGCCTAGGATGATTTTCACACCCTCCCCAGTCTGAATGCACCCCTGTGTGTGACAAACAAATTTGGGCTTAGGACTTCAAAGCCCATCCTCCTGGCTGCTGTTTCTACCTCCCTGGATCTCTTTGCACCCCTCTTTGTTTTTATTTGTTTCTTTTCTAATTGTTTTAATTTTAGTTTTATTAATTGTTTTAGTTAATAATTTTGGATTTATATTTTAGAAATTGGATTTTAATTAGATTTGATTAGAAATTTAGAATTTAATCTTGGTTTTGATTGTAATTCTTGATCCTAATTTTGGTTAACTCACTTCTAGTAGTTAGATTTAATTTTAGAATTTGATTAGTTAGAATTAGGTTTTTGTTAGAAATCAAATGGAATTAATTTTAGGATTAATATTAGTTTTAATTCTAGATTTAACTTTAGGATTAATGTTTTTTAGATTTAGTTTAGAATTGCCTTGAACTAATTTTAGGATTAATTTTAGAATTAGACAAATTAACTTTTCTTGGTAGAATTTAATCTTGATTTTTACTTCGCATTTTAACTCTAACTTGGCTATTGTTGATTAATTGTTGACCATAATATCAATTGCTCATTGTTGATTAATTTCTGATAGCATGATATAATGCTATGTGTATAATTTCTCACATCCCTTTGGGATCCTATGTAACGCCCCGTTTTGCCAATTTTGTTTATTGAGTCGTATTGATTATTTTATTATTATTTTATTGTATTTTCGACTTTTATGTGAAAATATGTTATTTTTCGGTGGGAATATATTTTATCGCGTTTTGGGATCGTTTGCGAGAAATTTGAGTGTAGGGGTATTTTGGGCATTTGGGTGTATTTTGATTAAGTTAGAATAAATAGAAAGTATAGAAAGTAAAAGAAAGAAAAACCAGAAAAATAGAGAAGAAGAAAAGAGAAGAGAAAGAAGAAAAGAGAGGAAAAACTTGTGAAGGAAGAAATCAATCTCCCGACTTTCTAGAACGCGAATTTATCGGGTAAGGGTGCGAAACTCGATTATACTATGATTGTGTATGATTATGTATGTTTTGTGTGGATGTTTTGGTTGGTTTTTCCATATGTTTCCGTTTATGCCGTATTTGACGAAATCGATAGAAACCAATGTTTTTACGGTCGAAAAGTCGTATAAATACATGTGTTGGTTGGATATATGTATGTGAGCTGCTGTTTAAAGTTTCATGAAGTTCGGTTATGTTTTGGTTAGTTTTCGTTATGTTTCCGTTGTTTTGTCCGTTTAGGTCGAATTGTAGGAAATCGATAAAAAACGATGTTTTCACGGTTAGAATTCGAAATAAATTACGTAGTTGTATCGAGCAATGTTAGGTCGTCGTATAGCGTGCTTTTTATTCGATTCGGTGAGGTTTGAAAAATCTGGTTTTTGGAAGGTTGAAATTTAATCGAAAAATCGAACGTCGTAGAAATTTCGTTTATGTGTTCTAAATTGTTCTTATGTATTTGGTGGTTGGGCGTATATGTTTGTTTCGGTGAAAATGTTCGATTTAGTCGAGTTTCCGGGCATTTTGGAAAAGGGACAACAATGGTGTATTTTGAGAAATTCTGGTTTTTAAGGAAAAACAGAGCATGAATCGATGCATAACAGCTATGTATCGATACGAAATGGCTTATGTATCGATACATAACCCCTATGCATCGATACATACTGTGAAAATTGGGAAAAACAGCATTTTCACTACAGCATGTGTCGACACATGCATGCTATGTATCGATACATGAGGTCTTTTTGTATCGATACATAAAGCCTATGTATCGATACATACTGTGCTGAACCATAAAATTCTGGTTTGTCGGGGAAACTTCGGAAATTCATATCTCTTGAACCGTAAGTCGGTTTTGGTCCCCGTTGGAAGCGTGGGGAAGCTAACGAGATGTTCTTTCTAGGAAAAATAGTTTTGAGGTCTGAACCTAGTCCAATCGGTACAGTTTTTTTCGAACCGTTTCGTAGTGTCGGGCGTACGGTTTATGTTTTTACGTTATTTTGAAATATTCGTATCTTCTTCGTTGTTTATCCGATTTAAGTGTTCTTTATATGGATGTGAAGCTAAAAATATGTTCCATGATTTGGTGAAGAAAAATATTATTTTTAGCTGACTTTTGGCCGACTTTACTGATTAATCGTGAATAGTTGTTTTTGATGAGATGTTGTGATGATGATTTGTGGCCGAAAGGCAAGAAAATGCTATGGGTGATATTTGATGATATATGCATGATTGTTGATGTGTGTGAGCATGCAATGTGAAAGTCATGAGTCGTTGTATGCCAAGCATCATATTGTGCATTGTTGAAACGTCCTGAGTGACGATTTGATTCTTGAGGGAATCCACTATACCATCGTGTGCCTCAAAAATACGAGGCGTTGCCTGAGGACTTAAAGCGATATGTATAGACGATTGTGGGCTCCTTTGGAGACTTAAAGCAATCCTTAACGTCGTGTGCCTCGAAAAAATGAGGCGTTGCCTGAGGACTTAAAGCGACGGGTGAACATCGTAGGCCCGACGGGGAGTTACTTGAGATTCTCAGTAACGAGCGATGGTTCCAATAGTTCCTGAGTGAACTGATGATGAGACATGAGACATTGGAAGTCGGTACTGCATGGCATGTGCATAGAGTCGTTGTGTCGGTCTATGTGCATTGCATTAAATTATGAGTCATTTGTGCATGAATTTGTGAATGTGACTTAATGAGATTGAATATGTGTGATTGTATTGTGAATGATTGATGGGTAGTGGTATTTGACACTTGTGAATTGTACTGTGTGTTGTTATAATTGATCTGTGTGTTTTGGTGGTGAGAATACGTTATTGTGCATTTTTGGTGTTAATATATAATTTTATTCAATTATATTATGGTTGTTTTTCTCACCCTTCTGCTGTTTTATAACGCTCTATGAGGCGTTGCAGATTAGAGTTGCTGGAGGTATTCTATTGTGAAGCGTTGCGTCTTCATTATTTTGGTCGGTCGGCTCTGATATGTGACTCCGGGTAGCATAGGGTGGCCGTGTGTGATTGTTTTGTTTATCTGATGATATATTTTGGCTGTACATGTATAACTTGATGTATGACGGACAAGTTTATATGTATATATGTATATGTGTTATTCAGATTTTAGATCTTTCCGCTTTAATTCTAATTTCTGAAAAGTGGGTGTAAGGAACGAAGTTTCCTCTGTATGATTGTTACCCCACGTTGCATATCTAAATGAGCAGGTGTTGCATGTTAGTTGTTTGGTTACTTTGATGTGATTCTCCCTTTCTATGCCATGATAATTCAATTATACTCTGATCAATTTTCAAATTTTCTTTTACCGCCTTAATTGCGTGTTTTAGGGGTATAGATCGGGGGCGTCACATTAAGTGGTATCAGAGCCAGTCCGTGTCAGTTGTGTTTGTTGTGTCAGTTGGGTCTGTTGAGTCTGGCATATTGGGTGAGTTGTGTTGAGCAAGTGGTTGTTTAACCATAGTTTCTGTATTTGGACGAACAGAATATGGCTGGTCGTAATGATGCTGCTCTGGCTGCTGCGATGGAGGCAATGGCACGAGCTGTGCAGGGTGCACCGAATGCGGCAGGAAATGATGAGTTTAGAAAGAATAAGCCGCCGGTCTTTAAAGGGAAACATGATCCGGATGGTGCATAGTTGTGGTTGAAGGAGATTGAGAGGATTTTCAGGGTAATGGATTGTGACGAGGAGGATAAGGTGAGGCTGGGCACTCATATGTTACATGAAGAGGCTGACGACTGGTGGATCAGTACTCGTCAAGTGTTGGAAGCTGAGGAGGAGGAAGAAGAGATTACTTGGGAGGTGTTTAGTCGAGAGTTCCTAAGGAAGTATTTTCCGGAATATGTCCGAGGAAAGAAGGAGATTGAGTTTTTGGAACTAAAACAAGGTAATTTATCTGTTGTTGAATATACTGCTAAGTTTGTGGAGCTTGTGCAGTTTTATCCTCACTATGTAGAAGCGACAGCTGAATTTTCTAAGTGTGTAAAGTATGAAAGTGGGTTGCGTCCTGAGATAAAGCAGGCGATTGGTTATCAGAGGATTCGAAGGTTTGTTGATTTGGTGGAATGCTGTAGGATCTATGATGAAGACAGTAAGGCTCGTTCTGCTCACTATAAAAGTGTAAGTGACAGGAAAGGGAAGCAACAGTTCCGTGGTGGACCGTATGTGTCACCGGCTGATAAAGGTAAACAAAGGAGTACTTTTGATCGTAGGTCAGGTGGAGGTGGTATGTCTAATTCTCCTAGGTGTTTTAAATGTGGTGAATTGGGGCATCGCCAGCATGAATGTAGGAGGAATGTGATTAAGTGTTCTAATTGTGGTGGTATCGGACATGTCTTAGCTGATTGTAAAAGGAAGAATGTCGTGAAGTGTTACAATTGTGGAGAACCTGGTCACATTAGTTCGAAGTGTCCTAATCCGAAGAAGGCTCAGACTAGTGGGAAAGTGTTTTCGTTGGCGGGAACTCAGACTTCAAAGGCAGATCGTCTGATAAGAGGTACTTGCTTTATTAATAATACGCCTTTAATTGCTATTATTGATACTGGAGCGACTCATTCGTTTGTTTCGTCTGAGTGCGCGAAGAGTTTGAATCTTGTGTTGTCTGTGATGGATTTTGAGATGGTTATTGATACTCCAGCGATGGGGTCAGTAACTACTTCTTTGGTTTGTCTAAGTTGTCCTTTATCCATTTATGGTAAAGACTTTGTGATGGATTTAGTGTGTTTACCGTTGGAAGGATTAGATGTGGTGTTGGGAATGAACTGGTTGCAATTTAATCGGGTGCACATTGATTGTTATCATAAGCTTGTAAGGTTTCCTTCTCTTGAGGAAGATGAAGACTCGAGTTTCTTGTCTACTAAAGAGTTGAAGAAACTTTTAGCGGATGAAGCTGAGTTGTTTGGTGTGTTTGCATCGTTATCAGTGGATAGTCAAGTTTCACTTGATGTGTTTCCTGTTGTGTGCGAATTTCCTGAGGTGTTTCCTGAGGATATTTCAGATGTACCGCCAGAGAGAGAGGTGGAATTTTCGATAGATCTAGTTCCTGGTACTAGACCTGTTTCTATGGCACCTTATAGAATGTCGGCATCTGAATTGGTGGAGTTGAAAAAGTAGTTGAATGAGTTGTTGGAAAAGAGGTTCGTGAGACCAAGTGTTTCTCCTTGGGGTGCTCCTGTTTTGTTAGTGAAAAAGAAAGATGGGAGTATGCGATTATGTATTGATTATCGCCAGTTGAATAAAGTGACGATTAAGAATAAGTATCCGCTTCCAAGGATTGATGATCTGATGGATCAGTTGGTTGGTGCTTGTGTATTTAGTAAGATCGATTTGAGATCGGGGTACCATCAGATAAGAGTGAAAGAAGAGGATATTCAGAAGACGACCTTTAGAACACGGTACGGTCATTATGAATATTCGGTGATGCCGTTCGGGGTTTCTAATGCGTCTGGTGTGTTTATGGAATACATGAATCGGATTTTCCACGAGCATTTGGATCGTTTTGTGGTGGTGTTTATTGATGACATTTTAATATATTCTAAGTCTCGTGAGGAACATGCAGAGCATTTGCGTATTGTTTTGCAGGTTTTGAAGGAAAGGAAGCTTTTCGCCAAATTGTCCAAGTGTGAATTCTGGTTGTCTGAGGTGAGTTTTCTTGGGCACGTAATTTCAGGTAACGGTATTACTGTGGATCCATCTAAAGTAGAAGCAGTTCTACAATGGGAGGCTCCTAGATCCGTTACTGAAATTCAAAGTTTTCTAGGTTTGGCTGGTTATTATCGGAGGTTCATTGAAGGTTTTTCTAAGCTAGCTCTTCCTTTGACGCAGTTGACTTGTAAGGGCAAAGCGTTCATTTGGGATATTCAATGTGAAGAGAGTTTTCGTGAGCTGAAGAGAAGATTGACGACAGCTCCGATTCTTATTTTACCTAATCCTAATGAACCATTTGTGGTATATTGTGATGCGTCCTTAATTGGTTTGGGTGGTGTTCTGATGCAGGAAGGTAAGGTTGTGGCTTACGCTTCAAGGCAGTTAAGAGTTCATGAGAAAAACTATCCTACTCATGATCTTGAATTAGCGGCTGTAGTTTTTGTGTTGAAGATTTGGAGGCACTATCTCTATGGTGCGAGGTTCGAGGTCTTTAGTGATCATAAAAGCTTGAAATATTTATTTGATCAGAAAGAGTTGAACATGAGGCAGCGGAGATGGTTGGAATTCTTGAAAGATTACGACTTTGGCTTGAATTACCATCCTGGTAAAGCTAATGTGGTATCCGATGCATTGAGCCAGAAATCATTGCATATGTCCGCATTGATGGTGAAAGAGTTGGAACTTTTGGAATCGTTTAGAGATTTGAGTTTGGTATGTGAAGTGACATCGGTTAGTGTGAGGCTTGGAATGTTGAAAGTTACGAATGAATTTTTGAGGTCGGTTAGTGAGAAACAAAAGTTGGATTTGAAATTTGTTGATTTGATGATGAATGAGAAGGTGGATTTCAAGGTTGATAATTTTGGTGTTTTGAGATTTCGTGGTCGGATTTGTATTCCCGATGATGCGGAGTTGAAAAGAATGATTTTGGAGGAAGGGCACCGGAGTAACTTAAGTATTCATCCGGGAGCGAATAAGATGTACCAAGATTTGAAGAAGATTTTCTGGTGGTCTGGTTTAAAAAGAGATGTGGCTCAGTTTGTGTATGCTTGTTTGACTTGTCAGAAATCGAAAGTGGAACATTTGAGACCTAGTGGTTTGTTGCAACCGTTGGATATTCCTGAGTGGAAATGGGATAGCATTTCGATGGATTTTGTAACGGGGTTACCGAATACTCAGCGAGGGCATAATGCTATTTGGGTGATTGTGGACAGGCTGACTAAATCGGCGCATTTTATTCCGATTGACATCAGTTTTTCTTTGGAACGGTTAGCTGAGATCTATATCAGTGTGGTGGTGAAATTGCATGGAGTTCCTTTGAGTATTGTTTCTGATCGAGATCCTAGGTTTACATCGAGATTTTGGGAAAGTTTACAGAAGGCTTTGGGTTCTAGATTGAGGTTGAGTTCGGCTTATCATCCGCAGACAGATGGTCAGACCGAAAGAACGATTCAGTCGTTGGAGGATTTGTTGAGAGCGTGTGTTTTGGAACAAGGTGGTACGTGGGACAGTTATCTTGCATTGGTTGAGTTCACGTATAATAATAGTTTCCATTCTAGTATCGGAATGGCACCTTTTGAGGCTTTATATGGGCGAAGATGTAGAACGCCGTTGTGTTGGCACGAAACAGGTGAGAGTTCTGTGGTTGGACCGGAATTGGTGCAACAGACGACGGAAAAGGTAAAGTTTATTCGTGAGAAAATGAAGGCTTCTCAGAGTAGACAAAAGAGTTATCATGATCGGAGACGAAAGGATCTTGAGTTTCAAGAGGGTGATCACGTATTTCTGAGGGTTACGCCGGTAACGGGTGTTGGTCGTGCTTTGAAATCTAAGAAGCTTACTTCTCGATTTATTGGTCCTTACCAGATATCTGCGAGAGTGGGTGCTGTAGCGTATCGTGTGGCGTTACCGCCAAATCTGTCGAATTTGCATGACGTTTTTCATGTTTCACAGCTTCGGAAGTATGTTCCGGACCCTTCACATGTGATTCCGATGGACGAGGTGGAAGTAAGGGATAACCTTACGATCGAGGCATTACCAGTTAGTATTTTGGATCGCGAGGTGAAGCGGTTGAGGGGTAAAGAGATTGCACTTGTGAAAGTGGCGTGGGGAGGCGCTGCTGATGGTAATCTGACGTGGGAGTTGGAAAGTAGGATGCGGGAGTCGTATCCAGAGTTATTTATATCAGGTAAGATTTTCGAGGACGAAAATTTCTAACTGGGGGAGAATTGTAACGCCCCGTTTTGCCAATTTTGTTTATTGAGTCGTTTTGATTATTTTATTATTATTTTATTGTATTTTCGACTTTTATGTGAAAATATGTTATTTTTCGGCGGGAATATATTTTATCGCGTTTTGGGATCGTTTGCGAGAAATTTGAGTGTAGGGGTATTTTGGGCATTTGGGTGTATTTTGATTAAGTTAGAATAAATAGAAAGTATAGAAAGTAAAAGAAAGAAAAACCAGAAAAATAGAGAAGAAGAAAAGAGAAGAGAAAGAAGAAAAGAGAGGAAAAACTTGTGAAGGAAGAAATCAATCTCCCGACTTTCTAGAACGCGAATTTATCGGGTAAGGGTGCGAAACTCGATTATACTATGATTGTGTATGATTATGTATGTTTTGTGTGGATGTTTTGGTTGGTTTTTCCATATGTTTCCGTTTATGCCGTATTTGACGAAATCGATAGAAACCAATGTTTTTACGGTCGAAAAGTCGTATAAATACATGTGTTGGTTGGATATATGTATGTGAGCTGCTGTTTAAAGTTTCATGAAGTTCGGTTATGTTTTGGTTAGTTTTCGTTATGTTTCCGTTGTTTTGTCCGTTTAGGTCGAATTGTAGGAAATCGATAAAAAACGATGTTTTCACGGTTAGAATTCGAAATAAATTATGTAGTTGTATCGAGCAATGTTAGGTCGTCGTATAGCGTGCTTTTTATTCGATTCGGTGAGGTTTGAAAAATCTGGTTTTTGGAAGGTTGAAATTTAATCGAAAAATCGAACGTCGTAGAAATTTCGTTTATGTGTTCTAAATTGTTCTTATGTATTTGGTGGTTGGGCGTATATGTTTGTTTCGGTGAAAATGTTCGATTTAGTCGAGTTTCCGGGCATTTTGGAAAAGGGACAGCAATGGTGTATTTTGAGAAATTCTGGTTTTTAAGGAAAAACAGAGCATGAATCGATGCATAACAGCTATGTATCGATACGAAATGGCTTATGTATCGATACATAACCCCTATGCATCGATACATACTGTGAAAATTGGGAAAAACAGCATTTTCACTACAGCATGTGTCGACACATGCGTGCTATGTATCGATACATGAGGTCTTTTTGTATCGATACATAAAGCCTATGTATCGATACATACTGTGCTGAACCATAAAATTCTGGTTTGTCGGGGAAACTTCGGAAATTCATATCTCTTGAACCGTAAGTCGGTTTTGGTCCCTGTTCGAAGCGTTGGGAAGCTAACGAGATGTTCTTTCTAGGAAAAATAGTTTTGAGGTCTGAACCTAGTCCAATCGGTACAGTTTTTTTCGAACCGTTTCGTAGTGTCGGGCGTACGGTTTATGTTTTTACGTTATTTTGAAATATTCGTATCTTCTTCGTTGTTTATCCGATTTAAGTGTTCTTTATATGGATGTGAAGCTAAAAATATGTTCCATGATTTGGTGAAGAAAAATATTATTTTTAGCCGACTTTTGGCCGACTTTACCGATTAATCGTGAATAGTTGTTTTTGATGAGATGTTGTGATGATGATTTGTGGCCGAAAGGCAAGAAAATGCTATGGGTGATATTTGATGATATATGCATGATTGTTGATGTGTGTGAGCATGCAATGTGAAAGTCATGAGTCGTTGTATGCCAAGCATCATATTGTGCATTGTTGAAACGTCCTGAGTGACGATTTGATTCTTGAGGGAATCCACTATACCATCGTGTGCCTCAAAAATACGAGGCGTTGCCTGAGGACTTAAAGCGATATGTATAGACGATTGTGGGCTCCTTTGGAGACTTAAAGCAATCCTTAACGTCGTGTGCCTCGAAAAAATGAGGCGTTGCCTGAGGACTCAAAGCGACGGGTGAACATCGTAGGCCTGACGGGGAGTTACTTGAGATTCTCAGTAACGAGCGATGGTTCCAATAGTTCCTGAGTGAACTGATGATGAGACATGAGACATTGGAAGTCGGTACCGCATGGCATGTGCATAGAGTCGTTGTGTCGGTCTATGTGCATTGCATTAAATTATGAGTCATTTGTGCATGAATTTGTGAATGTGACTTAATGAGATGGAATATGTGTGATTGTATTGTGAATGATTGATGGGTAGTGGTATTTGACACTTGTGAATTGTACTGTGTGTTGTTATAATTGATCTGTGTGTTTTGGTGGTGAGAATACATTATTGTGCATTTTTGGTGTTAATATATAATTTTATTCAATTATATTATGGTTGTTTTTCTCACCCTTCTGCTGTTTTATAACGCTCTATGAGGCGTTGCAGATTAGAGTTGTTGGAGGTATTCTATTGTGAAGCGTTGCGTCTTCATTATTTTGGTCGGTCGGCTCTGATATGTGACTCCGGGTAGCATAGGGTGGCCGTGTGTGATTGTTTTGTTTATCTGATGATATATTTTGGCTGTACATGTATAACTTGATGTATGACGGACAAGTTTATATGTATATATGTATATGTGTTATTCAGATTTTAGATCTTTCCGCTTTAATTCTAATTTCTGAAAAGTGGGTGTAAGGAACGAAGTTTCCTCTGTATGATTGTTACCCCACGTTGCATATCTAAATGAGCAGGTGTTGCATGTTAGTTGTTTGGTTACTTTGATGTGATTCTCCCTTTCTATGCCATGATAATTCAATTATACTCTGATCAATTTTCAAATTTTCTTTTACCGCCTTAATTGCGTGTTTTGGGGGTATAGATCGGGGGCGTCACATTAAGTGGTATCAGAGCCAGTCCGTGTCAGTTGTGTTTGTTGTGTCAGTTGGGTCTGTTGAGTCTGGCATATTGGGCGAGTTGTGTTGAGCAAGTGGTTGTTTAACCATAGTTTCTGTATTTGGATGAACAGAATATGGCTGGTCGTAATGATGCTGCTCTGGCTGCTGCGATGGAGGCAACGGCACGAGCTGTGCAGGGTGCACCGAATGCGGCTGGAAATGATGAGTTTAGAAAGAATAAGCCGCCGGTCTTTAAAGGGAAACATGATCCAGATGGTGCACAGTTGTGGTTGAAGGAGATTGAGAGGATTTTCAGGGTAATGGATTGTGACGAGGAGGATAAGGTGAGGCTGGGCACTCATATGTTACTTGAAGAGGCTGACGACTGGTGGATCAGTACTCGTCAAGTGTTGGAAGCTGAGGAGGAGGAAGAAGAGATTACTTGGGAGGTGTTTAGTCGAGAGTTCCTAAGGAAGTATTTTCCGGAAGATGTCCGAGGAAAGAAGGAGATTGAGTTTTTGGAACTAAAACAAGGTAATTTATCTGTTGTTGAATATACTGCTAAGTTTGTGGAGCTTGTGCAGTTTTATCCTCACTATGTAGAAGCGACAGCTGAATTTTCTAAGTGTGTAAAGTATGAAAGTGGGTTGCGTCCTGAGATAAAGCAGGCGATTGGTTATCAGAGGATTCGAAGGTTTGTTGATTTGGTGGAATGCTGTAGGATCTATGATGAAGACAGTAAGGCTCGTTCTGCTCACTATAAAAGTGTAAGTGACAGGAAACGGAAGCAACAGTTCCGTGGTGGACCGTATGTGTCACCGGCTGATAAAGGTAAACAAAGGAGTACTTTTGATCGTAGGTCAGGTGGAGGTGGTATGTCTAATTCTCCTAGGTGTTTTAAATGTGGTGAATTGGGTCATCGCCAGCATGAATGTAGGAGGAATGTGATTAAGTGTTCTAATTGTGGTGGTATCGGACATGTCTTAGCTGATTGTAAAAGGAAGAATGTCGTGAAGTGTTACAATTGTGGAGAACCTGGTCACATTAGTTCGAAGTGTCCTAATCCGAAGAAGGCTCAGACTAGTGGGAAAGTGTTTTCGTTGGCGGGAACTCAGACTTCAAAGGCAGATCGTCTGATAAGAGGTACTTGCTTTATTAATAATACGCCTTTAATTGCTATTATTGATACTGGAGCGACTCATTCGTTTGTTTCGTCTGAGTGCGCAAAGAGTTTGAATCTTGTGTTGTCTGTGATGGATTTTGAGATGGTTATTGATACTCCAGCGATGGGGTCAGTAACTACTTCTTTGGTTTGTCTAAGTTGTCCTTTATCCATTTATGGTAAAGACTTTGTGATGGATTTAATGTGTTTACCGTTGGAAGGATTAGATGTGGTGTTGGGAATGAACTGGTTGCAATTTAATCGGGTGCACATTGATTGTTATCATAAGCTTGTAAGGTTTCCTTCTCTTGAGGAAGATGAAGACTCGAGTTTCTTGTCTACTAAAGAGTTGAAGAAACTTTTAGCGGATGAAGCTCAGTTGTTTGGTGTGTTTGCATCGTTATCGGTGGATAGTCAAGTTTCACTTGATGTGTTTCCTGTTGTGTGTGAATTTCCTGAGGTGTTTCCTGAGGATATTTCAGATGTACCGCCAGAGAGAGAGGTGGAATTTTTGATAGATCTAGTTCCTGGTACTAGACCTGTTTCTATGGCACCTTATAGAATGTCGGCATCTGAATTGGTGGAGTTGAAAAAGCAGTTGAATGAGTTGTTGGAAAAGAGGTTCGTGAGACCAAGTGTTTCTCCTTGGGGTGCTCCTGTTTTGTTAGTGAAAAAGAAAGATGGGAGTATGCGATTATGTATTGATTATCGCCAGTTGAATAAAGTGATGATTAAGAATAAGTATCCGCTTCCAAGGATTGCATTTATTGCATTTTCATTTCATTATTATACTGGACTGTGTTGTGCTGGTTTTCTATTTGGCGGGATGGGTATTCTGAGAGATAAGCCCATTACACAGGCTTGAGTACATACATAGAACTAGAGTGGAAAGTAGTGTGGCCTACGTAGCGTCTTGTTATGTATGGTTTACATGAAATCCACAACCAGACGAGGTTTTCTTGGGAGATGTTCTAATTTGCGCGTCTTGTGCATTTCGGGGTGTTAACCTGGAAAGCTGTCGACTCTGGTGACCATTCCCGAGGACTCAGTTGCAGCACTCTTCCCGAGATGTGATAATGGCAGACCAGAAATGGCAAACCCATTACACATTCTTGATCCGAGGACCCAATATTGGGAACTTGCCATAGGATGACCCCTCTTTATTTTGAGGTGAATCAGAGGACGATCTCTTTGTTTGGTGATAGCATTGTATCCTTCGGGCTGAATGTGCTATTACTTCTCATTCCTAGATCTGAATTTGAGAATCCTCACTTTCTAGTACATGCATGTGAGATTGGGGGGATTATTTACAGGTGTGCAGGTAACCTTGACCTTTAACCTACCTAGTATTCTGGTTTTCCTATCAGTGTGGACTCATAAGCCTGGTATTATGGTATTCTGACATTCTGACTATCCCGGTATTCTGATTAGGTCGGTACTCTGATTATGCCGATATCTCGGCATCCTGGTATTCTGATTAGTCGGATATTCTGGTATTTCTCTTCAGAGCAGACCTGCGAACTTATTCATTTATTGGCACAACACAATCATTATTCAGCCTATATGGAAGCTTTGATCCCATGTCTTATTACATTCATACTATTGCATTGCATTTGCATCTTGCATCATTTTGCATATCTTTCTCCAAGCCAGACCAGTGAGCTCATCCATCCTTTATCTGAACTGCAGTTTAATTTCCTGACTTTCGTATTGGACTTGAATCAGCTTCTGGAAGAATCATGAACTCTGGGGAACATAATCAGTTTGTGACTAGGGCCGATGTTGATTTGATGAAAAATCAGTTGGACCAACTTATGGAAGCTATGGCCGTCATGACAAGGGGAGAGACCAATATTCAAAGAAATGAGAATGTCATTCCACCTCCGGTGGACAATGTTGCCCAAGCTCAACCTGTACGAATCCCTGTTGAGAATCATGTTATCCACGAGCGTACCATCATCCGAGACGGACATTCTTCTTCTCTTGATGCCACAGACTATCAGAGCTTTGCCTTCTCTGTGCCAGATGTCCAAGGGGTAGTTCCAAAGATGAAGCCTAAGGATCCACAATCTGTTGATGACGAAAGATACTGTGTGTTGGAGGAAAAGCTTAAAGCCCTGGAGAGGCGTGATACTCTTGATTTGAATGCTTTGAGCATGTGTTTGGTGCCCGGCCTGGTAATGCCTTCAAAGTTCAAGATTCCAAAATTTGAAAAATACAAAGGAGATAGTTGTCTGAGGCTACATTTGGTGATGTTCTGCAGAAGAATGACCTCACATTTCGACAACGATAAGCTCATGATTCACTGTTTCCAAGACAGTCTGAGTGGGGAATCACTAAATTGGTATATGCAGTTGGAAAGTGGTTGCATCCGATCATGACAGATCTAGCCAACGCCATTGTGAAGTAGTACGATTATAATCTTGACATGACTCCCAGCCAAATGCATTTACAAGACTTGTCTCAAGCAGATAATGAGTCATTCAGAGGGTATACTCAGAGATGGAGAGAGTTAGCTGCTCGTGTTCAACCGTCACTTTTGGATAGAGAATTGGTTGATTTGTTCATGGATACCTTGCAAGGGCCGTACTTGGAAAAGATGATTTCCAATGGGGCAGCCAAATTTTCTGACCTGGTGATGGTGGGAGAACGATCGAGAGCCTGATCAAGTGTGGAAAGCTCCAAGGCGTCTCGAACATCCAAGCTAATGATAATGAATCAGTTGTCAGTTCACAGGAAGAATTCGAGGAAGAAAATAGTTCCATTCAGGAATCTCCACCACCTCGTTCTCAGTGTTCAGACATATCAACTGTTCAGAGTCAGCAATCTTATGGGTCTTCGTATCAAGGACAATATTCTTCTGCAAATCAGAGACCTCCTCAGAGTCAGCGATCATATCGCCGTTAGCCGCGTCAGCACGTCCGACAAAGGCCAAGGAAGCCAGAGAGGAATTTCACTCAGGTGCCAATGTCGTACAGTCAAATACTGCCAGATTTGATCAGAGATGGACTTATAGTTCCAAAGGATTTAAAGCCAATGATTCCTCCGTACCCACCAGGTTTTGATATTAACGCCCGTTGTGATTACCATGCTGGGGCACAGGGGCATTCAACTGAAGACTGTAAGGTGCTCAGGAGCAAGATTCAGACTCTTCTTGATTTCGGGATGTTCTCGTTAACGCCTCAGGGTATTCGAATCAACAATCCTCCTTCATTCAGTCAGGTGGGTTCATCCATCCAGGTTATGGAAGAAGTCACCGAGAGTAGTTGTGCAGATCAGTATCAGACTGACTTCAACGAGCAATACTGAAGATGGCTAGCATTTGCAAATCAAGCTTGGAAAGCCCAGTTCCTCGAAGCTAGAAATCATTTAGATCATGTCATTTCTTTGCATTTGTAGTTTCTTTTCTGTTAAAGTGCAAACTCATTTGTAAAGCTTGTTGTTTTCGATTGATAATGATAATGAAATGAATATACATGTTTTGATTAAATCTA
Source organism: Lathyrus tuberosus (assembly GCA_022829125.1). Taxonomy (NCBI): domain Eukaryota; kingdom Viridiplantae; phylum Streptophyta; class Magnoliopsida; order Fabales; family Fabaceae; genus Lathyrus; species Lathyrus tuberosus. Next base: position 12,177,482 of record JALAZF010000158.1, read on the forward strand.
GTCGTGTTCACTCATACTTTTTATCGATATCATATGCTTGTTCAAGCAGGATCCGAGGGAGGATGATGATATTCAAAGACGTAGAACTTCCAATTGTATGCTTTTGGGACAAAACTCTGCTGATGATGTACAGGCATTGTTTCAAATTCCTAAACACTAGAGACATAAGGAAGATAATCCCTTGTAAACCCTGTTGAGCCTAGAAGTAGGAGTTTCTTTCTGAAAATGAAAAAAACCCTCAATATTAACCTGGGGCAGGGTAGGTGTCAGTTAATTTAACCGTGCGTTCAAATTTCAAAAGGAGTGTCCCGTTCGAGGATCAATTACATCTACGGTTATCCCTCACTAACCGAAGAGTGAGACGGTCGCAACCCTTTACAAGTCAAGAAAAACCTGTGTCACACGATTAGTTCCAAAAAAGAGAAAAAAGGAAAAAGCCCGCTAAGTCAAGACTTGAAAACAAGTGACTTAGGCAAAAGTTAGGGCATCCCGCTGGACTTCAAAATTGAAAAATTCAAAAGGAATCAGTCCAGGCAAAAATAAGGGATATCAAAAACAAAAGAATGAAAAACAAAAGGATTACAAAAAGAAAAATCCTCGAGCAAAGAACAAGTCGTGTGATCTCAGACACCAAAGTAAAAAGGGGTGACTGTCACTCTGAAAATCGTGTGGGTTCCTTAACCATCCTCATACCGTTCATAACCTTTTTGAAAGGTGAGCGCATGTGTCAAGTTAACTGAACATAGGACTGGAGAACATCAAGGAGAATGGGTGGGTTAAAACAAAACTTTGAGCCTTATATCCTTTCTTTCTTAAACCGCGAACCAAACCACATTACAACCCTCAAAAGACCTAATTGAAGCAGGGTTGTTTCGAAAGCATACTTCGGTTAAAATCACGTCAGTTCTGACTCCCAAAAGGACTTTCTTACCATTCATGTTGGTATCGATGTGACATTCTAATAAGTGATTCGTTCACTACACATGTCATAACATTTTTCCAGTGAACACACTTGGATTTCAAAACTGTCATATGCATTGCATTAAAATTACCTTTTCAAAATGAATTATTTTACTTGCGAGTAAGTACTTGACTCAGGAAAGTTGCTGCAATGAAAAGATTGGTTAATCTAAGGTGCAAAGTTCCCGAGTACTCCATTGAGCCGGGGCAAGTCATATCAAATGGGTGATTCATTCCAAGATTCAGTTGATCTGGGGTAATCAATTCGAGATTCAACAAATCTCTCAAAGGTCATTTAAAGGTACTCCTTCACAGATCAGCAAGACAGGGGCACAAATCATTTCAAGGCTGGGGCAGGCCACCCCAAAAGCACAAAAGATTATTCCCTCTGGAGGACGGTTAATCAAAAGTCACGGGGCAATATATGTCGGATCTTCATGAGACATCCTGAAGACATGTCCATTCACAGGTTCCTTTATGGGTTTCTGCTTCATCTGGACACCTCTTTTGGCTATATCACATCTGTAGGGTTCACGTTGATAGTTAACACGTGACGTCCCCAGTAGAGTTTCTCTCCTCGGCAGAGATGGCTGAAGTTTTATCACTCAGCAAAGCATTATGAAGACTGTGATTGTTCTCCCCAGAAAGAGTTCAGGAGTTCGCTCTCCCCTAGCCAGTGTGATGAAGTTATTGCTTTTTCAGCAAGAGTTCATATCCCCGTACAGGATAAGAGTGTTGGGTTTGTGCTTCCCTAGTTTGCGGTAAAGTCGTTTCCGTCTCCCCAACGGAGTAAGGGTAGAAGGTAGATTCCCAATAGAGGACCAAGTCTGATCTTGTTCCCTAGCAGAGTTGATATCATCAATCATTGTCCCCCAAGCATATTTTTGGGGGGTGGTTAATGTTCCCCAGCAATTCAAAGGTCGATTTTCATTGGCACTTTTCTTCAGAAGATTCCTGGGATGTTTCTCCAGCAGACGTTTGTTGTTCGTACTTTCCTGCAGAAAGGAGGTTTAGTCGGGATATCGAGCAGTTATGACACTAAAAGCGATTCAGTTTATTATCCCCAGCGGAGTTGGCCTCGTCTCTTCAGCATTTATTTTGCAGGAGTGGTCCTGTTGCATATCATAAATATCATTGCATAATCATTGTCATTGCATAATCATCAGCATAGCATTGCATGAAGCCTTGTAAAACCAAACAGCAAATCCGTAGCCTAACCTTGCTCGGTATCCTTCAACAGCCCACTTTGCTGGCATATTGCAAAGACCTGAAGCCCTATCCCTATAGGCGTCCCCTTTAAAGGAAAGTCCAATCCCTATTGGCACTACATACAAAATCCAATCCCCATTGGCACCCAGAAAGATTTCGCCTTTGAAAAAACAATCACCATCAGGTTTCACCTGTCCTTGCTAGCAAAGTTCAATTATACTGGGCACATCCTTCTTTTCCCGGTAGCCCGAGCATACATCGGCTTTTAGCATATAGTGATCATTGCATCCTCAAATCGCGTAGCATTTCCATTTCGTATGGAGCATTACGCCATAGAAAGAAAATTCAAACATATGCATGCGAAGAATAAGCCATATTTGGTACCTTGCGCGAAAGCCCAAATCAATTTCCAGTCAAGACGCTGACATATCCCCAGCAGACATTACAATTACCCCTCTGCTTACCTTTCTTCAGGGTCGTAGGTCATACGTCGATTTTACCCTTGATCAGTACTTGTCCATCAACCCTTTGATGAAGACATTCCAAAAACAAGTTCCCCTTCCGTCATTTCTATGACGATGTGTTTCTTCGGATATGTTTCCTTTCTGTCATCCCTATGACAATGTGTCCCTTCGGTCGGGTGTTTGGGCTGTCTTTCCGTCAATTCTTTAACGATGTGGTCCGTTAGGTATCTTTTCTTCCCGTCAACCCTTTGACGAGGTGTTTCTTGGGTTTCATCTTCTTTCTGTCAACCCTATGACAATGCGTTTCCCTTGGTCGAGTCTTCTTCCTGTCATTCCTATGACAATGTATTCCTTCAGTTGAGTCTTCTTTCTGTCATCCCTATGACGATGTATCCTTTCAGTTGGGTTCCATTTTTCTTCCTGTCAAATCCCTTTTACGATGTGGTTCTCTGGGTATGTTGTCTTTCCGTCAAATTCCTTTGACGAGGTGTGACTGGGTTCCAATAATATTTTCTCTCCTCGCTGTTAGCAAATTTTGCGGTTCTTTTTGTATTCAATCACCTTCTACCTTGAACGTCTGAAAGCCGTTTCTATCATCCTTTCAGGTCCAAGTTGATTGAATAGGGGCAGCCGTAGCACCCCAAAATTTGCCCTACCTTTTTCTGGCTTGTGTTTCGCGATCATCTGCATTTTTCTTTAGGTCATAACTCATAATCATATCATTGCACTGGTCTTCTAAGACATGAGATCAGAGCGTTTATTTAAATAACGATTTTCTATTTGCAAGAGTCTGAAGTCTGGTCCTTGTAATATTCTTATTCAGAGGATTTATCAGTGGTGTTGGGTCAGGTTTTCTTGGGTGTTAATCAGGATTTGGTTCTTTCTATGTTCAAGACATTTATTTCATCAGGGGGCATTCAAGGATTACACGCGTTCAAGTCGACTGGGTTTATTGATTGAGGATTGGGAGCCATTAAGGACACAGATTTGTTTTGGATCAGAAGCTTGATGCGGATTGAATGTGTTAAGATTGATCATGTGATTTACTTGGAAATTGAGATACCGTCCACTTTATAAACCATTAAGCCAATTTCTAGACCTTTTTATCTTGTCCACATTTTTATTTTTTAATCCAAATTCTCATTCTAAATTCCTCCCATTGTCAAATCCAATTTTTATCTAAATGCCCATTTTAGTCCATTTCCTTGAACAAACCATTTTATCCATTTCACTTTTAATCTCAAAATCCACTTTCATTTTAAACCATTTTTCCACTCTTAGAAACCACCTTCCTAAATCCATTAATTTCCAAATATCCACTTTTATTTTCTCAATCATTCCCATATCCAAAGTTATCCATTTGTTTTATCCATTTCCATTTTTTATCTTTTTAATTCCAAATATCCATATCCATGTTATTCAAAATCCATTTTTAACCATTGAATCCATTGTCCATTTTCACTTTTCATTATGCAATTGTCCACTTTTTAGATATCCATGTCCATATTTTATTCATTTTTAAACCCAAAATTCCTAAATTCATATTCTAATCCATTTTATTCAAAACTACTTTCTCAATATTCATTAAAACTCTAAGGCCAATTCAAAGAATCCATTTTTTTAGTATACAAATAATAGCAGAAAATAAAGGACCATAGCAGTAACTTTGCGCAGGAATTGAGTTTCACAGAAAAATTCAATACAGTATTACACTTGAGAAAAACCAAGAAAAGCAGAAAAATCAGAAAACTCTCACAAAGCTCTTCCTAATTGGAATAACAAAACTAGTCCCTAACCAAATTCCTCGAACAAGATTCAATCTCAACTCTTCATTTCTTGTAACAAACTCTGGAATCAAAGGCCCTGATCAATTGTTACTGTAACAAACTTTTCACAAGTTTTTCTGCTGCTATATAAATGAGGCACCATCATCTTCAAAGGAGGTTCTTGATTCTGCACAGTTTTTCACAATTCTTAATCACGCATCACCTTCAACAATTATCCACTCTCTGCGTGATCTCTCATCATCTTCAACAGTTCTGCATTTGTTTCACCATCTTCAATCAACTTGCAACCAAACTTCATCAACTCCGCAACTTTTCAATTCATCCACTTCAATGTAGAACAAACTTCTTGAATTCATCTTCATCACCAGAAATCACGACATTCGCAAGATTTAACCGTGGCCTTCGATTTACTCTAATCCATTCAAACCTGCAAGTTCACATCATCGCCATAGGAATCACAAAGCAAATCGCAGAAAGGAAGAAGAAGAATCCAAGAGTGCATCCGCAAACGACAACAGCGCGCAGAGGAAAAGGCAAGATTGAAAGCAAGAACGAGAAAATACACATACAGAAGAAGCAGAAGAGGCGAATCGGAGTAGAGGAAAAGGAGTTCGAGAGCAAAACGTAAAGCACAGAACAAATTTCATACCAGAATTGAAGCGTCATCGGAGCGACTCCGATAGGTATTACGAATCTCTTTCTCTCTGTTGTTTTTTCTTGATTTTGTTTGTGAGCAATTGGTGAAGTTGATTGTGCTGCGAGTGAGCTTGTTTTGTGAGAGCGTCGGAAGGTTGAGAGGTTGAGCTCCAACGTGATGTTTGTTTTGTTTCTTCCGATGAGATGTTGTTTTCGCGCCGCGGCCATCGTCGAGATAGAGAGGAGTAGCATGAGAGCAATACGATTAATTTCGCGTAGCTTGAATTCAGATTTGTTTTTTCTCTATTGTGAACTCGTGAGTGAGGTGAGGTGCGAACGATGTCGCTGGCGAAGCTTGGACGAAGGTGGAGAGAATGGAGAAGAAAGAATCGTTGATGGTGGATTCGCGAGCAGAACGACGAAAGAACGATGATGACGGTTTGATTGAATGTTGAAGAAGAAGGAAATGTGACAGAAGCAGAGAGGAGACAGCGAAGGGTGTTGAAGGCGGCGTGGCGGAATGTTGAGTCCGGTGAAGAACTTTGAAAGGCAGAAGTGTGGCTGATGGCGGTGAGGTTTATTGAAGGTGAAGGATGAGTTCCGGGTAAGATGAGGAGGTACGGCAATGCATTGAGTGAAAGAGAGAGTGACTGCTGAGTCGTCTAGGGTTTTTTCTTAAAACCAATTATGCTTCAATCGGACCAGGCTTAGGCCCATGTTGTTTTCTTATTCACACCCTTTTTCTTTCTTTCACACCCCCGCTTGTATAAGACCTTGGGCCTAAGACTGCCAGGCCCATGCGCCTAGGCTGATTTTCACACCCTCCCCAGTCTGAATGCACCCCTGTGCGTGACAAATAAATCTGGGCTTAGGACTTCAAAGCCCATCCTCCTGGCTGTTGTTTCTACCTCCCTGGATCTCTTTGCACCCCTCTTTGTTTTTATTTGTTTCTTTTCTAATTGTTTTAATTTTAGTTTTATTAATTATTTTAGTTAATAATTTTGGATTTATATTTTAGAAATTGGATTTTAATTAGATTTGATTAGAAATATAGAATTTAATCTTGGTTTTGATTGTAATTCTTGATCCTAATTTTGGTTAACTCACTTCTAGTAGTTAGATTTAATTTTAGAATTTGATTCGTTAGAATTAGGTTTTTGTTAGAAATCAATTGGAATTAATTTTAGGATTAATATTAGTTTTAATTCTAGATTTAACTTTAGGATTAATGTTTTTTAGATTTAGTTTAGAATTGCCTTGAACTAATTTTAGGATTAATTTTAGAATTAGACAAATTAACTTTTCTTGGTAGAATTTAATCTTGATTTTTACTTCGCATTTTAACTCTAACTTGGTTATTGTTGATTAATTGTTGACCATAATTTCAATTGCTCATTGTTGATTAATTTCTGATAGCATGATATAATGCTATGTGTAGAATTTCTCACATCCCTTTGGGATCCTAGCTCAACTTTAATCTTTGATTAAAGTGAGGTAGGATAAGCGTTAGGTAGTGCTATCCCTCTTTTTCTTTTAGAGTTAGGTTTCTAAACCACACTTGACATTAGGAACATCCATGTATGATAACTTTAGGGTTTGAGTCTTAGCCTCCCTCATTAGATTTTACCTTTCTTAACCTTTGAGTCTCTCTTCTTCTCATCTCAAAACAAAAAGCAAAAAAACACTTAATAAAGGCATAACATATATTGTATTTGAGCCTTTTATGTGAGAATAAGATAGTGAGGGGTCTTCTCTCACTTTCTTAGAATGTTTAGCGTACGTCCCGTCTAGGGTCGATATGCGAGGCATTCGATCCTACATGAGAGACTTAAATACAATACGTGTTATAAACACAAAAACAATCAAAACACTTCTTTCCTAAAAGACAAAAAAACAAACAAACTCTTTTCTCATTTCTTCACTCCTTCCTTAAGAACTCGTCCGGTCCGTCCTACCGCAAATAGGTAACGCCTAAGTCTCCATACAGCGAGCTGCCACACCTAACTGCTGGGACACGCACTCTGACGTTTCCATAAAAAACACAAACAAAGCAACCCTTGTTGAGGGGAACTACGTCGCTCTAATTCTCATGTTCCCGATGTGATACGTAGGCAGTGGGGTAGGGTCCATGCGAGCACTTCTTTTATTTTCCCTACATTTGTTTCCGTTCTCTTCCGTTCCCATTCCTTATCTTTTCTAGTAGCAGTGGAGCTCCAGATGACGACACCTTTGATCGAAATAGCAAGCGTGGATCCCATCGAGTACGATGGACGCGTGGGGTGCTAACACCTTCCCTTCGCGTAACCGACTCCCTTACCCGTTTCTCTTGGTCATGAGACCATGATTTTTCCTTTCCCCAAGGTTTATGCAGTGTTTTCTTTCCCTCTCTTGGGATAAATACACATTGCCGGCGACTCTGTTCCGTGCCACTTTCACGTTTGTACCTGGATGAAAATCCCGGGAGCGACAGATCGCGCCGAGGTTTTCTTTTAACGCAGGGGGACTTATATAATGTATGAGGCCCAAAGAGTTTTGGTTAAAAGGGGATTGGGTATTACACTCTAATAGAGTCCCAAAAGATTTATTTTTGTACAAGTGGTGGGGCTTACAGCTCAAGGAGAGGCCCAGGGTCATTTGTTTGAAAATGGCGATCACACCGAGATTTTTGAAAACGCGGTGGGTCTTATACAATGCATTGAGGCCCAAAATGGTTTGGTTTTCAAAGGGGGTTGGGTCTTACACTCTAATAGAGGCCCAAAAGATTTTGAATGGGTCTTATAGCTCGAGGAGAGGCCCAGGTTTTTTTTTTTCAACAGACGATGATCGCGTCGAACTTTTTGAAATACAACGGGACTTATACAATAAGTGAGGCCCAAAATAGATTTGTATTTACAAAGGATTGTGTCTTACACTCTATTAGAGGCCCAAAAGTGTTTGAAATTGTTTGATAAGGGTGAAAATCAAAGAAACCCTAATTTGTTATTCTTTAAAAGTAATTATTTTAAGAAAATCAAATAAAATACCAAATAAGTTTGAATAAACCATTTGTGATTTTTGTTTAAGGTTTGAGAAATGAGGGATTAATCACAAGGTTAATTAAAACTCACTTGGTTTTGATTTTCAAAGTAAATATTCACTTTTAAAATGTTTAAAAACATTAAAAAGGAATTTATTCACAAAAATACTAATTATATTAAATAAATAATATAAACTTAATTTTTTTGTGGAATAAAATATTTCAACATTTTTGTGATTTTTTACAGAAAGAACCAATAAAAAATAATTAAAATTGAAAGAGTTATTAATTTTCCAATTAATTAATAAAACATAAAATATTGGAAAAAATAGAAAAAATGTGAGAAAACACAAAATGGCATGGGTGGGGTTTGAACCCACGACCTCAAGGTTATAGGGAGCGCGCCTTACCACTGAGGTGGTGATACATCCATTGCTTGAAGTGAAACCACAAATATACAAGGCATGCCTTGTTTTCTAGGCCTGGTCAAGGCAAGGCAAGGCAAGTTTTGCCAAGAAACGGGAAGGTCCATAACTTTCTCATTTCTTAATGGTTGGGGACAAAATTTATATGCATCTAGCCTAGAATTTCACATGGAATCCAATGGTGGTGGTATTTTTTTCAGATCATACTCCCTCCTCAAAACCCGATAGTGGTTTTGAAAAAGGCCTATAATTACATTTCCTATGCTACACTTTGATACAGGCATGAATTACATGATGAATTGGTTCAAACACAACATATATAACATGTATGAGGTGTGTATGATCAGTGGACTTCAAAGCAATGCATATTTTGGAAAGTTCAAGTCATGATGCTTACCTCTTTTTGAGCTTTTGGAGTTTTCTGTGCAATCTGCCAAGCTTCTTGTTCCAGAAATGGTTTGATGCTTTGGACACTCTCAAATGATCCCTTAGAAGCTTTGAGGATGGTTGGAATCAGCTGGAACCTGCAAAAACACAAATTGGCCATTTCTTGCAAAAGGGGTTAAAATGACCAAAATAGCAACTCTCTCAAATGGTGTTCCAGATGGGGGGAACCATTTGGGACAGTTCAAGGATGTTATTTGGAGAGTGTTTGAGGTTTTATCTGGTTTGGAAAGTGACTGAATCAAGACATGGCTTGAAAAATGCACAAAAGGCCTATTTTTAGGTTTTGAGAGGTGACTTTGTGATTTTTGTGTTACAGGTCACTTGTGATAGTTTGGATCACCTACATATGATGTTTATGAGGTGTTAGGATCATGAGTTGTGATGGAAATTCTCTCTAACTCAAAAACTCAAAGTTACCTTGCTAAAGAAGGCATTTTGGCCTAAAGAGAGGGATTTTGAGGAAAACATCTGTTTGATGGCTTTGGTGTACTCAAACTGAGCACAAATGAGTTCTATTTATAGTAGAGCAAGTTTGTTTTGGGATCAATAGTGAATGGCAGCTGCAGCAGAGGTTTGGCCAATGGTTGCACTTTGGAATCCAAGTCTCCTCTAGCCATTGACTAGAGGTTAGGGCATAGGGTTGTGGTTCCCTTGGTCTTGGATAAGTCTTGACTAAATTCAGTTGCAAATGGCTCAGTCCATGCCACCTTGGTGTATGCATTGAATGCTCCAATCCAAAATTGGAGTCTTGTCCCTCTTTTAGGCAATTCTAGGTTTGGCATGCTACTTCTTGTTCCAAGGACTTTGGAGGCTTGGCTCAGTGTTTGTCCCCTTTATATTTGATCCTCAGATGTGTCCAAAGTGATGACAAGGCTTGGAATTATCTGATTTTGCCAAATCGAGCAAAAATGCAAAATTCTGCCTAGCCTTGGCAGTTTTCAGCAAGGCATATTGCCATTGTCATATCTCTTGGCCCAAGTGGAATTTGGTGATGTTCTTGGCCATTTTGGAAAGCCCTCATATGATACAACAACTGTTTGATCATATTTGGTTTTGATACCTTTTGGATCCAAGTGAAAAATCCCCCTACATTTGAAAAAAGTGAAGGCAGGTTCTGACTTAGTGAAAATTTCACTAAGTGTTGGAAAAAGTAACATTTTCACTTTTTGTGATTTTGATCATTCCATAACTCAAAATCCATGAGGAATTTGGAGGGAGGTCAGTTTTAAGCTTTTGTATTGGGTAATTAGATCTACAAATCAAGCTTTGGATGGGGAAACATGGCTTTGTGGTTTAGGAGTTATGATCCTCCAAAGTTGGTACCCTTGCCACTTTGTTCATAACTTAGAAAATTTTCTAAGTTTTTATGGTTACCCCTTTTACAAGTTATCCCACTTTTCTTGATTTTTCTAGATGAATGATGATTCAAATCACACATTAACATCATTTTAGGGTTAAAAACCATTATTGTGAAAAATCTGAAAAAGTCAAAGTTGACTTTTGTGCACAATTGACTTTTTATCAGATGAATTCCAAACTGTGCGATCTTTTAGGAAATCATGTCCTTGACCTAAATCAAACTTAATGGACATGTTCCATGGGTGTTATAGGGTATATTGAACCATGTCCTAGGGTTTGGGAGCATGTCCTGGTCAAAAGTCAAAGATACAGTTGACTTTTCTCGCGAAACCCTAACTGTGGTACTGATGAAATTGAGACTTGCTGCTCAAGCTTACTGGATCAATCCATTGTTACAAATGGATCAATGTGGTATTTTGGAGACCCTTAAATCCTCTCTTGAGGTCTTGGCTCATGATTTTTCCCAAAAGTCAACTTAGGGGTGAATTAGGTCAAGAAACCCTAATTCCTGATTTTTTATGTATGCATCCCCTGAGGTCAAATTGACTTGATGCTTGGGTCCATGAGGTTCCATGGAGTATTTTAGCATTTGCTTTGAAGCATTGACTCATGTCCAGAGGAAAATTTTCATCTGGAGGCCCTGGTCGACCAAACCCTAATTTGGTGACACTGGCGATCTTGAGGCTTGATCCACCTAGAAGGGAGCAGCCTTGTGCTTAATCCTTGAAGTGGGAGTCCTCTTGATCCCTTATGGATATTTAAGAGGCTAGACAAGTTGAAGATCATGTCATTTCTTGATTGATCCTTTGTCTAAAAGCTCTGAGAGGGCTGGAAACCCTAAATTTGATTGTAGTGGATGCTCACCCATCTTTGGGGAGACTGATGAGGTATGATGGTTCCTCCATATTGTGATGATGATTTTCACAATGATGGGAAATCTTAGTGGTCAAAATTTGGGGTATGACAGGTATGACACTCATCAGGTTAGAATAGAATTGCAACACTTCCCTTTGGATGTCTTCTGGAGGAGTGAGAAGAGTGTCATTATCCTTCTGCAGGGTGTTCATACTTTTCAGCTTGTGCCTATCTTTAATGGAAGCATGGAAATACTTGTTATTACCATCTCCAAGTTTTAGCCCGTCTATCTTAGTCTTCTGCTTAAGCACTTTTTCCTCTAATTCTTGCAGGTTTATAAGCTCCTCTGTATGCTTTTTCACCACGTCTATCTTTTTAATATTCATTTTGTCACTGCAGAGGTCTAATTGCATTGTTTGCAGGTTTGCCCTAGCCTTCACAATGTTAAGTTTCACATTGGTAATACGCTTGCTCATAGCCTTTATGATAGGTTTTAATCTTTGTAATTTTTCCCAATATTGAAGCTCTTTTTTTTCCTATATTGATTGTCATGCATATGCAAACAAAGCATATCATGATCAGACACACTAGGATGCATAACAGTGAGGTTATAGTCACTATGTTTATGAAGCCAATCCATGTTTCCCACTGTCAATTCTGGAGTAGATAATATTTTCGCATTGTTTGTTTGACCAAGTGTAATAGTCCCCATCGTTGTCCATTTCATATAAATCAGTGTGTTCCATCATGTTTCTTAAGTCAATATACTCCTTTTCGATAACAATATTACCTCTAATTATTATTATTCAAATGTCTCATAGTCTCTCACATTTCAACTATTATTATTATTATTATTATTATTATTATTATTATTATTATTATCATTATTATTATTATTATCACTATTACTATTATTATTATATTATTAGGACTATTATTATTAATATTATTATTATTATTATTATTATTATTATTATTATACACCTATATTTTTAAAAATATGGTAATTCATTAAAAAATAAAAGGTGAACCACAAAAGTGAGAGGGGACTAGACTAATATCTTTTTAAGGCAAAAAAAAACCTAAAAAAATCTAGTCAAGCTTGTTTTTTACAAAGCCAATTCTAATTTCTATAGGTATGGCTTCAAAAAAGGTCATTGTATTAGATAGACGGTCAAAGTTAGCAAAAAAGTCTGCACAGGAATTTCCTTTCCTATATATGTGAGTTATAACAAAAGACATATTAGAAAATATATTTTTACATTGTATCCATCTACATTTGAGTTGTCAAGGTATAAGAGATTCCTTTGTAAAAGCTTGTAATACCACACGAGAGTCACTTTCAATCTACAGCTTAGACCATGCTTTGTCTCTAGAAATTTCAATTGCTCTAAAGACAACAGATAATTCAACATGCAAGGAATTTACAATCAAAGTAGGTTCAGAGAAGCTAAGAATAAAGTTACCAAGGTAATCTCCAAAGATGCCCTTACAACCACTAGTCTGGGAAGCCATTGTGCCACCATAATTACATTTTAACCAGGATCTATGAGGAGGTTTCCAAATAACTTCGTTCACCACTAGAGCTTTAAGAGGATGTAAATTCACATTGAAAGATTTGAGAAGTTTGAAATCAATCAAAGAGGAGGAGGAGAGAATACTAGAATTGTTTGTTAGAACAAGATTTGTTCATGGCATATTTTCCTTGGGTTTTGATGATAACAAAGTATTGAAAGAAAAATGGTTTGTTTGATGTGTATTACATGTGTGCAGGTTCTAATACTTGTAAATATTATTGTCAGAATCTGTTCTATATTAAGCACAATTTAAGAGTTGCTGAATTGCTAGCTTCTGTTAGCAGAATCTAAGAACACTTGCTAATGATGTATGGCAAAGACTCTAAAGCTTGAGGTCTCAGCATCAGAAGAAACATCATAATTGTCTTTACACTTAGTGAATGCAAATTGGTTTCTGGTACCATTCAGAGTTGGTGATAAAGCTAAAGTTGTCTGTACTGTAGAAAGCAAGATGTATTGTCAAATCAGTTTGTCAGCTAGAGTTTACATATTGCAAGACTTAAGAAAGGCTGAGATGCTTTATGGATATATACTATCAACGGATCTAATAGTACAAAAACTCTTGAAGACTCAATGGTTAAACATGTTACACATTGGATTAAGATCTTCTGGTGTATCTATCTTCAACGACTCTTGTACTATGGAGTAACAACAAAGACTCTTGATCAAGTTACCTCTTCAACGACTTGTTTCTAAAAAGGCTATAAATATGGCTGAAGATTCAGACTGAATCTTTGACAAGGATCAACAAGAAGAAGGAGTAACAAGATCAGCAATTATCAACTCAATGTATATGCAAATTTTTCTAATGTAGGTTTTAATTGTAAAAGCCTTAAGATTTCTTACATAGTGAATATCTTAGAAATCTTAAGTACTTTAGGTCTTTCTTTTGGTGATTTCCCGTACCTCTGATACTTGTATCATGTACACCTTGTTCTCTATTCTGTTGAGCTTGTTCCGTAGTTTAAGTAAAAGTCTTGTGTCATTAGGATACAAGAAAGGAAGTTTCGAGCCAAGATGCTTGATCCGCGTAAGTCTCTTGCTATGTGCTTAAGTTGTGAAAGTCTTAATTAAGTGGATTGCTTGAGCAAAAGTCTTGAATCATTGGGATACAAGTAAGGAAGCCTCAATCCAAGATGCTTGAGCCACGTAAGTCTTTTGCTATGTGCTTGAGCAGTGAAAGTCTTAATCAAGTAAATTGATTAGGCAGAAGTCTTGAGCCTGGGAGGCTTGAGCAGGATAACTCAGCACATGGAATTGGAGCAGTAAGTCTTGACTTGGGAGGTGCAAGCAGAGAGGCTCATTTCATGGAACTTGGAGCAGAAGTCTTGGGCTAGGAGCCTGAGAAAAGAAGTTTTTGGATGGGAGCCTAAGCAAGGATGTCTTGGGTTCGTAGAACCTGATCAGAATTCTCGAGTGAGGAGCTTGAGTAGAAGTCTTGGACCTTGGGTCTGAGCAAGTGTAAAAGTCTTATGCAGAATGCATAAGCGATTGTAATTATGATTTTATTATAGTGAAAATCTCTTGTGAAGCAAGGGGACTGGACTACTCTCAGTTAGGGGAGGAACCAGTGTAAATATTTGTGTCTTCTGCTATTATTTATTTTCTTCTGTTAACATTCCGCTGCTAAGAAATAACCAGAATCTGAACACCGGTTTAGATTCTGAACTCTGATCAGATGCAAACTAAAAAAACGAAAAACACAATTCAACCCCCCTTCTTGTGTACTTTTCTCACCTTCATTTGGCATCAGAGCATGGTGTGTGCTTAACACTGAACAACGGCACATATAATGATCCAATAAGAAAAGTATATCTGTCAAAAACTTTTCTTCAAGAAGGAATTCTGTCAAAAACTTTTCTTCAAGAAGGAATCAAGTGCCACATGAAAAATATTATCTGCTTTTCCTACCATAATCAAAGGGTGATTTCACTTAATTTAAATTATGGAAAAGCAAAACATATTTTTAACTCATTGGTCTTGATAAAAGGGGTTCTGAAGGTCTATAGAATATCCTTTCAAAAGGTATTAATATAGAAGTTGATGGTGTAAAGATAATCTATTTGAAAGACTCTATCACCAGCTCAGAAGAAGCTTATTGAATATCTTAAGAGATAGTTGCATTCTGGTAGGTGCTCAACCTCACTTCTGAGTATGTCAACATCATTGATATGTCTGATGCTTGGACTATCTTTGAATCCTTGTGCTCAGATTTGTGGGAGTCAGTTTTGAAGCTTATCTAGTTACACTTCATCTGATTTTTCAAGCAAATTCTGAGAAGATTAGTTTAGATTCAAATCTGAGGTCACAGTTATTCAAGAAGTTATACAACTTGAATTTATTATGGTCTGTTGGTTTTTCTTGCAAATCTTCGAAGAAAAGAAATGAAATTAGATGATGAAAAGTTATCTAATAAATTACCTTTCCTAAAGCTTGGATCTTTGGAGTGTCTGACGAAAAGGAACTTATATTTCTTGTCAGAAGTGCTTCTTAACCAGCTGGATGAGTTTTAATATCTATTGATACAAAAATGTAAAAAGTTATACAAAGAGGTGCTTGATGATCTCTGAAAAGGCAAGCCCAAAGATGAGAGGGTTAGAAGATAACCAAGTTTGTGATCTTGATACATTGCAAAGATGTAAATGAGGTGAGATCTTAGGGGTAACAATTAAGGTATGACACTCATCAAGTTAAAATAAATAACTGGGGAAAGACTCGACTCGGGGATAACTATGCATGGAAATAAACCAAAACACAGTTAGAGCAAACATCAAAGAAAGATTCAACTGGGGAAAACTTAACAATACAAGTAGCAAAAAGATATACCTACTCCACAGGGGAATAAACCTGGAGAGGCAATGGATCACTGACTCTATTGGGGAATGAAACCCTGAATAGGTAGTGAGAAAAATGAAGAGGATGTGGATTCCACTGGAGAATCTCAAAGGGAAAGTCATTTGCTATACTGGGGAAGAACCTCCTAGGTAGACAATGAGGAAATAAATCACTACCAACCTACAGTTGAAGGAAGTAAACAAGATAATACCGACTCAAAGAATGGCGGTAAACAAAGATTAACATGATAACAAGATTCCACTATTTATGGTATTCCACCTAGAATGGGTCTCATCTTTTTCCTTAATCAAGTCTCAAACTTGAAAAGGGTAACAGACAAGCTTCAGAAAGGATAGCCACTTGCTGGAGATAATCAATAACTCTGCCGGAGATACTCAAAAGAGATGTGAGCAGGTCAGATCATACAACAGATTTCCAAAATAAAGAGACATCCATCTTTTGGGGATGAAAGATTTACTGGATCGCAACAGGGTTCTCAATAAAGAAGATAAACACCTGTTCAAATAATGAACCGGTTTGAATTGATAACAAGCTTCACTATTAGAATAGGGCTCAACTTCTTCTTTAATCAAGTTTCTCACTTGAAAAGGACCAAATACAAGTTGTATCCTCTAAAGGGACTGCCACCTGCAAGGAATTAGCATAAACTTCCCAAATCTTTGGTCATCATACAAGAATGGGTCACAGTTTCTTCTTTAATCAAGCCTCTCACTTGCAAAAGGATCAAATACAAGTTATCTCCGCTAAAGGGACTATCACCTGATAGGAATTAGGAATCAATAACTCTACCGAGGATCTTCAAAAGAGATACGGGAAAGTTAGATTGCAAAAGAGGCTTCTCAGGTAAAGAGATGCCACCTATTGGTGATAATAAAGATTTCACAACAAACTTCTCTAACAAGAATATACTAGAGAGATGCCATTTGACGGAAAATTTGATGGAGTCGCAATAGGCTTCTCAAATCAAGAGATTCCATATGTTCAAATAACGAATCCAGGGCTTCACTTGATTGGTTGAGAATCAAGGATTTCAAAAAAAAAAACTTCTCTGCTAAGGATAAACTGGAGAGATTTTATTTAATGTGAAGATACAAATTGATATTTGGGGACTGTAGCGCATAATTTTTGTCGGTGACGCGACCACCTTATCGCGGAATTTGGGGTTTCTCCTCAATGAAGAGAAGGGGGTGCTACTTTCTGATTTCTTATTTATCCCATGAAGCTGGAAGGGAAAAGGTAGCTATCTAAAACTAACCTTGCACCCGAATGTTTAACTGAACAAATGCTAAAAGAAATTCGGGGAGTTCGGGGTCAGGTTATACAATGGGGAGTTGTCAATTACCCATCCTATATGTGGTTATCCACAGGCTGTTAGTTTCAGGTTTCACTTTGTACTTGATTGTGTTTATCCGTTAATGGGTTGGGAAAGTTTCTTGGGAAGTATGAGAGAGAGAGTGGGTTTTTGTTGATGTTTAGGTTTTTTCAATGTTTTTGGTAAGGTACTGGACCTAAGGTTTTGTTTGGTATGAAGGTACTGGACCTAGAGTTTTTGTTTGGTATGCTCACTAAGATTTCGCAATCTTATGCCTACGTATTCCCGTTTAAACGAAACAGGGAAATCAGAGCAATCGTAGTTCCTCCTATTCTAAGGGAGGAAAAAAGATGTTTTGGTGTCTTGTTCAAAGCCCAAGATTGAAGCTAAAAGGAGTATTTGTGTCTTGTTCAAAGCCCAAGATTGAAGCTAAAAGGTTTGACTGAGAGAGAATTTGTCATCTCTAAAGGGAGACATCTCGTCTGTTTATCACAACTATTGGGTGACTGTTTATAAAGGAGAATTACTTTAACTGGGATATGTGAATCCAGTAATACCATAATTTCCTTTATAGGGGTGTTATCCTGAAGGAAAAAACTTTAACTCAATGTAGAGTAATGCCATTTTTCCTTAGGAATTTCTCATACTAAGAGAGGGACAGTGGCGTGGATGTAAATAATCCAGAGGCTTGCCGCTCACAGCAAGTAGATGAAAGAAAGGGTTTACCAAGATAAAAGATGCACGACATCTTGGATATTTTAATCAACAAGTGTGCCACTTGCAGCAGTTATCTGGGATTAGGGTTTCTTTTGATTTTCTGTTTTGATGAGTGATAAACAGAGAAATGACTTCCTACAGAGATATTTTGATTTCCTCTGAGGGGATGTTGATTTTTGTGTGCCTTGATCAAAGCCTAAGGTTAAAGCTAAGAGGTTGATTACTCCACTAGGTAAATCCTTATACAAAGCCTATTCAGAGGCTGGAAATGGCTGACTCAACGAGGGAGTGTTTATCTGTCTTGTATAAAGCCCAAGATTAAGGCTAAAAAGAGACTGACTCTTTGGGGGATATCATTATACAAAGCCTAAGAGGAGGCTAAAAGTTGACTTTTCCGGGGAAAATATTCTGTCTGTCTTGTACAAAGCCCAACATTAGGGCTAAAAAGGTTTTTGACTCCGTTGGGGAGAATTTGTATGTATCTTGTACGAAGCCCAAGATTGAGGCTAAAAAGAAACTGACTTTGTGGGAAAGAAATCTTTATCTGTCTTGTACAAAGCCCAAGATTGAGGCAAAAGTGAGACTTTGCTGACTCAGCTGAGGGTATTATAGGTGTCTTGTATAAAGCCCAAAATTGAGGCTGAAATGAGTTTGAATCTACTGGAGAGTATTATCTGTCTTGTACAAAGCCCAAGATTGAGGCTGAAAAGGAGAGGATTGACTCTGCTTAGGGATATTATTTCTCAAAGCCTAAAAGAAGGCTGGGAGGAATTGACTCAGTTGGGGAAGATATTTGTCCCAAGCTTAAGAGAAGGTTATGAAGATTTATGTCTTGTACAAAGCCCAAGATTGAGGCTAACAGGGCTTGACTCAACAAGAGAGTGCTTTTATCTGTAATGTACGAATCCCAGGATTGTGGCTGAATAAGCTGGAGAAATCATTATACAAAGCCTAAGAGGAGGCAGAAAGTTTCTGCTAGGGGAAATCTTTATACCAAACCTAAGAGGAGGCTGGAAAAGAATTGACTCGACAAGAGAGTGTTTTTATCTGTCTTGTACAAAGCCTAAGAATTAGGCTAAAAGGGTTGACTCAACAAGAGAGTGCTTGAAACGTGATTGACTCACCAAGAGAGTCTGTAAAAGTTATTGACTCAACAAGAGAGTCTGAAAAGGTTAGCTCCGCTGGGGAGAATCATTTTACAAAGCCCAAGAGGAGGCTGCTTATGCTGAGGAAAGATCATTATACAAAGCCTAAGAGGAGGCTATCTTCTGCTGGGGATTATTGAGATCTCGGGGCAGGTCCAAATGGGGAATCAGCTCTTGCTAAGTGTTACAGAAAAGTTGAAGTATTAGAGACCTTGAGGTTCTAATTTGGGATAGTGTTATACTGATGATAAACTGACCCTGGCTAGGGATTTTAAGAGAGAGACTGGGTTTTAGAACCCATGGGTTTTAACTCTATGGGAGATTGATCCAGAATGATCGGGGTTTCTCCTATGTTTGTAGGGAACTTGAGAATGTCTTTGACACTCAAGAGGAGATTTAGACTATCCAAGTCTACTGGTGTGGAAGGCTTCATCTTTGTACGATGCCCGAGAGGAGGCATGTGCTTTAAGGGATGAGTATCAACCCTAAATTGTCCAAGGTTTTGACTCTGGAAAGACTGCTCTAGCAAAGGATGACTATGTTCTGTCTTATACCTTTAAAAGGTCTTCAGGGTCCATGTATTAAGCCCAAGAGAAGGCATGAGAACTTCTAAGAAGCCGGAGGGTCCTTGTACAAAGCTTAAGAGGAGGCGGGGATGCTTTTAGGAAGCCTGTGGGTCCCAAACCTAAGAAAAGTTCAAGAAAAGTTTCACCGGGAATAATCTTTTCTTTAGTGAACAGTTCTAGGGTTTGAAGAAATTCAAGAGAGGTTTCACCGGGAATTAATCCTCTATGGGGAAACTGAATTTCTTTGACAAGTTCTAATAGTGACAGTCTGAGAAAAGGTTCACCGAGAATACTGCCTTTCTCTTTGTTCCATACTGTTTAAGCCCAAGAGAAGGCAAGACTATATCTGGAAATCCTATGGGGATCTAGTTTTGAATGTATTAAAGGACTTAGGGTTTGGGAGATATGGTCTTACACTCTATTAGAGGCCCAAAGATTATTTTGAAAAAGATAAATGAGACTTACAACACGAGGGGAGGCCCAGATGATTTGATTTTGAACTGGCGATCGCGCCGAGGTTTTTGAAAATGTGTTGGGACTTATACAATGTCTGAGGCCCAAAAAGGTTTTGGTTAAGAAAGGTATTGGGTATTACACTCTATTAGAGGCCCAAAGTTTGTTTGAAAATTTAAAATCGAGAGGAAACCCTAATTTTAAATAAAAATGTCATTTTTCAAAGGTAATTTAAATAATAAATGATAAAATATCAATTATATTTAAAAACAAGTTGTATACTTTGGAAAACATCTTGAAAAATCATGTTTAATCATATGAAAGCTTAAAATTCAATTGATTTTGAAAGATCAAAGTGGGAATTTCATTTTAAAAATGTTTAAAACAAATAAAATGAAATTAATTACAAAAATTCTAAATATATTAAATAAATAATATAAATTGGATTTTTTTGTAAAATAAAATATTTAAACATTTTAGTGAATTTTGAGAAAAAGAATCAATTCAAAAACATAAATAATCAGAGAGAAATTAATTTTTGAATCAATTAAACAAAAATAACTAAAATTACAAAATTTGAATTATGGCGCCAAGAACACTTGGTTCTTGCCCGCACCCTCTGTTTTTCCAGATTTATGTTTTCTCACTTTTCTCCATGATTTCTCAATGGTTTTGCACTATTTAAGTATCAATCTTGTTCGTTTTTGAACAAGGATCTCAACCATATAGATTAATTGCATTTATATAAAGTATTGAGTGAGAAATCAGAAGAAACCCTCAAGAACCCTAATTTCAACATGAACACAATGAAATTCCATACACGATTGATTAATGGCAATTGATTGAGGGTTATCACTCCATACATGATAATGAACATGTGATAAAATTATTGTGCAGTAAAATATGCATGCATCATGGAGTTTGAAGAGTTCATGCTTACCTCTTGCAGCTGGTGATCGAGTTTGGTGATGGAGGTGTTACATCTAGGTTCCAATAATCTGGACAACTTCCTTAGGTGCCAATGAGTGTGTTTGAATGCTTGGAGTGGATTGAATTGAGCTGGAACTGGTTGTGGTACCTCAACTACAAATCTGTCAAGAACTTGAGCAATTGGCTGGTGATTTTGAGAATCTGATGTTCCAGATGTTGTTTTATGTTATGGATCACTCATACATGATGTTTATGAGGTGTGTGTGTGTGATAGGTTTGGTTGGAATGGCTCTCAAACTCAAAACTCGATAGTGACTTGAGTTAGAAGGAAAAATTGGAGTGAAATGAAGATTTTGAGGAAAGCATCAGTTTGGGTGCTTTGGTGTATTCAAACTGATCACAAATGAGGTCTATTTATAGTGTGTCAAGTTTGTTTTGCAAGCAACAGTGTGTGGCAACTGCAGCAGGCCTTTGGCCAATTGTGATCAAATGGAATCTTAATTCTCCTCTAGCCATTGACTTGAAATTAGAGCACATGCCTATGGTTCTCTGTTGTATGAGCTTATCTTGACTCATTTGGTTGATCATGGACTGATACATGCCAGCTCTATGCATCCATTGAATTCCTCAAAACAAAATTGGAGTCTTGAGGCATCTTTAGCTTTTTAGGGGTGGCACACCTATATGTAGTTCCAAAGACTTTGGAGGCTTATAGATCAGTGTTTGTCCCTTGGTTGTTCCCCTTTGAGGTGTGCAGATGGATAACCATGTTTGAATTTGCACAATTTGATCAATTCGAGCACTAAGGCACAAATCTGCCTTGGAAAACTAGTTTGTAGCAAGGCATATTGCAGCTGTCATAACCTCTAGCTCAGGTGGAGTTTGATGGAGTTCTTGGACATTTTGGAAAGCTGACATATCCTGTTTCTACATGATGTCCAACTTTGGTTTTGAATCAACTTGAATTATAATGAAAAAAGCCTCTACATTTTGGAAAAAATAAGGCAGATTCTGACTTAGTGAAAATTTCACTAAGTGTTGGAAAAATGTCATTTTCATGTTTTTTGTGATTTTGCTCAAACAATAACTCAAAATCCATGATGATTTGGAATGAGGTCTAGTTGACATATTTGAAGTATGTAACATGAACTTCAATCTGAGCTTTGAATGGGAGAAAAAGGACTTAGGGTTTGGGAGATATGGCCTTGCAAAGTTGGTACCCTATCCACTTTGTTCCATAACTTTGAAAAATTATAAGTTTTTTATGGTTACCCCTTTAACAAGTTAACTCATTTTCTTTGATTTTTCTTGATGAATGATGATTCAAATCACATATTAACATTGTTTTAGGGTTAAGGAACCTTGGTTGACCAAAAATCCAAAAAGTCAAACTTTGATTTTTGTATAGTTGACTTTTTCATCAAATGAAATTTTGACTTTGTGATCCTTTTGTGAAATCAATACTTGGGTTCAATTAAACTTTATGGATGGCCTCCAAGGGTATTTAGGAATTTCTTGGACCCCTCCCCAAGGTTTGAGATCAAGGGTAGGTCAACAGTCAAGGATAGGGTTGACTTTTTCCATTAGAAACCCTAATTTATGATCAGATGGTTTTTAGTTCTTGTGGCTTATGATTTGAGCTCTTTAAGTCAATCCAATCTTGTAAACATGTCAATATGATGTATTTGAGGTCTTTGAAGTTCATTTTGAAGCTTCAAGCCATGCCTTACTTCAAAAGTTAACTCAATGGTTGAATTAGGTCAAAACCCTAATTCCTTATTTTTTTTGATAGGTGGACTTTCAAGGTGATTTTGCCATTGTGGATGGGCTCTTGAGATAATTTTGAGCTTATAGGACCATACATTGAGGAATTGGCTCATGCCTAGATGGAAATTTTCATCTGGGGGCCTCAGTTGACCAAAACCCTAATTTAGTGACACAGGCAATCCTGAGGCTTGATTCACTTGGAATGCTGCAACCTTATGATTGATTCTTGAGGTGGGAGTCCTCTTGATCCTTCATGGATGTTTGAGACGTTAGACAAGTTGAAGATCATGTCATTTCTTGATTGATCCTTTGCCTAAGTGTTCTGGGAGGGCTCAAAACCCTAATTCTTGATTGTAGTGAATGCTCAACAATCCTTGAGGAGATTGATGAGGTATGAAGGTTCTTCCATATTGTGATGATGATTTGCACAATGATGGGAAATCTTGGTGGTCAAAATTTGGGGTATGACAGATGCCCCTATTTAATCTTCTTGGACCCGAAGGTGTGAATGGCGAAGGTATTCGGGCATTCGGGGTGCAAGAGGATTAAATATCGGAATACCCGAAATTTTGATGGTGGTCATGAATGGCAGCTTGCTCATCCATCCTTTTGCTAAGCAATGATGCTTAGAAAAGGTAAAAACTTCCCCTCGATCCTGGTTTTTAGCCACGGAACTGGTCTAAGTTTCTGAAATAAACTTCCCCTCGATCCTGGTCTTTAGCCAAGGAATTGGTCTTAGTTTCTTTCGTCCATAAACTTCCCCTTGATCCTGGTCTTTTAGCCATAGAACTGGTCTTAGTTTCTGATATAAACTTCCCCTCGATCCTGGTCTTTAGCCATGGAATTGGTCTCAGTTTCTTTTGTCAATAAACTTTCTTGACAAGGGACGCTATTTGTAGCGGTTTTCCTCAAACTTCTTGCCGAATTTTCCTAGGGAGATTCCATTTGATGGGAAAGGTTTTGTTGTCAGACTTAATAGGAACCCATTCGTATGAGTTGTAGAGGTGTTCAAACTTCTCTGTTGGAGACGCCATTTATAGACTCTACTGGGGAAAACAAGTCTCTTGAGAGACTATTTCCTGCTTGGGGATATTACATCATACTTTTCTTGAGTGACGTTTGTCGAATGTATTCTTATTTTTCAGAGGTTCAAGTTATCAAGGTGGTCAAGGACCGTCTCTAATCCAGAAATAAACTGCAGGAGAGATTGTTCAGACACAACATTTCCTGACGAGAAAAGAAGTAACGACTCGATTGAGAGGACTTTTCTCACTTGGGGGATAAGACTGACCAGAGTGATAGTGATGCAATATGATTATGAATGTGAATCAATAATGCATGATGTATGTATGTTTATGCTGACAAAACTGAAACGACATACATACTAGTGAATGGACACGACTGGATACTCGGCCACTGCAGGGGATGAAAAGTATCATTGGTTCAAGATAGCAATTCTGCCTTGCTTAGGAGAGATAGTCCCTATGGGGGAAAATGTTGGTTGGGCTTAGGAGATAAGAACTCTGTCGGGGATATCAGATAGGGAAAATCACACCTGATACAGTTGATCCTTCGTTCAGGCGTACTGGTTTAGAAGGATTACTTTGATTCCGTACTTTGAGGCTTAATCGCCTTTGGAGAAGCAATTGATGTTCTTTCGATGTTCAACAGTCAAAAGAAATGCCATCTTTATTTTAAAAGCAGAAAATTTTTTGACAATTAAATTCATTTTTGTTTTATTTCAAGAATCCTTAATCATGTTAAAAATGTCATTATGTAAAGCTAAAACAAATAAGAATTACAAAAAAAAGCACTAGGGCTCGAATTTTATTGATAGAATGGAAATCAGCCAAGCGCGTGATTCCATAGAGTATTTACAAAGTCTAGAAAATGGTAATTTAAGGGAAAAGGGCTACATTGAAACATAACGACCGTTATCCTTCTACCAAATTTGAATTCTGGACATCCTGAGCTTCCGTCGAAGATGACCTTGACTGGAGTTTTCCTGATGGATGGCATTACTTCTGAGGAGTTGAACTGATCAGACGTAGCTACTTGCCATTAATCCCTATCTTTTGCCTGGATTGTACTTTGAGATTTCCAATCTAGCGGGATGACTTTTGATTATGTCTCTAATTTTTGCCTGGACCGCCCTTTTAGGTTTTCAATCCACCGAGACGTTTTTTTTGTTTAGGCGAAGTATTTCTTGACTACGTCAATATTTGTGGGGTAGGTAAATTTTTCTCCATCCATGGTTGTGAGTCTCAAGGCGCCGCCTGAGAAGGCTTTCTTGACCACATAGGGGCTATCCTAATTCGGAGTACATTTGCCCCGGGAATTAGTGAGGAATGATTGTATCTTCTTGAGTAGTTTGAAGATTGGCGCGCATGTCACAGTCATGAGGAATATAAATCTGGAAATGTAATTCAAACGTCCCAGGAATCCCCTAACTTGTTTTTCAGTCTTTGGAGAAGGCATTTCTTGAATGGCCTTGACCTTGTCAGGATCAACCTCGATTCCTTTCTAGCTAACGATGAACCCTAACAGTTTTCCTGAGCGGACACTGAATGTGCACTTATTAGGATTCAAGCGGAGTTTGTACTTTCTCAGACGCTCGAATAGTTTTGACAGGTGGGCCACATGCTCCTCTTCTGTCTTAGATTTGGAAATCATATCATTGACATATGCCTATATTTCTTTGTGTATCATGTCGTGAAACAGATTAGTCATGGCCCTTTGATAGGTTGCCCCGACGTTCTTCAAACCGAACGACATTACCTTGTAACAAAAGGTGCCCCATGGGGTGATGAATGAAGTTTTGTCCATTTCTTTCGGTGCCATTTTGATTTGATTATAGCCCGAGAATCCATCCATGAAGGAGAAGACTTTGAACTTTGCGATACTATCTACCAGCATGTCTATGTGTGGTAGGGGGAAGTCATCCTTTGGACTGGCCTTGTTCAGATCCCTGTAGTCTACTCACATTCTAACCTTTCAGTCCTTTTTTGGCACTGGTACTATGTTGGCTAGCCATTGAGGATATTCTGATGTGGCGAGGAAACCCGCGTCAATCTGTTTCTGTACTTCCTCTTTGATTTTAATGGCCATGTCCGGGTGAGTCCGTCTTATTCTTTGTTTTACCGGTGGACATTCTGATCTTAAAGGTAGATGATGTTCCACAATGCTGGTATCCAACCCTGGCATATCCTGATAGGACCAAGCGAATACATTGGGAATTTCTTTGAGAAGCTTTATCAAACCTTCCTTGACAGTTGGACTGAGCAGTGCCCCAATCTTGACTTCTTTTCTCTCTTCTTCTGAACCCAAGTTGACCGTTTCCAACGGCTCTTTGTGAGCCTCAATGGACATTTCCTCTTATCAGAGTAATCGGGAGATCTCTTCTGGAATTTCTTTGTCAGTTTCTTCTTCAGCCTCAAATACTGAGAATTCAAAGTTGGGAGAAGGCAGGTGATCGTATGTTTCAACGGGGTTTAAAACAAGCAATCTGCATGACGTTATGGTTAATTTTTAGAAGAGATAGTGAAAATGCAAGAGTGTGTGCAGTGTATTTTTTGAAAACTGCTTGTTTTTATTATTTGAGTTGTTTTGAGGACTACCATTTTCTGAAAAAGCGAAAAGAGAAAACAGCAATAAATGCGAAAATTACAGAACGACGCTATTTTATTTATGATTTGGTCGATTCTTGCAACTATAGCCCTATAAAACAACACTCTATCGCTTTGGGCAAAGCGAAGAGAGACATTTACAAAAAGTGAGCCCTATCAAAACATCTATTTCACCTGGGCAGGGTGAAAGGTTAAAACAAAGACGGCAATTACTTAGACTTATGGACGACTTTCGGGACATCGACAGCAACCCATTGGCGGCGAACTCCTCGGTGAATCACAAAGTCTGGTACTTTCTTCCTTGATTTGTCTTCATAAATAACGTTGATTTCTGGTGGAGCAGGATCGTTGGAATCTGTCTCCCAGGCAGAATTGTCGTAGGAGGATTCTTCTATTGTATTTTGCACAGTGTTTGCACTCTCAGGTGGATCTCCCCATCCAGTGGGATGGATGTATTCGAGCCTGATACGAGAGCTTTCAGGAGTGGTGTACTTGACCAAGAAGTCGTACTTGCCACTTGGTTGCCCTAAAGTGTCCTATACTTCTGTGGAACTGGAAGAGCCATCCCTTTCGATGACGTTGACTTCAGGAAAAGCGTAGTTAAGGAACTATGGTCCTGCAATCTTTACAAATTCATCGTCGTGCTGGACGTTTTTTGAATGCCCTGAGTAATGAACCCATGAGTTGGTGGGGACGCAGGTATTCTTTTCAATGATGCTAAGTTGATATGCATCGTTGGGTTGACTCTTTGGTCCCAAGTCTCCCGGGTACGGCTTCCAGATAGGCAGGCCATCCATTGGGCCATAATAGTCATAGTCAAAGTTGTCTTTCATCAAAGTGTCCTCCTCTAATAAGTTTGGTGGAGCACGACATCCTTCCAGATCATAGTCTCCGTATATCATTTTGACGTCTGTTCTTGTTATATATCTTGGACTCTGTGTCGGATAACAAAATTGCGTAAGCACCTCTCCCTAAGACATATAACCGTCCTCATTAAGATAGGACTTCCATTCTTCATCTATATCAGAGGAGTCTCGCTCGTTGATGGTATGGACTTCTTGAAAATTGGGTGATGGAAACCTCCACTGTGGAAGAAGTTCTGAATGGGATGATGACTTTCATCTTTAGTAGCAGTCTGGGTACAGGTTGAGGAAAAGCCAAGACATTTCTTCGTCTTATTGTCAGTAGGAATGACAAGTTGTCCCCATCCTTTTGCATTGTTACTTTTGATCATTTTGAGAACATCTTTGTATGAGGAAATCGATGTTCTCTTTTCTGATTGGTTGTCATTGCTCACCGAAAGTGCTTGGAACTCGGTTCCAACAACCTCTTCTGGTTCTAAACAAGTGGACGATGATAAGTTGCTCACTATCAAGGCTTGCTCTCCACAGACTGTGACTAGTTGGTCATTCTTGACGAACTTCAACTTCTAGTGAAGTGTCGAAGTGACTGCCCCAGCCTCGTGTAATCAAGGTCTTCCTAATAAATAGCTGTATGCTGCCCGGATGTCCATGACCTGGAAAGTGACTTGGAAAGTGTAAAGACCGATAGTTATGGGAGGGTCGACTTCGCCGATAACTATTTTCGGGATCCGTCAAATGCTTTGACAATGACCTCACTGCCTCTCATCGAAGATCCTTGAAATGATAGTCGCATTAGAGTAGATTTTGGCATAACATTCAGAGATGATCCGGTGTCTACCCGCACACTGGCTAAAGCATCGTCCTGGCAGTTGACTGTGATATTTAGTGCCATGTTGTGATTTTTGCCTTCTTATGGCAGTTCTTCATCACTAAACCCCAAGTTGTTTCAAGAAGTGATGTTGGAGATGATGCTGTCAAATTGTCTTATTGTTACATCTTGTTCCACAAAGGCTTGCTCTAAGACTTTCTGTAGAGCCTCCCTGTGAGTTTTAGAATTGAGTAAAAGAGATAGCACAGAGATTCTTGAAGGAGTTTGCAATAGTTGATCAACGATGTTGTACTCACTCTTCTGGATGAGCTTCAGCATCTCATCATTGTTCTTTGAAAGGTCGGGACTACTGGATTGACCGACTGGTTGATTAGGAACTTTTGTTTGAGGTCCCTTTTCTTTGCTGGGTTCTCCAACTCCTCGGTTGAAGATTCAACCGCTCCATCTCACTCGACTGATGTCTGCAATATTCACGACGGAGGGTAATGGAGTTTCCTTTCCATTCTCAATTGTTGTTGCACCGTATTTATAAGGGATAGCTTTATCGAATTTGTATGGTACAGGTCCCAGCAGATTGATAACTACAGGAGCCTTTTGATTTTTTTGACCATCATAGCCGGCCTCAATTGGTTCAAGGTTGAGAATCTTTCCACTATCAAGGGGAACTCTTGATTCATGGAGTAAAGGGATTATGGCGCATACATATTTGGCCACTTCTTGTTTAGGGATTAAGACAACGTCTTTGCCTCGTTTGGGAAGATAGTCTGACATTATGTTAGTCGAACCAGAGCTTGAACACGGTCAAACCTCTTTGTGGTTCAACTGACTTTGAAGGGCTGCCCGCACGAGGTAGCATCCTTGATTATCCTCTGACCAAACTCTACAGCACTCATAGTTGTGTGGGGGCACCCGGCCACGTCCGCTTTGTATGCAGTGCAACCTTCCTAGATCTGTTTCCATTGATTGAACATCCTGACTTTGATGCCTAGTAGGGTTTCCGTTTAGTCATACTGACTTATTGTGTGTCTTCATCTAGATAGATCGGAAGCCACCAGTGGTTCAACAGGTGTTGAAGTGTTCTTTGAACGATTGCACATCCTTGGTCATTCTCACGACATACTTTACAGTTCTGATAATCGTGCGAAGTCAGAAAACTGAGCTGGGCTTGCTTAGGGTGTAATTCCACCAAGCTGGTAGTCATCAAGCGAATATCAAAGATTTGAATCATTTTAACTTGATAATGACTTCTATCACGGTAATCCTCAATCTATCCTAGATCCTTCTGACGCTGGAGGGCCTCTTGTACAAAAGAGCATCCTTGATTGTTTACCGAGCAGACCAGACAGGAATCATAATCGTGCCGTGGCAGATCATGATGTTGGCTTTGCCTGAGTGTATTGCCACTAAGTTGACATTCATTGCATGGATGTCGTGGTTTTGAATGATGTTGGAATTTGCATAAGTCATGTTGACTTCACGGATTCGGTGATCTTGGATCCATCTGAGATTCATCTGTTCTTGTAGAGCTAATTGCACTACGGAACATCCTTGATTGTCTTTAGAGCAGATATCACACTGGTGATAGTTATGAGATGGTACATGACCGTATCCGCTCTGTCTGTAATGCATCTTGACTAGGTTGATTCCCAATAAAAGTACATCATGAATTTGATAGCTGTGGTTAGATTCTTTTTCTATCAAATTGACTGCAGCTTTCTCGTGTTGAGGTAACGGGTTCGTTTGAACATTTGGATTTGTATCTTTGAAAGATAAGCTCTCGATCCTAACAATCTTCTGCACATCGGATTTGAAGTTGAGACAGTTTTCAATGTTGTGCCCCGGTCCTCCTTAATGGTAAGGGCAAGTCTGATCCGCTTTGAACCAAAAAGGCGGATTTTCCGGTACTGTAAGAGGAGACCTGGTTTGGACGTGCCCCTTGACCAGTAGTAATGGAAATAGTTCTGCTTACAACATTGGTATAGGGTCGAACCCTGGTGGTCGCGTTTTACGGTTGTTGTTGTACTGAGGACGAGCCTGCTGAAGAGTTGTGTCCTTTGTTGATATTGTTGCTGATTGGGTTGACTCTGAGCAACCTGTGGTTGATACGTTGGAACAGGCGTAGGGTTGATAACAAGAGTTACAGCTGCTACCGGTTGGTATCTTCGCCTTTGCTTTCCGAGAGAGATATTACCAATATCTTGCTCTTTTTTCTTCGGGAAAGCACTACCGTATCTTTTGGTACTGCTTGATGGTCTGGTATCTTTGACCAGACGTCCTTCTCGGACTGCCTCTTCAAGGCGTACTCCCATATTCACCATTTCAGTAAAGTCGCTGGGCGCACTGGCGACCATTCAGTCGTAGTAAAATGAGCTTAAAGTTTTCAAGAAGATCTTTGTCATCTCTTTTTCCTCAAGAGGTGGACAAATCTGGGCGGCAATTTCACGCCATCTCTGAGCATATTTGTAACACCCCATTTTTAATTATTTAATCGTCTGGTTTTATTTTAATTGTTGGCCTTGTTTAGGGTGCGTGTCTGAGTGCGTGGAGGGTGATGTTAGTTATGTGGAATTATTGTTATTATTATTATTATTTTATTAATAGTATATTTCATAATATTATTATTAGTATGGTTATTATTATTTAGTAAAATAAAATCCAATATAATTAAGTAGATAATGGGAAAATAGAATTGATGAAGGCAGTCTGGGGCGTTACAATTGGTATCAGAGTAGGTCGGTCCGTCCGACCAGGTGTTATAGTTGAGTTTGTCCTTAGAATAGGAGTTGATTTGGTGTTCTGACCTTATGTTGATTGTTGAACAGTATGGCTGGAAGGAATGATGTTGCTCTTGCTGCTGCTATGCAAGCCATGGCACAGGCTGTAGAGAACGCCAATCAGGCTGGAGGTGCTCAGTTTCGCGACTTAGCACAGTTCCAGAGCAACAAGCCGCCTACTTATGAGGGAGGTATCTTGGATCCAGAGGCTGCACAGAAATGGCTGAAGGCTGTGGAGAAGATCTTCAGGACCATGGAATACAGTGATGCTCAGAAGGTACGGTTTGGTACGCATATGCTGGAAGGAGAGGCTGAGGCTTGGTGAGACAATAGTCGTCAAAGATTGGAAGCTACATGTATTGAGATTACTTAGGCAGTGTTTCAAGCTGAGTTTCTGGAAAAGTATTTTCCAGAAGACCTTCGTAGTGTAAAAGAGGTTGAATTTTTGGAGCTGAAACAGGGTGATAAGACAGTTGCAGAGTATACCGCTAAGTTTGAGGAGTTGGTTTAGTATTGTGCTCATTACAATACTGAAGAAGCGATGACTTCGAAGTGTTTGAAGTTTGAGAACGGGCTGCTTCCCGAGATCAAATTGGGTATTGCTTGTCCGAAGATAAGAAATTATCTAGAGCTGGTGAGCAGAAGCAGAATTTATGATAATGATAACAGAGCCAGAATTGCTCATTACAAAGCTGTGAATGAGGTGAAGAAGTGTTTCAAGTGTGGCAAAGCAGGTCATGTTATAGCTGATTGCAGAGCCATTATGCCTACTTGTTATAATTGTGGAGAGAAGGGTCACATTAGCACTCACTGTGAGAAGCCGAAAAAGTTTCAGGCGTCTCAGACTGGTGGGAAAGTGTTTGCCTTGGTGGGAGCTCAATCCACTGATGAGGAGATTTCCGTCAAAGGTACTTGCTTTATTAATGATATCCCTTTGATTCCTATCATTGACACGGGTACAACGCACTCGTTTATTTCTGTTGACTGTGTGAAGAGATTAGGGATTGTGCCATCTACTCTAGAGCAGAGGATGACGATTGAAACTCCATCTATTGATTCCGTAGTTACTTCTTTGGTGTGTTTGAAGTGTCCGCTGACCATGTTTGGTAGAGATTTCATAGTGGACTTGATTTGTTTGCCACTCGGTAATCTTGATGTTATTTTGGGAATGAACTGGTTGGAGTTCAACCAGGTGTATATTGATTGCTTCAGGAAGACGTTACTATTTCTTACTCCTGAAGAGGAAGCATTAGCAGACTCGCTATCTAGCAAGGAGTTAAGGGCGTTGTTGGAGGACGAAGCAAAGCTGTTTGCGGTGTTTGCCTCGTTATCTATTGAAAGCAAGACTTCAGTTAATGAATTACCAGTAGTGAATGAATTTCCTGAAGTATTTCTAGATGACATCACAAAATTGCCTCCGACAAGGGAAGTTGAATTCGCTATCGATCTTGTACCGGGTACCAGACCTATCTCTATGGCACCGTACAGGATGTCTGCATCAGAATTGGCAGAGTTGAAATCTCAGGTCGGGGAATTGCTCGATAAGAAGTTTATTAGACCAAGTGTGTCGTCGTGGGGAGCTCCAGTATTGTTGGTGAAAAAGAAGGATGGTAGTATGCGTCAGTGCATTGATTACCGTCAGTTGAATAAAGTGACCATTAAGAATAAGTATCCACTTCTGAGGATTGATGACTTAATGGATCAGCTGGTAGGAGCTCGTGTTTTCAGCAAAATTGATCTGAGGTCGGGTTACTATCAGATTAGAGTAAAGGAAGGTGATATTCAGAAGACTGCTTTCAGAACTCGCTACGGACATTACGAATATGCAGTGATGCCTTTCGGAGTGTCTAATACACCGGGTGTATTTATGGAATATATGAATCGTATTTTCCACTCTTATCTGGATCAGTTTATCGTGGTATTTATTGATGATATACTAATTTATTCTAAGTCTGACGAAGAACATGCAGGTCACTTGAGAATTGCATTGCAGGTGTTGAAAGATAATAAATTATTTGCAAAGTTCTCGAAGTGTGAGTTCTGGTTGAATACTGTGAGTTTCTTGGGTCATGTGATTTCTGGTGATGGTATAGCGGTGGATCCCTCTAAAGTAAGTGAAGTACTTCAGTGGGAAACTCCGAAGACCGCAACGGAGATTAGAAGCTTTTTGGGTTTGGCAGGTTACTATAGAAGATTCATTGAAGGGTTTTCTAAATTGAAGTTTCCATTGACTCAATTGACCAGGAAGAATCAAGCTTTTGTCTGGGATATTGCCTGTGAGGAGAGTTTTGAGGAACTAAAGAAGAAATTAACTATAGCACCAGTGTTAATTTTACCAAGTCCAAATGATTCTTTCGTAGTGTATTGTGATGCGTCTAAGATGGGGTTAGGCGATGTGTTGATGCAAGGTGGCAAGGTAGTGGCTTATGCTTCAAGACAGTTGAGGGTGCATGAGAGAAACTATCCTACTCATGATCTGGAATTAGCTGCAGTGGTGTTCATGTTAAAAATCTGGAGACATTATTTGTATGGATCAAGATTTGAAGTATTCAGTGATCACTAGAGTCTGAAGTATCTATTCGATCAGAAAGAATTGAATATGAGGCAGAGAAGGTGGTTAGAGTTCTTAAAAGATTATGATTTCAATTTGAGTTACCATCTGGGAAAAGCTAATGTTGTGGCAGATGCTCTGAGTCGGAAGACAATCCATATGTCTGCGTTAATGGTGAAGGAAATGGAATTGATTGAACAATTCAGAGATTTGAGTATGGTTTGTGAAACTACACCGGGAAGTATCAGATTGGGTATGCTGAAAGTGAATAATGACTTTTTAGATGTAATTAAGGAAAATTAGAAACTAGATGTGAAATTAGTGGACTTGATGCCAACAGGAGGAGATGATCCTGATGGTGACTTTAAAGTGAATAATGTGGATGTGTTGAGATTCCGGGGCAGGATTTATGTGCCGGATAATGTGCAATTAAAAAAGTCAATCTTAGAAGAAAGTCATCGGAGCAGCTTGAGTATTCATCCGGGAGCTACAAAGATATACCATGATTTGAAGAAGTTGTTTTGGTGGTCTGGTATGAAGAGGGACATAGCCCAGTTTATCTACGCTTGTTTGACATGTCAGAAGTCAAAAGTAGAGCACCAGAAGCCTTCAGGATTGATGCAACCGTTAGAGATTCCTGAATGGAAATGGGACAGTATTGCTATGGATTTTGTGAATGGTATGTCGAATACGGCGAGGGGCTATGATGCTATTTGGGTAGTGGTGGATCGACTTACGAAGTCCGCATATTTTATACCAATTAACATCAGTTTTCCGTTGTCGAAGCTGGCGGAGATTTATTTCAGGATAATTGTGAAGCTACATGGTGTTCCGTCGAGCATAGTGTCGGATAAAAATCCGAGGTTTACTTCAGAATTTTGGAGGAGTCTGCAGGAAGCCTTGGGTTCTAAGTTGAAGTTGAGCTCGGCTTATCATCCACAGACCGATGGTCAGTCGGAGAGGACTATTCAGTCGTTGGAGGATTTGCTGAGAGCCTGTGTATTGGAAAAAGGTGGTGCGTGGGATACTCATTTGCCATTGATTGAGTTCACGCATAATAACAGTCACCACTCTAGCATTGGAATGGCTCCTTTCGAAGCTTTGTATGGTAGGAGGTGTAGGACACCTCTGTGTTGGTATGAAACAGGTGAGAATGTGGTGCTTGGACCAGAAATTGTGCAACAGACTACTGAGACGATTCAAATGATTCATGAAAAGATGAAGGCGTCTCAGAGTAGGCAGAACTGTTTCCAGAACTGTTTCCATCAGGTACATTTTCGAGGACGAAAATAATTTAAGTGGGGGAGAGTTGTAACACCCCATTTTTAATTATTTAATCGTCTGGTTTTATTTTAATTGTTGGCCTTGTTTAGGGTGCGTGTCTGAGTGCGTGGAGGGTGATGTTAGTTATGTGGAATTATTGTTATTATTATTATTATTTTATTAATAGTATATTTCATAATATTATTATTAGTATGGTTATTATTATTTAGTAAAATAAAATCCAATATAATTAAGTGGATAATGGGAAAATAGAATTAATGAAGGCAGTCTAGGGCGTTACAATATTCCTTAAAGGTTTCCTTGTCATTCTGCGATATTGCTCTAAGTTGATCTCTGTCCGGTGCCATCTCCAGGTTATACTTGTACTGCTGAACGAAGGCAGCGCCAAGATCTCTGAACGTGACGATCTTAGTACGGTTTAAACCCATGTACCATTTAAGTGAGACACAGGTTAAACTATCTTGTAAGTAGTGGATCAGTAGCTGTTGATTCTCTATCTGAGTTGACATCTTTTGAGCGTACATCACCAAATGACTTTGAGGGCAAGAGTTGCCCCTGTATTTTTCAAATTCCGGCAACTTGAACTTGTGCGGAATTTTCACAT
Source organism: Lathyrus tuberosus (assembly GCA_022829125.1). Taxonomy (NCBI): domain Eukaryota; kingdom Viridiplantae; phylum Streptophyta; class Magnoliopsida; order Fabales; family Fabaceae; genus Lathyrus; species Lathyrus tuberosus. The sequence goes on from JALAZF010000158.1 coordinate 12,212,494, forward strand.
TGGGGACCAAACAAAGGTCTGCGACGTCCTTTTCGAATAGATACTGACCGCGAATGGAATGCAATTCCTTCTGCATTTCCAGGAATTGCTCCTGGAACTCATTCAATCTGTCGTACATACTTTCATTTCCACCAGAGGGTATCTATGGAATTTGTCCTTCCGGGACAGTGTGTACCACGGGTGGTGGTATAGTCATTACGGTGGTGACTCTTGGTGTTTCCCTATCCTGAAGTTTGTCACCTTCAGGAGTTGCTGTCATGCCCCTGGCATCTTCGTTTTCCCGAAGTTTGTAACCTTCAGGCCCAGCGGTTCCTGCTGCAGTTTCCGGATCTTCCGTGATCAGCGGAATATATCCTTCTGGGATATAATTGAGTGGCATGCCTCAGGGACGATCTTTAGGCATGTTATACCGAGGATCATACTTTTCCACTATGGGTGTAGATGTGATCTCTGAGATCATAATCCTTTGTTGTTGTATCTGAGCTGCTGCCAGAGATTGTATGTCATTGTGAAGTTTCCTCAGATCTTCTTTCAGAGTGTTGATTTCTTCTCTTAACTCTCTGTTCTCTTCCTCGAGATCATCCATTTTCTTTTGTCGATTGGCCCGAGTATTGTATGAATGAGACAGTTTGACTCTAGAATCGAGACACAAATATGAGATTCGTAGGGAGGAAGAATGCGTTATGTGAGAATGATGAATGATATGCAATGATTATAGTAATAATTTTTTTGTTTTAATCAAAATAAACTTCAACAATTGGATTGCAAATATCATACAGTGGGGAAACCCCGTTTTATTGAATTCAAAGATTGCGGAAATGGAAATACAGTGTTTTACAAAGTGTTGTAAAAGGAAATGTCTAAGCTTATGGATCCTGAGTCTTCTCTGAGGAGAGCTCGGGTGTTGGTTTGGTATTTTCCTTTTCGTTGACTGGGGCTCTTGAGCCGTTGTCGGGTTGTCATTCCTTTGCCAAGTGAAAGAAGCGAGCAAATTCCTTCGGTCTTCTTGAATTTCTATAGCATGTTGCTCTAAAATCTAGATCAGAGCATCTTTTTCTTTTAACAGTTGCTGTATTTTGGTACGCTCCACATTGAGAATGCGGTACTTGTTCTTCCAAGATTTCTTTTCCCGTTGAACTTTGTTGAAAGCGACCTGGAGTTTTTCCATATCAAACATAAAATAAAGGACATATTCCTTTAACAGAAGAACTTCTTGACGAGGGTAAGGCATCCTCACCTTGAGGGTTCTAGCTTGTACCTAGTGGAGATAAAGTTCCACAGAGACAAAATCTGGTTTTCATAAAGACTCTCTTCCTTTCCTGTGAACATGTTTCCAGGCATGCACTATTTCTGTCTTTAGTGCCCTGTCATTTTCTCCTTCCTTGAAGAAAAGACCTTCCAGATAGGCATTACGCGGGATATGTCTCATCAGGTATCCAAATTGATGACGAAATAAACCTGGATGATAATTGATTCCTCTTTTGGTTCCTATGAGGGTACATTAGGGAAGTTTCCACAACGATCAATGATTCTTATCCTGTTGTAGATTCGATTGTACCAATCGATGTCAGAGTTGGTAAGAGACATGATTCTCTGTGACCAACATAAAGTACTCTTATGATCCCAAAAACCAGCAGACTTTGGTAAATGGGAAGTGAACCATTTGTATAGTAGGGGTACACAACAAGTGATCATTCCTCCGCTGTACAAATTCCTTAAGTGTACAGAATGGTAAGCATCTACGAGCAAGGTCGGTACAGGGTTTCCAATCTGAAATATCTTAATGGCATTGATATCAACGAAGCTATCAATATTGGGAAAAAGGAACAACTCGTAGGTGAGTAGAACAAAGATCTCTTCGAAAGCAGTAACATTTCCTATACTGGAAAAGTACAAGGCTTTCTCTATCAAAAACTTGGCCGGTAAACCTGGGATTCCATCCTTAGCGGTCATGTGAGTCCTGACTTCTGACTCGTCCAAATGGATTGCTCTTGCAATGGTATGATCCTTTGGAATTTCTTCCAGTCCAGAAAACGGAGCTTGATCAGTAATGGGTAAATCAGAAAGGTGAGAATACTCCTCCAGCGTCGGTGCTAGCTGATAATCCGAGAATGTGAAACAGTGATAGACCGGATCGTAAAACTGAATTAGAGTAGACAGTATTCCTTCAATTACATGGACCCTTAACAAAGACAGCAGTCCTCCGTACTTAGCTCTGAAAGCATCAGGGTTGGTGATCATCCTTGCCAACCCTCTCAAATCCTCTAGTTTTGGAACCTTGAAGGTGTACTTGTGAGTCTTCCTTCTACCGAAATCCATAACGTAATCTTTCTCTCTGATATTTGCAATCATTGTCTTAGTTTAATTTGAAAAAGAGAGACTAGAGAAGAAGATTTTTTCTTTATTTAAAAGTTTTTTAATGAAATGAATGCATGAATGCAACACACAAAAACATAGAAAAAACATGGGGCCAAAGGTTCAGCGTCATGAGCATGGAGTCATGGCTCTACCCATTCCCAAAGGTTGTACTGGTGAATTTTTGTACCTGTCCTTGAAATCATTGACCCCTCTTGGGATAACAACAGCAAACTGGTTCACCCGAGCGAGCTGCAGTATCTTAGGGTAATCTCAAATGAGGGTAGTATCGCGTGACAACTATTTCCAATAGCTTCAGTCTACTAAATCCTCAGTTTCATGGATACCACAATCGAACAATCTGCTTTCGCAACTGAAGTCACTAGACATTGAATCTACAAAGGGTATCTCCACTAATTCGATGGTTTACTAGGATCGCTTATTCGGGAATCACTCCCTGTAAGACCACCCGTCTATGCCATCACTTATCTTAGGTATCACTCAAACTTTCCACATGCAGCATCACCCGCAGTCCCATTAGCAGAAAAATAAACACGGATATCAAGTAGGAAAAGCGAGATATATATATTCATTCCTAAAACTAACATCCTAGACCTCTTAAGAATTCTAGTATATAGTCTTATACAAACAAAATGACTCCCCAGCAGAGTCACCATTTTCCTGTTGGAAAATGGGGACGATGATGACTAAGGTAAGACAGATCCTAACAATGACTCCCCAGCAGAGTCGCCATTTTCCTGTAGTGCATGATTTTTGTCGGTGACGCGACCACCTTATCGCGGAATTTGGGGTTTCTCCTCAATGAAGAGAAGGGGTGCTACTTTCTGATTTTTTATTTATCCCATGAAGTTGGAAGGGAAACGGAAGCTATCTAAAACTAACCTTGCACGCGAATGTTTAATTGAGCAAACGCTAAAAGAGATTCGGGGAGTTCAGGGTCAGGTTATACAATGGGGAGTTGTCAATTACCCATCCTATATGTGGTTATCCATAGGCTATTAGTTTTAGGTTTAGCTTTGTACTTGATTGTGTTTATCCATTAATGGGTTGAGAAATTTTCTGGGAAGTATGAGAGAGATAGTGGGTTTTTGTTGATGTTCGGGTTTTTCCGATGTTTTTGGTAAGGTACTGGACCTAAGGTTTTGTTTGGTATGAAGGTACTGAACCTAGACTTTTTGTTTGGTATGCTCGCTAAGATTTCGCAATCTTATGCCTACGTATTCTCGTTTAAACGAAACAGGGAAATCAGAGGAATCGTAGTTCCTCCTATTCTAAGGGAGGAAAAAAAGATGTTTTGGTGTCTTGTTTAAAGCCCAAGATTGAAGCTAAAAGGAGTATTTGTGTCTTGTTCAAAGCCCAAGATTGAAGCTAAAAGGTTTGACTGAGAGAGAATTTGTCATCTCTAAAGGGAGACATCTCGTCTATTTATGACAACTGTTGGGTGACTGTTTATAAAGGAGAATTTCTTTAACTGGGATATGTGAATCCAGTAATGCCATAATTTCCTTTATAGGGGTGTTATCCTGAAGGAGAAAACTTTAACTCAGTTTAGAGCAATGCCATTTTTCCTTAGGGATTTTAAGAGAGAGACTGGGTTTTAGAACCCATGGGTTTTAACTCTACGGGAGATTGATCCAGAATGATCGGGGTTTCTCATATGTTTGTAGGGAACTTTAGAATGTCTTTGATGTTAGACGATGGCTATGGATCTAGAAGGGGGTTGAATAGATCCCTTGAGTTTTATACGTAAATGGTTATCAAAAATTTAGTTTTAAAATGTTTAACGAAAGCAACCACTGGATTGTACGTCTACCACGAACCTTCTACTAAAAGGATCGGATATGCATGAATATATTGAGAATGAGTATGGAAGAGAAAAATTCAGTTTGATTACTACACTTAAAAATGCAATCAACAAAATGTCGCTTGCTTGATGTTTAATCCAAACCAATGAGGTAAAACGATAAGCAATTAAAAGACAAATGCGTTTGATTTTTCTTTGAAACAAATTATCAAACACTTGGTGTGTGTAAACACACTAAGTGCAGAATTTCTACGGAATGTAATGTAAAGCTGCTCCAAGATACAATTCAAGGAATTGTATCAATTTAACAAAACAGTTTCTCAGCTCAAGATTACACTACGACAGAAATTTTGATAAATTGCGACTTCACAAATTCGAATAAACTGAAATGTAAAAGAGTTAAGGGAAAGAGAGAACAAACAAGATTTGATTAGGCAGTTCCCCAATCTTCCTCGCTTTGGGTACCTCTGCCCCCAATACCACAATTGGAATTGATATATATATATATATATATATATATATATATGTAGCTGTTGCAAATTATTTATTACAAGAGAAGAACTATGAACATCCAAACTCCCAAACGTCTTTGATCGTTGATGCAGAGCCTTCTCTTCCCTTGATTCGAGACGAATCAAGTGCTTCGAATATGGTTTATCCAATTACCGTCTTACGCTACTAAAACGAAAGAAACCACCGTTCTTTAGTTACCTTCACTCGATCAATTGCAATCTACCAAAAATTCGAACCCAAACCTCTCTTCTACGATCCTCCGATTACAGCTACTAAACCGAACAATTGCTCCAATCTTCGGTTACCTTCGCCCGGCTGAATCCCTGTAGAACGAAACGATTTGTGCAAAAACCCCCAAAATCTCTTTGATTCTTGGAGGATAAAACCTAGGGTTTTATTCAAGAAACACCTACCAAGCTCTCAACCCATAAAATGAAGACCATACACTTCCTAAATTCTGAACGTTATCACTTCGATCATGTCATTGTTTGTTTACTCAATGAAGAAGATGAAGATGAAGAGAAAAATGGTATCTATTTTCACGTTTCTTGTTTTTCTTTGGATAATGAGATGACCAAACTATTTATAGAGAGTGAATTAACCCACTAAAAGTTATAACAGAAATAACAGAAAAAATTTAAGTGAAAAAAATCAGTTCAGGCGTGTTTGGGTCGACTCATACTTTAATGAAGGTCGGCGTGTGCTGACCCGTGGAAAATACTGTGAAAATTTGACAAGTATACGTCGACCCAAAGACATCATGCGTCAACGCAAGATTGCAATTTTTGCATCCCCAGAATCATGTGCTTTCCTGATCGTTTTCTCCAGTTTTGCACTAGTAAGCATGAGTCGACTCATGCACAGGGTAGGTCAGCGCATAACCTGTATTTTTTACATAAAACTCATTTTTTCTGCACATTTTAACTGACCAAGACCCAGACAAACATACTAGACACCAGTATAATGATCATGCACATGTATTAATGGATAAGACAAAGTCCTATATGTCTAGACACATGAACAACATTGATTAGATGCAATTTGCCCGACAAATGAAGTGATATCGCTCAAATTACAATCTAATACTTAGCAAATTTGTTGACATCATTAAAACAAAGTAGATGAAAGATCTTAGCCCTCACATTTGAGACTCAAGAGGAGATATAGATTGTCCAAGTCTACTGGTGTGTAAGAGTTCATCTTTGTACGATGCCCGAGAGGATGCAGGTGCTTTAAGGGATGAGTATCAACCCTAAATTGTCCAAGGTTTTGACTCTGGAAAGACTGCTCTAGCAAAGGATGACAAAGTTCTGTCTTATACCTTTAAGAGGTCTTCAGGGTCCTTGTATTAAGCCCAAGAGAAGGAATGAGAACTTCTAAGAAGCCGGAGGGTCCTTGTACAAAGCCCAAGAGGAGGTGGGGATTCTTTTAGGAAGCCTGAGGGTCCCAAACCTAAGAAAAGTTCAAGAAAAGTTTCACCAGGAATAATCTTTTATTTAGTGAACAGTTATAGGGTTTGAAGAAATTTAAGAGAGGTTTCACCGGGAATTAATCCTCTCTGGGGAAACTGAATTTCTTTGACAAGTTCCAATAGTGAAACTCTGAGAAAAGGTTCACCGAGAATACTGCCTTTCTCTTTGTTCCATATTGTTTAAGCCCAAGAGAAGGAAAGACTGTATCTGGAAATCCTATGGGGATCTAGTTTTGAATGTATTAAAGAGTGACTAACTGGCTTTACCTAGGTCTAGACCTAGTTGCCGGGGAAAACTCTAAATAGATATACTAGTATATATACAGTTGATATATGACAAGTATTTAAAAGGGTATGAAAGAAGGACTTACAGAGGAGCAGTTTTCCATAATACAGTTATATATATTAAACCATGTAAATGAAAGCTGATAAAAACTTACAGGTGAGCAGGCTTTCATGTTGTATTGTTAGTTGTTCAAAGAACTTAAAGAAAGTTTTGATAACAACTGTATATTTGAACCTAAATCAAAAGAGAAGTTGTTTTCGAAAAAGACTGTTGGGGCTTATACTCAGAAAGAGGCCCAAGATTTAATAGTGATCGCACCATTGTTTTGAAGATCGTATCGGGACTTATACAACGACTGAGGCCCAAAAAGGTTTATATACAAAAAGGTTGGGTCTTACACTCTTTCGAGAGGCCCAAAGATTATTTTTTGTACAAGTGATGGGGCTTACAACTCAAGGAGCGGCCCATGGTAAAACAGTGATCGCACTGTTGTTTTAAAAATTGTATCGGGACTTATACAAATGACTGATGCCCAAATTATTTTACAAAAAGCGGTGGGTCTTACACTCTATTAGAGGCCTAAAGATTATTTTGAAAAAGAGAAATGGGACTTACAACATGAGGGGAGCCCTAGATGATTTGATTTTGAACGGACGATCGCGCCGAGGTTTTTGAAAATGTGTTGGGACTTATACAATGTCTGAGGCCCAAAAAGGTTTTGGTTAAGAAAGGGATTGGGTCTTACACTCTATTAGAGGCCCAAAGTTTGTTTGAAAAATTAAAATCGATAGGAAACCCTAATTTTAAATAAAAATGTCATTTTTCAAAGGTAATTTAAATAATAAATGATAAAATATCAATTATATTTAAAAACAAGTTGTACACTTTGGAAAATATCTTGAAAAATCATATTTAATCATAGGCTAAAATACAGTTTTAGTCCCCCTGTTTTTCAAAATTCACAGTTTTGGTCCCCCTGTTTTTTTTTTCAACAGTTTTGGTCCCCCACCCCAATTTTGGCCCAAAAAAAGTGATGAACAGTAACTTGTCCATACATGTCCGTACATGAACAGTGCACGTCCGTACATGAACAGTACACGTCCGTACATGAACAGTGAGGGGTGGGGGACCAAAACTGTTGAAAAAAAAAATAGGGGGACCAAAACTGTGAATTTTGAAAAACAGGGGGACCAAAACTGTATTTTAGCCTTAATCATATGAAAGCTTAAAATTCAATTGATTTTGAAAGATCAAAGTGGGAATTTCATTTTAAAAATGTTTAAAACAAATAAAATGAAATTAATTACAAAAACGCTAACTATATTAAATTAATAATATAAATTGGATTTTTTTGTAAAATAAAATATTTAAACATTTTGGTGAATTTTGAGAAAAAGAATCAATTCAAAAACATAAATAATCAGAGAGAAATAAATTTTTGAATCAATTAAACAAAAATAACTAAAATTCAAAAATTTGAATTATGGCGCAAAGAACACTTGGTTCTTGCTCGCGCCCTCTGTTTTTCCAAATTTACGTTTTCTCACTTTTCTCCATGATTTCTCAATGGTTTTGCACGATTCAAGTATCAATCTTGTTCGTTTTTGAACAAGGATCACAGACATATAGATTAATTGCATTTATATCAAGTATTGAGTGAGAAATCAGAAGAAAACCTCAAGAACCCTAATTTCAGCATGAACACAATGAAATTCCATACACGATTGATTAATGGCAATTGATTGAGGGTTATCACTCCATACATGATTATGAACATGTGGCAAAACTATTGTGCAGTAAAATATGCATGCATCATGGAGTATGAAGAGTTCATGCTTACCTCTTGCAGCTGGTGATCGAGTTTGGTGATGGAGGTGTTACAGCTAGGTTTTAATGATCTGAACAGCTTCCTTAGGTGCCAATGAGTGTGTTTGAATGCTTGGAGTGGATTGAATTGAGCTGGAACTAGTTGTACCTCAACTGCAAATCTGTCAAGAATTTGAGCAATTGGCTGGTGATTTTGATAATCTGATGTTCCAGATGTTGTTTTATGTTTTGGATCACTCATACATGATGTTTATGAGGTGTGTTTGTGATTGGTTTGGTTGGAATGGCTCTCAAACTAAAAACCCGATAGTGACTTGAGTTAGAAGGCAAAATTGGAGTGAAATGGAGATTTTGAGGAAATCATCAGTTTGGGTGCTTTGGTGTACTCAAACTGATCACAAATGAGGTCTATTTATAGTGTGTCAAGTTTGTTTTGCAAGCAACAGTGTGTGGCAACTGCAACAGGCCTTTGGCCAATTGTGATCAAATGGAATCTCAAGTCTCCTTTAGCCATTGACTTGAGATTAGAGCACAGGCCTATGGTTCTATGATGTATGAGCTTTTCTTGACTCATTTGGTTGATCATGGACTGATACACGCCAGCTCTATGCATCCATTGAATGCCTCAAAACAAAATTGGAGTCTTGAGGCATCTTTAGCTTTTTAGGGGTGGCACACCTATATGTAGTTCCAAAGACTTGGGAAGCTTATGGATCAGTGTTTGTCCCTTGGTTGTTCCCCCTTAAGGTGTACAGATGGATAACCATGTTTGAATTTGCACAATTTGATCAATTCGAGCACTAAGGCACAAATCTGTCTAGGAAAACCTGTTTGTAGCAAGGTATATTGCAGCTGTCATAACCTCTAGCTCAGGTGGAGTTTGATGGAGTTCTTGGACATTTTGGAAAGCTGACATATCCTATTTCTACATGATGTCCAACTTTTGTTTTGAATCAACTTGAATTATAATGAAAAATGCCTCTACATTTTGGAAAAAAGAAGGCAGATTCTAATTTAGTGAAAATTTCACTAAGTGTTGGAAAAATGTCATTTTCATATTTTTTGTGATTTTGCTCAAATAATAACTCAAAATCCATGATGATTTGGAACGAGGTCTAGTTGACATATTTGAAGTATGCAACATGAACTTCAATCGGAGCTTTGAATGGGAGAAAAAGGCCTTAGGGTTTGGGAGATATGGCCTTGCAAAGTTGGGAGATATGGTTACCCCTTTAACAAGTTAACTCATTTTCTTTGATTTTTCTTGATGAATTATGATTCAAATCACATATTAACATTGTTTTAGGGTTAAGGAACCTTGGTTGACCAAAAATCCAAAAAGTCAAACTTGGATTTTTGTACAGTTGACTTTTTCATCAGATGAAATTTTGACTTTGGGATCCTTTTGTGAAATCAATCCTTGGGCTTAATTAAACTTCATGGATGGCCTCCAAGGGTATTTAGGAATGTCTTGGACCCCTCCCCAAGGTTTGAGATTAAGGGTAGGTGAACAGTCAAGGATAGGGTTGACTTTTTCCATCAGAAACCCTAATTTGTGATCAGATGGTTTTACGTTCTAGTGGCTTATGATTTGAGCTCTTTGAGTCAATAAAATCTTGTAAACATGTCAATATGATGTATTTGAGGTCTTTGAAGTTCATTTTGAAGCTTTAAGCCATGCCTTACTTCATAAGTTAACTCAAGGGTTGAATTAGGTCAAAACCCTAATTCCTGATTTTTTTTATAGGTGGACTTTCAAGGTGATTTTACCATTGTGGATGGGCTCTTGAGATCCTTTTGAGCTTATAGGACTATTTATTGAGGCATTGGCTCATTCCTAGATGGAAATTTTCATCTAGGGGCCTCAGTCGACCAAAACCCTAATTTGGTGACACAGGCGATCCTGAGGCTTGATTCACTTGGAATGCTGACACCTTATGCTTGATTCTTGCGGTGGGAGTCCTCTTGATTCTTCATGGATATTTGAGAGGTTAGAAAAGTTGAAGATCATGTCATTTCTTGATTGATAATTTTTCCTAAGTGTTCTGGGAGGGCTCAAAACCCTAATTCTTGATTGTAGTGAATGCTCAACAATCCTTGAGGAGATTGATGAGGCATGAAGGTTCCTCCATATTGTGATGATGATTTGCACAATGTTGGGAAATCTTGGTAGCCAAAATTTTGGGTATGACAGGGACATACAAGCTGCTCAAATAAAGAGACAACCACTTTGTCTCAAGAGATTCCGAAATAGTGTTATCACAACACTGCGGGGAAACAAAATCTTCATCTTTTGACGGGGGAATCGTAAACAGATTTCTGCTAAGGAAATTAAAATCCTCAAAGGTGCAAATTAAATGCCTTCTCATCATCTAGGTTTCACAACCTAGAGAGATTCAAAATAAATGTTGCAGGGGACCAAAGTTCAATCCAGGAACAAACTTTAGAGAAACGGTCAAACAAAACTCTACCCAATGAGGAAATAACTCAACTGGGGAGTGGTTCCTTCTAGATAATGAGTTAGAAAGGAAAACTAAAGCAAAATTATTCCACGAGGAGTAAACTCAGTGAGGAATTAGAAAGGATATACACTTTTTGCTCAAGGTAGACACTCTACAGGAGAGAGGATACACACACTCTGTGGGGGATAACAACAACAGAGAGAGAGAGGATAAGAAACACCAAGAAATGCAAGATGAGCATGAATCTTCATTCAGCTATGCATGATGTATGTATGATTGAATGAATGTATGTATCCTATATGATAACTAAATAGGCAAAAAGATAAACTAGGGATGACCAAACATCACAGTACAACCGGATACTCGGCTAAATATCAACAAGATGGAAATACCACTAGAGATTCCGCTGAAGATCCTGCTAGGGGTTCAGCTGGAGATAAACAGAACCCACTGAAGGAACGAAGTCCTGCTTCAAGGCCCACATCTCTGGGGAGAGGAAGATACTGCTTAGAGAGAAACCCAAATTTCAATCTTCTAAGATCAATAACCCATTGGGGGGATAACAACATGTACTCTTTTTCGAGGGAATGGAAAGATCCGCTGGGGAAATACAACAACAAAAATATTCCAAAATCTTCTTGGGGAAAAGAAAAACCACACAAACTCCACTACGGGAATATCAAGACTTGCTAGGGATACACACAAAGCAAAACTCTTCAGGGAATATCAACCTCTAGGGGGTAACACCTGTATCAAATCTGATAAGGGGATGGAAATACCAGTTGGGGTGAACATGAATCTTCCAAAATACAACCTTAGAGGGATAACACATCTTTGCAAAAACTCTGTTATGGAAGAAGATGGATCTACTGAGGATCAACACCACAAAAATTCTTTCAAAACCAAGAGTAGCAATTGCACAAACTCCGCTGAGGGAAATGTAAACCTGGGGAGAATCAAAGAAAACTCCTTGGGGATTAACAACCCTTTAAGGGGAAAATATCCTGAACTTGCGGGGGAACTAAAAAGTTAACATCACAACAGAGAGTCAACCTGTAGGGAATTTTAAATAAAAAACTCAACACAAAGTGAGAGAAAACCCAACAGTTGATTGTCATCTCAACACTTCTTACTAGGAAACACTGCTCTGGATTTGTTACTTGGGGAGCAAAAAAAAGAAACAATTCCATAATAGAGAAGGTAAAACTCTGCAGGGGATTCTACATCAAGTCTCAACACAAAGATAGATAGAAACCAACAATCTGAATAAAACTTCACAGCTTCACATATCTGCTTGATCACAACCTGGCTAGGGAAGATAATCACACTCAACTGAGAAATCTGAATAAAGACTTAACCGGAGAATCTAGGCTCAGGATTCAACTTGGAAACATTGAATTCAGTACTCAGCTGGGGAACACCTAAACTAGTGCTGAACTGGGGGAATTGGATCACAAAACCCAACACATCATATCAACTTGGAGGAAACACTTTATCTGATTAACAACTGTAGGGGAAACCTGAATACATCCACAAGAAAAACTCTACTTGGGAGAACACTGAGTTCTACACTTTGAAATTTTACCATTCTTGGAATAACTGTTGACATTCCTTTTTGTATTCACAAATCAAAGGAAAATATTTTTTTTTGTAATTTTCAAAAGCATGATTGTTATTTATCTTTTGTTTCAAAAATTATTATAAAAAATAAATGAAATTTTGCAAAACAGAAACAAAAATAAGAATTTCAAACAAATGAATAAAGGCTCAAATTTTATTGATAGAATGGTAGTCCGCAAATGGTGTGGCTCTATGGATCATTACAAAGTTGAAAAATGGTAAATAAAGGAAAAGGCTACATTGAAATACAATGACCACTATTCACCCTAACAAATTTGAATTCCATTATGCTCAAAACTTCTGCCGAGAATGATGAGAATGAGAATCCTTGATAGGCAATGTTGCTTCAAGTGATCAAGTCTGGCCTGATGCAGTTACTTGCCATAATCGCTAAATTTTGCCTAGACTGCCCTTTCGGGTTTTCAAACTACCAGGATGATTATTTTCTGTTTATGTCCCTAACTTTGGCCTGGACCGCCCTTTTGGGTTTTCAGCCCACCGAGACGCTCATTTTTGCCTAAGCTGCCCTTTCGGGTTTTCAACTTAGTGAGTTGTTCTGTTATTTTTTCTAGGAAAAGTATTTCTTGATTGCATCAGCATTCACAAGACGAGGGAGCTCCTCACCATCCATATATGTAAAAGTCATTGCACCGCTAGAGAAGGCTTTCTTAACAACATTTGTGCCTTCATAATTAGGATTCCAGTTGCCCTTAGAATCAGTGTTAAAAGACAAGATATTTTTGAGCACGAGGTCGCCTTCTCTGAATACATAAGGTTGAACCTTCTTATCAAATGCTTTCTTCATTCTTTTCTGATATAACTGACCATGACACAAAGTCGTCATCCTCTTCTCTTCAATCAAATTCAATTAATTATATCAGCTTTGACACCATACATCCTTAAACAACTTGGATTCCATCAAGACTCACATTGATGGGATCCCAACCTCTATGGGGAGCACTGCTTCCATGTCACACACAAGTGAGAAAGGGGTTGCCCTTGTTGAAGTGAGGACGGATGTACAATACCTATGTAAAGCAAAATGGATCATCTCATGCCAATCTTTATATGTCACAACCATCTTCTGGATAATCTTCTTAATATTCTTATTCACAGCTTCAACAACCCAATTCATCTTTGGTCTGTAAGGAGAAGAATTATGATATTCAATCTTGAAATCGTCACAAAGATCTTTCATCATCTTATTATTCAAGTTCGACCCATTATTAAGAATGATCTTACTCGGAACACTATATCGGCAAATAATCTGATTCTTGATAAACCTGACCACAACCTGCTTGTCAGATTAGCATAAGATGCTTCTTCAACCCACTTGGTGAAGTAATCAGTAGCCACCACAATGAAACGATGTTCGTTCAAAGCTTTGGGTTCAATCATACCAATCATGTCAATTCCCCACATAGAGAAAGGCCATGGAGATGAAATAACGTTGAGAAGAGTCGAAGACACATGAATTTTATCAGCATAAATCTGACATTTATAACACTTCTTCACATATTTACAACAATCATATTCCATTGTCAACCAATAGTAACATGCCCTTAACATCTTTTTAGCCATTGCATGTCCATTGGCATGAGTACCAAAGGATCCTTCATGAACTTCTTGCATTAACATGTCTGCTTCGTGTCTATCCACACATCTGAGCAAGACCATGTCAACATTTCTCTTATACAACACAGCTTCATTCAGAAAGAAATTGATAGCCAATCTTCTCAAAGTCTTCTTATCTTTGTTGGATTCCCCAAGTGGGTACTCCTGACTTTGGAGGAAACATTTAATATAATGATACCAAGGCTTATCATCTGTGACTTCTTCTGCTGTAAACACATGAGTAGGTCTATAAAGGCGCATAATTTTGATCTTAGGCATGTCATTCCAATTATTCACTTTAAACATAGAAGAAAAAATAGCCAAAACATCCACCATCTGATTCTCTTCACGAGGTATATGATGAAACTCAACTTTGTTAAAGAAAGTCAATAACCTCCTTGCATAATATTTGTAAGGAATCAAACCAGGATGATGAGTCTCCCATTCTCCTTTAATCTGATTAACCACCAGGGCTGAATCTCAATACACATCAAGGATCTTAATTCTTAAATCAATGGCTTCTTCAAGACCCACGATACAAGCTTCATATTCAGCATGTTGTTCGTACAATCAAACCTCAATCTTGGAGTGAAAGGGATTTGAGAAACTTGAAGAGTAATAATGATTGCCCCAATTCCTTTACCATAAGCATTAGCAGCTTCATCAAACACTAAACCCCACCAAGATTAAGGATTTGGTCCTTCTTCGGGCAATGGTTCATCACAATCTTTGGCTTTCAATTACATAGCATCTTCATCAAGGAAGTCAAACCTGATGGATTGATAATTATCAATTGGCAGGTGAACCAAATGACCAGCCAGAATACTTTCTTTAATTGCTTTATAAGTACGATACTCAATATCATATTCAGATAACAACATCTGCCAACGAGCAATCCTTCCACTTAAAGCAGGCTTCTAAAAAATGTACTTGATTGGATCCATTTTGGATATAAACCAAGTGGTATGATTTATCATATACTAGCATAGATGTTTAACAGCCCTAAGCATAACAAGATTTTTCAAGAATAGAGTACCGAGACTCACAGTCTGTGAACTTCTTACTCAGATAGTAGATGGCATACTCTTTTCTACCATTTTCATCATGTTGTCCAAGTACACAACCCATGGACTCTTCCAGCACAGTCAAATACATGATCAAAGGTCTTCCTTCCACTAGAGGAGACAATATAAGAGGTGCAAGCAGATACTCTTTAATTCTATAAAAAGCTTTACGGAAGTTTTCTGCCTAAACTCAACCTTGGTCTTTACGGAGAAGCTTAAAGATTGGCCTACAAGTGGTAGTTGTAGCGGGGAAATTTGTGAGTGTAAGCTATTGATTAACTTAACTAAAAAATGCAAGAGTTGCCACCAGGCTTTTATTTGTCCAAAACCTAAAGAGATTGAGGAAAAGAGCGAACAAAACCTAAAGAGTTCTAAAACAAGAATAGACAGAGAATGGGTAAGGGGTTGGTTACGCTAAGGGAAGATGTTAGCACCCAAAACGTCTATAGTACTCTATAGGAGCCCTTTGAAATATCTACACTTTTTTGGTTTGAAAAGGTTTCTTTGAAAAGAGATTGAGGAGGTCAGAAGAGAAATATTTTTCAGGATTTTTGTGTTTGGAGAGACTTATCACCTCATGCCTACGTACCCACAAAGTGAATATAGGATCAAAACTTCGTAGTTCATGGTACAAATAGCAAAAATTATTGGTTATGATTCATTTTAACTTGAAAAGACAACATGTCATTCTCAAGAGAGAATACTCAACTAATTACCCAATGGTATGTGAAAGAGGCATTTGCATCACATTAAGATGGAGGATTTGCTTGGATAAGAATCAACAAGACTAATCACTTCAACATCTAGGTGGAAAATGACCATATTTTACACAAAATACCATGGTTAGGAATTTACATCTCATCAAAGAAAATGAATCATGTCTAATCTTTTTGAAAAGTTTAAAAGAAAAAGTGCACAAAGGCACAAAAGGTTTGAATGAGGTGAAGTGTTTTTTTTATATCTTTTTTGAAATTGGTCAAAGTATGATTAATATTGATTGACATTTATTAAAGAAAACAAAGTTTGAAAATCACTTGACCAAAGTCAAGGTTTTATTATGAAAGCGGTTTTAAGTTTTAAAAACAAGAAGGTTTTGAAAAAGAGAGGAGATTTTGAAAATTGAAGAAGGGGTGGAGAAGAAGTGACTATCCTATTGCATAAAGATAAAAGCTAAGGATAAGAACGGTCTAACCACACAAGCAAGCTCCATAACATATGCATTCTTTCCTTTAGATTTGGTCTTGATCAAAATAGGTCTTCAAAAGAGAACTCCAAGTACCTCAAAATCCAAGGTTTGACATCACAAGCTTCCAAGCATAGGTTAAGATCTTGATTCTAGGTCCAACAATTCCATGTCCAACTTGGCTCTGGCTCGATTCTTTTGACTTGTCAAATAAGGCATGGAAATAAACATATGAACCTTAGAGTCTCTTAAGTAATAATCAATCAAATCATGGAAACTCTTGATTAGATGTTTTTGAATTGTTTACAGATCAACTTTTACTTTGTTCAGATAAATTTCACTCGAGCTTAGGAACTGGTGTTTGACTTTCTTGGTCCCAACCTCTTCCTACAAAAGTTAGTAAAAGGGAAAAACAAACATATTTTTGGATTTTAATTAGGGTTTGTAAACATAAGCAATAAAAAATAAAAGCAAACAAGAAACAAGAGGTACACAGTGATCTTGCTTGTGGTATGAGATGCAAATGATATGGTGGATCTTAGGGGTAAAAATTAGGGTATTACAGCAGTCATATTAGATATAAACCTGGAAACGTAATTCAAGCGCCCAAGGAATCCTATGACTTGCTTTTCTGTCTTGGGTGTATGCATCTCTTGAATAGCTCTAACTTTATCAGGATCTACCTCAATACCTTTTTGGCAGACACTGAAACCCAAAAGCTTTCCTGAACGGACACCAAAAGTACATTTGTTAGGATTCAAGTGGAGTTTAAACTTTCTCAAACGCTGAAACGACTTTAACAAATACTCAACATGACCTTCTTCAGTCTTCCACTTAGCATCATATCATCAACAAAGACTTCTATCTCTTTATGTATCACATCATGGGAAAGGGTAGCCATGTCCCTCTGGTACGTTGCACCAGCATTATTATAACCGAAAGGCATCACTCTATAACAGAATGTTCCCCAGGGTGTAAAAAATTTTGTCTTTTCCATATCCATGGGTGCCATCTTAATCTGATTATAACCGGAAAAACCATCCACAAAGGAGAAAATATTGAACTTAGTTGTATTATCTACCAACATATCAATATGTGGCAAGGGAAAGTCATATTTTGGGCTAGCTTTGTTTAAATATCTGTAATCAACACACATCCGGACTTTACCATCTTTCTTTGGAACAGACACAATGTTGGCCACCCATTGAGGATATTCAAAGGTAACAAGGAAACCTACATCAATCTGCTTTTGAATCTCCTTTTTGATTTTGAAATCCATATTAGGGTGAGTTCTTCTCAACTTCTTCTTGACTGGAGGACATTCTAGATTTAAAGGCAATCTAAGCTCCACAAAATCTGTATCAAGGCCTGGCATATCCAGGTAAGACCAAGCAAACACATCCATATATTCTTTAATAAGAAGATCTACCATCCTATTATTAACATCTTGACCAAGCAATGCCCCAATCTTGACCTCTTTCTTGTACTCCTCAGAACCTTAGTTGATCACTTCTACTGGCTCTTTATAAGTCTGAATGGTCTTCTCCTCGTGCGCAAGCAACTGAGAAATCTCATCAGGAATTTCTTCAATACTCTCTTCTTCCACTTTAAACACGGGGAATTCAAAGTTGGGAGAGGGCACAAGGTCATTGTTTTCAATGGGTTTATCATGAATCAATCTGCACAATGATTTATGCTTGACTCTAGAAAACAGATAAATACGCAAGTATTATGCAGATATTGAAATTATTTTTGTTGTCTTTTGGTTTTTTAGATTACCATTTTCAAGAAAAAGAAAAAAGTAAAAACACATATGGATAAACAAAATAATTTTTTATTAATGATCTTAAAATCTGAAACAAAGCCCACACATAGTCACTTTCACCTTGGGCATAATGAAGGGATTTTTAAAAACAACAAAAAACAAATTACTTTGAAATGTGCATAACAGAAGGAACATCAACCACAATCCAGTTCTGGAAAATCACTCCATGTGTCACGAAGTCTGGCAAATCTTGCTCTGGATCATTTTCAGTAATGGCATCAACTTCTAGAGAAGTAGGATGGATGAAGCCTCCACTATGGAAAGTCTCTTGAATTGGGCGAATAAAAACCTCTTGCTTAACAAATTTTGCAGACCTAGGAAAAAACCCGAAACTGAAATGGTACTTGTTTTCAGGAAGATTCACAACTTGTCCCCAACCAACAGTTGCACCATGCTGAACCACTTGTTGTGCATCCTTCAAGGAAGAGATGGATGCCCTATTCTTCTTAGCGACATTATCAATAGAAAGAGCCTAGAATGACGTTCCAACTGCTTCATTAGCATCAATGTAAGAAAAGGACGAGAAATGAATCACCAGCATAGTCTGCTCTCCACCTACAATTACTAGCTTTCCATTCTTCACAAAATTCAACTTCTGATGGAGATTTGAGGTAACTGCCCCAACTTCATGGATCCAAGGACAACCCAATAGGCAACTATAAGCAGGATGGATATCTATCACCTGGAATGTAATCTGAAAAGAGTGAGGGCCTATCTTAATGAGGAGATCAACATCCCCTATGACAGTATTTCTAGACCCATCAAAAGCTTTGACAACAAATCCAATATGCCGCATTAGAGTACCTTGATAAGAAAGTCTAGATAAAGTAGACTTGGGCATCATGTTCAAAGAAGAACCATTATCCACCAAAACATTGGAAAAGGCATCAACTTGACAGTTCATTGAGATATGCAAAGCCAGGTTGTGATTCCTGCCCTCCTCAGACGACTCTTTGTCACTGAAAATCAGATTATTGCATGCAATTATATTACCAACAATACCATCAAACTAGTCGATAGTAACATCATGATCCACCAAATCTTGTTCCAATACCCTCATCAAAGCATCCTTATGGGCTTCAGAATTCAATAGCAAGGATAAAACAAATATTTTAGAGAGAGTCTGAAGGAGTTGATCAACAACCTTATACTCACTCTTCTTGATTAGCTTTAAAACTTCATCAACATCACAATTTTGATTCAATCCACTTGATTGTCCTACCACAAACCCAGTATCAGCCTGCACAATTGGAACTTCAACTTGAACTGGCTTACCAACAGAAACATCCTCAACCCTCTTGGGAGGAACAGAAGCAAACACACGACCACTACGGGGCACTCTACTAACATCAATAATGCTAACAACGGAAAATAGAGATGGAATAGAAGCTTCCTTACCATCCTCAATCATGGTACCATTGTACTTATAAGGCACAACCTTATCAAAATTGTAAGGCGTAAGACCTGGAAAACAGATAACCAAAGGAGAGACAGAGGATTTTTTACTGTTGTAAGTAATTTCCATTGGTTCTAGCATATTAAAATGAGGAACCACAACATTCACTTTATCAATATCATCCTTTTTCCTATGAACTTGAAGAATTTCTTGATCTAGCATATTTTGAATATCACTCTTCACAATAGAACACCCCCTAGGATTTCTTGAACAAACTTGATAAAACACGTGATCATGTCTATAATACCCCAACATACATAACTCAACATGAAGTTGAATCAAAGACGCTCTTACTAGATTCACTATAAGAAAAATAGTGTTTTGCGACACATAGGTTGCGACGGTTCCATAAAACCCGTCCTCCTTTGTAAGTTACGACGGTTGCCACGACGGTTTTGGACAACTGCCTTTAATTTTTAAAATATTTTAAACATATTACGATGGTTTTGGACAACCGTCGTTAAATATTTTAAATTTTTTAAACATTTTACGACATTTGTAGGCTTAATCGTCTTAAAGAGATGTCCACGACAGTTCAACAACCATCGTCCCCAAATAAATTCAGAAAAGTAATCTTGGACAAATTAAGGAGAATCACCAAAAATTAAAAAATAAATTAGCGCGTGCCAAAATTGAAATAAAACAAAGGAAAAGTTCTTCAGTTTCAGCTTCTTCTTTTCATAACTAAAAAGCTTGAAACAGCCACTACCACACCACTACGAAAACCCTAATGCCGCTGAAAAGATTCTTCTTTCAATAGTTGATCTCTTTCAAATAATGAATAATATTACGTCACACCATCTTTCACTGTTCGAAGAAATCGGCTTCCACGAAGATTAGGTCACAATCTCCTTCAATCAACTTATACAAGGATCCGTTCACAACATTGCTCAATTAGTTTTGACGAAGATTCAGTCAGAACATCGTTCAATCAACTTTGACAAAGATTAGGTCACAACCTCGTTCAATCAGATTCTTCAACCTCGTTTCATTTCTTCATTTTCGAATTTTATTCCTCTTCTTCTCACTTGTGGTTTTTATGATAATATTTCATCAAAAAAACGTGTGAAATTCTAAATCTTGATTTGTAAATTGGATTTTGGTATTTTGTTGATACAGATTATTATTTGTGTTGTTTCTTGATTTGTAAATACGATTTTGGTATTTTGTTGATATAGTTTATGATTTGTGTTGTTTCTCAGGCTGCCGTGTACTCCTTATTGTATGCTGCAAGTGAAATTTCATCCCGAGGTGATAGCAGAGATAGAAATGTCAATGTATTTGTTCAAAGGAGGTAGCGTGTTACTTTGCATTTTGGTTCATTTTACATGTTTCTTTTACATTACACTTATTTATCAGAAGGAATAGAAGTTGTTTGGCTGGTCCTATGTGATGAAGTTTTATAATAGACCATGTACAAAAAATTATTCATTAAATAATTACTTCAGTCGTTTGATTTTTTAATTATTAACATGTATTTTCTATAGCTATGGTACATATTAATGTCAAAATTTGAAATTTAAAATGCATATTTTTTTTCACGAAAAAGTTTGTATTTTATTGAATATTATGTAAATCATCTGAAGGCTTAATTCTAAGTTTAAGTTAGTAACTTGTGTTGTACTTTTAATATTGAAGTTTTGTAACAGGCAAACTTTAAACGTTACTTAAAGTTTTTATCATCACAGTGCTTATATACTTATAACCTGTTTTGACTGCCTTCCAATATTTGATTTACCCGTACTGCACTGTCTCATGTTTTTCTTTTCGTTCCTTCCTTAGAGGTTTAGTTTTAATATATATTTAATAGTGCTCTCTCTTGTAGCTTTGGGCCTAATACTTATTTTGAATGTTGTGTTGGTCCAGTTTGCTAAGGCTATCTGCTCCCTTGGAGAGCTTAATCAGAAAGAACTTATCAGCCAAACAGCCTGAAGTAATTGAATGGTTTTGGTCTGAGCAAGTTCCAGCTGTTGTGACATCCTTTGTTAATAAGTTTGAAGGGGACATACGCTTTACTTCTGCCATTGCTTTGTATGTTCTCTTTTAACATTTCTACATATTAAGATGTTAACTTTTATGGCTTTGTTCTTGCTCCTTCATGTTATATTTATAGACAGTGCATAAATGATGTTTTTGACTGAATTCCCAGGTCTGGAAAAACTAAGGGTTTAAGCAGTGCAAGTGATGTATCACTTCTCCTTCTTGCAATTACATGCATTGCTGCAATTGCTAAACTTGGCACGGAAAAAGTTTCTTGCTCACAGTTCTTTTCCATGAGCACAGAGATAACTGGTAGTTTGATGGACATGTTGGTTGGTTTAATTCCTATAAGTCAAGCTTATAATTCTATAACACATGTTGGTCTACACAGAGAATTTCTTGTACATTTCTTTTGGCAAATGGTTTTGATATTCTCGATGATCCAATTGAAGATTTTATCAGGTACTATTTCTGTCACGTATTATAACTATTGTTAGAGTACTAGGTTTCTTATTGTTTTAGTAGCATTGTCATGAATATTATTCGGTTGGACATGTATTAGATGTCCTTCTAGTATTTGACCAGATGATTCATATAAATAGGTATAATTAGGTTGCTAACTTTACATTTATAATATCATCACAATAGTTCCTACAACTTCAAAGAGACATGACATATGAAGAGAAGCAAAAACTTAGCACACATCTTCAGAATCTACCTTCTGATAAACTAGATGCTATTGTACAGATCATGAAGAAACAAAATTCAGCACTATCCCAACATGATGATGAAATTGAAGTGGACATTGATAGTGTGGATACAGAGACTCTTTGGGAGCTTGATAGATTTGTTACCAACTATAAGAAAAGTTTGAGCAAATACAAGAGGAAGCCTGAACTTGTTATTCAAGCTAGAGCAGAGGCTGAGCAAATGGCCCAGCAGAGGGTAAAATATCAATTTCAACTTTTTAATATCCCACGTCTTCTTTGGCAAACAATTGTTAGTAATTAAGTTCATTTAATGCTTCCTGTAGAGTCAAGCACAACACAATATTGTTAAGGTCTCGAGAGAAAGACAAGCAGGTATGTCAGATTGTAAACTACTATTTTTTATTTTTATTTATTTATTTATTTATTTTTATCTCTTATCTTCTTTTCATCAATTAAATTAATTGAAATATTTTGTCTGCTTGTTTCTGAGCAGAGGAACGAAATGCTCCCCCATCCTTGCCCGTGCAAGGGGAAATTCAAGTGGATAATGGGAGTAAGACAAGTAGCTCAAGCAGCTCAAGCAGTGATTCTGGCTCTTCATCAAGTGGTATATTAATGAATTATTTCCTAGATGTCTGTCCCATATTCATGGTTCTGGAAGGTCACCCTGGCTAATTCATTTATTCAAATGTAATGTCTGATTTACTTGCTTTTGCAGATTCTGATAGTGACAGCTCCTCAACGTCTGGGTCTGATGCAAGGTCACCTTGAACCTGAATACTTCCCATGAGGTAAAATTACAAACTCCAAATTTTTAGCTCTTTATATGTTCTTGATTTCTTGTATATTTTCTGTTTTGAATTGTCTGTGCTTGTCTTTTGATTTCATAGAGGTATATACGTGATCTTTCAAGATGACTTCTTTTAACTTCGATTCATGATTGTGTTGTTCATTAATGAGTAATACGGTTGACCATGAGATGTGTGGTTGACTGCATTTCTGTTTACTTAGCCACTTAATTTGAATGACCAATTTACATATTGGAAATTTAAGATAGTCATGTGATACAGGTCTAATGATTGAGATTGACATTTCTGCTTTTTTGGCTTGTGACCAGTGTTGCGCTTTTAGATCTTTTTTCAACTCCATGTTGTGCAGTTTTATCAGAATTAAAGAATATTTGATGCTAGCCTCTATTAAATTTGATGCTATTCATTTTGACTTTCTTTCTCAGCTATCCACTATAAGTGTAGCTAATGTTAGCATAAATAACATCCACCTGAAACTTCTTGAAGTATATTCAAGCTTCTAAATTAATAAATTCTTATATGTATCTTATTTTATTTTATGTTAGGAACAACAAGTTAATGGAGTGCATGGAGGAACTTGGAATGATAAAGTATGTGGCAAAGTCTGCATCTACAGTGTTTTATTGTGACTTAAAACTCGGTATTGCTGAGAAATGTTTTCCAACTTTAGTTTATAATAGGACATAGTTGCATTTTTCATGTTAGATTTTGACAGAGTTGTGTAAGTTATAGTTGCTTCCTATTGCATACTTTCCTAGATGATTCACTGGAAAATATTGTGTTAAGTGAGAATTTAGTGGATTTGACTCCTAAAATAAAGATTTTGTTGGAATATTATCTTACAAAATGAATACAAAAGTAATGTGATTCAATTGGTTTGAAATTTATTTATTTATTTCTATCAATTTCAATGCTTACTTATGGATTTTGTGAGATAATTGGTTTGAAATTTATTTATTTTGTTGTATTGTTATTCCTGCATCTTGGTTTTGTGTTATTATTTTGTATATGAGTAACTTTTCATTTTGGTATGCTCAATCAATATTTTCCAGCTCAAGTGTGAAAGTGATCACTAAAACCTTTATAAATTTTGTGTAATTAAATTATAATTTTATTTGGTATTTTGTATTGATTGAATTGAATATTGTAATAGTATTGGTATTATACTAATATGAAGAGAGAAGATAATGTAGCATTTTTAAATTTTTTTTTTTTTAAATAATAAAATTACGGCGGTTCTAAACCGTCACTATTTGAAATGAAATATTTAATATATAATTATGGCGGTTACAACCGTCGTTATTTTCAATGAAATATATATTATATAATTATGGCGGTTACAACCGTCGTAATAATATATTAGGAGCCGTTTCAAAACCGTCGCGGAATGTTACGGCAGTTGGGGTGACGGTTTTAAGAACCGTCGTAAAACATCCTCGCGACACAGGTTTCTACGACAGAAGAGGAATCGTCGTGACTTGAAATTTGTGTCGGTTGTAACCGTTCTAATCTGCTAAAATTAACCGTCGTAATTTACCAATATTCTTGTAGGGATTCAAATTAAATACACAATATTCTCAACGGCAACCACCAACCATGTGTACCTCATGATTATCAGCCCTTGCTCTAGTAACATAGAGAAGTCTCTGATCCATCAATCTCTTGAAGATCTCTCTTCACAACAGAACATCCACGAGGACTCATTGAACAAATCCTGCAAGAAACATGATCATGTTCATAATAACTGAGCTCACACAAACTGATATGCATTTCCACCAAAGATCCCCTAACCAGATTAATATCAAAGATACGGTAGTCCCTAGGACAACCATCCACCATATTCACAACAGCACCCCCATACTTGGGTAATGGATCAGCTTGGACATTGGGTCCATAATTTTGAAAGATATATACCTCTTCGAACCAACCTTTGAAGTTTAGCCTTCAACGTGAAACAATTCTCAATATCGTGACCAGGTTCCCCTTGATGATAAGCACAAAAATGGTTAGACTTGTACCACCAAGGGAGATCCTTAGGGATAACAGGTGGAGCCATGGTTTGCACCATATTCTTCTTCCCTAAAGCAGGACATAATTCAGCATATGTCATAGTAATATCGCCAAACTGACCTTCTTCAAAACACGATTCTATTGATTGTACTGCTAATGAGTACATTGTTGTTGTTGTAGAAACTAAGGTTAATACGCAGGAGTTGCCTGAGCAATGGGAGCAGAATTAACAACTGGAGTGACAGATGCCACATGTTGTTGTTGATGATTATTCCTTCCTCAAGACCTTTTATGCCTTTCCTGAGAAATAGAATTAGACTTACCTTCTTTCTTCTTGGAGAATCCACTTCCATACTTCTTGGAATTACCAGAAGAACCACCTTCTTTAGCCAAACGTCCTTCTCAGACACCTTCTTCAAGACGCATTCCCATATTCACCATTTCAGTGAAATCACTAGTTGCTCTAGCTACCATCCTTTCGTAATAAAAGGGACTTAAAGTTTTCAAAAAGAGCTTCATAATTTCTTTTCCCCTAGAGGAGGACTGATTTGAGCAGCAATCTCACGCCATCTCTTAGTGTATTCCTTGAAAGTCTCATTTTCTTTTTGAGACATGGAACGAAGTTGATCCCTGTCTGGTACCATAATCACATTATATTTATACTGTCGGACAAATGCTTCACCCAAGTCATTAAAAGTACGAATCTGAGTATTATCCAACCCCATATACCATTTAAGAGCTGCACCTATAAGGCTGTCTTGAAAGTAGTGGATCAAAATCTGATGATTATCGGTCTGAGTAGACATCTTCCTTGCATGAACTACAAGATGGCTCTGAGGACAAAAATTTCCCTTGTATTTCTCAAAATCAAGAACCTTAAAATTAGCAGGGATCTTCACACTGGGAAGAAGGCAAAGCTCATGAGCATTCTTCCAAAATGGCTATTTCCCTTGAATAACCTCATTTCATTAATAATTAGAAGGATTATAATTTGAAGTACAAGTTTCAAAAGATCCTAAATACAATAGGAAATAGCTAGATCCTAAGGGTCCAAAGGAACCAAATCTGAAGACGATCCAACTCGATGCTGATACTTTCTCCTAAGCCTCTCTTTCTCTCTCTCTCTCTCTCTCTCTCTCTCTCTCTCTCTCTCTCTCTCTCTCCTTCTCTCTCTCTCTCAAGTACTCTTCATGGCAGATTTCTCTATCACAAGCTGATCTACAATGCCTTTCCAAGCACCTGAAGTAGGAAGATGAATACTTTGAGATGATGGAATGCTAGAGGAAAATAAATCCTCTTGCTCCCACTGCCTCATCTCAGCATGCTGCTCAAGCAACTCTATCAAATCATCCTTTTCTTTCAATTGCTTTTGCTATTCTATCTTCTCAGGATTTGAAGCATGAAACTTGCCTTCCCAAGTATCCCTCTCTTGCTTCATCCTGGCTAAATCTTCTTAAAACTCTTCCATGTTTTCAATAGGAATGGTAGGTGGTTTGGTCACCACTGGAAACATGAGCTTCTCATAAGCATAGGGAATCTTGAGCTCCCTTGCTATCTCCTTCATCCAATGAGTATAAGACTCCAAAGCTACACAGTTCTTTCTTCCAAGCTCACCCTTCCCCTTTCTATGGATATTGTGCCAAGCATGCACCATCCTCTTCTTCAACCCTTGAGTATCCTTCCCTTCTTGGAAAAATAAACTCTCCAACAAAATGTTATTAGGTTTATCTTTTAAGGCATACCCAAGCCGAAGTCTTGCTAAAATTGGATTGTATTTGATTCCACCTAGTGTACCAAGAAGAGGTACATTAGAGAACTCCCTACAACTATAACATTATCATATACGGGGGAATACCAAGTGATGTCAGCATTGGTAAGAGACATGATCCTTTGAGACCATCTCAAACAACTCTCGTTTTCCGTGAAGATAGGAGACCGTGGCAAGTGCGAAATAAACCACTTATGAGGTCCTATGATGGATAGAGAAATAAGTGTCACCAAGCAAGGTTGGAACAGGATTCCCAATCAAGAAGATCCTGATTGCATTAACATCAATAAAGTTTTCGATGTTAGGGAATAATACCAATATTCCATATATGAGTAAGGCTAAGATAGCCTCAAAAGCCACCATGCTACCAACACTAGCAAGAGAAGAAGCTTTCTCAATCAAGAATTTTGAAGTCAACCCTTGAATACCTCCTTTGACAATAAGATTGGCATCTACGTCAGATATCCTTAAGTGAATATCTGTTGCAATGACTTGTGATTTAGGAACCTCCTCCAAACCACTAAAAGGAACCTTATCAGAAACTGGCACACCCATAAGATAGGCATACTCTTCCAAGGTAGGCATAAGCTGATAATCTGGAAAAGTGAAACATCGGTGGACAGGATCATAAAATTGAACCTGAGTGTTAACAAGTCCATCTTCAACATTGGTGAATAGAATAGTCAAAAGTATTCCATAGCGGTCTTTGAAATCCACAAGATTAACCACTAAAGATGCTAACTTTCTCAACTCTTTTAGATCAGGGACTCTGAAACTATACTTATGAGTGTTCCTCCTTCTAATATTCGTGGTCACAATATCTGCGATGTTTGCAAAGAGAATATCTAAGTTCCTTGAAAACTAAGGGAAAAAGGATGTTCATGAATGCATGAGTGCATGATTATGTAACAATCACAAACAAAATCACAAACAAGGTTCAAAGGTTCAACATCACGGGCGTGGATTCAAGGGTAAGAACTAACTACAAGGCATGTACTAAGGGTAAATCACATGTACAACAAGGTTCTACAAAGTTCCCAGAGTCGTGATTCCATCTTTCGGATAATACCGACTTAGACAATTCACATGTCAGGCCATAATATTCTCAAGAGAAACTCGTCTTAGTGTAGTATCACGTAACAACTAATCCAAGTCTACACCTGAATAGTCACCGCACTACATCCTAAAAAAGGCCAAGATGGGTTAAAGGGTTCTAAGGTCCTCAGCTTCGCATGCTCTCAGGTCAAAAAGTAATAATGCCTTCACAACTTACTTATTCAGCATTATCACCCTCAAGGAGGCTTCCACTGAGTGGGGTTCTCAAGTTAGCTTATTAAGGATTAACTCCACGTAAGCCAACATGACTATACCACCATCCTATCTTATTGTGCACTCAAGTCCGGGTATAGTACTTATCTCACCACACAAAGATCATCAAGCACCTAAAAACCAAAAGCAAATAACAGATAATAATAAAACACAGATAAATAATTTAGGCTCAACCCACTTAGAGATTTGATCCTCAGTAGAGTCGCCAAATTTTCTATAGCGGTGACAAATTGAGAGTAAACTATTGATTAACTTAACTCACAAAGCAAGAGTCTCCACCACTCTTTATTGTTTTCAAAGGAATGGGAAAAGAAAGAATAAAACCCACAGAAGTTTTAAAACAAAACTAATAAAACAAAGAGATAAGGGTACGAGGGTTGGTTATGCGAAGGGAATGTGTTAGCACCCCTCACATCTATAGTACTCTATATGAGCCTTTTGAAAATTTGTGTTTGGCTTAAAAAGGGTGTTATTTGCAAAAGATTGGGGATATGAGAAAAAGAAATGTTTTTTTAAGATTTTTGTTTGACAAGACTTCCTGAGCCTCGTGTCTACGTACCAACAAAGTGAAATTTATGATCAAAACCCCGTAGTTCATGGTACAAATCAAAAGTGTTTGTTTTGGTTGATTTTAAATGAATAAACATTTTGTCATATTCGATTGGAAAACTCAACTTACTACCCATAATTAATGAGGAAGGAGCATTTGCATCATATTGAGATGGAGGATTTTTGCTTGGATTGAAATCAACAAGTCTATCACTCAACATCTAAGTGGAAAATGTCATCACTTCTCTATATTATTGTGGAAGTATAGGAGTTTCATCACTACAAGAACACAACTAATGACTATCCTTAAAAAAAGGTTTTTAAAAGGAAAAAGGTGCACAAAGGCACAAAAGATTTGAATGAGTTTTGTTTTTTTTAAGTCTTTTGAAATTGTTTTGATATGCTTAAGATGTCTTAGCATTTATTTAAGAAAAAGGTTTCAAAAATCACTTGACAAAGTCAAGGTTTATTGAGAAAGTGGTTCAAGTTTAAAAACAAGAAGGTTTTGAAAAAGGAAGAAAATTTTGAAAATTAAAGAAGGGGGAGGAGATGAAGAGACTATCTTAATTGCATCAAGTAAATAACAAGAAATAAATGGTCTCACTATAAGGTATCCCAAGAGGAAGCCATGTGTGTGCATTGTGAATTAACCAGGATATAGAAAGCATCTGACATAAGTCAAGAAACATTTACTTCCTTTAGATTAAGCCACAAGCAACAAGTAAGCACAGAATAATACTAGCATCAAATGAAAGAAGGACTTAAGCCATAAGGCCAAAGCTATGTATCAGAGCCAAGTCTTCAAAAGTCAACCAAAGGTCCCAAGTATCAGAGGAATGAACCAAGGTCTCAGAACAGTCCAATAGCATAGAGAAAAGTAACCAAAGTCCATGGGTCCAAAAGTCAAACTCCAGGTCAAGCTAAAGATAGTGACCATTAGTCCAAAGATTAGAGAACCAAGTTTTTTAGGGTTTTTCCTTTATTAATGTCTTTAAAAACAAAAGAAAATGCCCAAGTGGACAAAGAAAAAAAGAAGCATAAACATAAACAATATGAAATGTAATGCTAAAAATAAAGGCATAAAAGTAAATGGCAAGAAATTAAATGACAAGAAAATTAAAGTGCAAGAAATTAAATTGCATTAAAGTAAAGTTAGTACAATAATAATCTTAGTTTAATGTTAGAGTTAATGAATCGGTTCGGGACAAATTTAGCGCTATGTTAAGCAATCGCAGACAAACTTATGTAGAATTCAATACTATACAAGGTTGGTCAATAACAATTTATGTACCATACATGTTAGAGATATTATAGAAACCATACTCCTAAAACATGTAGCACAAGTAAAAAACCTAGGAGATATCAAGTGCTGAGGCAAGGAGATTGCTCCATTACATTAATCATTCTTCATGATAACTTAGGAAAAACGTATGCATCAATCCAAAGTACCTCAAATGATCCATGGTCAATTGGAAGGTAGATTTGAAATGATAAAAGTTCATCAAGTACCAATCCAAACTTCATGAACAATATGGATCATAAATCATCCAATTGATCAAGAGAAAAGAAAAAGAAAGAAAGAGATGAAGATGAAGAGAGAGAAAACCCAAATTGAACCATAACTTTGATCAAGTTATCATCAAAATCAACCACCTATCTTGGTGGATTAGGGTTTTTAAACCTATCAACACCCAATGTCCACTTATATTGATGAAACTTATGACCAAATGAGCCATGATTCAAGGCAACCAGATGTCAACAATATTAGAAACATCAAAGCAATTAAATAAAATAAAAAATGATTTTTAAAATAGTTTTTTAAATGGAAAATAAAAGAGAAAATCCATAAAATGCTTCAAAACACCAAACAAATGGCCAAGAAAATTATGGAAAGTCATAAACAACTCAAGTAACATATAATAAAATTTTGAGAATTTTAAAATACCTAAAATAATTGTTATATCAATTAAAATGCTTGAAACAAGAGAAAATTAATGAAAAATAGAAAATCATAAAATAAAATAAGGTGTAAAATAATAAAAGAGAGTTTTAGAATTTTTTTTTGGGATTTTATGAGATAAAATATGATGAGAAATGAATTTTTAAAAGAAAAATAAATTAAATTAAATTAAAACAAATAAAAGAAATTAGAAAATGTGTGGACCCTTGGATCAGATTTCATTAATCCAGGTGGCAAATTTGATGGATCTGAACAGAAGGCGCGCCATAGACCTCAAATGAAATAAACACAATAGATCAAATTTAAAACATCCAATCAATTTAAAACAAATGGCGCACTGTGATTGGTCAAAACCTTTAAAACAAACTCAGGCCACCTCAGAGCACCTCTAATCATCTTCTCTGGTGGCTTCTCACTGGAGTTTTGGCAAATGGAACAGTTAGGTCATGAAACCGTATGCCATAATGATAGTTTCATCAGTGCAAACTCAACCATGTGTTTCACTTTCATTTATTGAAAGTGAGCATAGAGAATTTGAAGAAAAATTCAATGTAAATCGTAAAATGAAAAACAAAATTAAACTCAGCATACAATGAATTGAAACAAACTAAAGCATGGAATAGAATCAGATGCCATAAGCAACACAATAGCATTTAATTTGAGTCAAAAAGGTGCTCTAAA
This sequence comes from Lathyrus tuberosus, assembly GCA_022829125.1. NCBI lineage: Eukaryota > Viridiplantae > Streptophyta > Magnoliopsida > Fabales > Fabaceae > Lathyrus > Lathyrus tuberosus. The sequence continues at coordinate 12,243,791 of JALAZF010000158.1, forward strand.
CTACCTTGTGCAAGTATGATCTGAAGTGCTTGGTAACTGGACTTGGTTAAGGAATTTCAGTGAGTCTTAAGCTTTGATTTTTCTTGCTTTAGCTTCAGGAGACGGCAAGGAAGCTAACTGAAGCAAGAAATTGCTTTGAAAGAGCTTGAAAAGGAAACATGATCTCTGAAATTTTTGAGAGAATTTAGAGTTTCAGCAGGGCTTCTAGAGGCTCTCAAAGCTTAGTTTTCGATGTAATTGAGTCCCTTATTTATAGGAGGATTGTATGCAGCTCATACGTGTAAAGGTTTGTTGCAATTCGTGTGAATCTTGAGCAAGCAAAGTGTGACCAAAACTTGAGTGGAAAGCATTCAAAACGCAACACATTCTTCTTAATTTCAGGTTGTTTTGCATCTTTGTACATCACTTAATATCATCAGGCCCTAAACACGTGCATACATTGGCCTCAAATTGAGAATTAGAGTGAAATGTAAAACTGATTTCTAGCAATTTTTCAGTTGCAAATGGCCATTTTCAAAACCATGTGAAATCATGTACACTTGACCATTGCATCTCATTCTTTTTGCCAAATGATCACATCATAACATTGAGTACAATGTGAAAAGAATGTATTGATTTGGACACCTGAGCAAAACGTTATGAACTGGTAAAGTCAGCATCATGACCTATAATTAGAGGTCAAAATAATTCTAAAACCAAAATGACATATAATGTCTTCAAACTTTTCATGAATTTCCAAGTATAATTGGCCTTTGATCCTTAAAACAAACTTGTATAGGGCATCAAATATGACAATTGGCAAAAAGAACCACCCACAAAAGATGAAAATTAGGAGAGTTATGATATTTGGAAGTTAGGAAAATAACACTTGAATTTAGGTCAAATTTCACTATGTCCATAAAGTGACGTCTAATGTTTCCAAACCTTTGATGATCTTCCAAACATAATTGGCTCTTGACTTGTAAATATATCTAGTAGAGGATGTCAAGAAGAGTCATTTTCCCCAAGAAACACTCAAAAATGTTGGAAAATGAGTGAGTTGTGATATTTTGAACTTGGACTTGAAGTGTTGACTTTTTAGGTCAAAATACTTTGAATGATCTTGCAACCTTTGAACTTTTCTTGCATTTCAAGATACAGATCATGTGAACTCAAAATGATGTGCTCTTGAATTTCCTTTGATTAAACTTGCAATGGCTTGAGGAAACTTGTTGATGAAGACATAGAAATAAACACATGAACCTTTGAAGTTTCTTGAGAAACAAGCTATCAAACTTTGAAATATCTTTGACCAAATGAAGTAAATGATGCTTGAGTCCCTATGCTTTGAGATTAGAGGTCATGCTTTGATGAATAGCCTTTGAAAATCAATTGTTGACCATACTTTGACTTGAGGAACTCAAACCCTAGCTGAGGAGACAATCACTTGATGCTCTTGATTCCAAACCCTACCTTCCAAAAGAAAAAAAAGGACAAGACATATTTTATGTATTTTGATTAATGGTTAGTGTATTATAAAGCATGCAAATACAAAAATGTAACAAGATATACAAAGAGGTGCTTGATGATCTCTGCAAAGGCAAGCCCAAAGATGAGAGGGTTAGGAGACAACCAAGTTTGTGATCTTGATATAGTGCAAAGATGTAAATAAGGTCGGAACTTAGGGGTAAAAATTTGGGAATGACACTCATCAAGTTAAAATAGAATTGCAACACTTCCCTTTGAATGTTTCTTGAGGAGTGAGAAGAGTACCATCATCCTTCTGCAGGGTGTTCATACTTTTCAGCTTGTGCCTAGCTTTAATGGAAGCATGGAAATACTCATTATTACAATCTCCAAGTTTTAGCCAGTCCATCTTAGCCTTCTACTTAAGCACCTTTTCCTCCAATTCTTGCAGGGTTATACGTTCCTTTGTATGCTTCTTCATCAGGTCTATCTTTTTAATATTCATTTTGTCATTACAGAGGTCCAACTGGGCTATTTGCAAGTTTGCCCTAACCATCACAATGTTAAGTTCCACATTAGTAATATGCTTGCTCATAGCCTTTAGGATAGTTTTTAATCTTTCCAATTTTTTCCAATATTGAAGCTCCTTCTTTTCCTATATTGATTGGCATGCCTATGCAAACAAAGCATAGCACGATCAGACACACTAGGGTGCATAACAGTGAGGTTATAGCCACTATGTTTGTGAAGCCAATCTAAGTTGCCCAGTACTCTGTCAATTCTGGAGTAGATAGCATTTTCACATTGTTTGTTTGACCAAGTGTAATAGTCCCCATTACTGTCCATTTCATATAAATCAATGGGTTCCATCATGTTTCTCAAGTCAATATACTCCTTTTCAATAACAATATTACCTCAAATTATTATTATTCAAATGCCTCTTAGTCTCTCACATTTCACCAATAATAATAATAACAATTATTATTATTATTATTATTATTATTATTATTATTATTATCACTATTATTTTTTATTATCATTATTATTAGTATTGTCATTATTACAATTATTATTTTCATTATTATCACTATTATTATCACTATTATTATTATTGTTATTATTATTTTTATTATTGTTATTATTATTATTATTATTATTATTATTATTATTATACACCTATATTTTTTTAAATATTGTAATTCATTAAAAATTAAAAGGTGAACCACAAAAGTGAGAGGGGATTAGACCAATATCTTCTTAAGGCAAAAAAAAAACCTAAAAAAAGCAAGTCAAGCTTGTTTTTTACAAAGCCAATTCTAATTTCTATAGGTATGGCTTCAAAAATGGTCATTGTATTAGATAGGCGATCAAAGTTAGCAAAAAAGTACGCACATGAGTTTCCTTTCTTATATATGTGAGTTATAAAAAAAGACATATTAAAAAATATATTTTTACATTGCAACCATCTACCTTTGAGTTGCCAAGGTATAAGAGATTCCTTTGTAAAAGATTGTAATACCACACAAGAGTCACTTTCAATCTACAGCATAGACCACGCTTTGTCTCTAGCAATGTCAATTGCTCTAAGTACGACAGAGAATTCAACATATGTAAGGAATTGACAATCATAGTAGACTTAGAAAATCTAAGAATAAAGTTACCAAGGTAATATCCAAAGATTCCCTCACAACCACTAGTTTGGGAAACCATTGCGCCATCACAATTACATTTTAACCAGGATCTATCAGGAGGTTTCCAAATAACTTCCTTCACCACTAGAGCTTTAGGAGGATGAAAATTCACATGAAAGATTTGAGAAGCTTCAAATCAATCAAAGAGGAAGAGGAGAGAAGAATAAAATTGTTGTCAGCCAATATGATATGAGCTTTATTTTTGGATATATTTCTATGAATTGAAGAGAGGTTGTTGAGGAACCTAATATCTGAGAGAATGAAGACAATTATAACAACAATGACAAGAGCTCCATGAGGAGAATTACTTTTGTTACTAAGAGACTACAAGTCCTATATAGAAGGGATATTGATGGATGACTTGAGAGAGATGTCAAACTAGTGCCAGATTATACTTGCATAAGTGCAATGAAAGAAGGTGTGGTAAGTAGTTTCTAAGTGACACTTGCAAATTCTGCACATGGAAGCCCGTGAGAATTCATTGTGCTAACTGAGCTCATTTATTATGCATGAGATGCCAAGTCAAGAAATATTTTAAAGGAGGGAGATCCTCATTCTAAATACAGTTATCCCAATTCTTCTTTAATGTTGGGCACTTTGATAATATAAGCATGCTTTAAGGACATAATTCCATCAAAGGAGCTAGGCCAAATAACCTTATCCCTATCACTTCCAGACTTAATACAATGCTACAACTCGTGAGCCAGAAAATGAAATAAGTCGTGTCAACTGAAAAAGATGCACTCGTGATTATTAATCGATTTATGAGTATTGACCATGTCTGGATCAACGACATGTTCCTGCAGACTATTAATATAAGTTTTATGCAGTAAAGGCTCACCCCCACCAAGAGTCTTTCCAAGACTTTACCTGCCTAGCTACCTTTTCCAATGAGCCAGGAAATCTTAGACATCAAAATATTAAATTGGCTTAATTGCAGTTTTAGTCCCCCTATTATCCATTTTTCTCGGTTTTGGTCCCCCCATTTTCAAATCCAGGTTTTTAGTCCCTTAAGTTTGGTTTTATCAGGGTTTTAGTCCCCCACGCAGTTTGAGGCCAATTTTTGATGACATGGCACTGAGATATGCCCACATGTCAATGCCAAGTCAATAATTGAGACTTTTTAATATTTTAATTCCTTTTTATTATTTTACATTTATCTTATTTTTATTTATAACATGCCTAATAATCTGAATAATAAAAGTCATTAGAAATAATACTTCAAGTTTTCATGCGTTTCCTATTTCTCTCCAATACCTCAAACCCTAACTTTCGTCTTCGTCTTTGTCCGTTACTGCTGCAAACCTTCGCCGATTCACATAAACACAAACTTCGTGGATTTCGTCTTTGTCTTTTGCCTCAAACTACTGCAACATTCTTGATTTCATCTTCGTCTTCTACTTCCACTGTTGTACATTCCAGATTGCTCATTCTGAGTTCAACATGTCAGACCCAACATATGTTTTGAGGTATGTCTCAATGTTTGAATACCATGTCTTCTGAATGCGTTTATTGTGAGTTATATATGTTTCCGTAAAGTTATGTTATAAGTTATATGTGTTTCTGCAATGTTTGAACACCAATGTTTGAAAACCCTTGTGAATGCGTTTATTGTTATGTTATGGTGGTCCCAAAAGTTTTGATATGTCATTGTGAGTTTATTGATAGTTTCTTGTGGTCCTAGTATATTGTGGTCTAATTTATTATGGTCTATGTTATTGTGGTCCATAATGTCTGCAACCATGTGTCTTACTCTATTTTGTGTATATAGGCCTGAAGAAAAGCAAATTGTCAGACATAGAATTCACCACAAGGGACAAATGATATATCATCCTGTAATGTTGTATGTCGGTGAAAAAATGGCTTAAATGAATTGGGATTGGGATGTGGACTTAATGTCCTATATGCACATTGAAACTATGATAAAAAATTATGGTTATAGGAATATAAAATGTTTGTGGTATGTGAATCCTAAGTTTTCATTTTCTAGAGGGATTAGACCTTTGAATAATGACACGGATGTGTTAACCTTTATTGAAGATGTTAAAGGGTTCCATGTCATCAATGTTTATGTTGAACACACAGTTAACATACCTGAATACATAGAAGTTGAGGAAGTTCAAACTGTTGTGAATGTGGAGGAAGTTGAAGCTGATGTGAATGTTCAAAGTGATGTGAATCTGGATGAAGATCATGCTGATGTGAATGTTCAAAATGATGTGAATGTGGATGAAGATGAAGCTGATGTGAATGTGGAGGAAGATGAAGCTTATATGAATGTAGAGGAAGATCAAGCTGATGTGAATGTGGAGGAAGATCAAGCTGGTGAGAGTGAAACTGATCTGGATTATGAGGTTAGTGAGAATGATGAGAAAGAAAGTGAGAGTAATATTGTTTTGGTTCTTGAATATAGTGTTGAAGATAGTGTAGACTGGACAACAATTCTACCCAATGATCATATTGAAGGTACTTCCAGTTATAATTATGCTTCTGATAATGAAACTTGTGATTCAGATAAGCTTCATAGCCTATAGGAAAGTGATGAAGATGAAATGGAAAGGTTTCTAACTTTTAAGGGAAGCACTAAGTTTGAGCTAGGCATGATGTTCAAGGATAAGTTGCAAATTATAGATGCCATAAAGGAATATGCAATGGATAACAAGAAGAATATTTTCTTAAGGAAGAATGACAAGAAAAGAATGGTTGTAAGATGCATGGAAGGTTGTCCACTTTATATAAGATTTAGTATGAGGACTACCAATAAATTTTGGCAAATTGTTAGCTTTGTTGAGAAACATAGTTGTCATACGACAGCTAAGAATAGACAAGCCAAAACTGATTGGTTAGCTCCAAAGTTTGTGTATACATTAAGACACAGTCCTGACATGAGATGTAAAAGTTTGATTGCAGAAGCCGTTCAAAAATGGGGTGTGAAGTTGTCCATTAATCAAGCTTACGGGGCCAAGAGAAAAGTAATAGATCTGATTCAACGTACTGGTTGTGATCAGTTTACACATTTAAGAAGATATGCTGATGAATTGCTTAAGTCAAATCCAAACTCTACAGTTAAGATTCAATGTGCTGATTCTGAAGGAGGTCCTATTTTTGAAAAAGTTTATGTGTGCTTGGAAGCATGTAAGGCTGCATTTGCAACAACATGCAGACCATTGATTGGGTTGGATGCTTGTTTCTTAAAAGGTGACTTTGGTGGGAAGTTGATAGCGGTTGTTGGAAAAGATGGAAATAACAAGATGATGGCCATAGTATATGCGGTTGTGGAAGCTGAAACAAAGGACTCATGGCAATGGTTTATAAAGTTACTACTTGATGATTTACAATCTATTCAACATAAGGTCTACTCATTTATCTCCAATCAACAAAAGGTTATTACATTTTGTCATTACCTTAGATTTTGTCATTACCTTACATTCTGTTATTAAATTACATCATAAAATTCTATCATTACCTTACATTCTGCCTATTGTTATCAAATTACATAATGAAATTCTGCTATTCAATTACATCATGAAATTCTGCCATTATATTACATAATGAAATTCTGTTATTACCTTACATGCTGTCATTACCTTACATTCTGCCTATTATTAACAAATTACATTCTGTTAATAAATTATGCCTAATGTTATTACATTCTGTTACGTAGGGATTGGTACCGGCTATTCTAGAGACAAGTCAATATGGTGAACATAGATTGCATGTGAAACATCTTTATGGCAATTAGAGAAAGAAATATCTGGGGATAGAGATGAAGGGGGCTTTATGGATGGTAGCTAGGGACACAACAGTACCTCTATGGGAGAGAGCAATGAATCTTATGAAAAAGCTCAATGTGAAAGCTTGGAAAGAGATGATGAATGTGCCTGCTGCATGTTGGACTAGATCACATTTTAAGACAGATATGCAAAGTGACTTGCAAGTTAACAACATGTGCGAAGCCTTCAATCAAGCAATTTTGGAGTATAGGGACAACCCTATCATTACACTGCTAGAAGGAATAAAACACTACTTGACTTTAAGGATTGCAACTAAAAAATAAGCTTTAGGTAGAGTTAAAGGCATCATATGCTCCAAAATACAGCAAGTACTGGAAAAAACAAAAGAGGGTGACTGAAGGATGAAGTGCAAGGTGGCATTCGGATGATAACTTTGCACTTGTTGGAGTGTCAAATGGTGTTGAGACTTATTCTGTTAATTTATCGCAGAAAAAATATGCATGTCGAAAGTGGGATCTGACGGGGATACCTTGTTGTCATGCTATCGCATGCATATGTTTTAATAAGAAGGAACCAGAAGAGTATGTTTCGTCATACTATAGGTAATTTAATTCATTTCAAGCTTACTACTTCATAAATTGTATGTTAGCTTATATGTTAGCTTACTTCGTTTTTACTGTGAATAGGAGGTCTACTGTGATGGCTACTTACAACCATATCATCCAGCCAACAAATGGCCCGTAACTATGCCAACAAATGATAGAACTGAACCAATCCAACCTCCGGTCATGAGGAGAGCTATTGGTCGACCAAAACAGAATCTTAACAAGACAAATGATGAGCCAAGAAACACACACACTTTACCAAGAAAACTTTAAATGGTGAAATGTAAAAAATGCGGGAAGTTGGGACACAACAAGCGCACGTGCAAAGGAAAAAGGGCAGCTGAGAGATCAATACCCAAAGGTGGCAATGAAAAGGCGAAGGCAAATGGTGATGGGCAAACTATTATTGAAGTAGGATCACAAGCTCCAAAACCAAATCATCACTAGATGCTTGTTTCTTATTTTGTGTTTATGTATTGGTGCATTTTGTATTTTGGTATTTTGGTAATGCAATGCAATTTGAGTAATGTACTGCTAACTTGGTATTTTGGTATTTTGGTCTTTTGACAATGTACTGCCATATCAGTTTGGTATTTTGACAATGTACTGCCATATCTGATTGGTATTTTGACAATATACTAATGTTAACATACTATGTATTTTGTTAAGGTTGGTACTGCTAGTTTGTTAATGTTGGTACTGTTCATATCAGACTGTTATCTTGTTAATGTTGTTGGGAATATCAGATTGCCATATACTAATGTTGGTACTATTTATTATTAGGATGTTGGTACTATTCATATTGGATTCAATTTGGTATTTTGACAATGTTAGCCCTATCAGACTACCATATCAGACTGCTTTTGTGCAAACTGCTATTGTGCAAATTGTTTACAAAAGACAATTGTGCAAACTGCTATTTCATATTGTGCATTTGTTTAGACTGTTTTTTTGTTTATTGTGCAAACGGAAATCGTGCGGATTGTTTATTGTTTACAAACGGTAATTGTGCAAACTGCCATATACTAATATTGGTACTGCTATTGTTTATTGTGCAATTGCATTTTGTTAGACTTCTTTTTGGTTCATACTAGTGTCACAATTGGTGCATTTTGTTAACATATCAGTGTCACAATGTTGCCAAAATTTTGTTACCTGCTATACCAGTTCAAAACATGGTGCTTTACCAGTTCTTTTGTTTACATTTTGTGTACATTCCACATTATACATAACTAAACAAAACATAACACACAAATGTAACCAAAACATAACAATTCATCACATAACCATTTTTCCATTACTACAAACCAATTATACATAATCATTTGAATACATGTGTTGCAACTAATGCAAACACAAGTAATAATACAAACACAATAGACAAAGCCAACAAATAACCCATAAACTTTATCTTCATCTTCAACAAATCTTCATTTTTCTTTGTGTCCCTAATTAAATCCATAACCTCATCATTCTTATTTTTCAAAGATCTAATCAAATCTTTTGTATGGTTGCTCATCTCTTCATCAACCCATTCAAAATAATCACATCCTTTTCTCCTCATCACCTTATAATTACCACAACCAAGAAATCTTCTTCCAAGATTCTGATAAGTCCATGCTGTCATCAATGGTGACTCAATACCACACCAACATCTATTTCCTCTTCTTCTTAGACCAGACTGATTTGTTGAGACAAAGGAGAAGCTTGTTTTAGACACTGTTTGAGAAGAAGATACAAGAAGAAAATAACATTGGGTTAGATCGAAAATGAAGAACTCGAAGAAGAACAAGAATCAATGGCCTTGGTTGATTGGGGCGCACTTGAAGAGCAGTGGGTTTGTGAAGGAGGCGTTAACTTTGAAAGATGGAACAAGAAGATGAGTTAGGGTTTTTTTGAGTTATTTAGCATCTTATAAATAAAAATAACATAAATGTAAAATAGTAAAAAGGAATTAAAATATTAAAAAGTCTCAATTATTGACTTGGCGTTGACATGTGGGCAATTCTTAATGCCTTGTCATAAAAAATTGGCCTCAGACTGCGTGGGGGACTAAAATCCTGATAAAACCAAACTTAAGGGACTAAAAACCTGGATTTAAAAATGGGGCGACCAAAACTGAGAAAAATGGATAATAGGGGGACTAAAACTGCAATTAAGCCAATTAAATTCAGGTTTGATACCACACCAGATAGTACATAAGATATGATAATTGATTGTCCTATGTTTTCTAATAACTCTTTCTTTAACAATTTTGGCCCAATTCTCCTTGCTAGAGATCATATCCCAACCTAGTTTGAGATTTGTAGCATTGTTCAATGTGACCATGAATCTTAATCCAAGGCCTTCATTCTGATTAGGTTGACAAATATTTTTCCAAGCCATTGTCACTATCTTTCTGGTAGATATGTTACCTCTCCATGTGAAATTTCTGGAAGTGTGATCAATCATCTTCAAAAGTGAAACAGGCCAAGAGTATATACTCATAGAATGATAAAGCATGTTGTGAATGACTGACTTAACCATTAACACCCTACCAACATAAGACATAGTCAAACCTTTTCATGAAGATAACTTTGAAACCAATTGGTCAGCCAGGGCCTACAAATGTTCTTTTTTGACTTTGCCTTTGAAAATTAGAATCCCTAAATAGTTAAAGGGCAAGGAACCCTTGAAGAAACTAATGATTTGAGAGTAATGATTATCCCTTATGGCAAAAATTGGTCCCAGGATAATGGTGGACTTGAAAGCATTGATGACCTGACCATAAGCACTAGGGTAACTTAAGAACATGTGCTTGAGAGCTAGAATGTTGAGAGAATTACTTTTGCAAAAAACATGGGGAAATATGAGTTGGAGCACTAGGAGAATTACTTTATTATCTGCATAAAGTATATGAGTTGGAAAACAAATATCTTTGATTGCCTTGATTGGAGCCAGTTTACCAGTGAAGACTATATTTGATAGATGCCTACCAAGAGCTTTCTTTTCTAGGAAAAACAATAGGGGATAGGGGATCCCCTTATCTAACCCCTCTCTTACATGGAAAGAAACCATGCATAGAGCCATTGGTTGCAACATACATCTTGGCAGATTCAAGGATATTTCTTATCCAATTGCAAAAGATTGACTTTAAACCAAACTTACTTAAGATTTTGATAAGAAAATCCTAATTCAAAGTATCAAAGGCCTTTAATACACCTACTTTAAAAGCTATATTCCCACCATGAGATATTCTATCCAAAAGGTTAGCAACTTCAGAAGCAAGGCACATGCAGTCATTGATTTGCTTCCCTTGGATAAATCTTTTTGCTCATTGGACAGAAGAAAAGGAATAGTTGTAGCTAATCTATTAGCTATAATCTTGGAGATAATTTTGAGCTTGTAGTTTGATAAAGCAATGGGTCAGTAATTATCAATGGAGTCAGCTTCAATTGTCTTTGAGATGGGGATGATTATGTTTGCATTTTAATTGGCAGACTGCATTACAAACCTCCACATGAATGATATTCCAGTAAGTTTGATAAATGAAACCTCAAAATCCATCAGGACCTCTAACACTTTCCTTTCTGAGGTTAAAAATAATAACTTTGATCTCTTCATGGGAAGGAGTGACAGTAAGGATGTTATTCACGGAATCCATCACCAAAGAGGTAATAATATTAATCATGTCAGAACATTGAACATCGCCTGCAAAACCAAAAATGCTAGTAAAATAATTTATAGCATGCTCAGCCATCTCAGATGGGTCAGTGATCAGGGTATCTCCATCTCTTAAACTGAAATTATGTTTCTAGCACTTTTGATCTTAGCCATCATGTGGAAATAAGCATTGTTTCTATTCCCATGCTTATGCCATTTAACTATAGTTTTATCCATCCAGAAAATCACCTGTTTAGCCACATCATTTTATAACATCATTTAAACTTCAACTTCTTTTTTTCTTCAAATTATCATTCATGCAAAGTAACTGAATTGGATTCTTGATCTTGGTGAGAGTAATGGTTAAATTTTGAACTAGAAAATGAATATCCCCAAAGATTTCCTTATTCGAAGACTTAAGACGTTGTTTGAGGTTTAGAAGTTTTTGAGATAGGATATACATTGGACATCCCACAAAAGGACGAGCCCAAATACTCTATATGAATGGTTATAAGATGATCCCTATAACCCCTAGTCTATAATAGATTACTCATTCATTGTGAGGGCAAACAAAACCAATTCAATGTTTACAGATGAATTCATAATAGACAATTAAAATGAACAAGAAATTGTATGAGAACATATAATAAAGTCTGAATTGATAGCTTTAGTTCAAATTACTCTAGTGGAGACTTGAGTACAAAGATAATGGAAAATAAATAGAAACTTGCAAAATAAAAACTGGACACTCTAAACTAATAACCAACTATGATTTATATAGAAAAACCTAAACTTGACTCAATATCTTTTTGTTAAATGGTCATTACATTAGAAATAAATCAAAACAAATCATACCAAAGTTACAAAAACATGAGAATCGGTCTGAAAAATAAAAGAGATAAAGTGGATTTCACCCTCCTAGTACGACCCGTAAAAGGTGTTACGCGTGGTAATAGTAGGCCTCTGGTTCATGTACTAGAGCATCAAAATGGGGGACTCCTATTGCCTTACTGCTACGGCACGTAGCAGCTGCTACGGGTTGCCATAACAGCCCTCTGGATTTTGTATGAGGAATTTACAACTTTTGACGTTTTTCTATGTTTCGCTCGTTTTCGATCCCTTTTCACATCGAACACTCATTAGACCCTGAAAATGGAAAAAGCACCCAATCAAAGTATAAATACAATAAACGAAAATAAATCGAAGAAAAAACGATGAAATGCTAAATAAAACCGACTAGAAATAACAGTACAAAAATCACATATCAAACTCCGCCAAACTTAAATCGTATGCTAAAGTCTAGCCAATTTGGTTGTAGAGAGATATAGAGAGACTTTATTTGAATTATAAATCTTTCAAAATGAAAGCTATGCATATATTTTTTTCATTGCCACTTGTTAATACTGTTCCCAATACTGTTTTTATTAGACAATAATGCTTGACATTTTAGTCTATTCTAGATATATTTAAAGTGTAAGTTGTATATTCATATGTTTATACTCACATAAATTACGCCCCTAACTACAAAAGTGGTTATTATTAAGCATATATTAAGATATGTCAAATATAAAACAATATAATAAATCTAACAATATACATACAAAAAAATATGTTTTATTATAAAAAATTGTCAAAAATTTCAGTAATAGCGACTAATCTTGGACAGCATGATGAATTATTGTTCATATTTTAATTAACATGTGCCTTTTCTCAAAATATTAGAATAATTTGAACATCAATCTCTAAACCTAGTTAACGTATTTGGCAGAGAATATAGACTTTATGCAAAACTTTAAAAGGCTAAACTTTATATACCATTTGAACACAAACGTCTTTATAGGCATCTGTGACTCTGACTTCATATTTAACTTTTTTAAATTCTTTCATGTGATAAACAAAAAACTTTCATTAGCTAGAATGAGGGAAATTCTTAATACTGACTTCAACTTTCATATATATTGTGTTCATCATTCTTTCTCATTTTTCCTATGAAAAACAGGAAACATGCATGCCGTTTGATATTGATATGTAGTGCTAGAACAGTAGGATTATGACATGTTGACTTGAGAAGTTTATAAGTTTAAGGTTCTCTTAATAGGGAGAAAAGTATATTTTAAATTTCTAATCAACTATTATTGGGGAATTAATTAAGAAAACGCTAATGTCCTGAATTTATTTATTCATGAGTAGCTAAACTTTCAACATCTCCTTAGATTTTTTGTGTAAAAAGATTTCACTTTTTCAGCATATGACATGTGGGCTCATGTCTAATGCATGTAAAGCCACCTTAATTCTAAATGTCATAATCAAATATGTACTCGAATAATTATTGATATTCGTTCTTGCTGTGAGTAAAAAACATAAGCTTCGATTGGCTGTACTCAAAGAAAGACAAATGAGGATGGATAATTTTAAAAAAATCGACGATTATACTATGACTTTTCAGATGACTATAATTATAATTTGAGATATTCGAGACAAACAATTTTAATAAAAAAAACTGTTGTGAAAAATAATATCGGGATAACAAAGTATATTTGGTTTATTGAACACCAAGAAATCCACAAGGATAGAAAAGAATAAAAAAACTTGAACAAACAAACGAAATCCTATTAAGGTTCAAAACTTGAACAAACAAACGAAATCCTATTCACAAAGGAAGAGAAACGAGGAAGAAGAATAGAGAATTAGTTAAATCTGTTTTACTATTCACTTTTTCAATAGGGTTCAAAGATTACAAGTGAATATCAACAATTAACCTCTCTCAACCTAATAAGGTTTTGTCACACGTTAGGAAGAGAGACTAGTATGCTATTTATAATAAACCTAACATACTAAACTAATGGGTTTTTTAACAATTATCCATTACAAGCTAACTTAGAGTACAAACTAACTTAAACAATTGGATCCAGAATACAAGGCCCAATTCGATCTCCTACATACTAGAACACAATTCAACTACAGCATGTAGGTCTTCGACAACAGCATGTGAGCGGACTTCGACGACATGCTAAAACTAGAGTTCGATCCAATATCTCACAAAAATGCTTTTATATTTGATAAAAGATTATTGTATTTTTAAATTATTTTTTCTTTGACATCATGCTCACACCCTCCCTGACTTGCAATCTAAATGTATTGTAACAATTCTTTTTAAAAATATTACAAACATTCTTATTAGTTCAAAAACAATATTTCATTCATTTTAAGTGAATACAGTAGATAATTGGGAAGATACACCTCTTTTTGCAAATTGATTATCTCGTGCATCAAGTTGCAGTTGTACGTCTAAAAAGGTAGGCTTTTATCTATTGGAGGTAGGGTGACGCTAATTAATCAGCTGCTTTCAAACATGCCAATTCATCATCTATCTTTCTTCAAAGTGCCGACTGAGGTAATCAAGGAGATTGTGTCAGTGAGAGGAAATTTTTGTGGGTTGGGACAATTGAAAAAAGTAGTATGTCATGGGTGTGGTGGTCTATGGTGTGCAAGCCCAATGATGTGGGTGGTTTGGGAATCAAAGACATCGGTGTTTTTAATATAGCGCTGCTATCTTAGTGGTTATGGAGGTTCATTCACGAGCCTAATGCAATTTGGTCGGGTATTCTGGAAGCAAAGTATGGTAACTTGAGGAGAAGAATCCTTTCAAAAGATGTTCATAGAGTTGCTATCCTTGAATCACTTTGGTGGAAGGATATCATGGGGATTAGAGATTCTTTTCAAGATGAAAGTTTCATTAAACAATCGTCATGGAAGTTGGGTAATGGTGGATCAATTCCTTTTTTTAATTCTCCATGGTTGGGCGCATCAACCTTTAGGAGTTTATTTCCAGCTCTGTTCGATTCTTTGGAGTTTAAATAGGTTGTTGTAAAAGATTTAGCCAGGTGGGTGTTTACCGTTGAAAATGGCAAACAACCGCTAGTCCTCCAAAGTTACTAAGTCTTTGGTCACTTACAGGATCGACTAGATTGATCTTTGGACATGTGTTGTTAATTTAGTTTCTGGTTTTAATGATTATTAAGAGAATGTTGCAATTTCTTTTAAGTAAGAAAGAAAATGTAGATTGCAAAAGATAAACTGCTTAAAGATAAATGACAAGTAATGAATGTAGAAACTTGAAGTAAATTGCAGGTAAAGGTAAAAGACTTGGAATTTAAATGAATTTGATTACAAGGAGTGGTATTCAAACGTGCATTCTCTCAAAATCACTCTTTTCTCACACGCAGGCACTAGGAGTAAAATGTAGAGGTTTTGTATAATTGTTGAACACCCTTAAATGCTAAGTGTCCTATTTATACTAAGTCGAAAATAACCGTCATTCAATGGTCCTCTTGCTAGAAAGCGCCACGTTTCAGTCTGCATGCAACTCATTGCCTCAAAATCCTCCACGTGCCTTAAGAAACAGATACGACCAAAAGGTAGTTATCAGTCCCATTTGAATTACATCTGTCGAACCGCTTCTTCCAATGAACGTCGTCGAATTCCAATCTAGGAAAGAAAAATCTTTCTAAGTCCTAAACTATAGTGTCTTCTGTAACGCCCCAGTTTTGATCGTTTTATTTAATCGAGTCGATTTAGTTATTTTGAGTATTATATTATTTTTATTTATGATTTTGGTGCGATAATATGTTGTTCTGCATTGTTATTATATTTTATCGCGTTTTGGGAACGTTTGCGGGATAATTGAGAGTAAGGGTATTTTAGTCTTTCCCTAATTATTTACTAAGTTAGAAAAGAAAGAAAATAGAAATATAAGGGGAAGAGAGAAAGTAGAGAGAAAGAAATAGAAAGAAGGAAAAAGAAGAGAAGGGAAGAAGAGAGAAAAGAGGAAAAGCTTGGAAATCAAAGAAAACAACTTCTAAGAATCGATTTAATCGGGTAAGGGTGCGAAACTCGATTATACTATGCTTGTATATGATTATGTATGTATGTGTTTGGATGATTCTCTTGCTTTCCATGTTTTTCACTTCTAGGTCGAAAACGATAAAATGAGTAGAATCGATGGTTTAGGGGTTGGAAATCGATGTAAATGTGGTAGATTGCTTGTTGACATGATTAGAATAGGTTCTGATTGATGTATGTTGATTTGGAAATGTTTTGGTTGGAAAATATCATTTTTGGGGTTTCAAACAGCGCTGAAGAATTCTGAGTTTTCGCAGGTTCGCCTAGCGAACCTGGGACGAAGGTGGCAGCGAATGAAGTTTTCGTGAGTTCGCCTAGCGAACCAGTTAGCGAGGGTCGGCGAAGGTTCGCTGAGCTGTTCGCCTAGCGAACTTTGTGTGTTTTTGATGTTGGTGGTTGCTGCCTTGGTTCGCCTAGCGAACTTTGTGTCTGTTTTTAGCTAGTAGTTGGTTCGCTGGAACATTCGCCCAGCGAAGGTGCTAGCGAATGCTCGCGAGAGGGTTCGCCCAGCGAACAGTGCTGTTTGTGTAATTTTGTTTTTTGCATAACTTTTGATCTGTGGTTCGGTTTGAGGCGTGGTTTGATGCGTTGGAAAGCTATTGAGCTGTACTTTATTATTATGATGGTTTGGAATTTGTTAGCTGATTTAGTTATGTCGAGAATTAGGAATAGAGTCGTTTTGTCGACTTTTGTTGTTATAATTGTGTGTAATTGGTGTGTATCATGTAATGTGCCTTGAATATGGATATCGTATGACTTGTATGATGTTATATGATGTGAATACCTGTGATGGCATGTTGTGGTGATGAATTATGGCCGAAAGGCAAATAAATGCAATGTGTTGTATTTGATTATATATGCATGTTTATGGTTGCATATATGTGTGAAAATGCATTGGTTGTCATGAGTCATTGTATGCCAAGCATCATGATGTGCATTGTGGTTGCGTCCTGAGTGACGGCGGTTCCGGAGGGAATCTGCTATAACATCCTGAGCCTCGAAAATATGAGGTATGAATCGCCTGAGGACCTAAAGCGATGGTTATAGCTAGTTGCGTCCTGAGTGACGGCGGTTCCGGAGGGAATCTGCTATAACATCGTGAGCCTCGAAAATATGAGGTATGAATCGCCTGAGGACCTAAAGCGATGGTTATAGACGATCGTGTGCCCGCTTGTGGGGTGTGAGCGATCCATAAACACCGTGTGCCCGCGTGTGTGGTGTGAGCGGTGGGTGAACATCGTAGGCCCGACGGGGAGTTACAGTGATGTAACGAGCGATGGTTTCAGCAGAGTTCCTGAGTGGACTAGTATTGAGATTTGATGGAGTCGGTACCGCATATGCATTTGCATAGAGTCGTTGTGTCGGTCTCTTTGCATCTGCATGAGTTATGATTGCATTGGTTATATGTGGGAAATCATGATTTAGTTGATTATGTGCGAGACATTGCGATATGCAATTGTGATAAATGTATTGGGCAAGATTAACATGCAATTGGAGATGGATTAATTGTGTGATTGAGCTCTGAATAGCATTTGTGAATTGTTGTACATTCGTGTTAAATCCATTGAATTATGAATGATATGTTTTGTGTATAAACATATGCATGATGTGTGAATAGGTGATTATGTGAATATAATCGGTATATGCTTTATGTGTTGGTATTTGATAATTGTGGTGAAAATACTTGATATGTGTATTTTTATGTTGATATATATAATTATATGCATTTATATTATAATTATGTTTCTCACCCTTCTCCTGTTTTATAATTCTCTATGAGGCATTGCAGATTAGTGCTGGAGGTCTTTTTGCGAAGCTTAGGACTTCATTCTTTTATCGGTCGGCTCTGATATGTGACACCGGGTAGTTAGGGAGGCCGTTTGTGATTATGGCGTATTATGAATATGTATATTTTGGATTGTACATGTATGACCAACTTTTTTTTATATATTTATGATAATCAGTTTTAGATTTTCCGCTTTTATTCTAAAATATGATGGAAATGTGGGTGTAAGGAACTGAGTTCCTCTGTTGATTGCTACCCCACTATTGCATATCTTTATGGGCAGGTGTTGTGTGTTTTGTTTCAATATAATGTGATTCTCCCTGTCTATGCCATGATAATTGAAATATACTCTGATGAAATTTTGAATTTTTATTTACTGCTTTAATAGCTTGGGGGTATAGATTGGGGGTGTTACATCTTCGATACATAAATCTCTTCGACCAGGTTCCCAAATACTCCCTTATCGAAAACAACATTCTCTCTCATAATAATACTTCAAACTCCAACAACCCATTTTCAATCTTCACACTCATCGAAATGTCTTTTTTATTGGTCATTGTCGAAAATCATCATGATATTCTTCAGAATATAACCTTAAAACTCCTAATTGCTTCCAACATTAACGAGTTTCAAAATCCTAGCCAACAAATTGCCCCTCAAAAATGTCATTTTTAACATAAAGAGAAAAGGACATATTTTGAAACTTTTCGACACTATTATACCGTTACTGTTGTGACATCATGGTCATCATGACTACGCCGCTTCAGTAGTCTAATCATGACGTGCAAAAACCCAAAAAACAATCATCACTCCCCAACTTACTAGGAAATAGTGGGTTACCCTCTACAACCGTTCTATTACACCATAACGGGCGAAGACGTGCCCCACGATCCCAACCACTACTCATAATGGATGAAATGAAGTGTCTTGTTTTTCCAATATAAATATTTTACCTCGTCTTTTTTTTTTCAGTTTTTCACCTTTCTGAACTTTCTTCTCTCTTTCAAGTGCAAGAACAATTATTCATCTTCTCACCAGCAGACCTCAACAAACTCAAAGTACTTTCAACTTTAATCATCAATGACGTCCAAGAAAACACCAGTTCTTGCTAAAAATGCTAAGAAACAACCAGTTCTCCGACCCATTCACAAAATCTTCAGCCCTCAAACTGCAAGTAATCAACAATATATTCCAGACCCTCCCCTCGAGGAAGAAAAAAGGAAAATCTATCAATCTCATGTACTTATTCCCATTTTAATTGCTGGAAAAATACATGCTCTTCTTGGTCCTTTACTAGAAGTTGATACATATGATGTAAAACTTAGAGACTTTTCCCAACATATCATAAAAATAAACCCATAGCAAGTAGGAGAAAATCTAAATCTGCTACTAAAACCACAACCCCTGAATCACGTAAGGGAACTGATAACCAGGCAACGCCTTCGACTGAGCCTGAAGAAAACACCATTAGCTTAGATTATTTGAGAAATGCTCTTAGAGCATTCCTCTCTTGCCCCCTGTAGAAAGATCCTGAGAACTATTTGTCTTGACAGGTGAAGATAGAGAAGAAGAAAGCTGATTTTTGGAAAGAAATGGAAATTTTTGACATGATCCAGTTGTCGAAATATGGACCCGGCTACTGCCATACCATGTTACTCACTTCCTTATACTTCTGGGACAACACACACAACAACTTCCACTTGCCTTGTGGAATGCTAACCCCCACTCTCTTCGACATAACCGCTATCACTGGTCTTCGACCCACATGAGAGTCTTTTGATCCAAACTTGATGATAAAAGACACTATTGGCTTCGACGGGAATCGATCAACTTTCACCAATTACATTTCTAACCATCACAAGAAAGATACTAAAGAGGTATCTGATGAAGAACACATTGCTTTCCTAGCTCTCTGGTTATCTCATTGTGTTTTCTACTCAAGGTCTTTATAGGTAGCGAAAAAATTTCTGGCTATGGCTAACCAACTACATGTTGGTCAAAAACTCTACCTCAGCCAGCTGATCCTGGGTTACCTGTATGAATCATTGGGAGAAAGTGTGGCACTTCTCAAAAATATTCACGTTGGGTCGAACCTGAACTTAAATCTAGTTGGTCCATTCTGGTTAGTTCAGCTATGGCTTAATGCCACATTCGAACCCTCTCTATGGACTCGCAACACAATTGATGAAGAAAGTGATGAGATTAAGAACAGACGGTTCGAAGGAACGCGCCTTGTCCGTGTAACTCCTAGTCTCGAAGGCTTAAATCCTTAGAAGACATATACTGAGTATCTAATGATGTATGCCAAGCGCTACAACTTTACTCCTTATATCGCCCCCTTCGCCAAAAGGACTCATGGTCCAGAATGGTTCACTCGAAAGTTTCCCCCTTTGTCAAAAGACCAGGAAGCAGAATCCATAGCCATATGGGATGCTTTCCTTACACCCAAACTAATTGCAACCAGACTTCGACCATCCAGAAACCAAATAGTCCTTCTTAGTTACCAACCAAACCTTGTCTCTCGACAATTTGGAATAAACCAGATTTTACCCAAACCCATTTTCTCGAGAAAAAATAAAGTCATCCTACAACATGCATCACACAGAACCTAAATGCGTCGAAGAAATAACTCGTTCCTCTGGCCTTACTCAACTTACTCTTATTCCTTTCACACCGTCCTATTTTTTTCCAAAGAATATGACACTTGGTGGAAGCAATACTATCTTGCAAAAATGTTCGACGTCAATGTTTTCAATTGACATTTAACATCTGATTTTTCTCTTATATAGGACAAAACATAGAAAGGTACTTCGACTCAGATCAAGGAAATTCAAAGATTTCAAAAATACTTTGAAACTGCCTATTGACCTGATGATCTTAGTCGAGCCATCCGTGAAGCAGCAATATCTTTAAAATAACAAATTATGAAGAAACTCCCAGATTTAAAACTACCTTCCTATGTTAAACCTGAAAAAGGTACGAAGTAGCTTTTAACTTATATCCTCCAAGGTTCCCTCGACTACCAACAGCTGATTTTGGTGTGGCTTTTAGCCTCCATTTCCTTACCGGTTCGTCTGTGGGGACTTTGTGAAAATCCTTCGACAAGAATCTCAAAAACTAGCAAAATGGGTGGTTCCGGCTAAGCATGCTTTGGAAAGTTTCAAAGGACATCTTCATATTGACATAGAGGATGTTCAAGTACTCTCTCCCATACTTGAAGGTGTGGAATAAAAGATTTTCTTTTAATTTTCTTTCTTTTCTAACAGTTTTCTTGACATTTCTTCTATTTGTGGAAATTGTTTTTTACTTATATTTTCTAGTTGTCGAACTCAAGCGACCAGTCAAAGCTCCAGCAAAGAAAACTGCAAGTCTAGACAAGGATGAGGGTGATGAAGAAGAAACTGCCAAGGCAAAAACAACAAAGGTACACTTTGTGTCCTTCTCGTTTCGATTGATATATCATTCTCATCCATAAATGTCTGTGTTATTCTTCAGGCTAATCGAAAATCACCTCCTACTTCCAAGAAATGTAAGGTTAAAGAACCTCAAGTTCAAATAATCGAATAAGATGAAGATCTTTCTCCATATACCTCCAGAATACGTAAGAAAAAGAAGAAGGCAAAAGTCTCTGATGCTACTTCCCTACCAAAATCCACTACTACCTTAAAAATAAAAAACAAGCCATTGACTACTCCCAAGGTAATAAATGTTAGTCCTAATCTTGTCACCAAAAGCACTCCTGAATAGGACGAAAGCGATATTCCAGCCCAGGTGCTGAAGGTCTCAAGGTAATAATACTTTCCCTCAAATCCTTTAACTAATCTTTCAACTCCTCTTCATTTCAACTCATCGTAATTCAATTTCTTTTGCAGGATGACGCAGATGGTGCAACACAATCAAGTGCTAAACACACAATTCTTGTGAACACCAATGCCCCTTCAAACCAACCCACTTCTAACAAAGAAATAAACAGGGGTTCATTGGGAGAAGTAAATGATCCAGTTGAAGAATAACGTGAAAGTTCTCCTCCCAAAGGCATAACTCAACAAAGTCAACCCACTAACTCCAATAATAAAGAAGATGGGGAAGAAGAGACTCTTGCGATCAAAATCCAAGATACAATGGACATTGATGACACAGAAAAGGTCGCGCCAAACATAGTAGATGACGCTTTGCCAAAAGTTTCTAGTCGAAGCGAAGATGAAGATGAAGAGGAAGAGGACCAACATGAGGAAGAATAATCCATGTTCGACTATGAAACCAACCCTCTAGAAGACGAATAAGAAGAAGAATAAGAAGAAGAAAAAGAAGTTGAACATGAAGCAGGACCAGATGAAACAATCAAAACTACTCCACCCCCTGAAACTGCCAAGGATTTTAAAGCTCCTTCGACTGGAACCACCACGGGTTTCTCCCAATATGAACTAGCCAACTTGCAAAAAACTAATCCTGTAGAATACCTAAAGGCTATCCTCAGTACAAGAGGTAGTTCAACTGACAAGTGTTCCAGTTCTTTGATGGTTTCTGGAGATCAATCTGGCCATAAATCTACTTACAACCTGCTTCAAAAGATTAAAGAAAAAGTTTTTGAAGTCAATTTGCTCCACCTCTTAGATACCAATTCTTCTGCTTCCTTCGAAATGAAAGGTCTCCTGATGTCGTAGATGTTCTCATAGAGCTTGGAATGCTCATTGATTACATAACTGCATACCTGAATCCTCGAAGAAACGTTACAACAAAATTAAAAGCAAAGTGAGCACCCAAATAACTGAGTGGCATGTTGCGAATGAGTCTACCAACAAAGTTGCCGCGTTGGAGAAAAGTTTCGAACAAAATCAATCAGAACTCACAACTTACTCTAACAACATTGCTGCTTGGGAGAAAAAGATTAAAGAATTGCAAGCAAAGATTAAGAAGGCAAAAAAGCGCAAACAAGAGATTCAACAACTCAATCGCCAGGAACTCGACAGAGAAATTTAAGTCAGAGTGCACCATGTCGAACGAGCTCAAATTTTGGGAGAAGAGACAGACACTATTACTTCAAACAAATCCTTAACTGGTCGTCACCTACTTCTCTCAAAATCGAAGTATGAACGCATAAAAGCCTCTCTACCCTTTTGATAATCCTGCTTGCTTGTTTGTGATGTAATTTGTTGAACTTTATTTTGATTTTGGATTTTGTGGTTTGTAATGACTTAGCCATTTTGGAATTTTACTTTTAATTACCATTTTGGCTATAAATTTTTCATATAAATTACTCTGCTAATATCTTAACCTCCTGAAGCATAGGCCTATATCTCTTCAAATATTTCCCGTTGACTCTCAGGAATCTCCGATCCTCAGCTAATTCTTCGATTTCATTCGCATTATTAGAAAATAACTGGACAACTTGGAACGAAACCTCTCATTTTGGGGACCAGTTACCCAATGTTCTATCTTTCTTATCCATTGGCAAAATCACTTTCCAAACTAAATCTCCAGCCGAAAATGATTTGACTTTTACTTTCTTGTTGTACGTCTTTTGTACCCTCTTTTTCTGCCTCTTTAACAATTCCAAAGCACTTAACCTTTCTTCATCTAAGTCGACCAGTTCATCCAACATCATGTTCCAATAAGTTTGAGATGGAAGTTCACTGTGTCTCTGGATCCTAGTCGATTAAGGTAAACCTCAACTGGTAACACTGCATCATGTCCAAAACTTAATCGAAAAGGTGTAGCATTTGTTGCCTCCTTAGGAGATGTCCGACAAGCCCATAAAATATGATCTAAAGTCACTACAAGAAAATTTGTCAGTACCCAGGGCCAAAAACCCTCGGTAACAAGAAAAAGCCGTGGGTAAAAGTAAATTACCGAGGGCTTACCAACGACTACGGGGCCCTCGGTAATTCGCTCCTCGGTAATGTCTACCGACGGCTATATAAACCCACGATGTTATCCACGGCTAAACCATGAATAGTTTGCGGGTAATAGGTGATTAAACATCAAGTTTTTTGTCTTATATTATCCACGACTAAGCCGTCAGTAAATTTACCAAGGGTTAAGCCTTCGATAAGTAACTCAATTTTTAGTATAAATTTACTGACGGTTAAGCCGTCTGTAGTATTGTAATTTTTTTAAAACAAATATACCAATATTTGATCGATAGATCTTTTTTTTTTTAATATTTTTCTTGTTTGCTCGGGTATGTATAACCATTTAACAAAATTTGTGAATATTTTTTCCCAAATAGTATCTCATTTAAATTCCAGAAAAACAATTCTTTAAATTTGCAAATAGTATCTCATTTAAATTCCAGAAGACTATATTATATACTATAGTGCTCTAGCAAAGTTACTACAACAACAGAAAACCATTTCTTTACTATTTTCAATGCTGAATTCAAAGGAAGAACTATAAATTATGTACAAGAAATCATCAATGGAAAACAATTTAAATAATTTTGTAAAAGCAAAAAAAAAATGCACAATTTACAGCAAATATGAATCTACTAAGAATAAAAACATCATAAACTACACAAATGCACTGAGATTACGAATTCCAGAATCCATAATTCAAATTTAAATGCAGAACAGAAGAACAAGAACAACATGTATAACCATTCAACAAACAAATCTCAAACCAAAAGTCAAACCTTAATATCAATCAGATCTCAAAAAACATTCAATTCAACAAGTTTGATGTAAACATGCTCAAACAAAACATAAAACAGGTTCAATTAAAATATAATGTGATTGTCAAAGTATTCTCATGAGTAAAATTAAAGCATAATATGATCTTATATGCTTCCAATAGAGTCATCATCACTGTCGGAGTCATCAATATTGTCGGAGTCATCATCATAGTCTGAATGACGACGATGGTGTTTGTCACCCTTGATAGAAGCAACACTTTCTGCTAATTCCCTCAATTGTCTCTCTAAATCTTGTGTGCGTTTATTTTCCTTGCGACATTCCTCTCGTGTAGCTCGAGCATCTTCCTCTGCAGCATTTGCTCTCTCTTCAATTGTTGCCATTTGTGCAGCAATCTCAGCAGAACCTTGACCGCTATATGGAGATACACGTGACTATTGGGTTAATGAGGAAACACCTGGCTTCTAATGCTTAGACAAGTCCCCAGCACCATAGAGACATGTTTTGTTTTGCTATAATTCTTCCTCAAAGTTCATCAATAAAATCTTGCAAGAACAAACATATGCCATGTTTTCAGCCTTGTACCAATTAGAAGAATAGAAACAAAATCATGCCAAAGAACAACAAGCAGCAAACCAAACCAAATACAGTGTACTTGAATCACCATCAGTAACTAAACTAAACACAATAGCAGCAAAGTGTCATAGCATAATATCAAGCAGTTATGTGCAAACGATCTCGAGTTCGAACGATAAATTTCCGTAGTAGAACTTATCACACAAAAGGCTTGCAAAGCTGTCAAGAACGCAACCGAATATGCAATAGGCATTCACATCTCAGGTTAACAGATGCATTTATCAATCTTGAAACGCATAAAATTGAAATCGATAACGGCGGAAACCATAAGTGCAGCCTTCATACCAAGAATCACTTACATTTCCATGAGATTGAATCAAATAACTTCTTCATAAAAACAGCATCACAAAGTCATAACACATAAGTTGAATCACACAATAGCAGCTTATTAATCTATACATCAACAAGATTTCTCAAACTGTAACATCAAAGGAAACTTAAAACCCATTTCTCATCTCACTTCACTCTATTTCTTAAACCTAGTTATCTCTACTTTTTAGCCCCTCACATCATATACAATATATATTATATTAAAATAAAATAAAATAACCATTAGAATAACAAGCTTCACTAATAAGAAACATTGATGCTAATACTGATGGTATTTTTGTTTTCCTGTAGATATTTACAAACGCAGATAATGCACATGCAACAATAACAATAACTATCAATAATAATATCAAAGACATGAACAAAACAAAGATTGATAATCATAACAAGAAATCGACTTGTTAAATTAGAAAGGAAAGTTATAAAATTAGGGTTTTGAAAAGAAAAAGAAAAAAAATAGAGTCAGAGAAGTGAACTTACCGATTTGTGAAGAGTTAGGACAAAAAACAGAGTCTGAGAAGAATCACTAGCGGCTGAGAGAAGTTTGGAGGATGAGAGAAGTTTGAAGAACGGAAGCTGAGAGAGAAGTTTGGAGAATGAGGGTTTGAAGTCTTAATACTGTTTTGACTATAAGAAATAAGAATCCATCTATGGAGAATGAGGGTTTAAAGTCTTAATATTGTTTTGACTCTAATTTTTGGTACTTTGTATATATGTCTAATATAAATATATTTGACATTCTTTTTTTATATAGTAATTATTTCCAATTAAAATTAAACACTCTAACCAATAATATACTAATAATAATGAACAGTATTAGTATATACTAATTATAATAAAGACTATTAGTATATCCAGACCTATTTGTAATATGTAACACTAATAATTTATCTAAACTTTATAATAGAAAATGTTTTTATAATTAGAATAAAAAATTATATTATTAGAATATCCAAACTTATTGGTTTTAAGTAATTTTAAGTAATTTTTTGTACCTTTTAAAAATATCATTAGTTTTTTTAATTTATATTAAAAAAAAAATATTGATTAATAGTATATATTTTAAGTGGTTTCAAAATAAGTGTTTAAATTTCTTATCCATAAAAATAGTTTTTTTAATTAATAATTTTGATTTTTTTTCTTTTAGTTTTTTAAATTAATAATTTTAGTATTCATTTTAATATAAATTTGTGACAGTTTTTTTTATAAGTATATAAAACTTTACCGAGGGTTCAACAATGGGTAATTACCGACGGTGCAAAACCGTGGATGTTTTCCATGGCTAAGCCGTGGGTATTGTTTCAAAAAAATATATTTAATATTGTCTCAGGTACTCACGAATTACCGACGGATAGACCGTCTATACCAAGAAAATTACCGACGACTACATGACCGTGGGTAATGATCCGTGGGTATATACAACTTTTCTTGTAGTGAGTCTTATGCCAATTTCTTGGCTTTCTACCAACATGATTCTTTATCAGTCCAATGACCACCTTATTTGTTGCCTCAACCTGGCCATTTTCCTGGGCATAATAAGGTGTTGATGTTAACAACTTGATCCGTACATCTTTGGCGAAATCCTGGACCTTTTGACCGGTAAACACTGATCCTTGGTCAGTAGTAATTGTCTCTGGGATCACAAACCTATATATTATATGTCTTTGGATAAATTCAATTACTGCATCCTGATCAATATTCACAAAAGGAATGGCTTCAATCCACTTAGTGAAGTAGTCAATACCCACCAAGATATATTTATGACTCTTCGAGGATGCTGGTCGAATCTCACCAACTAAATCCAATGCCCAACCCTTGAAAGGCCAAGGCTTCACAATGGATTGTAACTCACTTGCAAGAACATGTTTATACCAGAATGATTTTGGCACTCTTGGCATCCTTTGGCAAACTCAATGCAATATTTCAGCATAGTTGGCCAATACATTCCTCGTCGAAACAAAATCCACTTCACCTTATGGCCAACTTGGTGAGCGCCACATGCCCCACTATGGACATTCGACAAAGCTAGATAGGCTTCAGCCTCACTAATGCAATTAAGAAAGATTCCCTCAGGCGTCTTCTTGAAAAGCTCATTCCCTATTAGAGTATGAATCAAAGATCTATGCTTGACCTTACGCTCTACAGACGCAGTTGGATTTTTCAAATAGTCCACAATAGGCTTCCTCCAATCTGTGTCTGCCAAGTTGTCGTTTGCTAAGATTTCAAAATTCTCATCATTGGCATAAGCCAACTTTGTTGTTTCTAAGTCTGTTGGAGTCAACCTTGTTGCCATTACATTTCCTCGAACTTGAATCACATCTTCTAACTTTTCTTTTGAAACCTTGTAGCCAGAAGCAATCTGAGCCAAGTCATTGGCCCCCTGGTTCTTCAGTCGAGGAATATGCTTAATATTCAACAAGTCAAACTTTCGTAAAAGTCTATTGGCTAATGCGAAATACATTATCACATTCTTTTTAACACATTTATACTCCCTCGTTATCTGCTTCACCACCAATTAAGAGTCACCAACGATCTCAACTCTAGTTGCCCCCAATTCCAACAAAATTTCAAGACCAGCCATTAAAGCCTCATACACAGCTTCGTTAATCAAACAAGGCCCTTCGATTCTGTACTTGAATCTCGTTAGAATTTTATCAGGAGAGATAATCAATATCCCAATTCTTGAACCATCTTTATGACTCAAACCATTGAAATATAGTTACCAAGGTTCAAGTTCAAGATAATTCTGGGGACTTTCGACTACAGAGTGGTCGACTATAAAGCCTCATACAACTTGTCCCTTCATGGCCTTTAGAGGCACATAAGTTAATGGGTACTTCGTTAAAACGAGTGCCCATTTTCCAATTCGACTATGAAGAATTGGCTTAGAAAAAATATGTTTAATAACATTATAAAGGGAAGAAACATAAATGTCAACTGGTTTTATATAATATTTCAATTTTGAACATGAGAAATGCAAACAAAGACATAACTTTTCAATCAAGCTATGCCTAGTTTTTGTGTTATTTAGGACTCGAATAAGATGATAAATGGCTCTTTCGACGCCATTCTCATCTTCTTGAACCAACATGCTCCCTATGGTCCCATCAGACGCAGAAATATATAATTTCATACTTCTACTCCTACAAGGTGGAGACAGAATTGCAGGATGAACAAGATACTCCTTGATTTTGTTAAAAGCTTCTTGTTGTGCTAGCCCCCATTCTAAATATCCATTATTTAGCCGGAGTAGAGGAGAGAAGGCTTGAGTCTTGCCGCTCAAATTCGAAATAAATCTCCTTAAGAAATAAATCTTCCCAAGCAGCGACTGCAATTCCTTCTTTGTCGATGGCGCCTTCGCCTCTAAAATGACCTTTGTCTTATTTTGGTTTATTTCAATCCCTTTCTTGTGAACTACAAAGCCTAAGAAATCTCCAACATGTACATAAAATGCACACTTTAGTGGATTCATCTTTAGACCATGCTTCCTCATTCTTTCGAATGCCTGTCAAAGATGGTCTATGTGACTTGTTCCTAAAACAGACTTAACAACAATATTGTCAATATAAATCTGCATAAAAGTTTCTATGAAATCATGAAAGATCAAATTCATTGCCCTTTGGTAAGTTGGCCTAACATTTTATAATCCAAAAAGCATTACTACCCATTCATTGGAGCCTAAGGCTCCAAGGCATCGAATGTCGTTTTTGGCACATCTTCATCAAGAATGACTCTGATTATAACCAAAGTATCCGTCAAGCATACTAAGATACTCATGGCCTGCAACGGAGTCAATAAGCATCTCTGCCGCATGCATTGGATACTCATCCTTTGGGGTCGCAGCGTTCAGATTCCTGAAGTCGATGCAAACCCTCAAAGTCTCATTCTTCTTAATAACAAGGACTATGTTAGCAATCCACCGAACATATCTAGTTGTATGATTAAATTTACATTTAAGAAGTCTTTCAACTTCCTGCTTGATCTTCGACAAAACTTCTGGCGCGAATCTTCTTGGATTCTACTTGATTGGTTTTCTCCCAAGTTTAATGGGCAGCTTTAGTTCAGCCAACTCCCTACTCAATCCCGACATTTGGTCGTAATCCTAAGCAAAGCATACTCCTTTAAAAGCTATATCACTTCGACCTTGAGCTCTGGGCCAAGGTTAGCACTTATGTACATTGGCCTTTTTTCTGTACCTTCTCCTAAGTGTACTTCTTCCAAAGGATCCTGCGCTAGCATCTTTATATTGGGTGCCAGCGGGTCTGTTTTGAATCCCAAAGGCTCTTCGTCATAAATTGTGTCAAGCCTCTGGCCTTGCATTTCTTGTATACCTTTATCAGGCGGCTCTGGTTCAAAGTCTATTTCAGGCCCCTTAAGGTTCACATCATTTTCTTAGGCTTCGACAACCTTATATTTAACTTCGGCCTTTAAAGCCGGTTTTAATCTGTTTTCGGCTACATAAGCCAAAATCTTTTCTAATGTCTTGGACTCAGACATAATCCCCTAACTCATCTCCTCGGCCAGTTGGCTGGATGTAGGATGTCCCTTCAAATTCGAGGTCCTCGCCCACAACCTCCCTGTCCCACTGGAACCCATAGGTTGGGTGTAAGTGAAGGGAGTAATAAGCTGCATCTGTAGGGTCAAATGAAAAGTTTGAAGGTCGACAAGGGGCAATATTTGCCAACTTCCTCTCGAAGTTTCTTTTATCCACATGATTTACTTCAGCTAAGAAATAACTTTGATCTGCCTTGGATTTCCAAAAAAAACTCTGATCTGCCTCGATATTCCCCACTATGTCATCGTTTCGCCATATGGTGATCCTCTGATGCATCAAGGAAGGTAATTCTCATATACCATGGATCCACTCACGACCCTACAACAAATTATAGTTAGCCTTCGACTCGACAACCATAAACATCGTTGGTCTAGTTATTGTACCAACAGTTAATTCCAACTAAATCACACCTAAAGTGCGTCCAATTTTTCCCTCATAGTTTGATAAGATCATATTGTGAGGCTTAAGGTCCGTATCAAACTTTCCTA
The DNA here is from genome assembly GCA_022829125.1 of Lathyrus tuberosus. Taxonomy (NCBI): domain Eukaryota; kingdom Viridiplantae; phylum Streptophyta; class Magnoliopsida; order Fabales; family Fabaceae; genus Lathyrus; species Lathyrus tuberosus. Next base: position 12,274,235 of record JALAZF010000158.1, read on the forward strand.
CTTTTTGTAACATACAATACGAAATTAGATTAACTGCCGCTCCACCGTCCACAATAATCTTACTAACCACCACATTCTCAACCCTCCCTTTAATAAAAAGAGGCTTAAGGTGACTCCTCATAGCTTCATCTGACCTCTCAAAGAAAGCGTTTTGTTCTTCAACACAGCCATTATTCATAACACTGAAACTACGTTGCACGTTATGTCCAACAAAGCTTCTGATTCTGTATCTTTAAAATTGTCAGTCAACATGTCCTCACCATTTGCCATATCCTTCGACTTACTCTTGAGATCTTTCAGTTGATTGGGAAACAGTTTCCTTTCCATGAGCTTCTTTTCCTCGACTCCATTTTTCTCTAAAGGAAAATTAGTACTTTATTTAGCCATCGCCATCTCATTAGCCTTCCTCTCAGCCTTTCTTCTCCTTTGATGTCATCGCCATTACGATCTCGACATAGGGTTTTTCCTTTATAGTTTTCAGACCTGTAAGCTTGTTGCTTCAACACCTAGAACTCTTTCCTATAAGCCATCGAAGAACCTCTTCCTACCTCAAAGCTCTGCCATTTTTCTTGGCCTCTTTCCCCTCTTTTAGCATACCTTACCCATTTTCCTTTGGGTGCATCCACGGTTGGCTTAAAGGTGGAAGGCCTATTTGGTTGAAGACTTGGGCCTCCTTGATCTATTCTTCGAGGAACCCCCCTTTTGTCAAAGGTGAAATGACTATGACTATCTCTCTAGTCTCCCCTTCGACTAGCTATTTGAACTTTTTCAAGGGTTTCGTCAGCCTTCTTATCAAACACCAAACTGCACATGGGGCACAACATAACCTCAGATCTTTTCCTCTGCCGTTGGCAACAACAACAACAACAACAACAATAACAACAACAACAACAACAACAATGACGACGACGACGACAACAACAACGACGACGACGACGACGATGGCGGCGGCGGCGGCGGGGACGGCGGGGACGACGACGACGACGACTACTACTACGACGACGACGACGACAACTACTACTACTACGACGACGACGACAACAACAACAACAACAACAACAACAACAACAACAACAACAACAATAATAATAATAACAATAACAACAACAAGAACAACAATAATAAAAAAGAACAACAAGAACAACAATAATAAAAAAGAACAACAAGAACAACAATAATTAAAAAAGAACACCAACAACTAACACGCGGATCACTAATAGTAATGTCTTGGCCGTTGATAATCAATAAATTGACGACCATGATTTGTTTAAAGATAGTGAATAAACTCAACATGCGCGCCACCTATAATGTTGGTAATGAGTGTAACACCTTCTACCCAAATAACATCCACGATGAATATAAACAATCATATCAGAGTAAAATCCCACAAAAGGGCGTCACATTTCATCATAAAACATCAAATATTATCATCCTGCTCCGTAACACGGGTTATAACGTCAGGATTAAATCATTTACTACGCAGCGGAAAACTTCATTAACATCATAGGTTATAACATCAAAAGGTTTAAAACAACTTCAACACATCATACTATCATCAAATAAAAGAACACTATGGTTCGAATCAAACGTCCTGACCCGATGTTACATATCAGAGCAAGACCCTCTACTCGACCAAAATAATCAAAATACTTCAAGTAAGATCTTTACGCACCAAAGAGCTAATCATGATCACCTGCACGTTACCCACGTGGAGGCAACATTCAAACAGGCAGGATGAGTAATCATAAACCATTATACAAGATATAAGATAAGAAATAATAAGGTAGCATGCATCGTAATAAGATAGCATCATCAATATACATCATCAGCATTAATACATCATGAAAATCATGTCATCAACATCATTCATTCACAATCATGCAATGCCACATAATATGAAATGCACAACACAAACTCATGCATGTGGTACCAATTCGTCGTGTTTGATGGACATTGGGCCATCACCCTCCAAAGATCCCCACCAATAGGATCAATTTTACACAAGAACCAGAGCAACGTCATACACTCTAATCCACACAATGAGATTGAAGCCAACATTGGACCGAAGTCCTAAAATCGTCACTGTACCAAAGTCCTAGAATGCTATGAATGCACGATGCAAATGTCATAATCGTCATCGTCACAAAATCATCAAATTGCATCATCATTCATAAAACTCTCGTCAAACTTCATGGTAACACATCATTAACATACATCAAAATCATCATCGTTACAGAGTCACCACATTTCATCATCATTTATATGATTCTATCAAAACATCATGTTAACACATCGTTATCATGCATCAAAATCCTCATAATCACATCACAAGTCATCACATTTTATTTATTTAAATACAGCACATAAATGTATCCAAGGCATATAGGCGTCATGGCACAAGGCAGCACTCAACAGCAAAGGAAAGAAAGATAAACAAAATTACTGCTCCTTCTCTCCTGGAGCTCGCCTGGCGAAGCAGCTTGCTCGCTTGGGCTTCACCCGGCGAAGCAGGGGCGAAACATCTTCCCCTATACAAAATCCAAAAAATCAACTTTTCACCCTCTCCCTTCGCTTCTATTTTCGCCCGGCAAAGTAGCTCGCTCGCCTGGGCTTCGCCCAGCGAAGCAGGGGCGAATACCACACTCTCATACAAAATCCAGTAGCACCATTTTTCTACCTTCCCTTCGCTTCCACTTTCGCCCGACGAGGTTGGGGCAAATTCGCTTCGCCCGACGAGACGAGAATTTTGCCCAGCGAAAGTGTGCAAACCTGCAACTTCTCAGTTGCGATTCTGCACCATCTCAGACCCCAAAAGGTTTGCGATTTCAATACAAAACAGTCCAAAAAGCTCACAATTCATCACAGATACATCACAACAACAACAATACATCAAAATAGGTTTTTATCCCTAACATCTAACGCCTCCCAAAACCCTAATTCCGTCATGAACTCAAATTTACCCGGAACCCACTACCTACAAGCTTCTACACCTATATCAAATATAATGATGAATAATACTGCCCATACCTTAGAAAATTGCTTTCCGATTCCTCCTCTTTGAGTTCTTCTAAACTTCTCTGATGCCTTAGCTGTTCTTCTCCTTTTTCCTCAGAGCTTTCTCCAAACTGATTCTACAAACTGACTTCCCACTCTCTCTCTTTTCCTTTAAGTTATTCTTAGCCCCTTGGACCCTTAATAGGCTTTCTCTCACAATGTCCTCACTTAACTCATCCAAATTTACCAACTTGCCTTTAATGTTCCTCTTAATTATTTATAATAATAATAATAATAGTAATATATTCACATAATCCCATATTGTTATTATCAAAATAGTATTAATAATTCACACACACTTCTAATTATTCTCAATACCCTCATAACATCATCAATGTCCCACAACACAAATCATCTGACATCAAAATAATTCACCAAAATTCACCTAAAATACGAATATTTAGAATAACACAATCAAATAAATATTCTACTCATTTTGGGGTGTTACAACTCTCCCCCACTTAAAGAATTTTCGTCCTCGAAAATTACCTGAAGAAAACAGAGTCAGATATGACTCCTTCATCTGATCCTCGCGCTCCCAAGTCCAACTCTCACCAGCGGGTCCACCCCATAACACCATCAATCAAAGCAATTTCTTGACCCCGCAGTCATTTCATTTCTCGTCCATTAACCCGCACAAGTAATGCTTCAACAGTCTGATTATCTATCACATGTACGTCATCAATCTGAATCACATGCGATGGATCCGGAATGTACTTCCTCAACTGAGACACATGGAACACATCATGTAAATTCGCAAGCAACGGCGGTAAAGAAATCTGATAGGCTACCTCCCCTATCCTCTGCAAAATCTGATACAGACCAACAAAACATGGAGTGAGCCTCCTAGACTTCAAGGCTCGTCCCACACCAGTTACCGGCGTAACTCTCAAAAACACGTGATCTCCCTCTTAGAATTCAAGTGCTTTCCTTCTCTTATCATGATAACTCTTCTGACGACTCTGCGAAGCTTTCATCTTTTCTTAGATCATCTTAATCTTTTGAGTCTTCTCCTGCACAATTTCAGGTCTGAGTACAATACTCTTGTAACACCCTAAAACCCCCGCGTGAAATTATAATAAAATATCAGAGTAAAATAAAACATACAACATCTAGACAGTTTAATGATTTAAAGCATAATCATGTTTTAAAGTAATTGTAAGAAACATCATAGGAAAAAGGTATCCAAATAAACATAAATGACATAAAAGCGTTCCATATCCCCAATGTTACACATCAGAGCAGATGCCGACTTTAAACATAAAGTGAAGGCCTTCGTCTTTATAAACCGCAACTCCGCACTATTCTTGATTATCTGCACGTTACCCACGTGGAGGCAACATTCAAACAGAAGGGGTGAGATTCTTAAATCAACCAAAGAAATGCATAATATAAATAAAAAGGCATATAATCATTACACAATTCACCCTATCATCACAACATCAACACAATGACAATTTCCCACACAAGCAGACAATCATATAATCCACAAAACAACACAACACGATGCAATGCAATGAGACTCACAACTCGACTCAATGCATGTGGTACCAATTCGATCCCTTTTTCATGATTATAATTCCCGTCAAAATTTCAATATGTGTCGCTCACACCCCACATGGGCACACGAACACCCGTAATCGCTCACAACCCACCCGGGCACACGATTATCTCAACAACAACTACAACACAATTCCATTTCAAGGAATCCGGATAAGACACTCACACCCCACACAGGCACACGACATATCATACAACTTATGCAAACATGATATGCATCAATGACAACATACAACGACCAATGCATATGAGTATCATACAACCAATACATCACACCACAACTGTCCAACACTCAGCATATACCTTCCAAAACATGCAACAATCACAATCCACAGCTACAACACACATTCGCACAACCAAACTCAACATTCCAACGTTCAACACCTCACAACGTACACGGGAACACAACTAACACGTTGAATAGTTGGAATTCTGGTATTGAAATTAATTTTAACAGAAAGTGCATGAAACCAGTTTTCGACCGATTCGAACAGCGACTAGAAAGGACCTACAGATCAAAAGATATGAATTTTTAAAGTTTTATAAAATTCTGTTCGTTCCAGTTCTGCTCGCCTTATGTTCACCCAGCGAGACGCCAGCAAACTCTCCTTCGCCCGGCGAAATCCTCCATTCGCCCGACGAAATTACCTTTTCGTCCAATGCTCGCCCGACGAAGTAGAAACGAATTTCCTCCCCCAAATAAATTTCACTAGCCCCTTTTTCCACCCTTCACTCGCCTCTCGTTCCGCCCGGCGAGACAACCCATTCGCCCGACGAAAATGTACGAATCAGCAACCCTGCAGTTACGATTCTGCATAGTCCAGACCCCAAAGTTTCTCTAATTTCACTAGCATACAGTCCAGAAATTGCACACAGAATACATCATTATCATGCAACAGAACACACATCAATTACAATCATTTTCAATACAAAATCGCAATTCAACCAATCAATCAATTTGTACCGTTTACATATTATGAGAATCATCGACACGCAGAACCCCATCTTTGCAGCGAAACAACCAACAAACAAGAGATGCATAGATATGAACCTAATGATTTATCTACCCTTATACATACATTATTTATCCTTTAAGTGATCAAAGAACCCCACCCTTACCTTAGTGATGATCCTTCGAATGTTCTCTAAGCCCTAGCTCTGTTTCTCTCTTCCATTCCCCTTTTTTCTAGAATACGATCGTTCTCCAAATGATTCTCCCTTCCAATTTTCTTCTTTTTCCTACTGTAATCCTTAGACCCCTAATATGCTTTTCCTTCCTTACCCTTACTAAACATCATAAATGGACCACTTTGCCATTACTATTTCTCTACTTACATTATCCACTTTTAAATTAATAAAATAATTATAACTAATTATTTAAATAAAATAATTATCTAATTATTATTACCCATATAATATTATTCCAATTAATAATTACTAACTAATATTAATAATTACTTACTAACCACACCACTCATCTCTACACAATTGGTCACACACCCCCAATACCTTATTCTCTATAATTCTAAGGTCACCACCCCTTACTAAGGGCAACCCAAACACAACCAAAACACACATAATCACGCACATATACACAACATCATATAATTTTAATCACGAAAAGTAAATAAAATAAATCGGGGCGTTACAACTCTCCCTCACTTTGAATATTTTTGTCCTCGGAAATTTACCTCACACGACTAACTCCGGATACGACTCTCGCATCCTGCTCTCTAACTCCCAAGTCATATTTACACCGGCAGCGCCTCCCCAAATTATCTTCACAAGGGTGATCTCTTTACCTCTCAATTGGTTCACTTCGCGGTCTTCAATCCGTATTGGTAAAGCCTCAACCGTAAGGTTATCCCTTACCTCTACTTCATCCATCGGAATCATGTGTGACGGATCCGAAACATACTTCCGAAGCTGTGACACATGGAACACATCATACAAGTTCGACAAATTGGGTGGCAACGTCACTCTGTAGGCAAAAGGTCCAACTCTTGCAGAAATCTGATATGGACCAATAAACCAAGGAGTAAGCTTCCTCGACTTCAATGCACGTCCAACAACGGTCATCGGAGTGACTCTCAAGAACACATGGTCTCCTTCTTGAAACTCAAGATCTTTCCTCCTCTTATCATGGTAGCTCTTATGCCTACTCTACGAAGCTTTCATCTTTTCCCAAATCAGCTTCACCTTTTCTGTAGTCTGATGAACAATCTTAGGTCTAAGTACTACACTCTCACCAGATTCATGCCAACATAACGGCGTCTGACACCTCTGACCATACAAAGCTTCAAAAGGCGCCATTCCAATACTGGAATAATAACTGTTATTATAAGTGAACTCAATCAACGATAAGTGGCTATCCCAAGAACCTCCCTGTTCCAGCACACAAGCCCTCCACAAATCCTCCAAATATTGTATAGTTCTCTCCGTCTTTCCATCCGTCTGCGGGTGATAAGACAAACTAAATCTTAGTTTCGATCCCAAAGCTTCTTGCAAACTCTCCCAAAATATGGAAGTGAACCTTGGATCTCTATCCGACACAATACTCAACAGAACTCCATTAAACTTCACAATCCCCTGATTATAAATATCTTCTAGCCTCTGCAAGGAAAACTGATATTAACCAGAATAAAATGCGCCGACTTCATCAATCTATCCACCACTACCTAAATGGCATCATGCCCTATTGGAGTATTAGGAAACCCAGTAATAAAACCCATAGAAATGCAGTCTCACTTCCACTCTGGCATATCTAACGGTTGCATCAAACCAGCATGTTTCTGATGTTCCAACTTCGCCTTCTGACAAGTCAAACAAGCTTATACAAACTTAGCCACATTACGCTTCAATCCAGGCCACCAAAATATCTTCTTCAAGTCTTGATACATCTTTGTAGCTCCTGGATGGATACTCAAGCTACTTCTGTGACTTTCTTCTAGAATCATTCTTTCCAACTCAGAATCATCAAGAATGCAAATTCTATCACGGAACCTCAACACGGCTTGTTCATCTACTCTGAATTCGTTACTTTATACCTGATCATTTACAATCATCAAATCCACCAGTTTCACATCCAAATTCTGACCCTCTCTGATACTATTAAGAAATTCATTGTTGGTCTTCAGCATACCCAACATCACACTATGTGGTGTCTGTTTGCAACCTAAACTCATATCTCTGAACTGCTCAATCAATTCCAACTCTTTAACCATCATAACAGGCATATGCAAGGTCTTTCGTCTCAAAGCATCAGCCACGACATTAGCTTTACCGGGATGATAGTTCAAGCCGAAATCATAACCCTTTAAGAATTCTAACCACCTTCTTTGTCTCATATATACACTTCAAATCTGGAACCATAAAGATAGTACCTCCAAACTTTCAATACGAACACCACTGCAGCTAATTCCAAATCATGGGTTGGATAATTCCTCTCATTGACCCTCAACTGTCGTGAAGCATAAGCCACAACCTTACCATCCTGCATTAACACACGTCCTAAACCCATCAAAGAAGCATCGTAATACACCACAAATGGTTCATTTGGTTCGGGTAGAATCGAAACAGGAGCAGTAGTCAATCTCTTCTTCAGCTCAATGAAACTCTTCTCGCAGTGAACATCCCACACAAACGTTTTACCTTTGCAAGTCAACTGAGTCAACGGAAGTGCCAACTTCTAAAAGCCTTCAATAAACCTACGGTAATAACCAGCCATGCCCAAAAAGCTCCTAATCTTGGTTACCGACTTCGGAGTTTCCCACTGTAGAACTGCATCTACCTTGGATGGATCCACAGCAATACCATCACCTGAAATAACATGATCTAGAAAACTTACCTCTCTCAACCAAAATTCGCACATAGATAACTTAGCATAGAGCTTCTTTTCTTTTAACACTTACAGCACGATCCGCAAATGCTCAGAATGTTCCTCTTCTGACTTAGAATATATTAGAATGTCGTTAATAAAGACAACCATAAATTGATCCAAGTAAGCATGAAAAATTCGATTCAAATACTCCTGAATACACCTGGTGCATTAGTAACCCCGAACGGCATCACTACATACTCATAATGTCCATATCTGGTCCTGAAAGCCGTCTTCTGAATATCTTCATTCTTTACTCGTATCTGATGATAACCCGACCTCAGGTCAATCTTGCTAAACACATGGGCACCCACTAACTGATCCATTAAGTCATCTATTCTTGGAAGTGGATACTTGTTCTTAATCGTCACTTTATTCAGCTGTCTGTAATCGATACATAACCTCATACTGCCATCCTTTTTCTTCACCAACAACATCGGAGCTCCCCAAGGCGATACACTTGGTCTCACAAATTTGTTTTCTAACAACTCTTCCAGTTGCTTCTTCAACTCTGTTAATTCTGATGCCGACATCCTGTATGGTGCCAGAGAAAAAGGTCTGGTACCCGAGATAAGATCAATAGTAAACTCCACTTCTCTCTCTGGCGGTACATCAGTAATATCATCCGGAAACACTTCTAAAAATTCACGCACTACTTGCAATTCATTAATCACCGACTCACTCTCCACTAACAAGGATGCAAACAATGCAAGCACTTGAGATTCTTCTTCTAAGAGCTCTCTCAACTCTCTAGCAGATAGAAAACCATCTTTTTCCTCTTCCTCATGAACAAGGAATCGCGCCGACTTGGTAAAACAGTTAATATGAACATGATTGAACTCCAACCAGTCCATACCCAAGATCATATCAAGATTTCCCAATGGAAATCAAATAAGATCCACACCAAAGTCCTTATCAAAGATTGATAGTGGACAATTCAAACAAACTAGGGAAGTGATCACCGATCCCTTAGCAGGAGTTTCGATGACCATCTCTCCCTTCATAGGAGAAACAACAAGGCCTAGCCTTCTCACACAATCAGTAACAATAAAAGATTGAGTAGCACCAGTATCAATAATAGCAATCAAAGGTGTATTATGAATATAACATATACCTCTGATCAGTCTGTCCTCACTGGAAGTCTGAGTCCCTGCCAAAGCGAACACCTTTCCTCCAATTGAAGTTTTCTTCAACTTCTAGCAACGAGTACTAATATGGCCATGTTCTCCACAGTTGTAACAAGTCACCACCTTAACCTTGGAGTCAGTAATCATATGTCCTGCCTGCCCACACTTGAAGCATTTCTTCACATCACTCGTGCACTCACTGACACGATGACCTAGCTCACCACACCTGTAACACTTAAGAGGAGCAGGGGCATCTCCCCCACTTGGCTTTTTGCCATCAGTGTGTTTCTGTTTACCTTTCTCAGCTGGAGCTGCATAAAGCTTCCCATGGTTCATCAGTTGTTTCCCCCTCCTCTCGGCTAGCCCTTTATAGTGAGTCGATCGAGCCTTGCTATCTTCCTCAAAGATCTTACAACAATCCACCAAATCTGGAAACCTTCTGATTCGCTGATAACCAATTGCCTGCTTGATCTCAGGTCTCAATCCATTCTCAAACTTGACACATTTCGAGAACTCAGCAGTTGCCGCACTGTAGTGTGGGTAAAACTTAGCCAGGTCTGCGAATTTGGCAGCATACTCCGTAACCGTCATGTTACCCTACTTCAATTCCAGAAACCAAATCTATTTCTTCCCTCGGACATCTTCAGGAAAATACTTTCTCAATAACTTCCTACTGAACACAGCCCAAGTGATTACGTCTCCTGTTGCTCCCAATAATTTACGAGTGCTACCCCACCAGTCATCAGCTTCCTTAGCCAACATGTGAATACCTAACTGCACCTTCTGTGCCTCAGAACATTCCATAACCCGGAAGGCTCTCTCGACCTCCTTGAGCCAAGCCTGCGCTCCATCTGAATCATATCTTCCCTTGAAGGTAGGCGGTCTATTCTTCCGAAACACATCATTCTCACCAACATGAGGCGAGTTCTACAATGCCTGAGCAACAACCTATAAAGCAGCAGCAATATCAACATCGTTCCTTCTAGCAATTCTAAATCTGTTAAGCATCAACAACAAAACATAATGGTTAAGGAAACGACATCGACCGTAATCACATGTAACACAACAACGACTAGACAACTTGGCCGGACAGACCGACCTGCTCTAATAACAATATGTAACACCCTAAAACCCCGCGTGAAATTATAATAAAATATCGGAGTAAAAGAAAACATACGGCATCTAGGATGTCACATTCACCATAAACCTGCTCATACATTATGATATGTAACACATGTCACCTATTAAAATTTACTAAAGGTAATAATAATAATAAAACATGTCTGTAAATTCAACTCTTATTGCAGCGGAACATCAACAACTAGACAGTTTAATGATTCAAAGCATAATCATGTTTTAAAGTAATTATAAGAAACATCATAGGAAAAAGCTATCCAAACAAACATAAATGACATAAAAGCGTTCCATATCCCCTGTGTTACACATCAGAGCAGATGCCGACTCTAAACATAAAGTGAAGGACTTCGTCTTCACTAACCGCAACTCTGCACTATTCTTGATTATTTGCACGTTATCAACGTGGAAACAACATTCAAACAGAAGGGGTGAGATTCTTAAATCAACAAAAGAAATGCATAAAATAAATATAAAGGCATATAATCATTACATAATTCACCCTATCATCACAACATCAACACAATGACAATTTCCCAAACAAGCAGACAATCATATAATCCACAACACAACACAACACAATGCAATGCGACTCACAACTCAACTCAATGCATGTGGTACCAATTCGATCCCTTTTTCATTATCATAATTCCCGTCGGAAATTCAATATGTGTCACTCACACCCCACATGGGCACACGAACACCCGTAATCGCTCACACCCCACATGGGCACACGATTACCTCAACAACAATAACAACAACAACGTGATTCTATTTCAAGGAATCCGGATAAGGTGCTCACACACCACACGGGCACACGACTTATCATACAACTTATACAAACAACCTATGCATCAACGATAACATACAACGACGACCAATGCATATGACTATCATACAACCAATACATCACACCACAACTGTCCAACACGCAGCATATACCTGCCAAAACATGCAACAATCGCAATCCACAACTACAACACACATTCGCATAACCAAACTCAGCATTCTAAGTTCAACACCTCACCACGTACACGGTAACACAACTAATGCATCAAATAGTTGGAATTCTGGTATTGAAATTAATTTTAACAGAAAGTGCACGAAACCAGCCTTCCAGCGATTCGAACGGCGACTAGAACGGACCTACAGATCAAAAGATATGAATTTTTAAAGTTTTATAAAATTATGTCCGTTCCAGTTCTGCTCGCCCGATGTTCGCCCAACGAGACGCCAGCGAACTCTCCTTCGCCCGGCGAAATCCTCCATTCGCCCAGCGAAATTCCCCTTTCGCCCAATGCTCACCCGACGAAGCAGAAACGAATTTCCTCCCCCATAAAAATTCCAGTAGCCTGTATTTTCCACCATTCACTCGCCTCTCATTCCGCCCGACGAGACAACCCATTCGCCCGGCGAAAATGTGCGAATCAGCAACCCTACAGTTACGATTCTGCACAGTTCAGACCCTAAAATTTCTATAATTTCACTAGCATACAGTCCAGAAATTTCACATAGAATACAGGATTATCATGCAATAGAACACACATCAATTGCAATCATTTTCAATACAAAATTGCAATTCAACCAATCAATTAATTTGTACAATTTAGATATTATGAGAATCAGCGACACGTAGAACCCCAACTTTGCACCGAAACAACCAACAAACAAGAGATACATAGATATGAACCTAATGATTTATCTACACATATACATACATTATTTATCCTTTAAGTGATCAAAGAACCCCACCCTTACCTTAGTGATGATCCTTCGAATGTTTTCTAAGCCCTAACTCTGTTTCTCTCTTCCGTTCCTCTTTTCTCCAGAATACGATCGTTCTCCAAATGATTCTCCCTTCCAATTTTCTTCTTTTTCCTATTATAACCCTTAGACCCCTAATATGCTCTTCCTTCCTTACCCTTACTAAACATCAAGAATGGACCACTTTGCCCTTACTATTTCTCTACTTATATTATCCACTTTTAAATTAATAAAATAATTATAACTAATTATTTAAATAAAATAATTATCTATTTATTATTACCCATATAATATTATTCCAATAAATAATTACTAACTAATATTAAGAATTACTTACTAACCACACCACTCATCTCTACATAATTGGTCACACACCCTCAATACTTTATTCTCTATAATTCTAAGGTCACTATCCCTAACTAAGTGCAACCCAAACACAATCAAAACACACATAATCAAGCACATATACACAACATCATATAATTTTAATTACGAAAAATAAATAAAATAAATCGGGGTGTTACAACTCTCGCCCGATTCATACCAACACAATGGAGTTCCACACCTCCTTCCATACAAAGCTTCATACGTCGCCATCCCAATACTAGCATAAAAGTTGTTGTTGTATGTGAACTCAATTAACGGAAATGGCTATCCCAAGATCCTCCTTGATCCAACACACAAGCCCTCAGCAAATCTTCCAAAGACTGGATAGTCCTCTCTGTCTGGCCATCCGTCTGCAGATGGTATGCAGAACTCATCCTCAACTTAATACCTAAAGCATCTTGTAAACTTTTCCAGAACCTCTACGTAAATCTCGGGTCTCTATCCGATACAATACTCGAAGGTATCCCATGTAACTTCACAATCTCCTCAATGTACATCTCAGCTAACTCCTGCATAGAATGGTTAATCTTCATCGGTAAGAAATGAGCCGATTTAGTCAACCTGTCTACAATTACCCAAATAGAATCATTTCCCTTCGCAGTCTTCGGCAATCCCGACACAAAATCCATGAAAATACTATCCCATTTCCACTTTGGAATATTCAATTGTTGCATCATACCTAAGGCTTCTGATGCTCAATCATGGACTTCTGACAAATCAAACAGGCATAAACAAACTCCGTAATATCCTTCTTCATACTTGGCCACCAAAACAATTTCTGCAAATCCTGGTACATCTTCATAGCACCGGGATAAATACTTAATCTACTTAGATGTCCTTCTTCAAGAATACTCTTCTTAATTTCGCGAACGTCTGGGACACACACTCTGTCTCTAAACCTCATAACGCCATTCTCATCAATCTAGAATTCACCTCCGTTACCCTGGTTAATTAAAACCGACTGATCAACCAGCTTCAAATCAGATTTCTGTCTCACTCTAACCTCTTCCAGAATACCACTAGTCAACTTCAACATACCCAACTTCACACTGTCAGGAGTCTCTTCACATACCAAACTCAAATCTCAAAATTGCTCAATTAATTCAAACTCTCTCACCATAAGCATGGACATCTGCAATGACTTTCTGCTCAATGCACCGACCACCACATTTTCCTTACCAGGATGGTAATTCAAATCGAAATCATAGTCTTTCAACAATTCCAATCACCTCCTCTGCCTCATGTTCAACTCTTTCTGATCGAATAAGTACTTCAAACTCTTATGATCGCTGAACACTTCAAATTTAGAGCCAAAAAGGTAATGTCTCCAAATTTTCAATACGGACACCACAACTGCCAATTCTAAGTCATGTGTAGGATAATTCCTTTCATGAACTCTTAATTGTCTCGAAGCATAAGCAACAAACTGTCCATTATGCATCAACACTCCACCAAGACCCATCTTCGAGGAATCACAATATACCACAAAAGATTCATTCGGATTAGGAAAAACCAAAACTGGAGCGGTCGTCAATTTCTTTTTCAATTCCACAAAATTCTCTTCAAATGCAACATCCCACACATAAGCCTGGCCCTTACGAGTCAACTGCGTCAACGGTAACGCCAATCTAGAAAAACCTTCTATGAACTTGCGATAGTAACCTTCCAACCCCAGAAAACTCCGTACCTCAGTAGCAGACTTCGAAGTCTCCCACCGTAACACCTCATCAATCTTAGAAGGATCAACAGCAATCCCACCACTTGAAATCACGTGGCCAAGAAAACTCACTTCTTTCAACCAAAACTCACAGTTCGACAGTTTTACATACAACTTCTTCTCTTTCAATACTTGCAACACAGATCTCAAATGCTCATCATGATCTTCTTCTGATTTAGAGTATATCAGAATATCATCAGTGAAAACCACAACAAACTTATCCAAATACTCATGGAAAATCCGGTTCATATACTCCATGAACACACCAGGTGCATTGGATACACCAAACAACATCACAGTGTATTCATAGTGACCGTACCTCGTCCTGAAAGCTGTCTTCGAAATATCATCGGGCTTAACACGAATTTGATGATAACCAGACCTCAAATCAATCTTACTGAACACATAAGCGCCTACTAGCTAATCCATCAAATCATCGATTCTCGTAAGTGGATACTTATTCTTGATAGTCACTTTATTCAACTGCCGGTAATCCACACACAACCTCATACTACCATCTTTCTTCTTTACTAACAACACAGGAGCACCCCACGGAGAAACACTCAGTCGAACAAACTTCTTCTCAAGCAATTCTTCCAATTGTTTCTTCAACTCTCCTAACTCGGAACTGACATCCGATAAGGAGCCATTGACACCGGACTCGTACCTGGTACCAAGTCCACTGCAAACTCTACTTCACATTCTGGAGGCAAATCACTTATGTCCTCCAGAAACACATCTACAAATTCGCGGACAACAGATAATTCGACACTCATAGTTTCACGTTCATCTTGCAACGATGCAAACAATGCAAACATCGAGGCTTCGTCTTCTAGGAGTTCGTCTACTTTCTTAGCAGCTAACAACATCAACATCCCTATTATCACCAAACCCAGATCTACACTATGGAGGCAAGTCACAATTATCTGATCATTCTCTCTCAGAAACATCCCAACTTCACTTACGGACAAGAAACTCGAATCCGCTTCATCGTCAAATGTAGGAATCTGCATCGACTCATCAAAACAATCTGTAAGCACTTGGCTTAACTCCGAACAATTCACTGTACCCACCATTTAAGCTGGCAAGACACGTCTACTCAATCCTACATGATCCCGTCTATTATCAACAAGAGATTAAGGGTGATTAGTTCCGTAATTTGTCAATGAATAGGCGACAATGACTACTACGGAAAACCCATTTAACAACGGTTGGAAAAGGTATGTAATCACGCGTGCACAGGTGTTGTTATGTAGAGTGTCTTTGTATATATAATACGTACAATCACAGACCAGTAACCATTGTATTAAACTGGAAAGAGTGCTACATATCACAACGGTTGATACAAACAACCGTTGTGATAAATCAATTGGCCAAGGTTCGATTCCCAGCTACGCTGTTTTGATATTTATTTTTTTCTGGACAGCGCGTGAGATATTATAACGGTTGTGTAGTATAACCGTTGTTAAAGTATAAGTTATTATTGCGGTTATCATGTATAACCGTTGTTACATATTCTGCAGATTTAAGAAAATGATTCTTGATTTTATAATTAATCCCTTTTTTTTACCTGTATTATTGTTCACCATATCATTGCAGAAAATACAACTAACATTTGTGATAAAGTAATCATAATAATGTTAATTGTATCATATTCATGATATCACATAACTGTATCATATGCAATTGTAACAAATATCTTACAATATATCAGAACAAACAACCTGCAGTTTACACATTACATAAAATCATATAATTGTATCATATTCAATTGTAACAAATATCTTACAATTTATCATAACAAATAGCCTAGAGTTTACACATTACATAACATCACATAGTTAATTGTATTCAATTGTAACAAATATCTTACAATTTATCAAACAAACAACCTACAGTTTACACAATACATAACATCACATAATTGTAACTTGGTGTTTTGGTTTCTTGTCTCTTGGTGTCTTGACTCTAAAGACCTATGATTTCAAATAATTATACTTGTTAGTAAAAATATTTAGAAACTGTAATATACAATTAATATATTAGAATAAAGAGTAAATTACATACTTGTTAATTTTCCCATATGCCTTCTTCATGATCGATTCGAACAGCGTGCACGACATCTCCATCAACTTCATCATATGAGTTAGGGACTTGTGTTGTGTAAGAAGGTGTGGACGGAATATCAAGACTTCCATCATTAAGAGGAATGTGTTTTCCTTGGAGAACGATTGACCATTTCCCTTATATGTTTGATGGGTCGGTAACATAGAAAACTTGTTTTTCTTGAGAAGCCATGATGAATGGTTCGGTCATAAAAAATGCCTTGCCAAGGTCGACCCATGTGAATCCTAAGTCATCAATGTGTACACCATTACTATTATTGGGAACCCATTTGCATTTAAATAAAGCCACTTTGAAAATAACATAATCAATCTCCCAAATCTCATCAATGACACCATAAAATGCGGTAGTTGCCAATACATGATTCTTATCTTTTGAACTAGGGAAATACATCGATTTGGCTTCAACCATAACCCCACTATTTTGCATTGTACTACGATCATCTTTTGATTTTGTATAAAAGGTATAATGACCAATGTCGTATGCGGTCCAAGTAATGAAACAAAATTTTGGCTCGTACGACAACCATTTAAGTATCTCGGATGCACTACGATCATTAGATAAACTTTTATTAAACCATTCTATGAATCTCTTGTTATGCACTATCAACAACAACTTGTCACTCATTCGGGGATATTTTTTCCTCAAAAGTCCTTTGTGAGTATCTATGAAAGGTTGAACTTCATCTATATTATTCAATATACATAAATGTGCTTGAATAAATACATCCCGAGCCATTGACTTAACATTTAGACCTTGAATACCTCTTCCGTTTGTGTCAGCATGACGAGAAATTGGAATTCCTATAGAATCTGCATCCGACAAATAGTTTGTACAAAACTCAATAACTTCTTCTGTGATGTATCTTTCAACAATCGAAGCTTCTGGTCGGTAATGATTCTTCGTATATCCTTTAAAGATCTTCATATATCGCTCTATTGGATACATCCACCTTAAATAAACTGGACCACGAATTCTGATTTCTCTTACTAGATGAACAAGTAAGTGAACCATAATGTCAAAGAATGATAGAGGAAAATACATCTCCAGTTGACACAAGATTATGGCAGCCTCATCTTCTAATTCATCTATTTTTTTGAAATCAAGAACTTTATTACATATGTCATTGAAGAATAAGCACAATCTCGTTATAGTAACTCTCACTTTTTTTGGTAGGATCCCACGGATAGCCACTGGTAGAAGTTGTTGCATCAATACATGACAATCATGAGATTTTAAACCAATTAACATAGATCTTTCATTGATACAATTTTCTTGATGTTTGATGAGTAATCTTGTGGAACTTTAATACCTTGCAAACATTCGCAGAAAATTTTCTTCTCCTTTTTAAAAAGAGTGTGACATGTTGGAGGCAGATAAATTCTTTTTCCTTTCTCTATTAGAGTCAATTGTTTTCTTATACCCATCTTCTCCATATCAAGACGGGAAGTCTTACTATCTATAGCCTTGCCTGGAATGTTTAGAAGTGTTCTAATCAAATTATCACACACATTTTTCTCCACGTGCATCACATCAAGACAATGTCTAACATCAAGACTTGACCAATACGGAAGATCAAAGAAGATGGACCTCTTTTTCCAAATATTTTTTGCAACTGTCCCTTTTTCTTTTTTCTCTTCCCAAAGACAACATTAATATGTTTTTGCCGTTGATAGACTTCTTCCCCGATTAAAGGTTCAGGTGCCTCATCAAACTCTTGCTCTCCATTAAAAGCCTTCCGCAATCTACGATAAGGATGATCGGGTTTTAGAAATTTTTGATGCCCAAGGTAAACAATCTTTTTTCCAAACTTAAGTTAGTGATAACAAGTATCATCTTCACATATAGGACACACTCTATGTCCTTTGACACTATGTCCATCCAAGTTACCATAAGTAGGAAAGTCGTTGATTGTGCAAAATACCATTGCACGCATCTTAAACTTTTCCCCAGAATATGCATCATTAAATTCAACTCCTTCATCCCACAAGAGTCGTAAATCATCAATTAATGGACTTAGATAAACATCTATGTCGTTGCCAGGTTGCGTTGTGAGAGCAAGAGTTGTCTCTACAAGTCGATCTATGTTTTGATGATAACAATACGTATTTCTGAAAGAACCATTTAATGTTCTAACGTGTGTTGTGTGCAGATCATAATTATAGAAAACATCAGATCCAACAAGCACCAGCCAGATGAGCGTAATTGGTAATATGCGAAGTTACTATGTGTGACACAAGTCGCAAGAAGCAAGAACGCTTCTGTATCTGATCGTGATCAGTCAGATCCAAGGATGCCGATATTACTAATGCAATGCTCTTGTGGATGCTCTCTGAAAGTGGTCGATATTCTTAAGATTGCGAAGCTTCTGAAGAAGAGAACCGAAGTGCTGAAGACTCTCATGACTTGAAGTTCTGAAGGCGGAATACTCTGAAGACCAAGTGCAGAAAGACTCTGAAGACTTAAGTGTTCTGAAGATTAAGGTTCTAAAGATTAAGTATTGAAGACTCTGAAGACAGATTCCTAATGGAAAAGTTTTGAAGTTTTAGAAGACTTGAAGAAGTAAAGGATAACGTGCTTAAAGACAAGTGCTGAAGTTTTGAAGACTGATTCCTAATGGACTTCTTCAAATAACTGAAGACTTGACGTATCAGATATCCCTTTAAGAAGACTCTACTCATGCTTCATCAATTAACCATCAGAAGCCTCTGAAGTTCAGAAGTCACATGTTACCGTTGTGAGTAACTGTACACGGTGCCCAAGAAAGATATATCCCATCACTTCTCCCACAGTAAAAAGGAGATGTATCAGTACAGCTAGTTATTATGCCACGTCTCTTTTCCAACAGCCAATAATATTTCAAACGGCTATATTTCTACTGGGCTATTTAAAGGAAAGAGTACTCGCTTCTAAAAGACGACGAAGTGCACAGATCGATTCAGTCCATGAATGGTGAATTGATCAAAGTCATTGTGTGAAGATAGCAACAACGATGAGTTCTCGTTGTAACACTTAAACATCCAAAGCTATCAACATTTACACATGGCCATTGTTGTTGAAGCTCAAAGATCATCACTCAACACAACAACAATGAATTGGTACAGAAGCTGTTGATGAAGAAGACAACATTGAAGATCAGTCAAGTCATCAACCACCTTCTCGTCAGCACTACATTGAAGATCTGAAGCAAGGAGTTGTTGCTCAAAGCTTGTTCACCAAAGAAGACGAAGAAGAAGAAGATCTACAAGATGTCAACAATTGTCAAATCATTATGTCATACCCCAAATTTTGACCACTAAGATTTCTCATCATTGTGCAAGTCATCATCACAATATGGATGTACCTTTGTGCCTCATCAGTCTCCTCAAGGAATTGTTGAGCATTCACTACAATCAAAATTAGGGTTTTAAGCCCTCTTAGAGCCTTAGACAGAGGATCAATCAAGGATTGACATGATCTTCAACTTGTCTAACCTCTAAAATATCCACAATGGATCAAAAGGACTCCCACTTCAAGGATTAAGCACAAGGCTGCTCCCTTCTAGGTGGATCAAGTCTCAAGATCGACAGTGTCACCAAATTAGGGTTTTGGTCGACCAGGGCCTCTAGTTGGGAATTTTCCTCTGGGCATGAGCCAATGATCCAAAACATAACCTAATGTACTTCATGGGACCTTATGGACCCAATCATCAAGTCAATTTTGCCTCAGGGGATGCATTCATCAAAAATCAGGAATTAGGGTTTCTTGACCTAATTCACCCCTAAGTAGACTTTTGGGACAAATCATGAGCCAAGACCTCAAGAGAGGGTTTGAGGGTCTCTAATGAACTATATTGATCCATTTGGAATAATGGATTAATCCAAGAAGCTTGAGCAACAAGTCTCATTTTCATCTGCACCATAATTAGGGTTTCGCGAGAAAAGTCAGCTGTAACTTTGACTTTTGACCAGGAAATGCTCCCAAGCCCTAAGACATGATTCAATATACCCTATGACACCCATGGAACATGTCCATCAAGTTTGATTTAGGTCAAGGACATGATTTCATGAAGAATTGCACAGTTTGGAATTCATCTGATAAAAAGTCAACTGTGCACAAAAGTCAACTTTAACTTTTTGAGATTTTTCACCAAATGGATTTTTAACCCTAAAATGATGTTAATGTATGATTTAAATCATCATTCATCAAGAAAAATCAAAGAAAGTGGGATAACTTGTAAAAGGGGTAACCATAAAAACTTAGAAAAATTTCTAAGTTATGGAAAAAGTGACACTAATGTGCCAACTTTGGAGGACCATAACTCCTAAACCACAAGGCCATTGGTCCCCATTCAAAACTTGATTTGTAGATCTCATTGCCCTATACAAAAGCTTCATACTGACCTATGTCCAAATTCCTCATGGATTTTGAGTTATGGAGTGATCAAAATCAAGAAAAGTCACTTTGTTCCAACACTTAGTGAAAATTTCACTAAGTCAGATTTTACCCTACTTTTTGCCAAATGTAGGGGGATTTTTCACTTGGATTCAAAAGAGATACAACATTGGCAAGTTGCCTTGGTGAAATCTGTCAAGGCAAGGCAGATTTTGTAATTTTGCTCGATTTGCCAAAATCAGCCAAATCCAAATGCTCCTATCCACTTGGACACCTCTGAGGATTGAATCTAAAGGGGACAATCACTGAGCCAAGCCTCCAAAGTCTTTGGAACAAGAAATAGCATGTTGAACCTAGAATGGCCAAAATAGGGACAAGACTCCAATTTTGGATTGGAGCATTCAATGGAAGCATCAAGGTGGCATGGACTGAGCCATTATCAACTGAATTCAGTCAAGACTTATCCAAGACCAAGGGAACCACAGCCCTGTGCCCTAACCTCTAGTCAATGGCTAGAGGAGACTTGGATTTCCATTGGATAACATTGGCCAAACCTCTGCTGCAGTTGCCATTCACTGTGGATCCCAAAACAAACTTGCTCTACTATAAATAGAGCTCAATTGTGATCGGTTTGAGTACACCAAAGCCATCAAACAGATGCTTTCCTCAAAATCTCTTCTTTCACTCCAATTTTGCCTTCTAAGGCAAGTCACTATCAGGTTTTGAGTTTGAGAGCTTTTCTAATCAAACCAATCACACACACACCTCACATACATCATATAGAAGTGATCCAAAGACTCACATAACATCTGGAACACAGATTTCACAAAATCACCAGCCAATTGCTCAAGTTCTTGACAGTTTTGCAGTTGAGGTACCATATTCAACTCCAAACCATTTCAATCCATTACAAGCATTCATACACACTCTATGGCACCTAGGGAAGCTATCCAGATCATTGGAACCTAGCTGTAACACCTCCAACACAAATCACGATCACCAGCTGCAAGTGGTAAGCATGAGCTCTTCTAACTCTATGATCCATGCAATTTTTGCTGCACAATAATTTGGCCATATGTTCATAATCATACATGGAATGTTTCCCCTCAATTAATTGCATTGTTTGAATAGTGTATCAAAAATCCTAGCCTTCATGCAGAAATTAGGGTTCTTGAGGATTTTTCGTGATTTCTTGTTATATGTTTAATTTAAATGAAATTGAATACCATAGACATGATCGTGAGGTTGAAACGAGTTGATTGGTATGTGGATTACATGATATGATTAAGTATTCAGTGAGATTGGAGAGAAAATGCAAATCTGGGCAAACCCAAAACACGCACGTGTTCTTGGGTGTTCTTGGCGCCATTTTTTCAAAATTTGAATATTTGAATTTTGTGATTTTATTTAATTGATTCAAAAATTAATTTCTCTCTGAGTTTTAATGATTTTGAGTTGATTCTTTTTTTAATAATTCACAAAAATGTTAAAATATTTTATTTTCCCAAAAAATCCCAAAAATATTATTTATTTTGTATAATTGGTATTTTTGCAAAGAATTAATGTTTTAATTGTTTTTAACATTTAAAATATTTTTTCCACCCTGATTTTGCAACTTTTAATGCCTTCTAATTATTTTGTAGGTCAATACTTAATTTTTGAAGCATTAATCCAAGATCACAATTTGTTTTTCCTATGTTAAACAATTTTGATCATTTTAATTGAATTTTTATTCAATTAAAACACATTTTCGAAAACAAATTAGGGTTTTTAGATTAATTCAACCCTCATAAATCATTTTCAAAACACTTTGGGCCTCTAATAGAGTGTAAGACCCAATCCTTTGTAAATACAACCCATTTTGCGCCTCACTTATTGTATAAGTCCCGTTGTATTTCAAAAAGTTCGACGCGATCATCTTCCGTTGAAAAACAAACCTTGGGCCTACCCTCGAGTAGCAAGACCCATTTCTTTTCTTTAAAACTCTTTGGGCCTGTAATAGAGTGTAAGACCCAATTCTTTTTTTACCAAATCATTTTTGGGCCTCAGTGTATTGTATAAGTACCGATACCGTCAAAAATAAACGGCGCGATCGTCGCCTTTTGAAAAATAACCTTTTGGGCCTCTCCTTGAGCTATAAGACCCATTCAAAACTTTTGGGCCTCTAATAGAGTGTAAGACCCAACCCCCCTTTTAACCAAAACATTTTGGGCCTCAGTCACTTGTATAAGTCCCTCTGTACAAATTCAAACAGTGCGCTCACTGATAAAACCCTGGGCCTCTCCTTGAGCTGTACGCCCCAAATCTTTCTTTTTCAAAGCACTTTCTCCTTTGATTTTGAATATACTGTTGTTTTCAATCTTTCTTTGTTGAACAACTAACCAAACAGCATGGAAGCTCTACAACCGAGTAAGTGGTTATTGCTTTCATTTACCGCTTTCATATACATATAACTGTATTGTGGGGATGTTTCACTGTAAGTCTTCTTTCATAAACTCATATCAACTGTGTAATAATAGTATAGATATTTCGAGTTTCCCCGGCAACTACGTCTAGAACTAGGTGACGCCGTTTCGTTATTCATAGAAATAGACAACTAGATCCCCAATAGGATCACCAGATACAGTCTTCTCTTCGGCTGTCCTCATTAGGAATTGTCAAGAAACTCTACTCCCAGAGATGAATGTATTCTCTGTGAATGGCATCTTTGAGTTTCTTCCAAATTCTCGAACTTTCCCGACTTGATCTATTCCTTGTGAATAGCTTGCCTTGAATTTCTCGGGGTTTGGGGACCCACGGGCTTCTTAAAAGCATCGGCCTCCTCTTGGGCATCATACAAGGACCCACAGGCTTCCTAAAAGCAACCCCGCCTCCTCTTGGGCTTAGTACAAGGACCAGTCGGCTTCTTAGAAGTATTCACAGCCTCCTCTTAGGCTTCGTATAATAATCTCTTCCTCCGGGAATGATAGCCTCCTATTGGGCTTCGTACAAGGACCCGTCGGCTTCTTAAAAGCTTCCAGCCTCCTCTTGGGCTTCGTACAAATTGTCCCGACGACCTCCTAGAGGTATAGGAACAGAACTTAGTCATCTGCGTAGAACAGTCCTTTCCAAGAGTCTACTACTGTTTCTTAAAGCATGGTACAAAAGATAAAACTCTAGACACGGACAGTCTAATAACCTTGAGTCTCAAAGACATTCTCAAGTGACCCCTTCGTTAAAATAGGAAGAAAACCCGTAGACTCGGACAGTCTCAATACCCTTCGTATTTCCCAATTCCTTAAAGAATAGGAATAGCCCGGATCCTCGAATCAAATCCTCGAGTATAGTGTTGCTCATATAAGAACTGATTTTCTCTTTAAATCAGTATATTGGATCTGTCACTTAACTAAAACAGTAACAATAGCCTCCTCTTAGGCTTTGTATAATGATCCTTCTCCAGTGAAGTTAGCCTTCTCTTGGGCTTTGTACAATGATTCTCCCCAGCGGAGTCAAACAACGTTTAGCCTCTCTCTCGGGCTTTGTACGAGACACATAAGAGACTTCCTCGTTGAGTCAATCACCCTTTCACCTCCATCTCGGGCTTTATACGAAATACAAAAAGGTTCTTATTGAGCCAAACAAATTTTAGCCTCCATCTCGGGCTTCGTACGAGATACAAAAAACTCTCTTGTTAAGTCAAGTAGCCTTCATCTCAGGCTTTATACGAGATACCAAAAGACTCCATTGTCGAGTCAAAACCTTTTAGCCTCTCTCTCGGGCTTTGTACAAGACACATATTAGCCTCCTCTTAGGCTTTGTATAAGAAAACTACAGGTTGATCCAATCAACCTTTTTGCATCAAAGCTATGCCTTGTTAACAGTACACAAACTTCAACAACTCTTTCCCCTTCATCTAATTGCTGTAAGCGGCAAGCCTCTGGATCATCTACATCTATGCCAATGTCCCTCTTTTAGTATGAGAAATTCCTAAGGAAAGATGGCATTGCTCTAAACTGAGTTAAAGTCTTCTCCTTCAGGTTAAAATCCCCTATAAAGGAAATTATGGCATTGCCGGATTCACAAATCCCGGTTAAAGTAATCCTCCTTTACAGTCAGTCACCCAACAGTTGTGACAAACAGACCCCTTTAGAGATGACAAATTCTCTTTAAGGTCAACACTTTCAGCTTCACATCTTGGGCTTTGAACAAGATACAAACTACTTTCAGCTTCACATCTTGGGCTTTGAACAAGATACAAACTACCTTTCGCTTCACGTCTTGGGCTTTGAACAAGACACCAAAACAACTATTTCCTCCCATAGAATAGGAGGAACTACGATCGCTCTGATTTCCCTGTTTCGATAAACGGGAATACGTAGGCATAAGATTGAAAGAAAAAATCTTAGCGAGCACACTAAACAAAAAACCCAAAATCCCATACTTTCATACATTCGTCCTAACATCCTAACCGATAGCCTAAAGCACCCCTCGTCAACAAAATAACCTAGGAGAAACCCCGAATCTTTGTAGCATCTATAAACCAACAGTTTTGACTGTTTAACCTCAGTATGCAAGCAGGGTTAATTGGAGACATCTATTTCCCTTCCTTCATCAGCTTTAATAGGATAAAAAATGAATTGAACTGTAGTACCAGAGCGATCGTGCTTCGCAACCACATCCAAAAATCACTCGCTACACATTATACATGTGTGTAGTTTCTTAGAATAGCAAGGAGATGTTGCTCGTATCTTGATTGAACACTTGTGTGTTCTTTGTACTTAAACTTAGGAGTAATCTGCTTGTTAAGAAGCATCTTTGTAACCTCCTGTAAAACTAATTCTTGGTGAATTAGGATTCCTTGAGTGGTCAGTGTGACCGGAGCCTCGAGAAGACAATGGCGAGATGTCATTGTGGGAAAAGCCTGAAATTGGGTCAGTAGCGTTATATTCATTGCGATGAATCCCTGAACGTCTAGCTGTGAAAGCCTAGAAGTAGATCTTGCGAGATTGGAACCTGCAGGTCAATGTTCGTTATATTCATTAAGTTAAATCCCTGACTGTTCATTGCATGTTAGTCACAGTGCGGCTGTGCAATTGGTTAGTCACCGGCTGTTGCCCGTGCATCTGTAATCGAGATTGATTATAGTGGATTAAGACCTTGTGTTCAAGGTGAAATCACTTGAGGAGGGTGGACTGGATTAGCCTTTGTGGTGAACCAGGATATATCATGTGTTATTTACTCTTATGCTTAATGTCTTTTATTATCCTCCTATATTGAGTATCAGAACCTTACACAAGCAAGTCAGAACCTTGCAGCTTAACTCTGATAAGCTACCGCACTGCAAGATACAAACTACCTTTCGCTTCACGTCTTGGGCTTTGAACAAGACACCAAAACAACTATTTCCTCCCATAGAATAGGAGGAACTATGATCGCTCTGATTTCCCTGTTTCGGTAAACGGGAATACGTAGGCATAAGATTGAAAGAAAAAATCTTAGCGAGCACACTAAACAAAAAACCCAATATCCCATACTTTCATACATTCGTCCTAACATCCTAACCGATAGCCTAAAGCACCCCTCATCAACAAAATAACCTAGGAGAAACCCCGAATCTTTGTAGCATCTGTAAACCAACAGTTTTGACTGTTTAACCTCAGTATGCAAGCAGGGTTAATTGGAGACATCTATTTCCCTTCCTTCATCAGCTTTAATAGGATAAAAATGAATCGAACTGTAGTACCAGAGCGATCGTGCTTCGCAACCACATCCAAAAATCACTCGCTACAGAAAAATGGCGACTCTGCTGGGGAGAATCTAGGGATCTTGTTCTCTTCTCGTCTCCTAGGTAGAAATCTTGGACTGAGGTACCACAAAAAGGTGCCTTTCAAGGCATTTTGTTCCTCTTATCTCTTGAAACCTTGACATCATTAGGATCTTAGGTCGAAACGCCGTTAATTTAGAATGAAACCACAGATTGGGGCTTCCGCCGGGGAATCCATTTTCTGTCAGGAACTTAGGATTCATAGCTTTAAACGTCTAGGATGTTTAGGACAAATATATATACTGCTTTTCCTAATTGCTATACGTGTTTATTTTTCTGCTAATGGGAATGCGTGTGATGCCGCATGTGGAAAGATTGAGTATACACTTAAGATAAGTGATGGCGACGAGGACGACCATCAACCTCAGTGGAGGCTGACCAATGCAACCCATTCTCTCACCTAGACAATGGGCCGATTGTGATGTCTGAGAAGCTGAGGAGCCAAACCCTTTTGTAGTGCGGAAACTATCGGGAATAGTTGTTACGCGATACTACCCTCATTTGAGGCTGGTGATCTATTCTCGGTGAATGGCACTTACTCTAAGATCGCTCTACAACTCGCTGGCGATCCGCTTGTTGTTTTGCTTTCCTGGGAGGAGCTGATGATAATGAGTACAGGTACAAAAATCACCCTAGTATAAACCTTTGGGGATGGGTAGAGCCTTGACTTCATGACAACGACCCTTTGACCCCATGTTTTTTCTATGTTTTTGTGTGCTGCATTCATGCATTCATTTAAAAAAAAACATTAAAACATTAAAAAAAAAATTCTGTTCTAGTCTCTCTGTTTTTCAAATTAAACTAAGACTGTGATTGCAAATATTAGAGAAAAGGATTGTGCTAATGGATTTCGGTAGAAGGAGAACTCATACGTACACCTTCAAGGTTCCAAAGCTAGGGGATTTAAGAGGTTTGGCGAAGATGATCACAAACCAAGAGGCTTTCAGAGCCAAACACGGAGGTTTGCTATCTCTGCTAAGAGTCCATGTGATTGAGGGAATCATGGATGCGCTCATTCAGTTTTATGATCCAGTTTATGACTGTTTCACATTCCTGGATTACCAGCTCGCACCAACGCTGGAGGAGTATTCTCACCTGACTGATCTACACATTACAGATCGAACTCCATTTTCTGGACTGGAAGAAATTCCAAAGAATCAGACCATTGCAAGAGCAATTCATTTGGACGAGTCTGAGGTTAGGACTCACCTAACCACTAAGGGTGGCATCCAAGGTTTGCCAGCCCAGTTCTTGACAAAGAAAGCCCTGTACTTCGCCAGTATCGGGAACGTGACTTCTTTTGAAAGCGTCTTTGTCTTGCTCACCTACGGGTTATTTTTGTTTCCTAACATTAATAACTTCGTCGATATCAACTCCATTAAGGTTTTTCTCATTGGAAACCCTGTGCCGACTTTGCTCGCAGATGCGTATCATTCTGTACATTTGGGAAATTTGTACAGCGGAGGGGAGATCACATGTTGTGTACCTTTGCTTTACAAGTGGTTTATCTCCCACTTGCCCAAGTCTGCTGCTTTTTGGGATTGCAAGAGTGTCTTACGTTGGTCGCAGAAAATCATGTCTCTCACCAACTCTGATATAGATTGGTGTAATAGGATCTATGATGGAATCAGGATCATTGACCATTGTGGAAACTTCCCCAACGTACCCCTTATAGGAACTAAGGGAGGAATCAATTACCATCCAGTTCTCGTTCGTCGTCAATTTGGATACCCGATGAGGAATATTCCGCTGAATGCTCATCTAGAATGTCTTTTCTTCAAAGAAGGAGAAAACGACAGAGCACTAAAGATGGAAATAGTGCACGCTTGGAAACACGTTCATAAGAAAGGATGAGAGTCTCTAGGAAAACCGGACTGTGTCTCGATGAAGCCTTATCTCCATTGGGTACAAACTAGAGCTCTCAAGCTGAAGATGCCTTATCCTCGTTACAGAATTCTTCCGCCGAGGGAATCTGTCATGTATTTCATGACAGAAACTGAAAAGCTTCAGGTTACTCTCAACAAAGTTCAAAAGGAGAGAAGGACTTGGAAGACCAAGTACCGCACCCTCGACATAGAGTGCATCAAAATACAACAATTACTAAAAGAGAAAGATGCTCTGATTGAAATTTTGGAGCAACATGCGGTAGAGAATCAAGATGACCAAAGGAATTTGCTCGCTCTTTTCACCTGGCAAAGGAATGACAACCCGACAACGGCCCAAGAGCCCTGGTCAAAGAAAAGGAAGATACCAGAATCAGCACCTGATTTCTCTTCAGAGAGGAATCGGGACCCATTAGCTTAGGTTTCTGTTTCCGCACCTTGTAATCTACTGTATTTCCATTTCTGTAATCCTTTGGATTTCAATAAAAAGGGGTTTCCCCACTGTTTGATATTTGCAATCTAATTGTCGAAGTTTATTTTGATTAAACCAAAAAACAATTAATATAATCATTGCATTCATCATTCTCACATCGCGTATTCTTCTTCCCTACGAATCTCACGTTTGTGTCTCAGTTCTAGAGTCAAATTGTCTCATTCGTATAATACTCGGGCCAATCGTCAGAAAAAGATGGATGATCTTGAGGAAGAAAATAGAGAGTTGAAAGAAGAGATCGACGTGCTGAGAGAGGATATGAGAAAGCTTCGTAACGACATGCAAGCCATGGCAGAATCTCAGCTACAACGAACTGTGATCTCGGAGATCACCTCAACGCCCATAGTGGAGAAGTATGATCCTAGGTATCAAATTCCGAAAGATCGTCCTTGGGGCATGCCTGTTAACTATATCTCGGAAGGATATGTTCTGCCAATCACTGAAAATCAGGGAATCACAACTGAAGCCGCTGGGCCTGAAGGTTACAAACTTCGGGAAAGCGAAGATTCCAGAGGCATACTGAAGACTCCTGAAGGTTACAAACTTCGCGAAACGCCAAGACTCACAGTCGTAGTCACGATACCACCCCCTGTGGTGCACACTGTCCCAGAAGGACAAATTGCACAAATACCTTCTGGTAAAAAGGAAACTATGTTTGACAGAATGGATGAACTCCAGGAGCAGTTTCTAGAAATGCAGAAGGAGCTGCAAGCCATTCGCGGTCAGGATTTATTTGGAAAGGACGCCGCAGACCTCTTCTTGGTCCCCAATGTGAAAGTTCCGCACAAATTTCAAGTGCCCGACTTTGAAAAATACAAGGGTAACTCTTGCCCTCAAAGCCATCTAGTGATGTACGCTCGGCGGATGTCAGCTCAGACGGAGAATCAGGACCTACTAATTCACTACTTTCAGGATAGTTTAACCGGTGCCGCACTCAAATGGTACCCGGGTTTAAACTGTGCCACGATCAGCACATTCAGAGATCTTGGCACTTCCTTCGTCCAACAATACAAATACAATTTGGACATGGCACCTGACAGAGATCAACTCAGATCGATGTCACAAAAGGGCAAGGAAACCTTTAAGGAGTATGCTCAAAGGTGGCGTGAAATTGCCGCTCAAATTTGTCCACCTCTTGAGGAAAAAGAGATGACAAAGATCTTCTTAAAGACCTTAAGCTCATTTTACTACAACAGAATGGTTGCCAGTGCGCCCAGTGACTTCACCGAGATGGTGGGTATGGGAGTTCGTCTTGAGGAAGCCGACCGAGAGGGACGTTTGGTAAAAGATGTTGGATCATCGAGTAGTACAAAACGATACGGTAGTGCTCTCCCTAAGAAAAAAGAGCAAGATATTGGGAATATCTCTCTCGGAAAGCAAAGGCGACATTATCAACCAGTAGCAGCTGTAACTCCTGCTATCGGCCCTGCGCCTATTCCTACGTATCAACCTCAGGTTGCGCAGAGCCAACCTAATCAGCAAAGGACACAACAGCCTCTTCAGCAGGCTCGTCCTCCATATAACAACAATCGTATAACACGACCATCAGGGTTTGATCCTATACCCATGTTGTACGCAGAACTATTTTCGTTACTACTGGCTAAGGGGCACATTCAGACTAAATCTCCTCTTACAGTAACGGAAAATCCGCCTTTTTGGTTTAAGGTGGATCAAACCTGCCCTTACCACCAAGGAGGATCAGGGCATAACATCGAGACTTGTCTTAATTTCAAGTCCGACGTGCAAAAACTTGTTAGGAGCGGGGTATTATCCTTCAAGGATACAAATCCTAATGTTCTCACGAACCCGCTGCCTCAACACGAGAAGGCTACAGTCAATTTGATAGAAGGAGAGACTAACAATGTCTATCAAATTCACGATGTACTCTTATTAAGGACCAATCTGGTCAAGATGCATTGTAGACAGAGTGGATATGGCCATGTGCCATCTCATAATTATCACCAGTGTGATATCTGCTCTAAAGACAATCAAGGATGTTCGGTAGTGCAAGCAGCCCTACAGGAACAAATGGATCTCGGATGGATCCAAGAGCACCGAGTTCGTGGAGTTAACATGGTTTACACGAATTCCAACGTCATTCAAAACCATGATATCTGTGCAATGAACGTCAACTTAGTGGCGATGCACTCAAGGCAAAGCCAGTATCATAATCTTCTGCGGCACGATTACAGTTCTTGTCTGACTTGCTCGGTAAACAAACAGGGTTGCTCTTTTGTACAAGAAGCCCTCCAGCGTCAGATGGATCTTGGATGGATCCAAGACTACAATGATAGGAACCCTTATCAGATCAATATGGTTCAGATCTTTGATATTTGTGTGATGAATACCAACCTGGTAGAGTTACATGCTGAGCAGGTCCGACTCGGATTCTTAATATCACACGACTATCAAAGCTGTAAAGCGGGTTGCGAAAACGATCGAGGTTGTACCCTTGTCCAGGAGGCACTTCAGCACTTGTTAAATCACTGGTGGATGCCAATTTATATGGATGAAGATACTCAGCAAATTAGTATCAATAACAGAAACCCCACTCGGCGTCAGAGTCAGGATGTCCGATCTGTGGAAGCTAACCTAGTGAGGTTACATTGTATTCAAAGTGGACGTGGCCAGGTGCCACCACACAATTATGACCATTGTAGCGTCTGTTTGGAAAGTAACCAAGGGTTTTACCTTGTGAGAGCAGCTCTTCAGGGTCAGGTGGATCGTGGAGAGATTCGCCCATATCCGGGTTCTGGACCCATCAATTGGTCGTCGGACTACCTTGCCAATCAAGTCAAGGATGTTGTCACGATCGCTGGTCATCACAGGACTAGGGATGTTTTTGCTATCATCCCTCTACTTGACGAATCTAAAGTTCCTAACCGGGAACGGATCGAGATTACTTACGATGGTCAGAAAAATCAGAGGGCTCCCGTAGTCATCTATCTGCCGGGACCACTACCGTATGAATCAGCTAAGGCAATCCCTTACAAATACGGTGCAACGACAATTGAAAATGGAAGGGAAATTCCATTACCCTCCATTTTGAATATTGCAGACATCAGTCGTGTAACACGGAGTGGTTGAATCTTCAACCGAGGGGTTGGGGAACTTAACAAAGAAAAGGAACTTCAGACGGAAACTCCTGATCTACCAGTCGGTCAATCCAGTGATCCCGACCTATCGAAAAACAATCATGAGATGCTGAAGCTCATCCAAAGGAGTGAATACAACATTGTTGATCAACTGTTACAAACTCCTTCAAAGATCTCGGTATTATCATTATTACTCAGTTCAGAAGCCCACAGGGAGGCTCTACAGAACGTCTTGGAGCATGCCTTTGTGGAACAGGATGTAACGATTAGACAGTTTGATAGTATTGTCTCTAACATCACTTCCTGCAACAATTTGGGATTTAGTGATGAGGAATTACCTGAAGAGGGTCGTCGTCATAACATGGCGCTCAATATCACAGTTAACTGCCAGGACGATGCTTTAGCCAGCGTACTGGTAGACACAGGGTCACCCCTGAATGTTATGCCGAAGTCCACTTTGATGCAATTATCATTCAAAGACCCTCCGATGAGAATCAGCGAGGTCGTCGTCAAAGCGTTCAACGGATCCAGAAAAATAGTTATCGGCGAAGTTGATCTTCCCATAACTATCGGTCCTCACACTTTCCAAGTCACTTTCCAGGTCATGGACATCCAGGCAATGTACAGTTGTTTATTAGGAAGACCTTGGATACATCAGGCTGGAGCGGTCACTTCAACCCTCCACCAAAAGCTAAAGTTTGTCCAGAACGGCCAACTCATCACGGTCTGTGGAGAACAGGCCTTGCTGGTGAGTAACTTGTCATCATCTGCTGGTATAGAACCCGAGTAGGTTATTGGAACTCAGTTCCAAGCACTGTCGGTGAGCAAGAATAATCAGTTCAAAGAAGGAACTTCCATTTCTTCATACAACGATGCTATTAAAGCGGTCGAGAGTACCGATACAACCGGATGGGGACAGCTTGTCATTCCTACTGGCAATACAACAAAGAAGGGTTTTGGTTTTTATGCAACATGTACCCAGACAGCTGCCAACGATGAATGTCTTCATCCCCTTCAAAACTTCTTCCATAGTGGAGGTTTCCTCCACCCAGTGTCTCAAGCAGTACATGCTATCAATGAGGAAGATCCCTCTGACACAGATGAAGAATGGAAGTCCTACCTTAACGAGGACGGTTATATGTCTCAGGAAGAGGTGCCTATACCATTTTGCTATCCCGCACAGAGTCCGAGATTTATACCACGGTCAGATGTCGAAATGATATACGGGGATTGTGATCCGGAAGGTTGTCGTGCTTCGCCAAATTCATTAGAGGAAGACACTCTGATGAAAGACAACTTTGACTATAACTACTATGGCCCAATGGATGATTTGCCAATGTGGCAACCTTATCCAGGAGATTCGGGGCAAGAAAGTTAGCCGAACAATGAAAATCAGCTGACCATCATTGAACAAAATACCTGTGTCCCCACCATGTCATGGGATCAACACTCAGGTCATTCAGAAACTACTCGACATGAAGATGAATTCGCAACATTTGCAGGACTTGAATTCATCAACTATGCTTTTCCCGAGGTCAACGTCATCGAGAGAAATGAATCCTCCAGTTCCAAAGAAGTTTGGGGCACCTTGGGACAACCAAGTGGAAAATATGACTATATGGTCAAGTACACTGCGCCCGAAAGCTCTCGTATCAGGCTCGAAGACATCCAGCCAACTGGATGGGGAGATACAGCTGAGGGCACCAATGCTATGCAAAATACAACTGAGGAATTCTCCTATGACAATTCTGCCTGGGAGACAGATTCCAATGATCCTGCTCCACCAGAAATCAGCGTTATTTCTGAAGACAAATTGAGGAAGGTGCCAGACTTTGTGATTCACCAAGGAGTTCGCCGCCAATGGGTTGTCGTCGAGGTTCCGGAGGTCATTCATCAATCAAAGTAATTGCCATCTTTTAACCTTTCACCCTGCCCAGGTGAAACGGATGTTTTGATAGGGCTCGTTTTCTGTAAATTTTCCCTCTTCGCTTAGCCCAAAGAGACAGAGTTTTGTTTTATAGGGCTGTAGTTTCAAGAATTGACTTGTTCATTAATAAAATAACGTCGTTCTGCAATTTCCACATTAATTGTTGTTTTCTCTTTCGCTTTTTTCAGAAAATGGTAATCCTAAAAAAAAACAATTCAATAATAAAAACAAGCAGTAATAAAAATAAAACACTGCACACACTTGCATTTTCTCTATCTCTTCTAAACACGAATCATCACGTCATGCAGATTGCTTGTTTTAAACCCCGTTGAAACATACGATCTGATGCCTTCTCCCAACTCTGAGTTCCCGATATTCGAGGCTAAAGAAGAAAATGACGACGAAATTCCAGAAGAGATCTCCCGACTACTCAGACAAGAGGAAAGGTCCATTGAACCTCATAAAGAAATGTTGGAAACGGTAAACTTGGGTTCAGAACAAGAGAGAAAAGAAATCAGGATTGGGACACTTCTCAGTCCAACTGCCAAAGAGAGTTTGATAAAGCTTCTCAAAGAATTCCCTGATGTATTCGCTTGGTCCTATCAGGACATGCCAGGGTTGGATACCAGCATCGTGGAACATCATTTACCGTTAAGATCGGAATGTCCGCCAGTAAAGCAAAGGTTGAGACGGACTCACCCGGACATGGCCATCAAAATCAAAGAGGAGGTACAGAAACAGATTGATGCGGGTTTCCTCGCCACGTCAGAATATCCTCAATGGTTAGCGAACATCGTACCCGTTCCCAAAAAGGACGAAAAAGTCAGAATGTGTGTTGATTACAGAGATCTGAACAAGGCAAGTCCAAAGAACGACTTTCCTTTACCACACATTGATATGCTGGTAGACAGGACAACAAAGTTCAAAGTTTTCTCCTTCATGGATGGATTCTCAGGCTATAACCAGATCAAAATGGCGCCGAAAGACATGGAGAAAACTTCATTCATTACCCCATGGGGTACCTTTTGTTACAAGGTAATGTCGTTCGGTTTGAAGAATGCCGGGGCAACCTATCAAAGGACCATGACAACTCTTTTTCATGACATGATACACAAAGAAATCGAGGTATATGTCGATGATATGATTGCAAAATCTAAGACAGAAGAGGAGCATGTGACCCACCTGTCAAAACTATTTGAGCGTTTGCGAAGGTACAAACTCCGCTTGAATCCCAACAAGTGCACCTTCGGTGTCCGTTCAGGGAAATTACTAGGGTTCATCGTCAGCCAGAAAGGAATTGAGGTTGATCCTGACAAGGTCAAGGCCATTCAAGAAATGCCTTCTCCGAAAACTGAAAAACAAGTCAGAGGATTCTTGGGCCGTTTGAACTACATCTCCAGATTCATATTCCTTATGACCGTGACATGCGCGCCAATCTTCAAATTACTAAAAAAGAACCAGGATTGCGTTTGGACAGAAGATTTCCAAACCGCCTTCGACAGTATCAAGGAATATCTGTTGAATCCTCCGATTCTATCACCTCTAGTGGAAGGAAGACCATTGATCATCTACCTCACAGTCTTAGAAGACTCAATGGGGTGTGTACTTGGCCAACAAGATGAAACTAAACAGAAAGAGTCTGCCATTTACTATTTGAGCAAGAAATTCACCGACTGCGAAACTCGGTACACGATGCTTGAGAAAACTTGTTCCGCTATGGCTTGGGCAGCCAAACGTCTTCGCCAATACATGATTCGTCACACTACTTGGTTAATCTCCGAAATGGATCCAATCAAGTACGTCTTCGAAAAACCTGCTCTCACGGGAAGAATCGCCCGTTGGCAGATGCTGTTATCAGAATATGACATAGAGTACCATGCTCAGAAAGCCGTTAAAGGAAGTATTTTAGCCGATCATTTGGCTCATCAACCGATTGACGATCAAGAATCAATCGGGTTTGACTTCCCAGACTAAGATGTCATGTATCAAAAAATGAAACATTGCGATGAACCACTACCCATTGAAGGGCCAGAACCAGGTTCCCAATGTGGACTTATCTTTGACGGAGCAGTTAATCATTATGGAAACGGAATTGGGGCAATCATTGTTACCCCTCAGGGTACCCACATTCCTTTCACTGCCAGACTTACGTTCAAATGTTCGAACAACGAGGCCGAATACGAAGCTTGTATTATGGGTCTCGAAGAAGCGATTGATTTAAGGATCTAAAACTTGGACGTATACGGCGATTCAGCCTTGGTTATCAATCAGATAAAAGGAGATTAGAACACATACTAATCAGGATTGATTCCTTACAAAGACTACGCAAGAAGGTTGCTACCCTTCTTCAACAGAGTTGAGTTTCATCATATCCCTCGAGAGGAGAATCACATGGCTGATGCATTAGCCACTCTCTCTTCCATGATTAGTGTAGGTCAATGGAACGACTTACCTAAGATCGTCATAATGCGCCTTGAACGGCCCGCTTACATCTTCACGATTGAAGCAGTCATAGACGACAAACCTTGGTATCACGATATCAAATGCTTCCTTCTGAAACAAGAGTACCCACCTGGGGCACTAAGAAAAGACAGGAAAACCCTCAGAAGATTGGCTGGAAACTTCTTCCTGAGCGGTGATACACTCTATAAGAAAAATTTTGACATGGTCTTGCTCTGATGCATAGACAGACCAGAAGCAGACATGCTGATGAAAGAAATTCATGAAGGATCCTTTGGCACTCATGCCAACGGACACACAATGGCGAGAAAAATCCTAAGAGCAGGGTACTATTGGTTGACAATGGAATCCGACTGCTACAAGTACATGAGGAAGTGTCACAAGTGTCAGATATACTCCGACAAAATTCATGTACCGCCATCACATCTCAAATTTCTCTCTTCCCCACGGCCATTCTCGATATGGGGAATCGACATGATTGGCATGATTGAGCCCAGGGCTTCAAATGGACATCGGTTCATCCTGGTAGCCATTGACTATTTCACCAAGTGGGTCGAAGCAACGTCGTACGCTAATGTAACCCGACAAGTGGTGGTCCGATTTATCAAAAACAATATCATCTGTCGTTATGGTGTTCCAAGCGAGATCATTACTGACAATGGATCTAACTTGAACAACAAGATGATGAAGGAGTTGTGCGCAGAGTTCAAGATTGAACATCATAACTCATCTCCCTACCGACCCAAGATGAACGGAGCGGTAGAAGCGGCCAATAAGAACATCAAGAAGATCTTTCAAAAGATGGTTGTAACCTACAAAGACTGGCACGAGATGCTACCCTTTGCTCTTCACGGTTATCGCACATCTGTCCGAACTTCAACAGGGGCAACCCCTTTCTCTCTAGTATATGGCATGGAAGCAGTGCTCCCCATAGAAGTAGAGATCCCGTCAATCCGAGTATTGATGGAAGCTAAGCTCACCGAAGCTGAATGGTGTCAAAGTCGACACGACGAACTGAATCTAATCGAGGAGAAGCGAATCACGGCATTATGCCATGGTCAGCTGTATCAACAGAGAATGAATAGGGCATTTGACAAAAAGGTCTGACCTCGTGTCTTCAGAAAAGGAGACCTCGTGCTCAAAAAGATACAATAATTTCTCACTGATTCGCGAGGTAAATGGACTCCGAATTATGATGGCCCCTATGTGGTCACGAAAGCTTTCTCAGGCGGCGCCTTGAGACTTGCAACCATGGACGGAGAGGAATTTGCCTACCCCACGAATGTTGATGTATTCAAGAAATACTTCGCCTAAACTAAAAAAAAAGGAAAAAAAAACGTCTCGGTGGATTGAAAACCCGAAAGGGCGGTCCAGGCAAAAGTTAGAGACATGGAAAAAATCATCCCGGTGGATTGGAAACATTGAAGTACAATCCAGGCAAAAATTAGGGATAATGGCAAGTAAATATGTTCAACAGAGGCAAGTCCCTCAGCAGCAGTTACATCATCCGTCAGAAAACTCCAGTCAAGGTCATCTTCGACAGAAGCTCAGGATGCCCTGAATTCAAAGTTGGTAGAAGGATAGTGGTCGTTATGTTTCAACGTAGCCCTTTTCCCTGTAAATTACCATTTTCTAACTTTGTAAATACTCAATGGAATCACGCGATTAGCTGATCTCTATTTTATCAATAAAAATTGAGCCCTTGTGCTTTTGTTTGTAATTCTTATTTGTTTTAGCTTTACAGAACGACGTTGTTAACATGATTAACGATTCTTGAAATAAAACAAAAATGAATTTACTTGTTAAAACTTTTTCTGCTTTTTAATAAAGTCGGCAATTTCTTTTGACTGTTGAACATCAGAAGAACATCGGTCGCTTCTCCAGAAGTAATCGAACCTCAAAGTGCAGAATCAAAGTACCCCTTCTACGCCAGTACACCTGAATGAAGGGATCAACTGTGTCAGAGACCTTGTTTCGTCTGACACGCTTCGGCCGAGTTCTCATATTCTAAGCCCGATCAACATAGCTCCCAACAGGGACTATCTCTCCTAAGAAAGGCATAATTTCTATCTTGAACCAGCGGTACTTCTTCGCCCTGCAATGGTCGAGTATCCAGTCGTGTTCATCTTTTAGTTTGTATGTTGCGTCAGATTTGTCAGCATATACATACATGCATCATGCATTATTGATTTACATTCACAGTCATATTGCATCACTATCACTCTAGTCGGTCTTGTCCCCTAGTGATAGAAGTCCTCTCAATAGCGTTGTCAGTCCTTTCCTCGTCAGGAAGTGTTACGTCTGAACAATCCCTCTCCTCCAGTGTATCTCTGGATTAGAGTCGGTCCTCAACCACTTTGATAACTTGAACCTCTGAAAGACCAGAGAGCCCTCAGTTAACATCACTCTTCGCCATTGAAGATGATATCCTTGTTTTCCCGGATTAAAGAAAATCCTGAGAGAAAGCCTCCTAAATCGGAGATTCGGCAGTACGGCAGTTTTTCTCCGAAAAACCCACTAATGAAAAGGTCATCAGCACCTCAAAATTGGATCACATCATATGGCATTTATCCGAGAAGATATCCGAGAAAAGTATGATGTAAAGACCCCGAACGAAAGAAGACTCTCAAGAGACTCGTTTTCCCCAGTAGATTCGACAAATGGCGTCTCCAAACAGAGAAGTTTGTGCACCTCTACAACTCAGACGACTGGGTTCCCCAGCAAGTCTGACATCAAAACTTTTTCCACTCAAATGGCATCTCCCCAGGAAAATTCGGCGAGAAGTTTGAAGGAAAGCCGCTACGAATTGCGTCCCTTGTCAATAAAGTTTATTGACGAAAGAAACTAAGACCAGTTCCATGGTAGGAAACCAGGATCGAGGGGAAGTTTACATCAAAAACTAAGACCAGTTCCTTGGTAGGAAACCAGGATCGAGGGGAAGTTTACATCAGAAACTCAGACTAGTTCCTTGGTAGGAAACCAGGATCGAGGGGAAGTTTACATCAGAAACTAAGACCAGTTCCTCGGTAGGAAACCAGGATCGAGGGGGAGTTTAAATAAGAAACTGAGACCAGTTCCTCGGTAGGAAACCAGGATCGAGGGGAAGTTTACCTTTTCTAAGCATCATTGCTTAGCAAAAGAAGATGAATGCGTGAATTACCATTCATAGACGCCGTCAAAATTTCGGATATTCCGATATTTAATCCTCTTGCACCCCGAATGCCCGAATACCTTCGTCATTCACACCTTCGGGTCCAAGAAGATTAAATAGGGGCATCTGTCATACCCCAAATTTTGACCACTAAGATTTCCCATCATTGTGCAAATCATCATCACAATATGGATGTACCTTTGTGCCTCATCAGTCTCCTCAAGGAATTGTTGAGCATTCACTACAATCAAAATTAGGGTTTTAAGCCCTCACAGAGCCTTAGACAAAGGATCAATCAAGGATTGACATGATCTTCAACTTGTCTAACCTCTAAAATATCCACAATGGATCAAAAGGACTCCCACTTCAAGGATTAACCACAAGGCTGCTCCCTTCTAGGTGGATCAAGTCTCAAGATCGACAGTGTCACCAAATTAGGGTTTTGGTCGACCAGGACCTCCAGTTGGGAATTTTCCTCTGGGCATGAGCCAATTATCCAAAACATAACCTAATGTACTTCATGGGACCTTATGGACCCAATCATCAAGTCAATTTTGCCTCAG
This sequence comes from Lathyrus tuberosus, assembly GCA_022829125.1. Classification (NCBI taxonomy): domain Eukaryota; kingdom Viridiplantae; phylum Streptophyta; class Magnoliopsida; order Fabales; family Fabaceae; genus Lathyrus; species Lathyrus tuberosus. The sequence continues at coordinate 12,314,728 of JALAZF010000158.1, forward strand.
GGGATGCATTCATCAAAAATTAGGAATTTGGGTTTCTTGACCTAATTCACCTCTAAGTAGACTTTTGGGACAAATCATGAGCCAAGACCTCAAGAGAGGGTCTGAGGGTCTCTAATGAACTATATTGATCCATTTGGAATAATGGATTAATCCAAGAAGCTTGAGCAACAAGTCTCAATTTCATCTGCACCACAATTAGGGTTTCGCGAGAAAAGTCAGCTGTAACTTTGACTTTTGACCAGGACATGCCCCCAAGCCATAAGACATGATTCAATATACCCTATGACACCCATGGAACATGTCCATCAAGTTTGGTTTAGGTCAAGGACATGATTTCATGAAGAATTGCACAGTTTGGAATTCATCTGATAAAAAGTCAACTGTGCACAAAAGTCAACTTTGACTTTTTGAGATTTTTTACCAAAATGGATTTTTAGCCCTAAAATGATGTTAATGTATGATTTGAATCATCATTCATCAAGAAAAATCAAAGAAAGTGGGATAACTTGTAAAAGGGGTAACCATAAAAACTTAGAAAAATTTCTAAGTTATGGAAAAAGTGACACTTATGTGCCAACATTGGAGGACCATAACTCCTAAACCACAAGGCCATTGGTCCCCATTCAAAGCTTGATTTGTAGATCTCATTGCTCTCTACAAAAGCTTCATACTGACCTATGTCCAAATTCCTCATGGATTTTGAGTTATGGAGTGATCAAAATCAAGAAAAGTCACTTTGTTCCAACACTTAGTGAAAATTTCACTAAGTCAGATTTTACCCTACTTTTTGCCAAATGTAGGGGGATTTTTCACTTGGATTCAAAAGAGATCAAAACCAAACATGTTCAAAAAATTGTTGTATCATGTAAGGGCTTTCCAAAATGACCAAGAACATTACCAAATTCAATTTGAGTCATGAGATACAACATTGGCAAGTTGCGTTGGTGAAATCTGTCAAGGCAAGGCAGATTTTACAATTTTGCTCGATTTGCCAAAATCAGCCAAATCCAAATGCTCCTATCCACTTGAACACCTCTGAGGATTGAATCTAAAGGGGACAATCACTGAGCCAAGCCTCCAAAGTCTTTGGAACAAGAAATAGCATGTTGAACCTAGAATGGCCAAAATAGGGACAAGACTCCAATTTTGGATTGGAGCATTCAATGGAAGCATCAAGGTGGCATGGACTAAGCCATTCTCAACTGAATTCAGTCAAGACTTATCCAAGACCAAGGGAACCACAGCCCTGTGCCCTAACCTCTAGTCAATGGCTAGAGGAGACTTGGATTTCCATTGGACAACATTGGCCAAACCTCTGCTGCAGTTGCCATTCACTGTGGATCCCAAAACAAACTTGCTCTACTATAAATAGAGCTCAATTATGATCAGTTTGAGTACACCAAAGGCATCAAACAGATGCTTTCCTCAAAATCTCTTCTTTCACTCCAATTTTTCCTTCTAAGGTAAGTCACTATTGGGTTTTGAGTTTGAGAGCTTTTCCAATCAAACCAATCACACACACACACCTCACATACATCATATAGAAGTGATCCAAACACTCACATAACATCTGGAACATAGATTTCACAAAATCACCAGCCAATTGCTCAAGTTCTTGACAGTTTTGCAGTTGAGGTACCATTTTCAGCTCCAAACCATTTCAATCCATTCCAAGCATTCATACACACTCCATGGCACCTAGGGAAGCTATTTAGATCATTGGAACCTAGCTGTAACACCTCCAACACAAATCACGATCACCAGCTGCAAATGGTAAGCATGAGCTCTTCTAACTCTATGATCCATGCAATTTTTGCTGCACAATAATTTGGCCATATGTTCATAATCATGAATGGAATGTTTCCCCTCAATTAATTGCATTGTTTGAATCGTGTATCAAAAATCCTAGCCTTCATGTAGAAATTAGGGTTCTTGAGGATTTTTCGTGATTTCTTGTTATATGTTTAATTTAAATGAAATTAAATACCATAGACATGATCGTGAGGTTGAAACGAGTTGATTGGTATGTGGATTACATGATATGATTAAGTATTCAGTGAGATTGGAGAGAAAATGCAAATCTGGGCAAACCCAGAACACGCGCGTGTTCTTGCGTGTTCTTGGCGCCATTTTTTCAAAATTTGAATATTTGAATTTTGTGATTTTATTTAATTCATTCAAAAATTAATTTCTCTCTGAGTTTTAATGATTTTGAGTTGATTCTTTTTTTAATAATTCACAAAAATGTTAAAATATTTTATTTTCCCAAAAAATACCAAAAATATTATTTATTTTGTATAATTGATATTTTTGCAAAGAATTAATGTTTTAATTGTTTTTAACATTTAAAATATTTTTTCCACCTTGATTTTGCAACTTTTAATGCCTTCTAATTATTTTGTAGGTCAATACTTAATTTTTGAAGTATTAATCCAAGATCAAAATTTGTTTTTCCTATGTTAAACAATTTTGATCATTTTAATTGAATTTTTATTCAATTAAAACACATTTTAGAAAACAAATTAGGGTTTTTGGATTAATTCAACCCTCATAAATCATTTTCAAAACACTTTGGGCCTCTAATAGAGTGTAAGACCCAATCCTTTGTAAATACAACCCATTTTGGGCCTCAATTATTGTATAAGTCCCGTTGTATTTCAAAAAGTTCGACGCGATCATCATCCGTTGAAAAACAAACCTTGGGCCTACCCTCGAGTAGTAAGACCCATTTCTTTTCTTTAAAACTCTTTGGGCCTCTAATAGAGTGTAAGACCCAATCCTGTTTTGACCAAATCATTTTTGGGCCTCAGTGTATTGTATAAGTCCCGATACCGTCAAAAACAAACGGCGCGATCGTCGCCTTTTGAAAAATAACCTTTTGGGCCTCTCCTTGAGCTATAAGACCCATTCAAAACTTTTGGGCCTCTAATAGAGTGTAAGACCCAACCCCCCTTTTAACCAAAACATTTTGGGCCTCAGTCACTTGTATAAGTCCCTCTGTACAAATTCAAATAGTGCGCTCACTGATAAAACCCTGGGCCTCTCCTTGAGCTGTAAGCCCCAAATCTTTCTTTTTCAAAGCACTTTCTCCTTTGATTTTGAATATACTGTTGTTTTCAATCTTTCTTTGTTGAACAACTAACCGAACAGCATGGAAGCTCTACAATCGAGTAAGTGGTTATTGCTTTCATTTACCGCTTTCATATACATATAACTGTATTGTGGGGCTATTTCACTGTAAGTCTTCTTTCACAAACTCATATCAACTGTGTAATAATAGTATAGATATTTCGAGTTTCCCCGGCAACTACGTCTAGAACTAGGTGACGCCGTTTCGTTTATTCATAGAAATAGACAACTAGATCCCCAATAGGATCACCAGATACAATCTTCTCTTCGGCAGTCCTCATTAGGAATTGTCAAGAAAATCTACTCCCAGAGATGAATGTATTCTCCGTGAATGGCATCTTTGAGATTCTTCCAAATTCTCAAACTTTCCTGACTTGATCTATTCCTTGTGAATAGCTTGCCTTGAATTTCTCGGGGTTTGGGGACCCACGGGCTTCTTAAAAGCATCGGCCTCCTCTTGGGCATCATACAAGGACCCACAGGCTTCCTAAAATCAACCTCGCCTCCTCTTAGGCTTAGTACAAGGACCCGTCGGCTTCTTAGAAGTATTCACAACCTCCTCTTAGGCTTCGTATAATGATTTCTTCCTCCGGGAATGATAGCCTCCTCTTGGGCTTCGTACAAGGACCCGTCGGCTTCTTAAAAGCTTCCAGCCTCCTCTTGGGCTTCGTACAAATTATCCCGATGACCTCCTAGAGGTATAGGAACAGAACTTAGTCATCTGCGTAGAACAATCCTTTCCAAGAGTTTACTACTGTTTCTCAAAGCATGGTACAAAAGATAAAACTCTAGACACGGACAGTCTAATATCCTTGAGTCTCAAAGACATTCTCAAGTGACCCCTTCGTTAAAATAGGAAGAAAACCCGTAGACTCGGACAGTCTCAATACCCTTCGGATTTCCCAATTCCTTAAAGAATAGGAATAGCCCGGATCCTCGAATCAAATCCTCGAGTACAGTGTTGCTCATATAAGAACTGATTTTCTCTTTAAATCAGTATATTGGATCTGTCACTTAACTGAAACAATAACAATAGCCTCCTCTTAGGCTTTGTATAATGATCCTTCTCTAGTGAAGTTAGCCTTCTCTTGGGCTTTGTACAATGATTCTCCCCAGCGGAGTCAAACAACGTTTAGCCTCTCTCTCGGGCTTTGTACGAGACACATAAGAGACTTCCTCGTTGAGTCAACCACCCTTTCGCCTCCATCTCGGGCTTTATACGAGATACAAAAAGGTTCTTATTGAGCCAAACAAATTTTAGCCTCCATCTCGGGCTTCGTACGAGATACAAAAAACTCTCATGTTAAGTCAAGTAGCCTTCATCTCGGGCTTTATACGAGATACCAAAAGACTCCGTCGTCGAGTCAAAACCTTTTAGCCTCTCTCTCGGGCTTTGTACGAGACACATATTAGCCTCCTCTTAGGCTTTGTATAAGAAAACTACTGGTTGATCCAATCAACCTTTTAGCATCAAAGTTGTGCCTTGTTCACAATACACAAACTTCAACAACTATTTCCCCTTCATCTAATTGCTGTAAGCGGCAAGCCTCTGGATCATCTACATCCATGACAATGTCCCTCTTTTAGTATGAGAAATTCCTAAGGAAAGATGGCATTGCTCTAAACTGAGTTAAAGTCTTCTCCTTCAGGTTAAAATCCCCTATAAAGGAAATTATGGCATTGCCGGATTCACAAATCCCGGTTAAAGTAATCCTCCTTTACAGTCAGTTACCCAACAGTTGTGACAAACAGACCCCTTTAGAGATGACAAATTCTCTTTAAGGTCAACACTTTCAGCTTCACATCTTGGGCTTTGAACATGATACAAACTACTTTCAGCTTCACATCTTGGGCTTTGAACAAGATACAAACTACCTTTCGCTTCACGTCTTGGGCTTTGAACAAGACACCAAAACAACTATTTCCTCCCATAGAATAGGAGGAACTACGATCGCTCTGATTTCCCTGTTTCGGTAAACGGGAATACGTAGGCATAAGATTGAAAGAAAAAATCTTAGCGAGCACACTAAACAAAAAACCCAAAATCCCATACTTTCATACATTCGTCTTAACATCCTAACCGATAGCCTAAAGCACCCCTCGTCAACAAAATAACCTAGGAGAAACCCCGAATCTTTGTAGCATCTGTAAACCAACAGTTTTGACTGTTTAACCTCAGTATGCAAGCAGGGTTAATTGGAGACATCTATTTCCCTTCCTTCATCAGCTTTAATAGGATAAAAAGTGAATCGAACTGTAGTACCAGAGCGATCGTGCTTCGCAACCACATCCAAAAATCACTCGCTACACATTATACATGTGTGTAGTTTCTTAGAATAGCAAGGAGCTGTTGCTCGTATCTTGATTGAACACTTGTGTGTTCTTTGTACTTAAACTTAAGAGTAATCTGCTTGTTAAGAAGCATCTTTGTAACCTCCTGTAAAACTAATTCTTAGTGAATTAGGATTCCTTGAGTGGTCAGTGTGACCGGAGACTCGAGAAGACAATGGTGAGATGTCATTGTGGGAAAAGCCTGAAATTGGGTCAATAGCGTTATATTCATTGCGATGAATCCCTGAACGTCTAGCTGTGAAAGCCTAGAAGTAGATCTTGCGAGATTGGAACCTGCGGGTCAATGTTTGTTATATTCATTAAGTTGAATCCCTGACGGTTCATTGCATGTTAGTCACAGTGCGGCTGTGCAATTGGTTAGTCACCGGCTGTTGCCCGTGCATCTGTAATCGAGATTGATTATAGTGGATTAAGACCTTGTGTTCAAGGTGAAATCACCTAAGGAGGGTGGACTGGATAAGCCTTTATGGTGAACCAGGATATATCATGTGTTCTTTACTCTTATGCTTAATATCTTTATTTATCCTCCTATATTGAGTATCAGAACCTTACACAAGCAAGTCAGAACCTTGCAGCTTAACTCTGATAAGCTACCGCACTGCAAGTTCCGAGGAGTGTAGCTTATGTTCAGACTCATGATGGTTCTTACGTTTCATACCTATCAAATCTGAATATAATTGCGCTAGTCGAAGTCTCTCAACAAACTCTGATGTTATCCAAAGAACCTTGACAATAAGAAGCGAAAAGTTGTCAAAAGAGTAAATACATAATTCAAACTCCCCATTTCTTGTGTCTTTCTCGCACCTTCAATTTGTATCAAAGCATCGATTCTGTTATTGATGGATATCAAACACTTAACAGTGTCAGAAAAAGATCCAGATGAGGTGCGTAGAAATACTCTGGGTGAGATTGAAATCCACTTACAATTTCTGTAACAGTTCAGAAGATGACTGTGTACAAAATTGTAATCAATCTGAGTACTTGAGCAAATCACTGATTCTGGAAGTTTCTATCGTTGTCAAACAACTAAACCTTCCTCACTTAAAGCTTCGTTAAAGATTGAAGAATCAGCTGATAGGATAGATTCATCAGATAAGAAGTAGTATCTGTTGAATGCTAATCTTGGAAGATACGTGTGGATGATCCACGTATTTGCTCAAAGTTGAATCATCAAAAAACAAGAAGTCTTGTTTGCTGAAGATTAATCTTTATGAGTTTTTGAGATGTTTTCAAGAAACGGATTAGGTCCACCCTTGACTTTCTCGTATAAAAACTCATTCAGAACTTCTTCATGTAAAGAAGAAAGATTGTTGTTCTATGATGCTGAAGTTCAGAATGAAGTGTGAAGAATTCAAAAAACTAAAGAACTGGATATCGTTTTCTTGGAAGCTCTACAGGAAACTGAAAGAATATTCAGGAAGAAGATTCTCACAGATTCATCAAATACTTGATCAAGAATGAACTCTTAAGTTTTGTTTGAATCAGCATAACTAAGTTCTGATAACTTGAAACTATCTCTCAGGTGAATCAATTGTTAGTGATCAGATCACTATCTGATAAGTTGTTCAGAATCTCTCTTGCACTGGAATCAGAAGATGCCAACCAGACACTTAAGTTTTCTACTTAAAGTAAAAAAGAATTTAAGTTACTGACGTCCTTCAGAAAGAAGAAATCAGTTAACATTCTGTTCAGAAGTAGATATGCTGTTAATTCATGATGGACTATTTCTGTGACAAGAAATATCAGCATTGTGAGATAAAGAAAATATCATGCAAACTATGCTACATGTTAACCATATGTTTCATGATACTTGGTTCTGAACTAACTCTGTGGGTGACTGGAGAAACAAAGTCAAATGAAGCTATGAAATGGAAATCGATTTTCTTAGCTCATAATAGTTCTTGATTAAGCTAAAAACCTATTGATCTTCTGAAAACCAGAAAGCTTGATGGAAGCTTGTTGTTCTGACAATGAAGATTCAGAATCTCTGATTGGTTGTTCTCAAATGTCAGATGAATAACTCTGAACAGAAAAATACAGAATCGTCTGGAATATGATTCTAGAAGAACAGAATGGAAGAAATGTCAAATGTCTGTCGACTTCAAACTTTGATCTTTGAGAGAATCAGCAAGTGTTCAACAGGACACTCAGAAGGAAGCAGGAGATGAAAATTAATGATCAAAAGCTCAGCATTGAATACGCTCTTAAGAAGTCTTACATAAAGAATTCAGATGTCTAGAAAGGATTGATGATCAAAGTTGGAATGGAAAGCACTCAAATGCAGCTCTCTCAAATGCAAACTGGTTCAGATGGATTATGATCAGCACTTCAAAGTCAGAACTAAATAAAAAGTATGACAACAGAGAATTCAGAATATCCAAGGTACGACTTCCTTCATATAAAATATATGATCTGAAATATTCTTGTCTTATAAGAAAAATCTTTTGACAATACGTACACTCAAGCATAACCTCAATCGTAATTGTGAATCCTTGATAATCATTACATAGCTCTGACAACATAAGCACGTTTGAAATCCTATTAAAATCTTACATGCTTTTACTAGACTAGGCACAACCTAACCTACCTAAATATGAGTATAAAATCATTTCTCTCTGTCAAAACAATTCACTCTCAAATCCCTCTATCGTAGAACCTTAATCGTCAAAATTTTCATTGTCCATCTGCTAACATGCCTCCACTAACTTTTCTTGGAAATCAAGATCTTCTTGAGATCATTCCTGAAAAACAGTTTGTAATCAACTCCCCTCCTCTTTCAAGTAACATTGCTTGCAGTATAGTAGATGTGCTTTACACTCAACAATGGACTAGGTACTCCATGATGCTAGAAAAGCCTGTCTATGTCAATCTAGTCAAGGATTTCTGGAAACATGTTGATCTTGATCTTGAAATCAAGTGCATCACCTCCTTTGTTTTTGAAGTCCCAATCATCATCAACTTGTTCTCAGTCACTCTTGCAACTGGGTGTGAGGATGTTGGAATTCCTGTTGATTTTGACAAAAACAAATTCTTTGCTGCTAAAAATTTTACATCCCTTCATGACCTAACTTTAGGATACATACCCTTCAATCTTGGAAATCTCCTACCCATTCCCAAAGCCTGGTACAAGCTCATGTTGTCCAATTTTCTCCCTAGAGGAGAAAGTCATGACATAATTAGATTTCATGACCATGAATTCATTTATTTACTAATGAATGAATTTCAAATAAATCTACCACACACTATCTTCAACTGTCTCTGGAAAACCATCTCTGAGTCCAGAAACCTCACAAAGTCCTACATTCCTTAAGGAAGAGTTTTGTCTGAGATTTTCTTTAGAGATGGAATTGTGGACATGATCAAAGAGAAAATTAAAGAAGATGGTCCTGAAAGCCTTTTAGATAACTGATTGTTGAAGACTAAATGTGGAATTTTTAGCAACTAGAAAAACTATCTCTGTTTAATCTAGGTCTGGATTTTATTATTGGTTTAATTGTATTTTGTCTAGGTAGTTGTATTCAGGTTGTTTCTAAACGATTTAGGGTAAATGAAGTGTCAAGCCAATCATCTAAATCAATGAAATATCTCTTCTTTGTTATTCTAAGAATATGAGATTCTCTCATGACTAACCATTAATTGGAATTAAGAAAATCAAGTATCTGACAAAGCATTAATTGATATTATCTATCGAAAGATATTTGAAAGATCTTTTAGAGGCTCAAGAAATCGTCATTATTATCTTTTCAGCCCTTTGGCCACTCGCTGTAAAACAGTTGTTAACACATTAACTCTTCCCAAATAAATTAGTAACTGCTCTGTTTTTCTTTTCCACACAGATACAACCCTTAGTATACCCTAAGTAATCATAACCTACCTAGGAAATAGTAAACACAAATCCTTTGCACCAAACCAGTCACTCTCTTCACTTTAACTCGCCTATAAATAGTTGGACTTTTCCTTTGCATAACTCATCCTCAAAATCTAAACTCCTATTCTGATAAAACTCTCATTTCAACAAGATGATGAACTCTCAAAGAAATGGTCCTACCTTCTTAGGCAGAAAAGAAAATTTACATGTTATCTCAGAGAAAAGACCCAACATCTCCCGTCTCAGAAACGATGGTTTAGAGATAATAAGAAGCATGCAAGCTCAGTCTTGGCAGTGCTATTACTCCCAACTGAATGGACCAATCTTTACTAATCTTGTTAAAGAATTCTGGAATTATGCTAGGGTTAGCACTAATGGAAACACCATCTGGTCTGAGGTTCATTATCACCCCATTGCTATCTCTGTCGTCTCGATAGAGAAAATCATTGGGTGTGTCTCCGACGGAGTCACGATTGATCACTTTCAATCTGACTTAAGCATGGTGGAGATATGTAGAATCTTGTTTGATGATTCAGTTCCATACGAACCGAATAATCCTGAGAAACTCCTTCCTACTCCAAAAACTTGGTTCAAATTTTCACTGACCAACCTTCGTCCACGCGGGTCTGCGAGAAGCACTATGACTCATGACGACAGAATATTTGTCTTTCTTCTAACACATCACGTTAGAATAGACCTTCCCAAGACTATCTTTAACCACATGAGACACTCTATCAAAACCTCAAGGAATCAGATGCATGCCTACATTCCATATGGGAGAATAATATCTGAGATAATTTGGAAAGAAAAGGCCTGGGGATTAATAAGCAGGCTTGAACCTGGATCTTCACCAGAAGAGACCAGATGTGAACAAGTGGATAAAATAGAGGATTTTGATGATGAAGCTTTAAACCTTAGTAAATCCCAAATTGTTTTTGTGTAGTTCTATATCATTTTAATCTATGAATCAATGTTGCTTCCTGTTTTATCATCTATAATCAGTATTAAATCCATAACCTAAACTTTTATCATACTCTGAGATGCTTACATTGCTTCAAAAAAACATTTAAAACGTTATCTAACGATGTTGATCATTCCTTATCATTTCAATATTCGTATGCTTAATGATAACATCCTTTAAGGATAATATCATCACAAAAATCCAAAACCTAGTGGATGCTTCCAGTTCAAGCATAGACCCCATGGAAATAAGAACAATCTGGACTGAGTTCCATGAATGGATCTCAGAGGAAATTGTGAAGAGCAAGAGGCTGGTAATTACTCAAGCAAAAGAAAAACTGTATGCCTCAAGAACTGATGATTTTGAAAGCTTACTATCACCTTCCTCATCATCATTAGGCTCCCTTTAGTCTAATCCTTAGGAACCCAACGTCATTATGTCTATGTTTTGATTACCTTTAAGATTAAGCTTAACCTATGCCTTATATTTTAAAATCATTTTGTGGTTCTGTGTTAATGCTATAACTTATCTCTGAAGATGTTGATCACTAGAACTGTTTCTTATCATATCAACCTTCGTATGATTAATGCTTAAATGATAATATCTTTTGAGTCTATTTATGTTCACTATCATATGCTTAAATGCTCAGATGCTCTATAACTTTTTGATGATGTCAAAAAGGGGGAGAAAGAATATGATTTTGATTGATGAATATATGAATATTGATATTGATTGGAAAGAATGTGATTTTGATTGATGAATATATGAATATTGATATTGATTGGGAAGAAAGAAAGAAATCTTAAAGAAAAGAATGCAACTCAAACAAGTAATCACTCATATAAAATGAGTTACTACTAACGTTTGTTGTTTGATGTTATCCGAGGAACTCTGAACAAGTTCACTAGGCATTCTAAGACAGGTTAAGAAAGAATAACATTGAAGTACACTTCGTGAACATGTGTTCAGAATCAGATCTACCCAGTACTGTTCAGAAGTTGAGAACTGTCTGAGAGTCAAAATTTATCGTGATCTCTGTCTCACTTGGTTCAAAAGCTGTAAGCTGTCTGAGAATATGAAATTCAAAACGCAAGAATTAGAAGAAGAAAAATTTGAAAGCAGTCAAGACAAAGTCTACAACTCAAGATGCTTATTCAGAATATCTGTGCAAATCAGAAGACAAAGAGCTGTCTGAAGATCTGGATTGAAGATCCAAGAAGAAGTAGTTCTGATGTTTACCAAGAACCAATTAAAATGAAAATGAAAATGATTTGGTATCAGACTAAATCAACAATTTGTAATCAGACTCAGTACACAAAGATTAGTATCAGACTCATCAATCAGAGCAAAACTATGAATTATTATCAAAATACCTTCACTGGTATCATTTTCAGCACACAAAGGAATTACCTTCAAGTGGTATGAGAAGAAGTCTTTCACTTGGTATCAAACTCAACATACTCTGGTATAAGACTCAACACATCACGTGGTATCAGACCAAAATCAAATCTTGAGTACCAGATTCAGAATCAAGTGTAGATTGATCACAATAATTAAACCTTCAATTGGTATCTGATCAAAAATCAAGCCTTGATGAACCACAGAGTTGTGATAGTAACAAGGTTCTGAGATGAAGACCTGTGTTCAAAAGTCAAACTCTGAAAAAGTCATGATCTACATTGGTGATTAAAATCTTACCATCCTGAATTATGATTCTGAAGATCCCAATATCTGACTTATAGAAATTAGGGGGAGACTGCCCTGAAGATCCAATTGCAAAATCTCAAATCTTCACAAAGTCTGAAACTCAGGGGGAGTTTCTTAAAAGATAGTGTATGTCTCTAATAAATAGTGAGGCTATGTTATCAAATAAGAACTGATTTGCTTGTGCTTAAATGAATCTGCTGAAAGGTAGAAATACTTTAGAAGTCTCTGAAGATTACAAGCTCTGATACGACTACAAAGGAACTGAGCTCTGAAGATCTGAAGATGGAAGTTCTAATGAACTAGTCCAGATGCTAAAGATTCTCCCTTTTCTTAAAGACAAGATAGAGAAGTAGTCCTTTTCTATTCTTCGTTATGGCAACTCAAGTTGTTATTCTGTATATCTTTTGATCATATAAGATTCTAGATTATCACAGATAAAACTTCGAGGATAACACATTCAGGGGGAGCTGTTGTTCCAGACTCTAAATATGTTTTGTTGGTATTTACATTGTATAAAATGTTCAATCAAAATACTTGGTTTTGTCATCATCAAAAAGGGGGAGATTGTGAGAGCAAGAATTGTCTCTACAAGTCGATCTATGTTTTGATGATAACATTACGTATTTGTGAAAGAACCATTTTATGTTCTAACGTGTGTTGTGTGCAGATCATAATTATAGAAAACACCAAATCCAACAAGCACCAGCCAGATGAGCGTAATTGATAATATGCAAAGTTACTATGTGTGACACAAGTCGCAAGAAGCAAGAAAGCTTCTGTATCTGATCGTGATCAGCCAGATCCAAGGATGCTGATATTGCTGATGCAATGCTCTTGTGGATGCTCTCTGAAAGTGGTCGAGATTCTGAAGATTGCGAAGCTTCTGAAGAAGAGAACCAAAGTGCTGAAGACTCTCATGACTTGAAGTTCTGAAGGCGGAAGGCTCTGAAGACCAAGTGCAGAAAGACTTTGAAGACTTATGTGTTCTGAAGATTAAGGTTCTGAAGATCAAGTATTGAAGACTCTGAAGACAGATTCCTAATGGACAAGTTCTGAAGTTTCGGAAACTTGAAGAAGTAAAGGATAACGTGCTTAAAGACAAGTGATGAAGTTTTGAAGACTGATTCCTAATGGACTTCTTCAAATAACTGAAGACTTGACGTATCAGATATCCCTTTAAGAAGACTCTACTAATGCTTCATCAATTAACCATCAGAAGCCTCTGAAGTTCAGAAGTCACATGTTACCATTGTGAGTAACTGTACACGGCGCCCAAGAAAGATATATCCCGTCACTTCTCCCACAGTAAAAAGGAGATGTGTCAGTACATCTAGTTATTACGCAACGTCTCTTTTCCAACAGCCAACAATATTTCAAACGGCTATATTTCTACTGGGCTATTTAAAGGAAAGAGTACTCGCTTCTAAAAGATGACGAAGTCCACAGATCGATTCAGTCCATGAATGGCGAATTGATCAAAGTCATTGTGTGAAGATAGCAACAACGATGAGTTCTCGTTGTAACACTTAAACATCCAAAGCTATCACCATTTACACATGGCCATTGTTGTTGAAGCTCAAAGATTATCACTCAACACAACAATAATGAATTGGTAGAGAAGCTGTTGATGAAGAAGACAACATTGAAGATCAGTCAAGTCATCAACCACCTTCTCGTCAATGCTACATTAAAGATCTGAAGCAAGGAGTTGTTGCTCAAAGCTTGCTCACCAAAGAAGACGAAGAAGAAGAAGATCTACAAGATGTCAACAACTGTCAAATCATTATACATCTGTGTAGTTTCTTAGAATAGCAAGGAGCTGTTGCTCGTATCTTGCTTGAACACTTGTGTGTTCTTTGTACTTAAACTTAGGATTAATCTACTTGTTAAAAAGCATCTTTGTAACCTCCTGTAAAACTAATTCTTGGTGAATTAGGATTCCTTGAGTGGTCAGTGTGACCGGAGACTCGAGAAAACAATGGCAAGATGTCATTGTGGGTAAAGCCTGAAATAGGGTCAGTAGTGTTATATTCATTGCGATGAATCCCTAAACGTCTAGCTGTGAAAGCCTAGCAGTAGATCTTGCGAGATTGGAACCTGCAGGTCAATGTTTGTTATAATTATTAAGTTGAATCCCTGAACAGTTCATTGCATGTTAGTCACAGTGCGGTTGTGCAAGTGGTTAGTCACCGACTGTTGCCCGTGCATCTGTAATCGAGATTGATTATAGTGGATTAAGACCTTGTGTTCAAGGTGAAATCACCCGAGGAGAGTGGACTGGATTAGCCTCTGTGGTGAACCAGGATATATCATGTGTTCTTTACTCTTATGCTTAATGTCTTTATTTATCCTCCTATATTGAGTATTAGAATCTTACACAAGCAAGTCAGAACCTTGCAGCTTAACTCTGATAAGCTTCTGCACTGCAAGTTCTAAGGATTGTAGTTTATGTTCAGACTCATGATGGTTCTTACGTTTCATGCCTATCAAGTCTGAATATAATTGCGCTAGTCGGAGTCTCTCAACAAACTCTGATGTTATCCAAAGAGCCTTAACAATAAGAAGCGAAAAGTTGTCAAAAGAGTAAATACATAATTCAAACTCCCCTTTCTTGTGTCTTTCTCGCATCTTCAGTCGTGGTCCATAAATCATCATAATTAACAGTATATACTTGCGCTTCATACTCAACCAAGGAGATAGGTTGTAAATAGTGAGAAGAACAGGCCATGAAGTATGATTAGTGCTCAGATTACCAAAGGGGTTCATTCCATCGGTGGCAAGTACAAGTCTATGGTTTCTTGGCTCAACTCCAAAATCCAAAAACAACGAATCAATTTTCTTCCATTGCAACGAATCAGCAACATGGCGAATGTTTCCATCACAAATCCTTTCATCTGCATGCCATCTAAGATTCTTTACGTCATTCAAATTAGCAAAAAGTCTCTTAAATCGCAAAATTATAAGCAAGTACCATAACACTTTAGCAGGAGGATGCTTCCTACTAACATTGTCATAGTCATTGTCATCACCACTGTTGGCCTTCATCTTGTAACGTGACACACCACATTTTGGACATTGATACAAGTCTTCATACTCTTTCCGGTATAATATGTAATCATTAGGGCAAGCATGTATTTCGATATACTCCAGACCCATTGGACCGAAATATCTTCTTGGCCTCATAACAACGATCCGGAAATTTGTTATCTTTTGGTAACATTTCCTTTAGCAGTTCAAGTAATTCCGTGAAACTTTTATCCGACCATCCATTTTTTGCCTTTAGATTACACAACTTTAACACCGCAGACAATCGTGTAAAATTTGTGCATCCCTTATATAAAGGAGTGTCTTTATCACTACATAAAGTATCATAAATATGAGAATTCTTAAAAGAAGATTCCCCAATATCACGGATCATATCATCTAGTTGATTATCCATATATTCATCTTCCTCGACTCTTTGACTCTGTGACGCACGACTTACCTCCACTTCACCATGCCACGTCCATATTATATAATTTTGACATATACCATCACAACAAAGGTGATGAAATATTTCATCCTTTCTGCACTTTTTGATATTCGCGCAAAGAACATAAGGACAATAAAAGATACCATTATTTTTGGGAAGATATTTATCAGAGTATTCAAGAAATTCAAGAACTCCTTTCTCATAAACCGGACCTAATCTATCGGCTTTCATCCAACTACGATCCATAACAACTTCTGAAATTTATACACATATAATAATGTGAATGACACCCCAAAAACTTAATGCATTTACAAATCTAAACCTAAAGCATATAAAACATTTACACTAATACTGATTTGAGAATATAAATAAAGAAAAAAGGAATGAAGATGTTGAAGAATACCGTACTTCGAAGCTGAAGAATCAAATGAACGAAGACGGTGTGGAGATTTGATCTACGAAGAGGGTAAAGTTTACGTCGCCGCTGTCGTCTCTAGGGCGTCTTTTAGAAGAAATAATACAGAATAAGTTTTGTTTTAATTTATCAGTGAAAACCTTTAATTACGGTTGTTAAACACAACCGTAGTGGAATTGAAGACCTCTTACAACGGTTTTTTAATTCACCGTTGTGAACTATTTAATAATTTATTTTTAAAGTAATGGAGTTAAGTTCTATAACAACAGTTGGTTTAAAAACCGTTGTAAAATCATTTACAATTTATTTTATAAGTAATGGACTTAAGTGACAAACGCTTAATGTACTCTAAAAAATGGAAAAAGTGTAACTGCAGGGAATCGAAGCATATTTATTACTACGGTCTTCTAACACAACCGTCATTATATTTATGTTTATACGTACGACTAGTTACTAGGCGCGAAAAATTTAACCTATTGCAACGATTTAGATGAATCCGTTGTAAACCTGGCGTTATTGTTTGCGCGTTTTGTAGTAATGAATCATGATGGGGCATAAACCATCTTGACCAAACTATAATAGTGTCCAACGACACACTGAGCCATCACTCCACACCTAAAGCATCTTGGATAAGCACAAGCTTCTCCCTCACTTTTTTCATTCCCAACCTGCAAATGAAAAACAAAACAAGCATCGAAAGTGTACACACACATGTCGCATACTAGGGCACAACATAGTTAAACAATCTGGACGGATGGATCGACCTGCTCTGATACCACTAATGTAACACCCTTCTACCCAAATAACATCCACGATGAATATAAACAAGCATATCAGAGTAAAATCCCACAAAAGTGTGTCACATTTCGTCATAAAACATCAAATATTATCATCCTGCTCCGAAACACGGGTTATAACATCAAGATTAAATCATTTACTACGCAGCGAAAAACTTCATTAAAATCATAAGTTATAAAATCAAAAGGTTTAAAACAACTTCAACACATCATAATATCATCAAATAAAAGAACACTATGGTTCGACTCAAACGTCCCGACCCGATGTTACATATCAGAGCAAGCCCTTTACTCGGCAAAAATAATCAAAATACTTCAAGTCAGATCTTCACGCACCAAAAAGCTAATCCTGATCACCTGCGCGTTACCCACGTGGAGGCAACATTCAAACAGACAGGGTAAGTAATCATAAACCATTATATAAGATATAAGATAAGAAATAATAAGGTAGCATGCATCGTAATAAAACAACATCGTCATTATACATCATCAGCATTAATACATCATGAAAATCATGTCATCAACATCATTCATTCACAACCATGCAATGCCACATAATATGAAATGCACAACACAGACTCATGCATGTGGTACCATTCGTCATGTTTGATGGACATTAGGCCATCACCCTCCAAAGATCCCCACCAATAGGATCGATTCTACACAAGAATCAGAGCAACGTCATACACTCTAATCCACATAATGGGATGGAAGCCACCACTGGACCGAAGTCCTAAAATCGTCACTGGACCGAAGTCCTAGAATGCTATGAATGCACGATGCAAATGTCATAATCGTCATCTTCACAAAATCGTCAATTAGCATCATCATTCATAAAACTCTTGTCAAACATCATGGTAACACATCATTAACATACATCAAAATCATCATCATCACAGAGTCACCATATTTCATCATCATTCATAAGATTCCACAAGCATCATGTTAACACATCTTTATCATGCATTAAAATCCTCATAATCACGTCACAAGATATCACATTTTATTCATTTAAATACAACACATAAATTATCCAAGGCATACAGGCGTCATGGCATAAGGCAACACTCAACAGCAAAGGAAAGAAAAATAAACAAAATTATTGCTCCTGCTCACTTGGAGCTCGCCTGGGAAAGCAGCTTGCTCGCCTGGGCTTCGCTCGGCGAAGCAGGGACGAAATATATTCCCCTATACAAAAACCAGAAACTCCACTTTTCACCCTCTCCTTTCGCTTTTATTTTTGCCCGGCGAAGTAGCTCGCTCGCCTGGGCTTCGCCCGACGAAGCAGGGGCGAATACCACACTCTCATACAAAATCCAGTAGCACCCTTTTACCACCTTCACTTCGGTTCCTCTTTTGCCCGGCAAGGTTGGGGCGAATTCGCTTCGCCCGGCGAAAGTGTGCGAACCTGCAACTTCTCAGTTGCGATTCTGCACCATCTCAGACCCCAAAAAGTCTGCAATTTCAATACAAAACAGTCCAAAAAGTTCACAATTCATCACAGATACATCACAACAACAATACATCAAAATAGGTTTTTATCCCTAACAACTAACGCCTCCCAAAACCCCAATTTCGTCATGAACTCGTCAAATTTACCCGGAACCCACTACCTACATGCTTCTACACCTATATCAATTATAATGATGAATAATACTCCCCATGCCTTATAAAATTGCTTTTCGATTCCTCCTCTCAGAGTTCTTCTGAACTTCTGTGATGCCCTAGCTTTTCTTCTCCTTTTTCCTCAAAGCTTTCTCCAAACTGATCGTACAAACTGACTTCCCACTCTCTCTTTTTCCTTTATGTCATTCTTACCCCTTGGACCCTTAATATGTTTTTTCCCACAATGTCCTCACTTAAATCATTCAAATTTACCAACTTGCCCTTAATGTTCCTCTTAATTATTTATAATAATAATAATAATAATAGTAATATATTCACATAATCCCATATTATTATTATCAAAATAGTATTAATAATTCACACACACTTCTAATTATTCTCAATACCCTCATAACATCATCAATGTCCCACAACATAAATCATCAGACATCAAAATAATTCACCAAAATTCACCTAAAATACGAATATTTAGAATAACACAATCAAATAAATATTCTACTCATTTTGGGGTGTTACAATGAGACTTGAAAAAATAAGTAAAAAACCAAAAATGCTGGTGCTGAGACTTGAACCCATGACAAGACGCTACCTATAATCACAGTTGTTTTTATATACCTGTGGTGAAAGGTCTGTCAGCATTTTGAAAAAATAAGTGAAAAACGCTACCTATAATGACGGTTGTTTAAATACCCGTGGTGAAAATCCTCACATTTCACCACGGTTGGAATTTTAACTTTTATTAAAAGCATTTTAATAAGATTTAAAAACATGCGCGCATCCAATACGCACTATTACAACGGTGTATATGATGTCGTTGTAAACCTGGCGTTGTTGTTTGGACATTTTGTAGTAGTGGGCTAGAATGATCCTAGGACATGTGTTGTTAATTTAGTTTCTAGTTTTAATGATTATGAACATTTATACAATGTTCTTTAAATATTCTCCAAAGTTATTAAGAGAACGTTGTAATTTCTTTTAAGTAATAAATAAAATGTAGATTGCAAAAGATAAACTGCTTAAAGATAAATGACAAGTAATGAATGTAGAAACGGGAAATAAATTGCAAGTAAAGGTAAAGGACTTGGAATTTAAATGAATTTGATTACAAGAAGTGGTATTCAAACGTACATTATCTCAAAAGTACTCTTTTCTCATACATAGGTACTGAGAGTAAAATGTAGAGGTTTTGTACAATTGTTGAACACCCTTATTCTAAATGCTAAGTTTCCTATTTATACTAAGTCAAAAATAACCGTCATCCAACGGTCTTTTCGCCACCACATTTTAGTCTGCATGCAACTCAGCCTCAAAATCCTCCATGTGCCTTAAGAAACTGATAAGGCCAAAAGGTAGTTATCAGCCCCAATTGAATTACATTTGTCGAACCGCTTCTTCCAATGTATGTCGTCGAACTCCAATCTAGGAAAGAAAAATCTTTCTAAATCCTAAATTATAGTGTCCTCCATACATAAATATCTTCGACCAGGTTCCCAAATACTCCCTTGTCGAAAACAACATTCTTTCTCAGAATAATACTTCAAACTCCAACAATCCATTTCTAATCTTCACACTCACCGAAACGTCCTTGTTATTGGTTACTGTCGAAAATCAGCATGCTCTTCATCAAAATATAACCTTAAACCTCCTAGTTACTTCCAACATTAATGAGTGTCGAAATCCCAGCCAACGGTGGGATAATGATCAATGATAGTGGGATTTTAACGGTCTATTCTTATAGCAACGTGGCCGTGGGAGGGGGGATATTCGCGAGTTTAAAGCGCTGTTGGCAGAGGTTAAGACTATCTATAGAAGAGAGGATGTCGTTGGTTAGCCTAGGGGTGCACTAAATTTGTTTACTGTTAAATCTTGTTACGATCAACTTATTCAGACTGCTGGGTGTGTTTATTTGGAACCAAACATTTTGATGGCGTTGGATATCCTTTGGCAGTCGAGTATTCCTTTAAAAGTTAAATTTTTTGGTTAGAGATTTCTGCTGAATCGACTGCTTAAACGAGTCAACCTTGCTGGTAGAGGTGTTACTACAAGTTCACACGATAACGTATGTGTATTTTGTTTCCGTGCTAACGAAAAATTTGAACATTTTTTTTGTCTTGTCCAAGTACTGGTTTGGTATGGAAGGAGGTTGAGATTTGAATGGGAATCTCCATACCAACCGTGTCGAGTTGTCATGAACATATGTTGGCTTGGTTTCGATCAATACAATCTCATATTCTCATGAATCCATTTATTTGTAAAGCGGCTCCATAGGTATTATTGTTTTAATTGATTGATGATTTCTCAAAATAACAATCAAAACAATAAACATAAAGATCGATACAAAGCAAATATTAACTTTCAAATCTATGTCTAGAGTTTGTTGGTTAATAGATGAATAAATTAGATCCAGACTTGGAAAATCTATGTCTAGAGTGATTCAAACCATAAATACAGCATTAGAAGCAAAGATCTTCATCATCTATTAATCATAAACCTTGTTCACATACAAAAGATCAAAAGAAATACATAATAACAAGGTTAACTACCTTTAATATTGACACAAAAGTGTTTAGCTACCCATCACCATGGTAGCTTGATCAACAAGTAAAAAAGAAAGCTTTGCTAGCATCAAACTCGAAGAATCGAGGTTTGATGCTCCAAAGATTTGATTCTCACTTCTTCTTGAGTTTCTAAGCTTTTTTGTAAAATATCTAAAATATCTAAAATATCTAAAATATCTAAAATGTAAAAATATCTAAACCCCTTCTAATATCTAAAATATCTAAAAATGTAAAGTTGTCCAAAATATCTTCTAAGGTAGATATTTATACAAAGTGGAAAAAGTAACAGTAAGTGGCACTGCGCTAAGCGCCATTAGGAGCGCGCTAAGCACGATCAGAAAAATAGAGGCAGAAACCGAGAATGCACGCTAAGCGCAGTTGGAGGCCGCTTAGCTACTGCCTCAATAGTGAAAATGCGTTGGGACCGCTCTAAAAAGTGCGCTAAGTGCGGTTTACCGACATGATCGCCTTGAAAATGATCTTTTAGGCCTTCTTTCCTTCACCATAGGTTCCTATCATCAAATATCAGCAAGAAGACCTATCAAAAAGCATCAAAATGATCATAATTTACAATATTTATGAAATAATTGGAAACTTGCATAATTACACTAAAACTAATAGATTTACTACTAAATTATCAAGGAAACCATTGGAAAGGACCACAAAATACCATCAAATGTATGCACAATTTGGCCCTTAACAACTATGCGCTATTTCATCAGACATTTTCTTACATTTTGATTCTTGAATATAACAAACATTAGCACCACCTTTTGAAATAAGAAGTCTAATTCTCCTCATCTTTAAATTGCTTCCACACCCTCTAAAACTGAATGTTGCAAAATTCATTTGAACATAGTTGCTTCCACCTTCTGAGCTTCAAATTCTTGCCTATCTGCATCTTCCATATTCCTAATAATCCCTTAAAAAAGTTATTGTCTTCATCTTCCTCAATACCCATTTTCTTTATAGATTTCCAAACATTAGATGGTGAGATTCTGGCCTATGCAGACAGCAGATGTCAAGACATTGTGCTGCATAATATCTTAAACTTGGAGGCGCAACTGCAGACTGATACCTTGAATATCAGAACTGCACACTCTCAAATGTCACAACATCTGATCCAACATGTCAGTCAAGAACATTAACAAAATTGTAAACTGCAGAATGTTAAATAAGACAGTAATTGTTAACCCAGATCGGTGCAATTCACCTACATCTGGGGGATACCAATCCAAGATGAAGATTTCACTATTGTGTAGACTGTTACAAAGTTAAACTCCCACGTTTACAACTTTATCCCTAACATCTACCCCATGAACATCTTTACCAAGGCTAAACTCCATGATTTACAACCTTGATATGAGATACCCCACTCACACCCTAATCATAATCTGTGTTATCTCTGGCTTCTGCCAATTCACAATTGTCGCAATTTCTTGACCTTCAAGTTATCTTGGACTTGCTTCAAAGCTTCGTCTAAGAACAATACAACAACCATTACCTACAGGTTTCTGGTTGTGTCCCTGTACCTATGCCTTCCACCCTGCATCCCATAATATAGAGTGGAGAATTACAACTCCTAAGAGAGCGAACGACTCTCAAACCCTAAACCCTTATTCAACACAAAGGAACTAGGTTACAAAGTTACAAGTGATACAAAACGTACAGTCTTTAAAACCTAGGTCTAAGTCTCCTTA
The DNA here is from genome assembly GCA_022829125.1 of Lathyrus tuberosus. NCBI lineage: Eukaryota > Viridiplantae > Streptophyta > Magnoliopsida > Fabales > Fabaceae > Lathyrus > Lathyrus tuberosus. The sequence continues at coordinate 12,337,313 of JALAZF010000158.1, forward strand.
TATAGTCTTCTATTTGTCTTGGGCTTTCAATCTTTGATCCTGTGTTTCCTTGATTCGTTCCTTAATTCTTGCAACTGATTAAAACCTGCTAACTTACCAAGTCAGTCAGGATGTCGAGACATTTCCTTCGACATCTTTTTCTTCTGCAGATTCTTCAAGTTTATCATCAGAATGTTTTAGCAAAATTTAATCAAACAACAGGTGCTTTCAGATGGTACATCTTCAATACACTTTCGGATACGTAAATTACTCTGATTAACATCACCATCGCTGATTGAATCACAACATAGTACAGATCCACCTAAGAATCTAGAATTTGAGTCTTCAACGTCAACAGTGGAAAAATTAGAGTTAAACTTTGATGACGCAATAATTGGGGGTTTATCTCATTGAGTCAAAGCAACAAAATAGGAAGGTGAAAAAGGAATTTATAATTTATCATAGATTTCGTTAATTGGTTTTTTCCTCCTGGGCTTAGAACACACTTTATGAACCTCCGGCCCAGTACCAATGTAAGAAATTGGAACTGATTCGTTAGTATTATTTGCAAGGCCCAACATAATTGAGCCATGATTCAAATTCAAAATCTTTCTATCTCCATTTCCAATGATGTCATAATCCCCAAAATTCACGTGTGATACTTGTCTCGATACACCAGAGGAGTCATCAACCATTAAAGCTTTTGACTTTCTACCACACTCCAAATTTATTAATTTTTCAGTTTCATCAAAGCCAATGATCTCCTTTTTACTCAAAGCAACTTTTTCTAATTCCACAGCAGCCAAAAGTATTATGTGATTGTTCTCTACCTCTTGCCCATTCTCTTTCCCAATTGTACCTTCTGCTCCATCAACCTCAGAGCCTGCAACCTCGTGAATCTCATCACGTGTCCCATTAAGATTCTGATCTCTATTTTTATCTTCCTCCCCTCCCTCCAATATGCCCGAGTCACCACCGCTACCGCCACCACTGCCCCGCATCATCATCATCCTCATCGTTATCTGACTCACTAACCTCCTCACAACTATCCTCCAACATTAATCTATTTGGTTCATGAAAATCCTCTAAAATTTTAATATTATAAATGTTATCATTCACTCCAACATTGAAGGTCGCATTAAGACTGAGGGAATATTTTGTTTTGACAAAAAACCTAGCCACATCAAATTTCTCCATATCTTGCATTTCTTTATCACTGCGAATATATTCCCCAACACAACCTAATATGAGTTTAAACAACTCCGACCGCCATGCATGACATGGAAGCCCATAACAACGTAACCATGCGAGCCTCTCATTGTCCATATCAGCCGGAGACCATGGGTGAATATCAGAGAACCAAATGGCTACCCAAGGTTTATCTTCCTCAATCAAGGCTACAACTACACCTTCTTCCATCTCCTCAAATAAGCACAAGTTGGCTCCCATTGGTGTGAGTTTGATTTGAAAAATACCTTTAGAGTGCAAAGCATCCTGGACATTATAGCTTGGGCCTGATTTTTCGACCACACCAACAAAGGCTTTCTCAAATCTAACCAAATGTTTCTCATCAACAACAATTTGCAAGTGAGCAAAAGTTGGTTTTTCTGCAGTGTTGCCCCCGAAAAATTGATCCTCTTTCTTAGCTCTGTTATTACCCCCATTATACACTTCTCTTAGATCAATATTCAACTTGTCTCGTCCCACCACATGAGCATAGGATACCCTCTTTTTTCCCTATTACCCTCTTTTTTTTTCTCGATTGCCACCTTCTTCCACCATATACCACTCTATCTCTTCCACGAACTACATTAACATTTTCCTTTTCATAGCGTGGTACCTTACCATTCAACACATGGAGATAGAGAGAGACTTTATTTGAACTATAAATCTCTCAAAATGTAATCAATGCATATATGTTTTTTCATTGTCACCGTTAATACTGTTCCACAATACTTTTTTTAGAGAATTTCTTAATACACCCCATAAGTTTCTTAGGCACCACGCGAAATTCCTTTTTACCCCTTGCTTCCGAATATGCACATCCGGAAGCACCATTATTTTTAAAAATGTTTATTTGTTCCGGATGTGCATATCAGGAATAATTCCTGATGTACAAATCCGGAACCATTTCTTATAACTTCGCGCCAGAGCTTCTCCCCCTCATTCTTTAGCTTTTCACATTCCAAACAATCAAACTCTCTCAAACTCTCAATTTCTCATTCCCACAAATCCCGACTTTTTTCACTCGAGTTCGGCGCAGAGCAACTTCTACAACGATCAAGACACTCCAAATCCTCTGTATCTCAATTTAATCGGCAAGCTTTCGAATTTTAGAGTTTCGGAGTTATTTTCGAGTAATCAATTTAGAGTATACATTTAGGTGTAGAAATTGTTAGGTAGTATGAATAACATAGGTTAGAGACAATGTAGGTATTGTTTGCTGCTTCAAACGGTCGATCAGGGCATTAAAATTCCTTTTTCTATGGTACAGTAGCCATGACTGTGTTTTTTAGAACTTGAAATACGTACCGGATGTGCAGATCAAGAAAAATTTTAACATTGATTGCTTTCCTGATGTGCACATCCGGAAAAATCCAACGTTAAATATTCTGAGCACTTTCCCAAGATTACTGTTGGAGGAGTTTTCGGGGATACACTGAGGATATGTCGCGTGCTGCTGCATTTCTCCTGCTCAGAGGGAACCAGGCGCCCAAGCCCTACAGAGTTTATCTTGATCGGATGGCTGCTGAGGACATTTTTTATGACGCCTATGCGGATCACCGTGTGACGCACCCGTTCGATGAGGTTTCGTTGTTCTCAGGATGGTTGGCATGCAGTTCGACCATTACTGCTCGATACCTGCCGGAGCGCGTCTTGCGTCAGTTCGGTTACACGCAGACGATCCCCAGGATGCCTCATAATTCTGCTCCTCTAGGCTTGACCCGCACACAGATAGGTGAAAGATATGCTGACTTCCAGTCCCACTTGGTACCGGAAGAGGCTCGGGTGACCAGAGCGCCGAGAGACTAGAGCGTTGCTGCCGGGTACATCATGTGGTTCTATACCGTCTCACACCTATGCATAATGCCCACTGCTGAGGGATCTCCGCCCAGACCTGCTCATCAAGAGATATTAGAGGAGCAGCAATCTCAGCTAGACCATACTCAAGATGTCATACCTCGCTGTAGTGAGATAGAGGAGATAATGCGGGCGGCCATTGCGGACGGTCACCTCCATGAGGGCTCTGGTGGCAGACTTGCCATGGATAGGATTATTGAGATTGCTCGGGGGGCACTTCAGTACCGCAGACATCGAGGCAGGACGGCGGGTAGGGGCAGAGGAGCAGGGGAGCCAGGAGAGATCCTTCGGCATGCACAGTAGTTTTTTGTTTGATGTATTCTATTTTTATTACATTTATGTACTGTATTTTGACAAGAGTATTATTATGTATATATATCATTTTATTTTATATATGGATGTTTTCGAATGTATATTAAGTTGCGACGCTATATTAACATCTGCGACCAACCAACAAAACTGATTCTTTAAAAAAAATAAAGTTCTGCTATTTTTTCTGATCTGCAGATTAGGAATTATTCCTGATATGTACATCCAGAACAAATCAACGTTTTAAAAAAAAATTGTGCGTCCGGATGTGCATATCCGAAAACTGGGGGTAAAAATAGAAATTCGGGTAGAGCCTAAGAAACCTTTAGGGTGTAATAAGAAATTTTCTTTTTTTATTAGACAATAATGCTTGACATTTTAGTCTATTTTAGATATATTTAAAGTGTAGTTGTATATTTTTATGTTTATACTCTCATAAATTACGCCCCGAACTACAAAAGTGGTTATTTTTAAGCATATACAAAGACATATTAAATATAAAACAATATAATAAATCTAACAATATATACAAAAGAAAAATATGTTTTGTTTTCAAAATATTGTAAAAAATTTCAGTAATATCGACTAATCTTGGACAGCATGATGAATTATTGTTCATATTTTAATTAACATGTCCCTTTTCTCAAAACGTTAGAACATCAATGTCTAAACCGTTTTTTGATTGTCATCAATCTCTAAACCTACTTGACTATTTGGCAGAGAATTTAGACTTTATGCAAAGCTTTAAAATGCTAAACTTTATACCATTTGAACACAAACTTCTTTATTAGTTTCTTTTTAACTTTTTAAAAAAATTCTTTGATTCCAATGCTCATGTGATAAAAAAAATTCTTTCATTAGCTAGAATGAAGGAAATTATTAATACTAACTTCAACTTTCATATATATTGTGTTCATCATTCTTTCTCTTTTTTCCTATAAAAAACAGGAAGGCAATTTCTTAATACACCACCTATATTTTTTAGACATTACGCGGAATTTCTTTTTTGTCCCTGATTCCGGATGTGCAAATCCGGACGCACCATTTTTTTAAAAAATGTTGATTTGTTCCGGATGTGCATATGCGGAAGGTATCCGGATATGCAGATCCGGAATAATTCTTGATATATTTGAACCTGCATGATCACTCTCGCCTTCCCATTCTCAACCTTTCTTCTTTCACACTCACCCTCACCAACCTAAACAACCCTACTTCATCAATACCATTTCTCACTCAAAAACTTATACTTTTTGGTGCAACAAATGAAAGGGAGCAAGAAAAGATTGAATTTCAGGTAAATATTCAACTTCATACACTACATTGCTCACATTATCAATGTACTTTTTGGAAAAAACAAGTTACGCTACTTCGGTACGTATTGAGCATGAACTTGTCTGGATGTGCACATCCGGAAAAATGTCTAGAACTTATTAATTTTAATTTTCAGCAATTTTTAATAGGTTTTAGTTATATATATTTATTGTTCTATTATTGTTTATAAATAGATATGGTGCACCCCGATAACATCTCAAAAGAATTAGTTTCGTCGATTTCTCCGAAAGTTGAAGGGATTATCGTAAAGTCGGTTGATGATCGTGATAGCATGCTCGCATATATTCGTAGGACGGCTATTGGGCTTAGCTTCGGTGTAAATATCGGAAGATCGGATAATGGTTCTGAAAGAAGAAAGGCTTTTGTAATTTTGGGGTGCGAAAGAAGCGGGAAATATCAGGTTCCTCTACGGAAGTTAAAAAAAAAACGACACCGGTAGTAGAAAATGTGAGTGCCCTTTTAAGATTGGTGGTTACATGTTAGCTTCCAAAAAATGGAGATTTAGTGTTCGTTGTGGTATACATAATCATGAATTGTGCTCAAAGTTTCAAGGCCATCCTAGTGTATGTCGGCTCAAGTCGAAAGAGAAGACATGTATTGTCGACATGACCTTGAATCTTTCCAACCGAAAAAATATACTTGCCACGTTGAAATGGAAGGAACCCGACAATGTAGCAAATATAAAGCAAGTGTATAATATTCGGTATCAGACGAACAAAGCAATTAGGGGAGATAGAAGTGAGATGTAACAACTGTTGAAATTGTTAGATGATAACAATTACGTGTCTCGGTACAGATATCGCGATGATAGAGTTACGATACGAGATGTTTTTTGGACTCATCCGGATTCCGTAAAGTTGTTCAACACGTTCTCGACAGTACTCATTCTCGATTGTACCTACAAGACGAACATGTATCGACTTCCATTATTTAAGATGGTTGGTGTTACGTCTACGGATAAGACATATGCCATTGGAGTATGAAAAAGAGGACAATTTTACATGGGCATTGGAGATGTGTCGGTCACTTTTGAAGAAACATGTTCAAATGCCTAAAGCGATTGTTACGGACCTCAATAACACTTTGATGAATGCGGTTGCAAAGGTTTTTCCTTCTTCTAATGCATTACTTTGTCGATTTCACATAACAAAGAATGTGAGAAGTCGGGTTATATCCGCGGTGGGTGCGAAGCAAGTGGAGTCGGAAGATGGAAATTGGTTAAGGCCGGTGTCATTGTTGAAAAAATAATGGATGCATGGAATTGTATTATAAATTCTTCCACAAAAGAATTATATGTCGATTCGGTCATGAAATTCCAGAAAGTGTACGAAAAGTACCCCGTGTTGTTGAAATACGTTGAAAGCACTATTCTTGATCAAGTGAAGGAGAAGATAGTATGTGCGTGGACGGATAATGTCCGACACCTTGGAAATACAACAACCAATAGAGTTGAGTCGGCATATGCTACTTTGAAGAATTAGTTGGGTAATAGCAAGGGCGATTTATGTCGAGATTGGGACTCCGTGGATCTCATGATTAAAAACCAACATAATGAGATACAAACCATATTTGGTCGGAGTATTACGGTTTTGGAACATCGTTTTAAAGGTAACTTTCTTTACTTTCAATTGATCGGTAACATGTCTCGGGCGGGATTGGGCTATATTTTTCACGTGGCCAACCGAGCCGAAACGGTAGGTTCTGATAGCGCAAAGTGTGGTTGCACTATTGTGAAAACCTACGGTCTTCCGTGTGCTGGTGCTATTGCTACAAAGTTGAAACTAGGTGAGCCAATACAAATTGACGAAGTTTTCCCTGATTGGATGAGACTTAGTTTTGATGATGGTGGTTGCAAGGAAGGAGATAAACCAGATATCTCTATTTTGCCCGAATTAGAAGCGATTCAAGCGAGATTTTCGAAGGCCAAAGACAACATGAAGCTACACATCAAAGACGAATTGAGGAGGATTGCCTTTCCCGAAACAACCGCAATGATACCGCTGTCTCAACCGGTTAAGACAAAGGGTGCTCCGAAGAAGTTGAAACCTACACCGAATGACAACTCGACAACTCAGTCTCCTTCATATTATGAGCATGTTGACAAACTCTTTCCGGATTCACCGACTCCTAAATCTCTACAAAGTGCCATGAAAGGAGCTCGCATTACCAAACCGGCTCCGACACTGATTCCACGAGTTCCGACTCCGAATGCACCGCTTCCGACACCAATTCAACCTATAATTTCCTTTATCAAGGAGATGCCGATTTTTATGCACAAGCATATCGAAGGTATCATCGATGTTGTAGGGGATGGTAATTGCGGTTATCGAGCCGTTTCGGCTCTACTCGGTAAAGGAGAGGAAGGTCATGCACTTGTCCGTCATCAACTTATCCTAGAGTTGGAGACGCATAAAGAAGCATACTTGCGTTTATATGAAAATCAAGAAAAATACGACAAGGTTTACGAGTCACTTGTTCCGTGGTTGAGTGGTCCGGCCCCGGTATCGAAATGGATGAGCTTCCTCGAGATGGGTCATCTTCACTATGCCACGAAAGGGAAAAGACAACGCTTTTTTGGCTTTTATCAACGCTTAAAAGCGCCGCCTAAGGTGGTGCTGCTATAGGTAAAGACAGCGCTTTTGTTTTATGCAAAAGCGCTGCCTTATGTAGGCCTTTAGCAGCACTTTTTTTGGAAAAGCGCTTTCTAAAGTAGGCCTTTAGCAGCGCTTTTTCTAGAAAAGCGCTGTCTAAAGTGGGCCTTTAGCAGTGCTTTTTCTCGCCTTTTATGCTTTCTATTGGCATCTTTAGGCAGCGCTTTTTCAGCAAAAAGCGCTTTCTATTGTCCCCCTTTAGAAAGCGCTTTCAACACAACAACTTTCATACCTTTTGACAAATCCCGAGTACGTACCCGACAAAATTGGCCAAAAAAGGTTCAAAGCACTCAAAAACCCCTAAAGCTCTTCGCATGGGGCTTCTTGTGTACGTCTGAGTGTTGAGCTAATATAAAGTCTCAGAAAACAAAAAGGCAAAAAAATAACGCTTGGTACCTCATCTTGACTTAAGTACTCGAGGGGCTAGCATATACATAAATAAGGTAATTCCTTGCCGGAGGAAAAATGACATATTATATAAAATGCTTCAGATGAGCCAAAACATTGTACAATACAATTAAAAAGAGAGCCTGAAGGCCAGAAAAATCACTAACACCCATATAAGGGGACAATCAAAACAACAACAAAATACAACATCCCCTCTAGAAGCTAATCGCTCTCTCTCCCGCCTCCTGAATGAAGAAAATTGAACCAGTCTTCATCGCAGTCCTCATCAACATCTGCACCAAAATCACGTTTCGGAGCGCGGTCTTTTGTGAGGGATTTCATCTTTGTCACAGATTTCTTCCCGAACAAGGTTGCTCCGATTGATGATGCAGCAGATATTGCAACATTTGGATTGTCCTTCTTCATTTTCTCGGTCACCTTCTTGGCCGCGGAGTTTTTTGAGGAAGTGCTCATGTTAAAGTATTGCGCAGGTCGTATACAAAAGAGCAAAATGGCCGTAAATATATAAAGAACAAGTCCTGCGTCGCCTTCTAGGTCACAGGACTCTATATTCAATAAGTATGACATCGAAAGACGTGAAAACACCCTTGGAAAGACACCACCGCCCACTCTACGACACTTTCTATGTCATTGAAACTTTTTTTGTTAAAAGCTGTTTTTGCACGCCTTTTCTAGAGGAAAGGGGGGTCAGTCAAAACTAATCTACAACAACAATTTCAAAATCAAATTCAAACAACATCCACATCAACACTAATTCAGATTCTAAATCCTAAATGAAATACATTTTCTTTTCATAAAACAAAATTTTCATAAGAGGCAAATTACAATAGTAGAATAGAAATAAGATTAACATATACAATGCAATCACTAAAACGAAAATGAAAATAAAAAAAAAATAGAATAATTAAAAGAAAGAGCATTTGGACATCCTTTATTCTATTACTCCCATTCTTTTGGAAGATGTTTTATTACTCAGAATTTTGAAAATACATTCAATTTCATAAAAAGATTACACTTCATCATAAATCATACACCAGAAACGTATCAACATCCTCATAACCAAACATCCAAGTCCTTACACGATTCATCAAATACTTACACAAATCGGTCCTCAAAACCTTAATCATACCAAACAATTTCGTCAAAAATATACCAGAAATTCCAAACCAATTCATCAAAGTCATACCCCACTTCATCAAGATCATTACATGACTAAACAAAAAATCAAGACCAGAAAACTCATCAACATACACCAGAAGTTTGTCATACACACATACCAGAACAACTAACATCCACCAAAATTCAAGAACTCATAACACAACAATAGCAGCAACTGTCGCTAGAAGGAGGAGGCAAGACAAGAACAGTACACACAATTCATACAAAGTCATCAGATTCACACAAGAAAATTCAGAATATCATACACGCAACAATTCGAATTGAAGGAGAGGGAAGATAAATCATCATAACAATGCGCATCGCAGAGGCAGTATAAAGAAATCACAGCATTACATACACAATCGAATAACAAAATTCATATGAGAATTCTAGATTTTTCAAAAATTACACTTACATGAACCTATGATGTTGTGTGGTCGCTGGCAAAAGGTCACTTATTGACAAAGCCGAAAATAAGGCCGGCAAAATACTTCAGCCTGCTATACAAAGCATCTCCAAAACCTGTGCATGATATAATCAAGGGTCATCATTTCACAAATCATAACCAAATCATAGAATCACCACTTGAAATGCATTGAAGAAGGAAAGTTCACAAATACAAACATGAATTCATGGCGAAAGAAAATGAAACTCATAACAGCATCACCACGCGAAATAAAAGTTTATATAGACATGTTGGTATGAGAATGGAAAATTGAAAGACAACAACCACATCAACACTTTGATACTCTAACAACACTCATTTTTCTATAACACTCATTTTTCTAACAACCCACATTTTTGTAATGGATATAATTTCCTATAATATAACAACACTCATTCAAACTACATTCAAACTAACACATTCAAACGAAAAACAAAACAAAAACAAAACAAGATGCTCAAGAACAAATCCTCAAGAGAAGACGATGAACAATGCCGGTCGGAGAACAAACAAGTGACACTCACAGAAGAATGCCGGTCGGAGAAGATGGAGATACGAATAGATGAACAGTGCCGGTCGGAGAAGACGGACAGAGGAACGCCGGTCGGAGAAGACGAACAGTGCGGAGGGAGAAGTCGCGAGAGAGAGGGAGAAAGAAAAGAAATGATTAAGGCGTTCTGAAACAATGAAAAGTTTTTTAATATTTATGAAATAATAACATAAGACATCGCTTTTGGAAAGCGCTTTCTTATGTATTAGCTTTAGCAGCGTTTTTTCTCTAAAAGCGCTTTCTTTTTAATTGCCTATAGCAGCGCTTTCAGAAAGCGTTTTCTAATGTGTGGCCTATGTAAGGCCTTTAGCAGCGCTTTTTAAAAGCGCTTTCTAAAGTGTGCCTTTAGCAGCGCTTTCCTGAAAGCGCATTCTAAGGTGTCACATTTGTATGGCTTTTAACAGCGCTTTTAGGAAGCACTATCTAAAGTAGGCCTTTAGGCATCGCTTTTTTTCAGCGTGTTTTTTTTAAAACATATAGCAGCGCTTTTGATCAAAAGCACTGTCTATGTAGTGCTGCCAAAAAGCAATTTTGGCGTAGTGCTTATCGCATGCGCGTACGATATGGTGTATATTAATTTGACGCGATACAGTTTTTCGGAAACCTTTTTCCACTACACACCGCACCACCGTCCAATCCAAATGATCGCATGATGTGTATCGGATGGCTTGCGAAATCAAGATATTTTGTACAAGTTATCTTTAAACCTGGATGCCCCATACCACCTAAATCATCGCAATGGGCGACGCATGCAACCGCAATTGCCGAGTCGTGGCCGGATAGTTTTGTTGAAAGGATGCTGGAATTCGAAAGATTGAACGAAATTGAAAAGGCATCAAATGCGGAAAAGTCCAAAGGTCAAGCTCCGATAGATTTAGACGGAGACTTTTGTTTTAACTCTTTTGTATAATCGTACGACAAAATGTACATTTTTGAAGTGAAACATATTTGAATTTTTATTCATATGCCTTTTTAATGCACTTATTAAATTTATTCCAATGAAAGCATTGCATTTGGTTGCATAACATAGTCAATGCTGCTTGAAAAATGTATCAGTAAAATATTCTGATTTGCAGATCCGAGAAAGTTCCGGATATATACATCCGGAACCAATATTTATAAGGTTTTTCCGTATCTTCACATCCGAAAAGAACTTAGGCAGAAATTACTTTACCCTAAGTTTTCTATAAATTAGGGGTTTCATTTGATATCTTTCACACAAACTAAAAATGTCTCAATTGTATGAAATCAAGTTCCGTTGGTATGTCGCAAGTGTCTTCTACACCGACGGCAAAACACGCGGTCACACGTTTAAGCTAATGAGGGACATCTCCATCGGCGAGATCATTGATGACATCGAACATCTCCTACCTTACGGAGACAAACGGAAGGTTGCGCAGCTTGAGTATCGTTCACCTTCGGTTGACAACATTGTTAGATTTTTGGTGTTCTGCATCTGGTTTTATTCCGGATTTGTAAATGCGAACTTTTACCGAATGTGCACATCCGGATAAAACTTAAAAATTCAAAAAAACTGTGCTTCCGAATTTGCACATTTGAAACCAAGAGGTATTTTTATAAGCACACAAGATGTCTAAGAAACTTGGGTGGTGCGTTAAAAATTTTACAAACAAAAAACATGCATGCCGTCTGATATTGAGATGTAGTGCTAGAACAGTAGGATTATGACATGTTGACTTGAGAAGTTTATGAGTTTAAGGTTATCTTAATATGGAGAAAAGTATATTTTAAATTTTTAATTAACTATTATTAGGGAATTAATTAAGAAAACGCTAATGTCCTGAATTTATTTATTCGTGAGTAGCTAAACTTTCAACATCTCCTTAGATTTTTTGTGTAAAAAGATTTCACTTTTTCAGCATTTGACATGTTAAGCCACCTTAATTCTAAATGTCATAATATTCTAAATGTCATAATCAAATATGTACTCGAATAATTATTAATATTCGTTCTTGCTATGTGAGTAAAAAACCGAAGCTTCGATTGGCTGTACTAAAAGAAAGAAAACTGAGGATTATACTATGACTTTTTAAATGACTATAATTATAATTTGAGATATTCGAGACAAATATTATAATTTTAATAAAAAAAATGCTATTATTTGATAAAAGATTAATGTATTTTTAAATTAATTTTTCTTTAACATCATGCTCACACCCTCCCGACTTGGAATTTAAGACTGTATTTGGATGAGACATTTTAATAAAGTAAAATAATTTTTTTGAAAGAATTTAAAATGATTTGACCAAAATCTATTGTTTGGATAAAAAATATCGAAAATTGTTAAAATGATGTAAATTTATAAAGTATTTTATTCATGTTAAATTTAAAGAATTTCAAATTACACAAAAAAGTAAGAAAGTTGAAATTACTCTTTTACTTTGTATCATGCAATTGTTCAATTGTTTATTATTAAGTTTTTAAATTTTGCAAGATGATCCTCATGTTTTATAAAAATTTCAAATTCACTCCTAAAGTTTTCTATAAATTGTAAATAAATCCCTAAATTTTTTCAAAATTTTCCAAATTAGTTCCTTTAAATTTTCAAAAATTGCAAATTGATCCCTATTTTTCATATTTTAAATGTGGTTCAAAAGTTGTAAAATTTAACAATGAATCATTTTAATACTCCATCCAAATAAAAGAATTTAAAAAATGAATGAATTTCAATTAAATCATTTGAATTTCTTAGAATTTTGAATTCCATTAAATTCTCTATTACCTCATCCAAACACACTCTAAATGTATTGTAACAATACTTTTTAAAAATATTTACAAACATTCTCATTAGTCCAAAAACAATATTTCATTCATTTTAAATCAATACAGTTGATAATTGGAAAGATACATCTCTTTTTGGAAACTGATTATCTCGTGGATCAAGTCGTGGTATACGCGTGGAAAGGTAGGTTTATCTTTTGAAGGCAGGGTGACGCTAATTAACTTGGTGCTTAGAAACATGCCAATTCATCATCTATCTTTCTTCAAAGCGTCAGTTAAGGTAATCAAGGAGATTGTGTCAATATAGAGGAAATTTTTGTGGGCTGGGACAATTGAAAAAAGTAGCTTGTCATGGGTACGGTGGTCTATGGCATGCAAGTCCAAGGATGTGGGTGGTTTGGGAATCAAAGACGTCGGTGTTTTAAATATAGCGTAGTTATCTAAGTGGTTGTGGAGGTTCATTCATGAGCCTAATGCACTTTAATCGGGTATTCTTGAAGCAAAGTATGGTAACTTGAGGAGAAGAATCCTTTCAAAAGATGTTCATAGAGTTGTTAACCTTGAATCATTTTGGTGGAAGGATATCATGGGGATTGGAGATTCTTTACAAGATAGAAGTTTCATTAAATAATCATCATGGAAGTTGGGTGATGGTGGAGCAATTCCTTTTTGGAATTCTCCATGGTTGGGCGCATCAACCTTGAGGAATTTATTTCCAGCTCTATTCGATTCTTCGAAGTTTAAACAAGTTGTTGTAAAAGATTTAGGCTGGTGGGATAATGATCAATGGAAGTGGGATTTTGATAGTCTATTCTTAGAGCAACGTGGTCGTGATGGGGAGGATATTCGCGAGTTTAAGGCACTGCTGACAGAGGTTAAGCCTATCTATGGAAGGGAGGACGCCGTTGGTTGGCCTACGAATGCATTAACTTTGTTTACTGTTAAATCTTGTTACGATCAACTTATTCCGGCTGCTGGGTCCGTTGATTTGGAACCAAACTTAAAGATGGCGCTAGATATCCTTTGACAATCGATTATTCCATTAAAACTTAAAAAATTTGTGTTCTGGACTGGACCAATGGCTAGAATTGGCCCAATCCGCCTCTGCTCCAGAGCGGCCCAAATTGCCTAAGCCCAATCCACAGAGGGGAAAAAATGACATTTCTGCCCCTCCAACCAGGCAAGGAACGCAACGTTCCTCCCCGGCTTTAGTGCCCGTTACGCACGGCTTCCTCGCTGCCCGAACAACAATGGACAGGTGCCCGGAACTGCGTCTATGCCCGACATAACGGCTAGTTTCTAGCATCCTGCCCGGCATAACGGCTAGTTGGGCAGTTACCTATTCTTTGGGGAAAACGGCTATTTTGCCCCGAAAATAGGACCGTTGGCCACGCGCTGGGGGCTCTATATAAACCCTCTCGCTTAAGAGGGTCAGGTATCACATTTTTTACCCTAAGAATACACTTTGTACTTGCCCCTTTTCTCTGACCCCTTTCTTACTTGAGCGTCGGAGTGCCTTGCAGGTACACCCCCTCCTCTCCTAATTCACAAGCCGAACACTTTGCCCGCCTGACGACCAGCATCCATCCGAGCACCTTGCCATCTGACGACCAGCCTACGTGGACCTGTTCGAACAGACCGGATCAGTGGCGCCGTCTGTGGGAAACTCCTTGTTCTCCCCTTCTTTCTTTCCTCCTCGGAAACTAAAAGATCAAAACATACTTTCTTTGATCCGCCCACATATGGCCGCTCAGAACTCCGCAAAAGGTGCTAACGCTACGGTTCTCATTCCCGTCAACAAGATGGACGCTGACGGCAGTTCGTTGCTACTTTCCGATCCCCGTTTCCTTCGGGACGGGGCCACTGCGTCTCCAACTCCTCCTCCCACCGAGCAAGGAGACAAATAGCTACCGTTGGGGGAACAACCAATTCCTAGCCCTCCCAGCGCTGACCTGGCCGTTGCAGCCCTTCTGGAAGCTGTCAACCGCACAAACCTCCTTATCTTGCAGCAAGGAGAAAGGACAGGAGCCCTCGAGGAAGCATCTCTTCTAAGATCCTCTCCTCCCAAGAGTAAACACCAGAGATCAAGAAGCCCGCCACCTAGGCGCGGGGAAGACCGTATGACGAGGCACGAGCCCGAATCACAACGCGTTCGCAAGCGCGACCAGATTTCCCCGCGGGATCGGTCACCACCAAGACACAAGAGAACGAGGCAGGACAGACATTCTCCGCCGGGCAGACCTCGCGACCGGCAACGATCACCCTCACCTCGCAGAGACCGCCGCCGCGAGCGCAGACAACGGTCACCATCAACATCAAGTTCAGATAGCGACGACGAGCCTCGCGGCCCGTTGTCCCGCAGGATCCTGGCCACCCGCCTCCCTAAAGGACTGGAGAAGCCTCCGTCTCTAGGGACTTATGATGGAACCACTAACCCAGACGAGCACATAGAAAAAATAGATGCTATTTTGGACTCCAGAGGCGTACGAGGAGCCATTAAATGCCGCCTGTTCCCAACCACACTCCGGAAGGGAGCAATGACATGGTACAAACAGCTGCCAGAAGAATCCATTACATCCTGGAGGCAGCTGGGGAGGATTTTCTCCCGCCACTTTACCACATCATGACGCCATCCAAAGACTGAGGCGTCCCTCGGAGCTGTCGTACAGGGAAGAGATGAGCCTCTTCGGGACTACATCGAGCGGTTCAACAAGGAGGCCGTCCAAGTGCCAACGACCGACGAGATGAAGAAATTCCTGCTCGAGCAGGGATTACGTCCTGGCTCAGACTTAGCGAAAGCCATCGGCCTCGATCCACCGAGGAACCTCAACGCCCTCCTCCACCAAGCCCAGTCGCATAAACAGTACGAGGAGAAGGTTGCTGCCCACTCCGTCCGGGCCTCCCGACACCAAGAAGGTGCCCGGTCATCCAGAGCTGAAGAGCCCTCGACATCCCGTCGAGGAGATAAAAGACGCGACGACCGGCCTCGCGATGCACGCGAACAGAAGGGACCTTCTGGTCGGTTCCATGACTATACCCCCCTCACTACCTCGAGGGAGAAAATCTTGTCCGAATGTGCCAACTCAGAATTCAAGCAGGCGGGCGTCCGTTTCCCCAAACAGCTGCCGGCCAGGCCAGGTGTAGACAAGTCCAAGTATTGCCGCTTCCACAAGAGCCACGGCCATACGACTGAAGAATGCATCCACCTCAGAGATGCCATAGAGATCCTCATTCGCGACGGCCACCTGAAGCAGTTCGCGAAAAAGAAAGAAGCTCCCCGACAAGAAACCCAGGAGCAAGAACACTGCAGAAGAGACTCCGCCCTCCGATGACACCAACGTACAGGTCGCTATGTCCATAACTCAGACAGAAGACTTCTGTATCCCTGATAGTCTGCCCGTCTCCACGTTCCTCGGCGCTCACAACCCGTGGGAGGCCTTCCCGTCAGCCATGGTCATCTCCGGTGGTGGATTCAACAAAATCACGGTCGGTTCAGTCAAGAGGAAATTCGATCAACTGATCAGCAAAAGCTCCAGCGAAGTCACCACGCTGGATACCTCTCACAAAGGATTCGCTCCCATTTCCTTCTACAAGGAGGAGCTCCTCGGCGGGGCACCGAACTCAAGCATCCCGCTTGTCATCCGGGCAAGGATGGCGAACTTCGACGTTCGTAGGATACTCGTGGACCAGGGCAGTTCAGTTGATATTATGTACAACTACTTGTTCGAAACACTGCAGCTGGACGACTCTCACCTTACTCCATATGTTAGATCCGACCTGCAGGGATTCAACAGAGCAGTAACAAGGCCCCGAGGTTACGTAGAGCTCATCGTGACCTTCGGTTCAGGAAAGACAACCCGAGCAATCAAAGCACAGTTTCTGGTAATTGAATGCCCGTCACTATACCAGTGCATTTTTTGAAGGCCAACCCTGGCAGAGTTGATTGCAGTGCCTTCCACCGTACATCTCAAGATGAAGTACTGCACTTCTGAAGGGATAGTCGCCACCCTCCACGGCGATATCGAAGCTGCCCGTCGATGCTTTAAAGCAGCATCAAAAGGACTAAGCACCATCTCAGCAAGGCCAAGGACATCTGGTCTTCCCCCTCTGCCCAGCAGCTCTGAACAGCCAAAACCGCTCCCCCAGGTCGAATCTATCGACTTGGACAGCCGTTTCAGCGAGGAAGATCACGCCAAAGACCCGATGACTTCGGGCAGCCAGTCCAACAACAGCGGCCATCTCCTACGTCCTATCCCAGATGGCAACTTCGAGATCGTTCCGTTCGGAGAAGACCCCCAACGGGGAGTGAAGATCGGAGCAGACCTCCCCGACCTGGCCAAGAGACAACTAAAAACGTGCCTCAGGGAGAACGCAGACTTGTTCGCATGGAGCGCTGCTGAAATGCCAGGATTGGACCCCTCCGTCACTTGCCACCAGCTTACAATTGATCTGGCTGTCAAAGCCGTTGTCCAGCGCAGAAGGAAACAGTCCCCGGAGAAGATGGAAGCCGTAGAGAAAGCTGTCAAAGACCTTCTAGAAGCTAGGTTTATTTCTGAGGCCAAATACACTACATGGCTCTCAAATGTTGTACTTGTAAGAAAAAATAATGGCAAATAGAGGATGTGCGTTGATTATACGAATGTTAATAAGGCCAGTCCGAAGGACGCCTACCCCCTCCCCAATATAGATAAGCTCGTAGATAACTCAGCAGGTTTTAAACTTTTATCGTTCCTCGACGCCTACTCGGGCTACAACCAAATCCCAATGGCCGCGAGCGATAAAACTTACACGGCCTTCATGATCGAATCGGGCAACTATTACTACAACGTAATGCCCTTCGGCATGAAGAACGCCGGCGCCACGTACCAACGAATGATGAACAAAGTCTTCCAAGGACAAATAGGCGACATGCTCGAGGTATACATGGACGACATGATCGTCAAGTTCCACGAGGAACTAGACCATGTCGCCCATCTTCGCAAAATTTTCGAGCAAGAAAGAAAGTATCAAATGCGCTTTAACCCAGAGAAGTGCACGTTCGGCGTACGGGCAGGTAAATTCCTTGGTTTCTACCTAACGGAACGAGGAATAGAAGCTAACCCCGACAAATGTCGGGCATTCTCTAAGTTCCCAACGCCCACGTCTAAGAAGAACATCCAGTCCCTCAACGGGGTACTCGCCTCGTTGTCCCGCTTCGTCGTAAAATCCGCCCAACACGCCCTTCCTTTCTTCAAGCTCTTGAGAAAAGAAGCAGCGTTTGAATGGACCGAAGAGTGCGAGGCGTCCCTCCTTCACTTGAAGCAAGCTCTGTTGAAACCGTCCGTGTTATCACGGCCAGATACAGGGGAGGTCTTGTTCCTATACCTCACCGTCACTGCCGAGGCCGTTAGCGCCGTTCTCATTCGCGAGAATCCTGGCGGGCAAAAGCCAGTATACTTCACGAGCAAAGCGTTCCAGGATGCGGAGTTGCGATATCAGCAGATAGAGAAGGTAGCATTGGCCCTCGTCAACGCTGCCAGACGACTGAGACACTATTTCTTGGCCCACACGATCGTAGTGAGGACGGATCAGCCCATCAAGCAATTACTGGGCCGGCCAGACATGGTCGGTCGAATGCTCAAGTGGTCGTTGGAGCTGTCCGAATTTGACGTCCGATATGAAAGCAGAAAAGCTCTTAACGCACAGGCCCTGGCCGATTTCGTGGCGGAAGTAACCTTCTCTGACTCCTCGCCCCACATAGCAAATAGATGGACCATCTACGTGGACGGATCATCCAGCTCGAGCGGCAGCGGGGCAGGAGTAATTCTGGAGAATGACAAAGGGACCATAGTCGAGGCTTCTCTCACATTTTCCTTTCCTACGTCGAATAACCAGGCTGAGTATGAAGCCTTCCTCGCCGGGTTGCGCCTAGCCGAAGACCTAGGGGCGAAAGAAATCATCATCTGCACGGACTCTCAGCTCATAGCCCACCAGATATCCGGGGAGTATCAGGCCAAAAACGACAGTCTATCTGAATACCTCACCCTAGTCAAGGAAAAAATGTCGAAGTTCAGAACAGTAGAGGTAAGACATGTTCCACGCGAACACAATGTGCGAGCAGACGTCTTGTCCAAACTAGCAAGCACCAAGAGGAAAAACGGAAACAGGTCAGTCATCCAAGAGATACTTCCCCGGTCCAGCATCGATAAGGGGTCCTCGACCCTACACGTCCACGCGATCGGGGACAGCGACTGCTGGATGACGCCCGTGTACAACTACCTCACCAGGGACGAACTTTCGGATAACCCCAAGAAAGCCAGCACCGTCAAACGAAGAGCTTGCTCGTACGTCATCCTCGAAAACAAACTCCACCGAAGGGGCTTCTCCATCCCACTACTCAAGTGCATAGAGGAGGAGGTTGTCCCCCACGTACTACGAGAAATCCACGAAGGCATTAACGCCCAGCACCTGGGAGGAAGGTCCCTTGCCCGCAAGGCCCTCCAGGCAGGGTATTATTGGCCAACCATGCAGCAAGACGCCAAGGAGCATGTGAAGAAATGCGACAAATGCCAACGGCACGAGGATATGCACCTAGCTCCACCTAACGAACTGAAGAGCTTGACCTCCCCGTGGCCATTCGCCTGGTGGGGCCTAGACATCCTAGGACCCTTCGTGACGGGGTCCAGCCAAAACAAATACCTGATAGTGGGCGTAGATTATTTCAAAAAATGGATAGAAGCAGAAGCCTTAGCGAAGATAATAGCACTTAACATTCTACGCTTCTACAAGCAGAATATCCTTGCCCGCTTTGGGATTCCCCAAGCAATCGTCACAGACAACGGAACACAATTCACGGACAAGAAGTTCCAAGACTTTGTCGTCCACCTCGGAACAAAGTAACACTTCGCTTCTGTAGAGCACCCCCAGACCAACGGGCAGGCGGAAGCTGCCAACCGCGTCATCCTTCGTGGCCTAAAGCGAAGACTTGATGAAATGAAGAAAGCCTGGGTCGAGGAGCTCCACAGCGTCTTGTGGGCATATCGCACTACTCCCCAGTCCACCACCGGGGAAACGCCTTTCCGCTTAGCATATGGCATGGAGGCTGTTTTACCCATTGAAATCCACGTACCGTCCAGAAGGACCGAATCACCTCTAGACGAGGAAATGAATAACGAAGCGATAAGAGAAGAGCTCAACCTTGTCGAGGAAATCCGAACAGGAGCAGCCCTCCGCGAAGCATCTCTTAAGCAAAAAATAGCAATCAGGCACAACGCCAAAGTCTTACGACGAGAGTTCGATGTGGGCAGCCTTGTCCTGCGAAGAAACCACAAGGACTCTCGCGAAGGCAAACTAGCAGCCAACTGGGAAGGGCCATACAGAGTCCGCGCCAAAACGGGAAATGGTGCATACTTCCTCGAAAACCTTAACGGGGAGGCACTCCCTCGACCATGGAACGCTGAGAAACTTAAGCAATAATACAGCTAAAGTAGCCACAGGCTTCCTCGCATCAAAGGACCACCCAACGGTCATCATGCTCGTCCACGTACAAACGACGCATACATACAAAGCAGAATCCCGCTCAAGTAAATGAGCCGGAACTCTGCTCGTCGGCGGTCCTTAATCGAGCACCGCCTTCGCCCAAGTACCATGATTGGCAGAACCCCAGCTCGCGATGGGACGTTCACGCCGCGACCTCAGGCCTCAATCGCGACCTGAGATCCGCAACCTCGCCAGGACCTTCCCCGGCTATTCGACCAGTTCTCCGCACTGAGGAATTCACGCACAATGAGCTATCTTTTAAAAGGAAACTCCGCTAACAGACACACCCTCCGAAGGGCAGTCATACATGCACAGCAATAATGTAAAGTACAACAAAAATTGTATAAATAACATCAACCGAGCATTAAATAAAAAGGCCACAAGGGCCAAAGATTGTACAAATTACACAAAAAAGGGGGCCATGCCCCCCCCCCCCAAAATCAAATAAGTTACAAATTAATCAACGGCACGCAGGCCGGAAAAAATACAACAACATCATAATAACCTAACTCCTCATCCTTCCACATGCTCGGTCGACACGGTCTCAGGTTCCTGCTCCTCCACGTGCTGGTCCTCGGTCTGAATGTCGGGGGGTGTCAAGAACAAGGCCTGCGGGCATGACGACGCGATCATCCTCCACTCGCGTAAGGTAGTGGATACCCTTGGTCGAAATGTCAAGCCCAGGGTTCACCACCCGCAACTGGGCCACGACACTTTCAAAGGACTCCACTGCCACGACGATGCCGTCATCCTCAGCCTGCAGAATTCTGACGACCAGCTCAGCCCTAGTTTTCAACACTTTTATCTCGTCCGGTTCATCAGCACCCGGGGCACTGGCCGCCATCAGCTCCTTGTTCAACTCCTCGGCGGCCTTTTTCTCCGCTTTCAGCTGGGTGACCTCCTCTTTTAGCTTGGTCATCTCCTCTTCGGCTTTCTTCCTCGCCTCATGAGCACCCTTGACCTCCTCCTTCAAGGCCGTCTCAGAAGCCCGGGCAGCAGTAAGTTCGGCCTCAAGCGCAGTGTCCCCTTCCGCGTAAACGGCCGCCATCTCCAGCATCCTCACAATGGCAGAAGCATCCTGGGCCACCAGCGCCCTCTTGTTCGCCCGGTCCATGCCCTCCAAGCTAAGAGACTCTGCTCGAGGAACGATCAGCGTGTTGCCCTCAAAAAATCTTCTGTCAAGAATGCACGGGAGGAGCTCAAATTTTCCCTTCTCAGGCGCCCGAGTCAGATCCACAGCCTCTAACGTCCGTGGCCGCTTCGCCCACCCGGTCAAAGGCAATGGAGAGTCCCGCGGACCAGGAGAGGGCGTAGAAGAGGTCCCCGGAGCAGTTTGAACAAGGGAAGGAGCACGAGTACCAGCAACAGTCCGGGTCTTAGGGGGAGCCGCTCCAGCCTTACCCCTCGCCATGGCGTTCCTCACCACACGATCACGAGCTTGAGGCATCTCACCTGCACAAATGAAACGAACAAGTTAGCAACGGGGAAGAAGAAATAACAAATGAAGTCTAAGTAACTAAGACTACCGACTAACTTCTCGGCATCCGCAGGAGTCTTGCACTCCAGCAGGGCCTTCAGGTTGATGAACCTACGCTCAACCCTCTGGCTCCCATCCTCCTCGATGATAGGATTACCCTTGCTCGTCCAGCAGCTCGCGAGACCAAAGGAGTTGACCCAGTTCACCAACCTCCCATAAGACACGACCTCCTGCCCGCGCAGCGCGCTCGACTCAAAAACATAAGCGCTGGAATTCTTTGAGAAGTGGTCAGGCGTCCAGCGGATCGGGAACTTGTACACTCTCTCCCCGATATACTTCCCTTCCTCGTTGAGCAGGTCCTCTCCGTTCTCATCACACTCCATCTCCTAGGCATACACGCTGTCCTGGGCAGCCTCAGACAATGACTCGACGATGAATTACCGCCCCTTGAACGTTCGGATGGATTCCGAGAACGGCTTAAACAACTTTCTGGGCTGCTTCAAAGAGACCCATCCGTACCTTTTCCCCGCCAGCTGCCGCTGTAGGTGGAAAACAGTAAAGAATAGAGGAAGGGTGGTCCCTAGAGCAAGGTGCTCGCACACCAACTCAAAAGCCCGTATAAAGGCCAGCGAATTGGGGTGGAGTTGAGAAGGCGCCAACTTCAGATGCACAAACACCGACCGCTGGAAGTCAGTGAAGGGCAACCTCAGCCCCAATTCCTTGAAAGCATATTCATACATCGAAAAGCAGTCCCCGAAGCTCGAGCAGACCCGCTCGTCTAAATTAGGAAAAAGCACTTTCCATTCACCCGTTGGTCCCACCTCGGTAAAGACGTCCGTCGGAGACCTCGCGAACGTGGAAATATACTCGGAGGGCTCGGCCACCTCCCACTCATCCGGACAGAATCCTTCAACGTCTTCCTCCATGACGCCCACCTCTTCTCCCCCCTCAACTTCGCTCGCTTCCCCTTCGACTTCGCTCGAGGAGTTCGATGCCGTCGAGCTCGAAGACGCAGAACTTGAGGCTGTTGCGCTGCTACTCTCCTCGGAGACAGTTTCCTCCTCGGATGTAAATGGGATAACTTCCATCTCTAGCTCCATCGCCACTACGATCACCTGAAAAAGCAGAGAAAGACAGTGAATTCGACAGGAAATCAAATCCACCCTTCCACCGCTAAGTCAAGTGAAAGGGCGCGCAGAAGGCTAAGGACAACGTCCCTCGCCTAAGCCCTAACATCAAACGAAGAAAGAAAAACCTCCCCGCGAGGAGATGCCCGATACATACCATCTTCCTACGAGGAACCTCCCCGCGCTCGTGCCCAGATTCTGTTTGAAGCTCCGCCGGAAACTGCAAAGCTCCACCGGAATCTGGAAACGTTCTACCGGAAAATTCACCAATCCATCAGAAGATGGTAAGACGCGGTGGTCACGACTCGCAACCGCGACGTGGACCACCACGTTCACCGAACGCGCTACCTACTCCGGCAAGATGCTTGATGCAGCAGAAGGGCAGAACCACCGCCCACCACCAACACTTGCCGGAAACCTACCTATTTTGTCACCTAAAACTAACCCTAGCCGCATGCAATCTACCATTAACAATGAGAGAAATTAAAACAAGCTGGAAATCAGAGAACTTACTTGATTTGAGTAGAAGAGAAAGACTGCTCGAAACTTGGCACGGTGGTCGGTTGCTCTGAAGACGGCGACGGGCAAGAACGCTGATGACGACGAAGAAAAATCAGAAGGGAAAAAGTGCAAAATGGGACAACCTTCCCCCTTTTATACTGAGGGGCACGTGCACACACGCGCCCGTAGGCAATAATGACTGCCCACTAGCCATAATTACCTATTAACTGCTACGCAGGGCTCGATGCACAAGTGGCAGCCCAACGTTTCCCATTCTGTCTGACACTTCATCTTCCCGAATACCGGGCAATAGGGTCACGACCACAAACATCACGGACATAGAGGGCCCCGAGCACCTCGAGACAATCATCCTCGTCTCCAAACGACGACTCCGCGTTAGCTCTCCCGAGCGACGAGCAGTCCTTAAGTCATCACTCCCATGCTCGGGAGCAACGACTTGGGGGGCTCCTGTTCTGGACTGGACCAATGGCTAGAATTGGCCCAATCCGCCTCTGCTCCAAAGCGGCCCAAATTGCCTAAGCCCAATCCACAGAGGGGCAAAAATGACATTTCTGCCCCTCCAACCGGGCAAGGAACGCAATGTTCCTCCCCAGCTTTAGTGCCCGTTACGCACGGCTTCCTCGCTGCCCGAACAACAATGGACAGGCGCCCGGAACTACGTCTATGCCCGACATAACGGCTAGTTTCTAGCATCCTGCCTGGCATAACGGCTAGTTTGGGCAGTTACCTATTCTTTGGGGGAAAACCGCTATTTCGCCCCGAAAATAGGACCGTTGGCCACGCGCTGGGGGCTCTATATAAAACCTCTCGCTTGAGAGGGTCAGGTATCACATTTTTTACCCTAAGAATACACTTTGTACTTGCCCATTTTCTCTGACCCCTTTCTTACTTGAGCGTCGGAGTGCCTTGCAGGTACACCCCCTCCTCTCCTCATTCACAAGCCGAACACTTTGCCCGCCTGACGACCAGCATCCATCCGAGCACCTTGCCATCTGACGACCAGCCTATGTGGACCTGTTCGAACAGACCGGATCAATTTGATTGGAGTTTTCTGTTGAATCGGCTGCCTACGCGAGTCAACCTTCCTGTTAGAGGTGTTACTACAAGTTCACACGATAAGGTATGTGTATTTTGTTTCCGTGTTGACGAAGATTTTGAACATTTATTTTTGTCTTGTCCAAGTACTAGTTTGGTATGGAAGGATGTTGAGATTTGGATGAGAATCTTCATGCCAACCGTTTCGAGTTGTCGTGAACATATGTTGGCTTGGTTCTTAAAATTGGTTGGAAAATTTTTGAAATTCACTGCGTGTTTAATTTGGATGGAAACATGTTGGTGCTTATGGTGGACTAGAAACCAGGTGACCGTTAACGATGTTATAGTTGTTCCGAAAAAAGTGTTTCAAAGAGTAATTCATTTCTCTTGGTGGTGGTTGACCTTAACTTCTAAGAACAAGATTAGGTGTAATTATTATGAGTGGTGTAAAAGTTTTATTTATTTTTTTTTTTGTAGAGGGGGGATGTGTGAGAATGGCGTTGCTTTGTATTGTTATTTGTTTGACACCCTAATGGGTGTTTTTCTTTGGTTGTAATCTTATTGGATTGAGGTATCCTTTGTATCCCCTTTAATATATACGGTTGACTATAAGAATAAAAAAAATATAGGGGCGCAAATTCTAATTTATATATATGACTTATTTTAAAACGGATAGAGTAACATTTAAGGGAAAAAAAATATTAAATTAAGAATATTAGTTAAATAGTATAGCTTACAAAAATAAATAATTAATACTATTAATTGTTAGAAAAACATTTACCTAATATAGACACAAAAATATTAATTAAATTGGTGACACAATCTGTCCCTACATATTGTATGAGCATATTCTTCCTACCAATAACATTAGAGGAGGAGAATCAAAGAATGATCAACTCATTTTGGTGGAGGACGACCACAACACAATGGAAAGGCCTTAATTCGTTCAATTGTGACAGATTAACTATCAGAAAGGAATGTGGAGGTATGGTTTTTAAACTCTTTTATTGTAATTCCACTATTGGCAAGGTTAGAAACTATATTAATCAATCAAGATAGTGTTAAGGAAAAATTATTTTGGATATTTTGAAGATAAACAACACTATTTTGATTGAATGATCTTACGTTTATTTTAACATTTGCTCTTGAGTTGAATTTATTTTAGACACTAAATATTATTTCAAGAAAGGAATGTTGGATATATTGATCATCGTAGTCTAAATAGCTTATCCTCGTAGTCTTCTAAATTGAAGATCAAGCTAGTTGTTTTTTTTTTTTTGTTAATTATGTTACTTAATCTCTTCTCTTTTAATATTGTACTTCTTGATATTTATACACATACACTAAATGTTTTTTTAATAAGCAAAGTATTTTATAAAAGGGGAGTAATAGACCTATCAAATTATATTAAAATTGGCTCCAACTCTTAACAAGCAACCTATAAAATAGAGTAACCTTCTAAAAAAAATCGGAAGGACATTTATATCATTCATAATAATTGTACTTAAACTTATGCTTCGAGGATATAGCCAACTACTACTAAGAGAAGTAAATAATTCTTTGGACAATGTCGTCAGGATTTCCTACCGCATCATTGAAGATAATTTGGTTTCTAGTCCACTAGATACACCAACAAGAACATAACCAAATTAGACCAGCTGTATCTTTCGAACTCTTACCCACAATTTTCACAAACCAATCCAATAAGTGATCGCAGTAGTTATCTAACCCACTCGTTGTCAGCCCAACCTAATTAAATATTGCTTTCCTAACCAAGCAAATACGCGAACAAGAGAAAAATAGATGGTTGTTGTCTCAATAGAGTTAAAACAGAACACATAAACCGTGTCACGGGGATTAGATATTACTCCCATGGCTTCCAGATTCGATCGCGTCGGTAACCTTTCCAAACACAATCTCCATCCAAACAATTTTACCTTCACCGGGATCTTTGACTGCCATAGGATATCTAGAGCAGTCTTGAGAGTAATATCCAAATCACTACCACCACCAGCCTGTATAATGCAATCATAACACGTCTTGACAGAAAAGAGATTAGGGGACGCACCAGGCCACCCAAAATTGTTCATTAATCCTAGCCTAGGTGAAACCTCACCCAACAGGAGCAGAAGGTCATTGAATTATGCCGCAACAGTGCCCACTGAAGATCCATCCACAACACCCAGCCTCCACTGACAGGTGCCTTGAATCCACTCCCCCAAGTCAGAAACAACATTATCTTTGGATTCATAAATTTCAAACAAAGCAGGAAAAGAACACTACTACAAAACGCGGTAAACAACGATGCCATGCTCACAACGCTTCATCCCTACACCGTTGTGACATATCTAAACTAAGGCGCGGTTGTATTTTATTTGTTTATTGAATAAAACTTATCTGTATATAACAACGGTTGATAAACCAACCGTGGTGATTATCTGTATATAACAACGGTTGATAAATCAACCGTAGTGATACCTTCAAGCTTTCATGTGTTCGAACCTCAGCGTATTCATATATATTATTCCTTTTATGTTAAAGCGCTCATTTACTTTTTTATTTACTTCTAATTAAAAAAATTAAAAGTTATGACTACGGTTGTTTATATACACCGTTGTGATATATTTTGTATGTTTTTTTTAAATTTTGGGTTAATTGTGATTTACCTCCCTGACATATGAGAGTGTTTTGGTTTACCCCCCCCACCGTTGTCATAGGCAGGTTTTGACAACGATTTTTTCAAAAAAACCGTTGCCTAAAGGCATATAGGGGGTAAATCAAAATTCGCTCATATGTCAGGGGGGTAAATCACAATTAACCCTTAAATTTTTAATTCTAAAAATAACTCTGGCGCTTTAATATGAAATTTCATTATGTAAATAATATATCATAACGGTGTAAATTCTTGACTGTCACAGTAGTGTTTCAATAGTCTCCAAACTAGGTAGTCTCATTGTCTCTTCAGTATCCTTATTTCAATTCCAATGAAAATAGAAACCAGACGAAACGTTACACGATTTCAACCCTAAACCCTAACCTTCAATACTATGAAACAATACACAATTCCACCAAAACTTGCATCATCAGTATCCATTTGTTGTCATTTTCGTCATCATCGTCACGATAGTGAAGAAAATAGAAGATTACGCAT
The DNA here is from genome assembly GCA_022829125.1 of Lathyrus tuberosus. Taxonomy (NCBI): domain Eukaryota; kingdom Viridiplantae; phylum Streptophyta; class Magnoliopsida; order Fabales; family Fabaceae; genus Lathyrus; species Lathyrus tuberosus. The sequence continues at coordinate 12,364,798 of JALAZF010000158.1, forward strand.
ATACCAACACCGTCGTCATCATCGTCACCGTTGTTGTCGCAAGGAAGGAAGACAACAACAACACCAACACCAACATCGTTTACTTCGTCGTCACGTTTAGGGTACGTAAAATATTTTCCCCATGCATCTACAGTAAACTCTTTTGCCATTGTTGTTCATGTTGTTGTTGTTGTTTTTGAACTTAGATGTAGACCTTGTCGAGTTCTTCATCAGAAACCAGCGAAGAAACTCAAACAAATGAAAGGTTAGCCAATGAAACTCAAACAACTGAAAGTCAAACGAAAAGATCACAAAGAGGTGTCACAATGATGCCCCAGTTCACATCAGTCCGCAACTCATCTGGTGCAAAAATTCTGATCGAGTTTGATTCGCACTACAGATTAGGGGATTGTCCACATTACGCTACTTTTAGGAGTTATGTTGCGTTCCTTGCACGTAGCAAAGTCAGTATACTGATTGATGATTGGAGAGAAGTGGATGGTAATGTCAAAGACAACTTATGGATAGACGTTAAGGTATTTCATACTATAATTTTCATATATTTGATATCACTACCTATAGTTTCTAATTCATACTTATATATTGATTTAATGTAGTTGAATTTTGAGTTTACCGATGACTCAAAATTGAAAAGAAAGTGGATAACTTATGCCGGTGTTCGTTGGAGGGGATTTAAGTCATGGTTCACGGCTGACTACATTACGAAGCCTAAGAGCGGTCTTCAACCTCCATGGATTCGGTATAGTTTTTTATCGAAGAAGGTGTGGCATAAGTTTGCGAAGAAACGCCGTTATGAGGAATTCAAGGTTAGTACTAGTAGTCTTATGTAACCTATAATGTTATGCTAATGAGTTATAGATACTAATCATACACATTTTTCACTATGTTAATAACAGGCTAAAAGCGAAGTGGGAATTCAGAACAAGGCAAAAAACATGTACCCCCATAGATTGTCTCGTGGGGGTTACAGGAAACTTGAGAAGAGGATCCTGTAGGAAAAACTACAAGAAGGAGGAGATGGTGACATTCCATCTCCACCTTCAAGACATGAGAAATGGAAGAGGGCTCGATTGAGACCTAATGGAGAGTACACCTCTGAGGCTTCAAGAGTAGTTGCTGAGAAAATTGTAAGTATATGTTTTGTTTAAATGTGTTTGCTTATGTAAATTGCTCATGATGAGTTGTTATTTAAATGCGTTTGCTTATGTAATTAAGTTGCTCATGTTGTGTAGGATAACTTGGTTGTGGCGGCTCGTGAAGGCACATTTGTTCCGGAAGCACGACATGACATATTAGTCGAAGCTATCGGAACAGCTGAGCATGGAGGCCGTGTCCGTGGTGTTGGAGATGGTGTCGGCTTGAGGTCATACTTTGGATCTCAAAGAAAAAGCACCGAAACCGCTGAATTTCTTGCTCAACGACAAAAGATTGATAATGTTGAGAAGTAATTGGTGGAGCAAAGGAGGCTGTTTGAGAAGGAGAGGGAAAAAAGGGAGAAAGAAGTGGAAAGGTTACAAGAGATGTATTCGGTATGTGTCGTAAATCGCGCTTATTTTTGTATGATATATATTATATGTTCTAATTGAATATATTGTGTTTTTTTTGTTTTATGTTCTAATTGAATGTTATGATGTAGAGATTAAGTGAAAGTCTCGAACAACGAACTAATGAAGATCGTCGTTGCGTTGGTGAAGATCAAACTCCAAGTAGAAGTGTCGTAAATCACGCTTCTACAAAAGGGAGTAATTGTACAGCCTCCCCCCCCCCCCACCTGTAGATAACCGCAATGGGATATTGGACCCTAGTCCAAATGAAATAACAAGTTTATACTACTACATTTCAACAACAGACCTTGCGTAGCCCCTCATGCTAGAACATTGTCCACAATTGGATTTAGTGTATTACACTCCTGAAGATGTGAGGGATTTTCTCGCAGGATATAAGTGGCTTGACTTATCTATTTTGCAAGTTTGGTGCACGTAAGTATATAGTCGAATATACATGTCATTATAGAACATTATAATTTTTTGTATTTTTCCCTTAATTTATTCATTTTCTTTGACCATTTAGGTACATTCACCGTGTTTGTATAGAATTGAATAAATCAAGTACATATGGAATCTTGGACCCAAGTTTTATTGCCTGGGCGTATAATGATAAAAATATCAGAGAAAAGTACTTGAAAAGTCGGCTAAATGACGGAGGAAAAGAATGTTACCTTGTACCATTCCTATGTAGGTTAGTATTGTTGTAATTTATTTCTATATTCAATATTTAGTTTTGTTTTAGTAACAACTAATATATATATATATATATATATATATATATATATATATATATTCTCGTGTTCATTCAGTGGTCATTGGCAATTGATCGTAATATCGTTTAGGACAAATACGGTGACATTACTATGTTCCTTGCACGATCCACTCCACAAACCAATGAAAGATCTTGTATTAACGTAAGTGTCTTTGTTTAATATCATTTTCTTTGGCATTAATTGTAATTAGTTTATCATGTAATATGTTTAATTCAATTTTCAATGTGCAGTATTGTGGAGCAAGTTAATATATTGAGGAATGTTAGAAAAAATCCCACATACCTTGCTCCTAAAGTAAGTGGCCCGATTACCTGTTTATTTCATTTACATTCATGCATGTGTGGTTGTATTCATGTTTTTATATTCATGTAATTTGTAGACGAGGAAACAATGCGGGAGTTACGAGTGTGGGTATTTTATCATGAAACATATGTTAAACATCGTCCTTGCCGACACTATTGATTCATGGGATACGGTAATATATGCCATAAAATGTTTACATATATTAATATATAAGTTGATTATTGAATTATTATCATGCATGATGTATCTTCAATTTTTTTGCTCTTATGTAGATGTTTAACGACGAAACCCCATTCCCCCTTGAGGACTTTGTGGATCTTCGTAAACGTTGGGCGTATATCCACAATCAGCTTAAGGGCTCTACTCCTGCTATATGATATATCAGCAACATTTTTTGATGCACATATTTTTTGCTTTTGATGCACATAATGTGAACAATAGTTTTGGCTTTTGATGCACATAATGAAATCAATAATATTGGCTTTTGATTTAAACAATGTTAGCAGTTTAATTCTCTGATTCATTTAGCTTCTGATTTAAATTTCTTTTGATGTAAATTCTGTGTTTCATTTATAAGGATACAATATAGGAAGAATTGTGTTTGATGCACATATTGTGTTTGCATGTAAACAGAAGCTGTTTTGACAGGATAAATTATGGGAATAATTTGATATGTAGATAAATTTTATATTTAAAACAGTCTGTTTTTGGCAGCGGTTATAAACCTATCTGTAGTTATATGTCAAATGCTAATATAAATAAAAAATGTTGTTGCTGAGAATCGAACCAGATCACAGTTTAGTATATCACAACGGTTGACTAAACTAACCGTCGTGAAATGGTGCGCGCAAACTGAATACAACAACGGTTCCTGGACCGTCATTGTACGTACCTCATATACAACAACACTCTACATAACAACGCCTTCGCCCCTGTCATTATATGTCATTTCCAACCGTTGTTAAATGGGTTTTTCGTAGTAGTGGAAGCTCATAAAGGGATCCACTACGAATACCAAAATGACACAAGCTTACTTTCACCAATTTTGCATGAAAGTTGTGATATAAAGCCATTATCCTTAATCGAATCACCAATTTTCATGATGTCCCTCCACCATAGTGATGCATCCTTATCTAATTTAGGATAAAAAATTAACAAAATTCTTCTAGAAATACAACCATACCTAAACTTGAGCACCTTCCTCCAAATCGTGTACGGCTCATGAATCATTCTCCACAACCACTTAGACAACAACGCTACATTAAAGACAGAGATTTTTTTTATTCCAAGTCCCCTCTGCTCCTTTGGTTTTCAAACCATAGACCAACTAACCCAAGCCATTGTTGACACATCTGCAACCCCAGCCCATAAAAACCTCCTTTGAATGGCTTCCAACTGAAGAACCAATTTTACCCGTGAAGCTAGCGGGACTATACCCGAGTGAATCGCACGCTCGATACAACAGAGTCACCACCGAACTTTATTTAGTCCCAAAGGACAGAGAAAATATTGATAAAACCCAAGGGGGAAGAGAAACGGGTAAGGGAGTCGGTTATGCGAGAAGAAGGTATTAACACCCCATGCATCCGTCATACTCGACGGGAACCATTCTGCTTGCTTCTAGGCTTGGATGGGTTATCTATCTAAAGACTACTAGCTAAAGGAAGGGAAGGAAAAGGGAGAAAGAGAGTGCTCGCGGAGGATTGGGGCCCTCGTGCCTACGTATCCTCATAGTGCAATGAATAATTCAGAGCTCCATAGTTCATGAAACCATGGAAGAAAAGGAAAAGGTAGAAGGTTGGAAGAAGGGTGAAAACGAAAGAAGGTTGCTCGCCAAGATCTCGCAATCTCGTGCCTACGTATCCTCATAGTGGAATGAGGAAGTTAGAGCTCCATAGTTCGGGGATCAAAGACGGAGAAAGAAAGGGAAATGGTATCAAAACCAAGAGCAAAAAGCAAAGGAATGGTGTCGAAACTAAGAGATAGAGATAAGGAAATAAAGAGTAAGAGAAAGAGTGTTAAATCGAGATAAGGTGTTGGACCCGCTAGGAATTTGGCATGTTAACAGACAGACTGTGATTAACCGAAGGAAAGAAAAGATACTACTTCGCTGGAGAAGGGAAAAATTGGGATTTTAACCATTGGACACTGATTAACCAGAATAATGGGTGTTTAACCGAGAGGTGATTATCCCAAGGAAAGATTGGTTTTAACGGGCAGACTGTGATCAACCAAAGAATGGGTGATGAACCAAGAGGTGATTAACCTAAGGAAAGATTGGTTTTAGCAGGTGGACTATGATCAACCAAAGAACAGGTGATGAACCAAGCGATGGTTGTGACCCAAGAGAACGGGTGTGGAACCAAGCAACGACTGCTAACCCGAAAGAGGTTTGGTGTATTAATTGACAGACTGTAGTTAACCGATGCAAAGGGTATTGAACCAAGAAAAGATTGCTAACCCAAATTAGTGGGTGTTTGAACCAAAAAAAAACTTGCTAACCCAAAGGAGTGGGTGTTTGAACCAAAAGAAAGGTTGCTAACCCAAAGGGGTTGATTGGTTTTAATAGACAGATTGTGATCAACCAAAAACATGGGCGGTTAACCAAGATAAGGTTGTGAACCCAGACAGGGAGAGCAATTGGTTTTAACAGAAGAACTGTGATCAACCAAAAACATGATGGTAACCAAGAGAAGGTTGGTTCCAAACAGAAAGATCGATTGGCTTTAACAGACACACTGTGATTAACCAAAAACACGGGCGGTAAACCAAGAGAAGGTTGTTAACCCAAACAGAAAGAGCGATTGTTTTTAACAGACAGACTGTGATTAACCAAAGGAATGGGATGTAAACCAAGAGAAGAATGAGAGACACTACTGTCTGGAGATAGAGATGATTATTCTAGGCACATGGTCATTCGTACCCTACCCAAAATAACCAGAATGAGTATAGGAATTCTCCACTCTCATCCTTTCTTTAGCACTCAAAGTATAGTGCGGAAATTGAAACTGACAGAGTAACGACGTAATTTATACAGCGCTCCAATGCATTGTGCAGACCTTCGGCTCAGCAGGATCGAGAAAGAAAGGCTCTAAGGAGATCCTAAAGAAGAGAACGAGTAGCAATTAACTAATTAAAACTAGCTTTCGATCAATCAATCCAAGGGAAAAAACATGCCAATAATCTTTCAAGCGAGTCGAAAGATTATCAAAGCAAAAGTGAGGAATAATGTTGAACAATCTTAAATTTGCTCAAGGAAGAAAAAATCTAATGCATTAAGTTGAAATTGCAAAGCATTAACAAGAACAAGCTAGCATGCATTACTAAGCATTAATCATGTTAATACATAAGCAAAAGTATGCAAAAATTGCCTCAAATCACGTGATGAAATTGCAAAGCAACAGGAATACACAACATCAAGAATGCAAACAATTACATAATCGACAAATTGTGCATCAAAGATTCACATATATACTGTAACCAGAGGCTAAACAACTCAAGAAAAATTCACAAATATCAAATATGTCCAGCCATGGAAGTTAAATGTGGAAAGGAATCAAGATAAGCTCAAAAACAAGCAAAAACACCTTCTGCAACAGTGTTAATCGATTAACACCAATAGGTTAATCGATTAACAGTTGTTAAAAAGCTGAAAACAGCGCTAAAAAAAGGTGTTAATCGATTAACCTCCTGGTGTTAATCAATTAACACTGTAAAAATAGCAAAAACATAATTTTGAGAAGCACTTTTCTGAATCACTTTTCGCATACAATTGCAATGGATAAAAGCATAGAAGTAGATGTAAAATTCATGTTAATTCATAGCAAATGAAAGCTAAAAGAATCAATCATGCAAAGCAAGAATTCAAGCAAAACAACAACATTTATGAACTACATTACGAAAATGCAAAATCGATCAAAAGCGGTAAATTAAGCAGAAATTCACCAACCTACAAGGCTGAGGTTTGCCTTGGTAATTGTTGTGCACGAAATATGATGCAAAGAAGCAAAGAAAACCAAAGAATTCAAAGATCCTTAGCAATTCGTAGCGAAATAAGTGCTTCAAATCCGAATTTGCACCGAAACTCTTGCAATGATCAACTTTCAAAGCTTGAAATGAAGTAAATGATGATGTTGCTGCAGAATCCAAAGATGAAATGTAGAGGAATGGAGGTCTAGCTCAAAGGTTAGAAATTTTCAATGTGAAGCTTACTAAGCTTTAATGGTGGAAAGAGCTCTAGTGAAGGTTTGTTAAAGATGATGAAGGTGATTCGGAAAGAAAGTTGCAGAAAATGCAGTGCAAAATGAGAATGAAGATTGAAAAATGAGAGAATTATCAAAGGTCCTTTGCAACAATGTGAGGGTTTGTTTATATATAGTGTAGGTTTGGAGTTTAAAAGAAGTTTGGAACATAGTTTGGAGGTTATTATGGATGGTTTGGAATTTGCTTTGGAGTTAGTTAGACCCAACTCACTGAGTTGGGGTCTAACTCGGTTAGTTATTTGTTAACTCGGTTGGAAAATCTCAATGCAACTCACTTGATCAAATGGTTCACATGCTTGGAAATGAGGGTGTATGGCGAGCATAATTAAAAGTGAGGTAGTGTAGCAAATGTACTTGACATTTTCTGGTGTAATCACGTGTACCTAGAACTTTCCACAAGATGCTAGAATGATGTAGACCGAAAGAGAAGAGTGTAGATGTTGCAGTGCTGTGGAATGGTGAAATTATGCAAAACTTGCAGGTGTTAATCGATTAACCATATAGTGTTAATCGATTAACACAGACAAATTTTGCCCAATTTGGCTTGAAACAAGGTGCTTTGGTCGTGGCTCTGAACTTCGACCCTTTACTTTGATGAATAGGCATAGAAACCCTCTTGTTTGGCCAGTATTGATGCTATGATTACTTTTCGGGGATATATTCATAGTCCTGAGATTTTGCGGGGATTTAATTATATACCTGCAATGAATTCACAGAGGAAAAATGCCGATGTGTATGCTGGGAATGCGAGTGCATATGCTCATGCAAAAAGGCAAAAGGGGAGGTCAAATTTTGGGTTACGACAACCGATGCTTTGTAAAATGCAAGATGATTAACTGGAAGATTCGATAATACAAAGTTGATAAGTGTCACCCTGCCTCCAATTGAAAGCAACCTTCCTTTCCACGGCGAAAGCTTTGCTTTGAAACAATCAACCACGGGCTTCTAAAATTGAATCCTTCTATAATTCTCACCTACAGATATACCAAAAAAATTTGAAAGGTAAGAGACCCTTTTTGCACGCCAAGAATTAGGCATCCTCCTCCATGAAATATGCATCCACCCTTAAACCAAAAAGACAACTTTTCCAAAAGATAACTCTTAGACCCGAAATCAATTCAAATCCTTTGAGGATTGCTTCTATCCCCCACAAGGTAGACCACACATCATCACATATCAAGACTATGTCATCTGAAAATTGTACCAGACTAGTTGAGTCCTCCCCATTTAGTTTGAAACCATTATACAAGTTCTTGTCCACTGCCCTCCTAACCAAAAGTACAAGACCTTCCGCCACAATAGAAAACAAAAGTGGAGACAAACAGTTTCCCTGTCGTAACCCCCTTGAAGCCTTAAAATCGTTCGTAACACTTCCATTCACAAAAATGGAAAGATAGAAATTAAGGACCCCACCTTTAAGCCAATAAATCCACCTGTCACCAAAATTCATGGCCACCAATAGCTTTTCCAAAAACTCCCACTCAACACAGTCATACGCATGGGTAAAATCAACTTTGAACATTAAGCAGCTTCTCTTCTTTCTTTTTGCAAGATCCAAAATTTCATTAATGACAAGCACACCATCTAGAATTTGCCTCCCAGGAATAAAAGTTGTTTGAGATGTTGAAACCAGTCTGTAAATAACCTTGCCAAGTCTTGCTGCCAGAATTTTTTAGATTAGTTTATAAATGCATCCTACAAGGCTAATGAGGCGATATTCATGTAACTATTGTGGGTAATAATTTTCAAGATCAATGCAATAAAAGAGGAACACAATGATTTTTGGAGAGAGGCCGTGTAATAGAACTTATGAATGCAGTTGATCATATCACCACCAACGATATCCCAGCTACATTGCAAAAATTCCAGGTTGAACCCGTCCGGGCCTGGGCTCTTATTCCCATCGCTTCCACAAACTACTAGAAAGATTTCTTCCGAAGTGAATAGTTCTTGCAACATCTCCATATCTGCTTGCAAAATTTTAGGTAGCTCAGACAAGTCCAAGTTCGGTCACCTCGCACTTGTCTTCTGGAACCTTAATTAAAAAATGTCCTTCATAGCCTTTTTGACAACATCCACTTCATCAACCATCAATGACCCAACCTTAACAGCAGAGATATTATTTCTCCTACATCTTGTCTTTATCATAGAATGGAAATAACTTGAATTTACATCATCCTACACTTCATCCTAGATTTCTGTTTGAGAATACTTTCTTTAAGAAAAAGCATCCTCCAAATCACTCCTTATGCCTTAGTTCTCAATCCTAGGTCTTCTTCCGACATGTTATCGTTATCCACTTCCATGCTTGCCTCAAAACCATTAAGATTATCCACACCTTCACCAATCTTCAAGTCTACCTACCCAAACACATGTTTGTTCCAGCATCTTACCCTTTCCTTCAAGCATTTCAGTTTTCCCACAAGAATTTGGCTATGACTGTCGAACCCCTGATAAGATTGCCACACATCTCTAACAGACTCCAAGAATCCTGGATGATCATACCAGTACCTAAAAATATTAAAAGGTTTGGGCCCCCAGTTACTACTATTAGACTTAATCCAAACTAGTATGTGATCCGATGTATCACGTCCACCAACAAGTTGAGAAACAACCTTCCACTCACTAATAAGCTTCTTCGAGATAAATATTCTATCCAATCTACTTTTGACCCTATCATTCGAATTATACCATGTGAATTTTTTCCCCACTGCAGGAATATCCACAAGCTCCAATACATCAATAAAACTTGAGAAGTCTTCCATCTTTGCTCTAGACGTCTTCCCTCTCCTAACCCGTTCTTCCTCATTTTTAACAACATTAAAATCACCCCCCACAAGCCACTCTCCTTTTGGAAGCTTAATTTTTAACTCATTGATGTTAGACCAACGCTTTCTCTCCTCCGAAATAGCACAAGGCGAATACACATTAACCAGATAATAGCTAATCCCCTTCTAGGTACAATTCAGCTCCAAGAAACTACATCCTTGATAAAACTGAATCACACTAGGTATTTGACTCGGATTGCACATGTTTCTTTGGATTTTATTGCTATTTTCTTGTGTTATGCTTGTGTTTTGTTTTGTTTTCAGGTTCTTTGTATTCCCATAGCTCCTCGTGAAGAAATGAAGAAAAACGAGCAAGAAAACCAGTTTTTGAGGAAATTGTACACATGGCATCCACCATGGCGGGCGCCATAGGGTAGGCCATGACTTGGATATGAGTCAACTGCTGTCAACTGCCACGATCTCCACTTCTTTCTCCCTTGGTTCACATGGCGGGCGCCATGAGGGGGTGGCAGGCGCCACCTTTGTCGTATAGTTTCCCTCCCAAAAGAAGTTGGGAGGCCCTTTGGTCTTTCCATAGTTTTTCCTAGGCTATAAATAGATGAGTCCTTGATCCTTTTTCTTCATCCAAGCTTAGTTTCAGAACTCAAGCCATATATTTTCAGTGTTATAAAGTGATAAACTTCTCACATCGGGGAGTTATCACACTGTTTGATCGAGTCTGTAATCAAGTTTGGAGCACTCTAGTAGAAGTTAATCCTGCTGCCTTTTTCATTTCGAGTCATTTATTTCCAGTTGTACCAGATTTAAAGCCTCCGATTTGGAGCAGGTTACTATTTATTTTCTCGCACCATTTATTTTCTCGCACTATTTACTTTCCCGCACTATTTACTTTCTCGCACCATTTATTTTCTCACACCATTTACTTTCTCGTACCATTTACTTTCTCGCACTATTTATTTTCTCGCACCATTTATTTTCTCGCACTATTTACTTTCTCGCACCAGTTACTTTCCCGCACTATTTACTTAAAAAGAATCTACTTTAACATGATCTATTTCAACATGTCTATTTACATTTCCATGTCCGGCTAAATTTTTAAGGTTAGAATGTAAGGATCATAGTTAAAGTAGTATTCCATACAAGGTGTCAATAGAAATGCTTAGGGGTTATTCTGATTTTTAACACAAGTTTTCTGCACTTTATTTATGTTGGGTAAGATCGAAAGCCGTCCAACCTTTGGTTAAACTTGGTTAGTCTTAACTGTTTAAAGGAAGCGAAAGCGCTTTGTCTAGTTAAGTAGGAGTTTTTAATACTTTAGAAAAATGATTTTAAAACTATTTTCGGACGCGTTTATGGGTTTAAAGTCCGGTTCGCATGAACCTCTTTTTGTTAAAAGTTCTAAGTCAAAATACTTTTCAACTGAGTCAAGAAACTATATTTCTTAAAAATAGGTTTATTACTTTAACGCAATGCGCGCCTTTTTATAAGTGACAATAAGAGGGTTCGATTAAGGGATAAAATCGGTTCTGAATACGCGAAAGCGACAGTTCCCGTTAAATTAGTTCTTTTCATAAGCAGAAAACATTACCCCATAAGTGGTTCTATTTACAAGCATTTGGAATACTATCCGACTGTGTGAATTACATTCAGGCCTGTTGTTTTAAATTGAATTTTATATCTTTGTACTTTACTTCGCTTTTACTGTGCATTCAAGAACTCCCGATTGATTTGCCTTAGATAAACATCGTAACAATAGAAACCGATAGATTGACGTTTAGTCTCTGTGGGATCGATAATATTTTATATTACTCTGACGCGATTCGTATACTTGCGAAAACACCGCACCAAGTTTTTGGTGCCATTGCAGGGGACCAATTACGTCAAATTTCATACCCTGTTGTTACACCGTCTAGACTAAGGCTTTACCTACTGGTCAATGCAAAGAACTCGCAGCACCGGTAGTTTTATAGATCCTTTAGCGGAACCTGAACGTTACGCTCGCGCACGTCTCTCACTTCGTAGAATTAAGGAAACTATGGTCGAAGACCGTAACCAAAGACCCCTTAAGGATTTCGCTTAACCATCTGATGACGAACCCAGTTCTAGTATAGTAAACCCTAATATTCCTGCTAATAATTTGGAACTGAAACTCTCCCTATTACAATTAGTACAGCAAAACCAATTCGCGGGTCTCCCTTCTGAGAACCCAAATCAACATCTAAAAGTATTCATCCAATTAGCTGACACTTTTAAAACTAATGGTGCTACTCCTGAGGCGATTCGTCTAAGACTATTTCCTTTCTCCCTCAGAGACAAAGCCCTTACATGTTTAGATTCCCTTCCAGCAAATTCTATAACAACTTGGGAATACCTTAGGAGAGTATTCCTTGCTAGATATTTTCCCCCAAGTAAAACTGTTGTTTTTCGAAACCAAATAACCAGATTCACTCAAAACCAAGGTGAGTCACTCTTTGAAGCTTGTGAGAGATATAAAGACCTATTGAGAATATGTCCACATCATGGCCTGGAATCATGGCTAATCATTCATACCTTCTATAATGGACTTCATTATAACACTAAGATAACCATCGACGCTGCCGCTGGTGGCGCTCTGATGAATAAACCTTACCCTGAAGCTTGTGCTCTCATCGAAGATATGGCTCAAAATCATTGTCAATGGGGAACAGAATGAGCAACAGTGGAGAAGAAAGAAGCCCAAGGAGAAATACATGAGATAAGTTCTATAGACATGATGCAAGCCAAAATGGACGTTTTGGCCCTTAAGGTCGAACATATGTACGCAAACCCAGCTACTGCGGAAGCAGTCTCGTCGGAATGCGAATTATGTGGAACCAAAGGATACCAATCAGCGGAATGCAATCTGTTGAATGAAACTAAATCAGACCAGGTCAACTATGCCCAAGGGAACCCATTTTCAAACACTTATAACCCTGGATGGAGGAATCACCCAAACTTTTCCTATAAAAACAATAACCATATCCAAAACCCTGCACCTCCGAGACTACCCGGTTTTCAAGCCCAGAAACAAAACCAACCTATGCAAGTTGTGCCGCCCAAGCCAAACCTTGAGAAAATCATTGACAATTTCATTTCGGCTCAAACCCAGCAAAACAAAGAATTCCTAAACCAAAACATTCATGTAAACGAAATGATTACCCAGTTAGGAGCCAAGGTAGACCAAATAGTCCCCCACAATAAGATGTTTGAAACCCAAATCTCTCAGGTAGCTCTCAAACAAGCTCCCGAAACCACACCTGGAGGACAATTTCCTAGACAACCTCAACAAAACCCCCGAGGACAAGCCAATGCAATTACCTTACAAAGTGGGACTGCTTACGATGAACTGTTTAACCCGACATTGGGCAAACCCAAAACTTCTAAGAAAAGCGTTGTACCTACGGACGAAGTAGAGGAATCAGTGGAATCTGAAGAACAGAAAAACCAAGATAAGGGAGAAACTATAGATAAAACTAATGAACCACCCCCGCCATACAAACATCCAATACCCTATCCACAAAGACTCAAACAAACCAAGATTAATAACCAATACCAGAAATTCATTAAAGTCATAGAGAAACTTCATGTGGAGATCCCTTTCACAGAAGCCATCACCCAGATACCATCCTATGCAAAGTTCCTCAAAGACATCCTTACCAATAAACATAGACTTGACGATCCAAAACCTTTGGAATACAATTCCATTTCCGAGAATAAACTTGCCAAAAAGGAGAAAGATCCTGGAAATTTCTCCATACCTTGTATTTTGGGGAGTCATGTCATCGATAAAGCTTTCCTGGACTTAGGAGCTAGTGTGAGCTTAATGCCTCTAGCAGTTTGTGAAAGGTTAAAACTAGGAGAACTGCAACCTACTAAGATGTCTCTTCAATTAGCCGATAGATCCGTCAAATACCCAATAGGCATATTAGAAGACGTCTTAGTTAGGATCAGTCAGTTGTTTATCCCTACTGATTTCGTTGTCATGGACATTAAAGAAGATGATGACATCCCAATCCTCCTAGGTAGGCCATTCTTATCAACCGCAGGAGCCATAATAGATGTCAAGAGAGGAAAGTTGACTTTTGAGGTAGGTGATGAAAAGATAGAATTCATTTTGTCGAAATTTCTTATGGCACCAGTATTAGGAGACGCATGTTATGCCATAGACATCATTGATGAATGCATTAGGGAACTAGATCAAGAAGAACCCATAGAAACAATCAAACTACCTTCACCCCTCATAAGGGAAGATGATGGATTTATGGAACCCTACATTGATGATAACCTTCACGAATGTTTATCCCTTACCCCCAATCCAATACCATGCCCCAAGAAACCAACCTTAGAACTTAAAGAACTACCCAAGAATCTGAGATATGAGTTTTTGGACGAGGAAATGAACCGTCCAGTTATAGTCAGTGCTACCTTAAACCAAGAAGAAACAGACCAGCTCTTATATGTTTTGCGGAAATACCCCTCAGCCTTAGGATATAATATCTCTGATCTGAAAGGTATAAGTCCATTCGTGTGTATACACCGGATTTTACTTGAGGAAGATTCGAAACCCTTTGGAGAACATGAGAGAAGGATAAACCCTATAATGAGTGATGTTCTTAAGTTATTGGAAGCAGGTATAATTTATCAAATCTCAGATAGTAAGTGGGTGAGCCTTGTGCATGTAGTACCTAAAAAGGGAGGCATCACAGTCGTACAAAACGAGAAAGGCGAACATGTAGCAAAACTGATAGAAAGAGGATAGCGTATGTGCATAGATTACAGAAAACTAAACAAAGCAACTAGGAAGGATCATTTGCCTTTACCATTTATAGACCAAATGCTGGAACGTTTAGCTAGACACTCCTATTTTTGTTATCTTGATGGATATTTGGGATTCTTCCAAATTCCTATTCACCCAGAAGATCAAGAAAAAAACAACTTTCACACGCCCTTATGGAACCTTTTCCTATAAACGAACGCCTTTCGGCCTTTGTAATGCTCCAACTACCTTCCAGCGTTGCATGATGCCAATCTTCGCTGATTACCTTGATGGAATTATGGAAGTATTCATGGATGATTTCTCGGTATGCGGATTTGATTTAAAAAACTGTCTCGTTAACCTTGAGAAAATCATGAAAAGATGTGTGGATGTAAACCTGGTGCTAAACTGGGAGAAATGTCACTTTATGGTTACCGAAGGTATAGTTTTAGGACACATAGTCTCTGAAAGGGGTATTGAAGTAGATAGAGCCAAGATAGAGGTAATAGAAAACCTAAGACCCCCTAAGACCATTAGAGAAGTCCAAAGTTTTCTTGGTCATGCTGGTTTCTACCGGCGTTTTATCAAGGATTTCTCTAAAATAACCAAACCTTTAACTGGCCTCCTGATGAAAGATGTCGAATTTAATTTTGATGAAAAATGCATTGAAGCATTTAACCTTTTGAAATAAGCGCTAATTTCAGCACCCATTATGCAACCCCCAGATTGGGCCGAACCTTTCGAAATCATGTGCGATGCTAGCGATTATGCTGTAGGAGTTGTTCTAGGTCAAAGAAAGGATAAGAAATTACATGTAATTTATTATGCTAGTAGAACCCTAGATGCTGCTCAGCTTAACTACGCAACCACTGAAAAAGAACTCCTTGCCGTGGTTTTTGCTATGGACAAATTTCGATCTTATCTGGTAGGAGCTAAAAGTATAGTTTACACAGACCACGCTGCTATTCGTTACCTATTAAGCAAGAAAGATGCCAAACCTAAGTTACTTCGATGGATCCTTTTATTGCAGGAGTTTGATCTAGATATTCGAGACAATAAAGGCACAGAAAATGTAGTTGCTGATCACCTTTCTAGACTTGAGTACCTGAAACCAGATTTAGTGCCTATAAATGATGATTTTTCCTATGACAGGTTAATAGCTAAGATAAAAGCCATTGAAGAAAATAACCTAGATCCTTATAAGAACCCTGAAAAATCTTTGGGGTTAAGTGGCGTACCTTGGTACGCCGATTTTGTTAATTACCTAGCCGCTGATATCATACCTCCTGACCTTAACTATCAACAGAAAAAGAAGTTCGTTAACGATGTAAGACAATTTTATTGGGATGAGCCACTTCTTTTAAAAAGAGGTATAGACGGTATTTTTCGTTGTTGCGTTCCAGAAGAAGAGGTAAGAAATATCATAGAACACTGTCACTCTGCACCCTACGGAGGACATGCTAGCACCTCCAAGACACACCCTAAAATTCTTCAAGCTGGCCTTTTCTGGCCCACAATGTGGCGTGATGTTCATGGTTATATAGTCAAATGTGATCGGTGCCAGCGCACTGGGAACATCTCCAGACGTGACGAAATGCCTTTAAGGAACATTCAGGAAGTAGAACTTTTTGACGTTTGGGGTATCGATTTTATGGGACCATTTCCATCCTCATTAGGAAATAAATATATGTTAGTGGCTGTTGACTACGTGTCTAAATGGATTGAAGCCATAGCCTCACCCGCAAACGACACACGAGTAGTGATTAAGCTGTTTAGGAATTATATATTCCCTAGATTCGGAGTACCCCGTCTTGTTATAAGCGATGGTGGATCGCACTTCATATCAAGGATTTTTGATAAACTTTTAAGCAAATATGGAGTTAAGCATAGAGTAGCAACACCTTACCATCCATAGACTAGCGGCCAAGTAGAGGTATCTAATAGGGAGATTAAACAAATCTTAGAGAAAACTGTTTCAATAACTAGAAAAGATTGGTCTAAGAAGCTACAAGAAGCACTATGGGCCTACAGAACTGCCTTTAAAACCCCTATTGGAACAACTCCTTACCAATTGGTCTATGGAAAGTCCTGTCACCTACCCTTTGAGTTAGAACACAAGGCCTATTGGGCCATTAAAACCTTAAACTTAGATTATTTGACTGCTGGTGAAAAGTGCATCCTTGACATTCATAAACTAGAAGAACTCCGCCAGCTTGCCTATGAAAATGCCATAATATATAAAGAAAGAACCAAAGTTTGGCATGATAAAAGAATTATAAAGAAAGATTTCAATATAGGAGATCCTGTTCTCCTCTTTAATTCCAGGTTGCGACTTTTTCCTGGCAAGCTTCGTTCAAGATGGACAGGTCCTTTCGAAGTTTCTAAAGTCCTAAAATCCGGAGCAGTTGAGATCAAGAACCATTCTTGTAGTCCATTCATTGTAAATGGGCAGAGGTTAAAACACTACGAAGGAGGTGACATTCCCATTGACTACTCCAGCCACACTCTAATCGATCCACCACTACCTACTTCAGCTACATGAGTTCTACTTGTCAAGTTAAGGACGTTAAACAAGCGTTGCATGGGAGGCAACCCACGGTTTTCTTTATTTTTCTTTATTTTTTCTTTTATGTTTACTACTTTCCATGTCTTACATTTTGTTTTTATTATTTTGTTTGTATAGACTGGCCTTTTATAATGTCTATGTTTTCAGGTCCCATTCTCTAACCCTTCTTTTCAAGATGCAGACCTTCGACGACATGCACGTCGCTTTCAGAGATGACGCACAGAGACAACACTATTTAGTCCTTTATAAGCGCCCCATGGTATCTACCCATTACCCTGACCAGGCTTGCATGGATGCCTTAGGCATCGAGCCCAGTATAAGGTTTCTATGTAGCCAACTCCAGTGGGATGAGTATGCTGATGACATGCATTCGACCTACAGAAACCTCACCCTGGAGTTCCTCAGTTCATTTAGCCATGAGTCATATGTTGGTCAGGATGGCAGCGTCATTTTCAGACTGTTTGGGACAGAGTACTCTTTTACCCATAAGGGGTTTGTGATTTGCTAGGTTTCCAGACTTCCCCTGATGTCATTCCTGATTTTCCTATGGGATACTTTATGAGTCGAGATATCGACAAGTTCTAGAGCAATATAACAGGTGGAGGAAGCCCTGATCCGTCCACCCAGCTATCTCACATTATCCATAACCCAGCTCTCAGGTATTTCCAGATGATCCTTGCCCACACCTTCCTTGGAAAGGCTGATGCTGATGTCCATGTTAGTGAGGAGGAGATCTTATTTCTTTTCTGTTCAAACCAGTCACGTCCTGTGGCCTGTGGGAACTTTCTGCTTGATAACTTCACACTCACAGCCAGATCTTTTGAAGGAATCATCCATATGGGAGGAACAATTACTCAGATTGCTACCGCTTTGGGTCTTACTAGTAAGCTGCTCCACCTGTTACGTGTCCATTGCCTCCTAATGTTCCTACTGGGGACGAGAACGAGACTGATGACGAGTATGACCAGCGATAGCAGTCTCCCGATCATCATATGTCACCCCACCATGTATCACCTGCACCCACTGCACCATCTTCTTCTCACCCTTCTGCAGGCACAGCTCCTGGTTTCTATATTACTGAGCAGATGTGGCGCGACCAGCTGGCCAGAGAAGAAAGGCGTGATAGCTCGCTTGCTGCCATCCAGTAGCAACTGACCGACAACATGAGATTCATGCAAGAGTCACAGTAGCAGACAGACCGCTCCATTCAAAGTATTATGAAATCTCAGGCTGCTTTGACCATCAGAGTTGACGAGTTCGCAGCTTCTCAGAGCGATCGTCGCCGCAGCAGATCTCGTCACCCTAGGTGCTCACCGCACGGTGGCGACAGTACCAGTAGCATACCATAGGACTTCCAGGTTACTCTTTCCCTATCTTATTTTGAAACATTGGGGACAGTGTTTGATTTAAGTGTGGGAGGAGACTTTATCTGTTTTACTTGCATTTTCTTTCCTTTTACTTTTTTATTGTTTTCTAGTTTATTTATCTTGTTTTTAGTTTGTTTTTATAATATGCATGTGCTTGACGAGTCATCTGTGTAGTGTATCCCTATTTCCCCATTTCCTTAGCCTTACCAAAAAATTTTTTTTTGACAAAAGAAAGTGTATTGTTCTGAAAATTTGGGCTTTGAGACAGGTTTGAGTTAGGACGCGGATGACTTGGGAAAACTTTTTTGAAACATCGGTATCGTTTTAACACCATAGGCTTCGTGATTATAGGAATCGACCCCAATACCCCATATACCATGGCCTTAATTATCTTTTTAGAGTAGGTTCTTAGTAGTTTATCCTAGCAGTCAGCTCCGGCCTAAGCATGCTCTACGTAAGGGACCGATGAATATAAGTGAATGATCTGTATGTTGTGCTTCATAAAAATGCAACTCGGGTATAGGTAACCCTCACAAGGTCATTTAACCCAAAAAGTTGTAAAAATAAAAGGGGTTACACCAATTTGTGTACCAGAGCCCCATGCTTGAGAGGTTCAAAGGTATCTGGTGCTGGACTTGGTAGGGCGAGTTACAATCCGATCCCCCACAACTACAATTGGATCAATAAAAGGGGTTACACCAATTTGTGTACCAGAGCCCCTTGCTTGAGATCAGAATCACTAACCGGTCACTTTACTATGAGTATGTACGGATAACGGGCTTAATGTGATTGCTCCGGAATGAAGAGGACCCAAAAGAGATGCAAAAGGTAGGCCTAGGTACAGTGGGGGTAGTATGGATTGGTTTGTATAAGAACGAAGTTTATGTCCATTTATGCAGAAAAGTGTCATTACGATATCCTTGGTTCACTTAGTTAGTACCTATCATTTCATCCTAGTTTGAACTTAGAAGCCCTTTTAGCCCAAATCCTTCGTTGATACCACCATTTTCTGTCATGAGCTATAAAGTGTTTTGCTTGAGGACAAGCAAAGGTCTAAGTGTGGGAGAATTTGATAACACTGAATCACACTATGTATTTGACTCGGATTGCACATGTTTCTTAGGATTTTATTGCTATTTTCTTGTGTTATGCCTGTGTTTTGTTTTGTTTTCAGGTTCTTTGTATTCCCAGAGCACTTCGTGAAGAAATGAAGAAAAACGAGCAAGAAAACCAGTTTTTGAGGAAATTGTACACATGGCATCCACCATGGCGGGCGCCATAGGGTAGGCCATGACTTGGATAGGAGTCAACTGCTGTCAACTGCCACAATCTCCACTTCTTTCTCCCTTGGTTCACATGGCGGGCGCCATGAGGGGGTGGCGGGCGCCACCTTTGTCGTATGGTTTCCTTCCAAAAGAAGTTGGGGGGCACTTTAGTCTTTCAATAGTTTTTCCTAGGCTATAAATAGATGAGGACTTGATCCTTTTTCTTCATCCAAGCTTAGTTTCAGAACTCAAGCCATATATTTTCAGTATTGTAAAGTGATAAACTTCTCACATCGGGGAGTTATCACGCTATTTGATCGAGTCTGTAATCGAGTTTGGAGCACTCTGGTAGAAGTTAATCCTGCCGCCATTTTCATTTCCAGTTGTACCAGATTTAAAGCCTCCGATTTGGAGCAGGTTACTATTTATTTTCTCGCACCTTTTATTTTCTTGCACTATTTACTTTCCCGCACTATTTACTTTCTCGCACCATTTATTTTCTCGCACCATTTACTTTCTTGCACCATTTACTTTCTCGCACTATTTATTTTCTCGAACCATTTATTTTCTCGCACTATTTACTTTCTCGCACCATTTACTTTCCCGTACTATTTACTTAAAAGAATCAACTTTAACATGATCTATTTCAACATGTCTATTTACATTTCCATGTCCGGCTAAATTTTTAAGGTTAGAGTGTAAGGATCATAGTTAAAGTAGTATTCCATACAAGGTGTCAATAGAAATGCTTAGGGGTTATTCTGATTTTTAACACAAGTTTTCTGCACTTTATTTCTGTTGGGTAAGATCGAAAGCCGTCCAACCTTTGGTTAAACTTGGTTAGTCTTAACTGTTCAAAGGAAGCGAAAGCGCTTTGTCTAGTTAAGTAGGAGTTTTTAATACTTTAGAAAAACGATTTTAAAACTATTTTCAGACGCGTTTATGGGTTTAAAGTCCGGTTCGCATGAACCTCTTTTTGTTAAAAGTTCTAAGTCAAAATACTTTTCAACTGAGTCAAGAAACTATATTTCTTAAAAATAGGTTTATTACTTTAACGCAATGCGCGCCTTTTTATAAGTGACAATAAGAGGGTTCGATTAAGGGATAAACTCGGTTCTGAATACGCGAAAGCGACAGTTCCCGTTAAATTAGTTCTTTTCATAAGCAGAAAACATTACCCCATAAGTGGTTCTATTTACAAGCATTTGGAATACTATCCGACTGTGTGAATTACATTCAGGCCTGTTGTTTTAAATTGAATTTTATATCTTCATACTTTACTTCGCTTTTACTGTGCACTCACGAACTTCCGATTGATTTGCCTTAGATAAACATCGTAACAATAGAAACCGATAGATTGACATTTGGTCTCTGTGGGATCGATAATCTTTTATATTACTCTGACGCGATTCGTATACTTACGAAAACACCGCACCAATCCTCTAAAACTGAAACAAGGAAAACATACCTCATTTCTCCAAATAGTTAAGATGCCATCAGCTTGTCCAACAACTTCAACTACAGACCACTCAAAATCTTTTGTACCCGTTGGTGTGGTAAAACGGCAAGCAAAAAATGTTTCTGGAAGTATTTTTCTGGGAAATTATCGTGTCCACAGAGATTAGTGTTGTTGAACTGCCATTTGACAATTTAAATGTTATTGTGTTTGGGTTAAAAAGGGTTTAAAGTAAATGCGGGAATTAAAACTTATGAACAAAAATGAATACATTCTTTGGAGAGGAAAACTTATGAAGCATGAATTTACACTACCCAAAACAAACTTAAACCTATCAACCAGTCGCACTCAACATACAATACTCATCAAAATCATCACGTATCGCTCACAACAGTGTCCATCTCTGCAACACTGAGCTGAGAGAACAACCGTATTACTCTCATCGACGATCTCTCAACCGACTCAAATAACACGGAAGCATTAAGCTTCAATACCCACGTGATTATTAGCTCTAAATCTATCTCTAGAATCTAGAAACTAATAGATTTTTTCCTTCCCTAATCAAGATTTGTGTTGTCTATCTCTACAATAACACAAATCTAAACATAAATGCAAAAAGATCAAGGAAAGCACAAGATTGATTTGTAAAGCATATATATTTTACAACACCATGATCAACAAATATACATATGTTTAGAGTAAATATACAAACATAACTCAACAAAAAGAGAAATACATAGAGAAAAAATAGAGAAAAACTAAACATCTCACGGGTTGTCAACGCCGATTGATGAGAAATCTGACTCCGGATCATCCATATGCAAGCTGCAATGTTGTTTTCTAGCTTCTCTCATCAAAATATGTTTGTGATGAAGTTGGGGTAAAAAATACCCAACCCTTAACCTAAAACATGTGTTTTTACCCCTTTAAATGTGTTTCTTCCCAGACCCATTTGCCCGGCGAAGCCCCGGTTCGCCCGACGAACCAAGGCGGAATTTGCTACTGCCTATACAGTGAATTTCACTCTTCTGGTTTGCCTCGGACTCTCCCGGCGAGCTCGGGGCGAGAGCTGACAGTAGAAAAAATTCAGCATATTGTTTTCTTCATAACTTTCGAAACGTAACTCCGTTTGAAGCCTGGTCGGAAAGCTTATTCAATGATCTATCTAACAATGACTAAACATCAATGCTTGAATACCTTAAAAAATGAGATAAAAACAATTAAACTCAATGATATTTACACGAAATTACTAGTATACACTAAAATACACTTTTACAAATAAATTGGGGTTTTATTCAAAGAATTCAATACAAATGAATCGATAAGTGCCGCAAAACTACTACTCAAAACAGGATATTTTGGCACTTATCAAACTCTCCCCAACTTAAAACATTGTTTGTCCTCAAACAAAGTCAAACAACTTAAAGAAACAAAAGAGGATAATCCAAGAATCACGAATCAACAGGTTTTTTAAAACAGAAAACAAATGTATGGTTCAATTAAAAAACGTACAAGCAAAGTAAACACCTACCACCATCCTACAATGACAACATGAAAACGAAACAAATCCTAAGTACAAAAATCATGCCAAACAATCTAAAACAACACAAGCTACATCATGAATCACGCCTAGCAAAAATTCATCGAGGGATGAAAAGCACACAAAGGTGAGGATTTGACACTCATCCAACAATCTTGCAAACAAAAGACTAAATTATGCATTCATCCAAAATTTTACATTGAACATACAAAGGCAAGAATCACAAGAGCTTTTTAAGGTTGTAATGTGGTTTGGTTAACAAACAAGGGGTAATTCTTAAAGCTAATCGAAACAAAAACTTGCCTAAACCTAAGAGAGTGATCAACTCACAAAAGTTCAAACACAAAATTTCAATCAAACTTCTGTTTTCATCCCAAGTGTTACACCAAACACACCTTACTTATTAGCACAATTATTTGATACTCATTTTGTTTTTCTTTTTCAAAACTTTTATTTTTTTTCTTTTTTCTTTTCTTTCTTTTTATCTTTTTTCTTTATTTTTATTTTCTTTTTCACAACCTCGTAGCAACCAACAACATATGTGAGCAAACATTACTCTCCCCAACTTGAATTCAACCAACATCAATGTGTGAATACTCCCTACTGTAGCGTGGGATTTTTGTCGGTGACGCGACCACCTTACCGTAATGGTTGAAATTGGGTGCTACTTTCTGATATCTTATTTATCCTATGAAGCTGGAAAGGAAAAGGATGTTATCTAAAACAAACCTTGCACGCAAATGTTTTCTTTAACAAATGCTAAGAGATTGGGGGGTCGGGGTCAGGTTATACAAAGGGAAGTTGTCAATAACCCAGTGTATATATGGTTATCCATAGACCTTTTATGGCATGTTGATTTAGATACTTTCTGGTGTTTATCTGTTGTGGGTTGGGAAATTTTTTGGGAAGGTACTAGACCTAAAGTTTTTTTATTTGTGTGCTCGCTAAGATTTCGCAATCTTATGCCTACGTATTCCCGTAAAGATAACTGGGAAATCAGAGCAATCGTAGTTCCTCCTGTTCTATGGGAGAAAAATATATTTGGTGTCTTGTTTAAAGCCCAAGATTGAAACTAGAGGTTATTTATGTCTTGTTCAAAGCCCAAGATTCAAGCTAAAGGTTTGACTGAGAGAGAATTTGTCATCTCTAAAGGGAGGTATCTCACCTGTTCATCATATTTGTTGAAGGATTGGTTATAAAGGGGAATTACTTTAACTTGAATATATGGAATCTAGCAATGCCATAATTTCCTTTATAAGGGAATTGTCCTAAAGGAATAAACTTTAACTCAGTGTAGAGCAACGCCATTTTTCATTGGGAGTCTTCTATGCTAAGAGAGGGACATTGGCTTGGATGTAAATAATCCAGAGGCTTGCCACTTACATCAATTAGATGAAAGAGGAAGATTTACCAGGATAAAAGAGGGACCACAACTTGGATTTTTGAATCAACAAGTGTGCCACTTACAACAGTTATCTGGAATTAGGGTTTTTTTATTGTCTGTTTTGATGTGTGATGTATATAGAAATGTCTTCCTATAGAGAGAACTCTTGATTTTCTCAGTGGGGATGTTGATTTTTGTGTGCCTTAATCAAAGCCCGAGGTTGAAGCTAAAAGGTTGACTCTACTAGGGCAGTTTTATATTTGTCTTGTATAAAGCCCAAGATTGAGGCTGAAAAGGGATTAACTCCACTGGGGTGATTTTATCTCTCTTGTAGAAAGCCCAAGATTGAGGCTGAAAAGATTGACTCAGCTGGAGAGTATGATCTGTCTTGTACAAATCCCAAGATTGAGGTTGACTCTACTGAGAAAAATCATTATACAAAGCCTAAGAGGAGGCTGTTGGGGAAATTATTATATGAAGCTTAAGAGGAGGCTGGCTTGTGCTGAGGATTATTGAAATCCAAGATCAAGTCCAAATTGTATGTGATGGGGAATCCAAAGGTTTTTCTCTTTCTGGGGATTTGAAGAAAAGTTGAAACATCAGAGACCATGAGACTCTGATTCTACTGAGGATTTGTTGGTGGTAATTTGACCTTAGCTGGGGAATTTATTAAAAATGAAAGCTTAAAGATTGAGTTTGAAAAACCTATGGAGATTTTAACTCTATTGGAGATTGGTATTTTGATGAAATGATCATGGGTTTTCCTGTGTTTTTAGGAAACTTGAGGGTTTCTTTGAGATCCAAGAGAAGATTGAGACTTTCCAAGTCTACTGGTGTGAAGAGGTTGACTTTTAGTTAGAGAATGATCTTTGTATGATGCCCAAGAGGAGGCTGAGACTGTTAGTTTTAAGGGATGAAAAACAACCCTAGAATGGTTTGATGTTTTGGAACTCTGACTCTCCTAAGGATTGAACTAGTAGAGATGACTAAGTTATGTCCTATGCCTGTAGGAGACCTTTGGGTCCTTGTACTAAGCCCAAGAGGAGGCTGAGAACTTCTAAGAATCCCGTGGGTCCTTGTACAAAGCCCAAGAGGAGGTTGGGGATGCTTTTAGGAAGCCTGTGGGTCCAAACCTAAGAAAAGTTTAAGAAAGGTTTCACCGGGAATAAGTCCTTTCCTTATAGAACAGTTCTAGGGTTTGAAGAAATTCAAATGATGTTTCACCGGGAATTAATCTTCTTTGTGGAAATGATTTTCTTGTACACAATACTTCTAAGTTAGGACAATCTTGAGAAAAGTTTCACCAGGAATATGCCTTTCTGTGTTCCATATTGTAAAAGCCCAAGAGGAGGCGAGACTGTATCTTGAATTTCCTATGGGGAACTAGTTTTGACTGTGTTGAAAGAGTAACCACTGGTTTGATCTAAATTTATACCTAACTGCTGGGGAAAACTCTAAGCAAATATATACAAGCATATACAAATGAAATATATAAACAAGCATATATTGAAAAGATATTGGAACTTACAATTGCGCAAGCCCAAGCATAGTAACTACAGCTGTATGGTTAGTTATTCAAGAAATTGAAGAAAGTTTTTATGATACTTTGAATTTGAATATAAATCAAAGATAAAGTTGTTTTAAAAGGAAGTTTGGGGCTTACACTCACAGGGAGGCCCAGATGATCTTTTTGAAAAGGCGACGATCGCGTCGTAGTTTTGAAAATCACAGAGGGACTTATACCATGACTGAGGCCAAAATTATTGTATTTTACAAAAAGGATGGGTCTTACACTCTTTTAGAGGTCCAAGAGTTTATTTTTATACAAGAGTTGAGACTTATAACTCAAGGAGAGGCCCAGATGAAGAACAGTGATCGCACCGTTATTTTGAAAATCAAGTAGGGACTTATACAATGAATGAGGCCCAAATTATTTATGTACAAAGGGGGTTGGGTCTTACATTCTATTAGAGGCCCAAAAAGTGTTTGAAAAAGAAGGAAAATGGGACTTACAACCAAAGGGAGGCCCAGATGAAAATTGTTTTGAAACGGCGATTGCGCCGAGATTTTTAAAATCGTATCGGGACTTATACAATGACTGAGGCCCAAAATGGTTTATTTACAAATGGATGGGACTTACACTCTATCAAGAGGCCCAACAGTTTTGAAAATAAGTTTTGAGGGTGAAAATAATTAAAACCCTAATTTAATATAAAAATGCATTTTAATTTGAATAAAAATTAATTAAAATGATCAAAATGATCAAACATATATGCAAAACAAGTTGTGATTTTGGATTAATGTTTGAAAAATCATATTTCATCCATAGAATGATTTGAAAATCATTTGAATTTGAAAAATCAAGAGAAAGAAATATTTTTAAATGCTTAAAAACAAATAAAAATAAATTCTTTACAAAAATATTAATTATATAAAATAAATAATATTTTTGTGAAATTTTTGTAGAATAAAATATTTTAACATTTTTGTGAATTTTGAAAAAAAATCAATTCAAAACATTAAAATCCAAAGAGAATTTAATTTTTGAATCAATTAATAAATATAACTAAAATTCAAATATTCAAATATTCAAAAAAGGGCGCCAAGAACACATGTTCTTGGTCGCGCGTGCTCTGGTTTTCCAGATTTGCAAAAATCTCTCTATCTCACTGAATACGTGACGAAATCAAACGATTCAAACATCAATCTTGCTCGTTTTTTATCAAGGAACATGATGGTGGTACTTAATTTCATTTATTTTAAGTGTGGAGTGAGATAATTGTGATGAACACAAAAACCCTAGAATTTGCAAAAACTATCATGAAATTCTAAACACGAATGAAACATGGCAATTAATTGAGGGTTATCACTTTATGAACTACCAGAAACAAGTTGGTAACATGAAAATGAATTGATGATGCATGTAATATAGAGTTTGAAGGCTTTAGGCTTACCTCTTGTAGATGGTGATCGAATTTGATGATGGAGATGTTACAGATGTTATGCAATGATTTAGATAGCTTTAGTGGACCTTATGTAAGGTGTATGAATTCTTGGAATGGATGGAAAGCACCTGGATCACTCTGTGGTACCTCAACTGCAAATGACCTCTAGGATGACTATGGAGGTTTGTGATTTTGGTGTTACAGATGAAGGATGAGTGTTTGAACAATTTATATATGATATATTGGATGTGTTTGGATCATGAGCTGTGGTGGATTTGCTCTCTAACTCAAAATTCGATGGTGACTAGCAAAATAAGGCAATTCTAGTTTTTTGAAAGAGATTTTGAGGAAAGCATCTGTTATGGTGCTTTGGTGTACTCAAACTGACCACAAATGAGCTCTATTTATAGTGTGTCAAGTTTGTTTTGGCAGGAATATTGAATGGTGGTTGGTACAGTCTATTGTCCATTGGTTTTCAAAAGGAATCTCAAGTCTCCTCTAGCCATTGACTTGAGTCAATCTTGCAGACCTATGGTATTCTGTTGCAGGGATAAGACTTGACTCATTCAATTGGATTTGCTTTAGTCCATGCCACCTTGATGCATCCGTTGAATGCTCCATGATAACTTTGAAGTTTTTGGGTTTTGTATCATTAGATATCACATGCATACATGATGATCTTTTGTCTTGGGAGGATTATGGCTCAGAGATCTTTTGCCTTGATCTGATCCTTAATGTTTCTATAAGGATTACAAGACTTGTAATTGCACAAATTAGCCAATTCGAGCAAATGACCTATAATCGGCCTTGGGAAGAAATCAGTTTTGAAGGTGCGAGAAAGACACAAGAAAGGGGGGTTTGAATTGTGTATTTGCTCTTTTGACTACTTTTCGTTCCTCGTTGTTGAACCACTAGGGATTACATCAGAGTTCATTGAGAGACTCTGACTGGCAATGTTACATTCAGACTTGCTAAGCATGAGGCTTCAAAACTAACAAGAGTCTGAATATAAGATCCACTTCTCAGAACTTGCAGAGCGGAAGCTTATCAGAGTTAAGCTGCAAGGTTCTGACTTACTTGTGTAAGGTTCTGATACTCTATATAGAAACATAAATACGAACATTAAGTATAAGAGTAAAGAACACATGATATATCCTGGTTCACCACAAAGGCTAATCCAGTCCACCCTCCTCAGGTGATTTCTCCTTGAACAAAAGGTCTTAATCCACTATAATCAATCTCGATTACAGATGCACGGGCAACAGCCGGTGACTAACCACTTGCACAGCTGCACTGTGACTAACATACAATGAACCGTTCAAGGATTCATCTTAATGAATATAATGAACATTGACCTACAGGTTCCAATCTCGTAAGATCTACTGCTAGGCTTTCACGGCTAGACGTTCAGTGATTCATCACAATGAATATAACGCTACTGACCCTATTTCAGGCTTTTCCCACAATGACATCTCGCCATTGTCTTCTCGAGGCTCCGATCACACTGACAACTCAAGGAATCCTAATTAACCAAGAATTAGTTATATAGGAGATTACATAGATGCTTCTTAACAAGTAGATTACTCCTAAGTTTAAGTACAAAAGAATACACAAGTGTTCAAGAAAGATGTGAGCAACAGCTCCTTGCTATTCTAAGAAACTACAAAGATGTATAATGATTTAACAGTTGTTGACATCTTTTAGATCTTCTTCTTCTTCGTCTTTGGGGTGAGCAAGCTTTGAGCAACAACTCCTTGCTTCAGATCTTCAATGTAGCGCTGACGAGAAGGTGGTTGATGACTTGACTGATTTGCAATGTTGTCTTCTTCATCAACAACTTCTATACCAATTCATTGTTGTTGTGTTGAATAATGATCTTTAAGCTTCAACAACAATGGCCATGTGTTAATGGTGATAGCTTTGGATATTCTAAGTGTTACAACGAGAACTCATCGTTGTTTCTATCTTCACACAATGACTTGATCAATTCACCTTTGATGGAATGAATCGATTTGAGGACTGTGTCGACGTCAACGTCCTTCGTCGTCCCTCAGTCATCCGTCAGAAGCGAATACTCTTTCCTTTAAATAGTCTGGTAGAAATATAGCCGTTTAAAAATATTGTTGGCCATTGGGAAAGAAACATTGTGTAATAACTCGTTGTATTGACACATCTCCTTTTTGGCAGTGGGAGAAGTGATGGAATATATCTTTCTTGGGCGCCGTGTACAGTTACTCACAACGGTAACATGTGACTTCTAAACTTCAGAGGCTTATAATGTTTAATTGATGAAGCATGAGTAGAGTCTTCTTAATCAGGATATTTGATACGTCAAGTCTTCAGTTATTTGAAGAAGTCCATTAGGAATCAGTCTTCAAAACTTCAGCACTTGTCTTTAAGCACGTTATCTTTTACTTCTTCAAGTCTTCTGAAACTTCAGAACTTGTCCATTAGGAATCAGTCTTCAGAGTCTTCAATACTTGATCTTCAGAACCTTAATCTTCAGAACACATAAGTCTTCAGAGTCTTTCTGCACTTGGTCTTCAGAGCCTTCCGCCTTCAGAACTTCAAGTCATGAGAGTCTTCAGCACTTCGGTTCTCTTCTTCAGAAGCTTCGCAATCTTCAGAATTTTAACCACTTTCAGAGAGCATCCATAAGAGCATTGCATCCGTAATATCGGTATCCTTGGATCTGACTGATCACGATCAGATACAAAAGCGTTCTTGCTTCTTTGGACTTGTGTCACACATAGTGACTTTGCATATTATCAATTTCGCTCCTCTGGCTGGTGCTTGTTGGATCTAATATATTCTATAATTATGATCTACACACAACACACGTTATAACATAAAATGGTTCTTTCACAAATATGTATTGTTATCATCAAAACATAGATTGACTTGTAGAGACAATTCTTGCTCTCACAATCTCCCCCTTTTTGATGATGACAAAACCAAGTATTTTGATTGAACATTTTATACAGGGTAATCACCAAAACAAACATATTCAGAGTCTGGAACAACAGCTCCCCCTGAATTTGTTATCCTCGAAGTTTTATCTGTGATCATCTAGAATTTTATATGATCCAAAGACATAGAGAATAACAACTTGAGTTTCCAGACAAAGAATAGGAAAAGACTGCTTCACTATCTTGTCTTTAAGAGAACAGAGAGTCTTTAGCATCTGGACTAGTTCATCATAACCTCCATCTTCAGAGCTTGTAATCTTCAGAGACTTCTGAAGCATTCCTACCTTTCAGCAGATTCGTTTAACCACAAGAAGATCAGTTCTCATCTGATAACATAACCTTGCTATCTATCAGAGACATACATTGTCTTTTAAGAAACTCCCCCTGAGTTTCAGACTTAGTGAAGATTATAGGTTTTATCATTTGAATCTTCTGGGTAGTCTCACCCTAATTTCTATAAGTCAGTTATTGGGATCTTTCAGAATGCAGTTCAGGGATATTAAGTTTTAATCACCAATAAAGATCATGACTTTTCAGAGTTTGACTTTTGAACATAGGTCTTCATCTCAGAACCTTGTTATTGTCACAACTCAGTGGTTCATCAACGCTTAATTTTTGATCAGATACCCATTGAAGGTTAATATTTGTGATCAATCAACGCTTGATCCTGAAACTGTCACACATGTTTTAATCTTAGTCTGGTACTGAATTATACCAGAGTATGTTGTGTCTGATACCAAGTGAAGGATTACTTTTCATACCACTTGAAGGGTATTTCCTTAGTGTGCTGAGATTGATACCAATGAAGGTATACAAAACATTTCACAGCTTATCTCTTATTGACGAGTCTGATACTAGTCTTTGTGTACTGAGTCTGATTACCAATTAATGATTTAGTCTAATACCAAATCATTTTCATTTCAATTGGTTCCTGGTAAACATCAGAACGACTTCATTCTTGGATCTTCAATCCAGATCTTCAGACAACTCTTGACTTCTGATTTGCACAGTTCCTCTGAGTAAGCATCTTGAGAATGTGTACTTTGTCTTGACTGCTTTCAGAGTTTTCTTATATCTTCTGATTCTTAGACAGCTTCTATTATATGATCGGAGTTCTTCATTCTTAGCCTGTTCCTGTCTTTAGGATGCCTAGTGAACTTGTTTAGAGTTCCTCGGATTAACATCAAACAACAAACGTTAGTAGAAGTACGTATTTTTATATAATTGATTACTTGTTTGAGTTGCATTTTTTATATTTCCTCTTCTCAATCAAAATCATTATATTTCTCCCCCTTTTTGACATCATCAAAAAGTGCTTAGAGCATAAGGGCATTTAAGCATATAATTCCTCTTTCCAATGAACATCATATATTTCTTCCTCATTTGAGCATTTAAGCATTTAAGCATATTAACATCATATATATATATATATATATATATATATATATATATATATATATATATATATATTGGATATGTTAAACAACATAGAATCATAGAGCCAACATTTGAGCAGTTAAGAGCAATCCAAGTCATTTGGTGATAACCATCTTTAGCCATAATAAATTCATTTGAAGGATTTTTAGATGGAATCAACTGATTACTAATTGAAGATTTTAGATCATCAGTAAAGATTAATTATAGCATTTCATTTATGAACAATCAGATAGAAGCATCAACATAAAATAATTTTTAAGATGCATAGCATAGGTTGAGCTTAATCTTGAGATAATCAAAACATAGATACTTCATTTGATAATATTAATAAGAGTACATAGAGTAGGAACCAGCATATCAAGACAAAAATCTTATAACTTAATTCTATTTTTCCTTAGGAACTTCCAGATAGATTTGTAAGATCTATGGGTGAGCATTCAGTGGTTTCTCCTAAGTGGTTTAGCCTGGTAACCACATCTTGAATTTCTAGGACTCGAGATATGACTCTTCCATACGGAATGCTGAGAGAGGGTTTGTTTTTAGAAAACAGAATTTGTTCTTTCAAATGATTGAACATAGTTAGGGGAAGGTTTATTTTCCTTCTGTAGATCAGAAAGAAGATGAATAGTCTATCTGAATGAGTTAGCACTTGTTCTCCTACTTCTCTAGGTCGAAGGTTTGTTTCCATTATTCTATGCCAGACCTTGGCTGAGGGTTTGAGTGTGGAGACGCAGTTGGAGGGACCATTTCCACAATGAATTTTATAGATGAGATCATTGAAGATTAACCTTTCCTTGTAGTCTTCAGTGGTGTTACCGTTTTCATCGCACTTGATTGCTTCCGCAATGACAGAGGGTTTAATTACCACTGGAATTCCAGAGACAACTGACTGAATGATGTGTTGGTTGTATTCGTTAGAAAACACATCAGCATTTGTCCAGAATTCTTTAACAAGATCTGTGTAAATGAGACCAGGAAGCATCTCAAGATAACCTTCCCAGTTCTGACATCTTAATTCGAACGAAGTTCTAGTGAAGCCAAGTTCCTTGAGAGAACTGGTGTTCACAGAGAATTCATTCAGGACTCTTAACTTAGCAATTTCACAATTAGTAGGTTTAGGACGAGAGGTGGACATCCTGGTGAAAATACTAAGGAAGGGTACTGACTGGGATGGTTTGGAATGATGGATAGAGGAGAGAATATGGTGCCTTAAGTAGGCAACAAATAGAAAGTCAATTAAATGCACATGACTCCAATCGTCAGGTTCGACATTTTCTAGACATCTTAGGTTGGGAATTAGAACTAGTACAGAGTATGACAGATTACCATTCTTGGAAAACCAAGAAATCACGCATAGGATTCTCTAATTGATTCTTGACGGGAGTCAAGGATTCGCAATAAGTGCATATCTGAGAGTATTATCATTCTCTAGTGTTGAAAACATATTTTGTTCTTTCAAGTGTTTTGTCTTATATGTTTTATAAGTGCACTTATATAGGAGTAGGCATAAAGAATTGAAAGTAACACATACTTCATTAATTTAATTTGCAATTACACAGAATGAGCATGGGATCTTGATAAACCATTACATACTAATAACTTAGCCTAAATATGACAGATAGTCTTCTAATTTTATGAGAACCATCTGCTGTCGAAGTTTTCACAAAAATTCCTATTCAGAGCAGTGTCTGGTCCACACCGAATTCTGCAAATCGCTTGCACAATACCAGCTCTGAAGAGAACTTCAGATAAGACTCTTCCGTAGGGAATGAATGACTTATCCATTGATCTTGACACAAGAATTGATTCCTTTAGATGATCAAAGATTATTTGAGATAGATCAATGGGAGTTGGCCTAAGGAGACACATGATGAGGAGCTTATCATCATGATACAGAAAGTCTTCGTTTGAATTACGAGGCTTGATATTAGTTAAGATGAATTTGAACCATCCTCTGGCAATAAGCGCAAGTTTTTCAGGATTTGTGGGTTCAAATACCGATCCTTTATCAAACATATATTGCATTTCAGCATCATAGGTGCATCGAATGGATGCATGGTTGGGAGTGACACCTCATAGTGGACAGTTAATGGCTTCAGAGATTTTTGTGACGTTGATGGTGACTGGAAGACCATAAATGTCAGAGGAGATAGTTAGACCATTTATGCTAACGGAGGCGTTAATCCAAAAGGATTTTAAAAGGGTCGGATAAATTGAGCCTCCAAGCATATGAATGTATCCATTCCATTTTTGGAAGTGAATACTAAGATGAAAATCACTGTTAGTATCTATTGGATTTGGTCGTTTTTCATTGATGACTTCAAGAAGATCATCATTGCTATAAAAGGTTCTTGGAGTCATCTTAGATTGAGGATGAGAGGAAGGTTAGGACTAAGGGATAGTGATGAATTTTCTTCAGAATAACTATGGTTTTAGATAGACAAGTGGATGAGTTTGAGCAGGATAAGTCAGTAGCTGAGAATGACTTAAGACGATTGAAATTCTTAGGAGAAGTCTAAAGAATGAGGACAGATAAGTAGTTTGTAATTCTAGGGAAGATCAAAGAGATATATATGCACTTTGTTCTTAGCAAAAGTTAGGTGGATGCAGTAACTGATTTATGAAGTCATTAATTCTAGACGACACGCTTTCGAATTTCTAAGTTTAAATGGCATATAGTCGAGAATACAAGCAGAGAGGATTTTTCACTGTTTCCAACACTTAGAGGGAATCCTGACTTGTCAGAGCATAATTATTCCTACTTAAAATCAGTAGCTTAGGTGAAGAGCTATTTTGGTCAAGGTAGCACGTTTCCCTATTCCGAGACTGAACATATATCACTCAATGTGAGTATACGAAGGAGATTTGGATGACTGCAAGAAATGTGTTGCCATTTAAATGAACATCCTGGTTTCATAGACTAACTAGGTCAGATAAAGGGGGCTCTAGGAGAGAGAGAGTTAGGTCTGGAATAGGAGTACTAGTTGGAGTGTACTTATGGGTTATAGAAAGAGATCACGAAAAGTGAATGACATGATGCGGAGAATCTTACATATGTGGCCGTTTATACGTTAACTATTTCGAAAAGGCATAAGCAGACATATACGAAAAAGGACAAAAAAAAATTCTAATTACTTTTTAGAAGCTTAACACATCATAATCAAGGAGGTTTGATAAAGAGATTTATTATGAAAGTAAGTCATAAGTGAGGGAAGGATGGTACCTGGAATTTTTACTGACTAATCTGAATACATTTTCATCTTGACTCTGATCTTTCCTTTTCTAAGTGAAAGTCTGAGTGCTTTCCATTCTGAGATATTATTATTTTTCAGATTTTGCTTGCTTCTGAGTGAGCTGCTGTAGGTTCTTGGATTCTTTAAGATTCACTTGTATGTTGACTTCTTTTCCTGTTCAACCTTATTCATCTACTTCTGATTTCTTCATTCTGAATGACGTCTGCAACTAGAATCCTTAAGTCGAGGAACTAAGTGTTTAGATTGATATCTTTTGATTCCAATGAATAAAAGGCTCTGAGACACTTATTGATATGATCACTAATGTTTGGTTCAACTGAGAGATAGTTTTAGATTATCGGATCTTAGTTATACTAATTCAATCAAAACTCTAAGTGATCAATCCTGATTAAGTACTTGATGAATCTGTGAAAAATATTCTTCCTGAATATTTTTTCAATTCCTTGTAAGGCTTACAAGAAAACAATGTTCTATTCTTCATTGAATTCATTAACTTCTGATCATTCCAGGATTTTGATGTTGAATCGGTTCTAAGAGTTTTGAATTCTTCAGCTTCCTGACTTCAATAGACTTTTCTTGAAATTCAAACTCATAGACCAAGAAATGTTCTTCTTTACATGAAGAGATTCTGAATGAGCTTTAACCGAGAAAGTCAAGGGTGGACCTAGTCCGTTTCTTGAAAACATCTCAGGAGCTCATAAAGAGTTATTCTTCAGCAGACAAGACTTCTTGTTTTTCGATGATTCAACTTTGAGCAAATACGTAGGTCCTCTACACATATCTTCCAAGATGAGCATTCAGCAGATACTACTTCTTATCTGATGAGTCCATCTGATCAGCTGATTCTTCAATCTTCAACAAGCCTTTAGGTGAGAAAAGATTTTGTTGATTAGCAAAACTTCCAGAATCAGTAATTTGTTAGAGTAGTCAGATTGATTACAATTTTGTACACAGTTAACTTCTGAACTGTTACAGAAATTGTAAGTGGATTTCAATCTCACCCAGAGTATTTCTACGCACCTCATCTGGATCTTTTTCTGACACTGTTAAGTGTTTGATACTCATCAATAACAGAACCGGAGCTCTGATACCAATTAAAGGTGCGAGAAAGACACAAGAAAGGGGGGTTTAAATTGTGTATTTGCTCTTTTGACTACTTTTCGTTCCTTGTTGTTGAATCACTAGGGATTACATCAGAGTTCATTGAGAGACTCTGACTGGCAATGTTACATTCATACTTGCTAAGCATGAGGCTTCAGAACTAACAAGAGTCTGAATATAAGATCCACTTCTCAGAAATTGCAGAGCGGAAGCTTATCAGAGTTAAGCTGCAAGGTTCTGACTTACTTGTGTAAGGTTCTGATACTCTATATAGAAACATAAATACGAACATTAAGTATAAGAGTAAAGAACACATGATATATCCTGGTTCACCACAAAGGCTAATCCAGTCCACCCTCCTCAGGTGATTTCTCCTTGAACAAAAGGTCTTAATCCACTATAATCAATCTCGATTACAGATGCACGGGCAACAGCCGGTGACTAACCACTTGCACAGCTGCACTGTGACTAACATACAATGAACCGTTCAAGGATTCATCTTAATGAATATAATGAACATTGACCTACAGGTTCCAATCTCGTAAGATCTACTGCTAGGCTTTCACAGCTAGACGTTCAGTGATTCATCACAATAAATATAACGCTACTGACCCTATTTCAGGCTTTTCCCACAATGACATCTCGCCATTGTCTTCTCGAGGCTCCGGTCACACTGACCACTCAAGGAATCCTAGTTAACCAAGAATTAGTTATATAGGAGATTACATAGATGCTTCTTAACAAGTAGATTACTCCTAAGTTTAAGTACAAAAGAATACACAAGTGTTCAAGAAAGATGTGAGCAACAGCTCCTTGCTATTCTAAGAAACTACAAAGATGTATAATGATTTGACAGTTGTTGACATCTTGTAGATCTTCTTCTTCTTCGTCTTTGGGGTGAGCAAGCTTTGAGCAACAACTCCTTGCTTCAGATCTTCAATGTAGCGCTGACGAGAAGGTGGTTGATGACTTGACTGATTTGCAATTTTGTCTTCTTCATCAACAGCTTCTATACCAATTCATTTTTGTTGTGCTGAATGATGATCTTTGAGCTTCAACAACAATGGCCATGTGTTAATGGTGATAGCTTTGGATATTCTAAGTGTTACAATGAGAACTCATCGTTGTTTCTATCTTCACACAATGACTTGATCAATTCACCTTTGATGGAATAAATCAATTTGAGGACTGTGTCATCGTCAACGTCCCTCTTCGTCCCTCAGTCGTCCGTTAGAAGCGAATACTCTTTCCTTTAAATAGCCTGGTAGAAATATAGCCGTTTGAAAATATTGTTGGCCGTTGGGAAAACGACGTTGTTTAATTGATGAAGCATGAGTAGAGTCTTCTTAATCAGGATATCTGATACATCAAGTCTTCAGTTATTTGAAGAAGTCCATTAGGAATCATTCTTCAGAACTTCAACACTTGTCTTTAAGCACGTTATCCTTTACTTCTTCAAGTCTTCCGAAACTTCAGAACTTGTCAATTAGGAATCAGTCTTCAGAGCTTCAATACTTGATCTTCAGAACCTTAATCTTCAGAACACATAAGTCTTCAGAGTCTTTCTGCACTTCGTCTTCAGAGCCTTCCGCCTTCAGAACTTCAAGTCATGAGAGTCTTCAGCACTTTGGTTCTCTTCTTCAGAAGCTTCGCAATCTTCAGAATTTTGACCACTTTCAGAGAGCATCCACAAGAGCATTGCATCCACAATATCGGCATCCTTGGATCTGACTGATCACGAACAGATACAGAAGCGTTCTTGCTTCTTGCGACATGTGTCACACATAGTAACTTCGCATATTATCAATTTCGCTCCTCTGGCCGGTGCTTGTTGGATCTAATATATTCTATAATTATGATCTGCACACAACGCATGTTAGAACATAAAATGGTTCTTTCACAAATATGTATTGTTATCATCATAACATAGATTGACTTGTAGAGACTATTCTTGCTCTCTTAAGTTTTTGGTGCCATGTTCCAAGGGTTGTAACTCCTTACTCAAATTAAATTTGGAGATGATCTGGTACTTGTTGGAAAGCTCTCATTTCATACTTTAACTTTGATGTCCATCAATGGACCTGGTTTAGCTTGGATAAAGGTGAAAAATGGCCTCAAAGTTGGTGAAAATTCAAGATAGATTCTTTCCAAAATTTCACTAAGTGTTGGAAAAAGTGGTAATTTTCATGCTTTTGTGATTTTGATCAATCCATAACTCAAAATACATGAGGATTTGTAATCTTTTGTAGTTGACACTTTTGAAGTATGTCATGTGAACTTTTATTTGAGCTTTGGATGGAAGAAAAATGCCTTGGCGTTTGGGAGTTATGACCTTGCAAAGTTGGTACCAAATCCATTTTGTTCCATAACTTAGAAAATTTTAAGTTTCTTAAGGTTGCACCTTTTGCAAGTAACCCTATTTTCCTTTGTTTTTCTTGATGGGTGATGATCAAAACCATGCATTAACATTGTTTTTTACTTAGGGGAGCCATATTTGTGAACATTTTCAAAAAGTCAAACTTGATTTTGAGCACAGTTAACTTTTTGTCAGACGAATTCCAAATTGTGTGATCCTTTAAGCAATCAAGTTCTTGACCTAACTCAAACCTAATGGATGGATTCCATAGGTGTTTTAGGGTGTCTTGAATCATGTCCCAAGGTTTGGGAACATGTCTTGGTCCAAAGTCAAAGGTACAATTGACTTTTTCTTCAAAACCCTAATTGTGGTCCAGATGAATTTGAAACTTGTGAATCAAGCTTCTTGGATCAATCCATTATTGTAAATGGATCAATGTGGTGTATTTGAGGCCCTCAAATCATGTCTTGAGGTCTTGGTTCATGTCTTGCCTCAAAAGTCAACTTAGGGGTGAATTAGGTCAAGAAACCCTAATTCCTAATTTTTGATGAATGCTTTCTCTGAGGCCATCTTGACTTGATGATGGGACTCATAAGGTTCCTTTGAGAATTTTGGGACATCTTTTGAAATATTGGCTCATACCCAGAGGAAAATTCTCATTTGGAGGCCATGGTCGGCCAAAACCCTAATTTGGTGACATTGGCGATCTTGAGGCTTGAACCACTTGGAATGTTGCAAGCTTGTCCTTGATTCTTGATATGGAAGACCTCTTGATCCTTCATGGGTGTTTTAAAGGTTAGACAAGTTGAAGATCATGTCAATTCTTGATTGATCCTCTGTCTAAGTGCTCTGAGAGGGCTCAAAACCCTAATTCTTGATTGTAGTGAATTCTCAACAATCCTTGAGGTGATTGATGAGGCATGAAGGTACATCCATATTGTGGTGATGATTTGCACAATTATGGAAAATCTTGGTGGTCAAAATTTGGGGAATGACAGATGCCCCTATTTAATCTTCTTGGACTCGAAGGTGTGAATGACGGAGGTATTCGGACATTCAGGGTGCAAGAAGATTAAATATCGGAATACCCGAAATTTTGATTGTGGTTATGAATAGCAGTTTGCTTATCCATCTTCTTTTTCTACGCAATGTTTCTTAGAAAAGAGTAAAACTTCCCCCTCGATCCTGGTTTTCAGCCACAGAACTGGTCTCAGTTTCTTTTGAAATAAACTTCCCCTTGATCCTGGTTTTCAGCCACGGAACTGGTCTCAGTTTCTTTTGAAATAAACTTCCACTCGATCCTGGACTTCAACCACGGAACTGGTCTCAGTTTCTTATGAAATAAACTTCCCCTCGATCCTGGTCTTTCATCCCTGGAACTGGTCTTAGTTTCTTTTGAAATAAACTTCCCCTCGATCCTAGTCTTCAGCCACGAAGCTGGTCTTAGTTTCTTCTTGTCGAGTTTATTTCTTGACAAGGAACACTATTTATAGCGGTCTTCATCAAACTTCTCACCGAGTTTTACTAGGGAGACACCATTTAAAGGAAAAAGTTTGTGGTCAGACTTGTTGGGGAAACCCAATAGCCTTAGTTGTAGAGGTGTACAAACTTCTCTGTTGGAGATGCCATTTGTCGATTCTATTGGGGAAAACGAGTCTCTTGAGAGAATGCTTTTCACTTGGTGAGGTTACATCATACTTTTCTTCGAGATCTTTCTCGGAGAAATGCCATGTGATGTAATCCAAATTTGAGGTGCTGATGACTTCGCTGATCATCGAATTTCTTGGGAGAAAATCCAATGTATTGCCGAGAGTCTTTTAGCAGAGAGGCTTTCTCTAAGAATTTTCCTTAATCTGGGAAAGCGGACATATCATCTTCAATGGTGTCTGTCGGATGTCTTTTCGCCTTTCAATGGTTCAAGTTATCAAAGTGGCCGAGGACAAGCTCCAATCCAGAAATAAACTAGGGAGAGATTGCTCAGACGATACATTTCCAGATGAGGAAAGAACTGACAACCTTATCGGTGGGAGGACGTTTATCACTTGGGGGTCAGTATGACCAGAGTGATATTAATGCAACATGAATATGAATATGAATCAATTATGCATGATGTATGTATGTTTATATTGACAAAACAGACGCGACATACAAACTGGTGAATGAACATGACTGGATACTCGGCCACTGTGGGGGATAAAAAGTATCATTGATTCAATGACAGTAATCATTTCTTGCTTAGGAGGGGTAGACCCTATTGGGAAGAAAAACTATCAATTGTTCTTCAGAGGTAAGAACTTTGTCGGGGATATCAGATGGGACATTACATCTGAAATAATTGATCCTTCATTCAGATATACTGGTTTAGAAGGAGTACTTTGATTCTGTATTTTGAGGTTTAATCACTTCCAGAGAAGCCATCTATGTTCCTTTTTATGTTCAATAGTCAAAAGAATTGCCATCTTTAATTTTAAAAGCAGAAGAAAATTTGACAAGTAAGTTCATTTTTGTTTTGTTTCAAGAATCGTTGATCATATTAAAAATGTCATTCTGTAAAGTAAAATAAATGAGAATTGCAAACAAAATTACTAGGGCTTAAATTTTATTGATAGAATGGTAATCAGCCAAGCGCGTGATCCCATAGAGCATTACAAAGTTTATAAAATGGTAATTTAACGAAAAAGGGGCTACATTGAAACATAACGACCGCTATCCTTCTACCAACTTTGAATTCCGGACATTCTGAGCTTCTGTTGAAGGTGACCTTGACTGTAGTCTTTTGACGGATGGTGTTACCGCTGGGGATTTAACCTTGTCGGACGTATTTACTTTCCATGAATCCCTAATTTTTGCCTAGATTTCCTTTTCAGGTTTTTAATCCATCGGGATGATTTTTCCCTATGTCTTTAATTTTTTCCTGGACCGCCCTTTTGGGTTTTTAATCCACTGAGACGTTTTTTTTATTTTTTTATTTATTTAGGCGAAGTATTTCTTGACTACATCAATATTTTTGGGGTAGGTAAATACCTCTCCATCCATGTTTGCGAGTCTCAAGGCGCCACCTAAGAAGGTTTTCTTGACCACCTAGGGGCCGCCATAATTCAGAGTCCATTTTCCTCTGGAATCAGTGACAAATGAATGTATCTTCTTGAGCACGAGGTCTCCTTTTCTGAAGACACGGGGTCGGACCTTTTTGTCAAACGCCTTCTTCATTCTTTGTTGATATAACTGACCGTGACATAAAGCCGTCATTCTTTTTTCTTCGATTAGGTTCAGTTCATCGTGCCTGCTTTGGCACCATTCAACTTCTGTAAGATTGGCTTCCATCAATACCCTGATTGATGGGATCTCTACTTCTATGGGGAGCATTGCTTCCATGCCATATATTAGAGAAAAATGGGTTGCCCCTGTTGAAGTGCGGATAGATGTTCGATAACCATGAAGAGCAAAGGGTAGCATCTCGTGCCAGTCTTTGTAGGTTACAACCATCTTTTGAATAATCTTTTTGTTGTTCTTATTAGCCGCTTCTACCGCTCCGTTCATCTTAGGTCGGTAGGGAGATGAGTTATGGTGTTCGATTTTGAATTCATCACACAACTCTTTCATCATCTTATTGTTCAAGTTAGATCTATTATCAATAATGATCTGGCTGGGAACACCATAACGGCAGATGAGATTGTTCTTGATAAATCGGACCACCACTTGTCGGGTTACATTGGCATATGATACTGCTTCGACCCATTTGGTAAAGTAATCAATGGCTACCAGGATGAACCGATGTTCGTTTGAAGCCTTGGGTTCGATCATGCCAATCATGTCGATTCCCCATATGGAAAAAGGCCATGGGGAAGAGAGAACTTTGAGGTGTATTGGTGGTACATGGATTTTGTCTGCGTATATCTGACACTTGTGACACTTCCTCATGTACTTATAGCAATCAGATTCCATTGTCAGCCAATAGTATCCTGCTCTCAGAATTTGTCTCGCCATTGTGTGTCCGTTGGCATGAGTGCCCAAGGATCCTTCGTGAATTTCTTTCATCAGCATGTTTGCTTCTGGTCTGTCTACACATCGAAGCAACACCATGTCGAAGTTTCTCTTATAGAGTGTATCACCGCTCAGGAAGAAGTTGTTAGCCAGTCTTTTGAGAGTCTTCCTGTCTTTTCTGGATGCCCCAGGCA
The DNA here is from genome assembly GCA_022829125.1 of Lathyrus tuberosus. Lineage (NCBI taxonomy): Eukaryota > Viridiplantae > Streptophyta > Magnoliopsida > Fabales > Fabaceae > Lathyrus > Lathyrus tuberosus. The sequence goes on from JALAZF010000158.1 coordinate 12,407,064, forward strand.
GGTATTCTTGTCTTTGAAGGAAGTACGTGATATCGTGATACCAGGGTTTGTCATCTATTACTACTTCAATCGTGAAGATGTAAGCGTGCCTTTCAAGGCACATTATGTCAATCTTAGGTACGTCATTCCTATTATTTACAGCAATCATGGAGGAGAGAGTGACTAGTGTATCAGCCATGTGATTCTCTTCACGAGGGATGTGATGAAACTCGATTCTGTTGAAGAAGGGTAACAGTCTTCTCGCGTAATCTTTGTAAGGAATCAGTCCTGATTGGTATGTATTCCACTCTCCTTTGATTTGATTGATAACCAATGCTAAGTCTCCATACACATCCAAGTTCTTAATCCTTAAGTCAATTGCTTCTTCAAGATCCAAGATACAAGCTTCGTATTCGGCCTCATTGTTTGTGTACTTGAATGTCAGTCGGGCGGTGAAAGGAATGTGGGTACCCTGAGGTGTTATGATGATTGCCCTAATTCCATTTCCGTAGATGTTGACAGCCCCATCAAAGATTAGTCCCCATTGGGAACCTGGTTCTGGCCCTTCACTGGGTAGCGGTTCATCCCAATCTTTCATTTTCAAGTACATGACATCTTCGTCTGGGAAGTCAAATCTGACTGATTCTTGATCTTCAATCGGTTGATGAGCCAAATGATTGGCCAAAATACTTCCTTTGACGGCTTTCTGAGCACGGTACTCGATGTCGTATTCTGATAACAACATCTGCCAACGGGCAATCCTTCCCGTGAGAGCAGACTTTTCAAAGACGTACTTGATCGGATCCATTTCGGAGATTAACCAAGTAGTGTGGCAAATCATGTACTGGAGAAGACGTTTGGCTGCCCAAGCCAGAGCGCAGCAAGTTTTCTCAAGCATAGTGTACCGAGTTTCACAGTTGGTAAACTTTTTTCTTAAATAGTAGATGGCAGACTCTTTTCTTTTTGTTTCGTCTTGTTGGCCGAGTACACAACCCATGGAGTCTTCCAAGACTGTTAGGTATATGACCAGTGGTCTTCCCTCTACTGGAGGTGACACGATCAGTGGATTCAACAAATATTCCTTGATACTGTCGAAGGCCTTTTGGAAAACTTTCGTCCATACACAATTTTGATTCTTTCTGAGTAATTTGAAGATTGGCGCGCATGTCGCGGTCATGAGGGATATGAATCTGAAGATGTAATTCAGACGTCCCAGAAATCCTCTGACCTGTTTTTTCAGTTTTCGGCGAAGGCATTTCTTGAATGGCCTTGACCTTGTTAGGATCAACCTCGATTCCTTTCTGGTTGACAATGAACCCTAATAGTTTTCCTGAGCGGACACCAAACGTGCATTTGTTGGGATTCAAGCACAGTTTGTACTTTCTCAAACGCTCGAACAACTTCGACAAGTGGGTCACATGTTCCTCCTCTGTTTTAGATTTGGCAATCATATCATCGACATACACTTCGATCTCTTTGTGCATCATGTCATGAAACAGAGTAGTCATGGCCCTTTGATAGGTTGCCCCGGCGTTCTTCAAACCGAACGGCATTACCTTGTAACAAAATGTGCCCCATGGGGTTAGGAATGAAGTTTTATCCATATCTTTCGGAGCCATTTTGATTTGATTATAGCCCAAGAATCCATCCATGAAGGAGAAGACTTTGAATTTTGCTATACTGTCTACCAACATGTCTATGTGCGGTAAGGGAAAATCATCCTTTGGAATGGCTTTGTTCAGATCCCTATAGTCTACACACATTCTGACTTTTCCGTCCTTTTTCGGAACTGGCACTATGTTGGCCAACCATTGAAGATATTCTGAGGTTGCGAGAAAACCTGCCTCGATCTGTTTCTGCAATTCCTCTTTGATTTTGATGGCCATGTCTGGGTGAGTCCGTCTCAGTCTTTGTTTTACTGGCGGACATTCTGATCTTAATGGTAGATGATGTTCCACAATGCTGGTATCCAACCCTGGCATGTCCTGATAGGACCAAGCAAATACATCGAGAAATTATTTGAGAAGTTCTATCAAGTCTTCTTTGACAGTTGGACTGAGCAGTGCCCCAATATTGACTTCTTTCCTCTCTTCTTCTGAACCCAAGTTGACCGTTTCCAATGGCTCTTTGTGAGGTTCAATGAACCTTTCCTGTTGTCTGAGTAATCGGGAGATCTCTTCAGGAATTTCTTCGTCCCCTTCTTCTTCAGCTTCAAATACCGGGAATTCAAAGTTAGGAGAAGGAATTGGATCATATGTTTCAATGGAGTTTAAAACAAGAAATCTGCATGACGTGATGATTGTTTTTTTTAAAAGATAGAGAGAAATGCAAGAGTGTATGCAGTGTATTTTCTGAAAAATGCTCATTTTTATTTTGGGCTGTTTTAGGATTACCATTTTCTAAAAAGCGAAAAGTGAAAATTGCAATAACTGCAAAAATTACATAACGAGTTTATTTTTTTTATGATTTTGTCGATTCTTGAAACTACAACCCTATAAACCAAAACTCTGTCGCTTTGGGTGAAGCGAAGAGGGATATTTACAGAAAGTGAGCCCTATAAAAACATCCGTTTCACCTGGGCAGGGTGAAAGGTTAAAACAAAGACGGAAATTACTTAGACTTATGGACGACTTTCGGGACATCGACAGCAACCCATTGGCGAAGAACTCCTTGGTGAATCATAAAGTCTGGTACCTTCTTTCTTGGTTTGTCCTCAGAAATGATGCTGATTTCTGGCGAAGCAGGATTGTTGGAGTCTTCCTCCCAGGCAGATTTGTCGTAAACGAACTCTTCTGTTGTATCTTGCATAGTGTTTTTACTCTCAGGCGGATCTCCCCATCCAGTTGGCTGGATGTCCTCGAGCCTGATACGAGAGCTTTCAGAAGCGGTGTATTTGACCAAGAAGTCGTACTTGCCACTCGACTGTCCTAAGGTGTCCCATACTTCTGCGGGAGTGGAGGAGTCATCCTTCTCGATGACGTTGACCTCAAGAAAAGCATAGTTGATGAACTCTTGTCCTACAATCTTTGCAGATTCATCGTTGTGCTGGATATTTTCTGGATGTCCAGAGTAATGATCCCATGATTTGGTGGGGACGTAAGTATTCTTTTCAATGATGCTCAACTGATAAGCGTCATTTGACTGACTTTTTTTCCCCAAGTCTTCTGGGTACGGTTGCCAGATAGGCAAGTCATCCAGCGGGTCATAATTGTCATAGTCGAAGTTGTCTTTCATCGGAGTGTCCTCCTCTAATGAGTTGGGCGGAGCACGACATCCATCCGGATCACAATCTCCGTACATAATCTTGACGCTGATCTTGGTATATATCTCGGACCCTGCGTGGGAAAACAGAATGGTGTAGGTGTTTCTTCCTGAGACATATAACCGTTGTCGTTGAGATAGGACTTCCACTCTTCATCTGTATCGGAGGAGTCACCCTCATTGATGGTGTGTACTTCTTGAGACACTGGGTGGAGGAAGCCTCCACTGTGGAAGAAGTCCTGAATGGGATGAAAACTTTCATCTTTAGTAGTCTAGGTACAGGTTGAAGAGAAACCAAGACCTTTCTTTGTCTTGTTATCCGTAGGATTTATGAGCTGTCCCCATCCCTTTGTGTCATTACTCGGGATTGCTTTAAGAGCATCTTTGTATGAGGAAGTCGACGTTCCTTTTTCTGGTCAATTCTCATTTCTCACCGAGAGTGCTTGAAACTGGGTTCCAATGACCTCCTCGGGTTCTGCACTGGATAAGGATGATAAGTTGCTTACGATCAAGGCTTGCTCTCCACAGACTGTGATTAGCTTGTCATTCTTGACGAACTTCAGCTTCTGGTGAAGTGTCGAAGTGACTGCCCCAGCCTCGTGTATCCAAGGTCTTCCTAATAAACAACTGTATGCTGTCCGGATGTCCACGACCTGGAAAGTGACTTAGAAAGTGTGAGGACCGATGGTTATGGGAAGATCAACTTCGCCGATAACTGTTTTTCTGGATCCATCAAAGCCTTTAACGATGACCTCGTTGCCTCTCATCGGGGATCCTTGAAATGATAGTCACATCAGAGTAGATTTTGGCATAACATTCAGAGTTGATCCTGTATCAACTAGTACACTGGCTAGAGCATCGTCTTGGCAATTGACCGTAATGTTAAGCGCCAAGTTATGATTTTTTCCTTCTTCCAACAGCTCTTCATCACTGAATCCTAAATTGTTACAGGAAATGATGTTGGAAATGATGCTTCCAAACTGCCTTACCGTCACATCTTGTTCTACGAAAGCTTGGTCCAAGACTTTCTGCAAAGCTTCCCTGTGAACTTCGAAACTAAGTAGGAGAGATAACATATAGATTTTAGATGGAGTTTGTAACAGTTGGTCTACAATGTTGTACTCACTTCTCTGGATGAGCTTCAGCATCTCATCGCTGTTCTTTGTAAGTTCGAGATTGTTGGATTGCCCGATTGGTTGATTTGGAACTTCTGTTTGAGGTTCCTTTTCTTTGGCGGGTTCTCCCACTCCTCTGTTGAAGATTCGACTGCTCCGTGTTACTCGACTGATGTCGGCAATGTTTACGACAGAGGGTGATGGAGTTTCCTTTCCATTTTTGATTGTTGTCACATCGTACTTGTAAGGGTTAGCCTTATCTGATTCGTACGGTATTGGACCTGGCAAGTAGATAACTACAGGAGCCTTTTGATTTCTATGACCGTTATAGGCAACCTTGATCAGTTCCTGGTTAGAAACCTTTCTACTGTCCAGAGGAATTCTTGATTCATTGAGTAAAGGTATTATGGCGCAAACGTCTTTGGTCCTCCTATGATCAGAGATTACGACAACGTCTTTGCTTTGATCAAGGAAATAGTCTGGTATTTTGTCGATCGACCCAGAACTTGAACATGGTCGAATCTCTTTCCGGTCCAACTAATTTTGAAGATCCGCTCGTATGAGGTAGCATCCTTGGTTGTTTTCTGAACAAACTCTACAATGTTCTTAGTTGTGAAGTGGCACCTGGCCACGCCCGCTTTGTATGCAGTGCATCTTTACTAGATCTATTTCCATCGAGCGGACATCCTGACTCTAATGTCTAGTGGATTCCCGTCAGTCATACTGATCTGCTGTGTAGCCTCATCCAAGTAGATTGGAAGCCACCAGTGGTCCAATAAATGTTGAAGTGTTATTTGGACTAGTGCACATCCTTGATCGTTCTCATGACACTTTTCATAGTTTTGATAAATATATGAAGCCAGGAAGCCGAGCCTGACTTGCTTAGCGTGTAAATCTACCAAATTGGTATTCATCATGCGTATGTTAAAAATCTGAATCATTTTGACTTGATGGTTATTTCTTTCACGATAGTCTTGGATCCATCCAAGATCCATCTGACGTTGGAGGGCCTCTTGTACAAAAGAGCATCACTGATTGCTTGTTGAGCAGATTTGACAGGAATTGTAATCATGCCGTGGCAGATTATGGTATTGACTTTGGCTTGAGTACATTGCCACCAAGTTGACGTTCATCGCCAGAATTTTGTGGTTCTGGACAATGTTGGGATTTGCGTGAGCCATATTGACCTCTCGGATTCGATGATCTTGAATCCATTAGAGATTCATTTATTCTTGTAGAGCTGATCGCACTACAGAGTATCCTTGATTATTCTTTAAGCAGATATCACACTGGTGATAATTGTGAGGTGGTATATGACCGTACCCGCCCTGTCTACAATTCATCCTGACCAGATTGGTTCCTAATAGGAGTACATCGTGAGTTTGATAACTACGGCTAACCTCTTCCTCTATCAAATTTACTGCAGTCTTTTCATGTTAAGGCAACGGGTTCGTCTGAACGTTCAGATTAGTATCCTTGAAGGATAAGACCCCGTTCCTAGTAAGTTTCTGTACATCAGACTTGAAACTGAAACAGTTCTTGATGTTGTGCCCTGGTCTTCTTTGATGGTAAGGGCAAGTTTGTTCTGCTTCAAACCAAAAAGGTGGATTTTCCAGTACTGTAAGAGGAGACCTGGTTTGGACGTACCCCTTGACCAGTAGTAGTAGAAATAGTTCTGCGTACAACATTGGTATAGGGTCGAACCCTGATGGTCGTGTCGTACGATTGTTGTTATTATATTGTGGACGAGCCTGCTGGAGAGGCTGTTATGTCCTTTGCTGATACTGTTGTTGACTTTATTGGCTCTGAGCAACCTGAGGTTGATAAGTCGGAGTCGGTGCTGGGTTGATAGCAGGAGTTACCGCTGCTACTGGTTGATACCTTGGCCTTTGCTTTCCGAGAGAGATATTTCCTATATCTTGCTCCTTTTTCTTTTGGAAAGAACTACCGTATCTTTTGGCACTGCTTGATGGTTATGTATTTTTGACCAAACGACCCTCTCGGACTGCTTCCTCAAGGTGTACTCCCATGTTCACCATTTCAGTGAAGTCGTTGGGCGCACTTGCAACCATTCGATCGTAATTGAATAAGCTCAAGGTTTTCAAAAAGATCTTTGTCATATCTTTTTCCTCAAGAGGGGGACAGATCTGAGCGGCAATTTCACGCCATCTCTGAGCATTCTCTTTGAAAGTTTCTTTGTCCTTCTGCGACATTGCTCGGAGCTGATCTCTGTCTGGTGTCATGTCCAGGTTATACTTATACTGCTGAACGAAAGCTACGCCAAGATCTCTGAAAGTGCTGATCTTGGTGCGGTTTAAACCGATGTACCATCTGAGTGCGACACCGGTTAAACTGTCTTGGAAATAATGGATCAGTAGCTGTTGATTTTCTGTCTAAGTTGACATCTTTTGAGCGTACATCACCAAATGACTTTGAGGGCAAGAGTTGCCCTTGTACTTTTCAAAGTCAGACACCTTGAATTTGTACGGGATTTTCACATTAGGGACTAGACAGAGGTCTGCGGCGTCCTTTCCAAATAAATCCTGACCGCGAATGGCGTGCAGTTCCTTCTGCATCTCCAGGAATTCTTCCTGGAACTCATTCATTTTTTCGTACATGTCTTCATTTCCACCAGAGATTACTTGTGGAATCTGTCCTTCCGGGACACTGTGTACCACTAGTTGTGGTATAGTCATTATGGCTGTGAATCTTGGTGCTTCCATGCCCCAAAGTTTGTAACCTTCAAGAGTTGCTGTCATAACTCTTACGTCTTTGCTTTCCCGAAGTTTGTAAACTTCAGGCCCAGCGGTTCCTGCTACAATTTCTGGGTCTTCCGTGACCGGCGGGATGTTTCCTTCAAGGATAAAGTTGATAGGCATGCCCCAGGGGCGATCTTTAGGCATGTTATACCGAGATTCATGTCTCCACTACGGGCGTAGTTGTGATCTCTGAGATCACAGTCCTTTGTTGTTGCCTTTGAGCTGCTGCCAGGGATTGTATGTCACTGTGAAGTTTTTTTAGATCTTTCTTCAGAGCGTCGATTTCTTCTCTTAGCTCTCTGTTCTTTTCCTCGAGATCGTCCATTTTCTTTTGTCGATTGTCCTGAGTATTGTATGAGTGAGACAGTTTCACTCTAGAATCAAGATGTATACGTGAGATTCAAAGATAAGAAGATGCGTTATATGAGAATGATGGATGATATGCAAAGTTATGTATATATTTTTTTAATCAAAAAGAAACTTCAACAATTAGATTTCAAATATCATACAGTAAAAGGTGGAGACCCTGTTTTATTGAATTCTAAAGATTGCGGAAATGGAAAAATACAGTATTTTACAAAGTGCTGTAAAAGCAAATGTCTAAACTTATGGATCCTGAGTCCTCTCTGAAGAGAGCTCAGATGCTGGTTCTGGTATTTTCCTTTTCTTTGAACGGGGCTCTTTAGTCGTTGTCGGGTTGTCAGTCCTTTGCCAAGTGAAAGGAGCGAGCAAATTTCTTCGGTCTTCTTGATTCTCCACAACATGTTGCTCTAGTATCTTAATCAAAGCATCCTTTTCCTTTACAATTCTTGAATCTTGGTACACTCCACGTTGAGGATTCGGTACTTGTTTTTCCAAGAGTTGTTCTCCCGTTGAACTTTTTTTGAGCTACCTAGAGCTTTTCCGCGTCAGACATGAAATAAAGGACAGATTCCTTTAACGGAAAAACTTCTTGATGAGAGTAAGGCATCCTCAGCTTGAGAGCTCTAGTTTGCACCTAGTGGAGATAAGGTTCCATGGAGGTACAGTTTGGTCTACCTAGAGACTCTCTTCCTTTCTTGTGAACATGTTCCCAGGCGTGCACTATTTCCTTCATTAGTGCCCTGTCATTTTCCCCTTCCTTAAAGAAAAGACCTTCTAGATGAGCATTATACAGGATATGCCTCATCGGGTATCCGAGTTGACGGCGAACTAAAATTGGATAATAGTTGATTCCTCCTTTAGTTCCTATGAGGGGTACATTAGGGAAGTTTCCACAACTGTCAATGATCTCTACTCCCTCATAAATCCTATCATACCAATCTATGTCAGAGTTGGTAAGGGACATGATCCTTTGGGACCAACGTAGAGTACTCTTGTGATCCTAAAAAGCAGTAGACTTGGGTAAATGGGAAATGAACCATTTATAAAGCAAGGGTACACGGCATGTGATCATTCCTCTGCTGTACAGATTCCTTAAGTGCACAGAATGATAAGCATCTGCAAGTAGAGTCGGTACAGGGTTTCCAATAAGAAATATCTTAACAACATTGGTATCAACGAAATTGTCTATGTTAGGAAAGAGGAATAACCCGTATGTGAGTAGGACAAAGATATCCTCGAAATCAGTAACGTTCCCTATACTGGAAAAGTATAGAGCTTTCTTCACCAAAAACTTGGCTGGTAAACCTTGGATTCCTCCTTTGGTGGTCATGTGAGTCCTGACTTCTGACTCGTCCAAACAAATGGCTCTTGCGATGACCCGATCCTTTGGAATTTCTTCCAGTCCAGAAAAAGGAGTTTGATCAGTGATAGGTAGATCAGTCAAATGAGAGTATTCTTCTAATCTTGGAGCCAGTTGATAATCTAGAAATGTGAAACAATGATAGACCGGATCGTAGAACTGAATCAGCGTAGACAGGATTCCTTCAACTACATGGACCCTTAACAGAGACAGCAGTCCTCCATGCTTAGCTCTGAAAGCATCAGGGCTGGCGATCATCCTTGCCAGCCCCCTTAAATCCTCTAGTTTTGGAGCCTTGCAGGTGTACTTGTGCGTTTTACTTCTACCGAAATCCATAACGCAATCTTTCTCTCTGATATCTGCAATTATTATTTTAGTTTAATTTTGAAAAAAGTGAGAGGAGAAAAGAAGATTTTTCTTTGTTTAAGAGTTTTTTAAATGAATGCATGAATACAGCACACAAAAACATTGAAAAAACATGGGTTCAAGGGTTCAAAGTCACGAGCATGGAGTCATGGCTCTATCCATTCCCAAAGGTTATATTCTGGTCAATTTTCGTACCTATAGAATTGATCCTAAGGTTCCCAAAATCATTGACCCCCTAGGGATAACAACAGCAAGCTGGTTCACCCGAGCGAGCTGTAGCATCCTAGGGTAATCTCATTTGAGTTCAGTATCGCGTATCAACTTTTCCTGATAGTCACCACACTACCAAATGGTCATATGGTTAATGTCTACTAAATCCTCATGTTCACAGGTGCCGCATTAGGAAAACTCTGCTTTCACAACGATCGTGTTCAGCAGGCTGAATCCTACGGGCCCTCGCCTGATTTAGTGGTCTACCAGGATTGCTTATTCGGGATTCACTCCCTATAAGACCCCCCGTCTATGCCACCCTTTATCTTAGGTTTCTCTCAAACTTTCCAGACGTGTATCAATCGCATTCCCATTGACAGAAAAATTAACACGGATATCAATTTGGAAAAGCAATATATATATATATATATATATATATATATATACACACACACACATATAGTATGTAGTATGATTACTAATAATCTAGACCTCTTAGGAATTCTAATATTGTCCTAGACAGATAAAAAGGACGTCCCCAGCACAGTCGCCATTTTACTGTAGCGTGCGATTTTTGTCGGTGACGCGACCACCTTATCGCCATTTGGTTTTTCCTCACCGAATGGTAGGAGTTGGGTGCTACTTTCTGATTTCTTATTTATCCTGGAAGCTGGAAAGGAAAGGGAAGCTATCTCAAACTAACATTGCACGCAAATATTTTACTGAACAAATGCTAAGAGAGTGGGGGTCCAGGGTCAGGTTATACAATGGGGGGCTGTCAATTACCCATCCTATATGTGGTTATCCACATGTTGTTAGCAATTATCCTTACTGCTTTCTACTTACTGGTGTTTGTCTGTTGTGGATTGGGAAAGTTTCTTCTTTGGGAGTGTTTGAGAGAGAGAGTGAGTTTTTGCTGATTTTAGTGAGGTACTGGACCTAAGGTTTTGATTAGTGTATGAAGGTACTAGACCTAAAGTTTTTGATTGGTGTGCTCGCTAAGATTTCGCAATCTTATGCCTACGTATTCCCGTTAAAGATAAACAGGGAAATCAGAGCAATCGTAGTTCCTCCTATTCTATGGGAGGAAAGAGATGTTTGGTGTCTTGTTCAAAGCCCAAGATTGAAGCTAAATAGAGTATTTGTGTCTTGTTCAAAGCCCAAGATTGAAGCTAAAGGTTTGATTGAGAGAGAATTTGTCATCTCTAAAGGGAGACATCTCGTCTGTTTATCACAACTGTTGGGTGACTAATTATAAAGGAGGGTTACTTTAACTGGGATATGAGAATCCCACAATGCCATAATTTCCTTTATAGGGGATTTATCCTGAAGGAGGAAACTTTAACTCAATGTTGAGCAATGCCATTTTTCCTTAGGAATCTTTCTTGCTAAGAGAAGGACAGTGGCGTGGATGTAAATAATCCAGAGGCTTGCCGCTTACAGCAATTAGATGAAAGAGAGGATTTTCCAGGATAAAAGATGGACAACAACTTGGATTGCTCAATCAACAAGTGTGCCACTTATAGCAGTTATTTGGGATTAAGGTTTGTTTTGATTTTCTATGTGATGTACAGAGAAATGTCTTCCTAGAGAGATTTTGATTTCCTCTGAGGGGATGTTGATTTTTGTATGTGCCTTGATCAAAGCCCAAGTTTGAAGCTAAGAGATTGATTGACTCCACTGGGGAAGTCCTTATACAAAGCTTAAGAGGAGGCTAGAAAAGACTGACTCAACAAGAGTGTTTTTGTGGTGTCTTGTACAAAGCCCAAGATTGAGGCTAAAAGAGATTTGACTCTTTTGGGGATATCATTATACAAAGCCTAAGAGTAGGCTGAAAGTTAACTTTTCTGGGGAAATATTTTTTATGTCTAGTACAAAGCCCAAGATTGAGGCTGAAAAGGGAAACTGACCCTATTGGTGAGAGGTTTTATCTGTCTTGTACAAAGCCCAAGATTGAGGCTGAAGGGAGATTGACTCTGCTGGAGAGTATGATTTGTCTTGTACAAAGCCCAAGGTTGAGGATGAAAAGAGAGATTGACTCTACTTAGGGAGATTAATTCCCAAATCCTAAAAGAAGGCTGGGAAGAATTGACTCGGGGGGGGGGGGGGGGGAGATATTTATCCAGAGCTTAAGAGAAGGTTTAGAAGATTTTTGACTTTGCTGGAGAAAGTTTATATATATATATATATGTCTTGTACAAAGCCCAAGATTGAGGCTAAAGGAGATGACTCGGCTAAGGATATTTTAGGTATTTTGTACAACGCCCAAGATTGAGGCTGAAAATATCTGACTGACTCAACAAGACAGTTTTTTTTATTTGACTCGACAAGAGAGTGTTTTTATCTGTCTTGTACAAAGCCCAAGATTGAGGCTAAAAGAGGTTGACTCAACAAGAGAGTGTTTTTATCTGTCTTGTACAAAGCCCAAGATTGAGGCTAAAAGAGGTTGACTCAACAAGAGAGTGTTTTTATCTGTCTTGTACAAAGACCAAGATTGAGGCTAAAGTGGTTGACTCAACAAGAGAGTGTTTTTTGTTTGTCTCAACAAGAGAGTGCTGAAAATGTGCTTGACTCAACAAGAGAGTGCTGAAAGGAGATTGACTCAACAAGAGAGTGTTTTTGAAGCTAACTCTGCTGAGGAAAATCATTATACAAAGCCTGAGAGGAGGCTGTCTTCTATTAAGGATTATTGAGATCCAGAGGCAGGTCCAAATTGGGGAATCAACTCTTGCTGAGTATTATAGAAGAGTTAAGGTATCAGATGCCTTGAGGTTCTAATACAGGTTTATTGATGACCCTAGCTGGGGAAATTTAGGATAAATATTAAGTTTTATACCCTATGAGGGTTTTAACTCTACTGGAGTTTGATCAAATAACCAGGGTTTCTCCGGTGTTTGTAGGGAACTTGAGAATGTCTTTGAGATCCAAGAGGAGATTAGACTGTCTAAGTCTACTGGTATGAAAGGTTTATCTTTGTATGATGCCCAAGAGGAGGCTGGTGCTTTAAGGGATGGGAATCAACCCTTAAATTGGTCAGAGGTTTTGACTCTTTGGAAAGAGTGCTCTAACAAAGGATGACTAAGTTTTGTCCTATACCTTTAAGAGGTCTTTAGGGTCTTTGTATTAAGCCCAAGAGAAGGCATGAGAACTTATAAGAAGCCAGAGGGTCCTTGTACAAAGCCCGAGAGGAGGCTGGGATGCTTTTAGGAAGCTTGTGGGTCCAAACCTGAGAAAAGTTCAAGAAAGGTTTCACCGGGAATAATCCTTTCTTTAGTGAACAATTCTAGGGTTTGAAGAATTTCAAGAGACGTTTCACCGGGAATTAATCCTCTCCGGGGGAATGAATTTCTTTTGACAAAATCTAATAGTGACAGTCTGAGAAAAGTTTATCGGGAATACTGCCTTTCTCTTTGTTCCATATTGTATAAGCCCAAGAGAAGGCAAGACTATATCTGTAATTCATATGGGGAACTAGTTTTGACTGTGTTACAAGAGTGACCACTGGCTTTATCTAATCCTAGACCTAATTTCCGGGGAAAACTCTAAGCAGATATGTACAAGCATATATATACAGATGAAATATATACAAGTATGTAAAAGAGGGTAGGAGGACTTACAGGTGAGCAAGCTTCCAGCACAAACAAATATATATATATATATATATATATATATATATATATATATATATATATATATATGTGTGTGTGTGTGTGTATGTGTGTGTGTGTGTGTTTGCAAGTATGTAAAAGAAAGTTGTTTAAAACTTACAGGTGAGCAAGTTTCCATTGTAACAGCTGTATGGTTAGTTGTTCAAGAAATTAAAGAAAGTTTTGATAACAACTATGAGTTTGAACCTAAATCAAAAGGGAAGGTTATTTTGAAAAGATTGGGGCTTATACTCAAGGAGAGCCGCAAAGAATTTGTTTATTTACAAAAAGGGTTGGGTCTTACAACTCAAAGAGAGGCCCAAATAAAAACAGTAATCGTACTGTTGATCTGAAAATTGTATCGGGACTTATACAATGGCTGAGGCCCAAAATAGGTTTTCTGTACAAAGAGATTGGTCTTACAACTCAAGGAGAACCCAAGGTGTTTCAAAAAAGAAAAGAAATGGGACTTACAACACAAGGGTAGGCCCAAATGATTTTTGTTTTGAAATGGCGATCGCGTCGAGATTTATGAAAACGTGTCGGGACTTATACAATGACTGAGGCCCAAATTATTTTGTATTTACAAAGGGGATGTGTCTTACACTCTATTAGAGGCCCAAAGTGTGTATTTTTGTACAAGGGATGAGGCTTACAACTCAAAGAGAGGCCCAAATGAAAAAGAACGATCGCACCATTATTTTGAGAACTGTACCGGGACTTAAACAATTACTGAGGCCCAAAATTATTTATGTACAATGGGGGTTGGGTCTTACACTCTATTAGAGGCCCAAAGTGTGTATTTTAATTTAAAATCAAGAGGAAACCCTAATTTTAAATTAAAATATCATTTTTCAAAAGGAAATTTAAATAATAAATTATATAAAAATATCAAATATATTCAAAAACAAATTGAATACCTTGAAAAATATTTTGAAAAATCATGTTTAATGACATGAAAGTTTGAAATTCATTTGGAATGAAAAATCAAAGTGACAAATTCATTTTTTAAATGTTTAAAAACAATAAAAAATGAAATTAATTACAAAAATTCTCACTATATTAAATAAATAAAATAAATTGGATTTTTTTTTGTGAAATAAAATATTTAAACATTTTTGTGATTTTTGAGAAAAAGAATCAATTTGAAAACACAAATATTCAAAGAGAAATTAATTTTTGAATTAATTAAACAAAATAACAAAAATTCAAATATTTGAAAATTTGAAAAAAGGCGCCAACGGTCAAATGAAGAACACGCGCGACCCTGTTTTCTCCAGATTTGCGTTTTCTCACTTTTCTCCATGATTACTCAATGGTTTTGCACGATTCAAGTACCAATCATGTTCGTTTTTGAACAAGGATTACAACCATATAGATTAATTGCATTTATATTAAGTATGGAGGAAGAAATCAATGGAAAACTTCAAGAACCCTAATTTCAGCAAGAACACAATGAAATTCTATACTCGATCGATTCATGGCAATTGATTGAGGGTTATCACTCAACATACATGCATAAACAAGATGGTAACTCAAAAACTCATTCATGATGCATGGCTCATAGAGTTTGAAGGGTTCAGGCTTACCTCTTGCAGCTGGTGATCGAGTTTTATGATGGAGGTGTTGCAGATAGGTTCCAATGATCTGGACAGTTTCCTTAGGTGCCAAGGAGTGTGTTTGAATGCTTGGAGTGGATTGAAATGATCTGGAACTGGTTGTGGTACCTCAATTGCAACTCTGTCAAGAACTTGAGCAATTGGCTGGTGATTTAATGAATTTGATGTTCCAGATGTTGTGTTAGTGTTTAGATCACTCACATATGATGTTTATAAGGTGTGTGTGTGTAATTGGTTTGGTTGGAATCACTCTCAATCTCAAAACCCGATAGTGAGTTGAGTTAGAAGGAAAAATTGGAGTGAAAGGGAAATTTTGAGTAAAGCATCAGTTTGGGTGCTTTGGTGTACTCAAACTGATCACAAATGAGCTCTATTTATAATAGAGCAAGTTTGTTTTGGCTGCAATAGTGAATGGCAACCGCAACAGGTTTGTTGTAAATGTTGATCCATTGGAATCTCAAGTCTCCTCTAGCCATTGGCTTGAGGTTAGAGCATAGGCTATGAGTTGTCTGGTTTAGGGATAAGGCTTGACTAAACTTGGATAACATTGTCTTGATGACTGCCACCTCTATGCATCAGTTAAATGATTGGAAACAAAATTGACCATTTGGAAGAATCTTGAATTTAGGAGTGTCATGCCTAAACATAGATCCATGCCTAAACATAAATGTCTTGAATTTAGAAGAATCAATTCGAGCAACAATGCACAAATCTGCCTTGCAAAAATCAGTGAAAAATGCCATTTTCAATGGATCATATCTCTTTGCTCAGGTTGAGTTATGGGAGGCTCTTGTACTTTTTAAAGAGCCCTCATATGGTACTATCCATGTATGTTCATAGTTTGTCTTGAAACTATTTGGATCCCATTGAAAAATCCTCATGAACATTGGTGTTCAAAGCTGATAACTTAGGCAGATTTTCACTTAGTGTTGGAAAAGTGTCATTTTCTTCATTTTTGTCATTTTGATCACTCCATAACTTAAAATCCATGAAGAATTGGAGTTTGATGTAGTTGAAGCTTTTGTAGAATGTAGGAAGACCTACAAATCAGGCTTTGGATCACTCAATATGGCTGCTTGGATCACAATTTATGATCCTTGGAAGTTGGTACCAAAATCATTCAAATTTAGTAACTTAGAAAAATTTTCAATTTTCAAGATTACCCCTTTTACAAGTTATCTTGGTTTCTTGATCAATTATTGTTCAAATGACATTATAAATCATATTTTATGAAAATATGAGTCATAAGGATCAATTTTTCCAAAAAAAGTCATGTTTTGACTTTTAGCTCCGGAGCGGTTCGACGCGTAAAAACCTAATTCCCGACTTTTGGGGAATGCTTCCTTTGAGGGTAATTTAGCTTTGTAAAATGGATTTTTAGGGTTATTTTGAGCATATTGAGTCACATGTTGAAGTCTTGGCTCATCCCCTTGTGAAAATCTCACTCTGGAGGTCTCAGTCGTCCAAAACCCTAATTTGGTGACATCAGGTGTTTCGAGGCTTAAACCACTTGGAATATGGCAAATTTGTGCTTGATTCTTGATGTGAGGTTCTTCTTGATCCTTTGTGGATGTTTTAAGAGGTTAGAAAAGTTGAAGATCATGTCATTTCTTGATTGATCCTTTGTCTAAGTGCTCTGAGAGGGCTTAAAACCCTAATTCTTGGTTGCGGTGAATGCTGAACCATCTTTGAGGAGATTGATGAGGCATGAAGGTACATCCATATTGTGGTGATGATTCTCACAATGATGGGAAATCTTGGTGGTCAAAATTTGGGGTATGATAGTCTAACAGATGTTGAAGGTTCCTTTGCACAAGCGCACACCCTTGTTCGTCTTTGCAGCATTCTTTACAGTCTAGATAATCATGTGAAGCCAGAAAACCTAGTCTGACCTGTTTAGCATGTAATTCCACTAGACTGGTATTCATTAGGCGTATGTCAAAGATCTGAACCATATTGAATTGATGGTCACTTCTTTCATGGTAATCTTGGATACATCCGAGATCCATCTGACGTTGGAGGGCCTCTTGTACAAAATAGCATCCCTGATTGTCTATTGAACATACTGGACAAGTGTTGTAATCGTGTCGTGGTAGATTGTAATACTGACTTTGTCTCGAATGCATCGCCACTAAATTGACGTTCATTGCACGGATGTCGTGGTTCTGAACAATGTTGGGGTGTGCATGGGCCATGTTTACTTCACGAATCCTGTGATCCTGAATCCAGCCCAGATCCATTTGTTCTTGTAGAGCTGCTTGTACTATGGTACACCTTTGATTGTCTTTGGAGCAGATATCACACTGATGATAGTTGTGAGATGGCACATGGCCGTACCCGCTCTGTTTGCAATACATTTTTACCAGGTTGGTTCCCAGTAAGCGTACATTTTGAATTTGATAACTGTTGACAGGTTCTCCTTCTATCAAATTCACTGCATTTTTTTCGTGTTGCAGTAACGAGTTTGTATAAACATTTGGATTTGTATCTTTGAAAGATAAAACCCCATTCCTGACAAGCTTCTGTACATCAGACTTGAAGCTGAGACAATTCTCAATGTTGTATCCCGTTCCTCCTTGATGGTAAGGACAAGTTTGATCTGCTTTGAACCAAAAAGGTGGATTTTCTGGTACTGTGAGAGGTGTCTTGGTTTGAACATGCCCCTTGGCCAGTAAAAGTCGAAATAACTATGCGTACAACATCGGTATAGGGTCGAACCCTGATGGTCGTGTAGTACGATTGTTATTATTGTACTGCAAGCGAGCCTGTTGAAAAGGTTGTTACTGCCTTTGCTGATACTGTTGTTGACTTGGTTGGCTCTGAGCAACCTGATGTTGATAAGTTGGAGCTGGTGCTGGGCTAATAGCGGGAGTTATTGCTGCTATTGGTTGATATCTTGCTCTTTTTTCTTTTGGAATGCACTACCATATCTCTTAGTACTGCTAGATGGCTCTGCAGCTTTGACCAATCGTCCTCCTCAGATTATCTCTTCAAGGAATACTCCCATGTTCACCATTTTAGTGAAGTCACTGGGCGCACTGGTGACCATCCGGTCGTAATAAAACGGGCTTAAGGTTTTTAAGAAGATCTTGGTCATCTCCTTTTCCTCAAGAGGGGGACAGATCTGAGCGCCATCTCTGAGCATATTCTTTGAAGGTTTCCTTACCCTTTTGTGACATTTCTCTAAGCTGATCCCTATCCGGTGTCATGACCAAGTTGTATTTATACTGCTGAACAAAGGCTCCCCCGAGATCTCTGAAAGTACTGATCTTTGTGCGGTTTAAACCCATGTACCATTTGAGCGCGGCACCAGTTAAACTGTCTTGGAAGTATTGGATCATTAGTTGTTGATTTTCTGTCTGAGTAGACATTTTTCGACCGTACATCACCAAATGACTTTTAGGGCAACAGTTCCCTTTGTATTTTTCAAAGTCAGGCACCTTGAATTTGTGCGCGATTTTTACATTAGGGACCAAACAGAGGTCAGCGGCGTCCTTTCCGAATAAGTCTTGACCGTGAATGGCATGCAGTTCCTTCTGCATTTCCAAGAATTGTTCCTGAAACTCGTTCATCCTTTCACACATGTCTTCATTTCCACCAGAAATTGCTTGCGGAATTTGTCCTTCTGGGACAGTGTGTACCACCGGCTGTGGTATAGACATTATAGCGGTGACTTTTGGCGCTTTAGTGCCCTAAAGTTTGTAACCTTCAGGAGTTGCTGTCGTAACCCTTGTATCTTCATTTTCCCAAAGTTTGTAACCTTCATGTCCAGCGGTTCCTGCTACGATTTCTGGGTCTTCAGTGACCGGTGGGATGTATCCTTCAGGTATAAAGTTGAAAGGCATTCCTCAGGGGCGTCCTTTAGACATGTTGTACCGAGGATGACTATCATGTGTCTCAAATATGGGTGTAGATGTAACCTCTGAGATCACAGTGCTTTGATGTTGTTGCTCCTGAGCTGCTACCAGAGTTTGCAGGTTGCTGTGAAGTTTTTCAGAACTTTCCTTTAGAGCATCAATTTCTTCTCTCAGCTCCCTGTTCTCTTCCTCGAGATCGTCCATTTTCTTTTGTCGATTGGCCCGAGTATTGTATGAGTGAGACAGTTTGACTCTAGGATTGTGACACATACGTGAGACTCAAAGATAAAGAATGTGTTATGTGAGAATGATGAATGATATGCAAAGACATATTTTTTTTAGTTTTTGTTTTCAAAAAGAAACTTTAACAAATAGATTGCAAATATCACACAGTGGGGGAAGACCCCTTTTATTGAATTCGAAAGATTGCATTATTTTACAAGGAAAAGTACAGTATTTTACAAAGTGTGAGAAGAAAACGTCTAAGCTCATGGATCCCAAGTCCTCTTTGTAGAGAGCTCAGATGCTGGTTCCTGTATTTTTCTTTTCTTTGATCAGGCCTCTTCAGCTGTTGTCGGGTCGATGACCCTTTGCCAAGTGAAAGGAGTGAGTAAATTTCTTCAGTCTTCTTGACTTTCTATGGCATGTTGCTCTAATATCTCAATCAGAGCATCCTTTTCCATTAACAGTTCTCGAATCTTGGTACATTCCAAATTAAGGATCTGGTATTTGTTCTTCCAAGAGTTCTTCTCCCGTTGAACTTTGTTAAGAGCGACCTGGAGTTTTTCTACGTCAGACATGAAATAAAGGACAAATTCCTTTAATGGAAAAACTTCTTGACAAGGGTAAGGCATTCTCAACTTGAGGGCTCTAGTTTGCACCCAGTGCAGATAAGGTTCCATAGAGGTACAGTTTGGTCTTCCCAGAGACTCTCTGCCTTTCCTGTGAATATGTTTCCAGGCATGCACTATTTCTTTCTTTAGTGCCCTTTCATTTTCCCCTTCCTTAAAGAAAAGACCTTCCAGATGAACGTTATGTGGGATATTCTTCATCGGGTATCCGAGTTGACGGCGAGCTAAAATTGGATGATAGTTGATTCCTCCTTTAGTTCCAATGAGGGGTACATTGGGGAAATTTCCACATCTGTCGATGATCTCTATCCCTTCGTAAATCTTATTGCACCAATCTATGTCTGAATTGGTAAGAGACATAATCCTCTATGACCAACGTAGAGTACTCTTGTGATCCCAAAAAGCAGCATACTTGGGCAAGTGGGAAATAAACCATTTGTAGAGTAAAGATACGCAACATGTGCTCATTCCTCCGCTGTACAAATTCCTTAAATGTACAGAATGATAAGCATCTTCGAGCAAGGTTGGTACGGGGTTTCCTATTAAGAATATTTTAACAGCATTGGTATTAACGAAGTTGTCAATGTTGGGAAAAAGGAATAACCCATATATGAGCCGAACAAAGACGTATTCGAAGGTAGTTATGTTTCCTACACTAGCAAAGTATATAACTTTCTCCATCACGAATTTAGCCGGTAAACCCTGGATTCCTCCTTTAGTGGTTATGTGAGTCCTAACTTCTTACTCATCCAAAGAGAATGTTTTTGCAATGGTTTGTTCTTTTGGAATTTCTTCTAGTCTGGAAAACAGAGCTTGATTAGTGATATGTAATCAATCAGGTGGGAGTATTATTCTAATGTTGGTGCAAGTTGGTAATCCGGGAAAGTGAAGCAGTGGTAAACCGGATCGTAGAACTGTACCAGCGTAGACAGGATCCCTTCAACCACATTGATCCTTAACAAAGACAGCAGTCCTCCATGCTTAGCTCTGAAAGCCTCAGGATTGGTAATCATCCTTCCCAATTTCCTTAAGTCGTCTAGTTTCGAAGCCTTGAAGGTGTACTTGTGCGCTTTTCTACTACCGAAATCCATAACGCAACCTTTGATATTTGCAATTATTATTTTATTTCTTTTGAAAAAAAGATTTTTTTTTCTTGTTTGAAAAGAGGTTTTTAATGAATGCACGAATGCAGCAAACAAAAACATTTGAAAACATGGGTTTAGGGGTTCAATGTCACGAGCATGGAGTCATGGCTCTACCCATTCTCAAAGGTTGTACTATTTTGGTCAATTTTTGTACCTGTAGAACGGGTTCTAAAGGTTCCCAAAGTCATTGACCCCTCCTAGGGATATCAACAGCAAGTTGAATCACTCGAGCGAGCTGTAATATCCTAGGATAAATCTCTTTTGAGTGTAGTATCGCGTATCAACTATTCACGATAGTTACCTCACAACCGGATGGCCATATGATTAATGTCTACTAAATCCTCAGGGTCATGGGTACCGCACTGGGATAAACGATGCTTTCACGACAATCAGTCGTTCAACATCGATATTTCCACACGGGTACCTCTCCTGATTCGGTGGACCGCCAAGTTAGCTTGGTCGGAATTCACTCCCTATAAGCGTTTCCCGGATATGCCACCACTTATCTTAATGTTCTCTCAAACTTTCCACATGCGTATTAATCGCATTCCCAGTTAACAGAAATTTAAACACGGATATCAAGTAGTATAACAGTAAATGAATATATATATATATATATATATATAGAGAGAGAGAGAGAGGGAGAGAGAGAGAGAGTAGAAAGTATAGAAAAATAAATGCCAAGCAAAGCCTAGACCTCCTAGGAACTCTAATCCCCTGATGTCCCCAGCAGAGTCGCCATTTTTCTGTAGCGTGCGATTTTTGTCAGTAAAGCGGCCACCTTACCGCAATGGTTGTAATTGGGTGCTACTTTCTAATTTCTTATTTATCCTATGAAGCTGGAAAGGAAAGGGAAGCTATCTAAAACTAACCTTGCACACAAATGTTTTCTTTAACAAATGCTAAGAGATTGGGGGGTCGGGGCCAGTTTATACAAAGGGAAGTTGTCAATCACCCAGTGTATATATGGTTATCCATACACCTTTTATGGCATCTTGATTTAAATACTTTATGGTGTTTATCTGTTGTGGGTTGGGAAAGTTTTTGGGAAGGTACTGGACCTAAAGTTTTTTTTATTTGTGTGCTCGCTAAGATTTTGCAATCTTATGCCTACGTATTCCCATAAAGATATCTGGGAAATCAGAGCAATCGTAGTTCCTCCTATTCTATGGGAGGAAAAGATATTTTGTGTCTTGTTTAAAGCCTAAGATTGAAGCTAGAGGTTATTTTTGTCTTGTTTAAAGCCCAAGATTGAAGCTAAATATTTGACAAAGAGATAATTTGTTATCTCTAAAGGGAGGTATCTCACATGTTGTTAGATGTCAAACATGTTATATATTTGTATGGAATATTTGGCATTTTTCATTTCTTTCTTGCGGTAAAGTGTGAATTTAAGCGGTAAATGGAGTTGTTATGCTTACATTGGAATATATGTGTGGAGCTTGTAATTTGTGTGTTAATGTGCAGGTATAGGCATGAAAGGAGCAAAATGGTGAACACATGGAACCAATGCAAGTTCCATTGAGTTTTTCTTGCTGCAACAGGGTGTTCGCAGTGCGAACAATCTGGCGAAGGCCCAGCGAAGGTTCGCACTGCGAAGTACCAGCGAAGGCGCCAGCGAATGGAGGCAGTGAGCTCCAGGTTTTCAATTACCTTGTGTTCGCACTGCGAACTCCTAGCGAGGGTCCAGCGAATGTTCGCTGGCTGGTTCGCAGTGCGAAGGTGCTGGCGAAGAGAGGCAGTAAGTTCCAGTTTTGAGAATTTTGGCTCGCTAGTTTATTCGCAGTGCGAATGAAGCTAGCGAATGATTCGCAGTGTGAATGAAGGGTTCGCAGTGCGAACCCACGATTTCTGCTTGGGGCGGTTTAAGTCTCAGAGGCACTTAAAGTGCCATTTTTTTCCTCATTCGCAGTGCGAATGGATTGCTCGCAATGCGAATCATGCAGAATTCTGCTATGTATAAATAGAATTTCACTTTTTGTAAAGAGGGTCTTTTGTTCATTTTGATCCAAAATCATAGTTTTCAGTCTTGGAACCATTGAAGCTTGTATTCTCACTTGGAGAAGCTGATTTTGCATCCATTCTCGATTATTCGTCGTGGCTGCTTATTCATCTCCTCTCTTTACTTGTTATCCAAGCTACATGAGTATGTGTAGCTAAACACTCTATGTTGAGGTTAGATGTAGTTGATTCTGTTTTTATGTATTGCTTTTGATTTTTTGTATATGAACAAAGTATTTGATCAATACAGATGAAGTTGTTTTCTCTTAATGCTTTAAGTTTGATTTGTTTTACTCTAGACATAGATTCCACAAATCTTGACCTAACAATTTCATCTCTTAAAAACCAAACTCTAGACATAGATTTGGGATTTGCTATTCGCATTGTATTGATCTTAATGATCGTTGTTTAGATTGTTAGCGTGAGACATCATCTAACGGTTTAAACAACGGCACTCACGATTTCGCTTTAGACATAAACGTAGTCGGGAGGATACGCGGTTATATTGGTCGGAAACCGAGTTCATATGCTTGATTAATCGTTTATACATGGAAAGGATTAGCAAAACCTAACCTTAACATGCTTTTATAAAACCTTTTACAAAACTTTTGTGACAAATTAATCTTTGCTACAAGTGAATGATAAAAACAATTGAGACTTTTGAAACCGTTAACTTAGAATATCGCAACTATTGAAAGGCAGGCATCTAATATCAAACAGTCCCTGTGGATACGATAAAAACAACCCACACTATTACTCTTCTAACAAATTGGCGCCGTTGCCGGGGATTGTTAAAGATATTGCAAGCATTGCGATAGTTGAGTTATTGTAAGCTGTTACCACTTTATCTTGAACTTGTTAATCTGTTTGTTTAGTGTGCAGACTTAGTTTATGCGAGGGAAACTACTGGCAGACCAACTTCTTTTCGATCCTGAGATTGAGAGAACCGCTCGTAGAATCAATAGCCGAACTAGAAGAAGGAGGCAGCTAGCGAAACAGAGGCGAGAACAAGAGGAAAGTACTTCTACACCACCACCATTTCCACAAATACTTCCAGTTTTGGAGGGAGATCCACCACCACCGCCACCACCTGTTTCTAGGACATGTACAAATAGTCCGCGACACAATGCCCAGTTCGCTCGCCACGCACACAACGGTCGTCATGCTGAAATGAAGACCGGGATTCTCCAACTGTTATATCAGAGTCCATTTACGGGTATGGATCATGAAGATCCTTTCACCCATTTGACAAAATTTTATGAAATAGCGGGAGCGACTGGTGCACCGGAAGCAGAAGAGGAATCTCTGTTCAAGAGACTATTCCCGCATTCCCTCATTGGGAAGGCCAAGGAATGGTACCTTGATCAGTCAACTACCATAATGACTGATTGGAATGCTTTGGATGAGAAATTTTTGGAAAGATTTTTCCCTCATACTCGGTTCATGGAAGCGAAGACCGCCATAGCGGTAATCACACAAGGAGCTAATGAATCTCTCAACGAAGCTTGGGAGAGGTTCAAATCAATGTTACGAAAGTGCAAAGGCCATGGTTTTGATGAATTGTCACAAATTCATATATTCAGAAATGGGCTGCAACTTGTACACAAAACCTTGTTGGTTTCCACCGCGGGTGGTTCCTTGTTGAGCAAAAATGCAGCGGAAGCCACAACTATCATTGATAAAATGGCCTTGAACGATCATCAAGGTAGTCACAACCGTGGACCTTCTCAACGAACTCCTGGTGTGTTGGAATTAGGAACAAGTGATGCTATCCTTGCACAGAACAAATTATTATCACAACAGGTTGAGTTGTTAACGAAGCAAATGTCTAAGCTTCTGCAACAATTCAAAGAGATGCATGAATCTACCAGTAAAAATGTGCAAGTGTTAGTGTGTGAATTATGTCGAGGTGACCATCCGACCGGTTATTGTCCTCCCGTTGTGGAGGAAGCGAATTACGCGGGAAATCAAGGTTACCAACCCCGACCTCCGTATCAACAAGCCAACCAAGGTTACCAACCAAGGCCTAACCAAGGTTATCAACAACAATGGAGACCGCAAGAAGTCGGACCATCAAACCGTCAACAATACCAAAACTACACTCAACCTCCGCAAGCCCCCGTTGGAAATACAAAGATGGAAGACACTCTTACACAATTTATGCAAATGGCAATCTCAAACCAAAAGAACACCGATGCCGCCATAAGGAATCTTGAAACACAAGTCGGGCAATTATCAAAACAATTGGCCGACCAACACCAAGGGCCCTTTACGGCAAATACGCTTCCGAATCCTAAGGATTGTAAAGCAATTCTCACAAGAAGTGGAAGAGAGATTGACATGGGTGTAGGTAAGAGTGTAGTAGAGGAGGAGGAGGTTGTAGTTGAAGTTGAAAAAGAAAAAGATAGGGAAGAGATTGAAGTAGAAAAAAATGTTGAGGGTGTGTTAGTTGAAAATGAGAAAGAAAAAAATGAGAATGAGAAAAAAATAGAGAATGAAGAAAGAGTGAGGAGAACTAAGAAGGGAAAGGAGCCGATGAACAATATTCCAATTCAACATCTACCATATCCGCATGCTCCTACAAAGAAAGATAGTGCGCGGCACTATTCTCGGTTTATGGATATCTTCAAGCAATTACAAATAAATATTCCATTTTCCGAGGCTTTGGAGCAAATGCCTAAATATGCAAAATTTATGAAGGATATCCTCACTAAAAAGAAGAGGTATTCGGACCAAGAGACGATTATGGTAGATGCGAGCTGTAGTGCCATCATTCAACGTACTCTCCCGCGAAAAGAGTGTGATCCGAGGCGAGTTACATTGCCGGTTACGATAGGGAACATGTATGTGGGCAATGGATTGATTGATTTAGGGTCTAGCATCAACTTGATACCATTGTCGATTGTGAAACGGCTAGGCCACATGGAATTGATGTCCACGCAAATGACGTTGCAACTCGCCGATAAATCCACTACCCGTCCTCACGGTGTAGCTGAAGACGTGTTGGTCAAAGTGGACAAATTTTTGTTTCCAGTTGATTTTGTTGTCATTGAAATGGAGGAGGACGAAGATGCACCTTTGATTCTTGGAAGGCCTTTCATGAAAACTGCCCGTATGGAAATTGACATGGACGATGGTCTCATGAAAGTGAGAGTCCAAGATGAAGAGGTGTGTTTCAATCTTTACGATGCCATGAAGCACAAGAAGGATAAGGGTGATTGTTTCCGAATCGATGTAACGGAGGAAGCAAGTTTGGAAGTTACAAGGCAAATTAATATCATTGATCCTTTTCAAAGAGATTTGGATGAATCCTTGGAAGTATTCTCGGTTGAAGAAGAGCAAGCTCTTGAAGAGTGTTTGTTGGAGCTTGAAGCTTTGGAAGAATTGCAACCGTGGGAGTATGAAGAGGAAATTCTGAAAAAAGAGGTGAATGTTGAACCATCCAAACTTGAGCTGAAAGTGTTACCTTCCACATTGAAATATGCTTTTCTCGATGACGGTGGTAATAAACCGGTTATCATAAGTAGTATTTTGTCTGAAAACGAGGAAAGCCGCTTAATTCAGGTGTTGAAGAAAAATCAGGGTGCAATGGGATGGACTTTGTCCGATCTCAAAGGCATAAGCCCTTCGTATTGCATGCATAGGATATTCATGGAGGAGGACTTTAAACCGGTTGCTCAACCTCAACGCCGCTTAAATCCTATCATGAAGGAAGTGGTCCGGAAGGAAGTGGTGAAAATGTTGGATGCCGGAATGATTTATCCTATTTCCGACAGCCCGTGGGTTAGTCCGGTGCATGTGGTACCCAAAAAAGGAGGACTAACGGTGGTCTGAAACGAGAACAATGAGCTTATACCAACAAAGACCGTAACCGGGTGGAGAATGTGTATCGACTACCATAGGTTGAACAAGGCTACGAGAAAAGATCACTTCCCTCTACCTTTTATGGATCAAATGCTCGAGAGGCTTTCCGGTCAACAATTTTACTGTTTTTTGGATGGTTATTCGGGTTACAACCAAATAATTGTGAACCCGGATGATCATGAAAAAACAGATTTTACATATCTGTTTGGAATCTTCGCTTATAGGAGGATGCCTTTTGGATTAGGTAATGCACCGGCGACTTTTCAGCGGTGTATGCAAGCTATCTTCTCGGATTTGATCGAAAAGACTATCGAGGTTTTTATGGATGACTTCTCTGTTTTTGGACAATCGTTTGATTTGTGCTTGAAAAATTTCGATACGGTGTTAGAACAGTGCGTGGAAACTAACTTGGTGCTTAATTGGGAGAAATGCAACTTCATGGTGAACGAGGGAATTGTGCTCAGTCACAAGGTTTCGGCAAAAGGCCTTGAAGTTGATACAGCCAAAGTGGATGTTATCGAGAAATTACCACCGCCGATGAATGTCAAAGGTATAAGGAGCTTTCTTGGGCACGCCGGGTTTTACCGTAGGTTTATCAAGGACTTCGCCAAGGTCGCAAAGCCGTTGAGCAACTTGCTTGTCCAAGGTAAGGTTTTTGACTTTGACGAGTCTTGTCTTTTCGCATTTAATTTTTTAAAACAAAGTTTAACCACCTCACCGATAATCGTTGCACCAAACTGGAAAATAGATTTTGAACTAATGTGCGATGCAAGCGATTATGCGGTTGGGGCTGTTTTGGGTCAGAGGAAAATGAAAGTTTTCCACGCTATACATTATGCGAGCAAAGTTTTAAACGAGGCTCAGATTAACTATGCAACAACTGAAAAAGAGTTGCTTGCCATAGTGTATGCGTTGGAGAAATTTCGTGCCTATTTGATTGGTTCACATGTCATCGTTTACACGGACCATTCAGCTATAAGGTATCTGCTCACCAAGCCTGATTCAAAACAGAGGCTGATTCGGTGGATCCTTTTGTTACAAGAATTTGATCTTGAAATTCGTGACAAAAGGGGTTCCGAGAATTTGATGGCGGATCACTTATCCCGCCTGGTCAACATTGACGTGACCAAAAATGAATTGGAGGTAAAAGAGGAGTTCCCGGATGAAAAACTTTTTAGAATGCAGGTTAGACCGTGGTTCGCCGACATGGCTAACCAAAAAGCCACCGGATTGATACCGGACGATCTAACGCACCACCAAAAACGGAAATTTTTGTCTGATGCCAAGTCATTTGTATGGGATGAACCCCATTTATTTAAACTTGGTGTCGACAACCTCCTCAGAAGGTGTGTGTCAGTGGAGGAAGCCACGAGTATTCTGTGGCATTGTCATAACTCTCCTTACGGAGGTCACTTCAATGGGTTAAGAACGGCCACTAAAGTCCTTCAGTCGGGCTTTTATTGGCCGTCCTTATTCAAAGATGCGCATACGCATGCCCTTAGTTGTGACAAGTGCCAGAGAAGCGGCGGTATTTCACAGCGGCAAGAAATGCCATTACAAAATATGTTAGAAATCGAAGTTTTTAACTGTTGGGGGATCGACTTTGTCGGTCCATTCCCATCTTCTTTTTCTAATGAATATATTTTGGTCGCTGTGGATTACGTTTCCAAGTGGGTTGAGGCGATAACATGTGCTAAAGCCGACGGAAAAACGGTGGTGAAGTTTTTGAAAAGAAATATTTTTGCGCGTTTTGGTACACCTCGGGTGTTAATAAGTGATGGAGGATCTCACTTCTGTAACACTCAGCTTGACAAAGCTCTTGAGCAATATGGTGTGAAGCACAAAGTTGCTACACCATATCATCCTCAAGCTAACGGTCAAGCAGAGGTATCCAATCGTGAGATTAAGCGTATCTTAGAGAAAACTGTTTCGGCCTCGAGAAAGGATTGGGCAAACAAATTGGATGATGCATTGTGGGCGTATCGGACCGCTTTTAAGGCTCCGATCGGTCTCACACCGTTTAAAATGGTTTATGGTAAGAATTGTCACTTGCCGGTAGAGTTGGAGCACAAGGCGTTTTGGGCCTTAAAATTTTTGAATGTTGATCCAACTCTAAGCGGCGAAAAAAGAAAAGTACAATTGCACGAGTTGGATGAAGTGCGCCTTCAGGCGTACGATTCCAATAAATTGTATAAGGAACGTGTAAAGTCTTATCATGACAGAAAAATTGTCATCAAACAGTTTGAGGTCGGACAGCTGGTCTTATTGTTCAATTCTCGATTAAAATTGTTTCCCAGAAAACTAAGATCTAAATGGTCCGGTCTGTTTCGGATTGTGGAAATCAAACCCTATGGAGCAATCGTAATTGAGGACACAACGTCAAAGGAAAATTGGACAGTTAATGGCCAGAGGCTGAAAGTGTATCTCGGTGGAGGTTTCGAGCGGAATCCCGCAGTTGTGCCTTTCCGCGATCCGTGAGGTCACGATGGACCATCGAGCTTAGCCGACGTTAAACAAGCGCTTGTTGGGAGGCACCCCAACATTGTAAGTATTTTTGCTTTATTTTGCTGTTTTTAGTCATTTTGGCATTTTGGACATTTGGAAGTGTGGCAGCAAGAAAGACCTGTAATTTTGAAAAAACTGTCTTGTTCTCTGGCTCATTCGCACTGCGAATCTGGGGCGAGCATTCGCTAGCCATTCGCACTGCGAAGCTGGGGCAAGTATTCGCTGTCCATTCGCACTGCGAACGTCAGCGTACCTGCCTGGGTTATATTGCTGCCACATCATTAAAAGTGAGGGTTTTATGGGTGGGCCAGTACGTAGGCCCAAAACTAGTGTTGAAAGGCTGAGAACTTGGGGGGACCAAACCCTAGTCCCTCACTCTCACTCTCAACTGTAACCAAAAGGAAAAAAAAAGAAGAAAAACCCTCTCAAAAACTCTTTCCCTCTCACGTGCAATTTTGGGCCACTTTTTCTCTTCTTTTGTACTCAACTGCCATTTCCTAGCAAGGTTAGAATTCCTTTTCTCTGAACTTTCTGATTAATTGAGTTTATTTGTTAATTATGCATATGAATGTGTAGGAAGTTTTGGGGTTTGAATTCTGGGTTTGGTTAGTCAATGCATGTCTAAATTTTTGCTGGATTTTAAGTTGAGAAGACCTGTAGAATGTTGTTATGTGTGAAATCTGGGGGCTGCATAAATTTTTCAACATTTTCGTGCATTCGCTGGCTTGTTCGCACTGCGAACCTGGGGCGAGCGTTCGCCAGGCTTCGCAGTGCGAATGATCTAGCGAGCAGCCCAGATTTTGATTTTCTGATAAAGCATTCTGTTGCATGTCTGTCCTTAATTCTAATGTTTTGTTTGAGTGTTTTTGTGTGGACTTGTTTGTCATTGGTGCAGATGGGTCCTAAAACCTTGATGAGAAAAAGAAAGACATCCACATCAAGACAAGCGCCGGTCCGTTTTGATGAGACCCGGTTCCGAGGTATTAGACAAGCTCAGAGGTATGAAGTGTTAGAAGGAAGGACCATCCTTGCGGAAAGGAGGTTTGTTCTGAATGAGCAGGGAAGTTATCATGCCATTGCTGCCCTGTTAACTGCAAAAAAATGGGATACACTGATAACTCCTGTTGATTCATACGATGTGGAAATGGTTCGTCAGTTTTACGCCAACGCTCTTCCTGATGAGGGCGATCTGTTTACTTGGACTACTTTTGTTGGCGAGAAAACGGTAAGGTTCGACAGAAGAACTATTAACAGAGTTCTTGGAGACCCCCTTCCACTAAGGGCTAGTGAAGAGGATAGGTATCATGAGATGCTGTGTAATTATCCTGATATTGCCACAATGACTCGTGATCTCCTACGCCCAGGTAAAAGTGTAAAGTTTAATCATTTAGGCGTGGCTGTTCGATATCACCGTGAGGATATGGTGCCTTTGGCTCAACTTGTTTTACTTTTGGTTGTGACCAACATTACGCCAAAGTCACACTCCTCCACAGCTCCGATTCGTTTGGCTCGCCTTGTCCACAGTATCCTTACTAACGTGGAAATTGACGTCGCAAGGATCATTGCTGATGAAATTAGGGCCATCGTTGAGAGTGGGTTTGGTGGGACTGCTTCGAGGAAGAATGCCCCTCTTGCTTTCCCTTGTTTGATTATGACCTTATGTGTTGATGCTGGAGTGACTTTGCCTTCGCGCCGTCAAGTTACTGTGCCGTCGACTATTGATGATCAATATGTTGACAAATTCTGCAAACCAAAGGGTGCTAGAGCTGAATCATCTGGGGCTAGTGCTGGTGCTGAGACCGGTACAAGCGAGGGTGCTGCTTCTGGATCTCACAGCTTCTATCCATATCAGCAGGAGATCTGCCAATATAATTGGGATTGGATGGCTGCTCAGCAGCATGCCATGACTGATATTCATGATTCTTTGCAGGTTCTCCAATTGCAGATCTGCGACCCTTCTACGCAGCACACTATGATGTCGAGGGAGCAGTTCCTCGCGCATGCTGGATGGCCTGAGGCCAGGCCTGTTTTCAGTTGGGGAGAGGATGCTGCTGAGCATGATGCTGGGGAGAGGGGAGATGGCGATGATATTATGATTTTTGATGATGATGATGAGGGGCAGAGGACGGATGTAATAGGGACTGAGCCTGAGGATGATCCGGGTACTGATATTATCGAGACGGAGTCCGAGGAGGACTGATTTTTGTACACTTCCTTTGGTCATCAAAGTGAAGTTTCTTGTATTTTGTTTTTTCTGCTTTTACTAGTCTAATATTGATGTACTCGTACTAGTATGGTACTTTTTGGATTATGTAGGTGTTTTATACACCAGGCACTTTATGATTATTATTAGTAATGATTATGGTTTGCAGTAAAATTTTTTGTTTCGCTTTACTAATAAATTGTTGGTTTTTAATTATAGTATTAAGTGTGTTTTTGTTGTAAAGTGTTATTAAGAGTTGAATTCTTCAGTTGACGAATGTTCAACTCTTAAACTGTGCATATGTGTTTATTTCGATGTTTCTTCTTTGTGGTGGAATTTTGGGAAGTAGTTTGGACTCTTGATTTTAAAGGTAGATTCCTCCAAGATGTGAGGGCTATGATAGTACCATAAGCATTGTGTTGCAACAAGGTATATCGTTACCTAGTTCGAGAATTTTTTTTTTATGTTTTAGAACTTTGTGTCTTGGTGTGATTGAAAATGTTGTTTCATGTTACAACTTCCTTTGAATGCATGTGTCATTTTAGGATCAAAACCATTAAAGTGAGAAGCCTCCAAGGTTACTATATGCTAAGGATTGTGATGAATGTTGTCTTTACTTTTAATTCATGCCTTATCTTGTGACCATGTGATTTTGTGGAAGTATGAGAAGTGATCAAGGCACTTGTTTGAATTTGAGCACAACTATGTCCATATATTAATTCACCCGTGAGTAGTGAGCAGTTGGTAGCCCCTTTGAGCCTAATTAGTTTAGAACTCAATTGAATGATGAACTTGTTTTATGTACATAATTTGCAAGTTTGGTTCATCATTGAATTTTGTGAGTTTCTAACATTTTCTTCTTTAACCTTTGAAAATTGTATACTTTGACTTCCTTGCCTTTAAGGCAAGGAACATTCACTTTAGGTTGAGTTGAAAATGAGTTGGGGAGAATAAAAAGAAGATGGGTGCATTACTCCAACTTTTGAAAAATTTTCAAGCAAGCATGTACAGAAAAGAGTGTGAATATGTTGTACAAAAGAGAAAATGCTTGCTTGAAAAAAAAATAATAGAATCAATAAGTGTGCACGGTAGTTTGTGAAGGTGGAATGAAAAATTGGTGAAATGAAGTGTGTTGTGTGAATATGTAAATTGTGAATGTTCTTTTGCTTCGGCAATTTCGTTTCAATGGCCATTAGAAATGTCCCTTTTTTGTTCACCCGACCAAACTACAACCTTGAAGTCCTTAGTGATTTTTTACTTCCATGATTTCTGTTATGATCATTGAGATACGGTATGAATTGCTTAGTATTACATCATTTGTCATTTGAGTGTAATTGTCCCGTGTTTGTATGCACGTTTGCCTTCAATCCTTTTTCGAAGAGGAGTGTAGAATGACATATGCAGGATGAGTTAGTTGTTTCTTGAAACATTGTTTGAAATTGTTTAAGTCGCAAGTTCTTTTTCATATCAAATTCTTGAATTGTGTAATTGTGCATTGTTGTGATCGTTGTTTAGTTGAGCCGTTTTTCGCGTCTTGGTTGAATTGAGTGCTCGAGCAAATCCTCGTGAGAGGCATACTTTGCTTGAGGACAAACAAAGAGTTAGTTGGGGAGAGTTTGTTAGATGTCAAACATGTTATATATTTGTATGGAATATTTGGCATTTTTCATTTCTTTCTTGCGGTAAAGTGTGAATTTAAGCGGTAAATGGAGTTGTTATGCTTACATTGGAATATATGGGTGGAGCTTGTAATTTGTGTGTTAATGTGCAGGTATAGGCATGAAAGGAGCAAAATGGTGAACACATGGAACCAATGCAAGTTCCATTGAGTTTTTATTGCTGCAACAGGGTGTTCGCAGTGCGAACAATCTGGCGAAGGCCCAGCGAAGGTTCGCACTGCAAAGTACCAGCGAAGGCGCCAGCGAATGGAGGCAGTGAGCTCCAGGTTTTCAATTACCTTGTGTTCGCACTGCAAACTCCTAGCGAGGGTCCAACAAATGTTTGCTGGCTGGTTCGTAGTGCGAAGGTGCTGGCGAAGAGAGGCAGTAAGTTCCAGTTTTGAGAATTTTGGCTCGCTAGTTTATTCGCAGTGCGAATGAAGCTAGCGAATGATTCGTAGTGCGAATGAAGGGTTCGCACCCACGATTTCTGCTTGGGGCGGTTTAAGTCTCAGAGGCACTTAAAGTGCCATTTTTTCCACATTCGCAGTGTGAATGGATTGCTCGCAGTGCGAATCATGCAGAATTCTGCTATGTATAAATAGAATTTCACTTTTTGTAAAGAGGATCTTTTGTTCATTTTGATCCAAAATCATAGTTTTCAGTCTTGGAACCATTGAAGCTTGTATTCTCACTTGGAGAAGCTGATTTTGAATCCATTCTCGATTATTCGTCGTGGATGCTTATTCATCTCCTCTCTTTACTTGTTATCCAAGCTACATGAGTATGTGTAGCTAAACACTCTATGTTGAGGTTAGATGTAGTTGATTCTGTTTTTATGTATTGCTTTTGATCTTTTGTATATGAACAAAGTCTTTGATCAATACAGATGAAGTTGTTTTCTCTTAATGCTTTAAGTTTGATTTGTTTTACTCTAGACATAGATTCCACAAATCTTGGCCTAACAATTTCATCTCTTAAAAACCAAACTCTAGACATAGATTTGGGATTTACTATTCGCATTGTATTGATCTTAATGATCGTTGTTTAGATTGTTAGCGTGAGACATCATCTAACAGTTTAAACAACGGCACTCACGATCTCGCTTTAGACATAAACGTAGTCGGGAGGATACGCGGTTATATTGGTCAGAAACCGAGTTCATATGCTTGATTAATCGTTTATACATGGAAATGATTAGCAAAACCTAACCTTAACATGCTTTTATAAAACCTTTTACAAAACCTTTGTGACAAATTAATCTTTGCTACAAGTGAATGATAAAAACAATTGAGACTTTTGAAACCGTTAACTTAGAATATCGCAACTATTGAAAGGCAAGCATCTAATATCATACAGTCCCTGTGGATACGATAAAAACAACCCACACTATTACTCTTCTAACGCATGTTCATCACAGTTGTTGAAGGATTGGTTATAAAGGGGAATTACTTTAACTGGAATATATGGAATCCAGCAATGCCATAATTTCCTTTATAAGGGAATTGTCTTGTAGGAATAAACTTTAACCCAGTGTAGAACAATGCCCTTTTTCCTTGGGAGTTTTCCATGCTAAGAGAGAGACATTGGATTGGATGTAAATAATCCAGAGGCTTGCCACTTACAACAATTAGATGAAAGAGGAAGATTTACCAGGATAAAAGAGGGACCACAGCTTGGATTTTTTAATCAACAAGTGTGCCACTTACAGCAGTTATCTGGAATTAGGTTTTTTTATTTTCTGTTTTGATGTGTGATGTATAGAGAAATGTCTTCCTACAGAGAGAACTCTTGATTTCCTCTGAGGAAATGTTGATTTTTGTGTGCCTTGATCAAAGCCCAAGGTTGAAGCTAAAACGTTGACTCTACTAGGGGAGTTTTATATCTGTCTTGTATAAAGCCCAAGATTGAGCCTGAAAAGGGATTAACTCTATTAGGGAGATTTTATCTATCTTGTACAAAGCCCAAGATTGAGGTTGAAAAGATTGACTCAGCTGGAGAGTATGACCTGTCTTATACAAAGCCCAAGATTGAGGTTGACTCTACTGAGGAAAATCATTATACAAAGCCTAAGAGGAGGCTGTTGGGGAAATTCTTATATGAAGCCTAAGAGGAGGCTGGCTTGTACTGAGGATTATTGAAATCCAAGAGCAAGTCCAAATTGTATGTGATGGGGAATCCATAGGTTTTTCTCTTTCTAGGGATTTGAAGAAAAGTTGAAACATCAGAGACCAAGAGGCTCTGATTCTACTGAGGATTTGTTCGTGGTAATTTGACCCTAGCTAGGGAATTTCTTAAAAATGAAAGCTTAAAGATTGAGTTTGAAAACCCTATGGAGGTTTTAACTCTACTGGAGATTGGTATGTTGATGAAATGATCATGGTTTTTCCTGTGTTTTTAGGAAACTTGAGGGCTTCTTTGAGATCCAATAGGAGATTGAGACTTTCCAAGTCTACTGGTGTAAAGAGGTTGACTCTTAATTGGAGAATGATCTTTGAATGATGCCCAAGAAGAGGCTGAGACTGTTGGTTTTAAGGGATGAGAAACAACCCTATAATGGTTTGATGTTTTGGAACTCTGACTCTCTTGAAG
Source organism: Lathyrus tuberosus (assembly GCA_022829125.1). Lineage (NCBI taxonomy): Eukaryota > Viridiplantae > Streptophyta > Magnoliopsida > Fabales > Fabaceae > Lathyrus > Lathyrus tuberosus. The sequence goes on from JALAZF010000158.1 coordinate 12,442,419, forward strand.
ATTGAACTAGTAGAGATGACTAAGTTTTGTCCTATACCTGTAGGAGGCCTTTAGGTCCTTGTACTAAGCCCAAGAGGAGGCCGAGACCTTCTAAGAAGCATATGGGTCCTCGTACAAAGCCCAAGAGGAGGCTGGGGATGCTTTTAGGAAGCCTGTGTGTTCAAACCTAAGAAAAGTTCAAGAAAGGTTTCACCGGGAATAAGTCATTTCCTTACAGAACAATTCTAGGTTTTGAAGAAATTCAAAAGAGGTTCACTGGGAATTAATCCTCTTTGGGGAAATGAATTTCTTGTACACAATACTTCTAAGTTAGGACAGTCTTGAGAAAAGTTTCACCGGGAATAATGCCTTTCTCTGTTCCATATTGTATAAGCCCAAGAGGAGGCAAGACTGTATCTGGAATTTCCTATGGGGAACTAGTTTTGACTGTGTTGAAAGAGTAACCACTGGTTTGATCTAGACTTAGACCTAACTGCTGGGGAAAACTCTAGGCAAATATATACAAGTATATACAGATGAAATATATAAACAAGCATATATTAAAAAGATAGTGGGACTTACAGTTGTGCAAGCCCAAGCATAGTAACTACAGCTGTATGGTTAGTTATTCAAGAAATTGAAGAAAGTTTTGATGATACTTTGAATTTGAATCTAAATCAAAGAGAAAGTTGTTTTAAAAGGAATTTTTGAGCTTACACTCACAGGGAGGCCCAAATGATCTTTTTGAAAAGGCGACGACCGCGTCGTATTTTTGAAAATCACAGAGGCACCTATACCATGACTGAGGCCCAAATTATTGTATTTTACAAAATGGATGGGTCTTACACTCTATTAGAGGCCCAAGAGTTTATTTTTATACAAGAGTTGAGACTTATAACTCAAGGAGAGGCCCAAATGAAGAACAGCGATCACACCATTATTTTGAAAATCGCGTAGGGACTTCTTCAATGACTGAGGCCAAAATTATTTATGTACAAAGGAGGTTGGGTCTTACACTCTATTAGAGGCCCAAAAAGTGTTTGAAAAAGAAGGAAAATGGGACTTACAACCAAAGGGAGGCCCAAATGAAAATTGTTTTGAAAACAACAATCGCGTCGAGATTTTTAAAATCGTATCGGGACTTATACAATGACTGAGACCCAAAATGGTTTATTTACAAAGGGATGGCACTTACACTTTATCAAGAGGCCCAAGAGTTTTGAAATTAAGTTTTGAGGGTGAAAACAATTAAAACCCTAATTTGATTTTAATATGCATTTTAATTTGAATAAAAATTAATTAAAATGGTCAAAATTACCAAACATGTATGAAAAACAAGTTGTGATTTTGGATTAATGTTTGAAAAATCATATTTCATCCATAGAATGATTTGAAAATCATTTGAATTTGAAAAATCAAGAGAAATAAATATTTTTAAATGCTTAAAAACAAATAAAAATAAATTCTTTACAAAAATATTAAATATATAAAATAAATAATATTTTTGTGAAATTTTTGTAGAATAAAATATTTTAACATTTTTGTGAATTTTCAAAAGAATAAACTCAAAAACATTAAAATCCAAAGAGAAATTAATTTTTGAATCAATTAATAAAATTTACTAAAATTCAAATATTCAAAAATTCAAAAAAGGGCGCCAAGAACACATGTTCTTGGTTGCGCGTGCTCTGGTTTTCCAGATTTGCAAAAACCTCTCTATCTCAATGAATACGTGATGATATCAAACGATTCAAACATCAATCTTGCTCGCTTTTGATCAAGGAACATGATGGTGGTACTTAATTTCATTTATTTTAAGTGTGGAGTGAGATAATTGTGATGAACACAGAAATCCTAGAATTTGCAAAAACTATCATGAAATCCTATACACGAATGAAACATGGCAATTGATTGAGGGTTATCACTCTATGAACTACCAGAAACAAGTTGGTAACATGAAAATGAATTGATGATGCATGTAATATAGAGTTTGAAGGCTTCAGACTTACCTCTTGTAGCTGGTGATCAAATTTGATGATGGAGATGTTACAGATGTTATGCAATGATTTAGACAACTTCAGTGGACCTTATGTAAAGTGTATGAATGCTTGGAATGGATGGAAAGCACCTGGATCACTCTGTGGTACCTCAACTGCAAATGACCTCTAGGATGGCTATGGAGGTTTGTGATTTTGGTGTTACAGATGAAGGATGAGTGTTTGAACAACTTATATATGATATATTTGATGTGTTTGGATCATTAGCTGTGGTGGATTTTCTCTCTAACTCAAAATTCGATGGTGACTTGCAAAATAAGGCAATTCTGGTTTTTTGAAAGAGATTTTGAGGAAAGCATCTGTTATGGTACTTTGGTGTACTCAAACTGACCACAAATGAGCTCTATTTATAGTGTGTCAAGTTTATTTTGGCAGGAATAGTGAATGGTGTCTGGTACAATCCATTGTCCATTGGTTTTCAAAAGGAATCTCAAGTCTCCTCTAACCATTGACTTGAGTCAATCTTGCAGCCATATGGTCTTCTGTTGCAGGGATAAGGCTTGACTTATTCAGTTGGATTTGCTTCAGTCCATGCCACCTTGATGCATCCATTGAATGCTCCATGACAACTTTTAAGTTTTTGGCTTTTGCATCATTAGATATCACATGCATACATGATGATCTTTTGTCTTGGGAGGCTTGTGGCTTAGAGATCTTTTACCTTGATCTGATCCTTAATGTTTCTATAAGGATTACAAGACTTGTAATTGCACAAATTATCCAATTCGAACAAATGACCTATAATCTGCCTTGGGAAGAAATCAGTTTTTTGTGCCATGTTCCAAGGGTTGTAACTCCTTGCTCAAATTGAATTTGGAGATGATCTGGTACTTGTTGGAAAGCTCTCATGACATACTTTAACTTTGATGTCCATCAATGGACCTGGTTTAGCTTGGATCAAGGTGAAAAATCGCCATAAAGTTGGTGAAATTTCAAGATAGATTCTGTCCAAAATTTCACTAAGTGTTGGAAAAAATGGTCATTTTCATGTTTTTGTGATTTTGATCAATCCATAACTCAAAATCCATGAGGATTTGGAATCTTTTGTAGTTGACACTTTTGAATTATATCATGTGAACTTTTTTTTGAGCTTTGCATGGAAGAAAAAGGCCTTAGGGTTTGGGAGTTATGACCTTGCAAAGTTGGTACCAAATCCATTTTGTTCCATAACTTAGAAAAATTTAAGTTTCTTAAGGTTGCCCCTTTTGCAAGTAACCCTATTTTCCTTGATTTTTCTTGGTGGATGATGATCAAAACCATGCATTAACATTGTTTTTGACTTAGGGGAGCCATATTTGTGAAAATTTTCAAAAAGCCAAACTTGATTTTGGGCACAGTTGACTTTTTGTCAAATGAATTCCAAATTGTGTGATCCTCTATGCAATTAGGTTCTTGACCTAATTCAAACCTAATGGATGGATTCCATAGGTGTTTTAGGGTGTCTTGAATCATTTCCCATGGTTTGGGAACATGTCTTGGTCCAAAGTCAAAGGTACAATTGACTTTTTCTTCAAAACCCTATTTGTGGTCCAGATGAATTTGAAACTTATGAATCAAGCTTCTTGGATCAATCCATTATTGTAAATGGATCAATGTGGTGTATTTGAGGCCCTCAAATCATGTCTTGAGATCTTGGTTCATGTCTTACCTCAAAAGACGACTTAGGGGTGAATTAGGTCAAGAAACCCTAATTCCCGATTTTTGACGAATGCTTCCTCTGAGGCCATCTTGACTTGATGATGGGACTCATAAGGTTCCTTTGAGAATTTTGGATCATGTTTTGAATTATTGGCTCATACCCAGAGGAAAATTTTCATCTGGAGGCCTTGGTCGACCAAAACCCTAATTTGGTGACACTGGCGATCTTGAGGCTTGATCCACTTGGAATGTTGCAACCTTGTGCTTGATTCTTGATATGGGAGACCTCTTGATCCTTCAAGGGTGTTTGAGAGGTTAGACAAGTTGAAGATTATGTCAATTCTTGATTGATCCTCTGTCTAAGTGCTCTGAGAGGGCTCCAAACCCTAATTCTTGATTGTAGTGAATGCTCAACAATCCTTGAGGAGATTGATGAGGCATTGAGGTACATCCATATTATGGTGATGATTTTCACAATGATGGGAAATCTTGGTGGTCAAAATTTGGGGTATGTCACCTACTTTCTAAGGCAAGGTAAAAATTCAAACAACAACACGTGGTTGAGGGTTCAAGAAAACAAATAATCAACATCCATTCAAAAAGGTGAACTAATACTCATAGACAAACATCAAGTTCAAAAATAACATGAACATTGACAAAAAGGCTCAAAAGGGGTTAACAAAAGTACACACACTCACAAGGTGAATTGACTATTTGATTAGGTAGTTGTGCTAAATAATCCAACAAAATGCCTTGATCATTTTCATGCTTTCATACAATCAACACAAACAAAAGATTAAAGATAATGAAATCCAATTAAAACAAGAATTGTGGCCTCCAGCATATATGAACAATGGAAAGCTTCCTCACATTTGGGGGTAAAAAGGGAACTAAAGAGATTCAATCAAAAAAACTAGTAATGTAAAAGAATGAATGGCATGGAATTTGTACGAATGAAAATTTTCCTAAACATCTTATGCTATAGAAAGCGATAAATGAGTATCTGCGTGTACCAACTTCAAAACAATATCATTATCATACATCTGCAAGTTGAAATGGTCAAGTTGAAATGGTCAACTTGGAAAATCACTTCAAACTTCCTCAAGATACTCAAAACAAGCTTTTGGACAAACACAAAAATAAAAAATTAAAACAAACTACTATAAACATACTAAAAGATTGGATGAAATTGAATTAAACAAGTTGAAAAGTAAAGATTTGAGAATTTTAAGAACTGGTCCAATTTCAACTTGTTTAACCAATTCACAACACTACATATACTAATACAATAAAAACAATAAAGAAACTAAAAACAATACAACATGCTTGCTTTACGTCATAAGCTCGACGCCTATTATTTACAAACCAGCACGTTGCTTCGGAAGAGCCAAATGCTTTCACTCCCGCCTTTGCTCTCATCTCTTCGAGTCTAACCGGAACTACACATATAACCACACTTTTCGGAAACGTGAAGAGAAACAAATATATACACTATATTCACAAGTATGCAAAACATGTAAAATTCACAAATATGGTAAACATATACAAGTATCAATATAAACAAGTGAAAATAGACAATATATACGATATCTACAAAACTCAAAAACAAAGAAACTATCGCAATGCGATCCAATAAAAACACCAATCCCTAGCAACGGTGCCATTTTGTTGGTGCGGTATAGCGGTAAGCAACAAAAGTTTTTGGAAGTATTTTTCCGGGAAATTATCGTGTCCACAGAGATTAGTGTTATTGAACTGTCGTTCGACAATTTAAATGTTATTGAGTTTGGGTTAAAATGGGTTTAAAGTAAATGCGGGAATTAAAACTTATGAACAAAAAAGAATACATTCTTTGGAGCGGAAAACTTATCAAGCATGAATTTACACTACTCAAAACAAACTTAAACATATTAATCAATCGCACTTAACATACAATGCTCATCAAATTATCACGTATCGCTCACAACAGTGTCCATCTCTGCAACACTGAGCTGAGAGAACAACTGTATTACTCTCGTCGACGATCTCTTAACTGACTCAAATAACATGGAAGCATTATGCTTCGATACCCACAAGATTTATGCTACTGCCTCTACATTGAATTTCACTCTTCTGGTTTGCCTCAGGCTCGCCCGACGAGCTCAGAGCGAGAGCTGACAGTAGAAAACATTCAACATATTGTTTTCTTCATAACTCTCGAACCGTATTCCGTTTGAGGCCCGGTCAGAAGCATCAGAAAGCTTATTCAATGATCTATCTAACAATGACTAAATATCAATGCTTGAATAACTACAAAAATGAGATAAAATTAATTAAACTCAATGATATTTACACGAAAATACTAGTATACACTAAATATACACTTTTACAAACAAATTGGAGTTTTATTCAAAGAATTCAATACAAATGAATCGATAAGTGCCGCAAAACTACTACTTAAAACATGACATTTTGGCACTAAACTGTACCCCAAATAATCATAATAATATTATCATTCACCACTTGAAGTTTTGATTCTTGGATAAAACATACATCTTCTTTCCTTTATGAAATCATCTGACGGACCCTCCTCCTCTTGAATGAGGATCCACACACTCTTATGTTGAAATATACCAAATTCATGGCACCCTTGTTGCAGCCACCCTCTTATCTTCTACAATTTTTGCATCCCTAGATTCCAACTCTCTGATCACTCCTTCGAATAATTCATCATATTTTTCTCCCTTCATACCTAAATCCTTAATAATCTGCCATACCTTTGTTGGGACGTCATCCAAGGATTTTCGGATACAGGGATTACCTTAATTAACATCAGCATCACTGCTAGAATCACAACACAAAATGGAGCCACTAGAGTATCTTGAATTCGAATCCTCATCCGCCACTGGGTTCGCTAACGAAGAATTAAGCACGATGTGGTTCTCCCTAATTTTATTTATTGAGTGTATCAACGCAGAGAAATAAGAAGGTGAGAAGGGAATATTAATGTTCTCATATATTTCCTTCATAAGCTTAGTCTTCTTGAACTTGGACCCAGAAACGAGCCCAATAAGCCTATTTGGAGAAAAGGAAATAGGATCAAACGGATCCAGATCAAGGCCCAATGCTCCCTCACAATTAGTGGGTTAATCCATTGTGCCAAGACCTAAACCCGCTTTGATAGCTTCATATTGCTGTCCTATCATAGACTCTCTACTTACTTTATCAATTATCGTCAATCTGTCTCTACTATTGGATTTATCACATCTTCTAACAATTTCCTTTTTACCGACAATTCCACTAACCTCGCAAATGTCCACCTCGGCTAATACATGTGTTTCAATAGGTACGTTTGCAACCCTGTCAGACTGACCCGCCGAATCCCCCCACCTTAGTTTGTAGGCCATAAGCATGATTTTTGGACATAGCCCTATGCACATTGGAATCTACACCATCGTTCTTCTCCCCTTCCTCAGATGTTTTAGAGACACTTTCGTCCCCATCGGAATCATCTCCCTCAAAATTTGATTTCATCGTCTCAAAATCCACTCCAGAATCTTTACGGATAGAAATGTGTTTCGGTCCATGAAAGTCTTCTACTAGCTTGATTCTATAAATTTTATTATTGATTTCCACATTAAATATTTCATCAAGGTTCATTGAAAACTTGGTTTTAATAAGAAATCTTGCCACATCAAAGAATTTATGTTTCTTTGTGTCCTCATCACAAGTAACAAATTCAGCCACACACCCTGAGATAAACATAAAGAATTGAGGGGACCACACATGATATGCAAACCCAAAAAACTTCATCCAAGTAAGTCTTTCATTGTCTACATCATCAGGGGACCAAGGATGAATGTCTTCAAACCACGAACTTACCAAGTTTTCATCTTCCCTAACAATTGAACTTACAACACCCCTCGTGGATTCTTCCAACAGGCACAAATTCGGTCCTAGTGGAGTCGCTTTGACCATAAATTAACCTTCCATATTTTTGCGGTGGGAATTGGATATCAAGCTATTAATTAACTTGAATCACAAATCATGAAATTCACCACCGATCTTTAATTTATCCAAGGGAAAGGAAAAGAACGAATAACCCAAAAGTATGCAATGCAATGCAAAGCCAAAGAGAATCTAAGGTTCGGGGGTTGGTTATACCTAGGGAAGGTGCTAGCATCCTAAGTATCTATAGTACTCTACATGAACCTCTTGTCTTATTGTGTTATTTGTTATTTGTCTGCTAAAGGTGAAAGAAAACAAAGACCTAAGGTGCTACTCCTAAGTATGCTCGCCAAGACATCGTAGCTCGTGCCTACGTATCCTGATGGGAATGGAATCAGAGCATTCGTAGTTCCCCTTACTACGGGGTAAAAGGGTGTAAAAAAGAAAAGGTTGCTCGCCAAGGATTGACTTTGTGCCTACGTATTCTCAAAAGGAACTTTGAGAAATCAGAGTGTCCGTAGTTCGGACTACGGATAAAAGCAATGTTTGTTGGTTGGTTAGGAGAAGCGACAAGTCATCATCTTAAGTAGAATACTCGACTTAACCACCACAAACATGTGGAAGATGGATCTTTGCTTCACATTAAGAGAAGGACTCTAACTCGGATATCGGGTCGACGAGTATGCCACATAGCTCTCTCAAGCGGAAAAGAATCAACGTCTTTCTCAACTATGTCATGTGATAAAAGAATTACATCTCAACTAGGGATGACTCATGTATAATTCTCTCATGGGGGAAAAAAGGGAGACTAACTGTAAGTCGTCTAATTTAACCTCCTAAGGGAAACTATCCTAAGAGGTATCTGTCTAAAGTCAAGAATCTAAGTGTGTACATCCTAAGGTAATCAACTTATAGGGAAAACAGGGGATCAAGCAAAGAGGTAAAATGCAAATGAAGTGCAATGCACATGAATGTAAAGTCAACTACAAGTCCTTCCCTTGGACTCAAACAGAGGCAAATATGAAGATCTGAAGACCACAAATGAGCATCAGATAAGATAGGCATCATGAAGATAATATACAATGAGCAAATAGCAAAATATCAAGTGTCATGGCAAAAGACTAATCAAGAGAAGGATCTAAACATGAGTCAAGTAAGCATACAAACACAATTCATCAAAACCTTTCAATCATAAGACATGGCAAAAAGAATGATCATGCATCAACATATGATCTCACAAGAAACACACAAGCATTTCAAATTTAATCATCATAATCAAAACTTCACAACATCTAAACACTAAACATGATGCGCAAACAGAGCCTACTTCGAGGTAGGACTTCAGATGTACTCAGTATGCTCCTAGCATGGAATTAAAACCTAGAATGAGGCATGAAAGAGAGATAAATCTGAGTTTCAAGTGGTACCTAACAGAGAAAGGTTCGTTGCCTCTTCAACACGCACAAAAAAACTCAAAAATACTTGCAGAAGCTTCACACGATCAATCAATACTCAAGCGCTTAGTGTCACCAACCAACAATCAGGATCAACGACCAAAGATAAAATCAATGAGAAATGCCACGAAGAAATTCCAAGAAATCACTAAAACTCTCAAAATATTTACAAAGATTTTCCAATTATTTTTTAGTAATGATACTTAATAGAAAAGAACACATCAAAATGAAAAAATAACAAAAGCTTAAAAAAATTGAAAGAAGGAATAAACAATTCCAATTGGAATAAAAATTAGAAATAAAAATAAAGGGAGAGGGGGACTAGTGCTGGCAATGAAGGGTGGTATAAAACAAAACGGGCCTCATGGCCCATTCAACCCAAACACAACAGAATATGCTTCAAAACAAGAATAATGTTTCAACGCAGAAAACCATCAGTACGGCAAAAATAAAACCCAGAAACAAGACTGCTCGTTAGGTTGCTCTTGAAGCAAAAATTGGTAAAGAAATAACGCATTCAAAATCATCAACATCATTGTGTGACACTTTCTTTTGCACGAATCAGCCCGTATCTCTCTCTCTCGTCCTTGCTTGATTCACTCTCCCTCTCCCTCGTTCAAGCTTTAACTTTTTCAGGTTTGCGTTTTGTTGCGAATCTCGCTCAATCTTTCATCTTCCCTTCTCGGATTTCATGATTCTCTTTCGGAGGAATCACAGTGGTTTTCAGAGATTGATGGAGGTTTTGAGATGTATGTTGATGTTTATTGATGTATGGGTGTCTTCGCCGCCGGCGGTTTGTAGAGGTTTGAATCTGTGATGTTTGGTCATTGAATGTTGTGAAGTTTGGTGGAGAGTGAAGGGAGAAAGATGGTGAATGAGGCGTGTGGTTCTTGTTTGTCTATGAGCAGTAAATCAAAAAATGTGAATGAGAAGAGATATGTAGTATGAAGTAAAGGTGAGTTGTGTTTATAATGGAAGAAGCATGATGAAGGCAAAGTGAGAAGGTAAGATCAATTCTTTTTTAGAGGTTGTTTTCAGAGAGTGTTTATTGATTTTCTTTTCAAGAATCGTTCCTATCTTTTGTTCTGTATTCTTCCTCTTAAATTTTCAAACCTTGCTTTTCTGTCTTTTTTCATTGTTGTGATGTCTACCTCAATGCAGGTCTGGCTGTTATTGTCCTATGCTACAGGTTTTGTCCTTTAGAGTCTTGTGGAATTGTTTTGGCATTGCAGTGGTAAAGTCTTTTGCAGGTCTGGCTGGTGCATTGTGTAGTCTTTGTGGTTCTTCTGCAGAGGGTTTTGTTTTGGGGTGGGTTTACAGTGTGGCTTTAATAGGTTTTGGTCAAGGTGTGATACAGAGGTTTTGTTTTAATGAAAGTGTTACAGCAGGCTGGTGGCAGTACACATTGGCACACCTCTCTCTTTTTCTTCAAATGGCTTTGTGTGAAAGGTGGGCCATTGTTGTACAGGTCTTTGTTTGTACAAGTTATATCAATGTGGCATATTGTTTGTGTATGGTCTGGTCAATGGCTTTTACTATTTTTTTTTTTACTTTTTGTGATTTTTATTGTACTAATTTTGTAAAGTAAAACAAATACAAATTGTACCAAAATTAAAACCTAATCTAAATTGAATAAACTTAAATTAAATTAAAAATTAAATAAAAAAAGTTTCTAACTAAAAAGAAATAATTAAAATAAATAATTAAAGTTCACTAAAATAAGAACCTAATTAACTAAGAAAATTTGAATTAACTTTAAATTAATAACGAAATTCAAATAAAGAAAAATAAAATAAAATTCTAATACTAAACTAATTTCTATTAAAAATTTGACTAAGAAAATAAAGAAAGAAAAAAAAGAAAGTGGTAAGAATGAAAATAAAGTTAACTACATTGATTCTAAATAAAAAATGAATAAATACGAACAAAAAAGGCCGGGTACCGAAATTCCCGAAAATAAACAAACCGCACCAAAATTAACAGCGTGGAATAAAATCATTTGGAAAAATACAGTGTTTTGTCAGATTTTGACATTAATTGGGACCGGCTTTCAGTTTGACTGATTCTGCTGTAAATTCCAACAAATTTATTTCAGCTAATAAATTGGGTATTATGCAAGATGAAATGCGTGGTATGTTATGCAGGCGATGCAGAAAAAAGAAAAAGAATCTTAGGGTCAAAAATTAGGGTGAGACACATATTTAAGGCTTCCTGGATGTTATATGTGGATCCAGATGTCTTCGCAACACCCACAAACACCTTACTAAACCTTTCCAAATCCACCTCTTCGATCGAATAGGACAAGTGAGCAAAACTTGGTTTTATCTCAGTTGCCACTCTTGGCTTCATTTCATAGTTGTTCCTTCCCACCACCTGGGCGAAGGACCTTCCTCTATTTCCATTAAACACAATATTAAATTATGGGTTCGCACCATCAACATAACTCATAAGCGCCTCCTTATTTGGTTTTAAGGGCATCCTAGCACTGCCACGCTTAAACCTAGGGATATAAGCAAAAATATTTTTGCCTAAGATTTGTATACTATTAAGTTTAGCAGCCATAAGTCTCTCATCCTTTACCTTTCTAAATCAAACAAATCCATATCTCTTACCCCTCTTGTCTCTTTTTGCCGGTATGAACACCTCCCTAACCAAACCATAATCCTTGAATACTTCAGACATTTCCTTAGCCCCATATCCATCAGGGACCTTCATTCAGAAGAATGAGGAAATCACTTCGTCGCTTCCCACATCCTTCCCCCTCCTATCAGACCATACGGAGCTTCTGCCATGTGTGACCCGCTTTCTTATATTCCTCGACGACGAAACAAAAAAAGTAAGAGCATCAAAATTCTTGCTGATTAGGTCCCTAATACGAAGATTAGAATTTTAAACCTTCATCTGCAACAAATCTTCTAATATTGATGATTGTATCTTACCTCTTCACATGTTGATCATACTGGTATTTTTTGCTCTTAAAGTGGGTGAAAGTTGGATTACAAATTTTATACCTTGGAAGGATATGATTTTCCCAAGTTAAACCGATGGCATCACCTTTTTGAGAATCAAGCCATAACTTGAATGTGGAATGTTAATAATATATTCTATTTCATTTTAATTAGTTCTCTCCCAATATAACATGAGTGATATGTTTCATCACTTTAAAGAAAAAAAATTGAAGGGTCGTAATTTAAGCTTCATCCCTTTTTAGTGACATTTATATGTAATTTATGTTGAGAATAACAAATGTGAGTAGTGTGGGGAAGTCCCACATTGGTTAGAAATATGGAGACTTGAGCATTTATAAATGAGAGAATCCATACACCTATCATCTTAAGGTTTTGGATTAGTATGTGGTGTGTCTCTCATAAAGGTGTGTTATTCATAAAAAAAAGGAAGATCCCAAACTAAAAATACTCCCTCGTGTTGACCTCCTAAATAGCCCCATTAATGGTATCATGAGTCTTTGGTTTGAGTGAAGGGACTGACTCACTTGTATCAAAAGTATCACCATATAGTCGTGTGTAGAGTGCCCCATTGATAGACTCACACTTAAGGGTGTTGGGATTTCGACGAATCCCTGGTATTGGAATTTCAATTGATTCTGTCTCTTGCTTTCCACTCTTCACTCGAGTGAATCAACCACACATTGGTTGCAAAATGATTCCGCTGCACATAAATTTGAGAAGAAAAGAAAAGAAAAAATGAATTGGGGAAGAAAGGGATAAATTAGGGTTTGAGAGAAAAGGGAAAAGAAGATTATTTCTGCAGAGTTTCTCTCTTCCTTTAAATTGAAGTGTTTTAATCTTTTCTCTATGCAACTGCATTATTATAATGATATGATATGTCCCTATTTATAGGTTAAGATTTCTTGCACACCAAACAAACTCCAACTAACCTAACTAACTCAGCTAAAACAAACAAATAAAGCTAAGTCTTAAATTTTGTTAAAGACACACTTCTTCGACATTTCGACATCTATATAATTTCTGCGCAGAGCATTTCAACAACAACAGACTCTGTCAAAAATGGTAACTTGACACAGAATTATATTCTCAACAGAGGGGAGTGTTGAGAATAACAAGTGTGAGTAGTGTGGGGAAGTTCCACATAGGTTAAAATTGTGGAGACTTGAACATTTATAAGTGGGAGAACCCTTACACCTATCACCTTAAGGTTTTAGGTCAGTATGCGGCATGTATCTCACATAAGTGTGTTTCTCATAAAAAAGGAAGACCCAAAAAAAAATGGTCCCTCGTGTTAACCCCCCAAATTGACCCCAACACTTTAGATACTACCTTTGCTCAAACTTACAAATAGTGTTTTTTTTTGCTGGTATAGGCCATAAATCAAGTTTTGTTTGTTGTAGTATCTTCACTTCACATGAAATATCCAGAGGCGACCTTAAGTGGTGATTGAACATTGGAAAAAGCATTGAGGTATGGCATCGACAAAAGCCTTGGTTGAAGAAAAATTATACTCTTTCTGTTCTTTTTGAATCATCATTTTTTTTTTACTTTTTACACATCAAAAAAATTAATATTGTTTGTTACTTTTCAAACTATAAATTTTCTTTTACCTATAATACCCCTAACTTTTAATTATTTTGATATATATTTTTCTCTCTACATAATAAATAATTAGGGGTAATTTTGGACAAAACTATAATCATTACTACTTTGAACTTTGTAAACGACACTTCAAAAGAAGCTTACAATTTCCACAAAAAACAACACTTAAAAAGGAATGGGGGAGCAATTAAGATGTTAAAAGTCTTGTTATGTTATGCATTGCTATATTTGTCAAGGGCCTACAATGGGTGACATGGAAGGGAAACAACACCACACCTTTCCCACAACATTTTCCTGATCGTCCGTTTATTAGGCCGAGCACCCATCATTTGGACATGGCTCTCATTTCTCAAATTCACTATGCCAAAAAAGACCTTTAGCAGCTTTTTTTTTTTGCCTTTAGCAGCGCTTAAAAGCGCTGCCTAAGGTGGCGTTGCTGTAGGTAAAGGTAGCGCTTTTTTTCCTTGGAAAAGCGTTGTCTTAGGTCCCTTTTAGGACCCCCTTTAGCAGCGCTTTCATAGGACCACCTTTAGGCAGCGCTTTTCCTTGAAAAAGCACTTTCGTAGGACCCCCTTTGGCAGCGCTTTTCAAAGCGCTTTCGTAAGACCCCCTTTAGGCAGCGTTTTTTTCAAGGAAAAGCGCTTTCATAGGTCCCCATTTAGCAGCGCTTTTAAAAGTGTTGTCTTATGTATACATTAGGACCCCCTTTAGGCAACGCTTTTTTTAAAAAGCGTTGTCTTTTCTAAAAGCGCTTTTTAAAAGCATTTTTCTCAAAATCAATTTTTTTGGAGCTTTTTTTTTGGCCAAAGTGCTGTCTACTGTGCATTTTTCTCCATAAGGCCTATTTTTTAACACAAAAACCTGTATAATAAACCTGTATAATTCAACACAAGCCTTTATTTCAAATCATAGGCCTTGTATACCATTATAATTCAACACATAGGCCTTGTATACCATTTTAATTCAAGACACATAAACCTTATAATAACCATTTTATATAGTTCAACACAAATCTCATACACCAAAATAACCATTATATATATATATATATATATATATATATATATAACTCAATACAAACCTCATATCCAAGTAAACATCCATAATTCTAATAACAACACTTCCAAAACTAATTACACCAAACATCCTAAAGATGAACCAATTCTAAACCTCATACACCAATTAAACTATACAACTTTCAAAACTATACAACAAGTTCCATAAACTATACATCAACTTCCATCACTTATACATCACCTTTGATAAACCTAACACAAAAGAAAGAAAAATAATATACCTTATATAATTCTCATTTCAATAATGTATTGACACCATTCCTCCTTTATTTCTTCCAATTTATCTTTCGTGTAGGTGGCACACTTGAATTTATCGAAGTACTACATGAAATAACATAATATGCATGATTTAGTTAAAAGTAATTAATTAGATGAAATATCTGACGATAAGTATTAAAATAAATCACAACTTATAAATCCATACCATGTTTGGAATCTCTATTTGTTCCAAATGAATAGTTTCTTTCATGAATCTCAATACAAAATAACCATAATCTATACCATTACGCTGACGAGGACACTACACATAGGAAAAAAAGTATGAATATGTATCAGGATATATAGTTTAAATTGTGTTATCAAGTAGCATCACTATTATAATAAAAAATGTGAACATATACCTATGAGAACAAGATTTGGTTCTGCAATTTTATCTCTAAGTTTTGATGATATCAAATGAGTATTTCTGTATGAACAATTTTGTACAACTAATGTTTGTTATTTGTGAGAACTTAACAAATAGGTTATGCTTCCGTAAAGTGGCGCGAACACAATGCTTAAAGGAAAATACTCCGCCTACACTCTTGAAAAGCATAACTCATTTTAAGATAATAAGAAGCTCACAAGACTCTGATACAAAAGGAAAAGAGAACGAGTTCTGAAGATCTGAAGACAGAGGTTCTGATTGAACGAAGTCCAGAAGCTGAAGACTTAAGCTCTCTAATCAAGTTTTTGAAGACCTAAATCAAGTCTCTACTCATGCTTCAACAAATATACTATCAGAAGCTTCTAAAGATATAGAGACAAAACACCTAGCGGAAAAGGTTCTTAAAGACAAGTGCTGAAGTTCTGAAGACTGATTCCTAATGGACTTCTTCAAATGACCGAAGACTTGAAATATCATATATCCGATCAAGAAGGCTCTACTCATGCTTCATCAAATTATCATCAGAAGCTCCTCAAGTTGAGAAGCCATAAAGACAAAGCTATATAGTACAAGTTGTACCACAATACAATGAGAAAATATCTTGGTAACAGTGCAACGGTACAATCAAAGATATTCTGACAAAAACAGGACGCGCAACATGCAAAAGTTTTTATATGTCCTCACGCTTCTAGTCGCCAGCCTAGTGAGCTATAATGATTACACTTCAACGGCTCTTTTCTACCGGCTATAAAAGGAAGCAAAAGACTTGATGAAAGACACACACGAATGCTACTACAATATTCTTTCCATCTGAAATCTTTCTTAAGTCATTCTGGTCGAAACTTGTTTACATTATCAGCTTGTATAGAAGCACTTGTCTGTAAATGAAATTCATTTAAACTTAGGTTTGTGTTCCTTGAGAAAGACCGTGTGGTTGTATTTCTTGAGAAGTCTAGGACGTGTAGTCTTAGAGGTTGTTCCTTGAGTAAGACCTGTGAGGTTATATTACTTGAGAAGTCTAAAACTTGAGAGTTTTAGAGGTTGTGTTAGTCACCAGCAGTTTGGCTAGTGCATTGTACTGATTTGATTGAATAGTGGATTAAGACCTCGTTGAGAGAGGCAAAATCACCTTGGCGGGTGGACTAGATTAACTTGAGTGTTTCTCAAGTGAACTAGTATAAACATAACGTGTTCATATCTTTGTTCTTAATATAGGTCATTATTGTTAAAAGAGAGAGTCTTATAAAAGGAGTTTATTTTTATATTACTTGAAAAACCAATTTTTATGTTAAAAGAGAGAGTCTTTGATGGAGAAAACTTTGACTATTGGAAAACTAGAATTGAAAGTTACTTTTGGTCGTTTGACTTAGATCTATGGGATCTGGTAGTTGATCGCTACAGTCACCCTATAGATTCTGCAGGAAAAAAGATTGATAGAAGTGCATTTACAAATGCACAGAAGAAAACTTACAAAAATCATCACAGAGCAAGAACGATTCTGTTAAACACAATTTCTTATACAGAATATGAGAAAATTACAAACAAAGAAACTGCAAAGTCTATCTTTAACTCTCTTCGTATGACTCACGAAGGCAATGCTCAAGTCAAGGAGACGAAGGCTCTTGCACTAATTCAAAAATATGAGGTCTTCAAGATGGAAGATGATGAATCTGTAGAAACTATGTTCTCAAGATTTCAGATGCTCGTTGCAGAACTCAGAGTTCTGGACAAAGGCTATTCTACTGCTGATTATGTCAAGAAAATTATAAGAAGTCTACCTGTCAAATGGATACCAATGGTGACTGCCTTGAAACTAGCAAAGGATCTGAATAGTATAAGTCTTGAGGAACTAATCAGTTCTTTAAGAAGTCATGAAATAGAGCTCCAAGAAGATGAACCTCAAAAGAAAAGCAAATCCATTGCTCTAAAAGTTAAATCTGAAAAGAAAAAGGCATATCAAGCAGAGGAGGAAGTGGAAGAATCTGAAGAAGAATCAGATGAAGATGACATATCTCTCATATCAAGAAAAATTAGTCAACTCTGGAAATATAGAAGAACTAAGTTCAGAGGACCAAGAACAAGATATGAGTCTACATATGGTCAAAGAAGAGACGTTACGTGCTTTGAATGCAAGGAACCTGGACATATCAAAAATGACTGTCCAAAGGTTAAGAAAGATGAAAGACCTAAGAAAACTAAAAAGGGTCTTATGGCAACTTGGGATGATTCAGAGTTCGAAGATGATTCTGATGGAGAACGTGCTAACGTGGGATTCATGGCTAAAACCACCGATGCTCTAACAGAAGGAGAACCTTCATATTCTGACGACGAAAGAGAGGTACTTTCTTTCCTATCTCGCTCTGAACTTGAAATAGGATTATATGAACTTATGGAACAATATCAAACTCATCGAAGAAAACACAAAACTCTGAAAAAGACTCTTGTGTTTCTTTCAGAAGATCTTACTAAAAGCAAACAAACCATTTTTGAATTAAATGAAAAACTACTTTCTCTAGAAAATTCAAATACTACATTAAAAAGTAAAGTCTCTAGGTTAGAAGAAGAAATCACCTCTAACATAACTAATACTAATGAAGTAGCCAAGTATGATAGAGCTTTTCAACACTTTTTTGCTAAGAGCATAGACAGAAGCAAAATGGCTTCAATAATCTATGGAGTCAGCAGAAATGGTAACAGAGGTCTGGGATATTCAGGAACTTCACATCCATATGATGAAACCAAGAGTATCAAGATAATACCTCTGTCCAAATATTTTGTGCCCTATGGCACTATCTTGAAATGGTCTGAACAAAAAGGTTCAAAATCTATCACTACACAACCACAAACACTAAGGAAAACTCCCAAACTTGAACACTATGCACAAATTCCACACTATTATTCCAATATAAGGAAGTCCAAAGGTTTCAGAACCTCTGGAAAAACTAATGTGAAAGTGTAATACCCCAAAATTTTCCCTATCTTCTTTCATATCATTTAGCATATGCTTTCATTGCATTGCATTGCATTCAAGTCATAGAAAAATAAAACATTCAGCATTGGTTCATGCATAGGGCATGTGATCAGTTGATTTCAGAGTATTGATCATCCAAAGCAAGAGAGCTAGAGCCAAGGGTCTCCCAACAAGCCTCAAGGGTCTCTTATATCAGATGGCATCCCATTTGATCCCACAAGTCATTGGAAGATGGGAATTCATCAAGAAGTGGGACAATTCATCATCTCCTAGCAAAAGCAGTCCAAATTAGGGTTTTGAGTTCAAGCAGTCTCCTGATGAAATTTTGGTTCAAACTTGATCTCAATATTTTCTACATGATGTCAAGTATCTAAGAATGGAAGATTGCCCATTGGTTTATTTCAGAAGAGGTTCAATTGATCAGTTGCTTGAGAATCAAGAAATTGGGGAAATAGTCAACTATGTAGAGGAAAAAGTCAACTCCTGACTTTTTAAGGTCAAATTCATGAAATTCAAGTAACATATGTTCATTGGACAAGATTTGATCAAGAAATGATGGAGGAATCATCAAAAATCAAGAATTGTATAAAGTTGCCAAATTTAGAAACTTAGGGTTTCTAAAAATGGCAAGTCTGGACCATTTTGCACCCATCTTCAAATCATTCTTTCTTCATGATAAAAGCTTGAAACTTCAGACCCAAGTTGAGTCAATCAAATATCACATTCTAAGCTTCAAATCCATACCAAGAACTCTTCCATTGGATCAAAATTGAGGGAGTTATGATCAATCAAAGTAAAGCAAAATCAAGGCAAATTTCAAGTCATGGCAAGGCAAGTTCAGGCCTCCAGGCCATAATTTCATCAAACAGGTGGTGTGCCAAATGACAAGCCAATTTTTTCAATGAAGAAGACTTCAAATGAAAAAATGTTGAACATCAAAGTTGCTCCTCTCCATGCCCTCTACAATGTTCATGTTTATCACTTTTTCATTTAAGCAATGTATGAAGAGTTATGAGGGTTCCAAGACAAGGGTTTCACTCTAAATTTCATAGGCCCATGAGTTAGGCACGCATGCAGGTTTTCCTTGCCAAAATTTCAGCCATAAGCAAGTGACTTTAGTGTTATTTTTTAGTGCTTTGATGGTATTGTTTCACTTTGATTCCAACTTCAAAATTGTTCATTGTTATGTCCTTGATCCATAGGCCTTGGAATCATTCAGTATGGAAACAATTCAAAATGAGAAGCTGATGTTGCAGCAGGCATTGCAACATCCATAACACATTATCACTACATCACCATCATCATCTTTTCTTACCATAACATAAACAACAACACGGTTCTCTTCCCTCTCCTTTGAAAATTACTTCACCCACCCTATCCATTGCTACACTCACCACTAACCTAACCCAGCTTCCAACTGTTAACTGAGTTAGTTAGGATCTAACTCTACATATAAGAATCAAACTCTAACTGATTTTGGAGAACACACTTCATTTTTCACTCTCACACTTGATTCATCTCAAATTTTTCTCTGAGCTCTCTCTCTGTTGGCACGAGTTTCTCCACTTTCTTCTTCAAACTTCATCGTTCATCAACCTCAAGAACATAGTTCATTGAAGCTTGGAACCCCCTCCTCCATCACTGCAATTTCATTTTTCTTAGATTCCTCTGCAAGATCACACATTCTATAGCATTTATTTTGCTCCTTGGAAGCTCAAGAACAAGTTCTCACCTCTGGTTTTCTGAAGATTCAAGTTCTCCACAGTTTTAGGTTCGTTATTTCTCAACTTTTTCTTTTACTAATTCACTGATTTTAAGTTTGTTTCATGTTGAATATAGCTTAATAGAAGCAATGTGATTGATCTGGCTAGTGATAGGCACCTTAAGTGCTTAAATTCAAATTCTAGGGCAAAATGTTTGTGCTCGATTCTCTGTGTATATGCATGATATGTGAATTCTTTTGCTGGATTTGTGATCTCCATGACTTCCTGAACATTTTGATATGCATTTCATAAATTTCTGGAGAGTTTGAAGGTTGCAGGTGGTGGTGCTTCGCCGGAGAAGATGACCGGAGGTCCTTCTCCGGCCGGTGAGATTTAGTTAGGGTTTAATCCTCATAACATAACACAGCCGTACGATTTGTTTGATCCAAAGGCAATTAGTGCGCCAACGCATTAATGAAACACCCTCCCCCTCATGTGCTTCATTCTCTCTCAGATTTGACTTTGACTCTTTCTATGTGTGTTCGTGCATGAGTGGTGTGATGTGCCTTGCATATGGACCATTAGATTACATGACCTTCATAATCTTTGTGCATTGACTTAATCATGTGGCTCTGATTGAATTAACGTTTGACTGAGGTTCCACCACTACTACCATAGAACACGCGTGTAAATGGACTGGATTTCAAATTACTTTTTACACACCTCCCTTTGGGCCCAAGGATGTTTTGAACTGCATTTTTACTTGCGTGGCACCCCCTTGCATTATTTATTTTACATTTTATTTTCCTTTTTTACATGGTTTTCATTTCCTTTTATTAAAAATCCTAAAACCTTAATAAAAATTCTATAAAAATTCATTTAGCATCAAGACACATTTAAATAATTTTCCATGATTTTTAATTCTGATTTTAATTGATTTGGTTCATATTTTCTTAATTTCCATTTAATTTCTTTTTAGGTCTTCTTCTTCATTACACATGTTTGGTTTTTTATTTCTTTTGCATAGTTCCAAAGTAATTTTGCATCCAATCTTTTTTCCATGTTCAAAAAACATCTTAAACCATCTAAAAATATTTTCCTCATATCTTTAAAGTCATTTTATCATGTATTTTGATGATCATTCTTGTGCATTCCCTTTCTTTGGTTCAATGTGAATTTGTGAACTTGTTTGAACTAGTTTCTTTTTGAATTTTGCCATGAGCTTTTGACACTTGTTTTGCTTCTGACTTAGGTTCTTGGTGACTTAATTTAATAGTTTTTCCAAGTCTCTTTCTATTTTTTCCTTGTTGATGATTATAAGTCACTTTGTGAATGCTTCTCTTGAACTTCTAAACCCTAATTGTTAGGAGGCACTTGTGCCATCCTATTATAACTTGTGTGTGCATTTTATAGGCCTTCCTTAGAACATTATAGGTCATTTGTGTAGAGTTATAGGTCATTTGCATTGTGTTTTCATTTGATTTGTGTTTGTGTTCCTAAATGCATCATTACTTGAATCCTTTTGACCCAAACTTGCTTCTTATCTCTTCTTATGTTTAACATGACTTGTTTGTGAATCATCAATGCCTATTCATGTATCTCATTTGAATGTCATATAGAGTATGCTACTGACCCATAATCATCTCCTACATTCACATGTCAATCATCTTGCATACTTGTTTCTGTTTGACCTAATTTGCATCCCTTTTCTCAACTAGTTTCAAAGTGACTTGCATATGTACTTTGTATGATCAATTCTTGCATTCTAAGTGCATATTAAATGTAATTTGCTACTGATCTATAATACATGTTCATTTATCTTTGAGTTTCAACTTTGACTTGTGTTGCAAGTTATTTATTTTCTTTAAGTGAAACTTGTTTCTTTTCTTCTTACTTCTTCTTCATCTAATTTCTCCTACTGGAATATTCTTTTCCATGATTGGTATGCCCGTTCATAGACATTATAGGACATTCAAATATGATGTTTGATTCTGACTTTCATCCATTTGCATTTATTTTCATGTTCTTTTTCAACTTTGACTTGTGTTACAAGTTTCTTCTTTTCTTACTTGAACTTGAACATTGTTTGCTTCTATTTGCTTTATCTTCTTAAATCATTTCACTCATGCTTTGTATGTTCATCCATTGGCTTCCATATGCATTATAACATGTCATTCAATTCTGAATTTGACATTTCTTTATGCATTTATTCATGTTTGTATGCCATACACATTCATACTTCATCTTTGATGCATGCCTTGAACTTGTATGAATCTTTGACACCTTTCTTAACCTAGTTTAATCCCATTAGGTATCCTAACCCTATTAGAACATCCTCTAGACATAGCTACTGACTTTAGAAGTCCTTGGACACTTAGGATCCTTTACCTTTAGACTTAGGCTTTGTTTGATTCATAAGTTCATTTCATAAGTTGTTTGATGCCTAATTGTCTTCCTTCTTTCATTTATGCTTTCATATTCAATTGTTTTGCTAACATTTTAGGGGCTAATGGTAAGTCAAGTGTGTGGGTGTGCTCCCACATACAATCTCTTCTCTTATCTTTTTAAGTTTTCAACTTGTGATTGTGATAAGCATTCAATGCTTTCTTTGGCATTTAACTTCTTTCATCCCTTTGAGTTCTTAACTTAACTTCAATCTTTGAAGTAAGTTAGAACTTGTTCTTTTTGTCTCTTCTTTTAGACTTAGGTTTCTAAACCACACTAAACCATTAGGAACATCCAAGTATGATAACCTTAGGGTGAGTCTTAGCCCCCTTTAGTCTTTACCTTTGTTTCTTTTGAGTCTCTCTTCTCTCATCTCAAAACAAAATCAAAACACCTAATAAAGGTTGAAGCATCTTCATGTGTCATGAGCCTTATTCCATGGGGGGGCTTGCATACATTCCATATTGGAATGTGTTGTAGGTTTTCTAGCATGATGTACAAGTCTTTAACATAAAGTGATTTCACAAATAAAAAACCAAAAATACTTCTTCATTAAAAAACAACAAAAACATTTGATAAAAGGAATAGGCTAGTGTGCTTAAGCCTTTAACTTTGGAAGTAAGTTTGAGGATCTTCTTCATACTTAGTGTACCTCATCATCATTTCATTTTGGAATGATGCATGAGATGCACATTCCATTGAAAAGACTTTGGTACACTTACCTATGCAAAATACTTCAAATAAAAAACTTCTAAAACACTTCAAACAAACAATAACGTCTTTCCTTCGAAAATTCTCTTCTCATCTCACTCACTCTCCACGTACGAACGTGCTTCTCCTTGTTCTCTTGCAATACGGTAACGCACTCGATTCAGCGAGCCTGCAACACCTGAGCTAGAACATTATCCGTTCCCTAAAAAACAAAAACAGTTATCCCTTAGTTAGGGGAACTACGTCACTCTGATTCTCATATTCCCGATGAGATACGTAGGCAGTGGGGTAGGGCCCATTCGAGCACTTCTTTTATTTTCTCTACATTTGTTTCTCGTTCTCTCTCAGTTCCTTTTCGTTTATCACCCTTTGAGCAGTACTTCAATCATGGATCCCGTCGAGTACGACGGACCTGAAGGGGTGCGATAACCTTCCCTTCACGTAACCGACTCCCTTACCCTTTCTCTTTGGTCCACGAGACCTCGTTCTTTCCTTTCTCCCGGGTTTGTGCAGCATTACCCTTCCCTTTTTTTGGGATGAAAATGCCTGGCTGGCGACTCTCTTTATTTCTTCCGCGCCACTTTCGCGTTTGTACCTGGATGAAAATCCCGGGAGCGACAGTTGGCGACTCTGCTGGGGATAGTTGACCTCTTGCTGGTCCCTCCCCGATGTGAGTCTCTCCTAGCGCTTGCTTGTATTTTCTTTTTGGGTGTTTGATTTGTGTTTGCTTTAGTTTAGCTTTACTGCTTTTATTTACAACTTTATCGCTTTACTTTACCGCCTTTATTTCATTTTATTTATATCATGCACCATATATTCTGGACTGTCTGGTTTCCTTTGGCGGGATGCGATTGTTACTGTGAGATGAGCCCATTACCCAGGCTCGAGTGTACTTTAGGACTTAGAGTGGACAGTCACAGGGCTCTCATGGTATTTAGCCACGGGAGTAGTTTTGAGTTCCACAGCCAGAGTGCGACTTTCTTAGGATTATCTTGCTTTGAGGGTTTTCCTCATTCAGGGTATGACTTTGAGAGTTATGTGCATCTGTTGACCGATCATTGAGGACCTTAGTGGAACATCCCTCTTTAGTGGTGACAGTGGCAGACCACATTCTGTGGCAAACCCATTCGTACCCGAGGGCCCACTTTGGAACTTGCATAGGATGGCCTTTATTTTGTGGTGAATCAGATGACGATCTCTTTGTTTGGCGATAGCATTATATCCTATGGGCTGAATGTGCTATTGCTTCTCATTCCGGGATCCGAATCTGAGGATCCTACTTTTTAGAACACACCTGTGAGATAGGGGTTGTTTACAGGTTTGCAGGTAACCTTGACTTTCTACCTACCCTTTTGTGTGGTTCTCATATGATCAGTGATTTGGGTACTTTGTTCTGGTATTCTGGTTCTGGTTCTTTACTGGTACTTGGGTCTGATATTCTTGATATGATGCTACACAAACACTTGGCTCCCTCACAGTTATTGCACCGACACTGCAGATTCTAGATTTGATCACATGCCTAGATGAATCTCATTGCATACATCATTAACATTTTATGTTTTTTCTTTCCCAAGTCTCAGTATTGTTTCCGATTCCGGTGGGTATTTTCTCTATTTTAGATGGAAGGTCCTCTGAGAAAGAATAACGTGCATTACTGGTTTTCGAAGGCTAAAGTAGGACAGATCAAAGAAGTGGCAAATTTAATTGACAGTAACCAGCTGGATAGTTTCAGAAAGAGGTTTGGGAACATCTTGAGTTATGTGAGCCTTCTTACTCCAGATCAGCATGATACTCTGCACACACTCTTGCAGTTTTATGACCCTCAGTTGCGTTGCATCACATTCAATGATTATCTGCTGGTACCTACTTTGGAAGAGTTCTCTGATATTCTGAAGATTTCTGTCAAGGATACTCCTCCTCACTACAGTTTGAAGAAGGCTATTCCTGACAATGTCATTACGGAGGCTATTCATCTGAGGGTATCTGTGGTTAAAGATAATGTTAAGGAAAAAGAGGGCTGTAAAGGGTTCCCTCTAGACTTTCTGATTGAAGAAGCAAAGAATAGCTTTGCTAATGGTGATTTGTTTACCTCTAATGCAATTTTAGCTCTTTGTGTGTACGGAATTTTCCTGTTTCCGAATATAGCTGGATTTATTGATATGGATGCAATCAGTATCTTTGTCAAGAAGAATCCAATCCCAACTTTGTTGGGCGATGTATACTATTCCGTGCATTACAAGAATGAGAAAAAACGAGGAAGATTGGTAGTATGATGTGCTCCCTTATTCCATGCTTGGTTTTATAGACATTTGCCAAAGACAGGAGCTTTTGTGGATCTTCGAGGAACTGTTAAGTGCTCCAAGAGGTTGATGGGTTTGACGGCTGAAGATATAGTCTAGTGGCATCAGAAAGATATGGTGGGTATACCTATGCTTATTAGTTATGGAGCTTTTCCAAATGTGCCTCTGGTAGGAAGGAGGGGAGGAATCAACTACAATCCTGTCCTCGCGCTGAAGCAGTTTGGATATGCATTAAAAGAACCTCCTTTGGAAAAAGATGTGTCGGAATCCTTGTTTTATCTGGCCAAAGATGGCGAACAGGTGTCTTTTTCTATTGCTGAAGCCTGGAACATGCGGGTTAAGAAAGGAAAGATGGAGTTTGGGAGACCTGATCCCACGACTTATCCTCCTTATATTGAGTGGCTGAAGCGCCTGGTAGCCATCACACTGTTGCCATTCTCTGTCGAGCCTCCGTTATATCCCAAGGTAGTGGAGCCAAGGACCTCAGTGCCAATTGAAGAATTCCGAAAGCTGGAAGTTTTAGTTCATGAACTCAGGGTTGAGAATGCGGATGTCACCAGCTTGTATCAGAAAGCTGCATTTGATAATAGAGGTTTGGAAGAAAAAGTCCACATTGCTGAGAATATGGCTAAAAGCATGAAAGAAGAACTCGAAGGGAAGCTGAATTATTTCCAAAGACAGGGCTTAATTGATAAGAATAATGCCAGAGAACGCCAGAATCTCAAGAAGGCTCTGAAGGAAGCTAATGAGGCTATTACCTTGTGGCAACAAAAATGGGCCGATGAATAGAAGAGCCAAGCCAAGGTAGAGGAAGAGTTTAATGCTAAGGTTGAAGAATTGGAAGCTAAGGCCAGGACCTCAGATGAAGAATTGAAAGTTGCACATGCTTAACGACGGAGTTACCGGGATAGTTTGAAAGAAAGTCAGAAGCTATTACAAGAAACTCAGGCTGAAATAGCTGATCTCAAGATCCGGGCAGAAGTGAAGAAGTTCAGGACAGAGCCAGGCTATGGTAGTACTAATGGGGTAGAATTGTGTCAGAATATCAACACTTTGTACCAATCCTTCAGTTTGAGAGAACGCTTGATCAGAGGCCTGATTGAGGCGCCGGATGATCTCGAGAATGTTGTGCTATTTGAGGAGGTCAAGAGGCTCAGTCTAGGGTTGCAGGATGTGGTGTTTCGTCCATTTTAACTTTTATTATGTTGATGCTATCCGATTACCTACAAATTTGTCGTAGGAATCGCTGCTTTAATTTCTGAATTTGGGTTGTATGTTTTCAAATATTTGCCCAGACTCAGTCCCTTTGGGCTTTCTTCCAGTTATGATATGCTCAGTATTTTCTCCAGTGGCTTTCCTGATATTACATCACTGTTCACTGACACTTGGTCACGACACCGCTTCACAGGGTTCTACACCTATCTGTGCACTCGTCCGAATGAATGTTTTTATCAACTGCTGTATCTCGTATGTTATCTGAATGCTGCGGACTTCTGAAATACCGGAATCGGGGCACGAAAAGGCCTGGGAATAAAAAACATAACATTGCATTACATACATTTCATTTTTGCATTTTGTTTGTTTTTTAGGTACCCTATCTGGTTCTCATGGTTATTCTATTTCGGAAGTATTGCTACCGATCACATACATCGCTACTCCACACGAGGCAATCGAAACGGAATGGTTAATCAAATTCAGAATGATTTGGCTGAGATGAAGACCCGCATGGACCATTTCATGGTTCTCATGACTGGTATGGCACAGAACCAAGAGAGGTTAAGACTTATGGTCGAGCGTCCAGAGGTCACGCCGGAAGGTAATCACCTTGACAATTCACAGCCAAAGGACACTCCTCCTCCTATTGGTACTCTAACTCCTAATGGTAATCTGGTTACTGGGGCTGCCAGAAATGTTGGTGTTAATCCTCCTCTGGAAGATGTTCAGGAAGATCAATTCACCTTGCTGGATGCTGATATGGGTAATCCCAATGACAGAAGGTATGATGAGCTGGCTAAGAAAATCAAGGCTATGGAGTGCAAGAACTCTCTAGGCATTGATGTTACTAATCTGGGTCTGGTACCGGGGGGTTAGAATTCCTCCAAAGTTCAAGCCACCCACTTTTGACAAATATAATGGCAATACGTGTCCCCAGACACATATTCAGGCTTACTTTGGAAGAATCTTAGCCCACACTGATGACGAGAAGTTGTGGATGCACTATTTTCAAGATAGCTTGGCTGGAGCTTTGTTGACTTGGTACATGAAGTTGAACAGGGTTGCTGTGAGAAGCTGGAAAGATTTGGCAGAAGCGCTTCTGAAACAATATCAGTATAATATCGATATGGCTCCCAACCGCACTTAGCTGCAAGGGTTGTCGCAGAGCGCTAAGGAAAGTTTTAAGGAGTACGCGCAGAGATGCAGAGAAATGGCCGCCCATGTTCAACCCCCTTTGCTTAAGAGAGAAATGGCGGATATGTTCATGGGTACCCTGCAAGGGACATTTCTTGACAGATTGGCTGCTTGTCCGTCGACAGGATTTTCTGATATCGTAATTGCTGGTGAAAGGATTGAGAATTTGTTGAACCTGGGGAAGATTCAGGATGTAAATGGTGCTGGTTCTTCAGGAACAAAGAAACCTTTTGCTAATGGGCAGAGAAGGAGAAAAGGTGAGACAAATGTTGTGTACAGAGGACGGGGAAAAGGACGTTCTCAGGCTTATCACCAAGTGGATGCAGTGACAATTCCAACACCACCTGTTCTGCAACAGCAGCCACAACAGCAGGTTCAACAACAGCGACCACCGTTCCAACAAAGGTCTAGGCTGAGGGACCGCAAAATTGACCCTCTTCTTATGACTTACTCAGCATTGTTACCCCAGTTACTCCAATTGAAATTGGTCGAACTTCGTACCATGAGACCTCCTATTACTGGTAACTTGCCACCCAATTATGATGCTAATGCCCGCTGCGATTTCCATTCAGGTGCTCTAGGGCACACCACCGAAAAGTGTTGGGCATTTCAAAATAAGGTGCAGGATATGATAGATGCTAAAGCAATCAACTTTTCTCCGCCTCCTAATGTTATCCAGAACCCTATGCCGAACCATGACGGGGCAAATATGCACGCCATTGAGGATGGAAAGAGGTTGAACTTGGTGACAGATATCAATCGGGTGAAGACTTCATTACTGGTAGTGAAAGGTCATCTGTTGAAGGGACAGGTGTTCCTGGGTTGTGACCGAGATTGTTTGGAATGTATGGGTCAAGATAATGGCTGTGACAGACTGAGGATTGGTTTGCAGAATCTGAT
Organism: Lathyrus tuberosus; assembly: GCA_022829125.1. Taxonomy (NCBI): domain Eukaryota; kingdom Viridiplantae; phylum Streptophyta; class Magnoliopsida; order Fabales; family Fabaceae; genus Lathyrus; species Lathyrus tuberosus. The sequence goes on from JALAZF010000158.1 coordinate 12,471,206, forward strand.
TAGTGAAGGCCGTTTACAGTTTGACCGTGTTGTGAAAGATAATGATGAAGTGTCAGCTGTGACAATTTATTATACCCCTGCTAAAATTCAGGTACCTGCAAGGCAGCTCCTGTAGTGATTATTCTGCCGGAAAGACCCAGCCCTGTTACCATCATGGTGCCGGGGCCGGTTCCGTTTACCTCTGAGAAAGCAGTTCCATGGCACTATGGGGCGGATGTGTACTATGAGGGAAAGAAGCAGGAAGTTGGAACATCGGCTAGTTCAAATGTTGATAATGTGGGTGGTTTAGGCGGCTTTACCAGGAGTGGAAGGTTGTTTGCTCCACAAACTCTTCGAAGTGATAAAGAAATCGAGGTTGCGGCGAAAGCTAAAGGAAAACAAGTGGCTGAGAGTGTACCTGTGCCTGAAGCAGATCCCAAAATTACCTTTGACAGCGAGGTAGAGGAGTTTATGAGAATAATAAAGAAAAGTGATTACAAAATCGTTGATCAATTGAACCAGACACCCTCAAAGATATCAATTTTGTCATTACTAATGTGCTCTGATGCACACCAAGAGGCTTTGCTAAAGGTATTAAAGATGGCTTATGTTCCGCAGGAAATTACTGTCAATCAGCTCGAGAGTGTGATTTCTAATGTCAATGTCAGCCATGGGTTGGGTTCCACGAGCCGAGATTTGACTTCTGAAGGTAGAAACCACAACAAAGCTCTGCATATTACAATAGAGTGTAAGGGCGCGGTGTTGTCCCACGTGCTGGTAGACACTGGTTCTTCGCTTAATGTCTTGCCTTAGAAGGCGCTGATGAAACTGGAGGTTGATGGATTGATTTTGAGATCGAGTGATCTGGTTGTCAGAGCGTTTGATGGGTCGAAACGATCTGTATTCGGTGAAGTGGAATTACCTGTGCAAATTGGACCTCAAGTGTTCAAGTCTACATTCCACGTGATGAATATATAGCCTGTTTATAGCTTTTTATTAGGTCGCCCATGGATTTATGCGGCCGGGGCTGTTACATCCACATTACATCAGAAGCTAAAATACGTGTTTGAAGGACAAGTAGTAACTATGTGTGGTGAAGAGGACATTTTTGTCAGTCACTTGTCCACATTCAAGTATGTTGAGATGGATGGGGAAATCCATGAAACGCTTTGCCAGTTGTTTGAGGAAGTGAATATTGATAAAGTGCCTGAATCTTCTCCTATAACAACTAGAGTCGGCACGTCAATTTCGTCTTATAAGCAGACCGTCGAGGTTGTTAGAGCGGGTAATGCCCAGGGTTGGGGCAAGCTGATCGAGATATCATTGAAAGAGGACAAGTTTGGTATTGGCTACCAACCATCTCTGGATTCGGCTGCAAAGTACAAGGGACCCATCACTTTCAGCAGTGGTGGAATCATATATACAGATCAATCTTGTGCGACTGCAGAGGATGGCATAGACAGTGATTGTGACTTGGACAACTGGGTACGCCCACGTGTTTCGGGACAACAATTGCAAAACTGGTCCGCTGAGGAAATTATTCCAGTTACTTTTCAAATAGAGTAATTTTCTTTGTTTTTCTCTAATCATCATGCATGTTAAAATCTTGCGCTCTGCCCAAGGCGTACAGATTCATTTGTAGGGCCACACATTTTCATTTGCAATTTTTAATCATTAATAAAGGACGTTTTGCATTCAAATTTCGTTCCCTGTCTTTCTTTTTTTATTTTTGCACAAAAACATTAAAAATGGCAATGTCTTGTTTTCTTTTTGTTTTTCAAAAATAAATTCTAAAATAAAGCATAAACCCCCTCGTGCAGACTTGATCCTCCAGATTCCACTGATAACGGTTCTGCTATGGCCATGTATAACTTTGACAAACCGATTTATCAAGCCGAAGAAGGGGATGAAGAAGATTGTGAACTTCCCGAAGAATTGGCTAGATTGTTGAAGCGGGAGAAGAGGGTCATTCAACCTCACCAAGAGACAATTGAGGTTATCAACATTGGTTCCGAGGATGCAAGGAAAGAAATTAAGATTGGAGCCAGTCTGCAGGCCGAGGTAAAGAAAGAGTTGATCAGTATGCTGCGGGAATATGTCGACATCTTTGCTTGGTTATATCAAGATATGTCGGGGTTAGATACAGAAATTGTTGTGCACAGGTTGCCGTTGAAAGAGGGTTGTCCTCCTGTCAGACAGAAGCTTCGGAGAACTAAACCAGAGATGGCTCTCAAAATCAAAGAGGAGGTACAAAAATAGTTAGATGCGGGATTTCTGGCCGTCACCAATTACCCGCCATGGGTTGCAAATATTGTTCCTGTGCCAAAGAAAGATGGTAAGGTCAGAATGTGCGTTGATTACCGGGATCTAAACAGAGCAAGTCCGAAAGATGACTTTCCTTTACATCATATCGATGTGCTGGTTTATAATATAGCTCAGTTTTCAGTGTTCTCATTCATGGACGGTTTCTCCGGGTACAGTCAGATCAAGATGGCACCTAAGGATATGGAGAAGACCACGTTCATTACCCCATGGGGTACCTTCTATTATAAAGTGATGCCTTTTGGGTTGAAAAATGCAGGGGCAACGTATCAGCAGGCAATGGTAACATTATTTCACGATTTGATTCACAAAGATATTGAATGCTATGTGGATGATATGATTGCCAAGTCGTGAACAGAAGAAGAACGCCTGATTAACTTGAAGAAGTTGTTTGAAAGGTTGAGAAAGTTCCATTTGAGGTTGAATCCGAACAAGTGCACTTTCGGGGTGCGTTCTGGAAAGCTGCTGGGTTTCATCGTAAGTGAAAAAGGGATTGAGGTCGATCCTGCCAAAGTGAAAGCAATACAAGACATGCCTGAGCCGAAAACAGAAAAAGAGGTTCGTGGTTTTCTAGGTAGATTGAACTACATTGTAAGGTTCATATCTCACCTAACAGCCACGTGTGAACCAATATTCAAACTTCTAAGAAAAGATCAAACGGTCAGGTGGAATGACGATTGCCAAGTGGCATTCAATAAAATAAAAAGATATTTGCAGGAACCTCTAATTCTAATGCCTCCGGTCCCAGGGAGACCTTTGATAATGTACTTGACAGTGCTTGAAAAGTCTATGGGTTGTGTTCTCGGTCAACACGACGAGACATGTAGGAAAGAGCATGCTATCTACTACCTGAGCAAAAAATTCACTGACTGCGAGTCCCGATACTCAATGCTTGAGAAGACATGTTGTGCACTAGCATGGGCTGCTAAGCGACTGAGGCAGTATATGCTCACGCACACAACTTTGTTGATTTCCAAAATGGATCCAGTCAAGTACATTTTTGAGAAACCAGCACTGACAGGCAGAGTTGCACGGTGGCAAATGGTTTTGACAGAATATGATATCCAGTATACTTCTCAGAAATCCATCAAAGGAAGTATCCTGTCAGACTATCTTGCGCAACAGCCGATTGATGATTACCAACCCATGAAATTTGATTTCCCTGATGAGGACATCATGTTTCTCAAAGTTAAAGACTATGAGGAACCACTCTCGGAGGAGGGGCCAGACCCTGAGTAAAAATGGAGTTTGATGTTTGATGTGGCCATCAACATGAATGGATGCGGAGTTGGAGCAGTTCTTATCACGCCAGAGGGTGTTCATATGCCCTTCACTACCCGAGTAACTTTCGGATGCACCAACAATGAAGCAGAAATGAAGCTTGTATAATGGGGATTGAGGAGGCGATTAATTTTTCGGTGATTCAGCTTTGGTGATCAATCAAGTGAATGGGAATTGGTACACGCACCAGACACATCTGATTCTGTATAGGGATTATGCGAGGAGGTTGTTGACTTTCTTTACAACAGTGAAGTTGTACCATATTCCTCGAGATGAGAATAAGTTTGCTGATGCCTTGGCCACATTGTCTTCTATGATCAAGGTGCAAAGGTGGAACCATGTACCCAAGATTGATGTGTCTCGTCTTGACAGACCTACATTTGTGTTTGCTGTTGATGCAACGTCCGATGACAAGCCATGGTTTCATGACATAAGGTGTTTTCTGAAAAGTCAAGAGTACCCGCCTGGGGCATCTACCAAAGATAAGTAGACTTTGAGGAGATTGTATGGTAGCTTCTTCCTGAACCAAGATGATGTGTTGTACAAACAGAATTTTGACATGCTTCTGCTCAGATGCGTGGATAGACACGAAGCAGACCTGTTAATGCAAGAAGTGCATGAAGGCTCTTTCGGTACCCATGTCGGAGGACATGCAATGGCAAAGAAACTATTGAGGTCGGGGTATTATTGGTTGACAATGGAGACAGATTATTGCAAGTACGCCCGCAAATGTCACAAGTGCCTGATTTATGCAGACAAAGTGCATGTGCCTCTGAATCCGTTGAGTGTCATGTCCTCTCCTTGGCCCTTTGCAATGTGGGGCATTGATATGATCGAAAAAATTGATACTACTGCTTCAAACAACCATCGTTTCATCTTGGTCGCTATTGATTATTTCACGAAGTGGGTTGAAGCAGCATCTTATGCCAACGTCACTAAGCAGGTGGTAGCTCGTTTCCTGAAACGGGATATAATTTGTCGATATGGAGTGCCCGAGAGAATTATTACTGATAATGGTTCTAATTTGAACAATAAAATGATGGCAGAATTATGTCGGGACTTCAAAATTAAGCATCACAATTCTTTGCCGTATTGCCCGAAGATGAATGGCACTGTTGAGGCGGCTAATAAGAATATTAAGAAGATTGTACAGAAAATGGTTGTCACATATAAAGATTGGCATGAGATGCTACCGTTCGCCTTGCATGGGTACCGAACATCAGTACGCACGTCTACTGGGGCAACACCATTCTCACTTGTGTACGGTATGGAGGCAGTCCTAGCGGTTGAAGTTGAGATTCCATCCCTCAGAGTCATGATGGATGTCAAATTAGACGAAGCTGAATGGATTCGCGCCAGGTTTAATCAGTTGAGCCTTATTGAGGAGAAACGTCTGGCAGCTGTGTGTCATGGGCAATTATACCAACGAAGGATGAAGGGGGCATTTGATCAGAAGGTGCATCCTCGGGTTTACAAAGTCGGAGATGTAGTACTAAAAAGGAACCTTCCTCCTAGTACAGATCATAGGGGCAAATGGACTCCCAACTATGAAGGTCCATTCGTGGTTAAAAAGGTTTCCTCGGGTGGAGCCTTATTGCTTACAACCATGGATGGGGAAGACTTTCTATCCCCTGTTAACTCAGACGCAGTCAAAAAATACTTCGCATAAATAGACCCATTGGATAAAAAAAAAAAGAAGAGAGTCCAGGCAAAAAAGGGCATCTCGGCGAACCATATAAACAGAATAAAAAGGTTCGGGCAAAAATTAGGGATATAAATGAAAAAATTGTACACCCGGTAAGTTGAAAACCCGAAAGGGCAACTTAGGCAAAAAAGGGTATCTCGGTGGATTGAAAACCCGAAAGGGCGGTCCATGCAAAAGAGGGATTTAAGCGAACGATTGCGGTCTGAGTTATTTGTACTCCATCACCGTTTCAGCAACTGACATTCCAAAGGATAGGAATCGGTCCAATCATTCCTCAGAAGGCAAGGTCCGGGAGTTTTGAAGACATACTGGTTATAGCAGAATCGAAACTCAGTAGAATGCCGTTTTCACATTGCCATTAGGATAGTTTCTTTTCTCAATTTACAGCAATCTCCTCTTTCCAGGGTTTTCTTCCGAATGTATTTGCCAATTTCAGGCATTTTTCAATAAATTGAAATTCATTCAAAAGCTTCTTATTTTGTTTTTACTGCTTTGTTTGCAAAAACGTCCGAATTTTTGATAAAACATTGCATTTGAAAACATTGTGGCCTTACAATAACATGCGCTGAAATACATTTAAAATCACTTTGAATGTTGAGTAATCCTGGATAGTGGATTTAAACCACGCAATATCCTGGGGCATGTGTGCGTATTCTTTTGTTACAGGTAACAGGTACAAGCCTTTTCAAGAGCATGGGTCATTTCTTCCAGACAAGTAATCACTTACCCTTAATTCAGAATACCGGGGCAACCATATTCAGGAAAGGGTTCCCATGTCACCCTTTTGTTGCAACTTTTACTGATTGAGTTCACTGTTTGATCGGCGGCCGATTACAGCAAGATGAGATCAACGAGGCAAAGCTAATAAGGGATCGTTGGATCTTATTAAGTCGATTCTCCCATTCAATACTTCCAACAGCTAAAAGCTTTTCTGTGTCGATAACGGTTGCAAATTCCCCAGTAGAGTTGCTTCGCAGATCTCGCAGTTAATGTTCAAGACTCAGTGAGTGTCCAGGAGTTTGAAGATGCCAAATCTTCTGTAAAATCCTCTTGGGACGAGTTCTTCATATCAACCTTGTAATCTGGGGCAAGAGTGAGTTGGTGACCCTCCCAAACATGGGGCATCTTGAAATCCCTCCGACAAGATGTGTCCCAGGTCTATTATCCCCAGTAGAGTGACCTCTCAATTATTGTATTTTAGCTCAAGTCTCGACATTTGTTTAAGAGTTTGAAGATGCTTGGTCTTCTGTAAAATCCTCTTAAGGGGCATCCCCAACACGAGACGCTTTGAAGCGGTTCTCCCCAGCAGAGTTTATTGTAAACTCATTATCCCCAATGGAGTCGTCAAGCGGAAGTTCGCCTGGCATAGGGCATTGTGGCACTTATCCTAAGCTCGACAGTTTTGTTCCTCAACAGATTACTGTAGATTTGCTTTTTGATTTCCCAGCAGATATCTAGGGACTCTTTCTCATCATGTTGCAATGGAATGTCTTCCAACCACGATTTGCGTATCCCCGACGGAGTAGTTCCGATCCTCAGCAAGATCGTATCCCCGACAGTTTGTTCTCAGCAAGAAGAGACTGTAAATTCATTGCTCAGCAACTAGGGCTAAATACGGTTGTATCCCCACAGAGTTCAGCATTGAATCTTGTCAGTAATACTCCCCAGCTGAGTTGTTTTTTCTCCCCGCAGAGGTTTATCAGATCAACAAAATCTCTTCCTCAACAGAGTGTTAGTACATTCTTTCCCCAGCCAAGTAGGAAAATTTTCATTCCTCCAGCGGAGTTGCTATGATCAGAATTCATCCCCAGGCAGATGAAATAATTCCTGGCAGAGTCACCACTTCCCCATATCTCAAAGTCCAATTTATTTTTGGCAAGCGTGGCAATTTGGAGTAGACGGATTGTTCAGTTATTCTTCGGCAGAGATATTATCCTTTCGGGAGCTTCTGAGATCATTGATCATTGTTCCTCAGCAGAGTCAGCAGGGATGTCTGATATGTATGTAGAGCGTAATCCAGCGTTGAATTTTTGCAAAAGTCCACCCGCAGTGTGGCCGATCAGTAGTCAACTGAATTCATCCAAAAGGCATCTTTCAAAGGTCCACCCGCAGCGTGGCCCGTCGGCATTTGTCCGGTTTTATTCGAAAGATAAAGTAAAGTCCAACAATTTTAAGTCATATCAGAACACATGTGGAAAGTATATAATACAATGTTCATGACAAATTAAATTAAGATTACGTGGAATTCTTTAGTTCTTCGTTTGGCGACAAAAGTGTCCCATTCTTTGGGTGAAATCAAGTCCTCATACTTCTTCGGACGTTCCGCTTCAACAAAGTTTCCATGGTTATCCTTAAGAAACTTATTGGTTAAAAATGCTCGAAACCCTCTATGTCTTTTTCCGGCTAATTGAAGACAATATTTTTATCGGTCGTCACCAATGTTAAAAGACCTCTACAAAAAAATATACATAAAGTGTGTTAGTATAAGTAAGTTAAAGATATCATCATCAAAAATAACAAATAACATCACATATGGTACCTGTATCTCACTCCATATTTTATCTTTGGCAGGTTTCAACGATGGATTTCTCCAATTGTCACAAGTAATAGGAATTTGTGAATGATCCAGTGCACCAATGTAACTTGTCAACATTGCGCCGTTAGGCTCGATAAGTTGACCAGTTTCATTCCAATGAACGTCGTACTTTATTCCCTTGTCTCTAGCATAAAATATTCCTTTCATAATTGTTATTCCTATTGAAATATCTCTTTCCGCATCATGAATGGATTCTTTTGCATCATTCTTGGAAGTATCGTGCGAGTTCTCCTCATTAGTAGCCATTTGTCCTGTAAAAAAGAAAAACACATATAAATCCAAAATCCATAATCCATACTCCATAATCCATACTCCATAGTAAGTTGAACATAAATATACAATTCATTCTCGAAATGACAAATACATAACATGACAAATACATAATCCATAAATATGAAATGACAAATACATATCATGACAAACACATGACAAATACATAATCCATAAATATGAAATGACAAATACAAATCATGAAAAACACAAGACAGAATATATAATTTTACTATTACCTTTTTATTAACATCTCTTTCTTTTCTGGGTAGGAATATGATCTACTTGTCTCTTAACAATACGGATGGATGGATTGATCCAAATTCCCGCGTTATGATCATTTCTAATATATGATTCATTCGCTCCAATATTCTCATCTTGATCACTTATAATATACGATTCATTCTCAATATCAATATCACCTTGATCTCCAACGTTATCATCAATTACTTTGTTAGATCAAAGCACTATATACCATTTCGTACTTGTCGGATCAGTGACATAGAACACTTGTCTAGCTTAAGAGGCTAGGATAAAATGCTCATTTTTGTACCCCACCCTATTAAGATCCACTTGCAAAAATCCTGACTTATCCATTCGTATGCCACTATTATTTTCAACCCACTTGCAACCAAAGATAGGAATCTGAAACTTCTTATAATCAAACACCCAAATGCGCTCGATAACCCCAAAATATGACATATTTGCATATTTGGGCTTCAAGTCCTTCACACTTGAAATGTGCATTGATTCAGCTATCAAGGTGACACCACTATTTTGCATAGTACTTTTATTTTCTTGTTCTTTGGTATAAAATATGTATCCATTAATTGCGTATGTGCTATAAGAAATCACATGCGAATTTGGACCATATGCTAAACATCTCAACCTTTCTGTTATTGAAGCGGGATCTACATAAAACTTTGAATATATATGATCCTTAAACCATGGTATGAAACTTCGATTATGCTCTCGTACTATCCAATTTTCATTTCTATTCGGATTTAAACCTCGGAGAAAATCCTTGTGCATTTCAACATACGGCTCAACCTCATTGTCATTGTGCAGAACATACAAATGCACTTGCTCCCGTTTAGCCCTTGATACGGTCACAATTTTATTTCCAATTAAATTTTTTCCTTCTTTTTTTTTAACAATATGAGATTTGGGGAGTCCAATGGATTGAACATTGGATAAATATTCAGTACAAAATTCAATCGCTTCTTCAACAATGTATTGTTCAACAATACAACCCTCTAGTCGACTTCGGTTTTTCACTTACCCTTTTAATATTTTCATATACCGTTCTACAGGGTACATCCATATCATATAAGCTGGTCCACACAATTATGTCTCTTTCACAAGATAAACAACTAGATGTACCATTATGTCAAAAATGAGGGAGGAAAAAACATTTCAAGCTCACACAATGTAATAACTATTTCTTTTTTCAATGTTGGTAAGATCGCAGGATCGATCACCTTACTACAAATTGATCTGAAGAAAAAACACAATTTAGTTATTGTGCTGCTTACTTTTTCTGGAAAAATAGAACGTATACCTATTGGTAGAAAATGTTCCATTATAACATGGCAATCATGTGTCTTCAAACTCTTTAACTTAAGGTCTTTCATATAAATAAGTCTTCTAATGTCTGAAGAGTATCCTTCTAGAACTTTAACTTCACTTAGAAACTTACACAATACCTTTTTCTCCTTTCTAGATAGAGTATAAGCAACAGGATTCATTTCTTATTCCCATCGCTACCAAGTCCTTTCTTGCTTTAAGGCCATCCTTCGACTTTCCTTGTATATTGAGTAACGTACCAATTACACTTTTTCAATACATTTTTTCAATATGCATAACATCAAGAAAATGTCTTACATACAACGACTTCCAATATGGCAATTAAAAAAAATTGACCTCTTCTTCCACCCATGTTTGACAAGCGTATGTGCAAAAGGCTTTCCAAACTGAGTAGTCACATCTTTCATCTTTTCAAAGATTTGGTCACCTGTCAATGTAGGTGGAGCTCTACCTTGTTCTGGATTTCCATTGAATGGTTTTCTCCACCCACGGTAGAGATGATTAGAATTTAAAAATCTACGATGACCGAGAAAGACATTCTTTGGACAAAATTCCAAACGCGTCCAATATGTGTTTTCTTCATAAATAGGACACGCATATTGACCTTTAATGCTATAGCCTGATAGATTTCCGTATGCTGGAAAATCATTAATTGTGCCAAACAACAGCGCCCTCAAATTAAAGCTTTCTTTCCTATATCCATCATAAACCTCCACATCGTTCTCCCACAAAAACGTTAAGTCATCGATTAAAGGTGTCAAGTATACATCTATGTCATTCCCTGGTTGTTTAGGCCCAGAGATTAACATAGATAACATCATGTACTTACGCTTCATACATAGCCATTGAGGTAGGTTGTAAATCATAATAATCACATGCCATGTGGTATGTGAGCTACTTTGAAAACCATGTGGGCTCATTCCATCAGTAGATAATGCCAAGTGAAGGTTTCTTGCTTCTTCTCCAAAATCAGGATAATCATTATCAATTTTCATCCACTGTGGTGAATTTGCCGGGTGCCGAAACTTTCCATCTATAATTCTTTCATCTGCATGCCAAGTCAAGTGTTTTGCATCGGTTTCACTACGAAACATGCATCTAAATCTCGAAATTATAAGAAAATACCATAAGACTTTTGCTAGAGACATTTTTTTCTTATATAGAGAGACACCGCATTTATGGCACTCATTTAACGATGCTTATTCATTCTGAAACAAAATTCTATCATTTGGACAAGCATGTATCTTATCATAACTCATGCCAATAGAGAACAACATTTTTTTGGCCTCATAGGTTCGATTTGGAAGAACATTATCCTCCGGAAGCATTTCTTTCATAAGGGCTAATAACTTTGTGAAACTTTTATCCTACCATCCATTGCCCGCCTTTAAGTTGTACAACTTTAATACCGCAGACAATCTTGTGAATTTAGTGCAACCTTTATACAACGGTTTCTCTGCATCACTTACCAACCTCTCAAACATTTTGGGACAATCCTGAAGATCTTTTTCAAGTGCTTCTGCAATCTCTTTGACTCGATCACAATCGTGTGTATCTGTGCCATTGTCGTTTGAAGCATAGGTCGTATTATCCCCCGGTTCAACATTCTCGTTACTCTCACCATGTAATATCCAACATGTATAACTTCGATCAATTCCATGCCTCATTAAATGCGATTCCAACTGAACTGCGTCAATCCGACGACCATAAGAGCAACCTAAGCAAAGACATGTGATTCGACTGGGGTCTTTGGCATGTTCAACCGCAAACTTAACGAATTCTGATACCCCAGTCTCGTATTCTTTTGACAATCGATTGGAAGACATCCATTTTCTATCCATGGTTTTACTAAGTAAGCTAAACAAACACAAAAGAACAACTAATTATAAGTACCTGTATAGAAGTCAACAACTTCTGGACATAACCACAAAGTGTAAGATTCTTGAAAACGATCCAAATTTCATTCTTCTCAGGTAACCCCTATAGCAAAATCACTAACTTAGTAACTGATGGTGTATACCAAATATAACAAGACAAATTTAGTAGGTCGCAACAATTAACAAAGTAATCATCTACAACCTCAACAAAGAATCATCAATTCGAGCATAAATCAATCACCAAAATTATCAATTCCATATTTAAACTCAATAGCAACTTCAACCTCAACAATTAACAATTAATTTCATCAATATTCATCATCTTCAACCTTAACAATTAACAAAGTAATCACTAAAAATTATCCGTCAACAATGTCATTATCATAAATTAATTCCAAGAATTCATCACTAACATTCAATATCAACTTACAAAATTAACACCAATTCTCAAAATAAGTTCACCACTAATATCACTATTCATCATCTTCAACCTTACTACAACAACAATTTCAAAATCAAATGCTAACAACCACAACAACAACACTATTATTTGGCCGCGTAACAAGAACAAAATCAAGAAACAAAATCAAATGCTAACAACCACAACAACAACACTATTATTTTGCCATGAAACAAGAACAAAATCAAGAAACATAATCAAATGCTAACAACCACAACAACACCACTATTCTTTGGCCGCGAAACAAGAACAAAATCAAGAAATGGAATGCGAAACAAGAACACAAGAAACAAAATGAAATGATAAACAAGAAATGGAAATGAAAAATACCTTGCTCAAACGGCCGGAGGAGCGGTGACGGCAGCAGGAGAATCACGTAAACACGGCCGAAACTGTTACAGCGGTGGGAGAATCACGTATTCACGATGGAGGAACAATGACGGTGGCAGAGACGACGCGAATAGTGACGGTGGAGGGAGAAACGGTTGCGAAATAATGGAGAGAGTCGTGAGAGTGAAAACTTAAATGTTAGGGTTAAACAGTAGAAATGAATAATTACTGGTGTTCTGCATTTTAATTTTTACCAACTAAAGCACCTTTAGCAGCGCTTTTAGAAAGCGTTTTCGTAGGCTGCAGCTTTAGCAGCGCTTTTAGGAAGCGTTTTCGTAGGCTGCAGCTTTAGCAGCGCTTTTAGGGAAAAGCACTTTTTAAGGTGTGTAGTGAATTGGGCCTTTAGCAGCGCTTTCTTAAAGTGCTGCCTAAAGTATGGTATAGCTTGGGCCTTTAGCAGCGCTTTCCAAAAGCGTTGTCTAAGGTATGGCTTATGCAGGACCTTTAGCAGCGCTTTCCTAAAACCGCTTTCTTAAGGGTAGCCTTAGTTTGGCTTTTAGCAGCGCTTTTTAAAAGCGATGTATAAAGTCTACCTTTAGCAGCGTTTTTTTTTTGTTTTCTATAAAACTTATAGCAGCGCTTTCTTGGAAAAGAGTTGTCTTTGTAGTGCTGCCAAAAATAATTTTTGGCGTAGTGATTGACCGTCTCCTAGGAGAAATTTGGAAGTGATATGTCTTAGTCCACAACAATACAGAGAAGGAGTCAAAGGGGAATCTATCACATGGTCTTGAATAAAAAGAAATTAACTTTTCCATTCTCAGGCTCTTGGGAATGGTTTTTATTTTATGGGAATCTAAGATACATGCCTAGAAGTTTCTATAAATACCTCAACCCTATTGCTGAAAAATAATATAATTTTATTACGCAGATACCACATATACTGAGCTTTTCACCTTCCTATGTTGATCAAAATATTAAAATAATTCTCAAATCAATGTCTAAACCTTTTTTTTTACATCAATGTCTAAACCTACTTGACTATTAGGCAGAGAATTTAGACTTTATGCAAAAATTAAAAAGGCTACTTTATACCATTTGAGCCCAAACATTGCATTTGTGACTCTGACTTCATATTTAAATTTTTTAAGAAAGTCTTTGATTCAAATTCTCATGTGATAAAAAAAATTCTTTCATTCGCTAGAATGAAGAAAATTATTAATAATAACTTCAGCTTTCAGTTATATTGTGTTCACCATTTTTTCTCATTTTTCTTATGCAAAAACAGGAAACATGCATGTTGCTTGATATTGATATGTAGGGCTAGAACATTGATATGTCAGGCTAGAACACTGGGATTATCACATGTTGACTTGAGAGGTTTGTGACTTTAAGATTCTCTTAATAAGGTGTGTAACACCCCAAAATTTTCCCTCTTGTTTTAACACTAACTGGCTTATGTTTCATTTCATTTTTTTTTGCATAATCATCTTTGCATATCATTTGGTGCTTGGCATGGGATCAAGGTACATGAGCAATCTCAAGTGAGTCACATTCTCCTAACCAGTGCAAAATTAGGGTTTTGGGGAAAAGTCAGTGAAAGTGGTTTTTTGAGCCAAAGCTTGATTTCAAGGTTTTCCATATGGTTTCAATTGTCTAAGGATGAAGTATTGGTCATTGGTTCATTTCAAAGGGTTTCAATCGATCAATTGATTGAAAATCAGAAGAATTGGGGAAAAGTCAACTGTGCAGAGGAAAAAGTCAACTCTTGACTTTTTGTGGTCAATTTCATGTTCCTCATCTCAAATATGGTCATTGATGAATATTGGATCAAGAAATATCAAGGGATTCCTCAAAAATCAAGATATATGCAAAGTTTCCAAAAATAGACATTAGGGTTCCCATTTATGGCAAATTTTGGCATGGTGAACACCGAACTTTAGGTCATTCTTTCTTTATGATGCAAGCACCAAATTGGAAATTTCAAGAGGCCTATTGAAAGTTCATCTCAAGAGCTTCAAAACCATACCAAGAACATGTCCATTGGATCAAAATCAAGGGAGATATGATGGGTTAAAGTTGAGGGTTTCCAAGGCAAAATTGGCTAGTCAGGCAAGTCATGGCCAGTTGGCTCGGAGTAAATAACACAAACACCTTGTGTGCATGACATGTCCAAGTTCAAGAGAAAATTTCTCTATGATGGAGACTCCAAATGAAAAAATGTTCAACATGAGTTTTGTTCCACTCAATCCCCACTACAACTTTGGTGTTGGGGAATTTTTCATATGATCAACCTATTAAGAGTTATGGAGGGTTAAAGTGGTGCCCTTAACACATGCATTTCACACGCCATAGGGACAGGCACGGGCAAGGCAAAATGACCTGCCAAATTTAGTTGATACCAAGCATTTTCACCGTCATTTTTAAGCATGTTCAAGAGCTCAAATCCAAATAATTACAACTCCAACATTGTTCTATGTCATTTCCTCTTTCCAAAGACCTCAAAAGCTCACCATTTCATTCACTAGGCATTGGGAAATCTTCTATGGAAGTCATCATCATGCCAACTGTTTTTCTTCAACACTAAGCAAGCAATTCAGACCAAAACCTTGTCATGGTCATGTCTTATACGCATCATGAACATCAGCCATGCACATAACCTTGCAATTTTAAGCTAAACATGATCTCTTACATACTATGCACATGTACCATCCGTTACCTTTTATGTTCAAACAACACAAAGAAAGAAACTTACATGATAAGATTACTTATTGCTGCTACAAATTCAGTACATCCTCACCACAATTATTATGCTCCCTCTCCACATTAAATCAAACCCGAGCTACACTCATTCTCATTTCCATTTCTCTTTCTCATTTCAAACTGATTCAACCTCTAACTCTCCCCTAACCAGAGTTCTAATTGTTAACCAAGGTGGTTAACAGTTAACTCAAGATATAAATACAAATCTCTAACTGAATTGAAACTAACTTGTTCATTCTTCACATTTCACACACTTCACACTCTTCTTCTCTCTGAAAGTTCTCTCTCACGAGCTTGCTCTCTCTGAAGTTTCTTCTTCAATCTTCTTCAACATTCATCATCTTCATCAAGAGCTCATTGATCTTGAAGCATTGAAAGCTCCTCTTCATTTTTTCTTCATTCAAGTTTCTCAGGAATTACAAGCTTCCTATAGCCTTCATTTGGCTCATTTGGAATCTCAAGAACAAGGATCCTCCTCTTTGGTTTTCTCTTGTAGCAAAGGAAGCATCAAAAGTACAGGTTTCATTTCAAACTTTGTGCTCTCTTTATGCTCTGATTTTCCTTATTTTTGCATATTTGGAGCTCAATAGGAGCCAAGTAAACATCTGGCTAGTTGATAGGCACCTTAGGTGCTTAATTAAAATTTCTAGGGCAAAATGTTTCCCTTCGATTTGATCTGTATGTGTGTTGTTTGTGAATTTTGGTGGTGGATTCGTGATCTACTAGGCATGAGGATCATTTTGGTATAGATTTTATTAATTTCTGGTAGCCTGCAAATTTTGGCACGGTGGTGAGTGGTCGGAGAAGATGACTAGAGTCTTCTCCAGCCGGTGGTGTTCATCCACCTTCAAACCCTAGGTCAAAGTCTCAGATTAAGTCACAACCACACGATCTTGTTGATCCAACGAGCGAGGGTGTGCCAGCGAATAAATGAGGGAGGGTGTGAAGCACGTGCGTGTTTTTCTGAATATTTTTGAATTGTTTGCTCATGTGTGTTTGGTGCATCCTTGCTTATCATGTGCTCTCATCAGGATGTGTTTGATTTGCATACATGTTCTGATCATCATGCGTGGACTGATCAAATGGCTATGAGCAAGTCAATCATGTTGACTGAATTCCACAATATGCTCTGCAGGCTTATAGCGCTATGGGCCTTGTGAACTTTGATATTCACACCCCTCCTTTTTCTGAGCCCACTGTTTTGAACTGGATAATTGCTTGCGCTGCACCCCCTGGCCTATTTCTTTTTTTTTTTTTTTTTTCTTTTCATATATGTTTGATTTTTTATTTTTAAAAATACCTCCAACCATGATAAAACTCTGAAAAAATTCATGAAGTATGATAATGCATTTAAATAATTTTTGCATATTTTATTTTCTGATTTTGACATATTTTACTATTTTTCCATGAATTTTCTTTTAATTTCTTTTGTATGAGCATTTATCCATGATACATGCCTCATTCTTGATTTGTTTGACTTAGTTGTGAAGTGAATCTTTACCTAACATTTGGTACATGCTTCTATGATACACTAAGGCATTTCATGCATTTTTCATAGATTTTTTAGGTCCTTTTTCATTGACTTTTGAATGCTATCTTTGAGCAATTTGTTTGTGTGACTTGTATGAGATTGTGAAGCATCTTTGAACATGTTTGGTAATGAATTTTGATCCATACTCTTGAGACATGTTTGCATACTGTTTGAACTACAAATGACTTGTATATTTCAATTTTCTCATCCTTCTAACATGACTTTATGGATTGCATAAATGCACCTTTGCATGTGTGTTTGTTAGAGGAATTATGCTAGGGTTTTGGAATGCTTTGAACATGTTTCCTTGGGATGATTGTTGAGATGTTTTGACATCATTTTCTAGGCACATTATGGTCATCCATCTTACATTATAGTTCATTCATAGTTCATCTTTACATGACTTGTGATCACTTGTTAAACTTGCATCTTTCTTTGAACTTGTGCACCTTACTTGCTCTTCTTTGATCACTTGTTTACATCAACTCTTGCATGATCTTAAAAATCCATTATAACATGATTCACTTGCTGTTTGTGATCATTCTCACTCATAGGCCATGACTTCTAACATCATCTTACATGTCTTTTAATCTCATGAACACATAAGAACTTGTTTGAACTTGTTTGCACATACTTGTTTCTACTTTGAACATGTGTTAACATGAGATTCGTATAGACTTTGTAGGCTCATTCTTGCATTCTAAATGTCATCTCAAATGTCATATGATACTGACTTGCATCCATTAAACATGTATGATCATTTTGCATCTTCATTCTTTACTTGTGTTACAAGTTATGCATGTTTGTTGAACTTCAATGGTGTTTTGTTTTCACTTCTCTTTGCTTAATCATTCTCAATACTTGCATTCATGATTCATATTCTATCTTAATGACACCTACATACATTTATAAATGTCATTTACTTCGGACTTTAATGTTTGCATGTGCATTTATTCATGTTTATGAATCATATGCATTCAACTTGCATAGTTAATGCATAACTTGCATTTGTATGATCTTTTGATGCATAGTTTGACATCGTTTGCTTTCACTTGGCATGTTAACCTAAGTAGGACACATTGACATGTACCTACTGACCTTGGATGTTCCTTAACCCTAAGGACCCTTCCCTTTTGGTTTAAACCTTGTTTTCTTCTTAGGATATTTCCTTAAGACAACTAGCATTGTTTGGTTTACTTTCTAGCACTTATATTCATTTCTTGTGATTATTTTGCTAACCTTTTGTGTAGGAGCAGAGGTAAGACATATGAACATGTGGATGTTAATCCATGTTCATTTCTCCTTTCATCTCATATATCTTACTTTTCTTTCTCTTTTATGGATTACATGATATAATGCTTGATTGTGTAGAACTTCTTATCATCCCTTTGGGATCCTAGCTCATCCTTAATTTTTTATTAAGGTGAGGTAGGATAAGCATTAGGTAGTGATATCCCTCTCTCTTCTTTAAACTTAGGTTGTTCTTAAACCTCCCCTTAGGTCCATCTTTTGCATGATAACTTTAGGAGAGAATTCCCCTTAGTGTTTTCTTTTCCTTTGAGTCTTCTCTTCTCATCTCATAATCTTTCTAAAACACTTAATAAAGGTTAACGTGTATTACGTATGAGCCTTGTATATGGGAAGTGAGGTATGGGGGGTCTCCCTCCATTCTTCTAGGGTACTTAGTGTACGTCCTATTGGGGACGATACGTGACGTATTCATTCCTATGTTGTAGACTTGGGTGCAATGCAAGTTACAAAATAACTTCAATCCATTTCTATCTAAAAAACACAAAAACAAATTCAAACCTTTTATCCTTCGGGATTGTTATGTTTCAAACCTATTTTTAGAAAAGGGCATGTTACTTCCGTCTCATCACAAACAAACATAGACCCTAACTGTCGGACGCGAAACTAACGTTGCTCATAAAATACACCGACCTTGTTAGGTTGAACTACGACTGCTCTGATTTCCTCTTTCTAGTCCGATTGAGGATACGTAGGCACGAGACGGTGATGTCTTGGCGAGCAACCTCCCCCCTTAGTTCATGTCCGAACTACGTTGACTCTGGCTTTCCCATTGCACGAGGGAATACCTAGACTTAGGATGGCGATGTCCTATCGAGTCACTTCCTTTTCTTTTCTTCCCCGTTTCTTCGCTCTTTTTCGTTCCCGTTCCTTTTCCTTTCCAGTAGCAGTGGGGCTCCAGATGACGACACCCTTTGATCGAAACAACAAGCGTGGATCACAATCGAGTACGATGGACGCGTAGGGGTGCTAATACCTTCCCCTCGCGTAACCGACTCCCTTACCCGTTTCTCTTGGTCGCGAGACCATGCTTTTCCTTTCCCCCAGGTTTACGAACTGTTTCCTTTCCCTCTCTTGGGATAAATACACATTGTTGGAGACTCTGTTTCCGCACCACTTTCGCGTTTGTACTTGGATGAAAATCCCGGGAGCGACAAGGTGTAATGTATATTTCAAGCCCGTTTACAATTCCTAGAGAACAATGCTCAAAATAAGTTGCGTAACATTGTATGTATAATAGATTGACTCTTTTTTCTATTGAGCACGTAATCCTTTGCACAACATTGAATATAGAATAGATTGACTCTTTTTTCTATTGAGAACAGAATCCTTTGCACGAGTGTCTTGTCAACCATTCTGAAAGAATTGTTTTTGAGGATGTACAATGTTGCGTCATGAGGAGTAACATTATCATTGGACTAAGAACAATACACAAGTGAGAGAGACATCACATATTTACCCAAAATCTTAAGGTGATAGATGTGTGAATTCTTCCACTTATAAATTCTAAAGTCTCCACATTTATAACTAATGTGAGACTCCAGCTCACACTTGACTTATTATTCTCAACACTCCCCCTCATGGGCATTTCGATACACCTCTTCTTGGGCATTTCGATTTCAACGGGACACCTCTTCCTGGGTATTTCTATACAAGGAAGTTGACCCCTTTACTTGAAACAGACTCTGATATCATTTGTTAGATCATGAGGAGGAGTATCAACATTGCACTAAAAGCAACACACAAGTAGAGAGACACCATATATTTACCTAAAATCTTAAGGTGAATGGTGTGTGAGTTCTCCTACTTATAAATGTTCAAGTCTCCGCATTTATAACCAATATGAGAATCCAACTCACACTTGATTTATTATTCTCAACATGCAAAATGTGATACCATAAAGGATCTAAGATTCGTCACAGTTAAACTAATGTTAAATAGGACCTTATAAAATGTTTGTCGCAGTTAAACC
The DNA here is from genome assembly GCA_022829125.1 of Lathyrus tuberosus. Taxonomy (NCBI): domain Eukaryota; kingdom Viridiplantae; phylum Streptophyta; class Magnoliopsida; order Fabales; family Fabaceae; genus Lathyrus; species Lathyrus tuberosus. The sequence goes on from JALAZF010000158.1 coordinate 12,491,184, forward strand.
AACGTGATTAAATAGAACCTCTATTTATTATGTCATGGTTAAACTACATGGCCTCCAAAAACATGAGACGACTCTGTGTGCAGACAAATTTGATGGCTAACCACAACCTATGTTTTGCGACACGCGTTCAGTTGCTAATTGCTTCTCCTATTTAAAAAGGAAATTGTGTCATTTCTTAGATATTTAAATTCTTGATCCGTTTGTTTTGATTTTTTTAAATGATTTTTATAGTGTAACATAATTTTGTGTAAAAACAATTTGCAAAAAAACTTTTCATAAAAGTTTTAAATAAAAATTTAGTTTGAATAGTTATTCTTAAAATGTTATTTTAGATATTTCTTAATTTTATTGAAACTTTTTTTGAATATATCAAAATTTCAAAAATTATTTAATTTTGAAACTATTTCAAATAAATTTTCATAAAAATGATTTTTTAGATACAACTTTTTGAAAAAATTACAATTTCGACTATGTTTTGTTTTTTAATAATATATGTTTATGTTATACGATGTACAAATTAGTCTTTTAATTTATAAAAAACAAATATAAAAAAACATATAATATTTTAAAAAATAGTTTTATAAAATCCATTTTAAAAGACATTTTTTAAAGCTGTAACAAATATGTCCAGACACTATTTTTCACTCTTATATTTCAACGTATGAATATTAATTTTATATATCGATCCTCTCTCCAACGCATAAAAAATTAAAAACCACCGCAGCAAACAATGTATTCTCGCTTATGATCAACTCTTATTCCACTTCAGAACACTATTAAAGAATTAATTAGCAAAATGCTAATGTCCTTAATTTATTCTTAAGTAGCTAAATTTTCAACATCTGCTTAGATTTTGTGTAAAAAGATTTCACGTTTTCAGCACCACAAATTTGACATGTGGGCTCATGTCTAACGCCTGTCAACTTTCTGTAAGCCACGTTAATTCTAATTGTCTTTATCAAATATGAACATGAATAATTGCTGTGAGTCAAAAAGCAACTTCAATCAGCTGTACACAAAGAAAGAAAATTGAGGATAAATAGCTTAGAAAAATTGACAATTGTACGATTTTTTGGATGACTGTAATTATTATTTGAGAGAAATCAGAGATTACCCGATCATAACATTAATGAAGAGAGAATATACCATATAATATAAGAAGATGGGGTTGTTCTGGAAACACTCAAAACACTATTTCTTCCTCCAAAAACACCATTTTTTCTCTCCAAATTTGGCTATGTGGCACACTTCCTTGCTCTAATTTCTACCAAGTAGCACTCCTCTTTAAACTTCCTTCCTTCTGACAAGTGGCACTCCTCTTTAAACTTCCTTCCTTCGTACCTCACCCCTTCAGCAGAAAAGTGGGTTTCAAAGCAAAAAAAAAAACACACACTACACTATTTGACATTTGCCCCAAAACATCAACCTACAGTACAATATATTTTATTCAAGTCCTTTCTTTTCCAATGCATCTGCGCCGCATTAATTGTCGTTTGGCCATTTCCCATCACCAATGTCATCTCATCTTTTGGTGCATTGGAGTATTAATCCATAAATTTGTTTTTGCTCACAAATTTGCATCTCATTCTCTCCTCCCAACGTTGCATCTCTCAACCTTTCCTTCCACATCCCAAGTTTTCCAACTTGTATTTCTCTCATTCTCTGCAACAACTCGCTGGGTTTTACAACACCTTTGAACGATCTTTACTGATGGCAAGACCCTTTGAGAAGATCTCCGACATTAATGACAGTAAGGAACTATGGAAGGTGGCTGTTAGGGCACATCACAAGTGGTTGGTTGTATCCAACAATAAACAACACGGAGAAATGATCATTGTAGATAAATTTGTAAGTTGTAAATATGTTTTTGGTGTTTATGTTTTAAATATGTTTTTTGGTGTTGTTTGGTTAACTACTATGCCTATGTTTTTGGTGGTTATGTTCTGGAGTTGGCCTACTATGTTTTAAATATGTTGTTTGAAACTTTTTCCATATACTAAATACAACTATTTTTTGTGTAACAGGGTAATGATATTCATGTTGTTGGACCATCCACGTTTATGGAGATTTTCGGTGAAAGATTGACCGTCGGCCACACATACACCATTTCAAACTTCAAAGTTCATCAGAATGTTCTGATCTTTAAACCTTCGAAACACGGCTACATGGTCAAGTTCACTGGAGGGACTTCCGTTAGTGACGTTGACAAGCAATGAGATCCGACCAAAGCCTGCAAATTTTACCAATTTCTCAGATATAATGTCTGGACAATTTAGAAAGGACCTATTGTTATGTGATGCTTTTTTATTATATTTGTATCTCATTCAACGTTTATTATTTTTAAAATGTAACTATGTCATAACAGGCTTGCTATGCTATTTCAGATGTTATATGAATGGTAGACACAATTGGATTCTCACAGTCCCAGTCTGGTGGGAAAAAACAACAAGTCAACTTTGTGCTCAGAGACATTGGGTAACTATGTCTCATACTTTGTTACATTGTTTCCTATTTTTGCATGTAAATACATATTTGATGAAGGATTATATACAGTTATTGCTCTCAAAATTGGGTTTACTGATTATGTTATGGTTGTAATTTAAGGAACAACACCATCAACTGCACGCTATGGGAGTCATATGCTTCCTAGTTCATTAAATTCAACTAGGATCGAGTGAATGCGGTTGGTCCGACGGTTGTTTTGCTTCAGTATGCGAAGGTTAAAGAAGAAGGTGGGGTTACTTTTATTGCTCTTGACAATTCTGTTTATGTTAAATTATTATGACATCTTGCAATTTAAACAACTAATTGTATGCCATAGGAAAATATCCGCTTGCTGTTACAAATACATACAATGTAACCAAAATGTACATCAATGCCGACATGGGTGCATTGACCATTTTATAATGTTTTTAAATCCTTTTTACTAACTGTATGAGTCGTACCATGCATATGACTGGTCAAATGTTATTGTAGGATACCAAAGGATGCTTTGGTGAATGTTTTTGGGCAGCTTAGCTCTCAGTCTCAACTATATTCTCAACACTCTGAAAACTCCCAACAAAGCCCTATTCAGAAGTTACTTTCCAAAGCAGTTGTTCTACCGCTTGAGGAAATTATCAAGCTTCGTGATGTATACTTTTAAACCTCTATACTATAGCATTAGTCAAACACACTCATTATTGCAACTTCAGATTCTAACATTATGCATACTCTGACAGATTACTTTCTGTGCTACGGTAGTAACGATAAAGAAACTCATTGCTTCTCCATTTGGCTGGTATTACCAGGCTTGTCATCAGTGCCCCAAGGTAACTAGGGGTGACAAACCTCATTTTCTGTGTGAGGCCGGTCATTCCACGGAAGCTGAAATATTTAGGTTTGTTTCTTCATGAGTTCTATGTTAGTTGTCTGTATATGATTGCTAATACTGAACGGCATCGTCTCTTACGATATAAAAAATTTATTTCAGGTATAAAATTGAGGTTGAACTAGTTCATGCTGCAAAATATTGCAAGTTCGTTTTATGGGACAGAGAGTGTGTTCAACTCTCAGGTCTTTCGGCTGCTCAAATGCGCGATACCATGATTAAGGTTTGTTTGTTAATGACTTTGATCTATTTATAATATGGTAGATTAGTGCCTACCTCTGTTACAAATGTTGGTTTCCAATTATATCTGAGGTGTTTTTCTTAGGATGGGATTGATGACCCCTTAGAATTTCCATTGGCGCTGGATGTTCTGTTTGATTTAGAGGTTGCTTTTAAGGTGAGGTGGCAACCCCGTTGGGAGAGTTGTTCTGTTGTTATGATTGTTAGGGAAGAACCTTTCGTCAAACAACTTAAGGTTCCATGGGAACAAAACCAGGTAAATTTTTCATCAATTGTGATTCTCCATGGGCCTATGATTGTGATTCTCTCATGAGCACTTCATTTCTGCTCCTTTTATGTCTTCACTGTTGCTAATAATTGTGATTCTCTCTTGAAATGAAGGTTGTTACATCTGAGGCTACTTTAACTCCACAGATATTGCAGGTATGTTTGAATGATATATATGTTGACATAACCTTTTTGGTAATGTTCCTTGTTCTGTAATTATTGTTTAGATAAAAGAGAGTGTTGATGAAGCTAACTATGACGGTGCTGATGCTACTGATATTGTAACGGTAAATCCAAAAAAAAATGATATGCTATTTTGATTTTCCCCAGATTGTTGCAATATTTTTCTAAAATACGAAAATGTTTATTATTTGAAATTTTCAACTTTTAGGATCTTGAGATTACTTCAAAGCATAACCCAGAACCATTGACTCCGACTGTAAAGAGGCCAATACCGGACGGTTCGAGCGAGTCTACCACTTTAAACAGCTTGGGCGATGGGGAGCTTTCGTCGACCAAACTTAAGAAAATTATCAAAACAGAGAAGACAAAGTAGTTTAACGTTCATCCTATTTAGTTTTATTTAATTTCTATGTAATGGGAGAAATAGTTTTTGTGTGTAACCATTTTGTAATCCTTTTGTTCATGTTGTATGCTGCTACAACTATTTCCCGAATACTCAATATTGTAATATTAACTGGGGGAATACTTAACCTCTTTTGTATTATGATTTAATGAAAAATATTTGGTTTTATATCATGAGTTACTGCAAATGTTTGGCTAATATATATTGCTCCTGTTCAATGTTGTCTAATTCTGCATGACAATATTCAATTTTCTACGTTACCATACTATACCCATATTTAACGTTTTTCCATACTATATTCATATTTCACGTGTTTAAATTTCCTGCATGACAATATTAAATTTTCTACAAATGCTCCTCAAACAATTCAATAACGTTGCTCCTCATTTTTCTCCATGTGGGGCCCAACGAACCTTTTTTACCTTCTTTTACTTCACAAACATGTTAGCTTCCTCAATATCTATGCTGGCATAGATTCAATAACGTTTTTCAATACCCATGATAGCTATTTCAATACTATATAAATGGTAATGATTCCAAAGATATTACCAATCTTTTATGGTAGAGTGTTCCAAACTATTTTTTGATTGATTTGACGCCACACTCCTTCAAAGTCTACTCAATATTATTATATAATATATCCATTGTTGTACATCCTTTGGTCACGCATATCAATCAACCTAACTACTACCCAAGGTTTAGGCTATAGGTTTAGCTTTTTGGCAAACTACACCATCAGTTTTTTGGGAATGGATCAGCTAACTTTCAAAATTGGTGCCTTTATGACTTTAGGCTAATCAATTGATGAATGAAAGATTAAAATAAATTATTTATAGAAAGAGAAAGTTTATTTTGGAGAGAGATAGAGACAACGGTACAAAAGGTACCAAAATTCAAAGTTAGCAAATCCCTACACCGGTTTTTTAAGCCACACGCACGTGCATTTACTTAGTTTTAATGTGCTTTTCATTTTCCCACCATTATGTACATGCTACAACTCTTTTCAAATAAGTTTTCAAAATTATTTTTAAAACTTCCATGATTAGCGCCATTTCCCTCACCACTTTTACACCACCTTATTTTGTAATTTCATACCTCATTTAACTGCTGCATGGATAACATTATCTGTTTTTTCTTTCCAGCTTCACTTCTTATATAACTTCTCATCATACACCTTTCATTCTCATAAATCTAACATGGACAATACCCTATTTTCTCACAAATCTTTTGCTGCCACCATTGCTCGATTAAGGAGGCGACATATTTTATCTAACATGAGGAATAGACGTCGGGTTCCTACAGTTGGTATTCCAACCATCAATGAAGATAAAAATACATTAAATCAACTACACCATGCATTACATCAACCAATTGAACAGCACCAGATTATTTTTGACCATCACACAACAACTCTACCCAACTACATAACACAGTCCCAACATGCATCGGCTGCTAGAAAGAGGAGGAGGGCATTGATGACACAGAAATCATACATACAAAACCACCCCAACAAGGAAAACATTGCATCCATAACAATTGGGGAATTGACGTCACTCTTACATCCACATTCATCTGCGATGCGTACTCCGCTAACTCCAAATGTCTTTCCCATTGCAAACATATCCCCAAACATTGCCCCATCTCAGAGGCATCGGGTCGATGTTCCGTCACGTAAGAAAATAAAATTTAACGGCCATACTGGGAATAATTTAGTTTCTGCTTTCAATGAAACACTTCACCGTACCTCTTCAACAACACCTCAACCTCTTGCGGTTCCTTCGACGAACACCCACGTCCAAACTATGAATTCCAATGCATCAGCTTTTTCTACGGATGACGATAACTCTAATTCTGATGACAGGGTCAGTGACGCTAATAGTTCTGACGACGACAAAGATGTCATTGATGAACCATTCATTGCCTCACATGATCAACGTAAGTTATGGTTTTTACATTACAATTACTATGTATAGTTTATCTGTTTTTGATTTTTCATCCAACTTTCATTGTAGAATATTTTGATATAGGAGACCCTGTATGGGAATGTTCATTCTGTCAAGCCTGCATGTGGTATCAACAACGCAAGGGAAAATCCAGGCATACAAGTATTCCTAAATTTTAAACATGCTGCCGAGGTGGAAAAATTGTCCTCCCATTTCTTGAAGAACCACCTCTTATGTTGCAACGCCTACTTCATGATGGAATAACTTCTGAGAGCAAGAACTACCAAAACAACTTAAGAACCTACAACGCCATGTTTTCCTTCACATCGCCAGGAATGAAGTTTGATAACACACATTGTAAATGAGGAGGACCACCAACTTTAAGGCTGCACGGTCAAACATGTCATCGAATTGGAACTTTGCTACCAGAACTTGGACGTCCTCCGCAGTATGCTTAACTATATATTTTTTATACCGACAATGAAATTGATAATAGAATGCAGTGTTTCAGGTATATTTGTTTTTTCGTTCTTGTATTATAGACTGTGCAACCTATTGGATCCGTTTTATAATTATTTGGTGAAAACACATTGTACAGGGACAATAAACTAATATGCCATCAAATTGTTGGCAAATTGAAGACCATGTTAGATGATGTAAACGTCCATGCAAAAGCTTTCAGGATGGCAAGGGATCTTTTGAACATAAACCGTTACTTAGACTTGAAGCTTAAGCTAATTTGTGATCGAACTGACGACGGACGATTATACAACTGGCCAACTGTTTCAGAAGTCGTTGCGTTAATTATTGGAGACATTGATTCTACAAGCCACAGAGATATCATTATCCAAGCGCGAGATGGAAACTTGCAAAGAATATATGAGTTTCACCCGGCTTATCTTGCATATCAATACCCACTAATATTTGTGTATCGTGAAGATGGCTATCGAAAAAATATACTTCACAAATACCAACATGAAGTTTCCGTCACAAGGAAAAATCGTCAAACCATAAAAGATTGGTTGTCATTTCGATTGCAAATGCGCAAAAAAAAAAGCAAAGACTCTTTTGCATTCAAGACGGCTTTTTCAACAGTTTTTGGTGGATGGCTATGCAATGATGGAGTCCGAAAGACTTAACTGGTTGAGAAAGAACCAATCTAAGTTACGAGTTGGAAAATACAAACAACTTTATGATCAATGTGGGAGTAGTCATCCGTCTGAACTACCTAAAAGGGGAAAACGTGTTGTCTTGCCGTCGTCTTTAGTTGGTAGCAAAAGATTCATGGACCAGCTATACTTTGATGGGATGGTGATTTCAAGTAAATTGGGTTTCCCTGATTTGTTTGTAACTTTTACTTGCAATCGTGCAAGGCCGGAAATTACACGTCTCTTGGCACCAACTGGGTTAAAGCCATATGACAGGCCTAATATCGTTGCAAAGGTTTTCAAAATTAAATTTAATGAGCTCATGGCCGATATAACTAAACGTCACCTCCTCGGCAAGGTGTTGGCATGTAAGTGTTACACATTCATTAATTCTTTACAAAATTATACCTTTTCATTTAAATCTTAAACCATTTTTTTCAAATGATTTTTCAAGTGTGTTTCTGTTTCAGTTATGTACACAATTGAATTCCAGAAGCAAGGCCTGCTACATGCGCACATCCTTATTTTTTTACATCCACAGAGCAAATTCCCAACACCTACTAATATAGACAAAGTTATTTCTGCTGAAATCCCGAATCCTGAAATTCATCCTACATTATACAACTTGGTTAAGACCCACATCACCTTGTATGAAGAATAGAAAGTGCTCTAAGTACTTCCCTAAGAAGTACATGGAAGACACAACACTTGACAGTGAAGGTTTTCCGCTTTACAGGAGAAGATAAAAAAACACGCGTCATTCTCAAAAATAGCATTGCATTGGACAGTCGTTATGTTGTTCCTTATAATATGCATTTACTTTTGAAATACCATGCACACATTAACATGGAATGGTGTAACCAAAGTACATCTATCAAGTATCTCTTCAAGTACATACACAAGGGATATGATAGAATCACAGCAACAATTGTTGCTTCTAAATCACGGAATTCGAATGACCTTGTAAATGTTGATGAGATTAAATAGTATTGCGCAGAAGTATGATCTGTTGTTTGAAACAACATTCTAAAATCCCTAAACCAAATAATTTATAACATTTAACATTACCCTTTTCTGCTTTTAGGCTTGTCATTCGCCTTACTGAAACTCTATTTAGCAATGCTTCTGTCAGAATCACGGGTTCTTCTCACATCCTTCTGAATAGACGAATGATGTTTCGCCTTGGTTTCAAAATGCTCATTCCGGCATGATGAATGATTTCATTATAACAGCCAAAATTATGTATAAATTCAGCATTGACATATTGTACGTTCCTTCCAAATCTACAATAGAAACACAACACGCAGACACGGATGTAAATTAATAATATGCAAAAACATTTTTTTATGTCAAAAAAGTTCAAATGCAATTCAGGAAACAAAACGTGAGCTTTTTCTACAACTCAGATAAATCTTTCGCATGCAACAGAGAAAATTTGTCTTTTACCACCTTATCTCACTTCTGTTGATCACGCGCCTTCCAGAGCATTCTCCCTTTGGGTTTGAACGCCCTATTCCGTTGCCTTTCCCGGACTTAACCTTTTCCCGATCATCCTTTCACTTTGTTTTCTGCCTACGATTATTAGATTTCCCTTTCTTCCCGGACTTAGCCTCATCAATTAGCACTTTGATTCTTGCTGCAACAACATCTGGATCCATCTCTGAATCCGACGATGATCTGGATGACATTGAAAACAAATTTTATAAACATTGAGAACCCTATTACATTTGTGTAAACGTTTCACTTACCTGCTTGATATATCGATGGGTCTTGCCGGAATCATTCCCTTCAACCATTCCATGCTTCTTCGTTTTCCTTTTCCTCTTGCCCTATTTCGTCTGCCTTCAAACCTATGCGGGCCGGGGCGGGGCGGTTATAGTTGATGATGCGGGCCTAAAACCTATGCCCACCCGCAAAAACGTGAGGGCGGGCCAGAGAAAGCCCGCGGGCAAGACACCTTTTAAGCCTAAAAATACAAAATTTTATGTAAATTCTCGTGCCCACGAAAGCCTGCAAAGAAAACGGGGAGGGGCGGGGTGGACACATTAGAGGGTGAGGGCCTAAACCTTTGCCACACCCCGCACTAAAGTGCGGGTAAAACGGGCATGCCCAATGGGCCAGGCCCATTTTGCCACCCCCTACAATAAACACACATTTGATTAACACTTCCTAATTATCATCACTATTTCTTTTAATTACTAATTAGTTTTTTTACATTTACTATTTTTTTCTTTTTCAAATTTTTTTCCTATACAAACTGAAAACAGTAGCGCGTAACCGACGGGTACCCGTGCGAACGCACGGGTATCCCGCTAGTTGTTATTGGAAAATGTTATAGAACGGTCATTGAAAAGTAATACAGAAAAAGGTGAAATAGTATCAAGTGGGCCTAAGGACAATACAACGGTACTATACAACAAAAAAGGGTCGGATCGAGAAAGCTTGTTGGGCCAAAAAGCTATATCTAGCCCAATAAGTGAGACATGTCTAAACAAGGATAGTATTCTAAGCATGGGTAATCTGAGTCAGCCAAACAACATATTTCAAGACCAAGAAGGAACAATTATAAGATTAGTAAAGGTACAGTGCAGGACAACGACCTCGATAAGAGGTATATAGTTCCAACTGAAAAAGAAAATTAGGGGTCAAAATCCAAGGCAGAAAAACTAGGCGAAAGCAACCCCAAGCGGGCTGAGGTGGAAACTAAAGCAACAATAAGCAATATATCAGAGATGGATACCAGTGAACAAGCCGTAAGAAAGGAGAAACAAATTTTTAAAGACAGAAGAAGAAGAAGATCTAAAATCTTGAAGTTAAAGAAGAAAGAGAGAAGGAAAGGAAAAAATATGATTTCTAATTGTAATTGCAACCAAAGAAAAAGGTCACAAAGCTAGGTATGTCTAACTCAGATTTAAAGCTAATTGGTGAATCAGAACAAAAAAAGTTGGGTGATGCTATATAGTGATACGGTAGAGGTGGCCAAAGACATCTGGGATTTAGGAAAAGATATAAAATTGATTCATAAGGGAGAAGAAGGAGAACTAGTGCAGGAATTAGCAGTAGGACAGAGAGGTGGAGATAAATTGGATTAAATATAATAGGCAGATCCAGGTCTGGAGGGTATAAGTGGGATGGCCAAAAAAAAGAAAGTTTTCAGTTTAATTAAAGATCACAAACCAACATTTGTGTGCATCCAAGAAACCAAAATAGAGACAGTGTATAGAGCGGTGTGCAGTTACTTGTGGGGATCAAATAGCTTTGAATTCGTTAGTAAACCGTTAGAAGGGAGGTCGAGAGGAATTATGACTATTTGGGACAGTAATAAAGTCAAGGCCAAGAATGTGGAGAATTTAGATTATGCAGTGTGGTTTGAAGGGTTATGGGGTGAAGAAGAAAGAATAATAAATATTATTAATGTATATGCGTCGGCAACTGTAGAAGAAAAAGGGAGCTTTAGGAGAATCTAAAAGTCAAAATAGTGGAAAAAATGGAGACTGTATTTGTGTCCTAGGTGACTTCAATGCGGTCAGATCCGCGGAAGAGAGAAGAGGGTCATGTGAAAATAATAGGAGTGAAGATATAGACATCTTTGACAACTTTATTTCAGAATCAGATCTTATGGATATGCCCCTCCATGGAAGGAAATTCACTTGGTCAAGTTCGGGAGGGGCAGCCATGAGTCGCATTGATAGAATCGTGATATCCGAAATATGGGGTAGAAGTTGGCTCAACTATTCTCAATGGGCCTTACATAAGGGGTTGTCTGGCCATTTTCCTTTAGTGTTATGTGATAAGTTTCAAGATTGGGGGCCGAGACCGTTTCGCATTCTAGAATGTTGGAAGCAAATGGAAGGGTATCATAAGTTTGTTAAAGATCAATGGCTTAGTATGAAGGTGGAAGGTTAGGGCATGTTTTTGTTGAAGGAGAAGTTCAAGTTGTTGAAGAATAAGTTAAAACAGTGGCATAAGACACATACTCAAAATTTGGAGGGGAAGATAAAAGTAGCAAAAGAAGAATTTAATAGGTTGGAATTAAAGAGTGAGTCAGAGCCGTTATCTTTATCAGAGAAGTCTTGTAAACGACAAGTCTTGGTGGATTTACACAAAATGCCGAGTCTCAACGGAAGTATACAATGTTAGAAGTCTAGGATGAGATGGCTGAAAGAAGGTGATGTAAATTCCAAATATTTTCATGGTTGCATAAATAGGAGAAGAAAAGAGAATGAAATTAAGGCCATAGAAGTGGATGGAAAAGTAGTGTCAGAAGTGAAGGATATTAAGAGAGAAATTCTTGAACACTTCAAAAGCATCTTCGAGAAAAAAAAAAGTGGGAAAGTATGTCCTGATAATTTGGAGTTTGTTCAATTAGAGGAAACGGATAAAGTGGGGCTAACTAAGGAATTTTCTGAGGAAGAAGTTAGGGTTGCAGTGTGGGATTGTGATAGTGCTAGAAGTCCTGGTCCGGATGGCCTAAACTTCGGCTTCATTAAGGAGTTTTGGGATTTAATCAAAGACAACTTTATGAGGATGATGCTGTGATGACTGACGGAAAGAGAAGTCAACCTCGGAAACATCAACCAGTTTTTAATCCACAACAAGGTTACCCTGTCCAGTTTGCACAACAACCCTATGTGGCCGCTGTCACCCCTACCTACCAGACGATTCAACCAGCTCCGGTCTACCAACCTTTTGTTAATCAACAGCCTCCTGCATATCAGCCAGTCCCTGCATATCAGCCAGTCCCTGCGTATCAGCCGATTCCCGCTTATCAGCCAGCCCAAACTCCACCAAAGTATCAACGAGCGCCCGACGCTCCCAATTATCAACGAGCGCACAACGCTCCTCGTCAGAATACTCCAGCCAGAAGACCTCACCGACCTCATCCTCCCATCCCGATGACCTATACAGAGTTGTACCCTTCTTTGGTCCAAAAAGGCTTGATAACTACCAGAGCTTTGGGTCCCCCTCCAAATCCACTTCCACCTAACTATAATCCCAATGCCCACTGTTTGTATCATGAAGGAGCTCCCGGCCACGATTTGGAAGATTGTTATGCCCTGAAGAATCTTGTCAGAGATTTAATAGAAAGGAAGATTTTAGCCTTCGACGACGCTCAACCGAATGTTAAGAGTAACCCTTTACCCAATCACGGAAGTGCCAACGCTATTGAAGAAGCATCTGAGGAAAACCCAATTCTGGATGTGACAGAGATTAAAACCCCTCTCCAAGTTTTTCATTCAAAGTTGTTTGAAGCCGGTATCGTGAAGGTTTGCCATAGAGATTGTGAAGATTGTGAGACTAGTGTCCGGGGATGTCAGACGGTTCAAGATGATATTCAGACTCTGATCGACGATGGGTTCTTACGGGTGAGTGGTAAGCATAAGAAGAATGAGGTCGCTGTGGTTGAGCCTATATTCAATCTACCAGACCAAAGTGCCAAAGTTCCCGTTTTTAACTTGCCTGAATCAAGTCCTACAGTGGTTGTTTCCAGCAAGCCAAAGCCAATCTTCAGCATACCGAACTCTGCTACTACAGTTTTAGTTGGGTCGCCAAAGACTGTGATTATTCAAAAGCCTTGCCCTTCCCCTCTCAAAGATTTTACAGCAGTACCCTGGAAATACGGTAAGGATTTCAGAAAGGTTTGTCCGAAAGAAGAAGTGAAGAGTGCTGACAGAGAAGTAACTAATATAGCTGGGGCAAGCAGGATGACACGGAGTGGTCGTATTTACACACCCCATTTCAGTGAAGCTCCACCAAAAGAAGTAGTCACAACCATTCCTGCCAACAACAAGGGCAAAGAACAAGAAGTCGTTACTAATGACGAAGACGCTGAGTTCTTGAGAATCATCAAAAGAAGTGATTATAAAGTTGTTGACCAGCTCCATCATACTCCTTCAAAAATCTCTATTTTGTCTTTGTTGATGCATTCACCTGCTCACCGAGCTTCATTGCAGAAATTGTTAGCTCAGGCTCATGTTGCACAAGACATCACCACTGGCCAATTTGATAGCGTGATTGCTAACATTACTGCTTGTAACACCCTCAGTTTCAGTAACGAGGAGCTGCCGAGAGAAGGTCGGAGCCATAATCGAGCTTTGCATGTATCTGTGAAATGTCAGGAAGATACGCTGGCAAGAGTGCTTGTAGACACTGGTTCTTCCTTAAATGTGATACCCAAGAGGACTCTTAACAAGTTGGCTTACAAAGGGGCAGAATTGAGACCTACATCTCTTATAGTCAAAGCTTTCGATGGCTCCCGAAGGACTGTAATGGGAGAAGTTGATTTACCAATCTTGGTGGGACCACATGTCTTCAATATTACCTTCCAGGTGTTGGATATTAACCCCGGTTATAGTTGCCTACTTGGAAGACCCTGGATCCATGCCGCCGGTGCCGTAACTTCGACCCTACATCAAAAAATGAAGTTCGTGATTGATGATAAACTGGTAATCGTTCATGGTGAAGAAGACCTTATGGTCAGTAATTTGTCTTCATTTCGCTATATAGAGGCTGATGAGGATGCCTTGGAAACTTCTTTCCAAGCACTCGAGATATCAAACGCTGTTATGTTGGAAGTTGAGGAAACAACTGGTAAGGGTAATCCATCTTTCGCATCTTTCAAGAGCATCAAGTCTACCATTGAAGAAGGTGTGCCTGAAGGTTGGGGCCAGATCATAGAAGCTACAGCAAATCCAGATCATCAAGGGTTGGGTTACAAACCAACTAAAGGTCAACAATCAACATTTATCGCCAGTTATCCGAGAACAATTCGTGAAGTGTTCATCAGCGGAGGTTATCAAGCTAACGCTATTGGAGATAATCATGAAGATGGAGACTCAAGTGACTTTGTGTTCAAAAATGCTGCTGCTCTTAACAATTGGGAAGCAGTAGAAATCCCAATGATCATTCCTTTGTCAAAGTAACTTGTCACCTTTTATTTTGTTATTTTAATAAATCCATAGCTCCGCCCAAGGCTATTGGATCATGTTTGTGGGCCACCATTTCCACTTTCGAATAAATATCAATGAATGCATTTTATCATTTGTGTTTGTGTTATTCATGAGTCATTACTTTAAGAAATTGGCAATAAGTAAAAAGGTTTAATCTGCACTGTCCTTTGTGCATCTTAATAAGACAAATTATTTTAAAACTTGCAGATTGAATTTAAATCACATTGAATCCGACGACCCTATCGTTATCCCTAACTTTGACTCACCCATCTATCACGCTGAGGACGAGGATGAAGAAGATCTCGAAGTTCCCAATGAACTGGTCAAGTGGGCAGAGTATGAGTACACTGAACTTCAACCACACAAAGAGCAAGTGGTCTTGATTAATATCGGCTCCGAGGAAGACAAGAAAGAAGTTAAGATTGGTACTACACTGGGGGCAGATGTCAGACAGAGATTGGTCAAGTTACTAGGAGAGTATGTGGACGTATTCGCCTGGTCATATCAGGACATGCCTGGCCTAGACACAGATATCGTTGTTCACAAATTGCCACTTAAACCAGAGTGCCCACCTGTAAAGCAGAAGCTTCGGAAGACTAGACCCGACATGGCTCTGAAGATTCGAGATGAGGTTAAGAGACAACTTGATGCAGGTTTCCTGACAGTAGCAAGATATCCAGAGTGGTTAGCCAACATTGTACCGGTGCCAAAAAAGGACGGTAAAGTTAGAATGTGTGTGGATTACAGGGATTTGAACAAAGCAAGCCCAAAGGACGATTTCCCTTTGCCGCACATCGATACACTTGTGGATAACACGGCCCGTTTCGGAGTGTTCTCTTTTATGGATGGTTTTTCCGGTTACAATCAGATCAAGATGGACCCTGCAGATAGAGAAAAGACTGCTTTCATTACTCCTTGGGGTACTTATTGTTATAAAGTCATGCCTTTCGGTCTGAAGAACGCCGGGGCAACATATCAAAGAGCGATGGTCGCTCTCTTTCATGACATGATGCATAAAGAGATCGAGGTATATGTGGATGATATGATCGCCAAATCCCAGAATGAAGAAGACCATTTGGATCATTTGTTGAAACTGTTTGAACGATTAAGGAAATATCAATTGAAGTTGAATCCCGCTAAGTGTACTTTTGGTGTCAGATCTGGGAAGTTGCTTGGATTTATTGTTAGCCAAAGAGGAATTGAAGTGGATCCCGATAAGGTCAGAGCTATCCAGGAGATGCCTGCTCCACAAACTGAATTGCAAGTCAGAGGATTTCTTGGGCGTCTGAACTACATCTCCAGATTCATTTCTAATATGACGGCTACCTGTGAACCATTATTCAAACTACTCCGTAAAGATCAGACCATTGAATGGAATGCTGATTGTCAGCAAGCATTTGAGAAGATCAAGGGTTATTTGCGAGAACCTCCTATTTTGATTCCTCCTGTGCCTGGACGACCTCTGTTTATGTATCTGACTGTTCTTGAGAAGTCCATGGGTTGCGTCTTGGGGCAACATGATGAGACTGGACGAAAAGAACACGCCGTTTACTATTTAAGTAAGAAGTTCACGGACTGTGAAAGCCGGTATTCGCTGTTAGAAAAAACTTGTTGCGCGCTGGCATGGGCCGCTAGACGTCTTAGACAATATATGATCTGTCATACCACCCTATTGATATCAAAAATGGATCCCAAAAAGTATATTTTTGAGAAGCCTGCTCAGACTGGAAGATTGGCACGTTGGCATATGTTATTATCTGAATATGACATACAGTATGTGACTCAGAAGGCTATTAAAGGAAGCATTCTATCGGACTATCTTGCTGACCAACCGGTTGAAGACTATGAACCTCTGAAGTTTGACTTTCCTGACGAAGACATCATGTTGGTAAAAGATTATGAAGAGCCCGGTCCCGATGAAGGTCCTGAGCCAGGCTCCCGTTGGAAGATGATGTTTGATGGCTCCTCCAATTATAGTGGACATGGCGTAGGCGCAGTTTTGGAGAACCCAGATGGTGGATACACCCCATTCACAGCAAGGTTGGATTTTGAATGTACAAACAATATCGCAGAGTATGAAGCATGTATTCTAGGTCTTGAAGCAGCTATCGACCTCCGGATCAAAATCCTCGAGGTAATTGGGGATTCAGCTCTAGTGATCTATCAAGTCAAGGGTGAATGGGAAACTCGAGACGAGAAGTTAATTCCCTACCGAGCTTACATTGTGGATATGATCCAATACTTCGATGAAGTCACTTTCCGACATGTTCCGAGATCTGAAAATCACGTGGCTGATGCTTTAGCCATGCTAGCCTCAATGTGGAAGGTCAGATTTGTTAATGAAGCTACTCTCATTCGAATCGAGCGAAAGACTGAGCCTGCCTACTGTCAGCTAGTGGAAGAAGAAACTGACGACAAACCCTGGTTCCATGACATTAAGAACTACTTGCTGAAGCAAGAATATCCTGCTGACGCTACAAACCTTGACAGGAAGACTCTAAGAAGACTAGCATCCAAGTTCTTTATCAGTAATGATGTATTGTATAAGAGGAACTACGATATGGTCCTACTTAGATGTGTTGATAAACATGAAGCAGATCTGTTACTTCAAGAGATTCATGAGGGGACATTCGGGACTCACGCCAACGGCTATGCTATGTCAAAGAAACTTCTGAGAGCTGGGTATTATTGGTTAACTATGGAGTCTGATTGTATACAGTATGCCATAAAATGCCACAAGTGTCAGGTCCATGCAGACAAGATGCATGTGTCCCCAACACAATTGAATGTCTTATCGTCGCCATGGTCGTTCTCAATGTGGGGCATCGACATGATTGGGGCAATAGAACCTAAAGCCTCCAATGGTCACCGTTTCATTCTGGTCGCTATCGACTATTTCACTAAGTGGGTAGAGGCCGCTTCTTATGCCAATGTGACCAAGCAGGTGGTAGCCCGCTTCATCAAGAACAACATTATCTGCCGTTATGGGATGCCAAGCCGAATCATAACAGACAATGGAACCAATCTGAACAACAAGACTATGAAGGAGTTATGTGAAACTTTCAAGATTACTCACCACAATTCCTCTCCTTACCGTCCTAAGATGAATGGGGCCGTGGAAGCTGCAAACAAGAACATCAAGAAGATTCTGAGGAAGATGGTGAAGACATACAAAGACTGGCACGAAATGCTACCTTTCGCATTGCATGGATACAGAACCTCAGTGCGAACCTCAACAGGGGCTACCCCTTTCTCGCTAGTTTATGGAATGGATGCAGTCCTCCCGTTTGAAGTAGAGTTACCATCTTTAAGGGTAATGAGGGAAGCCAAACTGGATGAGGCAGAGTGGATCCAAGAAAGACTTGACCATTTGAATCTCATTGACGAAAAGCGCTTAACTGCAATGTGCCATGGTCAATTATACCAGAAACGGATGAAGAGAGCCTTTGACAAGAAGGTTCGAGTCAGGGAGTTCCGAGAGGGAGAACTGGTACTTAAGAAGATTTTGCCTGTTCATAAAGATATGCGTGGAAAATGGGCACCCAATTATGAAGGCCCATTTGTCGTGAAGACAGTCTTCTCAGGAGGATCGTTGATGCTCACCACAATGGATGGAGAAGAGCTTGCTCATCCAGTCAATTCTGATGTCGTCCGAAAGTATTATGCATGAAGAGTCCGCCGCGACCAGAGCTTAGTTTTGGGGTCTTAGTTGTAGGGTTAATAAGTGGCGTGGGATCCAATGTAACCTTACTCTATTGCTAATTTCATTTGTAATGATCTATGAAGCTTTTCGCTGTGTACAAGCTATTATTTTGAATAAAATCAGACTTTTACTTTTGTCTTCTCGTTTTGACCCCTATTCATTGATAATAATTTTGAAAGTGGGAAATTTTCAAACTTAACTTTCTCCGAAATTTCCGGTAAGATAAATTGCTTTGACTCATGAAATGATCCGAAGGAAGTCATTGCTCCCCAGCAAGTCGTCACTGCAGGAATTCACGACGATTCCCCAGTGAATCATTGTTTTAGGCAAGAATGGCAGATCAGTACAAGAATGCAGCATCTGGTTGACTCAAAGATCCCCAGTGAACTTCCTCGATCATCAATCTTCGTTAATAAAGCAGTGGATATTTATTTTATCCCCATCCAAAGTCTCTATGAATACGAGCGATCCGTGCCCAATGGATCTTTCTCATACTAATAATCGGATTCATCTTGACGGTCCTCTAAGTGAAGTCATGAGGTCGTGTCCCCAAGTGGAGCGCTATTTCCCCAGAGAAGTTTGGACTTTGAAGTTCAACTATTGGGTTCCATCTTTGGATTCCTATACAAGCTTGACAGACGTACCTTTCGTGCAGAGGATGGACGGGCTTCCTCATTGTTTTCTTTCACCTCTTGCTTTCTTCGCCTGTTTTGTCAGCATGAGCATAAGCATTGCATGGCATCTCCTGTATTCGCCTCCGTGCGTGTTTTCTTTTGTTTGCTTCTTGTCGCTTTATCTCGATCTTCGTTTGTGTGTTTGCACCAGTTTTGGGTTTGTCTGATCTCTCTAAGTAGGTCGTCAACCTTAGGCAGAAAATGCTATCTATTTCTAAGTTTCCCCACAGAGTTCAACCCTCGTGGATGATGGTTATTTCAGTTATCTTCTCCTTGCTTGGATAAGATAAAATCGTCGCATGAGTTCATTTCTCAATGACAGGTCTTGTTTGACCGTTTCATTCTAGTTGATCCTAGATTGAACTTTGGTCTTTGACAACTTGCCTTCCAGGCGCCTAGCAAGTTTAAGCGTGCACCTATACGTTTTGAGTCGCTGTGCTCTATACTTTATTATTGCCTTGACTTGTTTTTTTTTTATGTGTCGAGCCGCCGTGCTCCTTGTTTTTCTTTTTTGTGTCGAGCCGCCGTGCTCCTTGTTTTTCTTTTTGGTGTCGAGCCGCCGTGCTCCTTGTTTTTTCTTTTTGGCGTCGAGCCGCCGTGCTCCTTGTTTTCCTTTTGGCGTCGAGCCGCCGTGCTCCTTGTTTTTTCTTTTTGGCGTCGAGCCGCCGTGCTCCTTGTTTTTCTTTTTGGCGTCGAGCCGCCGTGCTCCTTGTTTTTCCTTTTGGCGAGCCGCCGCGCTCCTTGTTTTCTTTTTGGCGTCGAGCCGCCGTGCTCCTTGTTTTTCTTTTTGGCGTCGAGCCGCCGTGCTCCTTGTTTTCCTTTTGGTGTCGAGCCTCCGTGCTCCTTGTTTTCCTTTTGGTGTCGAGCCGCCGCGCTCCTTGTTTTTCTTTTGGTGTCGAGCCGCCGAGCTCCATGTTCTTTTATTTCGAGCCGCCGCGCTCCTTGTTTTTCCTTTCTGGTTCCGAGCCGCCGAGCTCCATGTTTTTTTCGAGCCGCCGCGCTCCTTGTTTTTCTTTTTTGGTTCCGAGCCGCCGAGCTCCATGTTTTTGTTTCGAGCCGCCGCGCTCCTTGTTTTTCTTTTTTGGTTTCGAGCTGCCGAGCTCCATGTTTTTTTTCTTAGTGGTGTGTAAGTCCCGTGCAACGATAAGTCACAGGGCATCTTCCCTACGAAGTCCATTTACTTGGCATACAGAAGAGTTTTAATAACCCTGTTCTTTTCCTTGGTGGTTCCTGAAGATCCCGTTTGATCTCTTCATTTGAAGGAATTTCCAGGTTTCATTTGTTTTTTTGTTTGCGTGATCCTACCGTTGTGTGGATCCTATCTTATCTTTTTGTATCTTAGATATCAACTGGTCACGCTTGAACCTGCTGGGTTGTCGCTTTCTTTTCCCCAGTGTTGTCTTCTTTTCCCCAGTGCGTCTGGTCGTCCCCAGTGAGTTCGTTGCTCGTGGTGTTCGTCTTCCGCTTTGTGTTCGCTTTTGTTTTCGTCTGCATCTTGCATTTTATCATTCCATCATTTTCATCATGCTAGAGTTCATGGCATGTCAGCATTAGGTCTAGTTTTGTCCATAGCATTGCATGATCATTGCATCTAAGGGCAAAATTTTCGGTTATCTGTATTTAAATATCTCTCACCATGACCTTTTGATGATTTTCATCGTTCATGTCATCCGGTGAAGATATTTAAATAGGGGCAACTGTTGTACCCCAAATTTTTCCCTTAGATGCAATGATCTGTCTGCATATCATCTTAGGTCAATCATTCGTGCATAACTAACCACTTCATTTTAGACTTTGTTTGCTAGTTTCATTTGTGAAAGTAGGTGCTCATACAGAGGGTTCAAAGTCATGGAAGGTGTGTGTATGTTTGTGGAGATTTTGGGTTTTGCAAGTTCTTTGTGTTGATTATGGTGGAGGGGCCAGGAAGAAATGTGTTTGAGTTGTGATTTAAACTGAAGAAGGATGTCTTACTTGGCTTGCTTAAGATTCAGATAATTATTTTGCTGTTCAAGGTCATCATTGTGCCTCGCGCTTAGTACAAGAGTATGGATCAATTCAAGATATGGGTGTAGAATATAAGATCGTATTAAAGTTCTAATCTCAAGGATTCACTCTAATATTCAAATTCAAGCCAAATCCAAAATTCAATCCTAATTGGATTCATAAGTTTCAAAATTACAAGGTCAAATTCAGTGGTTCAAGTTGCAAGAGAGTCTGGTTCCATCAAATTCTAAATTTGATTTTTCAAATGCAATTTGATTACATGGTGCTTTTATACTTCCATCCCAAGAGTACATTTTTTTTTACGAATGGAAAGTCCCAAGTTTAAGTTCATTCAAGAGTTATCAGTATAATTAAAATGCAAGTTGAAGAAAGCTCAAATCAGCTTCATTACAAAAAGTTCAAAGAAGTTCGTATGTAAGTGGCATCAAGTGCAAGTTGGGTCTTTACAAAGTTCACATTGCAAGAAATTCAAGGAAGTTCTAAAAATTCAAAGAAGTTAAATTGAACGGCTAAGTTCAAGGCTCAAGAGTACAAGAGCAAGCCTAAGGCATCAAATTCAAATTCATTCAAGAGAACAATTTTACAAAAACTACATGTGAAACGATTCATGATTCTACATAAGTGCCAAAGCAATGGAAAATAAATCCCCTCTCCTTCCAATTCACGTGTGATAAATTCCTTGAGTTGGTGACCATAATACCACTTTGAAGGATATTTATCCATTTGGTCCTATAAGCTGCTACTAGTGCATTCCAGCCAAGCCCATGAAAGTTGTAGAAACGCTTCCTGAAAAAGGGAGAGAACAAAAATCATGTGGTTTCCTATGATAGTCTTGGGCATGCTGTGAAATTGAATAACCTTCAATCATACCGTCCATTAATTCACATCAACTTATGGTCTATACAACCAACAACAGCAATATTAGATCATCATCAGTCTTCAAAAATCGTCGCTGCTTTGTCTTGACTCGCTCGATAGCCTCAGGCAAATACGATCCTCGTGACAGGAGTATGGGAGAAGCTGTGAAGGACGTATTGGATTCAAATAGCCCCTACGTAAGTACAATTGCAGCAAGTCGTCGTTATCAATGAAATTCCTGCACGTCGACAGTCAATAATTAACATCAAGGTTCGTATAAAGGAAATAAGATCGTAAATCCAGATTAAGTTAGAGCAGAAGAGCAGCCTGACTTTGGAAGCTCCCTGAGCAAAAGCCATTGTCGACGGTGTCTTCGACACTCACTCCACGTGACATTGACGGTAACTACGCTGCAAAAGCCAAATCTAGAGGTTACTCAGTTGGACAAGGCCAAACATTCCTACATTGTTTTGTTTCTTACCGTATCCCCTAAGTTGAATATCCAAACCAACTAAGTTTGTTAAAGCCTACCAAAGAAAGAACACCTGCTGTAATCCATTTAGTTATCAGCTAATTCGCAAAAGCACCATATTCAACAAACCTTTTTTTGCATTGCTTATGCTCATCAAAACTGGAAGCGAGCTGCTGACACCGAAACCATTTGCCAGCCACCTACATATACCACATGGAGAAGACCATTAGAAATCAAATTAAGAGAAAACTATTCGAAGACATTTGGTTGTATTCTTCGGTCAAATGATGCAGATGCAAAGAAACACCTCCGGACCACTTCCTAAAGACTCCATCTACACAAGAAGCTTCAACAAGTAGACTTGCAATTTCTAATAATGTGAAAGTCCGTGTGAGTAGAAACTTTATCAGCAAGGTCCATGCGGCATCAGTTGAAACCTGAAAAGAGTTTGTTTTCAAAGGCGTGAGCAAAGTCAAGCAAAAGAATTCACCACTCCTAATCGCGCAAGACCTAGCATCATCAATTATCACATCAAAGAAAGACCAAGAATCCTTGGAATTTACAAGACCACGTTGTACCAGGTTGTATCTTCCAATGCCTGCTCTATTTCCGCTGCAACAACAATGAAGCGATCAACACGTTAGCTCACAGGTACATCAAACAAAACATATGATCGTTGAGAAATCACATACCGCAATCGCAACAACAGCATGCTCATGCACGTTACCCTGCGACCAAACGAGACTTAATGATGCAAATAGAAAAGAGCTTTACAAACTATGACACATGATAGGTTGTAACTGAGATGATTCCATCATGTAACGTTTCCAAGTGAAATCTGCAAGCCAAGATTCTATAAAGAAAAGCAGGTACAATTAGTGTAGTAGGCAATGAAAGGGCAAGGTGCAAGTCTTAGAAATCAAAGAAATCTATACAATCCAACATACATTCAAAAAGGGCATAACCAAAGATCAACCATTTGGTTAAGGGAATTTTTGTATTTGTCATCAGGCTAACGGGGAGATTTCCAAGTCTCATGCCTTCCTAGAGTCCTCATCATGCACGACCAACACATCCAAAGGGCCACCAAGCTGTTCAGACCGTCGCCCGTATTTCTCTTCATGTTGCACCAGGTTTTCCATGCCAATTCTTTCCTCCTTTTGCTTTCAAGCTCCCACCTGCAAAAACATGTGAAGATTACATGTTAGCATCAATTAGGAGCAAAAGTGAATCTACCTTCAAGAATGGACGCTTGTTACGAGCTTTGTTCGTCAATCAGAATCCCAGTACTGCGCATAAGGTTTTCTCCTGACAGACAACGAGAAAGAAAGAAGTTAATGGAAATAATCAGGGTATCAAGCCAAAATCCTTCTTCCAAAACAACAAATAAAACAGGTTCAGACACGGTTTTTGAAAGCTTTCCTATTAGGCCTCAGATATTATGAATCAGAAATATTCTTCACGTTCAAGTAAGGAAATTTTGGGCAATATCCCAAAAATAGGTACCGCCAGCCAAATTTCCAAAACCAGAAGAGATGGGAGTTAAACGCTACAACGTTTGAAATCAAGTTTCCAATTGTTCAGAAAATCAATTAAATCGTACCAAAACTTGCCAGAACGAGTTCCCAAAACCGGCCCAAATCAGCAAACCAAATCAAATCAAACAAATCATATCACAATCAAGAGAAATCAATACCAACATTTAAAACCTACCAAATCTTCATCATTGGCCATTACTATAAAGAGGGTCACTTGGCATTAGAAACGGGACGAAAAATCAGAGAGAAAACTATACAAAAAATCAGAGAGAAAACTATACGAAAATCACAAAAATCCCCAAATCAGCAAATACCAAGTTATTTCCAAACCCACCGATTCGGGCTCAGAACACCGGAGGTGATCATCATTGCCGCCATATTCAGAGAAAGAAGAGGAACAAAGCAACATCGAATCGCAAAAAAGGAGGTAAAGTAGAAGGAGATCTTCCCTGAGGAGAACGTCGCTCGCCATCGCCGACAACCTGTTCTTTTTTTGCATTTTGCTTATTTTATATATATCATGTAACTGTAATCGACAATAACATAGTGAAATCGGGGCCGGGATTATGGGGGTGGGGTTATTGTGTGTTTATGTTGCTAATCGGAGAGGGTAAGGACGAGAGACCGCCGTCACCGCCGCCGCTAGGGTTGAAACCCTAAGGTTTCGTTTAGAGAGAAAGAGAGGAACGCATGCGAGAGAGAGAAGAGAAATGTCGTGAGAGTCCCCCCGTTTGATCCTTTCAACCTCTCACCCTTTTTCTTTTTATTAATCAAAACCTTTTTTTTCATAATTAAAACCATCAAAAATACTTTTTTATAAAATCTAACTTAACTTTCCGATAATTTATGATTAATTTTGAAAACCTTTTCCTTAGTTAATCTTTTATAATTGAAACACTAAAATAAAGCTTTTATTTTAAGTAAAAACTCTTAATCACTTTTCTTTTAATAAACCTTAATAATTTAAGATAATCCCCAAAATAAAATAAACATTTTTTAAGAAATTCTAGGTGAAAGTAATTCTTAATAATTCTCACAATAATAAATACCAAATCAAACTATTTTCTTAATAATTCGTACCCCCATAATCAACTCGTTAGATCCCCAACGTGAGTGAATCGCTTGATGTATGCCATTTTATACTTTGCTTGCTATATGTTTATATTGATATGTTTACTATGTCAAAACCTTTTCAAAAATACTAAAAACTCTCGATCCAACGTCGAGCCACTTTTCTGCCTATGTAAGCCGAGTGCCTTCGGGCCTCGCATTCAACCTTCTCGGTCACTATACACTTAAACTAGCCCACTTTGCTAGTACGCACTAATAAATCAGTTAGTTGGGTCCCTCGACATTCCAAAGGAAGGTTCCTTAAAATTGACGAAACCGTCATAGGACTAATTCTTAGAACCCTTGGCCATAGGATTCGGAGTCGCCGTACTCCACGTCTCGCTGCAGACACTTAGAATCTTAGCCTTAGGATCGGAGTCGCCGTACTCCAAGTAAATGCTCCGCCGCGAACATTTACAATCCTACCCCTCTTAAACCAACCTACAACTTTAGAGTCGCCGCACTCTATGTAAGGTCTTGCCCAAGACTTTACTTCCCCTTGGAACCTTGACCCCGTCAAAAAGTTCCTCTTTGCAGAACTACGCGTACTCTGATTCTACACCCGAGGATACGTAGGCGTAAGGTGCGATACCTTATCGAGTATACTTAGATACTAACCCCTAGGGTTCAACCTTTAGCATAGCACCCTTAGCAAGCGAATGAGAGATAACATAATACTAACGAGAGGTTCCCGTAGAGTACTACGGACGTTTAGGATGCTAATACCTTCCCTAGGCGTAACCAACCCCCGAACCTTAGATCTTTAGGTTTTTTTCGCTTTTGAACCTTTCCTTTGGATAAATCAAAGACGGTGGTGAACATTTAAAGAATGTGATCCTAGTTCATTAATAACTATGGTATCCAATTCTCACCGCAACAGAAATGGCGACTTCACTGGGGATCCTCGAGGGTTTCCCCTATCTTGTTTTTCTTATGTTATCTTTCTTTATTATATTTGCTTATTATCTGTTGTGCTGGGTTGCTTATGTGGTGAGACAAAGTTCTACACCCGGACTAGAGTGACAATTATGATAGGAACGGTGAGAATTCAAGGATACTTTGAGGGAGTCGATTCCTGAAAAAGTTGAATTGAGACTTCACCACTCAGTCTAGGCCCTCTCGAATTTAATTTTGTCCAACGAGTCAATTCGTGAAGACGCTATTATTTCGAACTAAAGGCCATCGAGATTGGGGACCGTAGTTACCTTTAACCCAACTTGGCCTATTAGGATGTAGTGCGGGGACTATGCGGGAGTCTATTTCTGCAATAGTCGCTACGCGATACTACACTCGGACGAGATTCTCTTGAGAATATTATTGACTACCAAGTGATCTGGAAAATCGATAATATCCGAAAGATGGATTGTAGACTCTGGGAACTTTTAGAACCCGTTCCACAGGTACATCTTGAAACTATAGTACATACCTTATGGGAGGGTAGTCCTTGGCTCCATGCTGTGACCTCTCAAACCTAGGACTTTTGATTGTCTGTTTAATCATGTCTGCTTATCTGTGCTTTGTGCTTTGTGTGTTTGCATCCCTACATTCATAAGCATCATATCATAAAGATTCATGGAACTTGGTCTTGTTTATAAACATCATAAGGATATCATGGACTCTAAAAAAAAAATTAAAGAAAAAAAACGTCGAAGTACCTTTACAAAAGTCATAACCTGGACGATCTAAGGAGACTAGAGACTTTGTTGACAAATAAAGAAAGGTTCAAATCAAGAGCTGGGAAGCTATCATCTCCACTCTATTATGGCCTATCATTATTTCTGATTATCAATTGGTACCTAAACTCGAGGACTATTCTCAACTGATGGAGTTAATAACTCAAGACAAATATCCATTTCTCAACTTCGGTCAGTATGCAAGCTAACTAAAAGGAGGATTTATTATAAAAAAAAAAAACAAACTACTTATTGCAAGAAATAGAAAGCTCAATACGTCTTATCCCATTCTAGTCATCAGTCAACATTATTCTAGAAGAAGCTCGAATGGAAGAAAGAAGTCAGAGGATTCAAGAAGACCGTTGGAAGAGTCTCCTTAGATCCATCATTATTAGCTTTTATTTAGCTATTACGTTATGACTGTTGTAAAGCGTACAGACGCGTTTTATAATTAATTTTTGTAATAAATCAATATTTAGTATCCCGGTACTAACGATTGTAACCGACTTTTTTATGATTCTTAAAACGAGCCTTTTAATATTCCATGATGATTATAAATAGCTGAGTTTCCATGAATCTTTTTGCATAGCATTTGCATTTTGCATTTCTCACTATCAAGGAACTTGAAATTTGTTTTGCAAGCATTGTACGATGGATTACGGAAAGAATGGAGTCGTGTCGTACACCTTCAAAGTTTCGGATGTTGAACAACTAAGGGAACTAGGAGGGCAGATCAAGAATCCTGAGGCGTTCGCTGAGAAGTATGGAAGGATCCTCCCGTTGTTGCAGACTCGAGTAGCCGCTGGTTTATTGGAAACGCTGGTTCATCTTTACAGCTTGATCTACCATTGCTTCATTTTTCAAGATTTCCAGCTGATGCCTATGCTGGAAGAGTACTCCGCTCAGTTGGGAATCCCGGTCAAAGATTCACCTCCGTTCTCTGGTGGATAAGGAAGACCCAGCCAGGAAGACATCGCAAGAGCGACCCGCATAAAGCTGTTAGAGATCCAAACTCATATGACGGTCAGAGGAGGAATCGATGGCTTACTGGCCCAATTCTTGTTCAAGAAAGCTCGCCATTTTGCTAGTGTAGGGAACACTGGAGCGTTCGAGCACATCTTTGCACTGCTGGCCTACGGTTTGTTCTTATTTCCCAATGTCGAAGATTTTGTTGACGTCCATGCCATAAAGATTTTTATGCTCAAAAATCCAGTTCCGACGTTGTTAGCCGATGCCTACCACGCTATTCACTCGAAGACCCTGAAGGGAGAAGGTCGGATTACTTGTTGCACCGCTATCCTCTATAGGTGGTTTATTTCGCACCTACCAAGGTCTACTAATTTCTGGGACGTGAAAGATGGTTCAGAATGGCCTGTGAGGCTCATGGCTCTTACTCACTTGGATATCGTTTGGCATGACCCGATGTATGGAGGAATCCCCATGATTCATAGCTGTGGAGGTTTTCCCAATGTACCTCTTCTTGGTACAAAGGGATGTATCAGCTATAATCCTGTACTCGCCCGTCGTCAACTGGGGCATCCAATGGAAGAAGTACCTGATCCTGAAAACCTGACCAGAATTTTCCTCTATCAAGGAGAGGATCTTGGGTTGAAGACCAGAATCGTGTTCGCTTGGCGTTGCATCAATCGACAAGGGATGACAGTGACAACAAATCCTGATTGCTCGGTTACCGAAGAATGTCTAGCATGGGCGCATGAAAGGGCTCTGACCTTGAGTATGCCTTATCCCCGTCCCAAACCTCCCGTGGTCCAATCAGATGAAGTTCTAAAGTTGAAGGCTGAAATAGAGAAGCTGACTCTAGACAAAGCAAGAATGCAGGATCAGATCGACAGGCTGATGGAAGAACTTTGCAGAAGACAAGGGGCATCATCCAGTGGATTAGACTCCTAGTTCCTTTTGTGTTATGTTGCCTATGTAATAAAACTCTGGAGGTGTACCAGCCCTTGAAATTTTAAATAAAATGTTTATTTGCAATATCTACAATGAACGTAATACGGTTTTAGTTCCTTGATAGTTGCATTGCATTCGCATTCCATATCAGCTGCATGTGCATGTTTCGTCCTTTTTCTTATGTCCTTTGTTTTCCTCTTCAGTCTCGTCACCCTGAGTCCTCTGCACCGATACAACACTAGAGCTCAAGCTCGAAGAAGGATTATGGAACACAATCAGGAGCTTGATCGTGTCAGTAACGAGTTGGAAGACCTACGCGGGAATGTAGGACAGATTATGGAAGTGCTGAATGTCATACGTGCGAAGATGGATACCCAAGCCACCGTTGTCTCTGAGATTACCAACACAGTTGTGGATGCTCAACCTACTGCTGTTACTACTACAAATGTACCCCCGTACGGCTTACCGTTCGGATTCGTGCCTCCACCAACCGTCGGTCCTGTCGTTCAACAAGTGCACCAGGCCATTCCTGTAATCACTGAAGCTCCTCAGGTGACCCCTACATTTGCTCCAGCTGCTGTGCACACTCGTGTACAACCTTATTTTAATGAGAATCAGCAAGTTTATGATGGCCCTGACATGTCTGAAGATGGGGACGAGAACCATGAGAAACTCAGGGAGAATATGGTTACTCTTGACAAGAGATTAAGGGCAGTAGAAGGTGATCAAGTATTTGGCACTCTCGCCAGAGAAGCATGTCTGGTATCTGGTTTGGTCATCCCTCAGAAATTCAAGACTCCGAAATTCGACCTGTATGATGGAACCACGTGCCCAAAGAGCCACTTAATCATGTATTATCGAAAAATGGCTGCGCACGTCAAAAATGATAAGTTAATGATCCATTGTTTTCAGGATAGTTTGAAGGGTGTTTCATCAAAGTGGTATATGAGTTTAGATCAGTCTCGCGTGAAGTGTTTTCAGGATGTGTCAGATGCTTTTGTCAAGCATTACAAGTATAACATCGATCTAGCCCCTGATCGAAGGCAACTCCTAAACATGTCACAGAAGAACACTGAATCGTTTAAGGAATATGCCCAGAGGTGGAGGGAAGTTTCTTCACAGGTAGAACCCCCCTTGTCTGATAAAGAGCTAGCTGAGTGGTTTGTCGACACAGTTCGCCCAGAATTCTTTGAAAGGATGGTCGGGAGCATAACGGCCAATTTCTCTGACATTGTTGCTGTAGGAGTGAGAATAGAAGCTGGTATGAAAAGTGGGAAGAAGCCTACCCCTGCTAGTAGCCCAAGTGCCAATAAGGACCATGTTAGAAAAGTTTTCAGTAGTCCTCACAAAAAGAAAGAAGGTGAGACCAATGCTGTGATGACTGACGGAAAGAGAAGTCAACCTCGGAAACATCAACCAGTTTTTAATCCACAACAAGGTTACCCTGTCCAGTTTGCACAACAACCCTATGTGGCCGCTGTCACCCCTACCTACCAGACGATTCAACCAGCTCCGGTCTACCAACCTTTTGTTAATCAACAGCCTCCTGCATATCAACAGCCTCCTGCATATCAGCCAGTCCCTGCATATCAGCCAGTCCCTGCGTATCAGCCGATTCCCGCTTATCAGCCAGCCCAAACTCCACCAAAGTATCAACGAGCGCCCGACGCTCCCAATTATCAACGAGCGCACAACGCTCCTCGTCAGAATACTCCAGCCAGAAGACCTCACCGACCTCATCCTCCCATCCCGATGACCTATACAGAGTTGTACCCTTCTTTGGTCCAGAAAGGCTTGATAACTACCAGAGCTTTGGGTCCCCCTCCAAATCCACTTCCACCTAACTATAATCCCAATGCCCACTATTTGTATCATGAAGGAGCTCCCGGCCACGATTTGGAAGATTGTTATGCCCTGAAGAATCTTGTCAGAGATTTAATAGAAAGGAAGATTTTAGCCTTCGACGACGCTCAGCCGAATGTTAAGAGTAACCCTTTACCCAATCACGGAAGTGCCAACGCTATTGAAGAAGCATCTGAGGAAAACCCAATTCTGGATGTGACAGAGATTAAAACCCCTCTCCAAGTTTTTCATTCAAAGTTGTTTGAAGCCGGTATCGTGAAGGTTTGCCATAGAGATTGTGAAGATTGTGAGACTAGTGTCCGGGGATGTCAGACGGTTCAAGATGATATTCAGACTCTGATCGACGATGGGTTCTTACGGGTGAGTGGTAAGCATAAGAAGAATGAGGTCGCTGTGGTTGAGCCTATATTCAATCTACCAGACCAAAGTGCCAAAGTTCCCGTTTTTAACTTGCCTGAATCAAGTCCTACAGTGGTTGTTTCCAGCAAGCCAAAGCCAATCTTCAGCATACCGAACTCTGCTACTACAGTTTTAGTTGGGTCGCCAAAGACTGTGATTATTCAAAAGCCTTGCCCTTCCCCTCTCAAAGATTTTACAGCAGTACCCTGGAAATACGGTAAGGATTTCAGAAAGGTTTGTCCGAAAGAAGAAGTGAAGAGTGCTGACAGAGAAGTAACTAATATAGCTGGGGCAAGCAGGATGACACGGAGTGGTCGTATTTACACACCCCATTTCAGTGAAGCTCCACCAAAAGAAGTAGTCACAACCATTCCTGCCAACAACAAGGGCAAAGAACAAGAAGTCGTTACTAATGACGAAGACGCTGAGTTCTTGAGAATCATCAAAAGAAGTGATTATAAAGTTGTTGACCAGCTCCATCATACTCCTTCAAAAATCTCTATTTTGTCTTTGTTGATGCATTCACCTGCTCACCGAGCTTCATTGCAGAAATTTTTAGCTCAGGCTCATGTTGCACAAGACATCACCACTGGCCAATTTGATAGCGTGATTGCTAACATTACTGCTTGTAACACCCTCAGTTTCAGTAACGAGGAGCTGCCGAGAGAAGGTCGGAGCCATAATCGAGCTTTGCATGTATCTGTGAAATGTCAGGAAGATACGCTGGCAAGAGTGCTTGTAGACACTGGTTCTTCCTTAAATGTGATACCCAAGAGGACTCTTAACAAGTTGGCTTACAAAGGGGCAGAATTGAGACCTACATCTCTTATAGTCAAAGCTTTCGATGGCTCCCGAAGGACTGTAATAGGAGAAGTTGATTTACCAATCTTGGTGGGACCACATGTCTTCAATATTACCTTCCAGGTGTTGGATATTAACCCCGGTTATAGTTGCCTACTTGGAAGACCCTGGATCCATGCCGCCGGTGCCGTAACTTCGACCCTACATCAAAGAATGAAGTTCGTGATTGATGATAAACTGGTAATCGTTCATGGTGAAGAAGACCTTATGGTCAGTAATTTGTCTTCATTTCGCTATATAGAGGCTGATGAGGATGCCTTGGAAACTTCTTTCCAAGCACTCGAGATATCAAACGCTGTTATGTTGGAAGTTGAGGAAACAACTGGTAAGGGTAATCCATCTTTCGCATCTTTCAAGAGCATCAAGTCTACCATTGAAGAAGGTGTGCCTGAAGGTTGGGGCCAGATCATAGAAGCTACAGCAAATCCAGATCATCAAGGGTTGGGTTACAAACCAACTAAAGGTCAACAATCAACATTTGTCGCCAGTTATCCGAGAACAATTCGTGAAGTGTTCATCAGCGGAGGTTATCAAGTTAACGCTATTGGAGATAATCATGAAGATGGAGACTCAAGTGACTTTGTGTTCAAAAATGCTGCTGCTCTTAACAATTGGGAAGCAGTAGAAATCCCAATGATCATTCCTTTGTCAAAGTAACTTGTCACCTTTTATTTTGTTATTTTAATAAATCCATAGCTCCGCCCAAGGCTATTGGATCATGTTTGTGGGCCACCATTTCCACTTTCGAATAAATATCAATGAATGCATTTTATCATTTGTGTTTGTGTTATTCATGAGTCATTACTTTAAGAAATTGGCAATAAGTAAAAAGGTTTAATCTGCACTGTCCTTTGTGCATCTTAATAAGACAAATTATTTTAAAACTTGCAGATTGAATTTAAATCACATTGAATCCGACGACCCTATCGTTATCCCTAACTTTGACTCACCCATCTATCACGCTGAGGACGAGGATGAAGAAGATCTCGAAGTTCCCAATGAACTGGTCAAGTGGGCAGAGTATGAGTACACTGAACTTCAACCACACAAAGAGCAAGTGGTCTTGATTAATATCGGCTCCGAGGAAGACAAGAAAGAAGTTAAGATTGGTACTACACTGGGGGCAGATGTCAGACAGAGATTGGTCAAGTTACTAGGAGAGTATGTGGACGTATTCGCCTGGTCATATCAGGACATGCCTGGCCTAGACACAGATATCGTTGTTCACAAATTACCACTTAAACCAGAGTGCCCACCTGTAAAGCAGAAGCTTCGGAAGACTAGACCCGACATGGCTCTGAAGATTCGAGATGAGGTTAAGAGACAACTTGATGCAGGTTTCCTGACAGTAGCAAGATATCCAGAGTGGTTAGCCAACATTGTACCGGTGCCAAAAAAGGACGGTAAAGTTAGAATGTGTGTGGATTACAGGGATTTGAACAAAGCAAGCCCAAAGGACGATTTCCCTTTGCCGCACATCGATACACTTGTGGATAACACGGCCCGTTTCGGAGTGTTCTCTTTTATGGATGGTTTTTCCGGTTACAATCAGATCAAGATGGACCCTGCAGATAGAGAAAAGACTGCTTTCATTACTCCTTGGGGTACTTATTGTTATAAAGTCATGCCTTTCGGTCTGAAGAGCGCCGGGGCAACATATCAAAGAGCGATGGTCGCTCTCTTTCATGACATGATGCATAAAGAGATCGAGGTATATGTGGATGATATGATCGCCAAATCCCAGAATGAAGAAGACCATTTGGATCATTTGTTGAAACTGTTTGAACGATTAAGGAAATATCAATTGAAGTTGAATCCCGCTAAGTGTACTTTTGGTGTCAGATCTGGGAAGTTGCTTGGATTTATTGTTAGCCAAAGAGGAATTGAAGTGGATCCCGATAAGGTCAGAGCTATCCAGGAGATGCCTGCTCCACAAACTGAATTGCAAGTCAGAGGATTTCTTGGGCGTCTGAACTACATCTCCAGATTCATTTCTAATATGACGGCTACCTGTGAACCATTATTCAAACTACTCCGTAAAGATCAGACCATTGAATGGAATGCTGATTGTCAGCAAGCATTTGAGAAGATCAAGGGTTATTTGCGAGAACCTCCTATTTTGATTCCTCCTGTGCCTGGACGACCTCTGTTTATGTATCTGACTGTTCTTGAGAAGTCCATGGGTTGCGTCTTGGGGCAACATGATGAGACTGGACGAAAAGAACACGCCGTTTACTATTTAAGTAAGAAGTTCACGGACTGTGAAAGCCGGTATTCGCTGTTAGAAAAAACTTGTTGCGCGCTGGCATGGGCCGCTAGACGTCTTAGACAATATATGATCTGTCATACCACCCTGTTGATATCAAAAATGGATCCCATAAAGTATATTTTTGAGAAGCCTGCTCAGACTAGAAGATTGGCACGTTGGCATATGTTATTATCTGAATATGACATACAGTATGTGACTCAGAAGGCTATTAAAGGAAGCATTCTATCGGACTATCTTGCTAACCAACCGGTTGAAGACTATGAACCTCTGAAGTTTGACTTTCCTGACGAAGACATCATGTTGGTAAAAGATTATGAAGAGCCCGGTCCCGATGAAGGTCCTGAGCCAGGCTCCCGTTGGAAGATGATGTTTGATGGCTCCTCCAATTATAGTGGACATGGCGTAGGCGCAGTTTTGGAGAACCCAGATGGTGGATACACCCCATTCACAGCAAGGTTGGATTTTGAATGTACAAACAATATCGCAGAGTATGAAGCATGTATTCTAGGTCTTGAAGCAGCTATCGACCTCCGGATCGAAATCCTCGAGGTAATTGGGGATTCAGCTCTAGTGATCTATCAAGTCAAGGGTGAATGGGAAACTCGAGACGAGAAGTTAATTCCCTACCGAGCTTACATTGTGGATATGATCCAATACTTCGATGAAGTCACTTTCCGACATGTTCCGAGATCTGAAAATCACGTGGCTGATGCTTTAGCCATGCTAGCCTCAATGTGGAAGGTCAGATTTGTTAATGAAGCTACTCTCATTCGAATCGAGCGAAAGACTGAGCCTGCCTACTGTCAGCTAGTGGAAGAAGAAACTGACGACAAACCCTGGTTCCATGACATTAAGAACTACTTGCTGAAGCAAGAATATCCTGCTGACGCTACAAACCTTGACAGGAAGACTCTAAGAAGACTAGCATCCAAGTTCTTTATCAGTAATGATGTATTGTATAAGAGGAACTACGATATGGTCCTACT
The DNA here is from genome assembly GCA_022829125.1 of Lathyrus tuberosus. Lineage (NCBI taxonomy): Eukaryota > Viridiplantae > Streptophyta > Magnoliopsida > Fabales > Fabaceae > Lathyrus > Lathyrus tuberosus. Next base: position 12,526,009 of record JALAZF010000158.1, read on the forward strand.
TAGATGTGTTGATAAACATGAAGCAGATCTGTTACTTCAAGAGATTCATGAGGGGACATTCGGGACTCATGCCAACGGCTATGCTATGTCAAAGAAACTTCTGAGAGCTGGGTATTATTGGTTAACTATGGAGTCTGATTGTATACAGTATGCCATAAAATGCCACAAGTGTCAGGTCCATGCAGACAAGATGCATGTGTCCCCAACACAATTGAATGTCTTATCGTCGCCATGGCCGTTCTCAATGTGGGGCATCGACATGATTGGGGCAATAGAACCTAAAGCCTCCAATGGTCACCGTTTCATTCTGGTCGCTATCGACTATTTCACTAAGTGGGTAGAGGCCGCTTCTTATGCCAATGTGACCAAGCAGGTGGTAGCCCGCTTCATCAAGAACAACATTATCTGCCGTTATGGGATGCCAAGCCGAATCATAACAGACAATGGAACCAATCTGAACAACAAGACTATGAAGGAGTTATGTGAAACTTTCAAGATTACTCACCACAATTCCTCTCCTTACCGTCCTAAGATGAATGGGGCCGTGGAAGCTGCAAACAAGAACATCAAGAAGATTCTGAGGAAGATGGTGAAGACATACAAAGACTGGCACGAAATGCTACCTTTCGCATTGCATGGATACAGAACCTCAGTGCGAACCTCAACAGGGGCTACCCCTTTCTCGCTAGTTTATGGAATGGATGCAGTCCTCCCGTTTGAAGTAGAGTTACCATCTTTAAGGGTAATGAGGGAAGCCAAACTGGATGAGGCAGAGTGGATCCAAGAAAGACTTGACCATTTGAATCTCATTGACAAAAAGCGCTTAACTGCGATGTGCCATGGTCAATTATACCAGAAACGGATGAAGAGAGCCTTTGACAAGAAGGTTCGAGTCAGGGAGTTCCGAGAGGGAGAACTGGTACTTAAGAAGATTTTGCCTGTTCATAAAGATATGCGTGGAAAATGGGCACCCAATTATGAAGGCCCATTTGTCGTGAAGACAGTCTTCTCAGGAGGATCGTTGATGCTCACCACAATGGATGGAGAAGAGCTTGCTCATCCAGTCAATTCTGATGTCGTCCGAAAGTATTATGCATGAAGAGTCCGCCGCGACCAGAGCTTAGTTTTGGGGTCTTAGTTGTAGGGTTAATAAGTGGCGTGGGATCCAATGTAACCTTACTCTATTGCCAATTTCATTTGTAATGATCTATGAAGCTTTTCGCTGTGTACAAGCTATTATTTTGAATAAAATCAGACTTTTACTTTTGTCTTCTCGTTTTGACCCCTATTCATTGATAATAATTTTGAAAGTGGGAAATTTTCAAACTTAACTTTCTCCGAAATTTCCGGTAAGATAAATTGCTTTGACTCATGAAATGATCCGAAGGAAGTCATTGCTCCCCAGCAAGTCGTCACTGCAGGAATTCACGACGATTCCCCAGTGAATCATTGTTTTAGGCAAGAATGGCAGATCAGTACAAGAATGCAGCATCTGGTTGACTCAAAGATCCCCAGTGAACTTCCTCGATCATCAATCTTCGTTAATAAAGCAGTGGATATTTATTTTATCCCCATCCAAAGTCTCTATGAATACGAGCGATCCGTGCCCAATGGATCTTTCTCATACTAATAATCGGATTCATCTTGACGGTCCTCTAAGTGAAGTTATGAGGTCGTGTCCCCAAGTGGAGCGCTATTTCCCCAGAGAAGTTTGGACTTTGAAGTTCAACTATTGGGTTCCATCTTTGGATTCCTATACAAGCTTGACAGACGTACCTTTCGTGCAGAGGATGGACGGGCTTCCTCATTGTTTTCTTTCACCTCTTGCTTTCTTCGCCTGTTTTGTCAGCATGAGCATAAGCATTGCATGGCATCTCCTGTATTCGCCTCCGTGCGTGTTTTCTTTTGTTTGCTTCTTGTCGCTTTATCTCGATCTTCGTTTGTGTGTTTGCACCAGTTTTGGGTTTGTCTGATCTCTCTAAGTAGGTCGTCAACCTTAGGCAGAAAATGCTATCTATTTCTAAGTTTCCCCACAGAGTTCAACCCTCGTGGATGATGGTTATTTCAGTTATCTTCTCCTTGCTTGGATAAGATAAAATCGTCGCATGAGTTCATTTCTCAATGACAGGTCTTGTTTGACCGTTTCATTCTAGTTGATCCTAGATTGAACTTTGGTCTTTGACAACTTGCCTTCCAGGCGCCTAGCAAGTTTAAGCGTGCACCTATACGTTTTGAGTCGCTGTGCTCTATACTTTATTATTGCCTTGACTTGTTTTTTTTTTATGTGTCGAGCCGCCGTGCTCCTTGTTTTTCTTTTTTGTGTCGAGCCGCCGTGCTCCTTGTTTTTCTTTTTGGTGTCGAGCCGCCGTGCTCCTTGTTTTTTCTTTTTGGCGTCGAGCCGCCGTGCTCCTTGTTTTCCTTTTGGCGTCGAGCCGCCGTGCTCCTTGTTTTTTCTTTTTGGCGTCGAGCCGCCGTGCTCCTTGTTTTCCTTTTGGCGTCGAGCCGCCGTGCTCCTTGTTTTTCTTTTTGGCGTCGAGCCGCCGTGCTCCTTATTTTTCCTTTTGGCGAGCCGCCGCGCTCTTTGTTTTCTTTTTGGCGTCGAGCCGCCGTGCTCCTTGTTTTTCTTTTTGGCGTCGAGCCGCCGTGCTCCTTGTTTTCCTTTTGGCGTCGAGCCTCCGTGCTCCTTGTTTTCCTTTTGGTGTCGAGCCGCCGCGCTCCTTATTTTTCTTTTGGTGTCGAGCCGCCGAGCTCCATGTTCTTTTATTTCGAGCCGCCGCGCTCCTTGTTTTTCCTTTCTGGTTCCGAGCCGCCGAGCTCCATGTTTTTTTCGAGCCGCCGCGCTCCTTGTTTTTCTTTTTTGGTTCCGAGCCACCGAGGTCCATGTTTTTGTTTCGAGCCGCCGCGCTCCTTGTTTTTCTTTTTTGGTTTCGAGCTGCCGAGCTCCATGTTTTTTTTCTTAGTGGTGTGTAAGTCCCGTGCAACGATAAGTCACAGGGCATCTTCCCTACGAAGTCCATTTACTTGGCATACAGAAGAGTTTTAATAACCCTGTTCTTTTCCTTGGTGGTTCCTGAAGATCCCGTTTGATCTCTTCATTTGAAGGAATTTCCAGGTTTCATTTGTTTTTTCGTTTGCGTGATCCTACCGTTGTGTGGATCCTATCTTATCTTTTTGTATCTTAGATATCAACTGGTCACGCTTGAACCTGCTGGGTTGTCGCTTTCTTTTCCCCAGTGTGTCTTCTTTTCCCCAGTGCGTCTGGTCGTCCCCAGTGAGTTCGTTGCTCGTGGTGTTCGTCTTCCGCTCTGTGTTCGCTTTTGTTTTCGTCTGCATCTTGCATTTTATCATTCCATCATTTTCATCATGCTAGAGTTCATGGCATGTCAGCATTAGGTCTAGTTTTGTCCATAGCATTGCATGATCATTGCATCTAAGGGCAAAATTTTCGGTTATCTGTATTTAAATATCTCTCACCATGACCTTTTAATGATTTTCATCGTTCATGTCATCCGGTGAAGATATTTAAATAGGGGCAACTGTTGTACCCCAAATTTTTCCCTTAGATGCAATGATCTGTCTGCATATCATCTTAGGTCAATCATTCGTGCATAACTAACCACTTCATTTTAGACTTTGTTTGCTAGTTTCATTTGTGAAAGTAGGTGCTCATACAGAGGGTTCAAAGTCACGGAACGTGTGTGTATGTTTGTGGAGATTTTGGGTTTTGCAAGTTCTTTGTGTTGATTATGGTGGAGGGGCCAGGAAGAAATGTGTTTGAGTTGTGATTTAAACTGAAGAAGGATGTCTTACTTGGCTTGCTTAAGATTCAGATAATTATTTTGCTGTTCAAGGTCATCATTGTGCCTCGCGCTTAGTACAAGAGTATGGATCAATTCAAGATATGGGTGTAGAATATAAGATCGTATTAAAGTTCTAATCTCAAGGATTCACTCTAATATTCAAATTCAAGCCAAATCCAAAATTCAATCCTAATTGGATTCATAAGTTTCAAAATTACAAGGTCAAATTCAGTGGTTCAAGTTGCAAGAGAGTCTGGTTCCATCAAATTCTAAATTTGATTTTTCAAATGCAATTTGATTACATGGTGCTTTTATACTTCCATCCCAAGAGTACATTTTTTTTTACGAATGGAAAGTCCCAAGTTTAAGTTCATTCAAGAGTTATCAGTATAATTAAAATGCAAGTTGAAGAAAGCTCAAATCAGCTTCATTACAAAAAGTTCAAAGAAGTTCGTATGTAAGTGGCATCAAGTGCAAGTTGGGTCTTTACAAAGTTCACATTGCAAGAAATTCAAGGAAGTTCTAAAAATTCAAAGAAGTTAAATTGAACGGCTAAGTTCAAGGCTCAAGAGTACAAGAGCAAGCCTAAGGCATCAAATTCAAATTCATTCAAGAGAACAATTTTACAAAAACTACATGTGAAACGATTCATGATTCTACATAAGTGCCAAAGCAATGGAAAATAAATCCCCTCTCCTTCCAATTCACGTGTGATAAATTCCTTGAGTTGGTGACCATAATACCACTTTGAAGGATATTTATCCATTTGGTCCTATAAGCTGCTACTAGTGCATTCCAGCCAGGCCCATGAAAGTTGTAGAAACGCTTCCTGAAAAAGGGAGAGAACAAAAATCATGTGGTTTCCTATGATAGTCTTGGGCATGCTGTGAAATTGAATAACCTTCAATCATACCGTCCATTAATTCACATCAACTTATGGTCTATACAACCAACAGCAGCAATATTAGATCATCATCAGTCTTCAAAAATCGTCGCTGCTTTGTCTTGACTCGCTCGATAGCCTCAGGAAAATACGATCCTCGTGACAGGAGTATGGGAGAAGCTGTGAAGGACGTATTGGATTCAAATAGCCCCTACGTAAGTACAATTGCAGCAAGTCGTCGTTATCAATGAAATTCCTGCACGTCGACAGTCAATAATTAACATCAAGGTTCGTATAAAGGAAATAAGATCGTAAATCCAGATTAAGTTAGAGCAGAAGAGCAGCCTGACTTTGGAAGCTCCCTGAGCAAAAGCCATTGTCGACGGTGTCTTCGACACTCACTCCACGTGACATTGACGGTAACTACGCTGCAAAAGCCAAATCTAGAGGTTACTCAGTTGGACAAGGCCAAACATTCCTACATTGTTTTGTTTCTTACCGTATCCCCTAAGTTGAATATCCAAACCAACTAAGTTTGTTAAAGCCTACCAAAGAAAGAACACCTGCTGTAATCCATTTAGTTATCAGCTAATTCGCAAAAGCACCATATTCAACAAACCTTTTTTTGCATTGCTTATGCTCATCAAAACTGGAAGCGAGCTGCTGACACCGAAACCATTTGCCAGCCACCTACGTATACCACATGGAGAAGACCATTAGAAATCAAATTAAGAGAAAACTATTCGAAGACATTTGGTTGTATTCTTCGGTCAAATGATGCAGATGCAAAGAAACACCTCCGGACCACTTCCTAAAGACTCCATCTACACAAGAAGCTTCAACAAGTAGACTTGCAATTTCTAATAATGTGAAAGTCCGTGTGAGTAGAAACTTTATCAGCAAGGTCCATGCGGCATCAGTTGAAACCTGAAAAGAGTTTGTTTTCAAAGGCGTGAGCAAAGTCAAGCAAAAGAATTCACCACTCCTAATCGCGCAAGACCTAGCATCATCAATTATCACATCAAAGAAAGACCAAGAATCCTTGGAATTTACAAGACCACATTGTACCAGGTTGTATCTTCCAATGCCTGCTCTGTTGCCGCTGCAACAACAATGAAGCGATCAACAAGTTAGCTCACAGGTACATCAAACAAAACATATGATCGTTGAGAAATCACATACCGCAATCGCAACAACAGCATGCTCATGCACGTTACCCTGCGACCAAACGAGACTTAATGATGCAAATAGAAAAGAGCTTTACAAACTATGACACATGATAGGTTGTAACTGAGATGATTCCATCATGTAACGTTTCCAAGTGAAATCTGCAAGCCAAGATTCTATAAAGAAAAGCAGGCACAATTAGTGTAGTAGGCAATGAAAGGGCAAGGTGCAAGTCTTAGAAATTAAAGAAATCTATACAATCCAACATACATTCAAAAAGGGCATAACCAAAGATCAACCATTTGGTTAAGGGAATTTTTGTATTTGTCATCAGGCTAACGGGGAGATTTCCAAGTCTCATGCCTTCCTAGAGTCCTCATCATGCACGACCAACACATCCAAAGGGCCACCAAGCTGTTCAGACCGTCGCCCGTATTTCTCTTCATGTTGCACCAGATTTTCCATGCCAATTCTTTCCTCCTTTTGCTTTCAAGCTCCCACCTGCAAAAACATGTGAAGATTACATGTTAGCATCAATTAGGAGCAAAAGTGAATCTACCTTCAAGAATGGACGCTTGTTACGAGCTTTGTTCGTCAATCAGAATCCCAGTACTGCGCATAAGGTTTTCTCCTGACAGACAACGAGAAAGAAAGAAGTTAATGGAAATAATCAGGGTATCAAGCCAAAATCCTTCTTCCAAAACAACAAATAAAACAGGTTCAGACACGGTTTTTGAAAGCTTTCCTATTAGGCCTCAGATATTATGAATCAGAAATATTCTTCACGTTCAAGTAAGGAAATTTTGGGCAATATCCCAAAAATAGGTACCGCCAGCCAAATTTCCAAAACCAGAAGAGATGGGAGTTAAACGCTACAACGTTTGAAATCAAGTTTCCAACTGTTCAGAAAATCAATTAAATCGTACCAAAACTTGCCAGAACGAGTTCCCAAAACCGGCCCAAATCAGCAAACCAAATCAAATCAAACAAATCATATCACAATCAAGAGAAATCAATACCAACATTTAAAACCTACCAAATCTTCATCATTGGCCATTACTATAAAGAGGGTTACTTGGCATTAGAAACGGGACGAAAAATCAGAGAGAAAACTATACAAAAAATCAGAGAGAAAACTATACGAAAATCACAAAAATCCCCAAATCAGCAAATACCAAGTTATTTCCAAACCCACCGATTCGGGCTCAGAACACCAGAGGTGATCATCATTGTCGCCACATTCAGAGAAAGAAGAGGAACAAAGCAACATCGAATCACAAAAAAGGAGGTAAAGTAGAAGGAGATCTTCCCTGAGGAGAACGTCGCTCGCCATCGCCGACAACCTGTTCTTTTTTTGCATTTTGCTTATTTTATATATATCATGTAACTGTAATCGACAATAACATAGTGAAATCGGGGCCGGGATTATGGGGGTGGGGTTATTGTGTGTTTATGTTGCTAATCGGAGAGGGTAAGGGCGAGAGACCGTCGTCACCGCCGCCGCTAGGGTTGAAACCCTAAGGTTTCGTTTAGAGAGAAAGAGAGGAACGCATGCGAGAGAGTGAAGAGAAATGTCGTGAGAGTCCCCCCGTTTGATCCTTTCAACCTCTCACCCTTTTTCTTTTTATTAATCAAAACCTTTTTTTTCATAATTAAAACCATCAAAAATACTTTTTTATAAAATCTAACTTAACTTTCCGATAATTTATGATTAATTTTGAAAACCTTTTCCTTAGTTAATCTTTTATAATTGAAACACTAAAATAAAGCTTTTATTTTAAGTAAAAACTCTTAATCACTTTTCTTTTAATAAACCTTAATAATTTAAGATAATCCCCAAAATAAAATAAACATTTTTTAAGAAATTCTAGGTGAAAGTAATTCTTAATAATTCTCACAATAATAAATACCAAATCAAACTATTTTCTTAATAATTCGTACCCCCATAATCAACTCGTTAGATCCCCAACGTGAGTGAATCGCTTGATGTATGCCATTTTATACTTTGCTTGCTATATGTTTATATTGATATGTTTACTATGTCAAAACCTTTTCAAAAATACTAAAAACTCTCGATCCAACGTCGAGCCACTTTTCTGCCTATGTAAGCCGAGTGCCTTCGGGCCTCGCATTCAACCTTCTCGGTCACTATACACTTAAACTAGCCCACTTTGCTAGTACGCACTAATAAATCAGTTAGTTGGGTCCCTCGACATTCCAAAGGAAGGTTCCTTAAAATTGACGAAACCGTCATAGGACTAATTCTTAGAACCCTTGGCCATAGGATTCGGAGTCGCCGTACTCCACGTCTCGCTGCAGACACTTAGAATCTTAGCCTTAGGATCGGAGTCGCCGTACTCCAAGTAAATGCTCCGCCGCGAACATTTACAATCCTACCCCTCTTAAACCAACCTACAACTTTAGAGTCGCCGCACTCTATGTAAGGTCTTGCCCAAGACTTTACTTCCCCTTGGAACCTTGACCCCGTCAAGAAGTTCCTCTTTGCAGAACTACGCGTACTCTGATTCTACACCCGAGGATACGTAGGCGTAAGGTGCGATACCTTATCGAGTATACTTAGATACTAACCCCTAGGGTTCAACCTTTAGCATAGCACCCTTAGCAAGCGAATGAGAGATAACATAATACTAACGAGAGGTTCCCGTAGAGTACTACGGACGTTTAGGATGTTAATACCTTCCCTAGGCGTAACCAACCCCCGAACCTTAGATCTTTAGGTTTTTTTCGCTTTTGAACCTTTCCTTTGGATAAATCAAAGACGGTGGTGAACATTTAAAGAATGTGATCCTAGTTCATTAATAACTATGGTATCCAATTCTCACCGCAACACCTATGCCCACCCGCAAAAACGTGAGGGCGGGCCAGAGAAAGCCCGCGGGCAAGACACCTTTTAAGCCTAAAAATACAAAATTTTATGTAAATTCTCGTGCCCACGAAAGCCTGCAAAGAAAACGGGGAGGGGTGGGGTGGACACATTAGAGGGTGAGGGCCTAAACCTTTGCCACACCCCGCACTAAAGTGCGGGTAAAACGGGCATGCCCAATGGGCTAGGCCCATTTTGCCACCCCCTACAATAAACACACATTTGATTAACACTTCCTAATTATCATCACTATTTCTTTTAATTACTAATTAGTTTTTTTACATTTACTATTTTTTTCTTTTTCAAATTTTTTTCCTATACAAACTGAAAACAGTAGCGCGTAACCGCTAGTTGTTATTGGAAAATGTTATAGAACGGTCATTGAAAAGTAATACAGAAAAAGGTGAAATAGTATCAAGTGGGCCTAAGGACAATACAACGGTACTATACAACAAAAAAGGGTCGGATCGAGAAAGCTTGTTGGGCCAAAAAGCTATATCTAGCCCAATAAGTGAGACATGTCTAAACAAGGATAGTATTCTAAGCATGGGTAATCTGAGTCAGCCAAACAACATATTTCAAGACCAAGAAGGAACAATTATAAGATTAGTAAAGGTGCAGTGCAGGACAACGACCTCGATAAGAGGTATATAGTTCCAACTGAAAAAGAAAATTAGGGGTCAAAATCCAAGGCAGAAAAACTAGGCGAAAGCAACCCCAAGCGGGCTGAGGTGGAAACTAAAGCAACAATAAGCAATATATCAGAGATGGATACCAGTGAACAAGCCGTAAGAAAGGAGAAACAAATTTTTAAAGACAGAAGAAGAAGAAGATCTAAAATCTTGAAGTTAAAGAAGAAAGAGAGAAGGAAAGGAAAAAAGATGATTTCTAATTGTAATTGCAACCAAAGAAAAAGGTCACAAAGCTAGGTATGTCTAACTCAGATTTAAAGCTAATTGGTGAATCAGAACAAAAAAAGTTGGGTGATGCTATATAGTGATACGGTAGAGGTGGCCAAAGACATCTGGGATTTAGGAAAAGATATAAAATTGATTCATAAGGGAGAAGAAGGAGAACTAGTGCAGGAATTAGCAGTAGGACAGAGAGGTGGAGATAAATTGGATTAAATATAATAGGCAGATCCAGGTCTGGAGGGTATAGGTGGGATGGCGAAAAAAAAGAAAGTTTTTAGTTTAATTAAAGATCACAAACCAACATTTGTGTGCATCCAAGAAACCAAAATAGAGACAGTGTATAGAGCGGTGTACAGTTACTTGTGGGGATCAAAAGCTTTGAATTCGTTAGTAAACCGTCAGAAGGGAGGTCGAGAGGAATTATGACTATTTGGGACAGTAATAAAGTCAAGGCCAAGAATGTGGAGAATTTAGATTATGCAGTGTGGTTTGAAGGGTTATGGGGTGAAGAAGAAAGAATAATAAATATTATTAATGTATATGCGTCGGCAACTGTAGAAGAAAAAGGGAGCTTTAGGAGAATCTAAAAGTCAAAATAGTGGAAAAAATGGAGACTGTATTTGTGTCCTAGGTGACTTCAATGCGGTCAGATCCGCGGAAGAGAGAAGAGGGTCATGTGAAAATAATAGGAGTGAAGATATAGACATCTTTGACAACTTTATTTCAGAATCAGATCTTATGGATATGCCCCTCCATGGAAGGAAATTCACTTGGTCAAGTTCGGGAGGGGCAGCCATGAGTCGCATTGATAGAATCGTGATATCCGAAATATGGGGTAGAAGTTGGCTCAACTATTCTCAATGGGCCTTACATAAGGGGTTGTCTGGCCATTTTCCTTTAGTGTTATGTGATAAGTTTCAAGATTGGGGGCCGAGACCGTTTCGCATTCTAGAATGTTGGAAGCAAATGGAAGGGTATCATAAGTTTGTTAAAGATCAATGGCTTAGTATGAAGGTGGAAGGTTAGGGCATGTTTTTGTTGAAGGAGAAGTTCAAGTTGTTGAAGAATAAGTTAAAACAGTGGCATAAGACACATACTCAAAATTTGGAGGGGAAGATAAAAGTAGCAAAAGAAGAATTTAATAGGTTGGAATTAAAGAGTGAGTCAGAGCCGTTATCTTTATCAGAGAAGTCTTGTAAACGACAAGTCTTGGTGGATTTACACAAAATGCCGAGTCTCAACGGAAGTATACAATGTTAGAAGTCTAGGATGAGATGGCTGAAAGAAGGTGATGTAAATTCCAAATATTTTCATGGTTGCATAAATAGGAGAAGAAAAGAGAATGAAATTAAGGCCATAGAAGTGGATGGAAAAGTAGTGTCAGAAGTGAAGGATATTAAGAGAGAAATTCTTGAACACTTCAAAAGCATCTTCGAGAAAAAAAAAAGTGGGAAAGTATGTCCTGATAATTTGGAGTTTGTTCAATTAGAGGAAACGGATAAAGTGGGGCTAACTAAGGAATTTTCTGAGGAAGAAGTTAGGGTTGCAGTGTGGGATTGTGATAGTGCTAGAAGTCCTGGTCCGGATGGCCTAAACTTCGGCTTCATTAAGGAGTTTTGGGATTTAATCAAAGATGACTTTATGAGGATGATGAAAGAATTCCATGCAAATGGGAAGATGGTAAGAGGAGTGAATAGCTCATTTATAACCCTTATTCCTAAGAAAAGGAATTCGGTGAAGGTGTCCGACTATGGCCTATTTCTCTTGTTGGATGCATCTACAAGGTTATCTCCAAAGTCTTAGCAAACAAGATGAAAAAAGTAATAAATAAAATCATATCAGAAACGTAATCAGCTTTCATTGCGGGAAGACAAACGAAATAGTTGACGAGACAAGGAAAAGAAAGAAAGAAAGAAGTGATTATCTTCAAGGTGGATTTCGAAAAAGCGTACGACTGTGTAGATTGGAAATTCCTATTAGATTTGATGGGGAAAATGGGATTTCCTTTGAAATGGTGCAATTGGATTTTTGAATGCCTAAGTTCCTCAACGGTATCAGTGTTGGTTAATGGAAGCCCAACTGAGGAGTTTAAAATGGGTCGAGGACTCAGGCAAGGAGATCCGATATCTCCATTTCTCTTCTTGCTTGTGGCATAATCGTTTAATATGATGTTGAAAAAAACAATTGAAGTGGGGGAAATTTCAAGGTTATAGATTCGATGGTGGTAACGAGAGGTTCTCACATCTACAATATGCGGACGATACTATGGTCATCGAAGAAAAAACGTGGACTAATATCCGATCTATTAAGGGGCTGATATTGCTGTTCGAATTGATGATATGCCTGAAAGTCAACATGCTCAAGAGTAAATTAGATGGTATTAACGTACCTCGAGAGTGGATAAAGGAGGTTGCCAGTATTTTAAAGTGCAACACAAGCTCATTACCTTTAGTGTATCTTGGTCTTCCGATAGGTGCTAATGCAAATCGGCTGGAAACTTGGGATGAAGTGGTAAATATGGTGAAAAGAAGATTATCTAGTTGGAAAAATAAACATTTATCTATTGGGGGTCGAATAGTCATCTTAAAGTTGGTTCTCTATGCAATTCCGGTCTACTACCTCTCGTTTTTTTAAGGCTCCGACGGGTATTATTCGAAAATTAGAATCTATTTTTAAGAATTTCTTATGGGGGTGCGGGTTAGAGAGGAAGATAAATTGGGTTAAGTGGGATCGGGTTTGTAGACCAATTGAAGATGGTGGTTTAGGCATTAGAAGGTTAAGGAGCTTTAACTTAGCATTATTGGGTAAATGGAGATGGAGAATCATATCAGAAAAAAGGGTATTTGGTATTCGGCATTAGTCAATAAGTACGGTCCAAATGTGGAGACGTTAAGTGCACAATATAAAGGCTGCTCAGGTGGGTGGAAAGATATGTGCAATCTGGAACTAGGAGGGATGCAATAGATGAATGAGTATTCAGTCAAGAATGTTTACAAAAGCATTCTTCCTGGCTGTCCATCCGAAATAGCGAAACCGTGGTCAAAGATTTGGATTAGAGCGATTCCGTCAAAAGTTTCATGTTTGGTGTGGAAACTAGTACAAAATAGGATTGCCATGAAGGATAATTTAGAGAGAAGAGGAATGAATATGCAAGATCAGGTTAGATGTGTCGGAGGATGTGAATGTGTTGAGTCGGTTTCTCACTTGTTCTTTGAGTGTCAAACATTTTCACGTATTTTGTATCATATATGCAGATGGATAGGAGTGTCAACGGAGTTCCACAATGAGGGCTGGCAGCACATGTTACAATTTAAAAATATGCTTGGTGGGGGAAGTGAGTTGAACTTAAAGCTTCTGGTTCTATGGTGTGCATGTGTTTGGTGTATCTGGAGAGCTAGGAATCATAGAGTCTTCCGCAACAAAGAAGTTCAGGACTCAAACTTGATAGAGGAAGTAACTATTCTTGCTTAGAGATGGCTAAATCTAAAATCAAAATTGATAAATGATGATTTTGCAGCATGGTGGATGAATCCCAAAGCTTGCTTAGGAGTCATCATGCCATGACCATACTCTAGATAGGCTATTCCGATAATTTAGATTGGGAGCATATTTTCTGGTTAGGTCTCAGGTCTATTGCAATTGGCCAGGAGCGTATTGGTGGCGTATCTCTAATTCTCAGTATGTTAGAGTAGTTTATGCCTAGTCCTTGTTCTCTTATTGTGGCAGCTTAAACTAATGGTGTAGGCATTGGTCCTAGTTGAGGATGGTGGTTGTTTTTGTGTTTGAAGTGTGTCCTCTAGCAATTTGTGTTTCATTTGTTTGGCAGGTTTGGTGTAGCAGTTTTATCTGGTATTGCTTTTCGTTTGCAGTTCCGCGTCGGCATTGTGTGCCATTCAATATCTACTATTTCGGGAGCATCATCAGTAGTTTTGAACCTGATCAGTTGTGGTGTTGGGAGTAATCAATCGAAGAGGCTGGTTTGGCAAGTAATGTAAATTAATTCATCTGTTTCAATTGGCTGGTACGAGTCAACATGGACTGGAGTACACATGGCTATTGTGTTCGAGTTGATGTGGTTAGTAGTTCAATGCAGTAGTGCGTCTTTTCTTAGCTGGGAGATGTCTTCAACATGATTTTATGGAATCTAATATATCATCTGTTTGGAGATGCATAGGTGGTAGTGTTTTCTGTCTATTGTTAGTAGTTTTATTTTGGGTGTTGTTTTCCCCCTGTCTTTTCTGGAGGTATGTCAAAACTGAAGGTTTTAGTTGGTCTGGTTTTGGATGTACTGCATTAATGGCATTCCTTGTGCCAGATTTTAATATATAGCTTTTATTTTGTCGTTCCAAAAAAAATTATTTGAGATATTCTAGACAAACATTAATAAAATAATACTTTTATTTTATAATAGGTCATTGTGTTTTTAAATGAAATTTTCTTTAACATCATGCTCACACCCTTTCTGACTTGGAAAATAAATTTATTGTAACAATTTTTGTTAATATTCATAAATATTCTTATTAATTCAAAAGTTATTGTTCCGGACTGGACCAATGGCTAGGCATGGCTCAATCCACTTCTACTTGTTTGACGGTCCAATTGTCTAAGTCCATCTGGTGCGGGACAACATTTACCTTTCTTCCCCTCTACCGGGCACATATGGACAGATGAATCTCAAGGTCATTTGCTCTTCCCCGACATTCCTGCCCGTTACGCACGGCTCCATCGTCCAAGAACGGTCAAGACGTCTGTGCCCGGAACTACGCCTTTGCCCGTGGCAACAACTAGTTTTAGGCATCTCTCCCTGTTATAACAGCTAGTTTTTGGCAGTTACCTATTCTTCAGGAAACGGTTATTCTGCCCCAAAAATAGGGACCATTGGCCACATGTTGGGGGCATTATAAAAACCCTCTCATTAGAGAGGGTTAGGTATTAAAAATCATCCTAAGAAACTCATACTTTGGTACTTGCCTTTCTCTCTCTCGATTCTTACTTTACCATCAGAGTGCCTTGCAGGTACACCCCCTTCTCATCTCACACATCCAACATCACAGATGTTCTTCTTGACCCACTTCAGGATCTAATCAACCCTCATGATCAATGGTGCCGTTTGTGGGAAACTTGTTGTCCCCGTCTTAACATCCACCTCAGATTCAAAGACCAAAACAAATTCTCTGTTCGAGATTACGATCATGGCTTGCCAAGATCACGTCCAAGATGCTCGCAATCCTTCTTTTCTCCCCGTCAACAAAATTGATGTTGACGGATCAACATCCTTCCTCGGAGGAGACGCCCATCGTCTGAGAGACATAGCTACTACGTCTCCCTCCCCCACTCGTACTGACCGTGTTGATGACCAGCTCACGTTGGCCCTCCAGCCCGTTCCATCTTTACCCAACGCCGACCCGACCGTGGTGGCCTTCCTTAAAGCGATCAACAAGACCAAACTCTTGATCCTCCAACAAAACGAGAGGATTGGGGCGTTGGAAGAGTCTGCTCGTCCAAGATCCCCTCAGCCGAGGAAGGACCGACGACGATCCAAAAGTCCATATCCCCGGCGGGAAGCTGACTGTCGGGTGCGCCAGGAACCAGAGTCTCATGTCGTTCGGAAGCGTGATCACGTTTCCCCGCGAAACTAATATTCCCCTAGCAGCAAGAGAACCCGGAGAGATCAACGTTCACCCCCGGTCAGATCAAAGGGCCGGGCACGAACACCATCACCCTGTAGAAGTCGCTGTCACGGCCCGAGCGAAGCATCCCCTCCTTTTACTGTACCAGCTCCAGCAGCGACGATGAGCCCCACGTCCCATTATCTCAGGAGATCCTGGCTACACGCCTCGCCATAGGCTTGGAGAAACCACCATCTTTGGGCACTTACGACGAAATAACTGACTTAGATGAGCACATCGAAAATATCGATGCGCTGATAGACTACCATGGCGTCCGAGGGCCATCAAATGTCGTCTCTTCCCTACCACGGTCCGTAAAGGGGAAATGACCTGGTACAAACAACTGCCAGAGGAGTCCATCACATCGTGGAAGCAGCTGGGCAGGATGTTTTCCAGACACTTTACAGCGTCACGCTGCCACCCAAAGACCGAAGCCTCCCTTGAGGCCATAATTCAAGGGAAAGATGAGCCTCTCCGGGCATATATCGAGAGGTTAAATAAAGAAGCTGTGCAAGTCCCCACCACCAACGACATGAAGAAATTCCTGCTCGAACGAGGACTTCGCCCTCATTCGGAATTTTCTAAAGTTGTTGGCCTCGGACCTCCAAGGAGTCTAGACGCCTTCCTCCTCAAGGCGTAGGCATATATTTAGTACGAGGAAAAGGAAGTGGCTAGCTCCACCCAGGCCTCCAAAGGCGATAAACCCTCAACATCCCGTCGAGGGGAAAGAAGGCGCGAAGATCGTCCCCGGGAATCCTGGGACAACAAGGGGCCCTCTGGCTGTTTCCATGATTACACTCCCCTGACTGCCTCAAGGGAAAAGATTTTCTCCGAATGTGCTAGCTCGGAGTTTAAACAAGCGGGGGTTCGATTCCCCAAGCAGGTACCGGCCAAGCCGAACGCCGATAAATCGAAATACTGCCGTTTCCATAAGAGTCACGGCCACACCACTAAAGAAATATTGATCAGGGACGGCCACCTGAAGCAGTTTATTAAGAATAATGATGCTCCTCGGCAAGACGCCTTGGAGTCGAAGAAAGTAGAGGAAGAGGTGCCTTCCTCAAAAGAAACCAACCTCCAAGTCGCCATGAGTATATCACGACCGGAGGATTTCTATGTCCCAGATGAGCTCAGCGCTCCCGCGTATTTCGCAGCCCATAGCCCATGGAAAACTTTCCCCTCTTCAATGGTCATCTCCGGAGGGGGCTTCAACAAAGTCACTGTGGGCTCCGTGAAGAGGAAGTTCGAGCACCTGATCAGCACGAGCTCCAACAAGGTGACAACGCTCGACAAGGCCCAGACGGGATCAGTCCCCATCTCTTTCTACCGGGAAGAACTCCTCCGAGGGGCCCCGAACTCAAGTATTCCACTGCTCGTTAGAGCCCAGATGGGAAATTTTGATGTTCACAGGATCTTAGTCGACCAAGGCAGCTCGGTCGACATTGTGTACTCACAACTGTTCTCAACCCTCCAGCTGGACGAATCGCACCTCACTCCCTACGTGGGATCTGACCTGCAGGGTTTCAACGGGTCGGTCACAAAACCCTGGGGGTACATCTATTTGATCGAGACCTTTGGATCTACAGAGACAGCCATATCTATTAAGGTTCAGTTCTTGGTAATTGACTGCCCGTCTCTCTACCAGTGCATATTCGGCCAGCTAACTTTGGCCGAGCTGGTGGTCGTGCCATAAACCATCTAATTCAAAATGAAGTACTACACTTCGAAAGTTATGGTCGCTACACTACACGGAGACATTGAAGTTGTGTGGCAATGCTTCGAAGCGGCCACCAAGGGACTCAACACCATCGCTGCCAAGCCAAAGACATCTAGCAATCCAGCCTTGCCCAGCAGCTCAGAGGAAGCCAAGCCACTGCCACGCGTCAACTCCATCGACCTCGACAGCCGCTTCTCCGAAGATGACTAGAAGGAAGACCAAGCTTGCCCGAGCAACTCATCCGCCTCAACCAGCGACAGCTCCCGTCCGACGTGCCCGATCCCGGATGACACCTTCGAGCTCGTCTTGCTCGGCGATGATCCTCGACGAGGAGTAAAGACAGGGACCGGCCTCCCTGACATCGCGAGGAAACAACTCAAAGCTTGCCTCCAAGAAAATGCAGACTTGTTCGCCTGGAGTGCCGCAGAAATGCCCTGCTTAGATCCCTCTGTCGCCTGCCATCATTTAACGATTGACCCTGTCGTCAAAGCAGTAGCACAATGTTGGAGGAAGCAGTCTCCGGAGAAAACGGAGGCTGCAAAGCAAGCTGTAAAAGACCTTCTCGAGGTAAACTTTATTTCGGAAGCCAAGTACACCACTTGGTTGTCCAACTTTGTACTCGTGAAAAAATCTAATGGAAAGTGGCGTATGTGTGTTGATTATACTGATCTCAATAAGGCATGCCCAAAGGATGCCTACCTCCTCCCCAATATTGATAAACTTGTCGATAACTCTGCCGGTTTTAAACTATTATCATTCATGGACACCTATTCGGGCTACAATCAAATACCAATGGTGAAAAGTGACAAAAAATACACAGCCTTCATGACCGAATTGGGCACTTATTACTACAACGTAATGTTCTTCGGCCTGAAGAACACCGATGCGACCTATTAGAGGATGATGGACAAGGTCTTCCGGGGAGAAATGGGCGACATGTTCGAAGTCTATATGGACGATATAATCGTGAAATCCCATGAGGAAACTGATCACATGGTGCATTTAAGAAAAGTCTTCGTACAGGCCAGAAAATACCAGATGCGTTTTAACGCAGAAAAATGCACGTTCGAGGTACGGGCGGGCAAGTTCCTCGACTTCTATCTGACAGAGTGATGGATCGAGGCCAACCCCCAACAAGTGCAGGGAATGCTTCAAATTTCCAACACCTAACTCGAAGAAATCCATATAAATCTGAAACTCTGGTTAAGCAGATAACTAAGATGTTAGACAGGATGTCGTGACACTTGATCTCTGCTTCTCACAAGGATCAAGGAATAACAAAAACAAATAGCAGAAAGAAAATAACACACAAAAATTGTTAACCCAGTTTGGTGATCAACAACACCTACGTCTGGGGGATACCAAGCCAGGAATGAAATCAACTAAGTAGAATTTGTTCTAAGTTAAACTTCAACATTTACAATTTAGTACCTAGAAACTACCCTTCCTAGAATTCTACCTAAGACACTCCTAGGTATGAGACCCTTCTCAATTCCCTTCCAATCACAACAGTGACTGAAAATATTACAACTCAATGAACTGTCCTTCTCTGGTATTTACGCAATATAAAATAGAGGCTCACACAAGTACAAACCCTAGTACTCTATAACAGCTGCAATATTCAACCACTATACTAGGTTAAATCCATCCTATTTATATTGCAAAACAGAACTGGATTTTGCCTTTAAAACGCAGCAATTCTGCTCCACAGAATCTGCGACCTATTCTTTTCTTCAATCCCAAGTTTCCAAAAATGTCTCCTTACATGGAAACCGAATATTCCTTTTAGAATTAGAATCTCTGATTCCTCAATCTCAGATGCCACCTATGATGAATTTATATTCCAATCACAGCTGGAACATAAATACAGTTATTCCAAAACAGTAACAGACAAAGATGTCGAATCCACCTGATAGGATATCTTGTGTAACATCTTAACATGCAGTTAGTTTATCATGTCAGGACATCTTGTCCAACATCTTTCTGCTAAGTTAGTTTTACCAAAATTGATGCCAACCTCAAGGGCTTGGACTCATCACAATCCCTCAACGGGATGCTCGCTTCGCTGTCCCGTTTCATAGCCAAATATGCCCAGCACGCCCTGCTCTTTTTCAAACTCCTCCGCAAGGAAGCAGCGTTTGAATGGACAGAGGAATGCGACCAAGCTCTCCTTCATCTGAAATAGGCATTGTCAGAACATCGAATCTAGGGATGGTTTCTAATGTTTCTCCATTTTCAAGGCAGTCTATACATAACAGTTGTTCCTTGATCTGACACCTTTCATGATAACCCTATCTTTATCATCCATGACGCGACATTCAGATCTGGTGAAATTGACCTTTAGACCTTGGTCACAAAGCTGACTGATGCTAATCAAATTTGCAGTTAATCCCTTGACAAGTAGAACATTG
Organism: Lathyrus tuberosus; assembly: GCA_022829125.1. Lineage (NCBI taxonomy): Eukaryota > Viridiplantae > Streptophyta > Magnoliopsida > Fabales > Fabaceae > Lathyrus > Lathyrus tuberosus. The sequence goes on from JALAZF010000158.1 coordinate 12,545,454, forward strand.
TCCAGTCTGGGATTCCCAGCGTGATCCAATCTTTCGACTCTTCTGATCTTTCCCTTGGATCCATCTCCAAAGGTGACATAGTTGGTGGAATGAGGCTCTATATCCACCATATAGTTCTTGATACCAGTCATGTGTCTTGAACATACACTATCGAAATACCACTTTTCTTCAGTGCATTCTTCTTGAGAGGAATGGGCTACCAGGGCCACAGACTCATACTTGCCGCAATAATGACATTTTCAGTCTTGTCTCCTCTGATGTCTATAATGATGTTGAGACATTTTATTTGACATTATCTATTTTCTTTTGATCTAATTGGGACTGCATTCTGGATTTCTTTTCTTGCTTGGCATTTCTTGCTCATTGTTGCCAAGTACTCTGACATCTCCAGCATTCCTCCCAACTTGAAGAATTTCATCTAGTATATCAGAACTGTTGTTGAGCATCCTAACATTTTTGGTCACATTTTCAAGCTTAGAGTTTAGCACAACAACTTCCTCCTCAAGATCAGAGATAGCACCAAGATGTTTTGCTCTTTCAGCCTCAAGGAGCGTAATAATATTGTGTCACCCTTCTCCTAGCTGGAAGATTTCAGCATATCTCTTGTAAAGCTCCTTGAAGGATTTGATTAAATCATTATAAGATAGATCTCCAATCTATGATTCTATATTAGAATCGAATATTCATGTAAGAGCAGAAACTTGTTTAGGTGATTCACCATCACTTGCAGACTCATCTTCAGACCAGGATGTAATGAGTCCTCTCTTTTCTCTCTCGAGAAAGGTAGGACACTCATATCTGGTGTGTCCATATCCCTCACACTCATAGCATCTCATTCCTTTTCCTTGGTCATCCTTTTCTTCATACTTAGAGTTTCTTCCAAGGCTATTTCTTTTATAGTTGTTGAATGATTGAGGCTTAGCATTCGATCTTGATTCCCCCTCCATTTTCTTCAGCAATTGTCCATACTGCTTTCCCAAAAACACAACAGCCTTAGACATCACTTCATTGGAGTTTATCTTTCCTTCATAATGATCTAACACCAAGGCTAAGCTTTTCTTTTTCTCAGATTTTTCATTCAGCCCCATTTCAAAGGTTTGTAAAGAACCCATGAGTTCATCCACTTTAAAGGTGTTTATATCTTGAGCCTCTTCGATGGCTGTCACCTTCATGTCGAACCTTTTAGGAAGGGACCTCAAAATCTTCTGAACAAGCTTTGCTTCTGGAATCTTTTCTCCAAGGTCACTTGAAGTACTGGCAATGTCAACAATATTCATATGAAATTCTTGAATACTCTCATCTTCCTTCATTCTCAAATTCTCAAACTTAGAGGTGAGAAGTTGGAGTCTTGTGGATTTAAATCGAGAGGTTCCTTCATGAGCAGTCTTCAAGATTTCCCAGGAATCCTTTGCCACAGTGCAAGTTTTGATGATTCTGAAGATATTCTTGTCCACACCATTGAACAAGGCATTCAAGGCTTTAGAGTTACCTTGAGCAAGTTTATCATCTTTATCATCCCAGTCTTCCCCAGGTTTTAGCTCATCAATGAGCTTCCCATTGTGGTCTTTGATCTTTGGTGGATCCCACCTTTTAACCACAAACTTCCAAGCTTTACCATTCATTGACTTGATAAACGCCACCATGCGTACTTTCCAATATTCATAATTAGAACCATCAAGTATAGGTGGTCTATTCAGAATTCCTCCTTCTTTATCCATCGAACCAGAAAGTATCGTCCCTGAATCTCACCCAGATACAGAGCAGGATAACTACTCTGATACCAATTGAAATTCTGGTTAAGCAGATCACTAAGATGTCAGACAGGATGTTGTGACACTTGATCTCTGCTTCTCACAAGGATCAAGGAAGAACAAAAATAAATAGCTGAAAAAAACAATACACAGAAATTGTTAACCCAGTTCGGTGATCAACAACACATACGTCTGGGGGCTACCAAGCCAGGAATGAAATCAACTAAGTAGAATTGGTTCTAAGCTAAACTCCAATGTTTACAACTTAGTACCTAGAAACTACCCTTCCAAGAATTCTACCTAAGACACTCCTAGGTATAAGACCCTTCTCAATTCCCTTCCAATCACAACAGTGACTGAAAATATTACAACTCAATGAATTGTCCTTCTCTAGTATTCACGCAATACAAGAGAAAGGCTCACACAAGTACAAACCCTAGTACTCTATAATAGATGCAATATTCAACCACTATACTAGGTTAAATCCATCCTATTTATATTGCAAAACAGAACTGGATTTGGGCTTAAAAAATGCAGCAATTCTGCTCCACAGAATCTGCGACCTATTCTTTTCTTCAATCTCAAGTTTCCAAAAATGTCTCCTTACATGGAAACCGCATATTCCTTTTAGAATCAGAATATCTGATTCCTCAATCCTAGATGCCACCTGGGATGAATTCATATTCCAATCACACCTGGAACATAAATACAGTTATTCCAAAACAGTAACAGACAAAGATGTCGAATCTACCTTATAGGACATCTTGTCTAACATCTTAACCTGCAGTTAGATTATCAATCTAGGACAACTTGTCCAACATCTTTCTGCTAAGTTAGTTTTACCAAAATTGATGCCAACCTCAAGGGCTTGGACTCATCACAATCCCTCAACGGGATGCTCGCTTCCCTGTCCCGTTTCATAGCCAAATATGCCCAGCACGCCCTGCTCTTTTTCAAACTCCTCCGCAAGGAAGCAACGTTTGAATGGACAGAGGAATGCGACCAAGCTCTCCTTCATCTGAAACAGGCATTGTCAGAACAACCAGTCCTCTCTCGGCCAGATAACGGCGAAACTCTATACCTTTATCTCGCCATAGCAACTGAGGTCGTTAGCGCCGCCCTTATCCGTGAAACACCCGACGGGGAAAAGCCTATATACTTCACAAGCAAAGCGTTGCAGGTACCAGAGCTGAGATACCAGTAGATAGAGAAGGTAGCATTGGCCCTCATTAACGATGCGCGAAGACTGAGGCACTACTTCCTGGCCCACACGATCGTGGTCCAGACAGACAGACCCGTGAAGCAACTGCTGGGGCGACCAGATATGGCCGACAGAATGCTCAAATGGTCATTAGAGCTGTCCGAATTTGACATTCAGTAAGAAACCATAAAAGCCCTCAAAGCCCAGGTTTTGGCTGACTTCGTCGTAGAGATGACATTCGCAGATTCCCCCACCTGCGGGGCACGCAAGTGGACCATCTTCGTTGACGAAGCATCCAACTCGACAGGGAGCAAGGTAGATATCATCTTAGAGAACGACTAGGGAATCATCGTCGAGGTATCACTCGCCATATCCTTCCCCACGTCCAATAACCAAGCTGAGTACGAGGCATTCCTCGCCAGTCTGCGCCTGGGCGAAGACCTAAGGGCAGAAGAAGTCGTCATCTGCACAGATTCACACCTCGTAGCCCTTCAAGTTCGAGGAGAATACCAGGCAAAAAATGACAACCTATCCGAATACTTAGCCCTGGTCAAAGAAAAGATGACGAAGTTTGCTACAGTAGAAGTAAAGCATGTTCCCCGCGAACATAACGTCAAAGCAGACGTGTTGTCTAAACTGAGGAGCACGAAGAAAAAGGGCGGAAATAAGTCCGTCATCCAGGAGGTGCTTCCTCGACCCAGTATCGAGAAGACATCTCTGACTCTCGACGTGCAGGTCATCGGCGACAACAACTGCTGGATGACCCCCATTTACAGCTACCTCGCTAGAGACGAACTTTCGTGCGACCCCAAAGAGGCTAGCACAGTCAGGCGCATGGCATTCTTCTACATCCTCGTTGAAGATAAACTCTACAGGCGAGGGTTCTCCATCCCTTTACTCAAATGCATCGAGGAAGAGATGGTCGCCCACGTCCTGCGGGAGATCCACGAAGGAATCAACGCCCAACATCTCGAGGGAAGATCCCTCGCCCGGAAAGCCCTTCGAGCAGGGTACTACTGGCCAACCATGCAGCAGGATGCAAAAGAGCACATGAAGAAATGCGACAAGTGCCAACGGCACGGGGACATACACCTAGCTCCACCTAACGAGCTCAAAGCTATGTCCTCCCCGTGGCCATTCGCCTGGTGGGGCCTGGACATCCTAGGGCCATTCGTAGTATGGTCAAACCAGAACAAGTACTTAATAGTAGGAGTTGACTACTTCAGAAAGTGGATAGAAGCGAAGGCTCTGGCCAAAATAACGGCCCTCAACATACTTCATTTCTACAAGCGGAACATCCTTGCACGTTTTGGAATTCCCCAAGCAATAGTCACAGACAATAGGACGCAGTTCACGGACAGGAAGTTCCAGGATTTCGTCGCTCAACTGGGCACGAAACAACACTTCGCATCCGTCAAACACCCCCAGACTAACGGGCAAGCCGAAGCAGCATATCGGGTAATCCTACGAGGCCTCAAGTGGAGGCTCGACGAAATGAAGAAAGCTTAGGTCGAAGAGCTGCACATCGACCTATGGGCATACCGCACGACTCCCCACTCTTCAACCGAATAAACTCCCCTTCGCTTGGCCTACGGGACTGAGGCAGTGATCCCCATCGAGATACAAGTACCATCCAGGCGGATTGAAGCACCCCTAAACAAAGAAGCAAACAACGAGGCACTATGGGAAGAGCTCGACCTCATTGAAGAGGTCCGGTCAAGAGCAGCTATATGCGAGGCCTCGTTAAAACAGAAAATCGCAATCAGGCACAACGCCAGAGTAATACGGCGAGAATTCCAAGTGAGCAGCCTCGTCTTCAGAAGGAACCACAAGGATTCTCGAGAGGGAAAACTCGCTGCTAACTGGGAAGGACCCTATCACGTCCGAGCATAGACGGAGAATGGGGCCTACTACCTAGAACACCTCAATGGGGAAGAACTTGCTCGACCATGGAACACCGAAAAGCTAAAACAATACTATAGCTAAGGCCCTAACCGCCGGATTGCTTCGTCAAAGCAAAGAATATAACATCCCGACTACGATGCGCACCCAGGTACAAGCGTCGCATGCCAGCCAAGGCAGGACCCCGCTCAGGATCGAGCTGGGTCTCTCCCCGACAGCGGTTCCTCAACCGAGCCCACCGTTGTCAAAGTACCATGATAGGCAGATCACCCAGCTCGCGATGAGAAGTTCACGCCGCAAACTCAAGCCTTAAATATGACCTGAGCTCCGCTATCATTCCCAGAAATTCCCCAGGCCGTTCGACCAGTCCCCCTCACTGTCGAACACATCTAAGTCGAGCAATCCCCTAAAGCAATAAACAAATCAAAGTCATCCCCATTACGGGCATACAGGGGTATCGAGCAAAGATACAACACTTAACAAAAATAAACAGCAAAGAAAGCCATGCGCGATTATACAAAACCAACCACGATGGCCGATTACATACATACCAAAATAATTAAGTGGCCACAAAGACCACAATTGTGCATATTACAAGACAAAAGGGCCACACCCCATACCAAACAACAATAAAATTACATCAAATATGGCACGCAGGCCATATACATTACAACAAGAAACAAAAAAGATGTCACTCCTCTATCTGGTCGGGCTGCTCAGGGTTACGCTGCGGCGGCTGGGTCTCCTCGTTCAAGAGTCGGGCATACTCATCACCGATGTTGAAGAAGTCTGGAGTAACTATATTTTCATTCTCAACATGACCCAAGAAGTTAGTACCCTCCGTGGATATCTGGACTTCTGGATTCACCCGCTTGAGTTGGGCCACAACCTTATTGAATGACTCATCCCCGATGGCGTACACATCCTCTTCTGCCCGAGCAATACGAGCAACCAGCTCTACCCTAGTCTTCAACACTTTTACCTTCCCAGGCTCATCTTCCGCCAGGGCAGCCGCATACCTCATCTGCTCGACTAGGTCCTCGGCAGCCTTCTTCTTAGCAACCAGGGTATCATTCTCCCCTTTCAGTCTAGCAGCCTCCTCGTTAGACTTCTTCCTCGCATCATTGGCAGCCTTGGCCTTCTTCACTTTTTCCTCCAGGACAGATATTGCCACCTGGGCCTTCTTAAACTCAGATTCAGAGGAGGAGTCTCCCTCGGCGTATACCGCCGCCATCTCCAGAACACGAACTAACGCGGAGGCATCTTGCGCCAGCATTGCCCTCTTGCTCGGGCAATCCATACCTTCAAGCATGAGAGACTCTGCTCGAGGAACCACTAGGGAAGTCCCCTCGAAAAACTTCTTGTCGTGGAGGCAGGGGGAAGTTCAAACTTGCCCTTCTCTGCCACCCGGCTAAGGTCCACCAGCTCGTTCGCTCTAGTCCGCTTAAACCTTAAGGTCCCGGGCACTGGGGATCCCTGAGCAGGTGAAGGAATAGGCGAGGAGCTTCCCGTAGCTAGTTGAGAAGGAGGCACCCGCTGGGTAAACCAAGGCTTCGAGGTGGCCACGCCTGCATTGCCCCTCGCTAGGGCATTCTTCACCATCCTCTCATGAGCAGAAGGCATCTCACCTGCAAAAACATTACAAATGCATTAGCCATCGAGGAAGTTATAATTCCAACAAGCTAAAAATGTAAAATACCAAGAAACTTAAGCACGTCACATGGGTCTTGCACTCCAGAAGCGCCTTCGTATTGATATAGCGATGCTCCACCCTTTGCCCGCCATCATCCTCAATGATCGGGTCCCCCTTTTTTGTCCAACACTCCGCAGGTCTAAAACTGTTAACATATTTGACCAACGCCTCGAAACTGGTTATATCCTGCTCGTCCAACATATCCGGCTGGGCAAGGTAATGGTTAGTACCGCCGGCAAAATGGCTCCCACTCCAATGAAAAGGGAACTTGAGCACCCTCTCCGCTAGTAACTTCCCATCCTCGTCGTACATATCCTTACCATCCTCATCCGTTGTCACTGCCCAGGCGTACGTGGTATCTTGGCCCTTCTCCGACACTGGTTCAATGATATAGAACCTCTCCTTGTAGGTCTGAATAGACTCTGAGAGGGGCTTAAACATTTTTCTCGCTTGCTTCAGCGAAACCCAACCGTACCTTTTCCCTGAAACCTGCCGTTGGAGGTGGAAGATGGTGAAGAACAAGGGCAAGGTAGCTCCTATTTTCGGAAACTCGCAAGTCAACTCGAAGGCCCGAATAAACGCCAATGAATTCTGGTGCAATTGCGAGGGGGCCAAATCTAGATGAACGAAGATAGACTGTTGAAAGTCACTGAAGGGCAGCCTCAGCCCTATATCCTTGAAAGCATATTCATACATTGGGAATCTCACCCTGTAGTCTGTGCATATATGATCGTCCTAACTGGGGAAGTGTATCATCCACTCCCCTTCCGAACCTACGTTTGTGAAGACATCCCCGGTATAAGACGTAAAAGTATAGGCATGCTCGGCAGGCTCTGCAACCGTCTATTCCTCCGCGAAAGCATGCTCGGGATCTTCCTCGACTTCGCTGGGGGCAACTGAAACCTTAGTATCGCTGCTCTTCGAGGAACTCTCCTCAGACGAGTCTTTTAGAATCTCTCTCTTGGGCTCATGCGTCATCTCGTTCACCTGAAAAGCAGAGGACAAAAGTGAATTCGACTGCAAAATCAAATCCACCCTTCCACTGCTAGTCAAGTGAAAGGGCGTGCAAAGGGTCACGGACGACGTCCCCTACCTAAGCTCTAAATCAAATAACACAAGAGTATCGCGCGAGGAAATGCCCGGAGGCAACCCCTCTTGCGCGTGCGGGGAAATCTCCCCGACCCACTACCCAGTTTTCCGTTTGAAGCTCCACCGGAAAACTCATACATTCACCAGAAAGTTCATCAGAACGCGGGAAAACTCAGGAACTCCACCAGCTATGCTTGCACCGTCATCGCAACGACGCCATAAAACCACCTAAATCTACAATTCCTAAGAAGCTCCGGCGACCACAACAGCAGCAAAAAGTGGACAAGCCACCGTCTACCACCAACAGCCACTAGAAAGCACTACGATTCTGCCTAAATTCAACCTAGCCACATGCGTTCTAACAAAACAGAAACGAAAAAGATAGAAATGAAGCTGGAAATAGGTAACTTACGTGGTCGGAGGGAATGTAGACGGTCGAACAACTTGCTCGGAGCTTCGTACTATAGAGGATGCGGCGGTTGATGACGGCGACGGACTAAAGGCTCTGAGAGAAGAACGAGGAGGGAGAGAGAAGCAAAAAACGCAAATGAGTAACTCTTCCCTCTATATATAAGCAGTCTGCAAGCACGTGCATGAGCACGCACGGCTAGGGGTATAATCATGACCTTATCCTAGCCATCATGACACATTTAATGTTGCACAAGACTCGAGGCCTATGTGGCGTCACGTCTCTTCAGAATACCTCAACTGTTGGCCTCCCCGCATGCCGGGCAACCCGAACAACGTTACGTACCCCGCGAGCACTATAACACCCAGGCATCCAAGGACAATTCTGTCTCGTCGACAAACGACGACCCCTTCAGAGTTCCCCAGTGCTGCGAGCTATCCTTAAGTCATCACTCCCATTCTCGGGAGTAATGACTTGGGGGCTCCTGTTCCGGATTGGACTAATGGCTAGGCATGGCCCAATCCACTTCTACTTATTTGACGGCCCAATTGCCTAAGTCCATCTGGTGCGGGACAACATTTACTTTTCTGCCCCTCTACCGGGCACATATGGACAAATGAATCTCAAGGTCATTTTCTCCTCCCCGACATTCCTGCCCGTTACGCATGACTCCATCATCCAAGAACGGTCATGATGCATGTGCCCGAAACTACGCCTTTGCCCGTGGCAACGGCTAGTATTCTGCCTCAAAAATAGGAACCGTTGGCCACGCGTTGGGGGCATTATAAAAACCCTCTCTAATGAGAGGGTCAGGTATTAAAAATCATCCTAAGAAACTCATACTTTGGTACTTGCCTTTCTCTCTCCTGATTCTTACTTTAGCATTGGAGTGCCTTACAGGTACACCCCCTCCTCATCTCACACATCCAGTATCACAGTGTAGCACCCCAAAATTTGCCCTACCTTTTTCTGGCTTTTGTTTCGCAATCGTCTGCATCATTTAAGTCATAACTCATATTCATTCATCTGCATGTGCTCCTAAGACGTGTGATCAAGGCATCTTCCTTTGGTTTGAGCTTTCCATATTCCGAAGATTATCAGTGTACATCAAGAGGGGTTTTTTTTTATTTTAGAGGATTCATCAGAGGCGTTGGGCCAGGGTTTCATGGGTGTGAACCAGAGTTTGTTTCTTTCTCTATTCAGGTCATTTCAGCTTCATCAGTGCATCTCAAGGAGGATTAGGGTATTCATGTCAAAAACCTCTGGTTGTGGTGTAAGAGATCGAGTTGTGGATGTATATTGTGGTTAAGACACTATTGTCCGCTCAGTTGCTTATCACTTGTTGGGGGATTTATTGAGAATGCAAGTTTGGTTTGAATTGGAAGTTTAATTGGTTATGTGAATTTCTTGGAATTTTATTCTTCATTATCCATTTCACTCAAATATCCATTATCCACTTCATTTTTCTTAACCCACATTTCTTATTCTCCATTTAGTTTAAAACCACCTTTCAATCCAAAACGTTTTCATCTTAGCCAATTTCATTGTTTTTATCCATTTCACATTTTTATCCATTTTTCTAACCAATTTCAATGTCCACTTTTATTTTCTCAATTATTCCCATATCCATTTAAAGTCCATTATCCAACTTCAAACCAATATCCGTTTCCATTTTCTAGATCCACTTCTAACCACTTCTCCACTTAGTGAAGTCAAGTCTAGTGATCTCAATGTTCAACACTCTGTTGATTCAAGTACTACTGCTGGAAGTTCAGATGCCTGTGAAGTGAAATTGACACCTGAAAGAAGTGGCAATGTTGGATCTTTTAATGTGGAAGAAGACATAAATATGAGTGCCAATGTTTTAGAAGCATTTGGCAATTATATGATGTTAGGAGATCAGACATCGAGTGAAAGTACTTATGTTAATGAAGATATTGATTATCACTGTGTAATATCCCAAGCTGCTAAAACTTGCCATGATGCATCACCGGGTGTGAAAAATACTGAAGATAACACCAATGTGAATGTTGAGAATATTCTATATGAGGTTCATTTGTCTAGTTTTGAACATTCAAATGGGACTCCAGCTCAGTTTCTGAAAAATAATCCATTAAGCAAAGTCGAGACTAGTGATCTTGATGCTGATAAAATAATTGCCACAGGCACTGTTACTAAAAGGTGCATATCAGGAAAATGCGAATGGGGCAAGTGATAATAGCAGCTCAGTTTGACAAACTTTTCAATGATCAATAGAATTCACAACTGAAACATAACATTTTCTCAATTAAAATCGCAATAGTTTCATAATAGAATTTCCAATTGATTCTAACAGAAAACCATTTCCTAACCGCTTCTAACAAAAAAAAACTGCTAACATTTTCTCCCTAATTTCCTAACAGCATTGGCTAACAGAACCTAACTAATTTCTCTAACACCATTCCCAATTTCTAACTCTAACAAAAAAACAATAACAAAACTCTAACCAAATTCAGTTACAAATTGTAACTAACTTTCTTCCTCTAGATCCTTCCAATCTTCTCTATAAATTCACCTCTTCTTCATTCTTCAGTTTCTTCTTGATTCTGCACCATTTTCTCAATTCTCCATCTTTTCTCTTCATCTTCAATCTTCATTCTCTTCTCACTCTCTCGGATTGAATCTTCAAGCTCCCTCCTGATTTTTTTGCCTTCTTCTTTCATCTTCCTCAATCATCAATCTTCACCATTATCACATCATCATCGAAACCTCATTCATACTTTCTGCAGCGCCAATTGCATCAGCAATCTTCAACCTGCAATTTCAACGGAACCGATTCGCATTAATCACAAAGAGAGAGTGAAGATAAATTGAGCAACATACAGAACAGTTATGGAAAGGATTAGGAAACTGCAAGAATCTCTATCAATTCACAACCGCAAAAAACCATAGCAAACTCTTCATCATCTTCGTTCTTCCGCAATCCAGCATCATCAACTTCACTCGTCAATCAACATCCGCAATCACGCAAAAACCTACAGAAGATCAAGAACAACACAACTACTTCACAACGCCATTGAACAACGAATTCAAAATCGGATCACAAATAGCAAAAGTTACAACGAAGTTAAATTCGACAATTTGAAACTCAATTCAACATCAACACATCACTAGAATCAACAGCAGATTGGAAGAAGAATTAGAAGCTAAGTGAATTTAAAGTTACCGCTGATTTTCTCTTCATATTCTCCGATCGGAAGGCGCACCGGACGGTTCTCCGGTAGGTAAGTTAATCTTGAGCCGAACTTTGATTATGTGTTGATGCTGTTTTTCAATTTGATTCGCGTTGCGAGAGAGAGATTGAGGGTGTTGAGCGAGTGAGACGCGAGCATTTTTGTTTCACGGCGCGACGTCTTTTCTCCGTTTTGGTTTGTGAGAGAGTGAGAGCGCGTTCGTTGAGTTGTTGTTTGAAGGAGAGTTGAAGGCATAGCTGTGGTTCATTCTCCACCGTCGCCGGCGTGTGGCCACGGCGCGGTGGAGATCGTTTTCTGTCAAAGTTCTTTGCGAAGGGGATGATGCAAGGTAGACGAAGTCAACGGCGAGACGTTGTTTTACGGAGATTTTGATGGAAGGAGTGTCGGATGATGAGAAGTTGATGAAGGTTTTGCGAAGAAGATGGTGGAGCTTGCAAAGAGACAACGGCGGCAATTCATCGGAGAAGAAGTTGAGATTGACGGCGGCTGGGATATTTTGTGAGACAGAAACGGCAAGGCAAGGTCGTGAGAGGGAGAGAGAGTCGAGGTCGGAGGAGAAGTCAGAAGTGGTGGTGAGGAGACTGCCGGCGAATGATGAAGGTTGAGGAAGAAGAGGTTGAGCGGCGCCATAGGGAGGATTGGTTTGCTGAGTTATTCCCTTTGTTTAGTCCTTTAGGGTTTTTGTGGAATTGTGATTGGGCTTCATGCACTTTGGTGTTCTATTCGCACCACCAAGATTGCTCACACACCCCCTCCCCTTGGCTGAATGAGGACCGGGCCTAGGCCCGTGTTGTTTTTCTTTTCCAACCTCCCAAGACATTCGCACCCCCCTGTTATGTTTCTTTAATTTTAGCTTTTGTTCTATTCTTTTAATTAGGTATTAATTAGATTCAATTTAGAATTAAGCTTTTTTTAGACTTTTATTAGAAGCTAGTTTTTCAGTATTAGATTAATATTAGAAGTTTTCTTATTAGACACTAATTGGAATTAATTTTAGGATAATATTAGTTTTAACACTAGAATTAATTTTAGGACTAATTGATTTTAGAATTAGTTTAGCATTTAACTTGGAATTAACTTTAGAATTAATTTTAGAATTAGTTCTTAATCTTAGATTAATTTTTCTTATTAGAATTTAATCTTGAATTTTACTTCGCATTTTAACTGTAACTTGGTTATTGTTGACTAATTGTTTACCATGTTTTTAATATTGCTTTTTCTTAGCATTTTAATTCAACTTGGATTATCTTGATTACTTTCTGATTAATTCCTGATTAAATGTTTCTTTTCTTGCTTAATCATCTTCATCCCTCTTTAAGATCAACTTAACTTCCATCTTGGAAGTAAGTTGCTTCTTATGTTCTTCTTCTCTTTTTTTAGGATAGTGCTTTGCAACCTCACAAACCACTAGGATCACTCCCTTAACTAATCAATTAGGATTGAGTCTTAGATCACATAGATTTTACCTTTCTCCTCTCTTGAGTCTCTTTCTCATATTATCTCAAAGAAAATTCAAAATATGTAATAAAGGTAGGCATTTATTGCATTTAGGCCTTTCATATAAAGAAGAGATTATAAAGGGGTCTTCTCTTATAATCTTAGAATGTGTAGCATATAGCCCATCTTGGGTCAATGTGTTAAACATTTGATCTTGTATGAGGGACTTAAATGCAATACTTGTTGAAGGCACAAATAAAAAACACTTCTTCATTTAATAATCAACAAAAACACTTAATAAACACAAATGTGCTAGTGTGTTTGAACCTTGACAATTGGAACTAAGTGTGGGGGTCTTCTTCACCCTTAGTGTGCTTTCTTACTCATTCCATCTTGGAATGTGAGAATGTACACATTCCAATGGCTAAGATTTGGATACACTATCATATGCAAACAAATGGAAACAACTCTTAAAAAGACAAAAACAAACAATAACGTCTTTCCTTCGGGAATTCTTTTCTCACCTCATTCACTCTCAACGAACGAACGCGCTTCTACTAGTTCTCTTGCAAGATGGTAACGCACTCGGACCAGCGAGCCTGCAACACCTGAGTTAGAACGTTAGTCGTTCCTAAAAAACACAAACAATCCATCCCTAGTGAGGGGAACTACGTCGCTCTGATTCTCATGTTCCCGATGAGATACGTAGGCAGTGGGGTAGGGCCCATGCGAGCACTTCTTTTATTTTCCCTACATTTGTTTCTCTTTCTTTCTCTTTTCTTTCTTTTCATTCTTTTTCCAACATCCTTTTCTTACACCCTTTGATTGAAGCAAGCAAGCGTGGATCCCATCGGGTACGATGGACGCGAGGGGGTGCTAATACCTTCCTCTCGCGTAACCGACTCCCTTACCCTTTCTCTTGGTCGCAAGACCATGCTCTTTCCTTCCGCTCAGGTTTATGCAGTGTTTCCTTTCCCTCTCTTGGGATAAATACACATTGCTGGCGACTCTGTTCGGTGCCACTTTCGCGTTTGTACTAGGATGAAAATCCCGGGAGCGACAGCTGGCGACTCTGCTGGGGAGAGATTGACCTCTTGCTGGTCCATCCCTAAGCGAGTCAATCCTAGCGCTTGTTTGTTTTTATTTCATTGGGTGTTTATTTTTTATTTTTTTGCTGTATCTACTATTTTGTTGTATTGTTATTTACTGCATTACTGTATTACTATATTTCCCGCATTTTAGCATTTTCATTTCATATGATATATTATGCTATACTGGACTGTGCTGTTTTCTGTTTGGCGGGATGGGTGTTCTGAGAGATGAGCCCACTCCCCAAGCTCGAGTATACACATAGGTATTAGAGTGGATAGTCATGACGCTTGTGTGGTGGTGACCACGTATTGTTGTTCATGAGACCCACAACCAGACGAGGTTCTATCAGGAGCTTTCTTCTACTGCATGTTATGCAGGCCAGTAGTTATTCTCTTGAGGAATTGTCGACTCTGGTGACCATTCCTGAGGACTCAGTTGCGGCACTCCTCCCGAGATGTGACAGTGGCAGACCACATTATGTGGCAAACCCATTGAACATTCTTGATCCGAGGACCCAATGTTGGGAACTCGCTATAGGATATCCTTTTTGAAAGAGAATCAGTGGAGGCACTCCTCGATTAGCGATAGTACTATACCCCGAGGGATGAATGTACTATTGCTTCTCGACCTCAGTGCCAGAAGCTGAGGACCTTTCGTTTTGGAGAATCAGTTGAGGCCTCCTCGATTGATGATGATGCCAAACCAGAAATGGTGAATGTATCATCATTTCTCGACCTGAGAGCCCGGGATACTGAACATCCTAGTACCCACATGTGAGAGGGGCGGGTTGTTTACAGGTTTGTAGGTAACCTTGACCTTCTACATACCTGGTATTTTGGATTTCCTATCAGTGTGGACTTATCAGCCTGGTATTCTGGTATTCTGATCATTCGGTATTCTGGTATTCCGGTATTCTCTTCAGAACAGACTCATGAACCTATTCAATCATCAGCACAGCACAGTGATTAGTCAGATTATATGTGGAAGCTTTGATCACATGTCTTATTGCATTCATATTATTGCATTGCATTTGCATCTTGCATCATTTTTGCATATCCTTCTCCAGGCCAGACCAGTGAGCTCATCCATCCTTTATCTGAACTGCAGTTTGATTTCCCGACTTTTGTATTGGACTTGAATCAGCTTCTGGAAGGATCATGAACTCTGGGGAACAGAATCAGTTTGTGACTAGGGCCGATGTCGAATTGATGAAAACTCAGTTGGATCAACTCATGGAAGCTATGGCCACCATGACAAGGGGATGGGCCAATGTTCAAAGAAATGAGAATGTTATTCCACCTCTGGTGAACAATGTTGCTCAAGCTCAGCCTGTGCAGATCCCGGTTGAGAATCATGCTATACACGAGCGTACCATCTTCCGAGACGGACATTCTTCTTCTCTTGATGCCATAGATTATCAAAGCTTTGCCTTCTCTATGCCAGATGTTCAAGGGGTAGTTCCGAAGATGAACCCTAAGGATCCACGATATGTTGATGACGAAAGATACCATGTGTTGGACAAGAAAATTAAAGCCCTGGAGAGGCGTGATACTCTTGATCTGAATGCTTCGAGCATGTGTCTGGTACCTGGCCTTATAATGCCTCCAAAGTTCAAGATGCCAAAATTTGAGCAATACAAAGGGGATAGCTGTCCGAAGCTACATTTGGTGATGTTCTGCAGAAGAATGACCTCACATGTCGACAATGACAAGCTCATGATCCACTGTTTCCAAGACAGTCTGAGTGGGGCATCTTTGTATTGGTATATGCAGTTGCAGAGTGGTGGCATCCGATCATGGACAGATCTAGCCAACGCCTTTGTGAAGCAGTACAGTTATAATCTTGACATGGCTCCCAGCCGAACGCATTTGCGAAAATTGTCTCAAGCAGATAACGAATCATTCCGAGAGTATGCTCAGAGATGGAGAGAGTTAGCTGCTCGTGTTCAACCGCCACTTTCGGATAGAGAATTGGTTGATTTGTTCATGGATACCTTGCAAGGGCCGTACTTGGAAAGGATGATTGCCAATGGGGCAACAAAATTTTCTGACCTGGTGATGGTGGGAGAACGTATCGAGAGACTGCTCAAGTGTGGAAAGCTCCAAGGCATCTCGAACTTCCAAGCTAATGAAAATGAATCAGTTGTCGGTTCTCAGGAAGAATTCGAGGAAGAAAATAGTTCCCTTCAGGAATCTTCACCAACTCGTTCTCAGTGTTCAGACATATTAACTATTCAGAGTCAACAATCTTATGGGTCTTCATATCAGGGACTATATTCTTCTGCAAATCATAGACCTCCTCAGAGTCAACGGTCATATCGCCGTCAGCCGCGTCAGCACGCCCGACAAAGACCAAGGAAGCCAGAGAGGCATTTCGCTCAGTTGCCAATGTCGTACGGTCAGATGTTGCCAGATTTGATCAGAGGTGGATTGATAGTGCCAAAGGAATTGAAACCAGTGCCTTTTCCGTATCCACCAGGTTTTGATGTCAACGCCCATTGTGACTACCATGCTGGGGCACAAGGGCATTCAACTGAAGACTGTAAGGTGCTCAGGAGCAAGGTTCAGACTCTTCTTGACTCCAATATGTTCTCGTTCACACCTCAGGGTATTCGAATTAACGATCCTCCTTCGTCCAGTCAGGTGGGTTCATCAATCCAAGTCACTGAGAGCAGTTGTGCAGATGATTATCAGACTACCTTTGACGAGCAATACTGAAGATGGTTAGCTCATTAGCAAATCAAGCTTGGAAAGCCCAGTCCCTCAAAGCTGGCGACCATTTAGAGCATGTCATTTCTTTGCATTTGTAGTTTCTTTTCTGTTAAAATGTACAAACTCATTTGTAAAACTTGTTGTTTTCGATTGATAATGATAATGAAATGAATATGCATGTTTTGATTAAATCCAGTCGTGTTCACTCATACTTTTCTTTATTGGTATCTAACATTTGTTTAAGCAGGATCCAAGGGAGGATTATGACATTCAAAGACGCAGAACTTCCAATTGTATGCTTTGGAACAAAACCCTGCTGATGATGTACAGACATTGTTTCAAATTCCCAAACACCGGAGATATAAGGAAGATAATCCCTTGTAAACCCCGTTGAGCCTAGTAGTAGGAGTTTCTTTCTGAAAATGAAAAAACCCTCTATCTTAACCCGGGGCAGGGTAGGTGTCAGCTAATTTGACCAAGCGTTCAAATTTCAAAAGGAGTGTCCTGTTCGAGGATCAATTACATCCATGGTTATCCCTCACCAACCGAAGAGTGAGACGGTCACAACCCTTTACAAGTCAAGACAAACCTGTGTCACACGATTTGTTCAAAAAAAAAGAGAAAAAGAGCCAAAGAAAAAAGAAAGCCCGCTAAGTCAAGACTTGAAAACAAGTGACTTAGGCAAAAGTTAGGGCATCCCGCTGGACTTCAAGAATCGCAAAAATCAAAAGAATCAGTCCAGGCAAAAATCAGGGAAATAAAAAAACAAAAGAATGAAAAAGCGAAAAGCGAAAAGGATCACAAAAGAAAAATCCTCGAATAAAGAACAAATCGTGTGAATATAGACACCAAGGACAAAAGGGGTGACCGTCACTCTGAAAATCGTGTGGGTTCCTTCTATCCTCCTACCATTCATTAACCTTTGGAAAGGTGAGCGCTTGTGTCAAGTTAGCTGAACGTAGGACTGGAGAACATCAAGAAGATTGGGTGGGTTAAAACAAAACTTTGAGCCTTATATCCTTTCTTTCTTAAACCGCGAACCAGCTACGTTACAACCCTCAAAAGACCTAATTGAAGCAGGGTTGTTTCGAAAGCATACTTCGGTTAAGATCGCGTCAGTTCTGACTCCCAAAAGGACTTTCTTACCATTCATGTTGGTATCGATGTGACATTCTGATCGGTGATTCGTTCACCACATGTCATAACAATTTTCCAGTGAACAAACTTGGATTTCAAAACTGTCATATGCATTGCATCAAAATTATCTTTTCAAAACGAATTGTTTTACTTGTGAGTCAGTACTTGACATCAGGAAAGTTTCTACAATGGAAAGATTGATTAATCTAAGGTGCAAAGTGCCCGAGTACTCCGTTGAGCCGGGGCAAGTCATTTCAAATGGGCAATTCATTCCAAGATTAAACCAATCTGGGGCAATCAAGTCGAGATTCGACAAATCTCTCGAAGGTCAGCCAGTCAGAGGTATTCCTTCACAGATCAGACAGCCAGGGGCATAAATCATTTCAAAGCTGGGGCAGGCCACCCCAAAGACCAAACGTTATTCTCTTCGGAGAACGGGAAAACACAGTCTGGGGCAATATATGTTGGATCTTCACGAGACATCCTGAAGACGTGTTCATTTACAGGTTATGCTGCATCGGGGCACCTCTTTTGGGTCATGTCACGTCTGCAGGGTCCATGTTTATAGCTGACACGTGATGACCCCAGTAGAGTCTCTCTCCCTAGCAGAGATAGCTGGAGTTTCATCACTCGTGGCAGAGCACATAAAGATTGTGAATCATTCTCCCCAGCAAGAGTTCAGGGGTTCGATCTCCCCTAGCCAGGTTGGTGAAGTTTATTGCTCTTCAGCAAGAGTTCATATTCCTGTACAGAGTGTTGGGTTTGTGCTTCCCTGGTGTGGTAAAGTTGTTTCCGTCTCCCCAACAGAGTAAGGGTAGAAGGTAGATCAAACAAAGGAGTAAGTCTGATATGGTCCCCTAGCAGAGCTGATATCATCAACCATTATCCCCAAGCAATCCTTTGGGTGGTGGTTAGCTTTCCCCAACAAGTCAAAGACCTGTTATTGGCACTTTTCTTCAACAGATTTCTGGGAGGTTTCTCCAGCAGAAGTTTGTTATTCGTGCTTTTTGCAGAATGGAGGTTTAGTCAGGATCTCGAGCAGTTATGACCCTGAAGACGGTTCAGTTTGTTATCCCCAGCGGAGTTAGCCTCGTCTCTTCAGCATTTATATTGTTGGAGTGTTCCTGTTGCATATCATAAGTATCATTGCATAATCATCATTACATAATCATCAGCATAGCATTGCATGAAGCCTTGTAAAACCGAACAGAAAATCTATAGCCCAACCTTGCTCGGCATCCATCCACAGCCCACTTTGCTGGCCTCTTTCAAAAACCTGAAATCCTATCCCTATTGGCGTTTTCTTCAAACCAAAAGTCCAATCCCTATTGGCACTTCATACAAAATCCAATCCCTATTGGTACCCAGAAAGATTTCGCCTTTGAAAAAACAATCACCATCAGGTTTCACCTGTCCTTGCCAGCAAAGTCCAATCGTACTTGGCACACTCTTCTTTTCCCGGTAGCCTGAGCATGCGTCAGCATTTGGCATATAGTGATCATTGCATCCTCAAATCGCGTAGCATTTCCATATAGTGATCTTGGCCCACTTTAGGATCTGATCACCCCTCACGGTCAGTTATATTCCATTCATTTTATATTGGATCTTGTCAACTAATTTATAGAACAAAAACATCAAGCATCTTTCTATTAAGTAAAGTCTATTATATAAATCAATTTTTTAGTATAATGTTTTATTCAAGACCATTGTTTTATCCAAATCGCTAATCTCAATATCTTTCTTAATAATATCTCTTATAGTCTTTTGAAGTCTTCATATTCCTCTAGTTGTTTGACTTAAATATATTAGATCTACTCTCCTTACCATAAAATCTACAAGTCTTTTATCTACATGCTGAAATCACCTAAGTCTATTGTTCACCATGTACTCTACTATAGGCGCTATCTCAACACACTCTTTAATACTTTTATTTCTAATCATATCATGTCTAGTCTTACCATACATCCAACACAACATTCTTATCTTTAATACACTTACTTTGTCCTCAGGTTGATTCTTAACAATCCAACATTCATCCTTGTACAACATTGCGGTTATCAATGCAGTGAGGTAAAAATTTTCTTTCAGTTTTAGCGGTATCTTCATGTCATATAAAATACCATAAGCCATTTTCCAGTTCAGTCATCCGACTTGAATTTGATGGTTTACACCCTATTCTATTTCTCCATCATTTTGTATTACGAACCCAAGATATTTAAACGGTGTGACTTGAGGGATGTTATAGCCTCTAGCTTTCACCTCTATATTAGAAACTTCTCTTCTTTTATTAAACTTACATTCCATATACTTCATCTTACTTCTGCTTAGGTAAAAACCATGTGATTTTAAAGCTCTTTTCCAAGTCTCCAACCTCTCATTTGAATTCTCCTTCGACTCTTAAAGTAGGACTATATCTTCTTCAATACGCACGTAACTTGATGCTAGCTCTTGGATGTGTCGATGAGTATATCCAAAATTAAGATAAAAAGGTGGGGGCTTAAGGTTGAACTTTGATGCAAATCTATTATAATGGGGAAATCGTCTGTCTCTCCACCTTGTGTCTGCACACTAGTCACCCTTTCATACATATCTTAGATAGCTCAAATATATGCAACTCTAACCTTTTTCTTCTCTAGACCTTTCCACAAAATCTCTTTAGAAACTCTATCATACGCCATCTCCAAGTCAATAAAAATTAAGTGCATATTTTGTTGTCCATCAGATATTGTCCCGTAGTAGATAAATTACTTTTATGGTCGACCTAGCAGACAAAAAATCAATTTGATTCTCTGAGACTCGAGTCTCTTTTCTTAATTGTTGTTCAATCAATTTTTTCCGTTACTTCATAGTATGACTCATCAGTTTAATCCTCTTATAATTTGCTTTTACACATTCTCCAATTTTTAATAGTTTGGAACTAAAGTGTTTATTCTCCATTCATCCAACATATGTTGACTAATTTATAGAGATTTAAAAAACATAAACAATAGTAATAATGATGATTATACTAAAAAACTTTATCATGTATAGATATATTAATATTTATCATAAAAATTAAAAATTAAAAATTGAGAGTGCTGCAATTAATAATAATTATAAAATACAATTAAAAAGTTCATTAATGTTATATTGAAAATTGAAATAAATAAATTATTTTGGGAGAATTTTTTCAAACAAATGTGTCCTACTTTCTTTTGCAGGATCGTGTCGAGCTGGTCAAGACCTCTATTCAGAGAATGCTTATTCACTCCATGTCTATCTATGTGTAGCCGATTTCTTTAGTTAGAAGTATAGAGAAAGCAGCCTTAAAATTTATTTGGAGTGGGGATTTGTTGAAGTGTAAAACGGTTACGGTAGCTTGGAAGAATATTTGGCAACCGGCTTCGGAAGGTGGTCTTAGGTTAGATCCTTGGTTGCTTTGAATGAGGCATCTAATATTATGCTTGGTTGGGAATTTTTTAACTCTGAGGAACAATGGGCTTCTCTTCTAAAATGTCGGGTTTGGTTGAATGATCATTTCATAAAGTATCATATCTCCTCCTCGGTTTAGTCTAGCATCTGAGCTGTGATTCTGCTTATTTGTGCTAACTCCTCTTGGATTCTTGGTAATGGTAAATATATTAGTTTTTTGTTTGATAATTGATGTGGTGATCCTTTTTTCTTGGAGATGGGTTTGGTCTTGGTGCCTAGAGATCTACCAGTCAGTTCTTTCATTATTGATCATAGATGGGATTTTTTGAATGTTTCAATGATCATCCCAGGTTCGATTCGGGGCAGAATTCATAATTTTTTATTCCTTTTGACCTTCGTCCGGATAAAAGGATTTGGAAGCATTCTTCTTCGGGGGAGCTTATGCTCAAAGATGCATATGATTTTAAGCGTTTGTCTAGTGCTCGTTCTGATTGGTGGAAGTGGGTTTGGGCTAAGTTTATTCCGTCGTCTAAGTCTTTTTTGGTTTGGCGTTTTTTGTTGTCTAAACTTTCCACAGATGATCAATTGAAGCGATGAAATTTCTCTTTCCGTTCTAGATGCAGCCTTTGTTTGGTAGTTGAAGAAAATGCCAAACATCTCTTTTTTTTAGTGCTCTTATGTGTCTCATCTTTGGCATTGGTTGTCCAAAGCGCTCAACATCAGTTTGCTAATTAAGAACTGGGAGGATATCTGGTGTATCTGTGATCGTAATTGGTTGGATAATTGTAAGTTAATTTTTAATGTTGATGTTATTCATCTGTTGAATGCTATTTGATTTGCTAGAAACAGCGTGAGATTTAGAGACAAGAAAATTTCTACTGCGGCCTCTATATCTGGTATTATGTCGGTTTTTGGTTTGGCTGGCAATAACTTTAAAACTCCTTCTTTTATCAATATGCATGATTTTGAGCTTTTGAAGAATTTCAAAGTCACTTTTCAGCCTCCTTGTGCTCCAAAGATTCTGGAAGTGATTTGGAAACCGCCTCTGTGGGATTGAATCAAGATCAATTGTGATGGTGTTTCTTTAGGCAATCTGGGGCCTTCGGCTTGTGGTGGTATTGCTAGATATTTTGATGGTTTGTGTCTTGGCGCCTTTGCTAATTTTATTGGGGTTTCCAATTCTCTCATTGCCGAACTCAATGGTGTTATGTTAGCAATTAATTTTTCTCATGAGAAGGGTTAGGGGAAAATTTGGTTAGAAACTAACTCTTTGGCGGTGGTGCATGCTTTCAATCCCCCTTCAAAGTTCCTTGGAAAATTCGTACCAGATCGGTTAATTGTGTGAATATCATTGTGAAGATGTTTTTTGTGATCTCTCACATCTTCCGAGAGGGGACTAGTTGCACGAATTTGCTTGCTAATTTAGGACTTTTTGTTAATACTTACACTACTACACTTCGATTCCTGGTTTTTTGAGAGCTGATTTTGTAAAGAAAATGCTTGATTTTCCTTTCTTTAGGTTCGTTAATTCTGAGAGGGTTTTGGTTTAGTCCCCCTCTCTTTTGTATTAGCTTTTTTGTGTTATCTAATCTTATTAAAAAAAATGTACATTGAGTGACACATTGTTCATTTGACACCTTATATGTCACTTTGCTACTTTTACATAAACTAACATATGAAATTAATTAAATACTAATTATTTTTAAAATGTATTTTTTTTATTAATGATATAAATAAAATAAATTTTAAAAATTGAAAAAAAGTTTTGAAAAAATTAAAGTAATAAATAGTAAAGAGCATTATAGTGATATATTTGTGAGAGTTCAAAATAAGGGCGACACACTGGTTCTCATCTTGTGAGGTGCCGCCTAGGCACTGCCTTTGCAGAGCGTGGGGGGCTAGCCCTCAAGAAAAATGTGTGATGTCCCTTTATCACCAGTCATATAAACTGAGTCATACCACGACTCCCTGAAAAAGTAGTGGTCAATAGTCTTCCCTAGTCAAGGGAAAGCGATTATCAATTCTTAGGTTTCATAAACCCTATGCCCACTTGCCTCTATAAATATCTTACTCCTCCCAGAAGGTAAGGAGAGAACACATTTTTACACAAACATAAGGCTTATATACAGAGTCTCTCACCTTACATGAGTTGGCCCTCTCATGCCCCAGAAACGTCGTAATATCACCAAACACTGTCTCTCACCACCGTGAGAAGGTTCTAACAATCATCAACTACTTAGGCCTTTGAGTATCCCCTACCCGCATAGGGATACCACACACACACATGTACTTTTTGACAAGTACAATGGCATCTACTGTGGGTCCCCGATAAAATTAACCTTAGCCACACCTTCTTTACAATCCCCACATTCACTATTACCCTCGCTCCTGTACCCAGAGATCCTCATCCATGGTTAACAGGAGGGCACATTCCCTTCTGTTAGAGGATACAAGAAGAAGTAGTGATGCCAATACCATGGCAGAGATACGTGTCTCCGTGGATGAATTATGTTGTTAGAATTAAACTCTAGAGGACAACATCCTCAATATCAGACAACACCAACAAAATACCAACCCCCCAAAAGGAGATGGAAGTAATGGATCCCCAATCACTTACAAACAAAATATGGGAAGCGCCTGTTGTAATAAGCCCTAATAAATAATCAGTATTGGTTGTATATGCATTTGTATCATGACCTTGATATATATTGGTTGTTAAATATATACTTATTAGACATTGTATTTATTATGTTACTTGATGTGACATAATAAAGCCCTTAGAATAATTAGTCTGTTTAATGATACATTAAGTGTGACTTAATCGTGATACTTCATTAAACAAAAAGACATTATTCTTAAAGCATCTGTAGTCAAGCTTTACTGTCAAATATGACAACAGTAATGCATGTAGACTATTATGTGAGTAGATTGATGATTGTATCTCACGGGTCATGGATATGAGATATCATGTCTTCACATAGGTATAGATATTAAGGGTAGTATTTATACTATATTGACTTACCATGAGATTACTACATAGTTTTTTATGTAAGTGTCATAAGTTATTCTCATAGTGATAATGGTGTATACCACCCTTCGACCTGAAACCTTTATGAATCCTAGATGTAGAGTCAAGTACTTTATTGTCAATCAAACATTATTTGTAACAGGATAACCATAAATATTGTTTATGGTTGTGTGAGTGCATTCTTCAACTTAGCAATGTTTTGAATGATGTCAAAACTAGGAGTACGACTTAGCGTTTTTGTGTATTGGAAAGTATCAACCTAAGTTTAGATGTGTATTGATCATTATTAGCCTTAGGATGTATACAAGTGTTCTTGAAATGGTTTGAAAGGTCTTAGGCAAGTTATTCACATAAAAAAAAAGTTTATGTGTCAACAAAACTGCACAGGTCGGCCTATACGTGCTCAGGCCAACCTGTAGAAGCTTTTGCTTCAGTACAGGCTGGCACATATGATTACAGGTCGGCTCCCATGCTCCAAGAATGAAGCCTGTGGATTCTTCCCATAGGTCGCCTCCTTCAGGTCAACCTGAAGACCTTAACTGGCCTACCGATTGCTTTCATAGGCTGACCCGTAGCCTTCAAAAATAGAAATTTTGTTTTGCATCTTATTTTTTCTTGCATTCCTTTTTCCTAAATTCCACACACATATATACACTAATACATGCACCTTTATCTAGCAAGGTACTAGTGAATTACCTATACGACCAAATCACAAAGCATTCCCATCGTCTTCAACCTCTCTTCTATGCATACACACAACTGAACTACACATAATTATTTTTCGATTGAGTGACCATATAGATTAGGATTGATAACGTTCAATTAGGTTGGTGTAACCGAGAATATTGGGTTGGGATCTTTGTGTGTTTCAAACAAGAAAACCATGGTAAGGTTTTCCTTTAAGATCAGTGTGATTTGAAGGTTTTGGACAAGATCATGTCAACACGGATTCGACCGAGTGAAGGCCTTGGGACAAGGTGGTTTCCTTGCAAGGGAGTAGCACGAGACAATGAATCGTGTTCGGGAATCTTGGGTTTAACAAAGGCGTGCTCGGGTTAATTGGAGGACTGTAGCCGTATTGTTGGTGACTTGATCAAGCTTTGATCTAGGGTTTGAAGGTGGTCGAATCTACAACAAACAATAGGGTTTGTGGGTTATAACTCTTTGCCTCTTGTATAAACATTTTTGTAAAGATAAGGTTTATTGCAAGTATCTCAATTCAATTTCAGATTGAGGGCAGACGTATCCATAGCGAGGCCGATTAGCAAACTGTCTAAACAAATCTTTGTGTCTCTTTATCGCTTTAATTTTCTTTGATTGTTGTTCTTGCAAATTATCGATTTCGCTATTGTTTTGATTAATTCGATTGAAAATAGTTTTAAAATTTCTTTTAAACTGTTGTTGTTGATATAATCACAACCACTTTAATTGTGATTGGATTTTTACATCAACAAAATAAATTGAATTTCCAAACATGATCAATCGCACACAAAGTGTTCGATAAATTATCTTTGAGTATTTTTATCGCTTTGTGTTCATTGGAAATAAGCATTACGAATAGCTTTGTATTTAATTGATCTGTGACTTGATTATTGTTGAACAATTTGTGTTCATTATCATTCCATAAGGTTTATGTTGTGCATATAGCTTTTCGATAGTAGGTTCGGTTAGATGATTCAACTCGGGTTATTTTTTCGATTGCCATACTTTTTGAAAACAAATTTTTGCCAAGAGTTTTTGGTTTTAAATTTGTGATCTATTCACCCCCTCTAGATCGAAGTCTATCGTCTAACAACTGGTATCAAGAGCTCCAGTTAATTCTGTGCTTGGGATTTACTCTTTAGAATAATGGCTACCGAGCTTAAGGGAACATACAATAGAGCACCAAATTTCACCGGCAAAAGTTATGGCTATTTGAAAACTCTTATGCGTATTCATGTCAACTTCATTGACAAAGGTATATGGGACGCTATCCAAAATGGTCTGAATAAAATAACTACGACTAGTTCAGAGGGTGTTACATTACCTAAACTAGAAGCACAATGGGATGCTAATGATTGGAAATTATGGTCACGTGATTGGAAAGCGTAAAACATCCTTATATGCGCTTTGGGCATTGATGAATTTTATCGTGTTTCTCATTGTGAGACCGCCAAATCTATGTGGGACACATTAGAGATTTCCCATGAGGGAAATAATGATATCAAACAAGCTAAGATCAACACATTATATCAAGAGTTTGAATTGTTCCTTATTAAGCATGCTGAAACCATTGCGGATATGCGAAAACGGTTCACTCATCTCATAAATCGGTTGAATGAGCTAGGTAATCCTGTTTCCAATGAACTTGCTACTAACAAAGTTTTGAGATGTTTATGTAGGGAATGGCAGCCCAAGGTCACCGCCATCAAGGAGGCAATGATCTTTAGTCTCTTGATCTCACGGCTTCGTTTGGTAAGTTGGAAGAGCATGAGCAAGAGCTCACTTGCTTAGCGAAATACGAGAAAGAATGTGACAAGAAAGTAAAGAAAGAGATATGGAAAGACAAAGAAGAAGGGAATAAGTCCATAGCTCTAAATAATTCTAGTTCAAGGCCTTCTCATAATAAGCAAATGGATTGTGAATCAAATGATGACAACGAATCCGACAAAGAAGATATGAGACTGTTTATAAAAAGAGTTAAAAAATACATGTTGAAACAAGGTAACAAATATCCCGACAAATACCGTGACAAATCAAGAAGGTTATCAAGTTCCTGAAAAGAATATGAGAACAAAAAGGGAAAGCTCTAAGTACTTGTTAAAATTGTGGTAAACCCGGTCATTTTAAGTCTGAATGCCCTAAAATCAAGGAAGAAAAGGAAAAGGGCCGTCAAAACTCGTTTAGAAAATCTAGAAGAGCATATGCCGCTTGGGAGAGCGAAAGTGATTCATCAAGTGATGATAGCTCTACCTTAAGTGATGAATTGGCGAAGCTTTTCTCCATGGCAAACAACGGAAAGAAAAATGTTCTAAGTCACTCTAAACTTCAAGCTTCTCATGATTTGGCTTTTTCTCAACTTCAAGAATCTTTTGAAAACCTAAAAAGGGAAGACATAGATGCTTTCAAAAGATTAGCTTCAAATAAACGTATTATTTTTCATTTAGAAGCTAAGATTTCAGAAAATTAAAAGAATATGCAAACACTAAGTAAATCCTTGTTAGATATTCTAAAGGATCGAGATGAGGATCCTAAATCCTTGTGGTATGGTTGTGAAACTTGTCACCTTTGGAAAAAGGAGTCAAGGACTCTTAAAGCTAAATTAGATAAGGCTTTGCAACCTAAGGTTATTTTTTCTACAGATACTTCCAAATATGACTTACCCTTTTATAATCCTTACCGAAGGTATAGTTACGTTAAAAAGGAACCAAATAGCAAAAGATTATTTTCTCTTAACCTGTATTGTCACTATTGTTGCAAAAAGAGTCACACCATTGCTAAGTTCAAATTTAGGAAACTTTTGGTTCCTAATGGTGCCTTTCAATGGTTGCCTAGATGCAATCAAATTTTTACTAATCCCTAAGGATCCAATGAAGATTGGGTACCTAGAACTATTTGTTAATCATGCCGAAAAAATGTCTTGCCTCTATGAAAGAGAGTATGGGATCTCGTTTGAGGAGCATCAAGGCACAACACGGTGACATGTCCTTATTATTTTGATCTTTGTGACTAACAAGGCAGATTATGTTGTCAATCAGGTTAACTAGTAGTATTTCTTTTTAAGTGGTAAAAATGTGTAAATGATTATTAATGTTCTATCCGAGAAGTGTCAGAAAGGTATTATGTTCAATGATGTAGGTTTATCTTCAAGAAGACATACTCCAGTACATCAAATTGGGAATGATCAACCTAAGATGATGAAACATGGGGAGGAGTGAGATAATCATCATGATTGAACAAGATTGAGAGTTCAACATCAAGGATAATCATCAAGTCAATCACCTATTGGATACATTATTAATCACACTTTCAAATACTTGTATAAGATGAAAAGTGGTAAGAGCTTTTTGGTCTCGATTGTGTTTTATCGCACGTGTTGCATTTATTTCAACTTTCGTCCAAAAGTTCATAGTGGAATGCAAGTGCATCCTCCGTCTTGTGTATGGTGAGGTAATATCGTTTCAATCCTTTTTCTTGTTAAGTATGTGAGTATTTCTTTTACCTGTTTATTTCGTAAAGATATGTGATGAACTATATGTGTGAAATTTGTGATGTGTGTTCACTTCTAAAAATGTCAATGTGACTGTTTTATATTGCATTTTATATGTTTATAGTAGCTACTCATAATTGTCTTCATATGTCATTTATATCTTGAACAAACTCGATGCATGAACTTTACATAATTGCATGATTCAAGCAAGCAAACCATACAACTATATCAAATGCATGTGTTTCTCATCAAGTTAGGTTGCATGAGTCATTATTGTCTCTACAAGATCAAATTGAGTCATCATTGATCTCTAAAAGTCCATTGGAGTCAAATTTTTGAAATTTTGTAGGTTTCAGGTTGACACATTTTGGCACAGGTCGACCTATGCAAATTAAATTTTGCATTGTCAAATATATTCTAGTACAGGTCGACCTGACCTCATATAGGCCGACCTATGCAAATCAAATTTTGCATCTTCTTTAAAACTTATAGTATGGGTCGGCACATCCTTCAAACAGGTCGGCCTTTGATAGTAAGTGGACGAATTATTGCTTGTTTTACCATAATTTTTCATCTTCCTGCATTCATGGTTGATTCATGAATCTGTTTCTTTTGCTATTCAAATTCCAGTTAACAAATGTAACTCCTTTAGTGCCCTTAACTCTCCACTATTGATGGTCAATTCATGTCATTAAGTCATTCAACCTTCCATATTCTTGAAACCTTAATTTTCTGCATTTTCTCATTCTCTATAAATTGTCATCACTTCCTTTCATGTTCCAAACATCACATCACTATCAAATATCTCTTAGCTCATCCAAATGGCTCCCAAAATTGCTAGAACCAGGAGTGACAAGGGAAAAACCGTCGCATCCTCAACCATTCCAGAAAATATGGTGTCACTGGTTTCAGACAATTGTGTGGTAGAATTTGATGAAAAGTTTATGCACCGTGTGGTCGTGAAACAACATGTATGGAAGCCTGCGGTAGTCGGATCTCTGGAAATTCCTGCAGTGTTTCGAATTGTTGAACACCAACAGATCAACTATTTTCTGTAATTGTCGCAAGACTACAACGAAGATCTCGTCTAGGTGTTCTATTCTAGACTGCATGATCAGAACGGATCTACCTTCAAATTCCCTATTGGAAACAAGGTTTATGAAGTTAATGATGAAATTTGGTAGAGGCTATTTGACATCACTATTTGTGATCCTGATGTTGAGGATGAACCTGATCCTTTGGTAAGGATGTCCACATTCATAGGGATTTCGAGTAGAATACTCATCTCAATGAAATTCTCAAAGTTCCGAGGACAAAAGACTGTCA
This sequence comes from Lathyrus tuberosus, assembly GCA_022829125.1. NCBI lineage: Eukaryota > Viridiplantae > Streptophyta > Magnoliopsida > Fabales > Fabaceae > Lathyrus > Lathyrus tuberosus. The sequence continues at coordinate 12,575,063 of JALAZF010000158.1, forward strand.
TGAGGGTATAGCCGTCAGCCAGCTCAAGATGGTTCCAAGGATACTATTATGGTTGGTTTCTCATATTTTGCGTCCTAAGAAAGGAGGATACTCAAGAGTGGAAAGTGCGGAAATCTATCTTGTGTATATTCTTATGCACAAGATTTGCATCAATTGGCCACACTACTTTGTCTCCAGAATGTTCTCAATTAGGGAATGTAATAAAGGTACATCCTTCTGCTACACGTCCATGATCTTTAAAATCCTAAACTTCTTCAACATTGGTGTGCCAAACCTGCTGCTCATCTCTCTTGGCCCAGTTCAAGAATTCTCCCAACACACCTTAACAAATATGGGGTACTTCTGGGGTGAAGAACGTCAAGCGCATTACCTCAGGTTGGGAAAACATGGACGGAAGGTATTTAATTTTGACGATCCTACAAAATTCGCTGACTCCACCACTGAGTAACAAGTTGGGGACGATGAGCCCATGCAAGATGTGGAACATGTAGCTGTTCAGAGGAATAATTATGTTCATGAAGATCAATCCACCATCACTTCTCTTCTTCAAAATCTGATGATCAAGCAAGATGCTCAAATGACTCAGCTTTGAAATATGCAAGAACATATGAAGACCCAAGATGCTAACTTTGAAGCCTTTGCATCTTTTTTCACAGAGAAACTGGTCTCCTTGAAGGATGAGATGGATGCAAACACAAAATCCACCATTGCAAGGATCAATCACATGATTGTTTCCCAAAATGAAGACCACCATCACTACACACAATTATATCAGGAAATGTGTGACTTCCTGGACCGTCAGTTCAGAAGCGATGGTCAAGGTTGGTTCCGTGGAGTGAGACCTGGAGGTCGCAGAAAACAGTAATGTGAAGATATTGAAGTGCTTTTATAGTCTGTGTCTTAGTTTCTTTTTGTTTTTTGCATTCAGTCTTTCGTTTGTTGTTTGTTTCCATGCATTTTCATTTAGTTTGTTTTGATGTTTTGCTGTTTTAATTTATGTAATGATACAATGCTTGTATTCTGAGTAATCATGATTATTAAGTATAAGTATTGTGGTGTGATTTATTAATCTTGTGTTCCTTACATATGTATCGTATGTGAGTGCACCTTTTACTCTTTGCAATTGCCTCTGTGTAGTATAGATTTTATGTGAACTGTGCATCTACGTGATGCTTCTAACATATTACTTCTCTTTTTGATGTTGTCAAAAGGGAGAAGATTATGAAAAGGATCATGCACAAATTCAAGGGGAGTTATTGAGAATTACGCACAACTCTAGGGGGAGCTCTTCAGTGTGCCGAAGAAAAACGCAAAGGCTATGAGATTCAAGTTTTCCCATTATCAAAAAGGAGGAGTATGTGAGTGCATTCTTCAACTTAGTAATGTTTTGAATGATGTCAAAACTAGGAGTACGACTTAGTGTTTTTGTGTATTGGATGGTATCAACCTAAGTTTAGATGTGCATTGATCATTAGTAGCCTTAGGATGCATACAAGTGTTCTTGAAATGGTTTGAAAGGTCTTAGGCATGTTATTCACATCAAAAACCATGTTTTTGTGTCAATAAAACTAGACAGGCCGACCTATATGTGCTCAGGCCGACCTGTAGAAGCTTTTGCTTCAGTACAGGTCGATACATACGATTACAGATCAACACATAAGGTTAGGTACTTGGTCATTAATGCCCCGTCTTCTTATAATACGATTATTGGGCAGTTAATATTTAATCAGCTATGCACCTTCTTTACCACTTTGTATTTGTGCATGAAGTACCGGCTCCCTACAGGCTGGTGAGAGTTATACATTGAGATAAAGAAATTTTAATGAAGTGTTACATAGAGAGACTCAAGCTGAAAAGGGTTTGTATCCTATCAAACACCAAAAAATCTAGCTCTGGAATAAAACCACCAGGAGAAGTGCGCAAGGACGAGAAGGCCCCCTCTCTACTAGCGAGGAGGTTGAAGATTAAGAGTCCAGAAGGATGGCCCTCTAACGACACTTGCTTTATTGTCATTTTTTATTTTCTTACTGTCATTTAATTGCTTTACTGCTAATTTTGATTATACAAGTTTATATCTCGTCCGCTTGGCAGGAGGTGTTGTTTTCTAGGGTGCACTATTTTCCCTCTGTACATCATATAGGGCGAGGGGTTTTAATGAGGCTTCTTGTGTTATTACTTTGAAAAGGCTGCATTTTATATTCCATATGTTGTTTGTGGGGAATCTAAAAGTTTTGGAAGAGACCGCACAATAGGCAATCAAAATGCTAGATCTCCCCGAGGGATCCTAGTCGCCCTTAGAGGCTATCTAAATTATGGATCCCTAAGACGGATCCTTTCCTTCCTTAGAGGAGATCAAAATTTTGGATCTTTAAGAGGGATCATTACCTCCCTTAGAGGTGATCAAAATGCTGGATCTCCAAAAGGGATACTTACCGCCCTTAGAGGCGATCAAAATGTTTGATCCCTAATAGAGATCTTTGCCTCCCTTAGAGGCGATCAAAATGCTGGATCCCTAAGAGGGATCATTGCCTCCCTTAGAGGTGATCAAAATGTTGGATCCCTGAGAGGTATCCTTGGTGCTCTTAGAGGAAATTGAAATGATGGATCCCTAAAAGGGATCCTTGCATCCGTTAGAGGCGATCAAAATGTTGGATTTCTAAGAGGGATTCTTATTGGATTTAGAGGCGATCAAAATGATGGATCCCTAAGATGGATCATCGTCTCCCTTAGAGGCGATCAAAATGCTAGATCTCCAAGAGGGATCCTTGTCACCCGTAGAAGATGTCAAAATGCTGGATCTCTAAGAGGGATCATTTCCGCCCTTGGAGGCTACATAAATGATGGATCTTTAAGAGGGATCTTCATCGTCCTTAGAGGCGACGCAAATGTAGGATCCCTAAGGGATCCTTGTCACCTTTATATGTGATCAAAATTATGGATCCCTAAGAGGGATATTTTCCTCCCTTAGAGGCTATCAAAGTACCAGACCCCTAAGACGACTCCTTGCCGCCCTTCGGGGCCATCAAAATATTAGATCTTGGTAAAGGACTTTTGCCGACATATGGATAATCTAAGTCGCCCTACGCTACTAGTAACTTAGTAACCCAAATATCAACAAAGAATAAAATAAAATGCATAAATAAGCTATATAGATAATATCAACTGTCAAAAGGAAGGGAGCCTCTTAATATTACAAAAATAGGGTATTACAAAAGGATCAAAATACAAGAGGCTAGTCATCATCCACCAGCCGACCATCTTGGACCACCTAAAGTAGATCCATCTGGCTTAAGTCTAGGTTGGATTAAAAGAAGACAACTTTTCAAAATGTTAGGCAGAGGTAGCCACAACCTCATTGTTGAGTGACGAGGATTTTTCCTTAAAACTCTCCCTGGTACTAAGAGCTTCCTTGTGAGATTCTTCAAACACTACACCTCTTCAAATTGGGTAAGAGCCACAATAGCTATTTCCTTGGTGCGTGCCTTCAAAGTATCATACCTTACATTTTTGGGAGGGCGAGCTTCACCAGCACGAGATGTCTTAGAATGATGCTTTCTGATTAAAGTAGTTAAATCTCTAGGGAAAGGCAGTGGAAATGACGCCTATTGTTGTGGGACCTATATTCAAACTAAACACTCTCCTTTTTCCAAGTGAAATGTCGGTCATGTCCTCTGCAAAAAAAAAGGGTCTATATTAATACATAAAATAGAAAATAGGGGATCAGGACAAAATGCTTTTATTATACCAAAACCCAAGTAGTTCTCTACCCCATTGTCATCTTCACGGTCCTGGGTAATTAGAGTACAAGAGCTTAGATGCGGGAAGCAACTCGAAATCTAGACCACCTCTTTCTTAATGGGGGAAAGGCACTTATATCTATCCCTTTGAAAAGTTAGGGATATGGCATCCATAATAGGGGGAAGCGAGGGACACCCGTAGCCCCTGTGGTCACCAGAGAGGCAGTACTTCACTCCCTCACTCCCACAAACCCATATTTCCAATCCTCATAAGGGCTCACGAAAGATTCTAGCAGATGTCTACTCTCTATATCACATTGAGTTATCCAACCACTGTTAGGAAGAATCACTATGCTAACAAAGGAGAAAAACACCTAAATAGTGGGAGGGCCAACCAAATTACATCAGATTACATGGAAAGCCCTTAAAATGTCCCATACATTGGGAGTAATCCAGAGGGGTGACGTTAACAATCATGAAAAGGCCTGCTTCAAATGAGGTAAAAAGGATCAGAACCCCTAACTCATGGATAATAGGCAGATAAAAATAAAAAAAAAATGGGAATATAGGCCTGGCTAACAATGTTTGTGCTAGCTCTCTTTGTTTTTGAGAAAGGTTCCAAGACCACATCCTATTTCTGTCCTATACTGGAAAATTCATTCCCTCTCTACTCAGAAATTAAGCTTTCACAAATGATTGATGTTTTGATGTCTTTGAGGTCAATCATGTGAAACTCGACGTCTTTCACTGAGGTTTGGTTATCCAAGAAACATCTGGAAAAAAGTGCTGACTCAACCCTCAACAAAGGAGGTTTACTCTCACTCGAGGATGCCACATTCAGCCGAGGGGCTCACCCTAAGCTAAGTGACTCAACTTCCACCGAGAAGTTCTCTTTCAACTGATGGACTCACCTTTAGCTAAAAGATTCACCTTCCACTGGAAAAGAACCCCTTTAGTTGAGACACACGCTCAAGTTGATGGACTTACCTCCCATTAAGAAGTTCACCTTAAGTTGAGGGACTCGCCGCAAGATGAGGGACTCAACTTCAACCTAATAGGTCACCTCTAACTGAGAAGCATATTCTTAGTCTAATGACTTACCTTCTATCATAGGGCTCTCCCTAAACCATGAGGCAAGACCCAAATATCATCCAAGGTAATCATCATCTCACCAAATAGAAGATGGAAGAAAGATGTCTTCTTATGCCATCGCAAACTAAGGGTTGTCAATAGTGAAGCGTCGAGCATGGTGAGTGAATAATCCACCAATGAAAGGAGAGCATAATCATCTACAATTTCCCTGACCTCAAGTTTCACCAGAAGTCGATCCTGTAACAAACAACGTAAAAAAGAATTAGATATTTTCAACGTATCAATAATAAATAAAGTCAAGTTAAACATAACATATACATACCTCTCCTTGCCATAATCTGAATGCCACATAATCGATATATCTAGTGAGCACGGAACGGTAATTGGGCCTTACAAGAAACCCTCCATCTATGTGTACAGACGACTCCATCGAATCCGGGAAACTGACCTTTGTATCAATCGAAAGAGTAATTACCATATCACGTGTAGCAGGCACCTCTATATTCGGCTAAGGAGTAACCTCTGTATCAGTCAGAGCATCTGTCTTAAAATGATGGAGCACCTCTGTCTCGGCCACCATCTGCATGTCACCTTGACCCTCTACATCCTTAACACCCGCATCAACTGCCTCATCATCAGAATATATGGTTCATCCATGAGCTCAAGATCCTCTGTGAGGTGTACGAAACTGCTCGGCCGCCATCTGCCTCTTGTGAGAACCGACTGGGTATACTCTTCCCGCTCAAATACGCTAGTCCTTTGTGTCATCTCCCCTCGCTATAGCAGGTGGAACTATGTCATATTGCCTAGAAGCAATCATGTAGTTTGATTCTCTGGTCCAATAAAAAAAACGATGTAATTTAAACTACTAGACTTTTTAAAAATTTAGAAATCTCCATGGTTTTCCCGAACTTTTTGAAAATTTCGCTTAACCTAAGCAACATTTTCCACTACCAATTTTTTTTTCAAAATAACCGATATAAATGCACGCATTTTTATTGGTTTTTTCAAAAAATCTGGCAGACACCATGCATTTTTACTGATATTTTTCAAAATATTCGATTAAAAAAAATGCATTTTTATCGTATTCTCAAAATATCCGGTAGAAAGTATGCGTTTTTACCAGATAAAAATGCATGAAAAACATGATCTTTTACAACAATTTCTAAAAAATAATTAAAAATTCAATTTTTTCAAAAAAATCTGGTAAATTTATATACTTGTCATAAATTCGGTAGGTTGAATGAAAATTTCGATATGAATAATAGCTTTTTATAAAACTTAAAATGTTACAATAGAATAGTAAAATGAATTTTTATATTTGACAAAAATAAAATGGTAAAAGCATAACAGTGGGGAAGTGTCAGGTTAAATATGGAAAGTGGCAGGATAAATCCTCTTGTTTCTGAGACTTACAAAGTTAAATATTGTCCCACTAGTATTTTTTTGGGCTAGTATAGGCCATAACTCACATTTTGTTTGACGTAGTATTTTTACTTTACATGAAATATCCATAGGCGAACTTATATAGGTGGCGGTTGGACATTGGAAAAAGCATCGAGGTATGAAATAAATCTTGGTTGAAGACAAATTGTAACTGCTAAGACCCATCTATTTATTTGGACTTGGAACCGATTTTACATATTCACCAAAAAAGTTACTTGAAAAGATTAAAAGAAAAGATTCAGTAGATTTCTTAAAACTGGATAACTTAGATGGAAGTTATTGTTAGATCTTGTGTTTGAGGTCTACTGCAAAACTTCAACAAGAAAAATAAGAAAATGATATGATGAAAGTTGAACAAAATACATTTCAAAGTGTGTGTTTACACTAAGCTTTATGTTTGATTCACCCCATCAATTTAGGAAAATTGGATGCAAATGGGTAATCTGACTAATTCCTTTCATGATACTTTTGAAACTTTAACATGAATCTCACATTCAAATTAAGCATAATGATTAACAATATTTTACGGAATAAAATTCCCTCACTTATTTTTGTGCATTAGAAAAATAAAGGAATGACTTAGATTTAAATTTTGTCTCTTGAAATATGCTATTTTCGTGTTCATTTTATGCCTAACAAGTGTCTCTATTTAAAAAAACGTGTATCAATTGATGAGGAGAAACAATGTTTCAATAATTTCAAGATGACCATTCATGAACATTTATATATTAATAACGGTCAAAAATGTTATGAGGGGTTAGTTGGTCCGGTAGTAACATCTATTGTTCGCGCGCTTAGTGACTAAGAGGTCTTTGGCTCAAAGGTGTAACTTTTGACCATTTATTTAGTTAATTTAATAAATAAATCCAAAAAAAAAAAAATTCAAACAAAATGTCAAACCAATTATCTTGGAGTCTATATCAAAGGTCACAACCACTACACAAACATAACCATTAGAAGTTTTAAATATTCGTAAAATTAGTTTAATCATTATCACTTATCAATTAAATATTTTAAAAATTTCTCTAACAATCCTCCACCATTTTCAAAATATATCTAAATCCACTATTTAGGAAATTCTATGGTTTTAGATAAAGGTATCTCTCACAACTTAAATCATTACTTAACAAGTTAAGTTTTCACCCAATTATTCATTAGAATAAGTTTGCATAACACACACATGAAATCTTGATATCATTGTTCGAATTATCAATATGACACATTTAGTGAGGCTTTATGTATCATATTTTTTTTCATGATAATTTAAGAGTCAAACTCTTAAACTCTATGAAGCAGCACCACTTTATTCTCATATATGTAGAGAATATCATAAATGGGTGAATATCCTCTCCTGTGTAAATTGTGTGCAGTGGAATATTAGCTCCATATTTTTTTGACCACATACACTTTGAAGAAAATGAAGGATGATGGTATAAACTGGATACTCTCTAGTGAAAATTCCACTAGAGAGGATCCCCTCCCATTAGAAATGCACTTATAATTATGCATTTCAGTAAACATATGATATACGTCTATCAAGAGAAAAATATCATCCTATCACATTTATTCTTATGGTCAAAGTACTTTTATCTCTTGAAATGTATTTATTATTAAATACGTCAATCACTCTATTAGTATACTTTCATCATTGCATTCAAAACTTTTTTTTGATAAGCACAGAGATTCCATTAAGTAAGGCACTAGGGGTGGCAAAACCCAAAGATACAAATGGAGAAACAAACCAGAAGAATGATTAACAAAATAAAGTTACAAGAAATGTAAAGGGCATTTTAACCAATCATAAAAAGAACACCTACTTTTAATGTTGTTACCCAAAGCCAACCAACGCCAAGAGAAAAGAGTGATTTTATCGTATATAGCTGCAGGATCATCGACCGCATCATTGAAAATAATTTGATTGCGCATCCACTAATTGCACCAACAAGTTGTGAACCAAATTGAGCAAGCAGAAGAGTTTGAAGAAAAAGAGGATAGACGAAGGAACCAAACAAGGAGGTGCTCAACCGAAATAGCCTCGACGAAACCATCAATCCCCAACCAAATTCCAATCTTCTCCCATACAAGTTTGATCCACGGGCACGTAATGAATAAATGATAATCAATTAAATAAGAGTTTGTTCCACATCCCTAATAATATCTGCATTGTCTTGAACATTTATCTCATGAAAATACACTCGAAAAATTATTTTAAAGTTGTTTTTGTATGATTTCTAATTAAATTCTGCAAAATTTGCACTTTACACGGTCTTTTATATATATATATATATATATATATATATATATATATATATATATATATATATATATTCTTTATTATATTTTTGAAAAGCAAACTGACATATTTAAATATAAGATACAGTTAATTTATTGCGATCCATTTTGAGAATAACCTCTCAAACAAATAAAAATAATTCTTCCTCCATGCTTGTAAATCCATTCAATCCCATGATACTCGTTCCTATAAACAAGTTTAACGGATCTCAGCTATTTGATTATTTCATACCCCATGAATTTTCCATTTTCTCTCTTTTTCTTTCTACATAAGAGTTTAAACAAAAGCATTTAATAATTTTTTTTGAAAAAAAGCATTTAATAAGCTATTTTCTCTGATGATGTTGATCTGATTATCATTGGCAAATTATTGAAGGATGAGGAAGGAAGTGGTGGTGGTTGTGAGCACAACTCTTGTTGTGGTAGCAGTGGGTGCATTGGTGAGGAGGTGGAAGCGAAAGAAAGAGCAACAATTGAGACAAACTAAAAACATCATTCGAAAATTTGCAAGGGAATGTGCCACACCAGTAACAAAGCTTTGGCATGTTGCAGATGATTTGGTGTCTGCCATGGAAGCTTCTCTTGCTAATTCAAATGAAACTAGTTCAACTCTTAATATGATCATTTCCGGGGACACGCCCCTTCCTAATGGGTAATTGAAATTTTAATTTAATTTGTAGTAACTATAGTTTTAAATTTTAGTTGCTATACTAGTGTTAGGACCATGGTTTTAAAAAACGGCATACTACCGATGCCACAAAACGGTTTTGACAGATGTCGGTACTCATACAGTTATCACCGTTTTATAGATTAAAGAACAAATTATGGTTAATTTACACCGCGACGACCGCAATCAGTGTCGCGACACCTGTACTGACCGCAGTCGTTTTTTAAAATTCAGGTTACGACTGCGGTCATTGTAATTGTTGTGACTTGTGACACAAGTTATCTAAATTGGCACAGTCAGCCATCATACTATTTATATGTCATATTAGAGTTTTAGTTTACTCCATACGGACTGAAAAGTGCTTGATGAGAGATTGATAAATATAAAAAATTTCAAGATTGAGGCTTGGAGTAAGAAAATTTTAACTTTTGGACAAAAATATTAACCAAAGTGGCTGCATACGGTGATAGTAGATCACACTGCAATCGCGGTGTGAAGACGTTGTAAAAACTACCCTATTTTGTGACCACAATTATGGATGTGGTCCATATATTTAAACAATGGTAACAACTAGAAACATTTGTTGAATATGATTCATAATCACAAAAGAGGGGTATGGGGAGGATGCCGCCGGACTAGCCTAACAATGCGAGTCTATTTGAGATTTACATTTTTATTTTCTTTTTTGTTATTATTTGTTGTTCTAACAACATTCAAACCAATCTTATTTGTCATACTTTGATTCAATTGGCCTAGTTAATTGATTTAGATAATCGTACGTAATGGCACTTGTTGTAGAGAAGAGGAAGGGGTATTTTATGGAGTGAATTTGCACGGTACGAATTTGTTGATATTACGTGCACGCCTTGGAGGAAAGAACATGCCTATCTCTGGTTTACATAGGGAAGAGATTTCTGTCCCCAATGCTGTCTTGGCTGATACGCCTCAGGTATTCTTATATTCATTTACTTACTCTAAATATATTAATCCACGCGTTTCAAAATGCCTGTCGCTTAACACCATTACTAGTATCGTTCATTTTTAAGAGAGATTTTCTCAATGGAAAGTTCTTTTTTTGTCAGGAAATCATTGATTTTGTTGCTACAGAAATAGCAAAGTTTGTTTCAGCTCATCCTTGTAATGAGGCAGGTACAGCTGCCAAGAAGAAGAAATTGGGCTTCACTCTATCACATCCAGTAGACAATGCTATGCCTTTCACCAACAACCCAGTTGAGTTAGTGGCTTGCTCTTATTTGTCTCTTATTTTAATGCACATACTTAATTTGCACAAAATTAAATCATGCTTTTGGTTACAGAGACGCGAGTTCGAATCTGCTGTATTCCACTTATTTGTCTTTAAGGAGTGAAATTCTAGTCACTAAGACTACCTGACCAAAAACAAATCATGCATGTTATAGAGTAATTAATTCATGCATGTTGTGAAACCAGGTTGGCAAAGAATTGGTAAAGGAAATCAATCTAGCATTGAAGAATCATGGAATGGAAATGCAAGTTTTTGCACTGGTTAGAGGCTTTCTCGATCAACCAATTGCTTTTGTGATATTTCCGTGCCTCAAAAAATAGCGAATTTAAAACAATACTAAATAGGTTGATGTTGCGGTTGGAGGTTTGGCCGGAGGAAGATACTACAACCGGGACAATGTGGCTGCAATTACTCTTGGCATGAGCACAAAAGCTGCTTATGCGGAACCAGCACAATCACCCAATTCAAATGAACTGGTTTGTGACTAAGCCATAACATTTACTCACATAGATTTTTTGTGAAAAAGAAAACTCGCATTAATTAGCAGGTTAAATGATTCTGATATAGTGTTGCAGATAATTAGCATGGAGTGGGGAAACTTCAGATCCTCTCGTCTTCCTCTCACGCCATTTGACACTAGTTTAGACGCTGAAAGCTCGAATCCTGGAAACGGGGGGTAACGATACTAAAATCACAACTGAGTATTTACCTTCATTATACATTTTCTGTAACTGATCCTTGAAACTTTTTTTCATCAGATTTTTGAAAAGCTGATTTCAGGAAAGTATTTAGGAGATATCGCGAGACGGGTCTTGTTGGAGATAGCCCAAGAAACAGCCCTATTTGGAAGCAAAGTTCCTCCAAAGTTGAAGACTCCATACTTGCTAAGGTACATAATATAGAACAAATTGTCACCAATTCAAAGATGATATAACTGAATAGCACGCAAAGACACTTGCATTTATCTGGTGTCTCACACCTGTCAGTATCCAACATTCTTATAACACTAACACACTGGTTAAATTTGACCATCATCTTGAATTTTTACTGGAATTTACGTGTGGGAGACGTATAAAGAACTTTATACGTCCCCGAATTATATAACTTCACATAGAAAATGCATAATTCAAATAATCTAACAGACATGTTACATAACTAAACTAGGTCTCCAGATATGGCTGCAATGCATCAAGATACATCAGAAGATCGCGAAGTAGTAGCAGAGAAACTCAACGAGGTCTTCGGGGTAAGAGTATTTTTCACCTTTACAAATTATTAAAGATTCAAATAAATGCACAAATGAGAAAACTTATTATGAATATCAACAATACTAATTCAGATCACTAGAAGCACCAAAATGGCACGCGAAGTGGTTGCCGAGGTCTGCGACATTGTAAGCGAGCGCGGTGCACGATTAGCCGGAGCTGGAATATTGTCCATAATAAAAAAGCTTGGGAGAATTGAAAATAGAAAAAGTGTTGTGACAGTTGAAGGTGGACTTTATGAACATTACCGCATTTTCAGAAACTATCTTCATAGTAGTGTTTGGGAAATGCTTGGCGATGATCTTTCGGATAATGTTATCGTAGAACATTCTCATGGTGGATCTGGAACTGGTGCTTTGTTTCTTGCTGCAGCTGCTACTCGCACTCACACACAACTTGGAGATTCTTGAACATTCTGTGTTTTAAATGCTCTTTTACATTTTGGTTTTGTTGTTTTGACACATGAAAAATTATATGATGTTTGAATTTGAAGTTGAAACTATTTCATCTGTTTTAGTTTTTTTTTTTTAATTTTAGAATGTAGACTATTTTAAGTCCTGGTAAGAATGTGTCATTTAGTTAAGTTATTCGGATAAAATTATAACACAAACAATCCTAAAAATATAGATTTGGGACACATTAGTTAGTCATTAACAAAAATTAAAACATGATTTGATGGAAGGATTAATATGTCTTGTTTGTATAAATCTAATAAACTATTGTAAACTTGATTAAAAGACTCTAATGAGATTTGAATTTTACAAACTAGCGTGGATCTTTCCACCTGATTCTTCCGGACAATAATTTTGGGATTACTTTATCTATTATATGAGATCCTGGTGAACACATTTTCAAAACTCTGATTATACCTTTCCATCTTTTAAAGATGCATTTCCAAACACACCTAATATGAGTGGCTCACTCACAAGATATTGAGTGCGTATAATACAAGTGTGTTCGGAAATGTATTTTCAAAATATAAAAATATTTGTTATTTTTCATCGAATTAACATCTCATGGAGGTTCACAAAGTAACCCTCTAACTTTGTATGTAGTGATTGGATAATGATGGAATAGGCTTCTTCAATATATTTGGGCTGCACAATGGGACAACCACTTCAACTTTGGCAACCTCATAGTTCTGCTTGACGCCCCTGACATATTGCAAAAAATATTTATGCTCAAATAAGAAAAATCTGATAGTGTTATTAAGGATATTTGTTTTTACCAATTTACAAAAAATGGTAAAATGAATAAAAACAGATATTTATCTTTTTTTTAAACAAGATTTTCTTAAAATCAAATAAAAATAATAAAATACATATATTTCAAAATCCACATAAAACTCTTCGAGTAACGCATTTCCTCCAGAAAATTTTCTACAATATGAAGCAAATTTCACATGTAAAAAATCTGACAATAAGAAAATTATTTTAAAAAATGTCTTATACTGTATTTTTTTTTAAGAATCTAGAATGTATTTTTATCGGATTTTTAAAAATGGGATAAAATGCACAAAACTAGGTATCGGTCATTTAAAAATTCGATTAAAATGCATATATTATGAAGTCCGCAAGAAAATCCATAGGTAACATAATTCCTACAGAATTTTTTCTCTAATCCGTAACAAATTTTGCAGGAAAGAATTATGTAAAAAAAATGCCTAATAACGGATTTTTAAGAAAATCCAGTTACACCCTTATATACATTACCATATTTTTGCAAATGCAGTACAATGCTTAAATTTGGTACAGGTTAATGTATTTAGTTCAAAATCCGTTTAAAAATTTGCAGGTAATGTATTCATTAAGAAATTTTGATACAATCCGCAATAAATTCTACAGGTAATAAAATATACATTTAAATTTTTTTTTTAAAATTGTAGCAATTTAATTTTTTTATTAAAAAGGTATTTTGGTCATATTATCTCACTTATGGGGTGTCAGGATCAACTTGGAGGGTGCATTTTTGATTCTTCCAAAAGCTCCCAAAGTATTTTTAAATTAGATTTCAAATCAGTTAATATAACGGGCATATTGTAGTGTACAATAGTGAACCTGGTTTTTTGTTGCGATGAAAGAGGGGTTGGCTTGCAAGTAGGAATGACAATGAGTAGGATTTGTGTAGGTTATTGTAGTACGCATTCTCATATCCGCAGTTTAAAAAAAATCTAAATACTCGTCCATACTCGCTTGGGCATCAACGTTAACACTCGTACTCGTAACTTATGAGTATGTAAGTACTCATATTCGTAATCGTTACTCGCATATCTAATAAAAATTAATAGATCACTTATAAAATATCATATCATTTTAAGCTTTTAATAACATTAAAGAAGTTTTTAAAAAATTGATATTTTTATGTAATGATAAGAATAACTCAACTGTAACCTGGTTCCCAAGGCATGTACAAACTCTACTGGAACCTCGAAGTGAACCTCAAATCTCTATCTTAAACAATACTCGAATGAAAGCAAACTAATAATCTTCTTTATATACACCTCAGCTAACTTCTGCAACAGATAACTAATCTTTATCGGAATGAAATGAGCCAATTTAGTCAGCATATCCACCACAACCCAAATCATATCACTTCTTTTAGAAGTCTTACGAAAACTTGTCACAAAATCCATAGAAATGATATCCCACTTCCAGTTAGGATTATTGAATGGTTGCATCAATCCTGATGGCTTCTGATGCTCAATCTTTGACTTGTGACAAGTCAAAAAAGAATAAACAAACTCAGCAACAACCTTCTTCATACTTGGCCACCAAAACTTTTTCTTCAAATCTTGATACATATTGGTAGCACCGAGATGAATACTTAAACCACTCATATGACCTTCCTCAAGAATTCTCTTCTTAAGCTCTGGAAAATCTGGCACATAAACCCTGTCTCAGAATCTCATAACATCATTTTCATCAATTCTGAAATCTACCTCTTTACCTTGATTGATGAACACCAACCGGTCAATCAATACCAAGTCCACTTTTTACCCTCTCTGATTTCTTCAAGAATACCACTAGTCAACTTTAGCATACCCAACTTCACACTGTTAGGAGTCATCTCACACACCAAACTAAGATCTCGAAACTCTTCAATCAAATCAAATTCTCGAACCTTAAGCATCAACATATGCAAAGACTTCCTACTAAAAGCATCTTCTACCACATTGGCTTTAGCAAGGTGGTAACTCAAACCAAAATCATAATCCTTCCGAAATTCAAGCCACCTCCTCTTCCTTATATTCAGCTATTCTGATCGAACAAATACTTCAAACTTTATGATCATTGAACACTTCAAATCTAGAGGCAAACAAATAATGTCTCCAAACTTTAAGCACAAATACCACAAGTGCTAACTCCAAATCATGTGTAGGATAATTCCTCTCATGAACCTTTAATTTTCTCGAAGCATAAGCCACATTCTGACCATTATACATAAGCACCCCACCTAAACCCATATAAACCACAAAGACATGCTTGGACTCGGCAAAATCAAAATTGGTGTTGACGTGAACTTCTTCTTAAGCTCTTGAAAACTCTCTTCACACTTAACATCTCACACATATGCTTGACCCTTATGAGTCAACGGAGTAAAAGGTAAAGCTAACTTAGAAAATCCAATTCTGATCTCAGTAATAGACTTCAGAGTGTCCCACTGCAACACAATGTCAACCATCTACCGATCAACTGTAATACCCCCACTAGAAATCACATGACCTAGGAAACTCACTTTATACAACTAGAACTCACACTTGGTCAACTTCGCATACAGCTTCTTCTCTTGCAGATCTGTAGCACAACCCTCAAATGTCCTGTATGCTCTTCATCTATCTTGGAATGCACCAAGATGTCATCGATGAACACAACCACAAATTGATCCAAGTAGGGATGAAAGATTCTATTCATATACTCCAGGAATACAAGTGGCGCATTAGACACACCGAATGGCATCACTGAATACTCGTAGTGACCATATAGAGTTCTAAAAGCAGTCTTCGGAATATCTTCAGCCTTCACTCAAACCTGATGATGACATGATCTCAAATCAATCTTGCTGAAAACAGAAGAACCTACCAATTGATTCATAAGGTCATTAATTCTTGGAAGGGATACTTATTCTTAATTGTGACCTTATGTTTCCATCTTTCTTCTTCACTAACAACATCAGTGCTCCCCACGGCGACATATTGGATTTAACAAACTTCTTCTCAAGCGGTGGGTCTTCTTACTATTTCTTCAACTCACCTAACTTTGATGCAGACATTCTATACGGAGCCATCGGCATAGGTCTAGTACCAGATACTAAATCTACGGCGAAATCAACTTCTTGTTATTGAGGTTAGTTACAAATATCCTCAGGAAAAACATTAGGAAACTCACACACCACAAGCATATCACTAGCCACAACATCGCTATCCCCTCTCAAGGAAGTGAACATCACGAGCACCTAATCATCATCCCTCAAAGACATCTCAACTTGAGCAGCAAACATGAATCTCGAATCTGTACTCTCTTCGGGTTTGGGAAACAACACAGTCTCATCCAAAAACCTTCACTCTTGCAATCAGAGGCACGTTGAACCAACCCTCCACACCTAAAACATCTCAGAGAAGCAGAAGCTTCCCCCCACTTGTTTCATTCTCGCTCCTGCTGGCAAGCGGTTAGAAAAACAAATGAGCACCGACAGTGTTTCACACATATATCACATACCATGGAACATACAAAATTACACAACATAGCCACATGGACCGACCTGCTTTGATACCACTATGTAACACACTAAAACCTTAACTCCTAATTAAAAGGATAAAATCCACATTTTAGGATTCCACTCAAACACAACATGCCTACTTTCCAAATGTTTTCAAAACTCGCAACATAATTCTATTTAATAACATAAACTTTAGTTATCTCGTCAACGAGAAAACTTAATAAAATCAACATAATTCACCTATTAACTCCAAAACAAATAAAACACCCTGTTCCCCGATGTTACATATCAGAGTAATAGTTCCAACTAAATGATGATAAAACAATAAAGAAAATGAAGAGAGCTTTACAGTCCTCTTCCAACACATAGCAACACTTATTCCTCTTGAGTATCTGTACAACATTGCATCGGACAACATAAAATAAATAAGGGGTGAGAATGCGCTCAAATATATTAACGGTGTGAAAGAATGCAAGGGTAGCTTAAATCACATAATCAGCAACACACATTCAATTTACACAACAACATAACAATCAACTCATAAAGCCTTTCTGTATGCAATGTGACTCACAACTCGATCAGTGTATATGGTACCAATTTGGACATCATAGGTTTGTTACTGATATAGTCCACTCAACAACGGTTCCTCATTCGAACCGAGTCCCCACTTCTGAACCACGGGTCCCCACTTCTAAACCTCTAACAATCATTGGTCCCCACTTTTGAACCTGTGACTCGCCTCTTTTAACACACTAACACAAAATGATGCATGACATACAAAGTAATGCAACAACAACACTTATGGCTCCACTTCTAACCATAAGCAGCAATGCAATACAAAATTCACAGTAGTCCCCACTTCTGAACTACTCACCTCAACTCAAACAATTATAATTACATTCACAACACATAACTAATACATGTAATTATAACTCATCATATAATTGTACAAACATTCTAAAACATATAACTATATTCATCAACATATAATTATACCGACAGTTCACAACTCATACATATAAGTATAATTCATAAATTTTTAAACTCATCGTGATATTTTATCACCAAAAATTTCACGCTTTTGATCAACACATGACAACCTTCACTCAGAACATTCCAACATCACAAACTCAACACATGGCAACCATCAATTCATGATTATTCGATAATCGTCTCGTAAGACTTATCATATGTAAACATACACTTTATATTTTCATGCACATATTACCTCTAATTAACCATAATAAGGTAGTATTTTGCGTCAGCTACCCAACGCTTTGAACCGCGTCTCAAACGAAGTCACGAAACTCAAGTTATGATGTAAATTGTATTTTGAACAAAATTTGCCTTCATGAACAAAATCTACCCCTTATTCAATAACATTTATATTAGAGTAATCCCCCTTACTTGAATTTCCAGCACTTACTCAAGCTCTAGCTATGGTGATGTTCTTCCCCAAGCTCTTGTTCTTCCTTTTTCTCATTTTGCCTCTTACCTCTTTTCCTCAATGCAACTTCTACATATCAGTAAACTCCTTCAACCCTCACACTTTTCTTTTTAAATTAAAACTTAATTACACTATTTTGATTATTCCACTTTTACCCTTCCCATATCTAATTTCCCTTTTTTTTTTAAAACTCTAATTTCCACCCAAATATTACTATTTATATTATTTTATTTATTATTCCATATTTCTACTTAATTTAAAATTAATTAAAAATTCTAATTAGTTTCTACCACTCTTCCTAGCTCCCACCAACAAACCCACTAATGCCACATACCACATATATTCACCAAATAATAAAAAAACGTATTAAATCACTTAAGTAATAAAATAAAATGTTTCTAAATTCAATTAAATAATTTAATTGAATTCATGGTGGTACATGTTTTTCCCTTCTACATGCCATTGAGAAATAAATCAAACTTTGAGTGGACTGTTGGAACAAGATTTGTTCATACCCTTAAAAGGTTTTGATGATAACAAAATATTTAAACAACAATAGGGTTTGTTAATAGTTGTTCAAATGTGCAGGTTCTAAAGTCAAATTATATCAAAGTTTCAAGCCTATTAAAAGACTCAGTTCCACAAAGAAGTGACTCAGATTCTGTCACACAAAGAAGCCTATTAATCACACACTCTTAAAAAAGTTTTAAAAACTTATTTTTCTTAAAAAATATATTTTTAAAGATGTTCTAAAGTAATTCCAATTGACTCGGGAGCTGTCAGAAATGTTTTGTACAATTTTTTTGTACTCGTTAATGGATTGACACTTATATCCAATTGATTGAGTTAGTGAAAAAACGTACACTAAATGTTTAGGACAGTGTCTTAATAAACGGTAAGTGCTCTATATCTTTTCTTACATTTTAAAACCTTCTAAATGTTTATTTTTACACCAACCTAGTATGATGTCAATCAATTAACTCATTAATTTTGGCCACAAAAACTTTCCTTTTTTGTGCCAACCTCTAGCCTTATAAATAGAGGTTTCTTCCCTCATATTTTCACATCCAGAATCGTGAGCTTTCATATTTCACTCCTCACTCTCTGTAAAAATATTTTCTTCACTTTCTCTCACCTAAACTTAGTCGTAGAGCTTTCGAGAAAGGTCTTTCTAATTAGTGAGGAATCTTACAATTTTGGAAGTTTAGTGTTGTAAATTCTCCAAGGAATAATTTTTAGCTTGGTAAAGTAATTTATCCATAAGGGATCGTTTGTTTGCGTTCAAAACAAAACCCCTTTAAAAGCTTTAGGTTTAGGTATTTGCGTTTTAAGTCCTAAGTTCGTGAGCTAGCCCAATTTAAAATCTTACTTCGGTTCAAGGCCAGCCCGTAATAAAATATCAAGTTGGTTTGTGGTTGTCCTATGTAAAACCTCAGTTTGGTTTATTATAAAAGCCCATTCAAAAGCTTTCATTTGTTTGAGATTAGCCCATATTAAAATCTTAGTGGTTTGAGGTAATCCTATTCAAAACTCCAATTCGGTTCGTGAGCTCAACCCGAATAAAAATTTCTATTTGGCTTGAGCTAAGCCTTCATAAAATCTCGCTTTAGTTTAGGGACTAACCTCTTCAAGTTGTTGTTTGGAAATAAGACTAAAAACCTCAATCTATCGTTTGGAAGGAGGACTAATCGCTTCTCTCCTATGTTTGTTGTTTGGTTGGAAGTTAGCCAAAAACTTCATTTTTCTTGTATAAAGAGGTTTGAGAGTTCAACCTACTAAAATCTCTGAATATATTCTTGATACTCTTAAGAAAAAATCTTGGGAAGATGTTTAGGTATTTTATTTTTTACCGAACTTGTATAATTCCTTTTTTTTATTTCTATATCCCTTAACTATTTACTTTTCACAGCAAATTTCTAAAACATTTTTAAAATTATTTTAAACACTAAAAATTATCCTGAATTTTTTTCAATTCTCACACATATTTTGAATGATTTAGATCTTATTATCAATCATTACAATTTCTATTAATTACTTGCAATAATTACACTATCAAATCATTAAGAGACGCACTATAAATAAAATATGTGTTCATTCCTCACTCTTTTTCATTGCATATTTTCTCAAAACTGTTGTGTGTGTGGGTGGGTGTGGGGGGGGGGGGGGTGTGGGTGTGATTATTCTCTCAAAATCATCATGGCTACAAGAAGGCTAAGCTTTTCCTCCAGTCTCCATATCTGATTCCTTTACCACTGAACAACAAGAACTAAGATTCCAACAAGACTTTGTCAAACAAAACCTTTTATGAATTCACACCATAGATTCATAAGCTTTTAAAAAATGTGAATTCTTCAAGACTTTTGAAGCAATAAACATTTCGACCTTCCTCTGGAGCCCCTCAAAGAGGGTGTATCAATCATTATTCAAGATGTTCTTCTCAAATCTTTAATTCACTAATGGAATAGTCCAGCCTGAAGTAAAAAAGGCACAAGATATCTTTGTGATTGGAAGAGTTTGGAAGCATTCTAAATCTTCCCCATGAAGATATTGTCCTCGAGTCCAGAGAAAAAGGATACAACTTCAATATCAAGTTTTTTGCATCCTTTGTGATGAAGAACCCATCACCCTCTATACCAAATCCATTCATTATTGGATACATTCTCCGGCATAATCGTATGATCCACTATATGACAAATCACATAATTTTTCCAAGGAAAAGAAACTTTGGTTTCATAACCATATTTCATGTTGAAGTCGTATGGGTAACAGAGAACAAAATCAAGGTGAACCGGGAAAATCAATTAGCCCAATACACGATGGGAAACATGAAATAAGGAGTATGTCTACCATATGGTAATTTTATCACAAAGATTCTGGAACACACCAGACTCAATTTTGGAGAAGAAGATTACATAAAAGATGTAACTAAAAAAAGAAAATCAGTTTTAGCAATAATGAAATATGAGATCATCGATGGAAGAATGAATTAAAATTTCTTTTCAAATGAGAAGAATAGAAAAAAGAATTATCAAGAAGCACCCATAGAGTTAGACGATTTCGACTATTGATAAGAGGTATTTGCATTGTTACTTCTAGTCATTTTATCTTAGTATTTTACTGCATTTTGTTCGATTTACATTCAATTATTATGTTTTATGCTTTGGCTTGTGCTTTCTTGCTAATTTCAGGGTCTAATAAGCATCCAAGACAAAGAGGGATCAAAGTCAAGCAAAATGAGGTAAAACGAAAAAAAGGCAATTTCTCCCACACAAAAACCAGGGGGATGCTACGACCACCCATAACAGCTTCTACGGGTCATAGAAGCAAGAATGCTAGGCGCCCCCATTTGAAGCTTCATGGTACAAAATGTAGAGATGTGTTACGACCATCCATAACAACTGCTACGACCATAGTATGGAGGCGAGAGAAAGTGTCAAGTTTTCAACACTTCCTTAGTTAGGTTGATCCTTTTTTATTGTGGCTCTTAAGAAATATTAGATTTGTCTCAAATCTAAATCATTCTTATTAAGCCAAGGGTTTTATGCACTTTTATTGTTTTTCTATAAAACTAATAGCCTGTTATGAGTTTCAGGATCCCAGCATTTATCACAATTTTCATTCCTAGTTTCTACATATATTTTGTTCTCGTTTTCTCTGTAACGCAAGTCTCCAAGGGAGTAATTGTGAAACAAGGTTTATTCATAATTCAGGTTTTATCATTCATTTTTATTTATTATTTTTCTGTTGTGATTGATTGATATGAGTTAGATGGCGAATACCATTGTGATTATGTTTGCCCTCACCATCAGTGAGTAGTTATCTAGGGTCTAGGGGTTATGGGGATTATTTCATAACCTATTGTATGATCAGTTACTATCGATTACGAGAATTTTAATTAAACTTATTTTATAATCTGAGTTCGTTCATTCTAACTTCTTTACGAAAGTAAGTGGTTCTAAGATATCGATCGTAGTCTGAAAGGATATGTATCGATCGTAGGCAAAAGTAATGACTCGTCGAAGAATAATCTGGGCATGAAATATGAACTGTAACCCTAAGTCCTGTTTTCCCCAATTGAAATTTATGCTATTTTTCGGTTAAGCTGTTTTCATTTAATTTTTTTTTCTGTTAAGTTGTTTACTAAAATCCATATTTTCGATATCTCTAGATATACACCGATAGGAAAAGAATTCGGTACTTAAATCATTAGTCTCTGTGGTTTGATATCTATTTTATTACTTCGCGACAGTCGTGCACTTGCGGCGGCATCAGGTTTTAGCCGCTGTTATCGAGGACCAATTGCTTTTAATATTGAATTTTTATTTGATCATTGTATAAACTAGAGCTTAATTTTTTGTTTGTTTTATTGTGTTTGTTTGTTATGGTTCTCACTGTTCTTGTATGCCTATAACTCATTCTGTTGATAGCTTAATTAAGCTCGTAGACAAAATTGAGGGTTTCTTACTCGAGAGATATTGAAACCTTATATTACAAGCTATGGCAGATCCGGTTGATACTTAGCCCTTTAAAGATTATGCTATTCCCATTAAAGAGGAACCAAATTGTAGTATTGTGAACCCTCCAATTGCGGATAATAATTTTTAACTAAAACCCTCTTTGATCAGTGTGGTGCAACAAAACCAATTTTCTAGTTTACCTTCTGAAAATATGAATCTTTATCTTTCTATTTTTGTTAATAATTGTGGTATTGTCAAGGACAATGGTTTTGACCAAAACGCCATCCACCTTTGTCTATTTCCTTTTTCTTTTAGAGCTCGTGCACAGGCTTAGCTCCAATCCTTGCCCGCCAATTCTATTACTTAATGGACCTTATTGAAATCACCCTTTCTTGCGCGGTACTTTTCGCCAAGAAAAATGGCCCACGTTAGGAATGAGATAAACAACTTTAGGCTAGAAGATTGGGAGGCCTTATTTGACGCCTGGGATCATTATAAAGATTTGTTAGGACTATGCCTTTTCCATGGGCTTGAGAAGTGGATGATTATCCATACCTTTTACAATGGTCTCCTTTACTCCACAAGGATGACCTTAGATGCGGCTTCAGGCGGAGCCCTAATGAATAGTCCTTAAGATGTAGCCTATAATTTGGTAGAAGATATGTCCTAAAACCACCACTCATGGCGAAGCGTGCGACAAGTTACCGCTAAGTCTACCCCTAAGAACGGTGGTATCTACGCGGTTAATGTGTTTGATCATATGAACGCTAAGGTGGATGCTCATTACCAAAAGATAGATAGTCTAAGCATAACACCTTCCACACCTACTGAAATTCCGGCCTATGCAGACAGCAGATGTCCTAACACATCTCAAGACATTGTGCTACATAATCATTTAAACACAGAGGCGCAACAGTAGACTGATACCTTGAATATCAGAACTGCAGGATCACAGATGTCACGACATCTGATCCAACATGTTTATCATGAACCCTAACAGAAAACGTAAATCTGCAGAATGATAAAGAACAAAGCAATTGTTAACCCAGTTCGGTGCAACTCACCTACATCTGGGGGATACCAATCCAAGAAGAAGACTTCACTATCTGTAGACCTGTTACAAAGCTAAACTCCCCCGTTTACAACTTTATCCTAACATCTACCCAATGAACATCTTTACCAAAGCTAAACTCAAACGTTTACAACTCTGATATGAGATACCCTACTCACTTCCCTTAATCACCAACTGTGATTTCTACATCATCCCTGTCAATACAGAAATCTGTCAAGCTTTCTTGACAGCCAAGCTAACTCGGATTTGCTTAAAAGCTTCATCCAAGAACAATACACAATCCAATACCTCAAGGCTTATGGATCTGTGTGACACCTATATCTGCCACAATGCATCAACTGATACAAAGGGAGACTTACAACCTAAAGAGCCAACGACTCTCAAAACCCTAAACCCTTGTTTCTTACGCAAGAGAACTAGGTTACAAAAGGCATACAAAGGCGTATCAAATCCTAGGTCTAAGTCTTCTATTTATAGGCTTCTGTAGTCTTGGGATTCAATCTCTTCAGTCCTTGATCCATGCAGCAATTTCTCCTTGAGTGTTGCAACAGATTTAAAATAGATTTAAGCCACTCAGTCCAGGATGTCAAGATGCATCCTGGGACATCTTGTTTGACATCATGTCTTCTGCAGGATTATTTAGCTTGATCTCCATGTTGAGTTAACAATTATGTTTTACCAAAATTTGTCCAAAACACCAGAGCTTTCAATCTCCCCCTTTTTGGCAAATTTTGGCTAAAACACATATGCACCGTAAAACTCCAGATCGATGGTGCATGTAGTGAGGACTCCAAATAATCTCAAGGCCTACACCTTACCCGCGATGGAGTACATGAGAAAGAAGATGCACAACGCTCCCCCTCAACCCATGAACCAATACTTGTCACGAAGAAATAAATCTTCCTCTTAAGAGGTATAAGAAAAGCATTAGGAAAAAGCAGTAGCAATACCCTTAGCAACAAAGTACTTCCTTGGGTAACTCAGAACACAGGACATGACTGTGTTCATAACTCAGACCACAAGACACAAAAGTCCATTTGAGAGCTGAGACCCAGAATGTTATAACATCCTGTTGAGCATCTTTGCCAAGCTGCTTTATCAGACGTGAGATTCTCATGAGAAGATCAGAGCATTCCTCCCCCTTTTTAGACACAATTTGACAAATATTTCCAAGGCATATCCAGATCCAAAGAGTGCTCACCCAGAACCTTATATAAGCCATAAATACGATAGCAAGAGTGATACAACAATGACTAAGATGAACTTTGAGATCCCCTTATTTGAATTGTATCAGCCATTACCCGGTCTTTATGTCTTTATTCATTTTTTGGACTGATTCTTCTTGAAGTACAAGTTCCAACACATGTGAATGCATATTCAAGGACAAGATTTTACATGTCCTCCTGATAAATACACACCCAAGCATTTTCCCAAGACAACATCAATACCTCTGTCATCAGAGTTATCAGAGATTCTCCAGACACTTTTCACTGCAATGACGTCTTTGATCATGTCATACCCATCATGGTTTCAAAAAAAAAACATCTATATTGAATAATATCTTCACAGTTTTATGATCACAGTCCACAGAGAAAAATAAATTCCCTCAGACTCAACCAATGATTCTTAAGCATCCAATAAGAATCATGGAACTTGCACTGCCAAGTCTCCCCCAACTTGCAAAAATACAAATGTCAAGACATCCTTCTTGACATCTCATCCTCCCTGGATGGACACATAATCACAGCTTGCTTGACGCACAATACAAAATGGAACTCCAACTGCACCCACGCAGTAAAATGACTCAGATCAGGGAGCAACTAACCCTATCTAAGATAACCAGTGCTCCTCCACAAAACACTAAGCTGATGAATAGAAAACATAAGACGCATCTTCATGTCTTCAAAAACGCACCCTCAGTCCAACCTACCTGCTGAACACAATCATTAACCCTCTTATTGCTTCTTCTGACAAGAACCAATAATCACTCACACATGATCACCATCATGCTACCCGTGAGGAAATAACAGAATCACCATCCTACCATAACAAACTCTTGGATTAAGATCAAAGTCCCATTGATCCCCCTCTTCCTACAACCATCTACAAACCATACGAACTCCTCTTGAATTCTCATGTATAGACCTCTAGCTGCTTGAGGCACAAACTAATTGAATCAGAATGCTTCACATTCCTCAAAGAGATGCATTGGGCCCCTTAGTTTGTTATAACGATGTCAGATGTCGTATGCATGCTCCAAAACTTCACAGCTGCCAAACTGATCCACTACTAGCATGACTTGTATCCAGGTGCAGTATCCCTTTCGCAAGATTTTCCACTGACCTTACCAAAGCCAACATTTGAGATAGACACCCCATAATCCAAGACAGTCATTCTTTATCATTCTCCCGTATGATGACCTGAAATACTTCTGATCTTCTGGTGAATATCCATATTCAGACTTCCATGCAATCAACACATGATCCACTTCAGTCTTCTACTTCATCATTCTCCCATATGACAAGATAGATACTCCTTAGACATGATGTAGCCAACAAGTTCCTAGACCAGAACTTAAGAATCCTCCACCAAGGATAACCAACCCAGAAAATGTTCTAACATCAGTTAGGACATCCTTCACACATCATAGACACCACACACCATGGTTCTTGATATGATCCACCACTGGACTTACTATCAGCATAGTAATCCAAACTGAAGATCTTCACACAACACTGCGCCACCAGCTTGAACAAAGAGAACTTCAGAAACCCAGAGAGAAATAAACTCTCATCCACCAAAAGAAGGTATACTTCCATCCTCAACCTAGAACTTCTACCACAAGCTCCAAGAGAACCAGAACCTCCTTACGTTTTCAACTAACTACCCTTCTGCATAAGAGCAATCTATTTCAAGCATCCTGCTTGAATGCACACTATGAAACCAACCAAATGCCACTTTTTAATTAATATCACTCTTCTTCAGAACTCCCACAAGATACACTGATCCACCAATGAAATCAGATCTTCAAGTCACATGAACTACTTGCTTCCATAGTAAGACATCTTGGATTCACCAAGCCTCTTAGACATGTAACATCTTCCCATCCACATCTCCCGCAAACTGCATGAGATAAACCTTTTTCAAGCATCCATGACTTCCATTCTCCTGTAGATCACCTTATCTTAAGCTGATGTTCCACATCACCAGCTGAGACTCTGATGTTAAGCTAGATGTCAGAACATTCTGATACGACATCCAACTGCTGAATTTAGCTCCCCCTTCTGCCACTTAGAAGAACCTCCTCTCTTTGCAGAACAAGAGTTTCATGCTCTCATAAACTTGATTCAACAACCAAGTTTGAGTAGACAACCTCCATCCTGCTTTGAAACTCCAAAGACTTCACACCTGCCACGTATAAATCTTCAGAAAATAAGTAGTCCTAGACTACACCATAACCATACCAAATAATGCCACTTTCCTTAGTAGAGCAGTCTGTAGAAAGTTAGAGATAACTGCCACTTAACTTTGACTTCCAAGAAGAGCAAGATCCATGCTCCAAAGTACCTAGATCAGAAATAAACTGATCCAAGCTGTAACCATCAAGATCATGATGTCTTCATCTTCATCTTCAACAACATCAAAGTCCAGACCAGTTTCTTGCCAAGAAACTCTCCAGAGAACACATGCTTCTGTAACACCTGACTGAAGCCCATTCTTAGGTCACCACCTAAGACTAAAACAGATGCTAAAGCGTATGTAGTACCCCTCCCATGATTTTGCACAAACTCTGATGATGAGATGTTCCAACATCTTGTTGAACATCAGCAATCTTGACTTTCAAGGATTATTAATTAAATACTTGTGAACTCCGCAAATAGCAATTGATCTTAAATCCTTGTCCAATAACCCTGCTTCACTGTTGTAGCTAAGCTCCACCACATCACTTCATGAACACTTATCAAGTATTCAATCTTTTGCAAGTATCTTCTTTGACAAACAGTGTTGAGATACCAAGGCTGCCACCCTTGACTTAAGTAACTAAGATTCTCTCTGAACGAACCTTATTTACCTCAAAAATTCTTCAATCAGATTGGATCCACCCTTATGGTTAAGAGAGATGAATTCTTCCTTGCTGTTTTTGGATGGTGAAAATAAATCACCTCCACTTTCTTCAGATTGTGTTTCAAAGAAATACCTTCTAGTCAGAAGAATAACTAGAAGACTCCAGATGCACGACATAGATGTCTTTATAAGTGGACTTGAGAGAATTCTTAAGTATCTTTGACAACCTAGCCGATCAATAATTTATCAAACTCCCATAGCAAGAACTTGATAAACTTAAACTCAACTCCTCTCCTCTTCAACTGACTTCAACTGCACCAAGAAACCAAGCTTCTAAGTACCAAGTCACCATACCAGATATCTACCAACAACTCCCTTCATTCCATCGCTCCTGACTTTGGAATAAGAGAAAAACATATATCTTCACATATAGAGGCCGACGATTGAGATCTTCCACCAACTATCTTCAGTAACAACTCCAGAATCCAATAATTCTAGAGCTCTTCCATAAGAAACACATGCAGTGGAACCACCAAGGAACAAATCCTACTTGCCCTAATAAGATGTCAGAACATCTTATAAGATACCCCAACAAGAGAACTAGCCACTTCTCATGCAGTAGTTGTAGAATCTCCTTAGCAACATGAACAACCTCCGGGTTGTTACCTTCGATACAGAACATCCATCTCATCCATTAATGCCCTTGAGTATGTCTGAGTTGATTGATCAGATCTTCAAAACTCCTCCTTGTTTAAACGCCAGAAAGTATCTCCCAAAAATCTCATCCAGAACCAGACACGATGCCTGCTCTGATACCAATTGAAATTCTGGCCTATGCAGACAGCAGATGTCCTAACACATGTCAAGACATTGTGCTACATAATCATTTAAACATAGAGGCGCAACAACATACTAATACCTTGAATACCAGAATTGCGGGATCATAGATGTCACGACATCTGATTTAACATGTTTATCATGAACCCTAACAGAAAACATAAATCTGCAGAATGATAAAGAACACAGCAATTGTTAACCCAGTTCGGTGCAACTCACCTACATCTGGGGGATACCAATCCAGGAAGAAGACTTCACTATCTGTAGACCTGTTCAAAGCTAAACTCCCCCGTTTACAACTTTATCCTAACATCTACCCAATGAACATCTTTACCAAAGCTAAACTCAAACGTTTACAACTCTGATATGAGATACCCCATTCACTTCCCTTAATCACCAACCGTGATTTCTGCATCATCCCTGTCAATACATAAACCTGTCAAGCTTTCTTGACAACCAAGCTAACTCGGATTTGCTTAAAAGCTTCATCCAAGAATAATACACAATCCAATACCTCAAGGCTTATGGATCTGTGTGACACTTATATCTGCAACAATACATCAAATGATACAAAGGGAGAATTACAACCTAAACAGCCAACGACTCTCAAAACCCTAAACCCTTGTTTCTTACGCAAGAGAACTGGTTAAAAAAGGCATACAAAGGCGTATCAAATCCTATGTATAATTCTTCTATTTATAGGCTTCTGCAGTCTTGGGCTTCAATCTCTTCAGTCCTTGATCCATGCAGCAATTTCTCCTTGAGTGTTGCAATAGATTTAAAATAGATTTAACCCACTCAGTCCAGGATGTCAAGATGCATGCTGGGACATCTCGTTCAACATCACGTCTTCTGCAGGATTATTTATCTTGATCTCCATGTTGAGCTAACAATTATGTTTTACCAAAATTTGTCCAAAGCACTAGAGCTTTCACCTACTATCCCATCCCTTGTTTCTTCTGTTGCCCCTGCTACTCTCTGCTATGAGATATATGGAGTTAAAGGGTATACCGATAGATATTGTCAAATGATCCTCACTGGAGGATCAACCCAAGAGAATGCCAACTTTGTGAACAATAACCAAAGGAACAACCAGTGTTCCAACACTTATAATCCATGGTGGCGCGATCACCCCAAATTTTCTTAGAGGAACAACAACCCCAACAAGCCATCGGACCTCCAGGTTTCCAAAAGCTACACAACCCGAGCCTAAGAAATCTAACCTTGAACTTTTGATGGAAAATTTTGTATTCACACAAACCTGTCAAAACCATGAGTTTAGAAATCAAAACCTCCTCACTAATGAGGTCCTTAGGAAATTGAACACTAAGGTTGATAATATTGTCACTCATACCAAAATGTTGGAGACTCAAATCTCCCAAGTAGCACAACAACAAGTTGTTTCTTCCGTCCTTCCCAAATTATTCCTAAGGCAACCCGAACAAAATCCCAAGGTACATTTGGATGTCGTGAGAACCCGTAATAGCATATAAGCAGGTATAACTAGTGAGAGAGAGAGAGAGAGAGGTTTAAGTAAGTGAGCCAACACCACCCAAAAAGGGGGTCGCTGAAGAGGTTGAAAAGGAGGCACCCTATATTGCTCCTCCTCCCTGCAAACCTATTGCTCATTTCCCATAAAGGCTTGTGAAATCTAAAGTGGAGGCCTGATAAGTGCAAATTGTACCTATTTTTGTATATATGTTTTGTTGCACTTATCGATTCTTTTTGGTAAATATCGTGCGAATAAGCCCCGCTTTGTTCGTAAATACGTTTACTTTACGTTTTCGTGTGTATAGTGCGTTATCGTGTAAATATCATTGAGTTTAATCGATTTTCATTTATTTTTGTAGGTGTTCCAGCAATGGGATATTTCCATATTCATAAATAGCATTGAATAAGCTTTCCAACGCTTCAAACCGTGCGTCAATCGGAGTTACGGTTCAAGAGTTATGAAGAAAACAAATTCTGGTTTTCTGTCATGCTCGCTAGGCGAGCCCCCGTAGCGAACACTCGCTAGCTTGTTCGCTAGGCGAACCGGGGCGAACGAAAAATTCCAGAATCGTGAAAAAAACTCAACAGAAAGGCGGTTTACGTTCGCCTAGCGAACGGGGACTCGCTAGGCGAACCTGGAAAAGCAGAATTGCCCATTTAAGCCATTTTTCATCATTTTTTAGTTATGGGTTTGATATTTTTAGTTCCAAATCCATCCAATAGCATTTTTTGAGTAGAATTAGGCTAGAAAACACATTGGAGCATGAATTAGGATGATCCGGAGTCGAATCCTTCATCAATCGGAGCCGACAACTTTTGAGATGTTTGGTTTTTCTCCATTTCTTCTCTATGTATTTCTCTATTTTGTGGGTTATGTTTGTATTGTTACTCTAAACCTATGTACATGTATTGATCATGGTTGTATAATATATATGCTTTACAAATCATTATCGATGTTTTCCTTGATCTTTTTGCATTTATGTTTAGATTTGTGTTGTGTTAGAGATAAACATCATGAATCTTGATTAAGGATGGATATCTATTGTCTAGACTCTAGAGATAGATTTAGAAAATAATCTTTATGGTGTCGGAACTTAATGTCTTCCGTGTTTCGAGGCGTCGTGCGTGAGAGCGTCGACGAGAGTAATACGGTTGCTCTCTCAACTGTGCGTTAGACATAACCTTTGTTGTGAGCGATACGTGATGATTTTGATGAGTATTGTATGTTGAAGGCGACCGATTGATAGGTTTACGTTTGTTCTGAGTAGTGTATATTCATGCTTGATAGGTTTCTTCTCTTCAAAGAATGTATTCTTTTTATGTTCATCTTTACTTTTCTGTTTGTTTTTACTTGTAAACCATTTTAATCCAAACTCATTAACGCGAGAGATTGTCGAACGGCATTCTTTCCCTCGAACCGATCTCTGTGGACACGACATAAATCCCGGAGGGAATTCTTTCCGAAAATAAATGTTTTTGCTTGCTTGCCCTATTCTGCAGTCAACAAAATGGCGCCGTTGCCGGGGATTGGTTTTGATATTGAATCGCATTGCGATAGTTTCTTTGTTTTTGAGTTTTGTATATATCGTATATATTGTCTATTTCCATTATGTTTGTTCAAGTGTTGTATACATTTTATTCCCGTAACCGTTTGTTCATATGTTTGGTTAGGACACTTACTTTAGGTTTGCGCGGTGAGGCATCACTATGGCATGAAGGAAGTGAGTTTGCTAGCTAAGCACTGTAAAGGCGTCGAGCTTACGACGTAAAACAAGCATGTTGTATTATTTTCTTTGGTTGTGTGGTGAACTTTCATTAAACAAGTTGTACTCGGATTTTTCGTAAACTTCTAAAATCTTCACTTTACAACTTGTTTAATGAAATTTCTCCCTTTCTTTTCGTTTGTTTATATTAATAATTCTTGTTCTCGCTAAGCGAGTTCTGGCGAAGTCACCAGCGAAGGTTCGCCTCGCGAACGTTGGCGAAGGTGCCAGCGAGGGAGTGGCAGAAAGTATGCAAAAGCCTTCAGTAGGAAAACTGGGTAAATTCGCTGGGCGAGGGAGCCAGCGAATGCTCGCTGATGTGTTCGCGAGGCGAAGGTGCCAGCGAAGGGTGGCAGAAAGTTTCTTGGTTGAAAACACCAAAACTTCGCTGGGGCGAAGGATGTAGCGAAGGCTCGCGTCGCGAATGATTTGGTTCGCCTAGCGAACCCACGATAACTTTTGTGGGCAGTTTAAGTTTGAGGCACTTAAAGTGCCATGTTTTAGTTCATTCGCTAGGCGAATGATTCCTTCGCTAGGCGAAGGCTGCTAAGATTTTGGTTGTTGTTTGCTCACAGATTTTGATTGACTTATTTGAGGATGCTTTTGTGATTTTCCAAGTTGGTTCGTTTCAACTTGCGAATGCGTGGTAATGATTTTGTTAAGTTTTGTACACGTGCGAGGTATGTATTTATCGCTTTCTTTACTGTAGCATATTCATGATACTTAGGCATTTTACAAACTTCCATGCCATCCATTCTTTTGTATACTTGTTCTTATTGTGAATCACTTTAGTTCCCACCTTTTTGTGAGGTAGCCTTCTATTGTTCATATATGCGCGGAGAACCAACATTCTTGTTTAACTGGATTTTATTATGTTGAATCTTTTATTTGTGTTGATTATATGAATGCATGAAAAGGATCAAGGCAATTGTTTCATTTTGAGCACAACTACCTTAGCCAAATAGTCAATTCACCTTGTGAGTGTGTGATCATTTGTAACCCCTTTGAGCCTTTGGTCATTATCCATGTTGTTTGAGCTTGATGCTTGTCTATGAGTGTCAAATTCATATTTTTGTGTGGATCTTGATTGTTGTTTTTACTTGAGCCCTCAACTTTGTGTTGTTGTATGGATTTTTTCCTTGCCTTAGAAAGTAGGGAGTATTCACATGATGATGTGGTTGAATTCAAGTTGGGGAGAGGATGGTTGTTTACTCATTGGTTGGATTCTATGAGGATTGAAAAAGAAAAGAAAAAAGAGAAAAATATGACAAAGAAAAGAAAAGAAAAAAGTGAAAAAGAAAGAAAAAAGAAAAATCCTTGAAAAAGGAAACAAAAAGAGTTGCAATAATTGTGCCAAATAAGTATTGTGTGTTGTGTAGCACTTGGGATTTTGGAAGAAGTTGGTTGAAATTTTGTGTGTGAATCTTTGTGAGTTTTCACTCCCTTAGGTTTAGGCAAGTTTTTGTTTCAATTACCTTTAGAAATTGCCCCTTGTTTGTTTACCCGACCACGTTACAACCTTGAAAGTCCTTGTGATTCTTGCCTTTGTATGTTCAATGTGAATTTGTGGATGTATGCATAATTTAGTCTTTTGTTTGCAGGATTGTTGTGTGAGTGAAAAGTACCTCATTTTGTGTTTTTCATCTACCGATGATTATTTTTGCTAGGTGTGATTCACTTTGGAACTTGTGTTGTTTTAGAATTTTTGGCATGACTTTTGTACTTTGCTTTTGTTTCGTGACTATGTTATCGTTGCAGTTTAGTGGTAAGTATTTATTTTTTGTGTGTACCGTTTTCATTTGAACCATTCATTCGTTTCCATTTTTCAAAACCTGTTGATTCGTTATTCTTTGGATATTTCTTGCGCATTTTCAAGTTTGTTTGATTTTTGTTTGTGGACAAACAATTAGGTAAGTTGGGGAGAGTTTGATAAGTGCAAATTGTACCTATTTTTGTATATATGTTTTGTTGCACTTATCGATTCTTTTTGGTAAATATCGTGCGAATAAGCCCCGCTTTGTTCGTAAATACGTTTACTTTACGTTTTCGTGCGTATAGTGCGTTATCGTGTAAATATCATTGAGTTTAATCGATTTTCATTTATTTTTGTAGGTGTTCCAGCAATGGGATATTTCCATATTCATAAAGAGCATTGAATAAGCTTTCCAACGCTTCAAACCGTGCGTCAATCGGAGTTACGGTTCAAGAGTTATGAAGAAAACAAATTCTGGTTTTCTGTCATGCTCGCTAGGCGAGCCCCCGTAGCGAACACTCGCTAGCTTGTTCGCTAGGCGAACCGGGGCGAACGAAAAATTCCAGAATCGTGAAAAAACTCAACAGAAAGGCGGTTTACATTCGCCTAGCGAACGGGGACTCGCTAGGCGAACCTGGAAAAGCAGAATTGCCCATTTAAGCCATTTTTCATCATTTTTTAGTTATGGGTTTGATATTTTTAGTTCCAAATCCATCCAATAGCATTTTTTGAGTAGAATTAGGCTAGAAAACACATTGGAGCATGAATTAGGATGATCCGGAGTCGAATCCTTCATCAATCGGAGCCGACAACTTTTGAGATGTTTGGTTTTTCTCCATTTCTTCTCTATGTATTTCTCTATTTTGTGGGTTATGTTTGTATTGTTACTCTAAACCTATGTACATGTATTGATCATGGTTGTATAATATATATGCTTTACAAATCATTATCGATGTTTTCCTTGATCTTTTGGCATTTATGTTTGGATTTGTGTTGTGTTAGAGATAAACATCATGAATCTTGATTAAGGATGGATATCTATTGTCTAGACTCTAGAGATAGATTTAGATAATAATCTTTATGGTGTCGGAACTTAATGTCTTCCGTGTTTCGAGGCGTCGTGCGCGAGAGCGTCGACGAGAGTAATACGGTTGCTCTCTCAACTGTGCGTTAGACATAACCTTTGTTGTGAGCGATACGTGATGATTTTGATGAGTATTGTATGTTGAAGGCGACCGATTGATAGGTTTACGTTTGTTCTGAGTAGTGTATATTCATGCTTGATAGGTTTCTTCTCTTCAAAGAATGTATTCTTTTTATGTTCATCTTTACTTTTCTGTTTGTTTTTACTTGTAAACCATTTTAATCCAAACTCATTAACGCGAGAGATTGTCGAACGGCATTCTTTCCCTCGAACCGATCTCTGTGGACACGACATAAATCCCGGAGGGAATTCTTTCCGAAAATAAATGTTTTTGCTTGCTTGCCCTATTCTGCAGTCAACAAAATGGCGCCGTTGCCGGGGATTGGTTTTGATATTGAATCGCATTGCGATAGTTTCTTTGTTTTTGAGTTTTGTATATATCGTATATATTGTCTATTTCCATTATGTTTGTTCAAGTGTTGTATACATTTTATTCCCGTAACCGTTTGTTCATATGTTTGGTTAGGACACTTACTTTAGGTTTGCGCGGTGAGGCATCACTATGGCATGAAGGAAGTGAGTTTGCTAGCTAAGCACTGTAAAGGCGTCGAGCTTACGACGTAAAACAAGCATGTTGTATTATTTTCTTTGGTTGTGTGGTGAACTTTCATTAAACAAGTTGTACTCGGATTTTTCGTAAACTTCTAAAATCTTCACTTTACAACTTGTTTAATGAAATTTCTCCCTTTCTTTTCGTTTGTTTATATTAATAATTCTTGTTCTCGCTAAGCGAGTTCTGGCGAAGTCACCAGCGAAGGTTCGCCTCGCGAACGTTGGCGAAGGTGCCAGCGAGGGAGTGGCAGAAAGTATGCAAAAGCCTTCAGTAGGAAAACTGGGTAAATTCGCTGGGCGAGGGAGCCAGCGAATGCTCGCTGATGTGTTCGCGAGGCGAAGGTGCCAGCGAAGGGTGGCAGAAAGTTTCTTGGTTGAAAACACCAAAACTTCGCTGGGGCGAAGGATGTAGCGAAGGCTCGCGTCGCGAATGATTTGGTTCGCCTAGCGAACCCACGATAACTTTTGTGGGCAGTTTAAGTTTGAGGCACTTAAAGTGCCATGTTTTAGTTCATTCGCTAGGCGAATGATTCCTTCGCTAGGCGAAGGCTGCTAAGATTTTGGTTGTTGTTTGCTCACAGATTTTGATTGACTTATTTGAGGATGCTTTTGTGATTTTCCAAGTTGGTTCGTTTCAACTTGCGAATGCGTGGTAATGATTTTGTTAAGTTTTGTACACGTGCGAGGTATGTATTTATCGCTTTCTTTACTGTAGCATATTCATGATACTTAGGCATTTTACAAACTTCCATGCCATCCATTCTTTTGTATACTTGTTCTTATTGTGAATCACTTTAGTTCCCACCTTTTTGTGAGGTAGCCTTCTATTGTTCATATATGCGCGGAGAACCAACATTCTTGTTTAACTGGATTTTATTATGTTGAATCTTTTATTTGTGTTGATTATATGAATGCATGAAAAGGATCAAGGCAATTGTTTCATTTTGAGCACAACTACCTTAGCCAAATAGTCAATTCACCTTGTGAGTGTGTGATCATTTGTAACCCCTTTGAGCCTTTGGTCATTATCCATGTTGTTTGAGCTTGATGCTTGTCTATGAGTGTCAAATTCATATTTTTGTGTGGATCTTGATTGTTGTTTTTACTTGAGCCCTCAACTTTGTGTTGTTGTATGGATTTTTTCCTTGCCTTAGAAAGTAGGGAGTATTCACATGATGATGTGGTTGAATTCAAGTTGGGGAGAGGATGGTTGTTTACTCATTGGTTGGATTCTATGAGGATTGAAAAAGAAAAGAAAAAAGAGAAAAATATGACAAAGAAAAGAAAAGAAAAAAGTGAAAAAGAAAGAAAAAAGAAAAATCCTTGAAAAAGGAAACAAAAAGAGTTGCAATAATTGTGCCAAATAAGTATTGTGTGTTGTGTAGCACTTGGGATTTTGGAAGAAGTTGGTTGAAATTTTGTGTGTGAATCTTTGTGAGTTTTCACTCCCTTAGGTTTAGGCAAGTTTTTGTTTCAATTACCTTTAGAAATTGCCCCTTGTTTGTTTACCCGACCACGTTACAACCTTGAAAGTCCTTGTGATTCTTGCCTTTGTATGTTCAATGTGAATTTGTGGATGTATGCATAATTTAGTCTTTTGTTTGCAGGATTGTTGTGTGAGTGAAAAGTACCTCATTTTGTGTTTTTCATCTACCGATGATTATTTTTGCTAGGTGTGATTCACTTTGGAACTTGTGTTGTTTTAGAATTTTTGGCATGACTTTTGTACTTTGCTTTTGTTTCGTGACTATGTTATCGTTGCAGTTTAGTGGTAAGTATTTATTTTTTGTGTGTACCGTTTTCATTTGAACCATTCATTCGTTTCCATTTTTCAAAACCTGTTGATTCGTTATTCTTTGGATATTTCTTGCGCATTTTCAAGTTTGTTTGATTTTTGTTTGTGGACAAACAATTAGGTAAGTTGGGGAGAGTTTGATAAGTGCAAATTGTACCTATTTTTGTATATATGTTTTGTTGCACTTATCGATTCTTTTTGGTAAATATCGTGCGAATAAGCCCCGCTTTGTTCGTAAATACGTTTACTTTACGTTTTCGTGCGTATAGTGCGTTATCGTGTAAATATCATTGAGTTTAATCGATTTTCATTTATTTTTGTAGGTGTTCCAGCAATGGGATATTTCCATATTCATAAAGAGCATTGAATAAGCTTTCCAACGCTTCAAACCGTGCGTCAATCGGAGTTACGGTTCAAGAGTTATGAAGAAAACAAATTCTGGTTTTCTGTCATGCTCGCTAGGCGAGCCCCCGTAGCGAACACTCGCTAGCTTGTTCGCTAGGCGAACCGGGGCGAACGAAAAATTCCAGAATCGTGAAAAAACTCAACAGAAAGGCGGTTTACATTCGCCTAGCGAACGGGGACTCGCTAGGCGAACCTGGAAAAGCAGAATTGCCCATTTAAGCCATTTTTCATCATTTTTTAGTTATGGGTTTGATATTTTTAGTTCCAAATCCATCCAATAGCATTTTTTGAGTAGAATTAGGCTAGAAAACACATTGGAGCATGAATTAGGATGATCCGGAGTCGAATCCTTCATCAATCGGAGCCGACAACTTTTGAGATGTTTGGTTTTTCTCCATTTCTTCTCTATGTATTTCTCTATTTTGTGGGTTATGTTTGTATTGTTACTCTAAACCTATGTACATGTATTGATCATGGTTGTATAATATATATGCTTTACAAATCATTATCGATGTTTTCCTTGATCTTTTGGCATTTATGTTTGGATTTGTGTTGTGTTAGAGATAAACATCATGAATCTTGATTAAGGATGGATATCTATTGTCTAGACTCTAGAGATAGATTTAGATAATAATCTTTATGGTGTCGGAACTTAATGTCTTCCGTGTTTCGAGGCGTCGTGCGCGAGAGCGTCGACGAGAGTAATACGGTTGCTCTCTCAACTGTGCGTTAGACATAACCTTTGTTGTGAGCGATACGTGATGATTTTGATGAGTATTGTATGTTGAAGGCGACCGATTGATAGGTTTACGTTTGTTCTGAGTAGTGTATATTCATGCTTGATAGGTTTCTTCTCTTCAAAGAATGTATTCTTTTTATGTTCATCTTTACTTTTCTGTTTGTTTTTACTTGTAAACCATTTTAATCCAAACTCATTAACGCGAGAGATTGTCGAACGGCATTCTTTCCCTCGAACCGATCTCTGTGGACACGACATAAATCCCGGAGGGAATTCTTTCCGAAAATAAATGTTTTTGCTTGCTTGCCCTATTCTGCAGTCAACAAAATGGCGCCGTTGCCGGGGATTGGTTTTGATATTGAATCGCATTGCGATAGTTTCTTTGTTTTTGAGTTTTGTATATATCGTATATATTGTCTATTTCCATTATGTTTGTTCAAGTGTTGTATACATTTTATTCCCGTAACCGTTTGTTCATATGTTTGGTTAGGACACTTACTTTAGGTTTGCGCGGTGAGGCATCACTATGGCATGAAGGAAGTGAGTTTGCTAGCTAAGCACTGTAAAGG
The DNA here is from genome assembly GCA_022829125.1 of Lathyrus tuberosus. Classification (NCBI taxonomy): domain Eukaryota; kingdom Viridiplantae; phylum Streptophyta; class Magnoliopsida; order Fabales; family Fabaceae; genus Lathyrus; species Lathyrus tuberosus. The sequence continues at coordinate 12,613,691 of JALAZF010000158.1, forward strand.
CGTCGAGCTTACGACGTAAAACAAGCATGTTGTATTATTTTCTTTGGTTGTGTGGTGAACTTTCATTAAACAAGTTGTACTCGGATTTTTCGTAAACTTCTAAAATCTTCACTTTACAACTTGTTTAATGAAATTTCTCCCTTTCTTTTCGTTTGTTTATATTAATAATTCTTGTTCTCGCTAAGCGAGTTCTGGCGAAGTCACCAGCGAAGGTTCGCCTCGCGAACGTTGGCGAAGGTGCCAGCGAGGGAGTGGCAGAAAGTATGCAAAAGCCTTCAGTAGGAAAACTGGGTAAATTCGCTGGGCGAGGGAGCCAGCGAATGCTCGCTGATGTGTTCGCGAGGCGAAGGTGCCAGCGAAGGGTGGCAGAAAGTTTCTTGGTTGAAAACACCAAAACTTCGCTGGGGCGAAGGATGTAGCGAAGGCTCGCGTCGCGAATGATTTGGTTCGCCTAGCGAACCCACGATAACTTTTGTGGGCAGTTTAAGTTTGAGGCACTTAAAGTGCCATGTTTTAGTTCATTCGCTAGGCGAATGATTCCTTCGCTAGGCGAAGGCTGCTAAGATTTTGGTTGTTGTTTGCTCACAGATTTTGATTGACTTATTTGAGGATGCTTTTGTGATTTTCCAAGTTGGTTCGTTTCAACTTGCGAATGCGTGGTAATGATTTTGTTAAGTTTTGTACACGTGCGAGGTATGTATTTATCGCTTTCTTTACTGTAGCATATTCATGATACTTAGGCATTTTACAAACTTCCATGCCATCCATTCTTTTGTATACTTGTTCTTATTGTGAATCACTTTAGTTCCCACCTTTTTGTGAGGTAGCCTTCTATTGTTCATATATGCGCGGAGAACCAACATTCTTGTTTAACTGGATTTTATTATGTTGAATCTTTTATTTGTGTTGATTATATGAATGCATGAAAAGGATCAAGGCAATTGTTTCATTTTGAGCACAACTACCTTAGCCAAATAGTCAATTCACCTTGTGAGTGTGTGATCATTTGTAACCCCTTTGAGCCTTTGGTCATTATCCATGTTGTTTGAGCTTGATGCTTGTCTATGAGTGTCAAATTCATATTTTTGTGTGGATCTTGATTGTTGTTTTTACTTGAGCCCTCAACTTTGTGTTGTTGTATGGATTTTTTCCTTGCCTTAGAAAGTAGGGAGTATTCACATGATGATGTGGTTGAATTCAAGTTGGGGAGAGGATGGTTGTTTACTCATTGGTTGGATTCTATGAGGATTGAAAAAGAAAAGAAAAAAGAGAAAAATATGACAAAGAAAAGAAAAGAAAAAAGTGAAAAAGAAAGAAAAAAGAAAAATCCTTGAAAAAGGAAACAAAAAGAGTTGCAATAATTGTGCCAAATAAGTATTGTGTGTTGTGTAGCACTTGGGATTTTGGAAGAAGTTGGTTGAAATTTTGTGTGTGAATCTTTGTGAGTTTTCACTCCCTTAGGTTTAGGCAAGTTTTTGTTTCAATTACCTTTAGAAATTGCCCCTTGTTTGTTTACCCGACCACGTTACAACCTTGAAAGTCCTTGTGATTCTTGCCTTTGTATGTTCAATGTGAATTTGTGGATGTATGCATAATTTAGTCTTTTGTTTGCAGGATTGTTGTGTGAGTGAAAAGTACCTCATTTTGTGTTTTTCATCTACCGATGATTATTTTTGCTAGGTGTGATTCACTTTGGAACTTGTGTTGTTTTAGAATTTTTGGCATGACTTTTGTACTTTGCTTTTGTTTCGTGACTATGTTATCGTTGCAGTTTAGTGGTAAGTATTTATTTTTTGTGTGTACCGTTTTCATTTGAACCATTCATTCGTTTCCATTTTTCAAAACCTGTTGATTCGTTATTCTTTGGATATTTCTTGCGCATTTTCAAGTTTGTTTGATTTTTGTTTGTGGACAAACAATTAGGTAAGTTGGGGAGAGTTTGATAAGTGCAAATTGTACCTATTTTTGTATATATGTTTTGTTGCACTTATCGATTCTTTTTGGTAAATATCGTGCGAATAAGCCCCGCTTTGTTCGTAAATACGTTTACTTTACGTTTTCGTGCGTATAGTGCGTTATCGTGTAAATATCATTGAGTTTAATCGATTTTCATTTATTTTTGTAGGTGTTCCAGCAATGGGATATTTCCATATTCATAAAGAGCATTGAATA